>OZ012633.1:4589690-6035653 GCA_963942485.1 Pediacus dermestoides | reverse complement strand
TACACGACACAATCCGATGTGTGGTCGTATGGAATACTCTTGTGGGAGATCATGACACTTGGCGGTAAGTAACACTTGGAATTTTTTATAATTGGAGCCAAAAAATTCGAAACTATCTTCCAGTGTATTGTTGATTTTTTTCTTAATTCAGGCGTAATTTAGCTTTGTAAAACTGTCTTCTAAGTGAAAATCCGGAAATCCGGTGTAGAGCTACGAATTTTCAAAGTGCGGCATGTAGAAAATTGTTGGGAAATTTTAAATTTCTTCCCGAAGGGTCTAAAAATATTCTAAACTAACTTCTATAGTTTTAATGATTTTTTTCTTCATAGAGCCAACATTTTGCTATAAAAAAACGCAAATTTTGTCAAAATCCGTCCAGCGGTTCCCGATTTACAAATTTTTAAAACAGTCACCATACGATTTTTGCAGCTTGGAAATTATCGCCTATCTAACCTAACCTAAAAGTGAGGTTATGATTCCTGTTTTTTCTTTCATAGTTATTCCAACATTGCTGTGTGTAAATCTGAAACTTTTTCAAAAATCCGCTCAGTGGTTCCAAAACTGTAGCACTTTAAACTAGGAAAATTATCACAGCAAATAATCGTTTTAACCTGTTAGAATTTTGGGACTACTGGTCGGATTTTGGTCAAATTTACTTTATTGGAAAGCCAAATGTTTGTTTTATTCAGGAAAAATTCGGGAAGTTTTTATTTGATGGATTTATATATTTTTCGATACCTCAAAGTTGCAGCTCTAAAAATTAGCGTAATTTTCTAGTGACTGTTTTAAAAAATCACAGTTTTGGAAACGCTGGTTGGATTTTGTTAAAATAAACTCTGTTGAAAAGGAGAATGAAGGTTTTATTTAGAAAAAAAATCACGAATTGTTTATACAAATTTTTCATGCGTTTTTTGAGGCCCCAAATTACCCTTTTTAAAAATCGCATTTTTCCACAGGAAATGTTTAAAAAATTACAGTTTTGGAACCGCTGTTTGGATTTTGTTAAAATAAACGCTCTTACAAAGAGGATAGATGGTTTTATTTAGAAAAAAATTACGAACGATGTATATAAAATTTTCCTGCAATTTTCGGGGGTTCCAAATTACCCTTTTAAAAAATCACATTATTCGACAGGAAATGTTTAAAAAATTACAGTTTTGGAACCGCTGGTTGGATTTAGTTAAAATAAACTCTCATACAAAGAGGATAGATGGTTTTATTTAGAAAAAAATCACCAACGATTTATATAAATTTTTCCTGCAATTTTCGGGGGTTCCAAATTACCCTTTTAAAAAATCGCATTTTTCGACGGGAAATGTTTAAAAAAATATAGTTTTGTAACCGCTGCTTGGATTTTGTTAAAATAAACGCTATTACAAAGAGGATAGATGGTTTTATTTAGAAAAAAATCACCAACGATTTATATAAATTTTTCCTGCAATTTTCGGGGGTTCCAAATTACCCTTTTAAAAAATCGCATTATTCGACAGGAAATGTTTAAAAAATTCCAGTTTTGGAACCGCTGGTTGGATTTTGTTAAAATAAACACTCTTACAAAGACGATAGATGGTTTTATTTAGAAAAAAATTACGAACGATTTATATAAAATTTTCCTGCATATTTTGGGGGCCCTAAATTACCCTTTTAAAAAATCGCATTATTCGACAGGAAATGTTTAAAAAATTACAGTTTTGGAACCGCTGGTTGGATTTAGTTAAAATAAACTCTCATACAAAGAGGATAGATGGTTTTATTTAGAAAAAAATCACCAATGATTTATATAAATTTTTCCTGCAATTTTCGGGGGTTCCAAATTACCCTTTTAAAAAATCGCATTTTTCGACGGGAAATGTTTAAAAAAATATAGTTTTGTAACCGCTGCTTGGATTTTGTTAAAATAAACGCTCTTACAAAGAGGATAGATGGTTTTATTTAGAAAAAAATCACCAACGATTTATATAAATTTTTCCTGCAATTTTCGGGGGTTCCAAATTACCCTTTTAAAAAATCACATTATTCGACAGGAAATGTTTAAAAAATTACAGTTTTGGAACCGCTGGTTGGATTTAGTTAAAATAAACTCTCATACAAAGAGGATAGATGGTTTTATTTAGAAAAAAATCACCAACGATTTATATAAATTTTTCCTGCAATTTTCGGGGGTCTCAAATTACCCTTTCAAAAAATCGCATTTTTCGACGGGAAACATTTAAAAAATTCCAGTTTTGGAACCGCTGTTTTAATAAAAACACATTTTCTTTGTACAGGCACGCCATACCCCTCCGTACCCAACGTAGAAAAACTCTTCCAACTCTTAAGAAATGGCCACCGCATGGAAAAGCCACCATGTTGTTCCCTGGAAATCTACATGCTAATGCGGGAATGCTGGAGTTACCAGCCGAATGAACGCCCGACTTTCTCCGAACTTGTTGAGGACTTGGACAGGATTCTTATGATAACAGCCAACGAGGAATATCTGGATTTGGGGCTTCCCCAAGTGGACACGCCGCCATCCAGCCAGGAATCCAGTTGTGACGAATCGTTCCCATTTCCACAAATAAGCTAGTCACGTGATGGGATGAAGAATGTGGAAGTTGCGCATTTACGAAGATTATCAGTATTACTAACTGGACTACTGGTGTAAATATCGGGTGTCTATAAAATAAATAAATAAAAGATTTTGTTTGATTTATGGACGCTCTGTACAAACTATTGTTGTAGTGACGACTAATTAAAGTACAAAGACTGGTAGTTGTGCTACTACAACCCACAGAACTATTTTTTTTTAATAGCATACTAAGCTTACGTTGTTTGGTTTATGTAATTTATGAGACGTTGTAGTCTAACAGTTATAATAATGTATAACAAAGGACATGTGCAAAAATGTTTTATTTTGTAATTTTAAAGTGAAACCATTAAAATAGTTAATGTTTAACTTTGTATAAGAGTTTCTTTAGTTAGTCACCAAAGATGGCTTAATTGTGAACTATAATTACCTACCATAAAATACTAAGACTGTACATTGTAATAATATAAAGTATTCATAAAAATCTTATTAACTAAATTCTAGTTTTTTTTTTCAGTGATCCAAAAAATATCTAAACTACCTTCCACTGTATCGTTTTATCTTCCGTAATTATTGCTGTATGTAAATCTGAAACTTTTTCAAAAATCCGCTCAGTGGTTCCAAAACTGTGGCACTTTAAACCGGGAAAATTGTCATAACAGAAAATCTTATCGCAGTGTTTTTATAACGTTAGAATTTTGGGACCACTGGTAGGATTTTGGTCAAATTTACTTTGTTGGAAAGCTGAATGTTTGTTTTAATCAGGAAAAATTCGGGAAGTTTTTATTTGGTGGTTTTATGCATATTTCGAGTCCTCAAAGTTGCAGATCTAAAAATTAGCGTAATTTTCGAGTGCCTGTTTTAAAAATCCTAGTTTTAGAACCACTGGTCAGATTTGAGTAAAATTTGCTTTCTTACAAAGGTGAAGATTGGTTTTGATTACTAAAAAATTATAAAGTTCCTACGTGGTGATTTTATGCATTTTCCGGGTCTTCAAATTTACACTTCTAAAAATGAGCATAATTTTCTAGTGACTGTTTTAAAAAATCACAGTTTTGGAACTACTGGTCAGATTTTAGTAAAATTTACTTTATTTTAAAGCTGAAGCTTTGTTTTATTTACAAAAAATTCAGGGAGTTGTTATCTGGTGGTTTTATGCACTTTTAAAGTCTTGAAAGTTGCACTTCTAAAAATAAACAAAAATTTCTAGCGACTGTTTTTAAAAAATCACAGTTTTGGAACCACTGGTCAGATTTTAGTAAAATTTACTTTATTTTAAAGCTGAAGCTTTGTTGTATTTACAAAAAATTCAGGAAGTCGTTATCTGGTGGTTTTATGCACTTTTAGGGTCTTGAAAGTTGCACTTCTAAAAATAAACAAAATTTTCTACCGACTGTTTTAAAAAATCACAGTTTTGGGACGACTGGTCAGATTTTAGTAAAATTTACTTTATTTTAAAGCTGAAGCTTTGAGTTATTTACAAAAAATGCAGAAAGTTGTTATCTGGTGGTTTTATGCACTTTTAGAGTCTTGAAAATTGCACTTCTAAAAATAAACTAAATTTTCTAGCGACTGTTTCAAAAAACCACAGTTTTGGAACCACTGGTCAGATTTTAGTCAAATTTACTTAATTTTAAAACTGAAGCTTTGTTTTATTTACAAAAAATTCAGGAAGTCGTTATCTGGTGGTTTTATGCACTTTTAGGGTCTTGAAAATTGCACTCTAAAAATAAACAAAATTTTCTACCGACTGTTTTAAAAAATCACAGTTTTGGAATCACCGGTCAGATTTTAGTCAAATTTACTTTATTTTAAAGCTGAAGCTTTGTTGTATTTACAAAAAATTCACGAAGTCGTTATCTAGTGGTTTTATGCACTTTTAGAGTCTTGAAAATTGCACTTCTAAATATAAACAAAATTTTCTAATGACTGTTTTAAAAAATCACAGTTTTGGAACCACTGGTCAGATTTTAGTCGAATTAACTTTATTTTAAAGCTGAAGCTTTGTTTTATTTACAAAAAATTCAGGAAGTCGTTATCTGGTGGTTTTATGCACTTTTAGGGTCTTGAAAATTACACTCTAAAAATAAACCAAATTTTCTAGCGACTGTTTTAAAAAATCACAGTTTTGGAATCACCGGTCAGATTTTAGTCAAATTTACTTTATTTTAAAGCTGAAGCTTTGTTTTATTTACAAAAAATTCACGAAGTCGTTATCTAGTGGTTTTATGCACTTTTAGAGTCTTGAAAATTGCACTTCTAAATATAAACAAAATTTTCTAATGACTGTTTTAAAAAATCACAGTTTTGGAACCACTGGTCAGATTTTAGTCGAATTAACTTTATTTTAAAACTGAAGCTTTGTTTTATTTACAAAAAATTCAGGAAGTCGTTATCTGGTGGTTTTATGCACTTTTAGGGTCTTGAAAATTGCACTCAAAAAATAAACAAAATTTTCTACCGACTGTTTTAAAAAATCACAGTTTTGGAATCACCGGTCAGATTTTAGTCAAATTTACTTTATTTTAAAGCTGAAGCTTTGTTGTATTTACAAAAAATTCACGAAGTCGTTATCTAGTGGTTTTATGCACTTTTAGAGTCTTGAAAATTGCACTTCTAAATATAAACAAAATTTTCTAATGACTGTTTTAAAAAATCACAGTTTTGGAACCACTGGTCAGATTTTAGTCAAATTTACTTTATTTTAAAGCTGAAGCTTTGTTTTATTTACAAAAAATTCAGGAAGTCGTTATCTGGTGGTTTTATGCACTTTTAGGGTCTTGAAAATTGCACTAAAAAAATAAACAAAATTTTCTACCGACTGTTTTAAAAAATCACAGTTTTGGAATCACCGGTCAGATTTTAGTCAAATTTACTTTATTTTAAAACTGAAGCTTTGTTTTATTTACAAAAAATTCAGGAAGTCGTTATCTGGTGGTTTTATGCACTTTTAGGGTCTTGAAAATTGCACTTCTAAAAATAAACTAAATTTTCTAGCGACTGTTTTAAAAAATCACAGTTTTGGAACCACTGGTCAGATTTTAGTCAAATTTACTTAATTTTAAAACTGAAGCTTTGTTGTATTTACAAAAAATTCACGAAGTCGTTATCTAGTGGTTTTATGCACTTTTAGAGTCTTGAAAATTGCACTTCTAAATATAAACAAAATTTTCTAATGACTGTTTTAAAAAATCACAGTTTTGGAACCACTGGTCAGATTTTAGTCGAATTAACTTTATTTTAAAGCTGAAGCTTTGTTTTATTTACAAAAAATTCAGGAAGTCGTTATCTGGTGGTTTTATGCACTTTTAGGGTCTTGAAAATTGCACTTCTAAAAATAAACTAAATTTTCTAGCGACTGTTTTAAAAAATCACAGTTTTGGAACCACTGGTCAGATTTTAGTCAAATTTACTTAATTTTAAAACTGAAGCTTTGTTTTATTTACAAAAAATTCAGGAAGTCGTTATCTGGTGGTTTTATGCACTTTTAGGGTCTTGAAAATTGCACTCTAAAAATAAACAAAATTTTCTACCGACTGTTTTAAAAAATCACAGTTTTGGAATCACCGGTCAGATTTTAGTCAAATTTACTTTATTTTAAAGCTGAAGCTTTGTTGTATTTACAAAAAATTCACGAAGTCGTTATCTAGTGGTTTTATGCACTTTTAGAGTCTTGAAAATTGCACTTCTAAATATAAACAAAATTTTCTAATGACTGTTTTAAAAAATCACAGTTTTGGAACCACTGGTCAGATTTTAGTCGAATTTACTTAATTTTAAAACTGAAGCTTTGTTTTATTTACAAAAAATTCAGGAAGTCGTTATCTGGTGGTTTTATGCACTTTTAGGGTCTTGAAAATTGCACTCTAAAAATAAACCAAATTTTCTAGCGACTGTTTTAAAAAATCACAGTTTTGGAACCACTGGTCAGATTTTAGTAAACTTTACTTTATTTTAAAGCTGAAGCTTTGTTTTATTTACAAAAAATTCAGGAAGTTATTATCTGGTGATTTTATGCACTTTTAGAGTGTTGAAAGTTGCACTTCTAAAAATAAACAAAATTTTCTAGCGACTGTTTTTAAAAAATCATAGTTTGGGAACCACTGATTAGATTTTAGTAAAATTTACTTCATTAGAAGCTGAATAATAAAAGCAACGATTTGTAGAACATTTTCTTTACTTCGTCACAAATTATGAGCCATAATTTCCATAAAATATAAAAACTGTACATTGTAATAATTTGAAAGTACTTAACTAAACTTAAATCTAATTTCTGGACTAAAAATTACTCCGTCCAACGATGCGCACAATGCGGATTAGTACAAACATAATAAAGCCTCATTTCCTCCTCAGCTCTCCTGGTTTGTGCCTGGAAAAACACAGCTTCTCTATGGTTACACTCCGGACAATGATGGTCTTCAGTACGAGGTAAAGTCGGATCTGATATAACATCCGCCACAATATGCGTCAGCTCACTAAAACCCCAAAAATTACAAAACCGAACAACATTTATTAACCTCAAAACAACTTACTCTATTTCGTGCATAATTTTGTTCACGTAGATACATTTCGAGTCGGCGTGTTGTTTGTAGTCGCAATTTCGGCAGGCGTACAGCAGAATTTTGTTCTCTTTGTCTTCTTTGGGGTACAGCATGTTATTACTAGGGATAAAATAGAATAAAACGTTAGCAGGGGAAGTTGTGTTGGTTTTAGTTGTACGTACCACTCTTGGCAGAAGCGAATACCGACGAAGCCGGGGCCTTCACTATGCGAGTCATAACCAGTTGGTTTCGACATAATTAACTAAGAAAATCCAACGAAACAACGACTACTTTAGGTTAGGTTAAAATTGTTTAGTTTTCAGAGGTGGACGAAGAGACGATGCTTGTAGACAGTGCATGCAACTTGACAAAAGTATAATCCAAGTCCAAGATTGCAACCCACCCACAGACGCTATTTTATGCCACCACAGCTATAAAACCCAAAAAATTATACTAAAATCTTATTTATCCGTTATTATATATTTATTCCTACATCCCCAAAATCCAAATTAACGTTTTTATTAAGTAATAAAAAATCCAGCTTCTGACGTGTATTAGCACGTGGCGCCCTCTATCACTGACAGTCCTACGCTGTCAACTAAACTAAACAAGTGTCATTATTTTAATTTTTTTATGTGCTGGTGTATATTGAATCGTAGTTTTAGTTTAATTAATCTAGTATAACATAACTGAGTGAGTATTTTTCCTGTTTTATGTAAGCTTTTTTATTTAATTTACCATACACTTTGCTTATCGTTAACTTTTCCTGTTTTGAGGTTATGTTGTTTCAATTTAATTTTCCTTCAATGAAAATTCGTTTAGGCGCACAGTTTTTCCACTGGTAGTTCGCTGATTTCAGCTTTAATTTTTGTGTAGAATTTGTTGGCTTGCTTCATACAAAAATAATTACCAAAAAATTCGTTGATTAATATAATCATGTAGATATACGCTTTTTTTATGAATTGTTCGTATTTTTGCATTAATTTCCTTATCTTGTTACACGTGTATTTTATTGTGTTGCAAAATGCTATCAAAATTCATGGGTGGAAGTGGATTTCATAAGAATTTTGTTGCAAATCTTTGAAATCTGATCTGGACAACATAATAGTATACAGGGTGTTGTTATGTATTTGATTAGTGAAATCCCGTTTAGTGTGATGATTTCTCTAAACAACACTGTCTAAATGACATTTGTAGCTATAAAAACAAATGAGCAGCGTGATTTTTAAAAAAACATAATTTTCATAAATTTGTGTGCGTTTTTCTGTCATAATCCCTGGAAATTCGTAATTTTTATTATAATTCTTTTCTAGTGTATTGTTTTCTCTAAATAAAACTGTCAAAATGACATTTGTAGCTCTAAAAACAAACGCACAGCGTCATTTAAAAAAAAAACATAAATTAGTTTTCGTTTTTCGGTTATAATCCTGAAAATCCCTGGAAATTCGTAATTTTTATTATAATTCCGTTCTAGTGTATTGTTTTCTCCAAAAAAAATTGTCCAAATGACATTTGTAGATCTAAAAACAAACGCGCAGCGTGATTTTTAAAAAAACATAAATTAGTTTTCGTTTTTCGGTTATAATCCTTAAAATCCTTGGAAATTCGTAATTTTTACTATAATTCCGTTCTAGTGTATTGTTTTCTCTAAATAAAATTGTCAAAATGACATTTGTAGCTCTAAAAACAAACGCGCAGCGTGATTTTTAAAAAAATATAAATTTGTTGGCGTTTTTCTGTTTTAATCCAGAAAATCCCTGTAAATTCGTAAATTTTACTATAATTCCGTTCTAGTGTATTGTTTTCTCTAAATAAAATTGTTAAAATGACATTTGTAGCTCTAAAAACAAACGAGCAGCGTGATTTTTAAAAAAACATAAATTTGTTGACGTTTTTCTGTTATAATCCTGAAAATCCCTGGAAATTCGTAATTTTTATTATAATTCCTTTCTAGTGTATTGTTTTCTATAAATAAAATTGTCAAAATGACATTTGTAGCTCTAAAAACAAACGCGCATCAGCGTGATTTTTAAAAAAACATAAATTTGTTGGCGTTTTTCTGTTATAATCCTAAAAATCCCTGGAAATTCGTAATTTTTACTATAATTCCGTTCTAGTGTATTGTTTTCTCTAAATAAAATTGTCAAAATGACATTTGTAGCTCTAAAAACAAACGCGCAGCGTGATTTTTAAAAAAATATAAATTTGTTGGCGTTTTTCTGTTATAATCCAGAAAATCCCTGTAAATTCGTAATTTTTACTATAATTCCGTTCTAGTGTATTGTTTTCTCTAAATAAAATTGTCAAAATGACATTTGTAGCTCTAAAAACAAACGCCCAGCGTTATTTTTAAAAAAACGTAAATTTGTTGGCGTTTTTCTGTTAGAATCCTGAAAATCCGTGGAAATTCGTAATTTTTACTATAATTCCGTTCTAGTGTATTGTTTTCTCTAAATAAAATTGTCAAAATGACATTTGTAGCTCTAAAAACAAACGCGCAGCGTGATTTTTAAAAAAATATAAATTTGTTGGCGTTTTTCTGTTATAATCCAGAAAATCCCTGTAAATTCGTAATTTTTACTATAATTCCGTTCTAGTGTATTGTTTTCTCTAAATAAAATTGTCAAAATGACATTTGTAGCTCTAAAAACAAACGCCCAGCGTTATTTTTAAAAAAACGTAAATTTGTTGGCGTTTTTCTGTTAGAATCCTGAAAATCCGTGGAAATTCGTAATTTTTACTATAATTCCGTTCTAGTGTATTGTTTTCTCTAAATAAAATTGTCAAAATGACATTTGTAGCTCTAAAAACAAACGCGCAGCGTGATTTTTAAAAAAATATAAATTTGTTGGCGTTTTTCTGTTATAATCCAGAAAATCCCTGTAAATTCGTAATTTTTACTATAATTCCGTTCTAGTGTATTGTTTTCTCTAAATAAAATTGTTAAAATGACATTTGTAGCTCTAAAAACAAACGAGCAGCGTGATTTTTAAAAAAACATAAATTTGTTGACGTTTTTCTGTTATAATCCTGAAAATCCCTGGAAATTCGTAATTTTTATTATAATTCCTTTCTAGTGTATTGTTTTCTATAAATAAAATTGTCAAAATGACATTTGTAGCTCTAAAAACAAACGCGCAGCGTGATTTTTTAAAAAACAAATTTGTTGGCGTTTTTCGGTTATAATCCTGAAAATCCGTGGAAATTCGTAATTTTTATTATAGTTCCTTTCTAGTGTATTGTTTTCTCTAAATAAAACTGTCAAAATGGCGTTTGTAGCTCAAAAAACAAACGAGCAGCGTGCAATTAAAAAAATATAACATTTTTCATGATTTCGTTCTTATTTTTTTGTTATAATCCAGAAAATCTTTGAAAATTTGCAACTTTTCCTGTAATTTCGTTTTAGTATAAGCTCTTCTCTAAATAAAACTGTCAAAATGACGTTTGTAGCTCTAAAAACAAACGAGCAGCGTGCAATTTAAAAAATATAAAATTTTTCATGATTTCGTTCTTATTTTTTTGTTATAATCCAGAAAATCTTTGAAAATTTGCAACTTTTCCTGTAATTTCGTTTTAGTATAAGCTCTTCTCTAAATAAAACTGTCAAAATGACGTTTGTAGCTCTAAAAACAAACGAGCAGCGTGCAATTTAAAAAATATAAAATTTTTCATGATTTCGTTCGTATTTTTTTGTTATAATCCAGAAAATCTTTGAAAATTTGCAACTTTTCCTGTAATTTCGTTTTAGTGTAAGCTCTTCTCTAAATAAAACTGTCAAAATGACGTTTGTAGCTCTAAAAGCAAACGAGCAGCGTGCAATTTAAAAAATAAAAAAATTTCATGATTTTGTTCGTATTTTTTGTTATAATCCCGAAAATCTTTGAAAATTTGCAACTTTTCCTGTAATTTCGTTTTAGTGTAAGCTCTTCTCTAAATAAAACTGTCAAAATGACGTTTGTAGCTCTAAAAACAAACGAGCAGCGTGCAATTTAAAAAATATAAAATTTTTCATGATTTCGTTCTTATTTTTTTGTTATAATCCAGAAAATCTTTGAAAATTTGCAACTTTTCCTGTAATTTCGTTTTAGTATAAGCTCTTCTCTAAATAAAACTGTCAAAATGACGTTTGTAGCTCTAAAAACAAACGAGCAGCGTGCAATTTAAAAAATATAAAATTTTTCATGATTTCGTTCGTATTTTTTTGTTATAATCCAGAAAATCTTTGAAAATTTGCAACTTTTCCTGTAATTTCGTTTTAGTGTAAGCTCTTCTCTAAATAAAACTGTCAAAATGACGTTTGTAGCTCTAAAAACAAACGAGCAGCGTGCAATTTAAAAAATATAAAAATTTTCATGATTTCGTTCGTATTTTTTTGTTATAATCCAGAAAATCTTTGAAAATTTGCAACTTTTCCTGTAATTTCGTTTTAGTGTAAGCTCTTCTCTAAATAAAACTGTCAAAATGACGTTTGTAGCTCTAAAAACAAACGAGCAGCGTGCAATTTAAAAAATATAAAATTTTTCATGATTTCGTTCGTATTTTTTTGTTATAATTCAGAAAATCTTTGAAAATTTGCAACTTTTCCTGTAATTTCGTTTTAGTGTAAGCTCTTCTCTAAATAAAACTGTCAAAATGGCGTTTGTAGCTCTAAAAACAAACGAGCAGCGTGCAATTAAAAAATATAAAATTTTTCATGATTTCGTTCTTATTTTTTTGTTATAATCCAGAAAATCTTTGAAAATTCGCAACTTTTCCTGTAATTTCGTTTTAGTGTAAGCTCTTCTCTAAATAAAACTGTCAAAATGACGTTTGTAGCTCTAAAAACAAACGAGCAGCGTGCAATTTAATAAATATAAAATATTTCATGATTTCGTTCGTATTTTTTGTTATAATCCAGAAAATCTTTGAAAATTTGCAACTTTTCCTGTAATTTCGTTTTAGTGTAAGCTCTTCTCTAAATAAAACTGTCAAAATGACGTTTGTAGCTCTAAAAACAAACGAGCAGCGTGCAATTAAAAAATATAAAATATTTCATGATTTCGTTCGTATTTTTTTGTTATGATCCAGAAAATCCTTGAAAATTCGCAACTTTTCCTGTAATTTCGTTTTAGTGTAAGCTCTTCTTTAAACAAAACTGTCAAAATTACGCTTGTAGCTCTAAAAACAAACGAACGGCGGGACATTAAAATTATATAATATTTTTCATTAGTTTGCGGATTTATTTCACAAAATCACAAAAAGTTACTGTTTCTGTATATTATTTTGTGCTGCCATCTGTTTCACTCTAATTTAATTAAATATAATTTTCTTTTCTTCAATATTATAAATTAAGTGAAATTCTGTTCACAAGTTAGTGTCCTTTTAAAAGGACAGCAGTTTTAAGAGTCCTAGATCTCAACCGACAAAACTGTGAAGTTTAACCTTGAAAAATTTTATTTTCAATTGATTTCTTTTATTGATTCCTATTTTAATGGCAAATAAATTCGTTTACGATATAAATAATTACTTTGGTGGGGGGCAAACAACTTTACTGGATGTTTAATTTAATTTACTTGGATGTTGATAATGAAATTTAATCCATTATTGAAAGTGTGGTGGAAAAAAATCGGAATTCTTGTAAGTAATATAATTTAAGACAATTTTTGTGTAGTAATAACGTCAAAGAAAAGTAAAATTAAATTTCAGTTTTATTATTTATACGAAAAGTTCGAAACTTTAGTCCATTTCCTTGATCTAAACTATTTAAAGGAAGCTAAGCAGGGTAGGCTATGACAAAAGATGTCAACGCCTAGGTTGTAGGTTTTGACAGTTGGTGACAGGTTTCACAGGTTGTGACAGTTCGAATTGACAAAAGTAGGGTTAAAGTTGCAGTATACGCAGAAAAACGCGAAATTTATGCGGATTTTATTTGCAGATTGAATTTTCAACTTACTGTAAAAAATATGCACAGTTATCTAGATTTTAATGTACATAATATTTGTTTTTTTACGCTAATATTTGTACAGTATTAGCATTCATTATCTCCACATTTGTAGTTTTGGTAAAAATAGTTTAGTAAGTGGTAGAATGTCGTAGACTAAGCTCACTTGTCCCAGTCTAAACTAAAACTTGACTACGTTTACGCCGGTGAGTGACTTTAAATTAGAATTAGTCGTGAACTGAGGCGCCATCTTGTATCATTGAGGTTAGAATAATGACAGTTGGGACAAACATGAAGTTAGCTGTACTTTAGTACTGTATCTATGATGAAGTCACTTCAAGGCGCCTAAACGTAGTTTAGTACCAATTTCGTTCACTTGTTCCGTAGAACAAACAACTCATTCCACTTTGTCAGTCAGTGTGATGGCAGGAAAAAAAACCCGAAAACAAACAAAGCCCCAACAGAATTCGAATTCTGTGGCATCTACGTCGGCTTTGACCCGTCCAATTAACAAAGATTTTCTTAACACTGCTACTGGCATAGAACATCCGCTGTTTGCTATGACTAAAGAACAGTTGAAGACCGAATGCCGGAAAAGGGGACAGAAATCCACCGGTACCAAAACAGAATTGGTAAATTGTGTTTTTTTTTTGGTGTGGTTTGTTTTTTGTTTTCTTAGGCTTTGTGGCGAGTTTTTTTGCATGGTTTTTGTAGAGATGTTTGTGCTTTTGTAGTGGTACCTTGAGAGTTTTTTCAAGGGGTTCCCCTAATCTTGTTTTTTTATGTCTATGGTATTTTTGAGGTAAGTCTGCGTGACTACAGCTAACTTCATGGTGTCGATTTAATGTAGTCAAGCGAACATGACTATAGTTAGTTAAGTAGGCGATGATTTCGTTGTTATTATTGTTTTATTAATATAACTGTCAGATGATGAATTTTGAGGTTAAGTACAGAACTGTCAGAAAATATGAAAAATTGAAATAATACAGCGTTTTTTCTTAAGTTATCAATCTCAGATTTGACTTTTTGTATCTCATGGACATTCTTTTACGACTATTTGAGACTTTCCATACCTAATTTGTGTTATTTTGGAAACTATAAGACATAGAAGTTTGGTAGAAGAAAATTTTAGGCAAATTTTTGACAAAAATCTTGCTATCATTTGTTTATTCTTCAAGTCACGTGACTCTAATTTGACTTTTCGTATCTAGTAGACATTCTTTCACGACCACATCAACTGTTTTAGACCTAATTTGTGCTAGTTTGGAAACTATAGGACATAGAAGATTGACTGGACGACATTTAGACCAAATTTGCGAGAAAGAAGTTGCTATTATTTGGTTATTCTTCGAGTCACGTGACTCAAATTTGACTTATCGTATTTAGTAGACATTCTTTTAAAACTACATGAACTTTTTTAGATCTAATTTGTTCTTATTTGGAAACTATAGGACACAGAAGTTTGATTGGAGGAAATTTAGACCAAGTTTGCGAGAAAGAAGTTGCTATTATTTGGTTATTCTTCGAGTCACGTGAGTCAAATTTAACATTTTTTAATTAGTAGACATTCTTTTAAGACTACATCAACTTTTTAACACCAAATTTGTGCTAATTTGGAAACTATAGGAGTTAGAAGTTTGTTTGGAGAAAATTTAGACCAATTTTGCGAGAAAGGAGTTGCTATTATTTGGTTATTCTTCGAGTCACGTGACTCAAATTTGACTTATCGTATTTAGTAGACATTCTTTTAGAACTACATCAACTTTTTAAGATCTAATTTATGCTAGTTTGGAAACTATGGGACATAAAAGTTTGTTTGGAGGAAATTTATATCAATTTTTGCAGAAATAACTTGCAATTATTTGGTTATTCTTCGAGTCACGTGACTCAAATTTGACTTTTCGTATCTAGTAAACATTCTTTTAAAACTACATCAACTTTTTAAGATCTAATTTATGCTAGTTTGGAACCTATTGGACATAGAAGTTTGACTGGAGGAAATTTAGAACAATTTTTGCAGAAATAACTTGCAATTATTTGGTTATTCTTCGAGTCACGTGACTCTAATTTGACTTTTCGTATCTAGTAAACATTCTTTTAAAACTACATCAACTTTTTAAGATCTAATTTATGCTAGTTTGGAACCTATTGGACATAGAAGTTTGACTGGACGAAATTTAGAACAATTTTTGCAGAAATAACTTGCAATTATTTGGTTATTCTTCGAGTCACGTGACTCAAATTTGACTTTTCGTATCTAGTAGACATTTTTTTAAAACTACATCAACTTTTTAAGATCTAATTTATGCTAGTTTGGAAACTATGGGACATAGAAGTTTGACTGGAGGAAATTTATAACAATTTTTGCAGAAATAACTTGCAATTATTTGGTTATTCTTCGAGTCACGTGACTCAAATTTGACTTTTCGTATCTAGTAAACATTCTTTTAAAACTACATCAACTTTTTAAGATCTAATTTATGCTAGTTTGGAACCTATTGGACATAGAAGTTTGACTGGAGGAAATTTAGAACAATTTTTGCAGAAATAACTTGCAATTATTTGGTTATTCTTCGAGTCACGTGACTCAAATTTGACTTTTCGTATCTAGTAGACATTTTTTTAAAACTACATCAACTTTTTAAGATCTAATTTATGTTAGTTTGGAAACTATGGGACATAGAAGTTTGACTGGAGGAAATTTATAACAATTTTTGCAGAAATAACTTGCAATTATTTGGTTATTCTTCGAGTCACGTGACTCAAATTTGACTTTTCGTATCTAGTAGACATTTTTTTAAAACTACATCAACTTTTTAAGATCTAATTTATGCTAGTTTGGAAACTATGGGACATAGAAGTTTGACTGGAGGAATTTTATATCAATTTTTGCAGAAATAACTTGCAATTATTTGGTTATTCTTCGAGTCACGTGACTCAAATTTGACTTTTCGTATCTAGTAAACATTCTTTTAAAACTACATCAACTTTTTAAGATCTAATTTATGCTAGTTTGGAACCTATTGGACATAGAAGTTTGACTGGAGGAAATTTAGAACAATTTTTGCAGAAATAACTTGCAATTATTTGGTTATTCTTCGAGTCACGTGACTCAAATTTGACTTTTCGTATCTAGTAGACATTTTTTTAAAACTACATCAACTTTTTAAGATCTAATTTATGCTAGTTTGGAAACTATGGGACATAGAAGTTTGACTGGAGGAAATTTATAACAATTTTTGCAGAAATAACTTGCAATTATTTGGTTATTCTTCGAGTCACGTGACTCAAATTTGACTTTTCGTATCTAGTAGACATTTTTTTAAAACTACATCAACTTTTTAAGATCTAATTTATGCTAGTTTGGAAACTATGGGACATAGAAGTTTGACTGGAGGAAATTTAGAACAATTTTTGCAGAAATAACTTGCAATTATTTGGTTATTCTTCGAGTCACGTGACTCAAATTTGACTTTTCGTATCTAGTAGACATTTTTTTAAAACTACATCAACTTTTTAAGATCTAATTTATGCTAGTTTGGAAACTATGTTACATAGAAGTTTGACTGGAGGAAATTTATAACAATTTTTGCAGAAATAACTTGCAATTATTTGGTTATTCTTCGAGTCACGTGACTCAAATTTGACTTTTCGTATCTAGTAAACATTCTTTTAAAACTACATCAACTTTTTAAGATCTAATTTATGCTAGTTTGGAACCTATTGGACATAGAAGTTTGACTGGAGGAAATTTAGAACAATTTTTGCAGAAATAACTTGCAATTATTTGGTTATTCTTCGAGTCACGTGACTCAAATTTGACTTATCGTATTTAGTAGACATTCTTTTAAAACTACATCAACTTTTTAAGATCTAATTAATGCTAGTTTGGATACTATTGGACATAGAAGTTTGATTGGAGGAAATTTAGAATAATTTTTGCAGAAATAACTTGCTATTATTTGGTTATTCTTCGAGTCACGTGACTCAAATTTGTCTTTTAATATCTAGTAGACATTCTTTTAAAACTACATCAACTTTTTAGTACCAAATTTGTACTAGTTTGGAAACTATTGCAGATAGAACGTTGACTGGAGGAAATATACATAAAATTTTTGTAGAAAGAACTTGCTATTATGTGGTTATTCCTTGAGTCACGTGACTCAAATTACACTTTTTGTTTTTAGTAGACGTTCTTTTAAAACTACATCAACTTTTTTAGACTTAATTTATACTAATTTGGAAACTATAGGACATAGAAGTGTGTTTAAAGTTGAATTTAGGCAAATTTTTGTGGAAAAAACCACGCGAATTGTTTATTTATCAAGTTACCGCGTTTTTATTATTAATAACGATACTTTACTATGAAAGTTTAGTTTCTCCTCAACCTCATCATTACTACTTTCACCTAGAAGAAAACCGTTTGTATTTAACAATATCCTCCAGTAACAAGTACCGTTTGGTTCTTTCACTATGAATCTACCAGAAATTGTTTATAATAACGCTGGATTGGTTAGAAAACATGTAAGTTTTGCAAATTTTCTAGTGGAAACTAAAATTGTATCGTACAATGGAAAAAAATCAGTGGGCTATGGAAAAAAAAGAATTGTATAGATTGCTGTGGTTTTTTTTTAATTTGTTTTGTTTTCTGACGTAATTATTTATTTGATCGCACGATAGATACTAAATTTAATTTTTTTTTGTATACAGGGTGTGTTAAAAATCACACACAAAAAAATTTTTTGTGTCTATAGTAATTTTCCATAAATCGCTATTTATTATTATTATTTTAGTAGCGCGGTGACCTTTGAACTAAATTCCGATAACTATTACTTATAACTTTGATTTAGTTAAAAATGCCGGATGTGACCATAACAATTTTCGACGATTTTCCTCTAGAGGTACCAAAATTTTCCCACAAGAATATTTGTGACCGTTTTTTCTCGTTTTGTTGTAGCTTCAAAGACTGGGCCACAAAATGGCAAGCAGTATAAGTGCAAGGAGAAAGGATGCGACTGCAGTGAGTGCCGTTAATGGTTCGATACAGAAAGACCATGAGGTACAAGAAGCAGTGGCGGCGGCGGCGGACGAGGAAAGCAAGGCGAGTGAGCGTGCTGAGCGCGAGAACTTGGTCTTGTGGAAACATCCTATAACTACAATTGAATATTTTGCCAAAGAGGTTGTTGTACTTTTGACTACGTATGGTAGAAAGTGAGTTTGGAAAAAGTCGACCTTTTTTTTTGGTGTTAATGATTTTTTATTTCAGGAGTTTACTACATAGGAAAATTGTGTTTTTATCGTTAGTAGCAGTATTAGCTTTATATTTATTAGTGAATACAAATGGACCGCATCGGAACGCTGTTCAAGATGTTTATAAACAATTGTTGTGGTGTTTGTACTGGATAGGATTAGGTAAGTTTGAGAAAAATCCAGTTGCAGGCGAAAACCGCTCCCAGTCACTTGTTTTTTGACATAGGAACGTCAAATTTGGTTTTTTCGTTAGAATATACTTTGGTCTAGGGCGCTGTGAAAATTTTACTTGTCTAAGTGCACTAGTTTTGAAACTATAGGACATAGAATATTAAACGAGTTCTGATGACTAGATTTTAGGAAAAACGTTACAATTCACTTGTTTTTCAACATATAAACGTCAAATTTGATTTATTCGATACTGTAGACTTTGATTTAGTACCCTATGAAAATTTTACTTTTCTAACTGCACTAGTTTTAAAACTATAGGTGATAGAATAGCAAACGAGTTCTGGTGACTAGATTTTGGGAAAAACGTTACAATTCACTTGTTTTTCAAAATAGAAATGTCAAATTTGATTTGTTCGATACAGTAGACTTTGCTTTAGTACCCTGTGAAAATTTGACTTGTCTAAGTGTACTAGTTTGGAAACTACAGGTGATAGAATAGTAAACGAGTTCAACTGACTAGATTTTGGGAAAAACGTTACAATTCATTTGTTTTTCTAAATAGGAATGTCAAATTTGATTTATTCGAAACAGTAGACTTTGCTTTAGTACCCTGTGAAAATTTTACTTTTCTAAGTGCACTAGTTTTCAAACTATAGGTGATAGAATAGTAAACGAGTTCTGATGACTAGATTTTGGGAAAAACGTTACAATTCACTTGTTTTTCAACATAGAAATGTCAAATTTGATTTGTTTGATTCAGTAGACTTTGCTTTAGTACCCTGTGAAAATTTTACTTTTCTAAGTGCACTAGTTTTAAAACTATAGGTGATAGAATAGTAAACGAGTTCTGATGACTAAATTTTGGGGAAAACGTAACAATTCACTTGTTTTTCAAAATAGAAATGTAAAATTTGATTTATTCGATACAGTAGACTTTGCTTTAGTACCCTGTGAAAATTTGACTTGTCTAAGTGTACTAGTTTGGAAACTACAGGTGATAGAATAGTAAACGAGTTCAGCTGACTAGATTTTGGGAAAAACGTTACAATTCATTTGTTTTTCTAAATAGGAATGTCAAATTTGATTTATTCGAAACAGTAGACTTTGCTTTAGTACCCTGTGAAAATTTTACTTTTCTAAGTGCACTAGTTTGGAAACTATAGGTGATAGAATAGTAAACGAGTTCTGATGACTAGATTTTGGGAAAAACGTTACAATTCACTTGTTTTTCAACATAGAAATGTCAAATTTGATTTGTTTGATTCAGTAGACTTTGCTTTAGTACCCTGTGAAAATTTTACTTTTCTAAGTACACTAGTTTTAAAACTATAGGTGATAGAATAGTAAACGAGTTCTGATGACTAAATTTTGGGGAAAACGTAACAATTCACTTGTTTTTCAACATAGAAATGTCAAATTTGATTTGTTTGATTCAGTAAACTTTGCTTTAGTACCCTGTGAAAATTTTACTTTTTTAGTGCACTAGTTTGGAAACTATAGGTGATAGAATAGTAAACGAGTTCTGATGACTAGATTTTGGGAAAAACGTTACAATTCACTTGTTTTTCAACATAGAAATGTCAAACTTGATTGTTTGATTCAGTTAACTTTGCTTTAGTACCCTGTGAAAATTTGACTTTTCTAAGTGCACTAGTTTTAAAACTATAGGTGATAGAATAGTAAACGAGTTCTGATGACTAAATTTTGGGAAAAACGTTACAATTCACTTGTTTTTCAACATAGAAATGTCAAATTTGATTTGTTTGATTCAGTAAACTTTGCTTTAGTACCCTGTGAAAATTTTACTTTTTTAGTGCACTAGTTTGGAAACTATAGGTGATAGAATAGTAAACGAGTTCTGATGACTAGATTTTGGGAAAAACGTTACAATTCACTTGTTTTTCAACATAGAAATGTCAAACTTGATTGTTTGATTCAGTTAACTTTGCTTTAGTACCCTGTGAAAATTTGACTTGTCTAAGTACACTAGTTTTAAAACTATAGGTGATAGAATAGTAAACGAGTTCTGATGACTAAATTTTGGGAAAAACGTTACAATTCACTTGTTTTTCAACATAGAAATGTCAAATTTGATTTGTTCGATACAGTAGACTTTGTTTTAGTACCATGTGAAAATTTTACTTTTTTAAGTGCACTAGTTTGGAAACTATAGGTGATAGAATAGTAAACGAGTTCTGATGACTATATTTTGGGGAAAACGTTACAATTCACTTGTTTTTCAACATATAAACGTCAAATTTGATTTATTCGGTACAGTAGACTTTGTTTTAGTACCCTGTGAAAATTTTACTTTTCTAAGTGCACTAGTTTTAAAACTATAGGTGATAGAATAGTAAACGAGTTCTGATGACTAAATTTTGGGGAAAACGTAACAATTCACTTGTTTTTCAAAATAGAAATGTAAAATTTGATTTGTTCGATACAGTAGACTTTGCTTTAGTACCCTGTGAAAATTTTACTTGTCTAAATTTACTAGTTTTAAAACTATAGGTGATAGAATATTAAACGAGGTCAGATGACTAAATTTTGGGAAAAACCTTACAATTCACTTGTTTTTCAACATAGAAATGTCAAATTTGATTTGTTCGATACAGTAGACTTTGTTTTAGTACCATGTGAAAATTTTACTTTTTTAAGTGCACTAGTTTGGAAACTATAGGTGATAGAATAGTAAACGAGTTCTGATGACTACATTTTGGGGAAAACGTTACAATTCACTTGTTTTTCAACACAGAAACGTCAAATTTGATTCTTTCGTTAGAGTAGACATTCCTCTAACTTGATCTAACCCAACTAATGCCTTAATTTTTTGTAGTATTGTTGTGAGATTTTTTTTTTATTAAATTTTTTTTTAGGTGTTTTATCATCTATAGGCTTAGGCACAGGTCTCCATACATTCTTACTGTATTTAGGCCCCCACATTGCCCGTGTTACTCTAGCCGCCTACGAATGTGAGAGTTTAAACTTTCCGGAGCCGCCATATCCGGACGAGTACGTACCAAAAACTTTAAAAAAACTCTGAGCTAATTTTAGTTTTTTCCAGTATTATTTGCCCTTCGGGTAGAGATCCGTTATCAGTCAGTATTTGGAGTATAATGACGAAAGTGCGTTGGGAGGCGATGTGTTGGGGAGCAGGGACGGCTTTAGGGGAACTACCACCGTATTTTATGGCACGCGCCGCAAGATTATCCGGGTAAATACCAGAATATTTGCGGGAAGTTTGAAATTGTTTTTGTTTTGTAGAATTGATCCTGATGATGAGGATGATGATTTGAAGGAGTTTGAGGAGCTGCAACGAAAGCAGAATAGCGCCGATTTAACACTGGTGGAGCGAGGGAAATTATTTGTGGAGGAAATCGTGCAGAAAGTTGGGTTTTTAGGCATCATGGCTTGCGCTAGTGTAAGTAGCTATTTAGTACCGTAAAAAATTTTGTTATTGTGGTTTTTGTTTCCAGATTCCGAATCCGTTGTTCGACTTGGCCGGAATAACCTGCGGGCATTTCCTCGTGCCTTTCTGGACGTTCTTCGGCGCCACGCTGATTGGCAAGGCCATCATCAAAATGCACATACAAAAACTCTGCGTGATCATCGCCTTCAACGAGACGCTGATTGAAATCGCGCTGGAGTGGCTGTCGTTGGTGCCGTTCATCGGCGCCAAGCTCCAGGTGCCCTTCCGCGCGTATTTGGACACGCAGAAATCCAAGCTGCATAAAAAGAGTGCGGGCGCCGTGGGGCATGGTGATGAGGCGAATTTGATGGGGCGCGTGTTCGAGGTGTTTGTAGCCGTTATGTTGTCCTACTTTATTATTTCCATTGTGAATTCGTTTGCTCAAAGTTATCACAAGAGGATACACAAAAATAAGAGGAGTAGTAGTAAAGTTAAGGATTAGTGTGGTGACGTATTTATAGAAGTAAAACTTGTGGAATGGTTGGTTGGTTGGTTGTAGCGAAATTTTGTTGATTTTAGGTGGATTATTTTTAAGTTGTTATGTATTTCTTCAAACTTGTAAATAAATTCATGATAAATACTTCAGAGTGCTGTTTTATTTCAACGTTTAGCTCTAATTTGTATCATTTTAAGCCGCTGTAATCTTAAAATTGCGAAATTGAGTTTTCAAATTTACCGCCGAAGTTAGTAGGTAAAACAGGTACCTTCCTACTTCCCAGTTTGAAGTTTTGCACTTTGACACATAGATGGCAACAGTCGTATCTTTTGAATTATTATGTAATATTTCAAATAAATACTGTAGTAATAAATTAAGTGATTGCACTAGAAAAATAAGCATAATTTTCTTCTTATTTCTGTTATTAATAATATACCGTTATATTACTATTAATAAAATATTTAAACTACTACTGACATCTGTTGATAACTAACCTAACCTAGTTGTAGTCGATAAAAAAGATACCTATCTTGTGTAACAGTGTAACTGCTAGTTTATAAACAAACGTCATTTGTGGCAAATTATTTGTGATTTTTCAACAATTTCTCCGTATTTTAACGGTAATAAATGTGGGAGTCTTAAATACGTGATGGTGGAAATCCTCTGGTTGTTCTTTGTACTGTACGGACTCAATTTCGCTGGCTTTCGAATGGTAAGAAAATTCCTAACCTCAAAATTATCGCTTTGGTTTCAGCCGCAGAAATATAAAGGGAAACAGTGAAATTTCCAGACGAGCAACAAAAAACCAAACCAGAGGAATTGTGGCTTTATTATCACCTTCACGAAAGTTTAACGAGTTTTTTTTTTACGTGAACTTTCCCACTTTAAACTATTTTTCACAACGAAGTGTGATTGTTATTCTAATTAAAACCATGAACAATATTTTCGTTTAGATAGTTTAATCGTAATTTTTTTTATCAGCGACTTTTGTCCAAATTAAAGGGCAAAGTTCAATGGAGACAACAGACAACCATAAAAACTTGCAGGATTTATTGTGTCTAAGCATTCCAGTAGTTCGTGTTATTAATTAAAGTTTAGAATAATTGACTGTAAGTAAATAAATAATTAATTATAATAAAGTGATTGTTTTTTGTTTTTTTTTTCATTTAATTGAGTTTGGAAGTTTAATTATTTCAGAAGGCTAAGGTGAGTTGTGTGTTTGATTTATGTTTTATATTAGTCAGTAAAAGGTGAATATTTTCGAAATTCCGTTAAATTTTTGTATATTTACAGTAACCTGTAATACCGACCTGAGTTTTCCTAATTTTTTTTTGCATCTCTAACTACTGGTATTCCAGCATGAGGTACTAACCCTATTTACGTAAAATTCAGTCCGATTTTCCAAATTTCTCCTACAATAATTGTGATTTTCCCACAATACAGTAACCTGTAATACCGACCTGAGTTTTCGTATTTTTTCTGCATAACTAACTACTGGTATTCCAGCATAAGGTACTAACCCTATTTACATAAAATTCACTCCGATTTTCCAAATCTCTCTTACAATAGTCGTGATTTTCGCAAATTTCCCACAATACAGTGACCTGTAATACCGACCTGAATTTTCGTATTTTTTTGTGCATACCTGACGACTGCTATTCCAGCATAAGATACTAGCCCTGTTTACATAAAATTCACTCCGATTTTCCAAATTTCTCCTACAATAATCGTGATTTTCCCAAATTTCCCACAATACAGTAACCTGTAATACCAACCAGAATTTTTTTATTTTTTCAGCAACTACTGAAATTCCAATTTAAGGTACTAGTCCTGCTTATATGAAATTCGGTCCGTTTTTCCAAATATCGCCTACAATAATCGTGATTTCTCCAAATTTTCCACAATACAGTAACCTGTAATACCGACCTGAGTTTTCGTTTTTTTTTGTGCATACCTAACGACTGCTATTCCAGCATAAGGTACTAGCCCTATTTACATAAAATTCACTCCGATTTTCCAAATTTCTCCTACAATAATCGTGATTTTCCCAAATTTCCCACAATACAGTAACCTGTAATACCAACCAGAATTTTTTTATTTTTTCAGCAACTACTGAAATTCCAATTTAAGGTACTAGTCCTGCTTATATGAAATTCGGTCCGTTTTTCCAAATATCGCCTACAATAATCGTGATTTCTCCAAATTTTCCACAATACAGTAACCTGTAATACCGACCTGAGTTTTCGTTTTTTTTTGTGCATACCTAACGACTGCTATTCCAGCATAAGGTACTAGCCCTATTTACATAAAATTCAGTCCGATTTTCCAAATTTCTCCTACAATAATCGTGATTTTCCCAAATTTCCCACAATACAGTAACCTGTAATACCAACCAGAATTTTTTTATTTTTTCAGCAACTACTGAAATTCCAGCTTGAGGTACTAGTCCTGCTTACATGAAATTCAATTAGATTTTCCAAATATCGCCTACAATAATCGTGATTTTTCCAAAATTTTCCAATACAGTTCCCTGTAATACCGTCTTATCCCAGCTGTCCTTCATTTGCCCTCTACATGACATTTCACGGTTTCAAGCTCTACTTTTTGCAAACTTTCAACCAGCGCTTCGTAATTTTCCACAAAAACTACTCAAAAATGGCGTTGAATAAGCTGAGCATTGATGCATTGGACCTAACGAACAAGCGCGTGCTAATGCGGTGAGTATTTTTGCTTTGCACGAATTTACTTGCTTGGAAATATCCACCGGGTTGAGTGAGGTTAGGTTGTGTTTTATTTTGTAGAGTGGATTTTAATGTACCGCTAAAAGACGGCGTAATCACCAACACTCAACGTATAGTAGCCGCGTTGGACACTGTGAAGTATGCGTTGGACAAACAGGCGAAAAGCGTGGTGCTTATGTCGCACTTGGGGCGACCGGACGGCACCCCAAACGCCAAGTACACCATGAAGCCAGTCGCAGGTGAACTGGAGAAGCTCCTAAGCAGGGAAATCACTTTCCTTAACGACTGTGTTGGGCCGGAGGTGGAGCAAGCCTGCGCCGACCCCAAACCAGGCTCGGTGATCCTTCTGGAAAACCTCCGCTATCACGTTGAAGAAGAAGGGAAGGGTGTCGATGCCGCTGGTGCTAAAATCAAAGCCGAACCTGGTAAAGTCAAGGCGTTCCGTGAGAGTTTAAGGAAATTGGGGGATGTGTATGTTAACGATGCTTTTGGGACGGCGCATCGCGCCCATTCGTCTATGATGGGTGAGGGTTTTGATAAGAGAGCGTCTGGGTTCCTCTTGAAGAAAGAGCTGCAGTATTTCGCTAAAGCACTAGATAATCCTGAAAGGTTAGGTGGTTATACAAGTTGGATTTTTGGGGGTTATTTTGGTTTGTTTGTAGGCCTTTCTTGGCGATTTTGGGCGGGGCGAAGGTTGCGGATAAAATACAGTTGATCGAGAATTTGCTGGATAAAGTGAATGAGATGATTATTGGTGGTGGCATGGCGTACACGTTTTTGAAGGAGTCCAAAGGCATGAAGGTAGGACAGTTTTTTGCCCGGAGGGTCAAAAAATATCTTCCACTATATTGTTGCTTTTTTTCTTAATTCATGCGTAATTTAGCTTTGCAAAACTGTATTATAAACGAAAATCCGGAAATCAGGTGTAGAGTTACGAATTTTCAAAGTGGAGCATGTAGAAATTTGACGAGAAATTTTGGAATTTTTCCCGGAGGGTCAAAAAATATCTAAACTATCTTCCAGTGTATTGTTGATTTTTTTCTTAATTCAGGCGTAATTTAGCTTTGCAAAACTGTATTATAAGCGAAAATCCGGAAATCCGGTGTAGAGCTACGAATTTTCAAAGTGGAGCATGTAGAAATTTGACGAGGAATTTTAGTTTTTTCCCGAAGGGTCAAAAAATATCTAAACTATCTTCCACTATATTGTTGATTTTTTTCTTAATTCATGCGTAATTTGGCTTTGGAAAACTGTATTATAAGCGAAAATCCGGAAATCCAGTGTAGAGTTACGAATTTTCAAAGTGGAGCTTGTAGAAATTTGACGAGAAATTTTAGTTTTTTTCCCGGAGGGTCAAAAAGTATCTAAACTATGTTCCACTATATTGTTGATTTTTTTCTTAATTCAGGCGTAATTTAGCTTTCCAAAACTGTATTCTAAGTGAATATGTGGAAATCCGGTGTAGAGTTACGAATTTTCAAAGTGGAGGATATAGAAATTTGATGAGAAATTTTAGTTTGTCTTTCAATGGCGCAAAAATATTCTAAACTAACTTCTATAGTGTTGAATGATTTTTTTCTGCATAGAGGCAACATTTCGCTATAAAAAACCGCAAATTTTGTCAAAATCCGTCCAGCGGTTCCAAATTTACATATTTTTTAAAACAGTCACCTCGCGATTTTTGCAGAAATTTCGCGTGGATTTCATCAACTATCTAACCTAACCTAAAAGTGAGGTTATGATTCTTGTTTTATCTTTCATAATTATTCCAACATTCCTGTGTGTAAATTTGAAACTTTTTCAAAAATCCGCTCAGGGGTTCCAAAACTGTGGCACTTTAAACCAGGAAAATTGTCATAACAAAAAATTGTATCGCAGTGTTTTTAAAACGTTAGAATTTTGGGACTACTGGTTGGATTTTGATCAAATTTACTTTGTTGGAAAGCCGAATGTTTGTTTTAATCAAGAAAAATTCGGCAAGTTTTTATTTGGTGGTTTTATGCATATTTCGAGCTTTCAAAGTTACAGTTCGGAAAATTAGCATAATTTTCGAGTGACTGTTTTAAAAAATCACAGTTTTAAAACCACTGGTCAGATTTTAGTAAAATGTACTTTATTACAAAGCTGAACATTAGTTTTGATTATTAAAAAATCGGGAAGTTCCTACCTGGGCGTTTTACGCATTTTTCGAGTCCTCAAAGTTGCAGATCTAAAAATTAGCGTAATTTTCGAGTGCCTGTTTTAAAAAATCCTAGTTTTAGAACCACTGGTCAGATTTGAGTAAAATTTGCTTTCTTACAAAGGTGAAGATTGGTTTTGTTTATTAAATAATCGAGAAGTGCCTACTTGGTGGTTTTACGCATTTTTCGAGGGCTCAAAGTTGCAGCTCAAAAAATTAGCGTAATTTTCTAGTGACTGTTTTAAAAAATCACAGTTTTGGAACCACTGGTCAGATTTTCGTCAAATTTACGTTATTTTAAAGCTGAAGTTTTGTTTTATTTACAAAAAATTCAGAAAGTCGTTATCTGATGGTTTTATGCACTTTTAGAGTCTTGAAAGTTGCACTTCTAAAATAAACAAAATTTTCTAGCGACTGTTTTAAAAACTCACAGTTTTAGAACCATTGGTCAGATTTTAGTAAAATGTACTTTATTACAAAGCTGAACATTGGTTTTGTTTATTAAAAAATCGGGAAGTTCGTATCTGGGCGTTTTACGCATTTTTCGAGTCCTCAAAGTTGCAGATCTAAAAATTAGCGTAATTTTCGAGTGCCTGTTTTAAAAAATCACAGTTTTAGAACCACTGGTCAGATTTTAGTAAAATTTACTTTATTACAAAGCTGAACATTGGTTTTCTGTATTAAAAATTCGAGAAGTTTCTATCTGGTGATTTTATGTATTTTTCGAGGACTCAAAGTTGCAGCTCTAAAAATTCGGTATAATTCACAGGTTTCTGTTTCCTCGCTCAGGTAGGTGTCTGTATTATCGATATTTCATTGGAAAATAAAGTAAAATGACTAAATAACCACAACAAATCAATTTTTATTAGTTTTTTAATAATAACATATGTAAATTAGTTCGAATATAATCTCATATAATTTGTCATCTTTGTCGCTTTTTTTTCCTCATACAATACACCTAATATTGATATTAAATGCGGTATACATTAAAATAAATATAAAACCATAAACAACTTTCAACAAGAATTTATAATGCACCTTATCCAAGTTGCCACCACGCCTCCCCTTACCACCACACCCCCTCCTCCTTTCAATCACCTCAAAATCATTTCGTACCCGTAAACAATCCACGACTTTTAACAATGGCTTTTTTGTGTCCGCTCCCTTAAACAATTTCAGAAAATTTAAATACGGTTTGATCATGGCAACGTGAGCCAAATTCTGTGGCGCATGCTCACTGTTAACAAACTCCATTGTGGTGGGGGCGGCGCCAGCCAATTGAGCTAGCGAGTCTACATGGACTGCTTCGATTATCTCGGAGGATGACGACGTACTGCGACACGACATTGTCTGTACGTCATTGGCCACCAATTCGGCCGCCGTGATTTGCTGGTAGAGCGCCGTCAGATCCTCTTTGCCCACCGGATCCAAGTCGGCTTGACTGGCTGCTTCGCTCATGGCCAAGCGGAAGCTGACGCGTTTGGAGCGGGACGGCTTCACCGACTCCAAGTCCATTATCTTACAGTCACCTGCAACATATTGGAATTTCCTCTTAATAATCGAACAGAGCGCCATTTTTCCGTTCCAACGATACCTTGCTCGAGTTTCTCGCTTAAAAACTAACGGAGATACAGGCGTTTTTATTTTACGGCTTAGTAGGCTGTGGAAGCATGGCCTACTATAGTCTTAATGAATAAGCTGTTTTTGTGGTTATTTTTCGACGTAGAAGGGCGTGCAAGGTGTTGTTGGAATTGGAAAAGTGTCCTGAGTTTAATTAACGTAAAAAACCGCTCGGGAAATGTTGTTAATTATCGGGCAATGTTGTAAATTTTGGGAATTTGACCTGGAAACCATCTAACAACTTCGCAAATGATAAAATTTGATGATTAAAACTTAAAACCAGCGGGCAATGTTGTAAATTTACCTGCTTCTCTTCGAATATCCATGACCTCGTGCGATTGATACAAGTAGCGTACACGTTGCGTCAGCCTGGTTTGATGGCAGACCAAAGGCGGTCCATGCATCACACGAGCATAGTAACAAAAATCGTCTCTGGTGAGTTTTCTGGTGACTTTTTCGTCATCGATTCCAGCCAGCGTGTCCAAGAAATTCAAAATGTTGTAACACGACGGTGTTTTGGCAATGTTTTGCACATCCATACTGACCACTGGTTTGCGAATTTCGCGCAGCATCTTCATGAACGGTGTGTAGAAGACTTCACTGTTGACGGTGTCGACTTGGGGTTCTTGTAAAAGTTCAGTAGAAGTCTGAAAAATCGTATATTTTAAATTTCCCGCGCCTCACTCGACTGTAGTGACGTAGTACATACCCCGTCGCTTTCCAGTTCGCTGTAGATCGTCTCCATTCGATTCAAAGCGCGGTGCAGCTGCTCCGAGTAACTTAGCGTCAGCTCGGGCACGTCATCCACTACACTTCTAGGCGAGTCCTCCGATGTGTAGTAATTGGAGGAGCCATGCGTCTCCTTCTCCTCAATTTCCTCCAAACGCGACGTCGAATACCCCGTGTGAAACTCCGACATGTCGATTACGTCATACATAAATTTATCCTCGCGAATTTCCTCGAAACCCGAACTATGATTGTCGCTTAAACTTCGAAAGCTGTGCTCCTCCTCTTGCGCTTCCCCTTCGGGTGGTGGTAGCGATTCCTCCACTTCGCTCTCCTCCGCTTGGTTCTCACTATTGACTAGTAGCACCTCAGCTGTTACTACTTTGTCTTCAGTGGTGGGTCCTAGTTCCACTTGGGAGCCATCAGTGCTGGTGGTGCGTTCCACTTTGAGTGGTGGGGGGCATGGAAGAGCTGATAGTGGACGTGAGCTACCAACTGGTGTACCTAATGGTAGCTCTTCGCTGCTGGTTTTACACACAGCTGTACAATCTCCTTCGTATACGTCAGCTATGCTAAGTAGCTCAGTGCTAACTGATGTGGTGGCATCGAAAGATTGCGAGCTCTTCCTAAGCACTCTTTGTAGTTTTCTAGCTAGCTCCTCCGAAAATGTCTTGGGCTCAATCTGTCTGGCCTTGAACTGTGACATTTGTTTCGTCTTCATCATGGACAACACGTTATTGATCTCTTTTTCCATGGCATCGAACGCCTCGGCACCACTCGATTCCGTAGTCGATGAAATAATATCGATCATTTTCGATTCGATCACATTAATCGCCTTTTGAATATTCGTCTGGATCGCCTCGTTACGCGCCCGAATCACATGAATCGGATCCTTCGCCACTTTCTTCACTTGCTTCTTCTTCGCCGGCTTGCGCTCAGGTGACAATCGAGACACCACAACTTTCTTAGCATCACCATCCAGACTTTTAGTACCCAATTTGCGTTTATTACCCAAAGATGTTGGACGATTTTCCGATGATTTTGCAGGTAATCCATCGGATTTAGGCCCAAAATTTGGATGTAGAGGTGGTTGGCGTTCGATCATTTTCAGCAGGTTTTCCGCTGTGGTTTTTCGGTATTTGTGGGCCCACATACGTTTCGGGGTTTTGGGTTTGGACGTTTTGCAACGTTTCTGGCTGACGCCTAGCTTCATGTCCTGTTGGAGATTGCGCAGTTGGTTCATGTGGTTTTGGACGGCGTCTAGCGCCACCGGAAGCGAGATGGCTTTTGGTACTAAGCGGGAAAAGAAAAGTGAATTAGAATTTATTCACAGCAAGATACATTTATTTATATCTATGTGTGATCAGGGGGACACCCTGTATTATATTTGTTGGGGCACCCTGTATAAATGCGCAGTACGCACTGCGCAGACAGCGCCTACGTTGTTTATATATATACAGAGTTGTGTTTTATGGATATTTATCGATATTTTTGCCCCCTCCCCCATTTTTTTAGACTACAAAACAAGCTTTTACAGTGTTGCCACTACACCAATGATGATCTATTTAAACGCCAATACATATTTTGTTATTTTATACAGTATAATTCACGGACACAATACGATTTTTGGGTGCTTACTTGGTGACATCGGCCTACTGCCACCGTCTTTCATCGGCAACAATGGTAGTTTGACTGGCGTGTCGGCCCTCCTCTGCTCGTAATTATCATAAAACACCCTCACCGGCATTACTAGGAGCACTTGGTTGTTGCTTTTGGTCTCCGGATCGAACAAATACGGCATCAGCTTCTTGACTTGATGTCCGCTGCCGCGTCGCTTGCCCGATTTGCGTTGGCTTTTTCGTTTTTGTTTGCGCATGACTGGCTCCTCGGATGTGGTGGTTTGTTCGACGGCATCGCCCGAGTTTGAGATTGAGGCATCGGCGAAAATGTCTTTAGTTTTGGGTTGTTGTAGGAGTTGCGTCCACGCTTGCTGCATGGGGCGCTGCTTGTCGTAGAGTAGTTTGTATAGGTAGGTGCTGCGCACGCTTGGTTCCTTCGAGGTGCCTTCGTTGTCCTTCCTCGGGTATTCCGCGTGGAAGGGTTCGAGATCGCGTTTTGTGATTTCGTCGAGGATATCGCAGAAAGTCAAGTTGCGGTTTTGGGTTTGACGGATTTTGGCGCGCATCCAATGCATGCGGCATTTGGCAGCTTCGTGTAGCCGATTGCAGTTTGTTACCTCGATTTTACAGCTGCAAGTTTTTTTAACTTCTGACTTCACCGATTTTGGGCTGCTGCGCCTGCTAACTCTCCGCTTCGAGGTACTCGACGTGTACGACAGTGATTTCAAACTCTCCCGCGGCTTTTTATTCCTCCTCAGCGATTTTTCCTTCTTCACTTGTTTCTTCACGCCCAGCTTACTATCGTTGAACCACAAACTATTCGTGTAGGTCTTAGCCAAGTCCACGATTTTACTATGTTTGCTTCGTTTTTTATTCGGTTGTTTGATGACGTTGATGGCTTTGGATTGGAGTGACAGATTCGATTTGGATTCGGTGCGACTTTTGCTTTTGACGCGTTGCGGATCTTGGGCGCTGTGCAAGCGTTTGCTGCGCTTCATCAAGCGTTGATAGCCAATCAAACTGTCGTTAGCTTCAAGCTGAGCCAGAAGTTTCTGGTTGATGTTGGCTGAGCCGGCGCGACGATACACCTCCGGTTGTATGGGGATTAACCCTTGGGATTGGTCGGGGGCGTCCACTGGTATCTCGTCGGTTAGTTCGTCGCCATCTTTGATCGGTTGTGGTGATGGGGGTGTTGCTGGACGTTTTTCGAAATCGCCTATGTCTAACTAAATAATACAGTTCCATTAGTGGTAGTGTTAGTAATTATCAAAAAGGATACAAAAAAAATTTCTGGTACCTTTTTGATAATTGTAATGTTTTTCGGTAACTCCCTCACTTTTTTCGCGGATTTTCGTTTGCGTTTCCGCGTCTTTGCTTCAACTTCAACTGCAGGCTCCTGGATGAGCTGTTGGCTAGTGGTGGAGAATTCCTCGATTTTTCCGTTAATATCATCGACGAACGTCTCCAAAGCGATATCAAAATCATTCACATCGTTAACAAAATTCTTAAAGTTGTCCAAAACATCGCCACCTTGATAGATTTTGTTCAGGGTGGTGCAGGAGGATTCGATTTGATTGGGTCTAATATCCTCGCTTCCGTTTTGCATTTCGTCGATTTGTCGAATTTCCTCTAGTTCCGCTGCGATGAAGTTTTCCTCAGGCATCAACGCCGCTTGTCTAAAATAAAATTTTTTAAACGTTTCGCTTATCTTCAGAGCACGATGACTGTTAGGTTACCTTTGAACAAACTGCATGTCCATCAGGCATTTTCGCACTTTATTGCAAATGGTGTCAATCCCCGAAATGCTGACTTGAAGCATGTGGCTCATGTTGTTGGTCAGTTCGGCCAAACGGCCATTGGCCTTCCGCTGGTACTCCATGAAGGCGATGGTGGAAGGTCTAAGGGCGAAGCTTATGCTACTAGTCGAGCTCCTTTCGTGGTCGATTCGGCTGGATAACGTGGCGAAATGTTGTGCGTACGTCTCGAAATGACTGCTGCTTGGCGTTTGAGGCGTTTCCACGATTGTATAAACGGACATTGTACGTTTTTTTTTTTGGAGATGATTATTGTGTGTGGTGGACCATTTACACCATTTTCATACACTCGCGATTTTGATTTTGGTTAATTTGTTTTACATTTATTTTAGTTTCGTTTGACAAGAGCTGGTTTTTTGCTGACGTTTTGTCGTCATAGTTTGTGCCATTGTTTCCAAAGTGGTCTTTAAATTGATTTTTAGAGTTGGCGGGAAATTTGAATACATACTGTATTTTAAATTTCCCGCCAAATATTTTTATTCTGTCTACTAAAACAATGTTGTTTTTGGAATTGTTTCAGATTGGCAGTTCGCTGTATGATGCAGAAGGTGCGAAAATTGTTGGAAAACTTCTGGATAAAGCCAAGGCTAATAATGTACAAATCCATTTACCTGTCGATTTTATTACCGCTGATAAATTCGATGAAAATGCGACTGTAAGTAGTCAAAATATGCTAGCGTCCAGTACTGTCAAAATTTCAGTTTTGCAGTTTTTTGCTAATATCTTTTTCATGGTACATCGTACGTTAAAAATGGTTATTATCAATCTTGTAGATAATTAAATTATGAACAATTTTTGCTTAAACTATATTCTTCTAGTGTTAATAGTTTACGAGATATAGCATCCAGAACTGTCAAATTTTTAGTTTTACAGTTTTTATCAAATATCTTTTTTATGGTACATCGTACGTTGAAAATGGTTATTATCAATCTTGTAGACAATTAAATTATGAACAATTTTTGTGTAAAAATTATTTTTCTAGTGTTAATAGTTTACGAAATATAGCGTCCAGAAGTGTCAAAATTTTAGTTTTACAATTTTTTTGCTAATATCTTTTTTATGGTTCATCGTACGTTGAAAATGGTTATTAACAATCTTGTAGACAATTAAATTATGAACAATTTTTGTGTAAAAATTATTTTTCTAGTGTTAATAGTTTACGAAATATAGCGTCCAGAACTGTCAAAATTTTACTTTTACAGTTTTTTGCTAATATCTTTTTTATGGTAAATTATACGCTAAAATGGTTATTATCAATCTTGTAGATAATTGAATTATGAACAATTTTTGTTTAAACATTATTTTTCTAGTGTTAATAGTTTACGAGATATAGCGTCCTGAACTGTCAAAATTTTAGTTTTACAGTTTTTTGCTAATATCTTTGTTATGGTGAATCGTACGTTGAAAATGGTTATTATCAATCTTTTAGATAATTGAATTATGAACAATTTTTGTTTAAACATTATTTTTCTAATGTTAATAGTTTACGAGATATAGCGTCCAGAACTGTCAAAATTTTAGTTTTACAGTTTTTATCAAATATCTTTTTTATGGTACATCGTACGTTAAAAATGGTTATTATCAATCTTGTAGATAATTAAATTATGAACAATTTTTGCTTAAACTATATTCTTCTAGTGTTAATAGTTTACGAGATATAGCATCCAGAACTGTCAAATTTTTAGTTTTACAGTTTTTATCAAATATCTTTTTTATGGTACATCGTACGTTGAAAATGGTTATTATCAATCTTGTAGACAATTAAATTATGAACAATTTTTGTGTAAAAATTATTTTTCTAGTGTTAATAGTTTACGAAATATAGCGTCCAGAAGTGTCAAAATTTTAGTTTTACAGTTTTTTTGCTAATATCTTTTTTATGGTTCATCGTACGTTGAAAATGGTTATTATCAATCTTGTAGACAATTAAATTATGAACAATTTTTGTGTAAAAATTATTTTTCTAGTGTTAATAGTTTACGAAATATAGCGTCCAGAACTGTCAAAATTTTACTTTTACAGTTTTTTGCTAATATCTTTTTTCTGGTACATCGTACGTTGAAAATGGTTATTATCAATCTTGTAGACAATTAAATTATGAACAATTTTTGTGTAAAAATTATTTTTCTACTGTTAATAGTTTACGAAATATAGCGTCCAGAACTGTCAAAATTTTACTTTTACAGTTTTTTGCTAATATCTTTTTTATGGTACATCGTACGTTGAAAATGGTTATTATCAATCTTGTAGACAATTAAATTATAAACAATTTTTGTGTAAAAATTATTTTTCTAGTGTTAATAGTTTACGAAATATAGCGTCCAGAACTGTCAAAATTTTAGTTTTACAGTTTTTTTGCTAATATCTTTTTTATGGTTCATCGTACGTTGAAAATGGTTATTATCAATCTTGTAGACAATTAAATTATAAACAATTTTTGTGTAAAAATTATTTTTCTAGTGTTAATAGTTTACGAAATATAGCGTCCAGAACTGTCAAAATTTTACTTTTACAGTTTTTTGCTAATATCTTTTTTCTGGTACATCGTACGTTGAAAATGGTTATTATCAATCTTGTAGACAATTAAATTATGAACAATTTTTGTGTAAAAATTATTTTTCTACTGTTAATAGTTTACGAAATATAGCGTCCAGAACTGTCAAAATTTTACTTTTACAGTTTTTTGCTAATATCTTTTTTATGGTACATCGTACGTTGAAAATGGTTATTATCAATCTTGTAGACAATTAAATTATGAACAATTTTTGTGTAAAAATTATTTTTCTAGTGTTAATAGTTTACGAAATATAGAGTCCAGAAGTGTCAAAATTTTAGTTTTACAGTTTTTTTGCTAATATCTTTTTTATGGTTCATCGTACGTTGAAAATGGTTATTATCAATCTTGTAGACAACTAAATTATGAACAATTTTTGTGTAAAAATTATTTTTCTACTGTTAATAGTTTACGAAATATAGCGTCCAGAACTGTCAAAATTTTACTTTTACAGTTTTTTGCTAATATCTTTTTTCTGGTACATCGTACGTTGAAAATGGTTATTATCAATCTTGTAGACAATTAAATTATGAACAATTTTTGTGTAAAAATTATTTTTCTACTGTTAATAGTTTACGAAATATAGCGTCCAGAACTGTCAAAATTTTACTTTTACAGTTTTTTGCTAATATCTTTTTTATGGTACATCGTACGTTGAAAATGGTTATTATCAATCTTGTAGACAATTAAATTATGAACAATTTTTGTGTAAAAATTATTTTTCTAGTGTTAATAGTTTACGAAATATAGCGTCCAGAAGTGTCAAAATTTTAGTTTTACAGTTTTTTTGCTAATATCTTTTTTATGGTTCATCGTACGTTGAAAATGGTTATTATCAATCTTGTAGACAATTAAATTATGAACAATTTTTGTGTAAAAATTATTTTTCTACTGTTAATAGTTTACGAAATAGAGCGTCCAGAACTGTCAAAATTTTACTTTTCCAGTTTTTTGCTAATATCTTTTTTATGGTACATCGTACATTGAAAATGGTTATTATTAATCTTGTAGATAATTGAATTATGAACAATTTTTGTTTAAACATTATTTTTCTAGTGTTAATAGTTTACGAGATATAGCGTCCAGAACTGTCAAAATTTTAGTTTTACAGTTTTTTGCTAATATCTTTTTTATGGTACATCGTACGTTGAAATTAGTTATTATCAATCTAGTAGAGAATTAAATTATCTACAACTTTTGTTTAAACAATTTTTTTATGTCTTGGATAGTTTACGAGTTACAGCGATCGAAAGAGTCAAATTTTTTTTCTAGTGTAATTTTTGACACTTTTTTTTAGTCTAGTTGCGCCACAGTGGAGAAAGGCATTCCAGATGGTTGGATGGGTTTGGACATTGGTCAAAAAACCATCGAGCTCCTACGCGAGCCAATCCGCCGCGCCAAAGTTATAGTTTGGAATGGGTAAGTCCAACTTTCCATAAGTCCAAAAAAAAAATCTAAAAATTATTTTTTAGCCCTGCAGGCGTTTTCGAGTTTGAAAAATTCGCTAAGGGGACCAAGGCGATTATGGACGAAGTCGTGGACGTGACAAGTAAAGGTGCCATCACCATAATCGGTTAGTAGGAAAATTTTAGTGTTTACAGGAATATTTAAATTTGTTTTGAGGTGGGGGTGATACGGCGACTTGCGCCGCTAAGTGGGGCACTGAGGATAAAGTGTCGCATGTTTCGACTGGCGGAGGTGCCAGTTTGGAGCTGCTGGAGGGGAAAGTACTGCCAGGCGTTGCAGCACTTTCAGATGCTTAAAATTTTTTGGAAAAATTCATACCTAAATTTATTGTATTGTAATTTGTAATGATTGTTTTTATTTATGAGCGAGTTAGTAGTAAAATTGATTTTTTGAACGAAATAAAAGAGTGAAATTGTAGACCAAATAAATTTTTATTTCGGAAATTTGTAGTATTTTCCAGTAGTACACCTTGGAAAACTCCTGAAAATAATGTATGGAATTTTTTTTATAATAAATAAGTTGTAAAAAATCGTAAAATTCGATTTTTGTTGCAGCAACTTTTTATATGCTCCTCGTATTACGCTAAGTACGCCTGTAGTATAGGCAACCATGAATACATGGAGATGTGTATTATATCGCAGCGCCCTCAGCGGATGAATTAACAGTTATAAAAATGCGTCAATTCCAGACAAACTGTCACATGGTTCAACTCACCGCCTGCGTAATTTTACTGTAACGTAAGTCTTGGTGTTGTCGCGCCCGGTTTACAACTTTAGAAAAGGTGACCTTTAAGTACAAGTTTGTATGTGGGACATAAATCAGTAGCAAGTTATTTAATTTTGGGTGGGTTAACTTGGGAATAATTAAAGTGTGTTGTGGGCCAAGGAGCCAAGGATCCAAGGGCGCAAGGGGTGAAAAGTGATTTTAGGTTAGTGCAGGGGTAGGAAGAAGAAGTGAGTTTTTATCTTAATTTTTTTTCTGGAAAGGTTGACTGAAAATTTACAGTAAGTACTACCAAACTTTCCTTAAATTATTACAAAGGTGTTAGGGAGTCGCAGATTATTCCTTCGGTGTTTTCTTGGCGTATTTATTGGATAAAATCCAAAATAAAAAAAATTTCATTCATAACATTTTTACGCTTATATATAATTTATAAATAGCTTATTAGTTGACGTCATAAATTGTTTTTATCTACTTTACTACTACTAACTCAGATTATCGCCTCAAATTGTCATAATAACAAGATAACGAATTTTTAGGTTATAACCTCAAATCCCCCACAAAAAATGTCCAGAGAACGCTCGTCATCCCGCCGGTTTTGAGTCGGCGAGAAAATTCTGCACAAAATGAGTACCCACATGCCATACTTTGACGCATAATTAAAATTATCGTAGTAGGCCTTGGTGGAATTTTAAACGCGTGCATCTCAGTTAGTTTTGATAATAGAAAAAAATTCTTTAACATTTTTTACTGCATTTTAACTGATCTTTTTTATAAAAAGAAGATATTTGCAAAAAAACACAATTTTTGACATTTCTGGACGCTAGATTTTATAAACTGGTAACACTAATAGAAGAATTGAGTCGGCGAGAAAATTCTGCACAAAATGAGTACCAACATGCCATATTTTGATGTAATAATAAAATAATCGTAGTAGGCCATGATATAACTTTAAGTGCATGTATCTCGGTTAATTTTGACGCTACGCAAAAACTTTTTTAACATTTTTTGCTATATAAATTAGCTGGTCTTTCTATAAAAAATATACTTTCTAAAAAAACACAATTTTTGATTTTATTTGATATTTTTGGACACTAGATCACATAAACTTGTAATTCTAGTAGAAGAACTGAATCGGGGAGAAAATTCTGCACAATATGAGTACCCACATGCCATACTTTGACGCAAAAATAAAATAATCATAGTAGGCTTTGGTGGAATTTTAAATGCGTGTATCTCGGTTAATTTTGACGCTACACAAAAACTTCTTTAACATTTTTTACTGTATTAATAGCTGGTCTTTTTATAAAAAATATATTTGCTAAAAAAACACAATTTTTGATATTTTTGAACACTAGATCGCATAAACTTGTAATTCTAGTAGAAGAACTGAGTCGGGGAGAAAATTCTGCACAATATGAGTACCCACATGCCATACTTTGACGCAAAAATAAAATAATCACAGTAGGCTTTGGTGGAATTTGAAATGCGTGTATCTCGGTTAATTTTGACGCTACGCAAAAACTTCTTTAACATTTTTTGCTATATTTTAGCTGGTCTTTCTATAAAAAATATACTTTCTAAAAAAACACAATTTTTGATTTTTTTTTCTTTAAATTATTACTACGCGTGTTAGGGAGTCTCAGATGATTCCTTCGGTGTTTTCTTGGCGTATTTATTGGATAAAATCCAAAATAAAAAAAAAATTCATTCATAAATTCTTACGCTTATATAATAACAAGATAACGAATTTTTAGGTTATAATCTCAAATCCCCCACAAAAAAATGTCCAGAGAACGCTCGTCATCCCGCCGGTTTTACCGTGGCGAATCCTACAGCAACCTCCTCGCCTGCATGGACCGCGGAATGACCGCCGAGGAGGAAAACAGATGGACGTTCGAAATCGCCTGGGAAGTCGCCAATAAAGGTACCAAAACTCCTATACCCCTCCCCTAAAAACCGCCTAAAATGCTCCGGTTTTAGTCGGAGGAATCTACACAGTTATCCGGTCGAAAACGTACGTGTCCACTGAGGAAATGGGCGACCAGTATTGCTTAATCGGACCATACAAAGAGCAGTGTGCAAGAACTGAGGTGGAGGAAGGCCCGTTGGGTTGTGCTGGTTTGAATCAAGCCGCCCAGGCTTTGAGGGAGAAGGGATTTAAGGTGCATACTGGACGTTGGCTAGTCGATGGAAATCCTCAAGTAGTCCTAATGGATATCGGCTCAGCTGCTTGGAAACTAGACGAGTACAAAGCGGAGTTGTGGAACTCCACCAATATTGGGGTGCCCCATTTGGATATAGAGACCAATGATGCCATTATTTTAGGGTACATGGTAGCAGAGTACATTGAAGAGGTGTGTAGGTACTATATTAAAATTATTACCAAGACACTCAATTTTATTTTGTAGTTTAGAAAAATCGCCGAGTTCGACAACGAAGGAATCATCCCGAAAATCGTCACGCATTTCCACGAGTGGCAAGCAGGCGTTGGATTAATAGTTTTGAATACGCGCCACGTAAACGTAGCCACTGTTTTTACCACGCATGCTACGCTATTAGGCCGGTATTTGTGTGCTGGGAACACAGACTTCTACAACAATTTAGCTAAAGTATTAATTTAACACAAAACTTGATAAATAAATTAATTTTTTATGGTAGTTTAGCGTTGATGAAGAGGCTGGTAAACGCCAAATCTATCACCGTTATTGTCTGGAAAGAGCAGCAGCGCATCTATGCAACACTTTCACCACTGTTTCGGATATAACTGGTTACGAAGCCGAACATTTATTAAAACGGAAGGCAGATGTCATCACTCCGAATGGTTTGAATGTGAAGAAGTTTTCGGCGTTGCACGAATTTCAGAATTTACATGCGTTGTCCAAGGAGAAAATACACGAATTTGTGCGGGGGCACTTCTATGGGTAAATAAAACCAAAAAAATTACATTCTAACTGTAATATTTCGAACGCTGGGTATTGCAAATTACTAATACTAGAATAACTGAGTCGGTGAGGAAATTCTGCACAATATGAGTACCCACATGCCATACTTTGACGCATAAATAAAATTATCGTAGTAGGCCGTGGTGGAATTTTAAACGCATGCATCTCAATTAGTTTTGACAATAGAAAAAAATTCTTTAACATTTTTTACTGTATTTTAACTCTTATTTGCAAAAAACACAATTTTTGACATTTCTGCACGCTAGATCTCATAAACTGGTAACACTAGTAGAAGAACTGAGTCGGGGAGAAAATTCTGCACAAAATGAGTACCAACATGCCATACTTTGATGTAATAATAAAATAATCGTAGTGGGCCATGATTATAACTTAAAATGTGTGTATCTCGGTTAATTTTGAAGCTACGCAAAAACTTCTTTAACATTTTTTACTGTATTTTAGCTACTCTTTTTTATAAAAAATATACTTGTTAAAAAACACAATTTTTAATATTTTTGGACACTAGATCGCATAAACTGGTAATTCTAGTAGAAGAACTGAGTCGGGCAGGAAATTCTGCACAATATGAGTACCCACATGCCATACTTTGACGCATAATTAAAATTATCGTAGTAGGCCTTGGTGGAATTTTAAACGCGTGCATCTCAGTTAGTTTTGATAATAGAAAAAAATTCTTTAACATTTTTTACTGCATTTTAACTGGTCTTTTTTATAAAAAGAAGATATTTGCAAAAAACGCAATTTTTGACATTTCTGGACGCTAGATTTTATAAACTGGTAACACTAATAGAAGAATTGAGTCGGCGAGAAAATTCTGCACAAAATGAGTACCAACATGCCATACTTTGATGTAATAATAAAATAATCGTACTAGGCCATGATATAACTTTAAATGCGTGTATCTCGGTTAATTTTGACGCTACGCAAAAACTTCTTTAACATTTTTTGCTATATTTTAGCTGGTCTTTCTATAAAATATATACTTTCTAAAAAAACACAATTTTTGATATTTTTTTTGATATTTTTGGACACTAGATCGCATAAACTTGTAATTCTAGTAGAAGAACTGAGTCGGGGAGAAAATTCTGCACAATATGAGTACCCACATGCCATACTTTGACGCAAAAATAAAATAATCACAGTAGGCTTTGGTGGAATTTGAAATGCGTGTATCTCGGTTAATTTTGACGTTACGCAAAAACTTCTTTAACATTTTTTACTGTATTTTTTCTGCTCTTTCTATAACTTTTGTAATTTTTTTACTTCCAGCCACTACGACTTTGACTTGGACAAAACTCTCTACTTCTTCATCGCCGGACGCTACGAGTTCGGCAACAAAGGCGCTGATATCTTCATCGAAGCCCTAGCTAGATTAAATCACTACTTAAAAGTGAGTTTAGTCAAAAATCCTGTAGAAGTTAGTTCAGTTTTTGTTTCCAGTCGTCCCATCCAGATATCACCGTGGTGGCTTTCATGATATTCCCGACGAAAACCAACAATTTCAACGTGGAATCACTGCGAGGTCACGCCGTTACTAAAAGCTTACGTGACACTATCAACGACATACAGAACAAAATCGGCAAGAGGTTATACGAGACTTGTTTAAGGTAACAAACTACATTATAAAGATAGTTTGGAAGGTAAACGGGTAAACGTTTGTTTCTAGTGGTCGCCTACCAGATGGCGCTGATTTGTTTCAAAAGGAGGAACTAGTGCGGCTAAAGCGTTGCATATACTCGTTGCAAAGGGACGGATTGCCGCCTGTTACGACTCACAATGTGGTGGATGATTGGAATGATCCAGTTTTGAATTCTGTGAGACGGTGTAATTTGTTCAACACAACACATGATCGTGTTAAGGTGAGATATTTCGAAGTGGATTGAGTGGAGGCGAGCGGGGTTTACGTAGTTGGATAGAGGGGAAAAAAGTGCACAAAATGAGTACCCACATGTTATACTTTGACGTAATAATAAAATAATCGCAGTAGGCTATGGTGGAATTTTAAATGCGTGTATCTCGGTTAATTTTGATAATAGAAAAATTTTGTTTTAACATTTTTTACTGTATTTTAGCTGGTCTTTTTATATAGAAAGAAATAACACAATTTTTGATATTTTTGACGCTAGATTTTATAAACTAGTAACACTAATTGAAGATCTGAGTCCGGGAGAAAATTCTGCACAAAATGAGTACCAACATGCCATACTTTGACGTAATAATAAAATAATCGCAGTAGGCCATGGTGGAGCTTTAAACGCGTGTATCTCAGTTAGTTTTCATGATAGAAAAAAACTTGTTTAAGGTTTCTTACGGTATTTTAGCTGGGCTTTCTATTGATTAAGTTTTTTTTAAGATGGTGTTCCATCCGGAGTTCCTAAGCTCAACGAATCCGCTTTTCGGGCTGGATTATGAGGAGTTTGTGCGTGGTTGTCACTTGGGCGTGTTCCCCAGCTACTATGAGCCTTGGGGCTACACCCCCGCCGAGTGTACAGTGATGGGAATACCGAGTATCACCACAAATCTCTCCGGTTAGCTTCTAGCGCCCTCTACAAGGTGGAATATTATTTTGTTAATTGTTTAGGTTTTGGGTGTTTTATGCAAGAGCACATTGCCGATCCCATGTCCTATGGTATCTACGTCGTGGACAGACGTTATATCTCCTTGGAGGACACCATTCAACAACTAGCGCAGTACATGTACGATTTTGCGCGGCTGAATCGACGTCAGCGGATTATACAACGGAACAGAACGGAAAGACTGAGCGATATGTTGGATTGGCGGAATTTAGGCGTTGTAAGTTGGGTTTAAGTTTAAGGCGCATGTGCACAATTTATTTGTTGTTTTTTACAGTATTATCGCCAGGCTAGAATGAAAGCCTTGCACGCGGTGTTCCCGGATTACAAAGAGGAAATGGAGGCGGGAATTGGCACGTTGAAATATCCGAAACCGTATTCGGAGCCACCGTCGCCTAGTTCTAGTCGGCTGACGACACCAGTGGCGTCCGTTCATGGTTCGGATGATGAAAGCGATTCTGTGGATGAGGAAGGCGAGGTAAGGGGAAAGTTGGGAGGTTTAACGGATTTATTTATGGTTTTTTACAGCTGGAGGAGCTAAGGATAAGGAAGTAAAGCAGAAATGAAGTATAATAGTAGGTACTAAGGATAAAGAAGATACTCGTGCACTCTCTCTCTCTCTGTTGATTGAAATTTATATTATATTAAATTAAATAATTAAATAGAAAATATTATTTTTATAATTGTTAACTTTTTTTTTGTTAGGCATGTTTATATATATTTTTAAATGTTTATCGCTGTTTTGAATACAATTTTAACACGAGTAAGATGGTTCCACATACAAAAATCATGTCCGTAAATAAATTATCGTAAATATTGTGTCATTTGTTCGTTTTTTTTTCCTATAATTAATTTTATTCGATTGTGTTTTATTTTTATTAATAAATAAACAAAAACTTAAAAATTATTGTTTTCTTTCGCCATCTATGCGCCGTTATACGAAGCTACAAGCTAAGGCAACTGCTTTATCGACTTCACTGGTTTTTTAAATTTTGGTGAAGTCGCCTGGGCAAAAAGATGAAATTAGCTTGGATTTCTGTGAAATTTTGCTCCTGGTACCACGATTTTATTCAAATTTCCCGCCTAATTTTACTCCTGATATTTAGGCGGGAAAAGACCTCCTCGCGTTTCTGCTATCCGGATACCAAACGCAAAATTTTCTGATTTTCTATGTGAAATTTTGCTCCTGGTACCAGGGTAGCAGAAACGCGAGGAGGTCTTTTCCCGCCTAAATATCAGGAGTAAAAATTTGGCGGGAAATTTGAAATAATTAAATTAAAACTAAATTAAAACAGTTTACAGTCGCCATCTATCTTTAAGTATCTAAACCATCCGCAGTAGGTAAAAAGCACTCTACTTATAACCGAACTTCGATTTAATTCAAATTTCCCGCCAAATACTTACTCCTGATATTTAGGCGGGAAAAGACCTCCTCGCGTTTCTGCTATCCTGGTACCAGGAGCAAATTTTCGTATAGAAATTTAACAAAATTTTGCGTTTGGTATCAGGATAACAGAAACGCGAGGAGGTCGTTTCCCGCCTAAATATCAGGAGTAGTATTTGGCGGGAAATTTGAAATTAATTTAATTAAAAGGGAACAAAAGCGTAGAAAATTCACAAAAATTTGCTCCTGGTACAGAAACGTGAGGAGGCCATTATTTTGGCGGGAAATTTAAACTTTAACGAATAAAATCACTGAAAGTGATATCAGGCGAAAAAAACAGAAATTAATTGTAGATAAAACATTTATTAGATAGAAATAAAACATACAAACTAAAATCAACATTTTAATATATAAATAACGAAAATAAATAATTTATTCTATACTATGCACACTTTTTTATTCCGAGTCACTAGCAGGAGCCAAAACAACCTCCTCCATAGCACTCTCATTATAAGTAGCCTCTAAACAGCGTCCGAACACAATTTTCAATTTTTTACTCCGGGGCGACTCCGGTTTTTCCTCGTCGTTCTGAATATTATTACGAGGCTCGTCTATTAAAACCTCATCATCCCAGTTTTCATTCTCCAACGCCTGCCGGTCATCTAACGTCAAATTACCGCAATTTATTTGCGTAATTTTAGTAGGAATCGAAGCTGTGCCTAAAGTGTGTCCGTCACTGTAGGGATTTAACGTGGCGGCTATGAAATTAACCTCGAACGTTGGGTTCTTCATATTTATAGCCAGCGGTCTTCCTCCAAGCTCAAAATTAAACCCGATGTTCAACTTGAATCCTTCCGCGAAATGTATGGCAGTTCTCAGGGGTTTCATTGAAAAAAACACGGTGGTTTCCTGGGTGATTCGGAATATATTAAACTCGGACGCGGTTAGGTTTACTTGGCTTCTCACTGATTTTGGTTTGAGTGGCGCACCTAAAATAAAACAATTTCACAACAACAAAATTTAAAAACCAAAACTTTGGTACTAACCTAAGATGTAGTTTCTAGCAGTCACTTTATCCCCTGTTAGTTCTAGAATAATTTCATCGTCTGAGCTGCTGAACATATTTAATAACTGCGTAAACAGCGAACTTGTGGCTGTGATGTTATTAAAACCAGCCTCCGAATCGATTTGGATACTCAAAGCTTCCGCATCCATAAGGCGCAGTTTATGCACCATGATAATATCGTCGACTTTGTACTTGAATTTCAACACGACTACATCGCTGTTACTTTCGTATTCTAGCCTCACAAACTCCAACTAAAAAAAAACATAACCTATAAGAAGCTCTACTAAATTTAGTTAGGTACAAACCTTTTTATCCAAATTTCCTTTGAACAAGGGCAAAACCACCTTCATATGGATTTTGCATCGTACTTTGTCGCCCCCGGTTTGATTTACTTCGTATATGGAGAAAAAACTGCTGAGGAAATGGAAGCGAGCACAAATTGTTTTGTTTAAATTTAACGAAACTAGGGTTAGGTGGTCTGGGGTGGCGTCGATGAATATTTCGTCGCCTATTTTAGCTAAAGCGTTTAATGCTTTTGCGAACACTGGAAAAAGTTGTTACAATTATAACCTAACTTTATTAGATTAGTAGCGTACCTTTTATGTTTAAACTGGGGATGATGCAGTTCATGTTAACCTGTCCAAAAAGAGAGTTTGTTTCTTTAGTTTATTTAAATTAAATTATTTATTTCTCTAGTTTTAACAACTTTTTTTTAAATTTATGCGTCTTCTACCACTGAACTTCAGTTGGGTTGTGTCTCAAGTAACAACTAAACTAACGCGTGATTTTACTAAATTTCAGTCTTTAGAAAAACGAATTTATTACATTATGCTTTATTTACAAATGTAAGCTGCAAATTAATTAACATAATTGATTTAGTCGTTTGAAAAACGTAATATACAAAATTTTAGCATTCATCTTCTTCCACTTCGGTTTGATTGTCTCTCAAGTAACTAACTAAACTAAATATGCGATTTTATTCATTTCACGCCATTATAAAAGGAAATTTATTATATAACGCATTAATCACGATGGAAATCTGCAATTTATTAAAAATAATTGAATAAAACGCTTGAAAAACCCAAAATAAATTCTGTATTATTGGTTGCCTATATTAAACTATTGCATTGTTGGTTGCCTACATTAAGCAATTTCAAAACAGCTTTTACCTCATTTCTGACTAATAAAACGCTCTAAATTTCTACTTTTATTAATTATTATGAAAACTAGTTTACTGTAAACTAAATAAAACAACTTTCTGTAATTTATTTAACTTTATACACCCAAACTGTGTCAATTCCAACCCCTACAACCTTCACAGGTTTCTCGTTTGGTAGCGGAAACCTACAGGCGATTACCGTACAGTTTTCCTTGCATTCCCTTCGAAATTTCGCCTCTAACTCCGCCATCTACGAACAAACTCATCGGATTTTTGTTTGGATATCGTAGCAACTCACCATTTGTTCCACACCGAATATAACAATGTTATCATACGTCCCCAGGTTGAATTTCCACAAATCCCCTCGATGGAACTTGGTTCTATTTCCTAACCCCCTCCGAAGTGCGTTTAGTCTACTATAAACGACTAACCAAAAGTTTAGTTCGATTCCGTGGGAAACGAAACCATTTCGTGCGGTTTCTGTTAAGAATTTATTAAAGCAAATTTCCTGTGTTGTTGTAAGTTAGATACCTAAAACTATCCGTCCATCGCCTGAGCCAATATCCAATAAAATCCCCTTGTGGCCGTTTAAAGCTACTAGAATGTTCCGGATTTGCTCGGTGGTGGCTGGAATATACGGCAGGCAGAATTTCCTCAAAGCTGGACTAACAAAAGGGGCGCAAAGTACGGTTAAACCAAGCGCAACCCCACCTGGACAACCACATAGAAAGTTAGGTTAGAAACGGAATTTAGTGTTAATTTACCTGTGATTCCAACCAGGATTTTGCCGGTAGTTGAAATACGCAGCGGTTTGCTTGGATTACTATTAAGATCGATTAAATCAACGCCTGTAGACATTTTATCGTGTTATTAATTTAGTTTGGTTGCTGAAAAAAAGTGAGGTTAGCGTGGAATAAATTAGTAGATAAAAGTTTTGGTAGTAGTTGTGTACCTGATATTGAAGTGAATTCATGTTGTTTATGGGGTTTTAATGGTTGTTTATTTGAAATATTCGTAAATTAAAATTGTGGCTTGCGCTCATCTTCTTCCACTTCGGTTTGATTGTGTCCCAAATAACAACTAAACTAAATATGCGATTTTATTAATTTTACGTCTTTAACAAAATAAATTTATTTCAAGTCACGAAGGAAATCTGTAATTTACTAAATATTATTGAATAAATCGTTTGGAAAACGTAAAATACAAATTGTTGCATTCATCTTCTTCCACTTCGGTTTTATTGTGTCTCAAGTAGCTAACTAAACTAAATATGGAATTTTAATTTAATTTAATAAATTCCGTGTCTAAAGACGTGAAATTTATTATATAACGCATTAATTGCGCCGGAAATCTGTAAAATATTGAAAATAATTGAATAAAACGCTTGAAAAATGGAAACTAATTTCTGTAATATTGGTTGCCTATATATTAGATTTGTGTATTGTTGGTTGCCTATATCAAGGTGTTATATTGTAGAAATGGCGCTAAATACAAAAAATTGAAATCGATTTTGTTCTAAAATTAAAGCAGGTGTGACAAATTACTATCAATTTTTATTATTTAATATTTAACATACATACAACTTTGGATTTTGTGAAATTCTAACTGAAAAAATAAACTGAGGACAAATTATCCGTTATTAAATTAATCTAAATATCTAAAAAATATATTCTTATTATACAAAACATGGTGGAGTGTGACCGAGTGAATAATAATTAAAAACAATTCAATCCTAACAGTGAAATAATTTAATAATTTTTCATCTCCTAATTATAAAAATAAGCTTGAACATTTCAACAAAAAAACCGTTTTGTAATACGATAGGTGGTTGGTTTAATAACATAAATGCACTAATAAAATTAGGATGCAAATATTAAAGAAATTAATTTAAGGAGGGCGTAACGTTGTCGCACCAGGTCACGTCGATGTTGGGCCACTTCGTTTGGAGCACCGTCAACATAGGATTGGACTCGCAGATGTTCTTCAAATCCGATTCCAGTAGAATAGCCGATCCAATATGGTACTGGACCTAAATTAAATTAAAATAATATAAATACAACATTTTTAACTTAATTAAGTAAACTAACTTGTCCTTTAACGTTGCTTTGCGCTAAACCATTATAGTGAATCAACGTGAACATATCCGGCGTGGACGATTCCTCCTTCGGAAAAAACTCATCCATAAAACCGTTCAACAAAATAATACCCAAACTTTCACCATCCAATTTCTTCTTCATGATGTTCACACTGCCCAAACCAGAACAAACAGACAATAATACGATGTACGCTGTTATACTAGTGTCCACTTACTATTCCGGATCGCTGACCAACTCCAACTCCTGCAGGACGTTTTGCAACAAGTCGGCGTTGATGAAATTATTGCCGTCCGGATCGAAACTTTTGAAAATGCGGCGGGCTTGCTCACTCTTCGTTTCCGGACTCACTAGCTTGCGTTCGTCGCTAAATAAAACTGCGAAAACGTATTAGTTTTGTGGCACCCTGTATAATTTAGCTACCTGTTAAGTGTGTGTCGGATGCTAACACCCACACTGGATGGATGGGGTTTTTATAAAACGAGCCAACTGTGCAATATCGCAAATATTCCATCACGGTGATAAAACCGATTTTGCTTTGTTTTTCTATACCGCGTAACTCTAGAAAATTTTTACATATAATAACAGCAAATTTGTGGGTTTAACATACTTAATCCACCAACATCTTGATCATGATCCCAAACGTACGTCGTAGCTCGACCGGTTATAAGTAGATTAATCAGAGACTGGCTTCCGTATCCGTAGGTTTTGTCAATTAGGGGATCCTGGGTGTCGGAGGATTCCGCTTTTACTTGATCTAGACTCTGGAAAATAAATATTTAAGAAATTAATTTTTCGGAAAAATCTCGGTTTTTCATAGAAAATTATGAAATCTTTGTCTCTCTTATGGTAATGTCCATAAGCCCGTCCTTGTCCCACTCATTACAACACAATTTTTAGACAAAAACCGTAAAAAAATTTTCATAAAAATTTTCAACTAAACTAAATGATTCTCACGCTAAAAAAATAATTCTTAATTCGACCAGAAATTAATTATTACGAAATTAACTTGCATAATTTTTTTGTTGGAAAAATCTCGATTTTATATAGAAACTTGGGAAGTCTTTGTCTCGCTCATGCAAACTTCCATAAGTCTATCCTTGTCCCACTCATTACTACACAATTTTTAGACAAAAACCTTAAAAAAAAATTTCCCCCAAAAAAATTTCTTTCGTATATTTTTGACTAAGCTAAATGATTTTCATGCTAAATTTCCTCCCCACAAAGTTATTTTTAATTCGACCCCACGGTGGCTGTTATTTTGAATTAAAGGGGTGAGTTCGGTTTTTTGCGAATAACTTCGTTTCTTTCAGTTTTACGAAAAAAAGTGACTATAGAATTATTGTGGGGAATAAAATTCTACATAAATTTGTACTGATAAGTTTTTTCGTTATTTATAATATTTATCGAGTTATGCTACTATATATGAAAAAAGGGGTTGCAACTGTCACTAGGGGAGTTTTACATAAAAAGCGTAAATACAAAAGTTGTAGATTAGTTCCAGCTCTACAAGTTTCATGTGAGGCACTTTTGTTATTGGACTAACAGAAATCGAGAAAACAGGCGTAGAAAATTTTCAACCGCCTTTTTCAAGTATAACTCGATAAATACTAAAAATCTCGAAAAAAGTCACTAGTATAAATTTGTAGGGAATAAAATTCTACATAAATTTGTTCTGATGAATTTTTACGATATTTACAGTATTTATCGAGTTATGCTACTATATATGAAAAAAGGGGTTGCAACTGTCACTTAGGGGAGTTTTACATAAAAAACGTAAATACAAAAGTTGTAGATTATTTCAAGCTCTACAAGTTTTATATGAGGCACTTTTGTTATTGGACTAACAGAAATCGAGAAAACAGGCGAAGAAAATTTTCAACCGCCTTTTTCAAGTATAACTCGATAAATACTAAAAATCTCGAAAAAAGTCACTAGTATAAATTTGTAGGGAATAAAATTCTACATAAATTTGTTCTGATGAGTTTTTACGATACTTACAGTATTTATCGAGTTATGCTACTATATATGAAAAAAGGGGTTGCAACTGTCACTTAGGGGAGTTTTACATAAAAAGCGTAAATACGAAAGTTGTAGTTTATTTCAAGCTCTACAAGTTTCATGTGAGGCATTTTTGTTATTGGACTAACAGAAATCGAGAAAACAGGCGAAGAAAATTTTCAACCGCCTTTTTCAAGTATAACTCGATAAATAGTAAAAATCTCGAAAAAAGTCACTAGTATAAATTTGTAGGGAATAAAATTCTACATAAATTTGTACTGATGAGTTTTTACGATATTTACAGTATTTATCGAGTTATGCTACTATATATGAAAAAAGGGGTTGCAAGTGTCACTAGGGAAGTTTTACATAAAAAGCGTAAATACAAAAGTTGTAGATTATTTCAAGCTCTACAAGTTTTATATGAGGCACTTTTGTTATTGGACTAACAGAAATCGAGAAAACAGGCGAAGAAAATTTTCAACCGCCTTTTTCAAGTATATATAACTCGATAAATACTAAAAATCTCGAAAAAAGTCACTAGTATAAATTTGTAGGGAATAAAATTCTACATAAATTTGTTCTGATGAATTTTTACGATATTTACAGTATTTATCGAGTTATGCTACTATATATGAAAAAAGGGGTTGCAACTGTCACTTAGGGGAGTTTTACATAAAAAACGTAAATACAAAAGTTGTAGATTATTTCAAGCTCTACAAGTTTTATATGAGGCACTTTTGTTATTGGACTAACAGAAATCGAGAAAACAGGCGTAGAAAATTTTCAACCGCCTTTTTCAAGTATAACTCGATAAATACTAAAAATCTCGAAAAAAGTCACTAGTATAAATTTGTAGGGAATAAAATTCTACATAAATTTGTTCTGATGAATTTTTACGATATTTACAGTATTTATCGAGTTATGCTACTATATATGAAAAAAGGGGTTGCAACTGTCACTTAGGGGAGTTTTACATAAAAAACGTAAATACAAAAGTTGTAGATTATTTCAAGCTCTACAAGTTTTATATGAGGCACTTTTGTTATTGGACTAACAGAAATCGAGAAAACAGGCGAAGAAAATTTTCAACCGCCTTTTTCAAGTATAACTCGATAAATAGTAAAAATCTCGAAAAAAGTCACTAGTATAAATTTGTAGGGAATAAAATTCTACATAAATTTGTACTGATGAGTTTTTACGATATTTACAGTATTTATCGAGTTATGCTACTATATATGAAAAAAGGGGTTGCAACTGTCACTTAGGGGAGTTTTACATAAAAAACGTAAATACAAAAGTTGTAGATTATTTCAAGCTCTACAAGTTTTATATGAGGCACTTTTGTTATTGGACTAACAGAAATCGAGAAAACAGGCGAAGAAAATTTTCAACCGCCTTTTTCAAGTATAACTCGATAAATACTAAAAATCTCGAAAAAAGTCACTAGTATAAATTTGTAGGGAATAAAATTCTACATAAATTTGTTCTGATGAGTTTTTACGATATTTACAGTATTTATCGAGTTATGCTACTATATATGAAAAAAGGGGTTGCAACTGTCACTTAGGGGAGTTTTACATAAAAAGCGTAAATACGAAAGTTGTAGTTTATTTCAAGCTCTACAATTTTTGTTATTGGACTAACAGAAATCGAGAAAACAGGCGTAGAAAATTTTCAACCGCCTTTTTCAAGTATAACTCGATAAATACTAAAAATCTCGAAAAAAGTCACTAGTATAAATTTGTAGGGAATAAAATTCTACATAAATTTGTTCTGATGAATTTTTACGATATTTACAGTATTTATCGAGTTATGCTACTATATATGAAAAAAGGGGTTGCAACTGTCACTTAGGGGAGTTTTACATAAAAAACGTAAATACAAAAGTTGTAGATTATTTCAAGCTCTACAAGTTTTATATGAGGCACTTTTGTTATTGGACTAACAGAAATCGAGAAAACAGGCGAAGAAAATTTTCAACCGCCTTTTTCAAGTATAACTCGATAAATAGTAAAAATCTCGAAAAAAGTCACTAGTATAAATTTGTAGGGAATAAAATTCTACATAAATTTGTACTGATGAGTTTTTACGATATTTACAGTATTTATCGAGTTATGCTACTATATATGAAAAAAGGGGTTGCAACTGTCACTTAGGGGAGTTTTACATAAAAAACGTAAATACAAAAGTTGTAGATTATTTCAAGCTCTACAAGTTTTATATGAGGCACTTTTGTTATTGGACTAACAGAAATCGAGAAAACAGGCGAAGAAAATTTTCAACCGCCTTTTTCAAGTATAACTCGATAAATACTAAAAATCTCGAAAAAAGTCACTAGTATAAATTTGTAGGGAATAAAATTCTACATAAATTTGTTCTGATGAGTTTTTACGATATTTACAGTATTTATCGAGTTATGCTACTATATATGAAAAAAGGGGTTGCAACTGTCACTTAGGGGAGTTTTACATAAAAAGCGTAAATACGAAAGTTGTAGTTTATTTCAAGCTCTACAATTTTTGTTATTGGACTAACAGAAATCGAGAAAACAGGCGTAGAAAATTTTCAACCGCCTTTTTCAAGTATAACTCGATAAATACTAAAAATCTCGAAAAAAGTCACTAGTATAAATTTGTAGGGAATAAAATTCTACATAAATTTGTTCTGATGAATTTTTACGATATTTACAGTATTTATCGAGTTATGCTACTATATATGAAAAAAGGGGTTGCAACTGTCACTAGGGAAGTTTTACATAAAAAGCGTAAATACAAAAGTTGTAGATTATTTCAAGCTCTACAAGTTTTATATGAGGCACTTTTGTTATTGGACTAACAGAAATCGAGAAAACAGGCGAAGAAAATTTTCAACCGCCTTTTTCAAGTATAACTCGATAAATACTAAAAATCTCGAAAAAAGTCACTAGTATAAATTTGTAGGGAATAAAATTCTACATAAATTTGTTCTGATGAGTTTTTACGATATTTACAGTATTTATCGAGTTATGCTACTATATATGAAAAAAGGGGTTGCAACTGTCACTTAGGGGAGTTTTACATAAAAAGCGTAAATACGAAAGTTGTAGTTTATTTCAAGCTCTACAAGTTTCATGTGAGATAGTTTTGTTTTTGGACCAATAGAAATCGAGAAAACAGACGGAAGAAAATTTCAACCCCTTTTTAGAGACGAAGAGAGCTGTAACTCGGTAAATAATAAAAATATCGAAAAAAGTCATAAGCACAAATTTGTAGATTATTTCAAGCTCTACAAGTTTTATATGAGGCACTTTTATTATTGGACTAACAGAAATCGAGAAAACAGGCGAAGAAAATTTAACCCCCCTTTTCAGCTGTAACAAAGTCTTATACTAGTGACTTTTTTCTGTAGGGATTTAAATTTTACCCTAATTTATACTCACCCTGGTTGCTATCACAGAATACAGAAACAACAAAATCCCATACTGGGACTTCAAACATTCGATACTATCGACATAATACTTATTAACATCTGAAATGCGGGAGAAAACGTAGACTTTGAGGTGCTGGTGGAACCGAGTGGGGTTAGTCGCATATTGGGGGCACGTAGTAGCGCCTGTAGTAGTCGGATCGTTATCATTTTTATCACCATTCAGCTCGGCGACACTGTCCGCCTCTCGGAAATCGCTACTTAGGTACACTACCATGTAATACTTTTGAACGTCGCATAATGCCAGGATTTCGCATAGTGCGCTCACTAACAGACTATTTTGTTTTTCTGGTGTTACCTTTAATTATACAAAAAACAACATTTAGTAGAGTTTGTAGGTTATGCGGTAACACTATTTACTTTTTCCCTAAACGTAGCTACATCACTGTATTCTAATAGTAAATTCTTTAGTATGAACGCCTGTACAGGGGCGATAATTGCACAGGGGCCCCCCTCACTTTGTTCTAAAGCACTTGATTCTGTTGCACTAAAATAAAACCCTGCAACGAACACACACATACACACAATATAAATACTTAACAGTTAACACAATCTTACCTTGGGACCACCGTTTAAATATGTCCGATTTTATTTCAGTGCCCCACAGTAAATGTTTGATACCTAAGAGTTCTTGTTCAATTGCAGATGGTAAATACTCGGCCATTGCTAAGGCTGCGAACACGAACCCAATGGGACAACGAGAATATTCGGCTGGTTTGGAATTTTAATCGTAATTATTATTATATATTGTTAGGTTAGAATAAATTGACATTTCGATTTGGAGAAATGATGAAATTGTTCAGGGATGCCAACGTGGAAATTACAGAGTCGCCAGCTGTAATATTTATTGTATTGTTGCTGCCATCTAACATCCAATCTGCAAACTTACGACTACAGATTCCTACTTTATCTTTTTTTCATATATAGTAGCACAACTCGATAAATACTGTAAATATCGTAAAAATTCATCAGTACAAATTTATGTAGAATTTTATTACCTACAAATTTATACTAGTGACTTTTTTCGAGATTTTTAGTATTTATCGAGTTATACTTGAAAAATGCGGTTGAAAATTTTCTACGCCTGTTTTCTCGATTTCTGTTAGTCCAATAACAAAAGTGACCCATATGAAACTTGTAGAGCTTGAAATAATCTACAACTTTTGTATTTACACTTTTTATGTAAAACTTCCCTAGTGACAGTTGCAACCCCTTTTTTCATATATAGTAGCATAACTCGATAAATACTGTAAATATCGTAAAAACTCATCAGAACAAATTTATGTAGAATTTTATTCCCTACAAATTTATACTAGTGACTTTTTTCCAGATTTTTAGTATTTATCGAGTTATACTTGAAAAAGGCGGTTGAAAATTTTCTACGCCTGTTTTCTCGATTTCTGTTAGTCCAATAACAAAAGTGCCTCACATGAAACTTGTAGAGCTTGAAATAATCTACAACTTTCGTATTTACGCTTTTTATGTAAAACTTCCCTAGTGACAGTTGCAACCCCTTTTTTCATATTTAGTAGCATAACTCGATAAATACTGTAAATATCGTAAAAATTCATCAGTACAAATTTATGTAGAATTTTATTCCCTACAAATTTATACTAGTGACTTTTTTCGAGATTTTTAGTATTTATCGAGTTATACTTGAAAAAGGCGGTTGAAAATTTTCTTCGGCTGTTTTCTCGATTTCTGTTAGTCCAATAACAAAAGTGCCTCATATAAAACTTGTAGAGCTTGAAATAATCTACAACTTTTGTATTTTACGCTTTTTATGTAAAACTTCCCTAGTGACAGTTGCAACCCCTTTTTTCATATTTAGTAGCATAACTCGATAAATACTGTAAATATCGTAAAAACTCATCAGTACAAATTTATGTGGAATTTTATTCCCTACAAATTTATGCTAGTGACTTTTTTCGAGATTTTTAGTATTTATCGAGTTATACTTGAAAAAGGCGGTTGAAAATTTTCTACGCCTGTTTTCTCGATTTCTGTTAGTCCAATAACAAAAGTGCCTCATATGAAACTTGTAGAGCTTGAAATAATCTACAACTTTTGTATTTTACGCTTTTTATGTAAAACTTCCCTAGTGACAGTTGCAACCCCTTTTTTCATATTTAGTAGCATAACTCGATAAATACTGTAAATATCGTAAAAACTCATCAGTACAAATTTACGTAGAATTTTATTCCCCACAATAATTGTATAATTACATTTTTTCGTAAAACTAAAACAAAGGGAGTTAATCGCAAAAAACCGAACTCACCCCTTTAATTCAAAATAACAGCCACCGTGGGCCCAAATTAAAAATAACTTTGTGGGGCGGAAATTTAGCATGAGAATTATTTAGCTTAGTCAAAAGATATTCGAACAAAATTTTTTTGGGGATATTTTTTTAAGGTTTTTTGTCTAAAAATTGTGTTGTAATGAGTGGGACAAGGACGGACTTATATACGATTGTATGGGAGCGACAAAGACTTCCCATGTTTCTGTAAAAAAAATCGAAATTTTTCCAAAAAAAAAATGCAATTAATTTTTGAATAGTTTATTAAAGCCGAATTAAGAATGTTTTGTGAGCGTGAGAATAATTTATTTCGCGTTGTCAAAAATTTTCAGGAAATTTTTTTTAAGGTTTAGGTCTAAAAATTGTGTTGTAATGAGTGGGACAAGGACAGACTTATGTACGTTTGTATGGGAGAGACAAAGACTTCCCAAGCTTCTATAAAAAAAATCGATTTTTCCGAAAAATTTATATCGTAATTATTTGAGTAAATTTTAAAAGCTTTTCTTGCTAAAATACTTTTCTGTTGCTTTATCACTTTATTGATTACGCAAATTTTTATAAGAAAATTGATTATTGTACTGATGCTGCCATCTAACGTCGCCTCGGCGATTCTTGTAGCTCTTTTCAACTGCAGATTTCTACTTTACCTCCACCGTCGCCAACTGTGTAAAACCAAAATTGAAATTCGTGCCTTTTGTGTGAATTTCTTTGCGAAAAATCTTACAAAATTGAAATGGAGAAATTGTAGAATTTTTTTGGATTTCCACAACAAATTTTCCAATTGTACAAAATGTAACTTTCCGACTGCGCGCGTTAAGCGTTAAGTTACTGAGTTTCTCGTATGGGCGATTTTAGGGCACTTTTCGAAATTAATTCCCGGGCAAAATTACGGCTGGAAATTCCGTAAAATTGAAACTGTGAAAATTTGGGTTTCGTGTGGGATATTTGCAGGAAGTTACTGGGGGGGGTGGCGGTTGTATTTAGTTTAAAATGGAACAGAAAATTAAAGGTAACGAATATCGATTGGTTTTGAGTTTGACCACATTTGCAGTGGTCCCCAAACAAAACAATTTATTTAAATAAACTGAATTTTAGACTACTTAGATTTTTCAGAGATGTTCGATGAGTCATCAAACGAAATCCACTTTGTGAAAACCAGCAAAGGTGGCATAAAAATCCTCTATAAGGGGTATACCTACACCGTGCACAAAAACAATAAAGGGGGCGCTATCCGCTGGCGCTGCGCCCAACGCACCCTCAACTGCAAAGTAACAAAAATTCAACCAAAGCCAACTCGATTTTAATAAAAAATAATTCCAGGGCAGCGTGACCACCACACCGGACCATCCAGTGGTCTTCAATTCGCCACACAATCATTTACCAGATCGCACCCTCACAGGCCCTTGGATCAAAACCGAGGATTTTTACGTTGAAACTAAACGTAAGCGCAAAATAAACACATTTTGGGAACGGCTGTTAACAGCTAGTACGTTGATTCGCTTTATCGGCTGTAGAATAAATCGCGTTTGTTGTTTTTGTTCAAGTTCACGTGTGCAAGAAACTGTTTTCCTTCTGGGAAAAACCAAATTTTGTATATATATGTATATATTATATAATTGGTTGTTTTGTTTTGGTAAAAACAAATAGGAATCGCGTTGGCTGAGGGTAAGGTTATGTCCACAAGTGAGCGTACTAAAATAATTTCAAAGCATTTCGTAGAGTGCCTTGCATTTCTAACAAAATCTCTTGAGGTTTTTGTTTTATTGATTGCGTTTTTAACCCCTTTTAACGTGCGAAAAAACCCAGCGGCGGACAGTTTTGGTACCACTGTAGCCCACTAGTCATTTCAGTGCCTTGTGTGCGTCCTACAAGCACAAGGCTAGAGTCAAATAGAACCGACCCGGAAACCAATCAACTGTCAAATTTCCTAGCACAATGTTGTTCATTTGTTTGTACGGGCCACTTCATTTGTTTATGAGTTGAAGTCGTGTTTGTTTCTCGAGTGCTAAAATCCTAAAATGGCCGATATCATCAAAAAAGTACGAAAAAGCAACTTCTCGCCGGAGGAAGTTGACGCTTTGGTCAGCACGGTTAAAAGACATTACAAAATACTTTATGGGCAGTACAGCAAACGGGCCGTTAATAAATTGGCTAGACACAAATCGTGGTTGGATGTTTTGAGACGTGTTAATCAAGTTAGTGTTGAAAAGCGCACGTTGCAAGAAGTGAAGAACAAATGGAAGAAGTGCCAACATTATTATAAACTGCACGATAGGGCTTATTTCGAGCAATTCGGTAGGTTGTCTTAATAAAGTTGAATTTTTTTTGGGTGTGTTGTTATTATTATTATTATTATATTGTGTTTTGTTTGGTTACTTTTTTAAGGCCAACTTTTTACGACCGCTGAATCACGCGTAAAGGCTCGTTCACCACAAACGAAAATTTTTGTTCCAATAGTGCTAAATACAAACAAATTTTAGTTCTTGAACTATTCGTTTAAGTGCGGTCAGGCAATCAATAAAACAAAATCGCTAAGAGGGTCATCACAAAATTATAAATACGTCACACGTCGGAGAAATGCTAGAAATTAATATTTAACTTGGTTTTAATTTTTTTTAGAAAATTAATTAAATTATCTCAAAAAAAATTTTTACAATAACTATCAAGGTAGCCGTGGGCATGACAGATTGTGACGTTACAAAACACAAATTTTTGGTTTAGGTTAGATTCTATTTAGTAAAAATGACAATTTTATTAAAATTAAAATTTTCAAAGCACTTACCTTTTCATTACACTTTTGGCACTCTGATTTATGTCAAATTTACTTTATTGTAAACTTTTTAAATATTTTGAGAAACTTTCAAAAATTACTTAAAAAATACTCAAAACTAATTTCCGCCAATAGAATGCGTGTTATTTTAATCTAAAACAACTTAGACATTCATTTGTTTCAAACTTATGGCAATTCAAATGTTTTCTGTCAAAAATTCATTGAAATCGAACGAAATTCAGAAAAATTATGGAAAATTGCTTCTAACATACTCAAAACTAATTTCCGCGTATTATTTTAATCTAAAACAATTTAGATATTCATTTGTTTCAAAATTATGGTAATTCAAATGTTTTCTGTCAAAAATTCATTGAAATCGAACGAAATTCAGAAAAATTATCGAAAATTGCTTCTAACATACTCAAAATTAGTTTCCGCCAATAAAATGCGTATTATTTTAATCTAAAACAACTTAAGACATTCATTTGTTTCAAACTTATGGCAATTCAAATGTTTTCTGTCAAAAATTCATGGAAATCGAACGAAATTCAGAAAAATTATCGAAAATTGCTTCTAACATACTCAAAACTAATTTCCGCGTATTATTTTAATCTAAAACAACTTAGATATTCATTTGTTTCAAACTTATGGCAATTCAAATGTTTTCTGTCAAAAATTCATTGAAATCGAACGAAATTCAGAAAAATGATCGAAAATTGCTTCTAACATACTCAAAACTAATTTCCGCGTATTATTTTAATCTAAAACAACTTAGACATTCATTTGTTTCAAACTTATGGCAATTCAAATGTTTTCTGTCAAAAATTCATGGAAATCGAACGAAATTCAGAAAAATTATCGAAAATTGCTTCTAACATACTCAAAACTAATTTCCGCGTATTATTTTAATCTAAAACAACTTAGACATTCATTTGTTTCAAACTTATGGCAAATCAAATGTTTTCTGTCAAAAATTCATGGAAATCGAACGAAATTCAGAAAAATTATCGAAAATTGCTTCTAACATACTCAAAACTAATTTCCGCGTATTATTTTAATCTAAAACAACTTAGATATTCATTTGTTTCAAACTTATGGCAATTCAAATGTTATTCTGTCAAAAATTCATTAAAATCGAACGATATTCAGAAAAATTATCGAAAATTGCTTCTAACATACTCAAAATTAGTTTCCGCCAATAAAATGCGTATTATTTTAATCTAAAACAACTTACGACATTCATTTGTTTCAAACTTATGGCAATTCAAATGTTTTCTGTCAAAAATTCATTGAAATCGAACGAAATTCAGAAAAATTATCGAAAATTGCTTCTAACATACTCAAAACTAATTTCCGCGTATTATTTTAATCTAAAACAACTTAGATATTCATTTGTTTCAAAATTATGGTAATTCAAATGTTTTCTGTCAAAAATTCATTGAAATCGAACGAAATTCAGAAAAATTATCGAAAATTGCTTCTAACATACTCAAAACTAATTTCCGCGTATTATTTTAATCTAAAACAACTTAGACATTCATTTGTTTCAAACTTATGGCAATTCAAATGTTTTCTGTCAAAAATTCATTGAAATCGAACGAAATTCAGAAAAATTATCTAAAATTGCTTCTAACATACTCAAAACTAATTTCCGCGTATTATTTTAATCTAAAACAACTTAGACATTCATTTGTTTCAAACTTATGGCAATTCAAATGTTTTCTGTCAAAAATTCATTGAAATTGAACGAAATTCAGAAAAATTATCGAAAATTGCTTCGAACATACTCAAAACTAATTTCCGCGTATTATTTTAATCTAAAACAACTTAGATATTCATTTGTTTCAAAATTATGGTAATTCAAATGTTTTCTGTCAAAAATTCATTGAAATCGAACGAAATTCAGAAAAATTATCGAAAATTGCTTCTAACATACTCAAAACTAATTTCCGCGTATTATTTTAATCTAAAACAACTTAGATATTCATTTGTTTCAAAATTATGGTAATTCAAATGTTTTCTGTCAAAAATTCATTAAAATCGAACGAAATTCAGAAAAATTATCGAAAATTGCTTCTAACATACTCAAAATTAGTTTCCGCCAATAAAATGCGTATTATTTTAATCTAAAACAACTTACGACATTCATTTGTTTCAAACTTATGGCAATTCAAATGTTCTTCTGTCAAAAATTCACGAAATTATGAAAAATTATCGAAAATTGCTTCTAAACTACTCAAAACTATTTTCTGCGAACAAAATACAAATTATTTTAAGACAAAAAACCAAGACGTTCATTTGTTTAAAAAAAAAAAACAACAGAATTATCATATAAAATCGAAAATCGCTCCTAAAATACTCAAAACTATTTTCCACCAATAAAATCCTTTTATTTTAGCGTACAAGAACTCAGACGTTCATTTGTTTAAACATTACGTTATTTCAAATGCTGCTATGTGAAAATTTTATTAAAACCAACAAAATTATTTTAGAAAATCGAAAATGTTCTAAAATACTCAAAATTAATTTCCTACCTAGAAAATATTAATAATGTAACCTCAAAATTTCTGATTTTTATCAAAGTTGTAACGTTTTAAATGTTAGAAAATATTTAAATCTGTCAAAAATTGGTTTAAATTTCGAAAAAACTTAGAAAAATAAAACACCAAATTTTAAAAAAAAATTCCAACCAAAACCAGGACATAACCTTACCCATCATCACACCTTGACATTATTGTTTATCTACGAAAGATTGGTACACCTGTTACAAAATGAAACCTCGTAAACGCCGATTGGACGACACGCGCCAATCATACGCCCCCGATTTCAAAAAAGCGGTTGTCCTTTATGCGGAAGAAAAAAGCATTAAGGCAGCTACACGCCGCTACGGCATCAGCGACTCTAACATACGTCGCTGGACAAAACTCAAACCAATGATCATGGAAAAAGCGAACATGATCAACAAATGGAACACACGCAAGCTGGGCTATAAACAAGAAGACGAGGAGAGTTTAGGTAGCCGGCATACTACGATCGACGGAATATCCTACAATTTAATTAAATTAAATTAATAAATTTTGTTTTTGCGCAGATTCCATGCCATTGGAGCAACGATTGTCAGAGTCGCAGAGTCCAGATGGCGAGCAGTCGCAATTTTTGCATAGCCAACCGTTATCACCAACCAAACTTAAAGTTACTAGGCATAGTACGACGCCAATTTTACCAAAGCCGCCGCCGTTGCAAGCTAAGCCACCCTCACCTGAACCAGCCAATGAGGAGGTTTGTCTGAGATGGAACAGTCACCACAGCAATATGCAGACGGCTTTTCCCACGTTGTTACTGCGGGAGCAGTACGTGGATGTTACTTTAGTAGCCGAAGGCCGAACATTGAAATGTCATCGAGTACGTCAAAAAATTTTTTTTGTAAATTTGGCAACAACTATCTCGTTTTTTCAGTTGATTTTATCGTCATGTAGTCCATATTTTGAGGAGGTCCTCAACGGGATTAGCCCCCTACAACACCCAGTACTCTTCATGAAGGACGTGCCGTTTTTTATTTTGAAATCTCTGTGTGATTTTATGTATGCAGGCGAAGTGCATATTTACCAAAACAAACTGCAGGAGTTGCTGAGTGTTGCCGAGGCTTTAAAGGTAAAAAAATAGTAAAATCCTAATAATTTAACCTAAAAAAATCACCACCAAAAATAAGTTTGTTGATTCGTTGCTATGCAAATACCACAGTTGCTAAGGGGTTGTTTACAGTTTACACCACAGATAACTAGTTTTTTTTTGGCATATTTTTAGATAAAAGGCCTGGCAGGCAAAAGTACCACCGAGGAACCAAAGGGTGATAAACCGAACGAAAACCACCACCACACACCAAAACCAGTGGCGCCTCTCAATAATAGTAATAATAGTGTGCCATCGTCGTCTTCTGGTAGGAAATTCGAATCGTCTGATGGGGATGATGTACTGGATCCCTTGGATCTTCTCGAGCCGGTTTACGAGGAAAAACTAACCAAGGATACGCCACCCTGCACTTCTACTCCTAAACCCAAAGACAACAAATACAGTCCCATGAAGAAACCATTCGCAAAAAAGGTGAAGAAACGAAGATATTCCGATGAAAGGGAAGATGTAAGTGACAATTTGCTGATAGTTTTAAAGCCTATAATACACTCTTTAAAACCCCGTTTGAATTTTTGTTCTACGACGAATATTAACGAAGTTACCGTGGCACGAATATTGTAAACACCCTGTATAACTTCGTTATTTCTCATCCGATTCATATCGTGTTGCATCTCAAATAAAAGCTAGTGAAATTTCCAATATAACTGGCTAGGTTAGACTGTTATAAAACAATTAACAATCGAGATATCACGGGAAAACACGCATTTTCTTTGCTAAAAATAGTTTTTGTGACACAATTTAGTGTTCGTAATTTTTATTTTAAAGCCAATAATGCACTCTTTAAAACCCCGTTTGAATTTTTGTTCTACGACGATTATTAACGAAGTTACCATGGCACGAATTTTGTAAACACCTTGTATAACTTTGTTATTTCTCATCCGATTTATATCGTGTTGCATCTCAAATAAAAGCTCGTTAAATTTCCAATGTAACTGGCTGAGTTAGACTGTTCTAAAACAATTGACAATCGAAATATCACAAAAAATACGCGTTTTTCTTTGTTTTCTCTCCTAAAATTTAGTACTCGTAATTTTTATTTTAAAGCCAATAATACACTGTTTAAAACCCTGTTTGAATTTTTGTTCTACGACGATTATTAACGAAGTTACCATGGCACGAATTTTGTAAACATCCTGTATAACTTTGTTGTTTCTCATCCGATTCATATCGTGTTGCATCTCAAATAAAAACTCGTGAAATTTCCAATATAACTGGCTAGGTTAGACTGTTATAAAACAATTGACAATCGAGATATCACAAAAAATACGCATTTTCTTTGTTTTCTCTCCTAAAATTGTTTTTTGTGGTACAATTTAGCGCTCGTAATTTTTATTTTAAAGCCAATAATACAATGTTTAAAGCCCCGTTTGAATTTTTGTTCTACGACGATTATTAACGAAGTTACCATGGCACGGATTTTGTAAACACCCTGTATAACTTCGTTATTTCTCATCTGATTCATATCATGTTGCATCTCAAATAAAAGCTAGTGAAATTTCCAATATAACTGGCTAGGTTAGACTGTTATAAAACAATTGACAATCGAGATATCACGGGAAAACACGCATTTTCTTTGCTAAAAATAGTTTTTGTGACACAATTTAGTGCTCGTAATTTCTATTTTAAAGCCAATAATACACTGTTTAAAACGCCGTTTGAATTTTTGTTCTACGACGATTATTAACGAAGTTACCGTGGCACAGATTTTGAAAACACCCTGTACAACTTTGTTATTAACGAAGCTAATATTGTCGTGTTGCATATCAAATTAAAGCTAGGGAAATTTCCAGTGTAATTGGCTGGGATAGACTGTCATAAAACAATTGACAATCGAGATATTATAAAAAACATGAATTTTTCTTAATTTTCTTCCAAATTTTATTAAATTATTAAAACTGTAGTAACCAAGAAAGTTATTTATTAATTGTGGTTAGAAAAAAAAATGTTTGTTGCAGTCACCCCCGTCGTTTTTCCAGTCGAGAAAGGGCACAAGGTCGCGCCCTAACGTCAAAATCCCGAAGTACTACCACAGCGACTACGCCAGTGGTACCAAAACGCCCTCTGAAAATTCCACTACGATTGAGCGGGAGCCCCACCGCAATCTAGATGTGCTGATCGCCGCCGACGACATCAAATCCGAGCCGTTGGACATGGACGAGGAGGCGCTGGATTTCCAGGACAACTTCATGCAAGACGACGAGATGATCAGCGCCCGCTACGACAGTCCGATTGTCAATCAAAAACCATTCAAAAAAATCAACTTGGTGGCCCAACCGGTTATAACCGAAGTCCGCTCCGTCCAACCGAAAAAACCAACTAGTGGCGCCAAACTTCAAATTATCGACATGTCAAAAACTGACGGGAAGATTCTGAAGAAGATACAGGAGGATATAGTGGACACCGGACTGGAAATCATCGACACCACGAATAATAAATTAGTCAGCGATCCAACCATCATCACTGGCTTCCAAATCGCTAAAGAAAACACAGTGGACGAAGACGAAGAAGACGGCAGCGGGGAGGAGGAAGATGATATCAACGGTGAAGCTGAAGACGACGAGGGTCGAGTTGAAGATGTAATGGATGCGGTTGAAACGCAGATGAGCGATGAGGAAGATGAGCACGAGGAGCCAGTAGAAGAAAAACAACCAGAAGAAGTAGACGAAAAGCAACCAGAAGAAGTAGACGAAAAACAACCAGAAGAACTAGATGAGAACCAACCAGAAGAAGCGGAAGAATCCACGCAGATGGACGAAGAAAACGAACTTGAAGATCCCGAAGAACCGGACGATCAGCACACTGTGATGGATAATATGACTGATAATAATGTGAATGATGACATAACTGCTACTGATAATTCGTAAGGTTTTTTTAAAGCACAAATTGAGTGGAAGTAAACAAGGGTATCTATTTAATTAAATAGAATTTTACCGTTTTAGTTCTTAAATATAAGTAAAAGTTATTTTGAACTATTATTTTGTAAGTATTATATGAATAATTGTTTTAGTTCGTACTAATTAAATATCACTTTTCCATCAGGTTGGTTTTTATTTAGAAAAAAATCACGATTACTAGACTTTTTTATTACACCCTGTATAACTTTGTGGTTTTTCATCCGAATATAGCCGTGTTGCATCTCAAATAAAAACTAGTAGAATTTCCAATATAACTAGCTGAGTTATACTGTAATAAAACAATTGACGATGGAGATATCACAAAAAAATACGCATTTTTCCCTTAATTTCTCTACTAAAACTGTGTTTTTCATACGATTTTATGCTAGTATTTTTTGTTTTAAAGCCAATGATGTACTGTTCAAAACCCCGTTTGAATTTTTGTTCTACGACGATTACTAACAAAGTTACCATGGCCCAAATTTTAAAAACACCCTGTACAACTTTGTTATTTCTTATCCGAATATAGTCGTGTTGCATATCAAATCAAAATTAGTAAAATTTCCAGTTTAACTGGTTATAGTAGACTGTCATAAAACAATTGACAATCGAGATATCACAGGAAAACACGCATTTCCTTTGCTAAAAATATTTTTTGTGACACAATTTAATGCTGACAATTTTTATTTTAAAGCCAATAATGGACTGTTTGAAACCCCGTTTGAATTTTGGTTCTACGACGATTATTAACAAAGTTACCATGGCCCAAATTTTGAAAACACCCTGTACAACTTTGTTATTAACGCAGCGAATATAGTCGTGTTACATATCAAATTAAAGCTAAGGAAATTTCCAATATAACTGGTTAGGTTAGACTGTTATAAAATAATTCACGATCGAGATATCACAAAAAAACACGCATTTTTCCTTTAATTTCTCTACTAAAACTGTGTTTTTCATACGATTTTATGCTAGTATTTTTTGTTTTAAAGCCAATGATGTACTGTTCAAAACCCCGTTTGAATTTTTGTTCTACGACGATTATTAACAAAGTTACCATGGCCCTAATTTTGAAAACACCCTGTATAACTTCGTTATTTCTTATCCGAATATAGTCGTGCTGCATATCAAATCAAAATTAGTAAAATTTCCAGTGTAACTGGTTATAGTAGACTGTCATAAAACAAATGACAATCGAGATATCACAGGAAAACACGCATTTTCTTTGCTAAAAATATTTTTTGTGACACAATTTAATGCTGACAATTTTTATTTTAAAGCCAATAATGGACTGTTTGAAACCCCGTTTGAATTTTTGTTCTACGACCATTATTAACAAAGTTATCGCCATGACTCAGATTTTGTAAACACCCTGTACAACTTTGTTATTAACGCAGCGAATATAGTTGTGTTACATATCAAATTAAAGCTAAGGAAATTTCCAATATAACTGGTTAGGTTAGACTGTTATAAAATAATTCACGATCGAGATATCACAAAAAAACACGCATTTTTCCTTCAATTTCTCTACCAAAACTGTGTTTTTCATACGATTTTATGCTAGTATTTTTTGTTTTAAAGCCAATGATGTACTGTTCAAAACCCCGTTTGAATTTTTGTTCTACGAAGATTACTAACAAAGTTACCATGGCCCAAATTTTAAAGACACCCTGTACAACTTTGTTATTTCTTATCCGAATATAGTCGTGTTGCATATCAAATCAAAATTAGTAAAATTTCCAGTTTAACTGGTTATAGTAGACTGTCATAAAACAATTGACAATCGAGATATCACAGGAAAACACGCATTTCCTTTGCTAAAAATATTTTTTGTGACACAATTTAATGCTGATAATTTTTATTTTAAAGCCAATAATGGACTGTTTGAAACCCCGTTTGAATTTTTGTTCTACGACCATTATTAACAAAGTTATCGCCATGACTCAGATTTTGTAAACACCCTGTACAACTTTGTTATTAACGCAGCGAATATAGTTGTGTTACATATCAAATTAAAGCTAAGGAAATTTCCAATATAACTGGTTAGGTTAGACTGTTATAAAATAATTCACGATCGAGATATCACAAAAAAACACGCATTTTTCCTTTAATTTCTCTACCAAAACTGTGTTTTTCATACGATTTTATGCTAGTATTTTTTGTTTTAAAGCCAATGATGTACTGTTCAAAACCCCGTTTGAATTTTTGTTCTACGACGATTATTAACAAAGTTACCATGGCCCTAATTTTGAAAACACCCTGTATAACTTCGTTATTTCTTATCCGAATATAGTCGTGCTGCATATCAAATCAAAATTAGTAAAATTTCCAGTGTAACTGGTTATAGTAGACTGTCATAAAACAATTGACAATCGAGATATCACAGGAAAACACGCATTTCCTTTGCTAAAAATATTTTTTGTGACACAATTTAATGCTGACAATTTTTATTTTAAAGCCAATAATGGACTGTTTGAAACCCCGTTTGAATTTTGGTTCTACGACGATTATTAACAAAGTTACCATGGCCCAAATTTTGAAAACACCCTGTACAACTTTGTTATTAACGCAGCGAATATAGTCGTGTTACATATCAAATTAAAGCTAAGGAAATTTCCAATACAACTGGCTAGGTTAGACTGTTATAAAACAATTGACAATCGAGATATCACAGGAAAACACGCATTTCCTTTGCTAAAAATATTTTTTGTGACACAATTTAATGCTGACAATTTTTATTTTAAAGCCAATAATGGACTGTTTGAAACCCCGTTTGAATTTTGGTTCTACGACGATTATTAACAAAGTTACCATGGCCCAAATTTTGAAAACACCCTGTACAACTTTGTTATTAACGCAGCGAATATAGTCGTGTTACATATCAAATTAAAGCTAAGGAAATTTCCAATACAACTGGCTAGGTTAGACTGTTATAAAACAATTGACAATCGAGATATCACAAAAAAATACGCATTTTACTGTTTTCTCTCCTAAAACTGTTTTTTGTGGCACAATTTAATACTCGTAATTTTTATTTTAAAGGCAATGACGAACTGTTTAAAACCCCGTTTGAATTTTAGTTCTACGACGATTATTAACAAAGTTACCATGGTCCAAATTTTGAAAACACCCTGTACAACTTTGTTATTAACGCGAATAGAGTCGTGTTACATATCAAATTAAAGCTAAGGAAATTTCCAATACAACTGGCTATACTAAACTGTCATAAAACAATTAACAATCGAGATATTACAAAAAATACGCTTTTTCTTACCTGAAACAATTTTTTTTAAATTAAGGATAAAACCTAACTACAGGACTACAGCTAGGATAGTGGTAACATATTATTAGGACCACAACTGAAAAAAACCACATTGCAAATAACGTCACAAAATTTCTTTTTATTTTTTTTTTTCATTTCTTTAATAATGCATTTTTATAGAATAAACAAGCAACAGGGCAAATAGTTTGACTATTTAAATTTTAAGTCATCTATATTGTCTAGTTTATCAGACTATCAACTTTTATTTTTTGTTTATAGAGTACGGCTGGAAATCTATCAACAAACATTATTGTTGCTAAATGTAAGTATACAGGGTGTTCCTAGTTCGAAACTGCAGAAGTACTGAGGCACCCTGTGTAAACAACTTACCATTATTGCGCTAACTAGATGAAACTGAAAAATTGTGTAAAAAACGCGCCAATCTTGTTGCTGCTTTCCCCCCCCCCTTTTTTTAATAAAAAAATAAACCTAAAATCGCTTGATGCTTTGCTCTAAAAACACCGCATACTTTCAGACAAAAGTATACAGTAAATTCCTGTCGTAAAAATGATAAACGCTATTAATATGCCTTAAAACCTTTCCTTCAATCAGATGACGCGCATAGTTAACAGCCTCAGTTCGGTCACGTGCTAATCCAACCTCGATCAACCAATCAACGAATTGATGCCCAGAAAACACATCTTTATAAACTTTAATACGCCATCTGGAAACAATCGTGTGTAATAAATTATAACCTATCTTAAACTTAAATTTCTTACCGTTTATCTGTGGCTATTGCCGCACGACAGCTGGTTAAATGATGCGTGACGAACTGATCGCAGACATGCCGCGTTTCCGCGTTTAGCTCATCCCATGCTGGTAGACTCAAAACATTAGCACCATACCACAATTTGCGCCAATATTTCAACAAAGGCAACACGATTTCCTTGGTGTCCAAACCGAACACACCGAAAACGATGATGCTTTGGCCGAAATTTAACGTGGCATCTAAGAATGACAGTTCGATGTAGATGCCGGACATTTGCTCCATTACTAGAGTCCAGACGGATAGAGCTAAGCCCTGAAAAACGCATACATTATCTCATAAACTTTTTCCCATAGAGACACTTACCACAAACATAGAGCAAAGTAGCAAAATTAGTAGCACAGTGTGACGTAAGATTTGCGGTTGGTGGCTTTCTGGTTCCTCCTCGATTAGCTCCAAGTCATCGTCGATTTGCTGTTGGTATTGCTGGACTATGCCATGGCATTGTTGACGTTTGGGGCCTTGACAACCGAAGCGTGTGGGGCACAAACCACTAAAACAAATTAGTCCCTTTTAGTGAACTATTTGAAACCCCGTTTGAATTTTAGTTCTACGACGATTATTAACAAAGTTACCATGGCCCAAATTTTTAAAACACCCTGTACAACTTTGTTATTTCTTATCCGAACATAGTCGTGTTGCATATCAAATAAAAACTAGTGGAATTTCCAGTATAATTAGCTGGGTTAGACTGTAATAAAACAAATGACGATCGAGATATCACAAAAAAACACGCATTATTCCGTGAATTTCTCTACTAAAACTGTGTTTTTCATGCGATTTCATGCTAGTATTTTTTGTTTTAAAGCCAATGATGTAATGTTCAAAACCCCGTCTGAATTTTTGTACTGCGACGATTATTAACAAACTTACCATGACCCAGTTTTTCAAAACACCCTGTACAAATTTGTTATTTCGTATCCGAACATAGTCGTGTTGCATATCAAATAAAAACTAGTGGAATTTCCAGTATAATTAGCTGGGTTAGACTGTAATAAAACAAATGACGATCGAGATATCACAAAAAAACACGCATTTTTCCGTTAATTTCTCTACTAAAACTGTGCTTTTTATGTGATTTTATGCTAGTATTTTTTGTTTCAAAGCCAATGATGGACTGTTCAAAACGCCGTTTGAATTTTTGTACTACGACGATTATTAACAAAGTTACCATGGCCCAGATTTTCAAAACACCCTGTACAAATTTGTTATTTCGTATCCGAACATAGTCGTGTTGCATATCAAATAAAAACTAGTGGAATTTCCAGTATAATTAGCTGGGTTAGACTCTAATAAAACAAGTGACGATCGAGATATCACAAAAAACACCCATTTTTCCGTTAATTTCTCTACTAAAACTGTGCTTTTTATGTGATTTTATGCTAGTATTTTTTGTTTGAAAGCCAATCATGTACTGTTCAAAACCCCGTTTGAATTTTAGTTCTACGACGATTATTAACAAAGTTACCATGGCCCAGATCTTGAAAACACCCTGTACAACTTTGCTGTTTCTTATCCGATTATAGTCGTGTTGCATATCAAATAAAAGCTAGTCGAACTTCCAGTATAACTAGCTGAATTAGACTGTAATAAAACAAGTGACGATCGAGATATCACAAAAAAACACGCATTTTTCCTTTAATTTCTCTATAAAAACTGCGTTTTTCATACAATTTTATGCTAGTATTTTTTGTTTTAAAGCCAATGATGTACTGTTCAAAACCCCGTTTGAATTTTAGTTCTACGACGATTAATAACAAAGTTACCATGGCCCAGATTTTGATAACACCCTGTACAACTTTGTTATTTCTTATCCGAATATAGTCGTGTTGCATATCAAATAAAAACTAGTAAAATTTCCAATATAACCGGCTGTAGTAGACTGTCATAAAACAATTGACAATCGAGATATCACAAAAAAACGCGCATTTTTCCTTTAATTTCTATACTAAAGCTGTTTTTCTGACACGATTTTGTTCTGGTATTTTTTGTTTTAAAGCCAATGATGCACTGTTTAAAACCCCGTTTAAATTTTTGTTCTACGACCATTATTAACAAAGTTATCACCATGGCTCAGATTTTGTAAACACCCTGTACAACTTTGTTATTAACGAAGCGAATATAGTCGTGTTTCATATCAAATTAAAGCTAAGGAAATTTCCAAAACAACTGGCTATAGTAAACTGTCATAAAACAATTGACAATCGAGATATTGTAAAAAAACACATTTTTCCTTAGCTTACCTTTCATTTGACGCCCCACTCGCCCCCAGGATATCCTCAATATCCACTACGGGACTTTCCTCGCAACATCCCTCATTAATAGTCGGCAACCCCCCGCATTTATGCCCCCGCCCCGAATCCACCCCACTATCACTACTACTAGTAGGATTAGGACTAATCACTATCGGTGTAGCTGTAGTAGTACTAGTTTCCAATTCGGGGCTAGTCTGGTAGCTATCTGGCTCCTCGGCTAGATCATTGGCTAAGTCTAGGTAGCGTGTGGTGCGCCTGCGGTGGCGCTGGTGTAGAATCAAACAACCAACGGTGACTAAGATTAAGAGAAAAATTTTATATTATATTTAAATTAATATAATAATAATTACCGATGAAGCAGAGGACTAAAAGTGACACCGCGACAATCGCTTGGGAGGCCCCGTAAACAAAATTCGGATTTCTTTTGTCATATGGTAGCAAGTTTCCTTTAGGATCCAATAATAATAAACTAGCACACAAAATAATTGGTATCCTAAAATTTAGAAAATAATTATAATAATTTATCACAAATAAAATATTGTACCCCCAGCCTACTGCCACAAAAACAGGTTGTAGTTTGAGCACATAGCACAAACTTCTACACTGTAAAAACAGCAAAGTAACGGCCAAAATGGTGGTCCATAAACGCGAGCTGTAAACACCGATCGTGAACATGGAGAACTGAACGTAGCCGGGCCAGCCGTTGGTGCGGTGGAGCGTGTTCCAAAAAATGGCGCCCAAACAACTTAGTAACTACGAAAAATTTTTTTTAAATTTTATTTTAGAGCCAAGTAAAACTCACTTGTGATATCACCAAACACATGGTGATTTTATGCGGCACCCTCCACACCTTCTTCGTCAAAACAAACACCAACAACACCCAACAACAGGCCACAATGCCAACAATACTGATGTCCAACGTAAACGCGTCCAACTGTTTTATGTAATCGGAGGGGTTCATATTGGTGATGGTGATCATTTTCGCTGATACAAACATCAAGGGGGCGCTGATAAAAGTACACGCCACCATAGCACTTGCGATCTTAAAACAAAAGTTAGTAAATTATATAATAACTAAAATAGAGTTTTTACTAGATCTATATCGATGACGTATTGTGTGGCGAAAACAAATACTGTAGGGGCTGAGGGGAAAGTACCATAAAGAAAACCATAAGTACTGAGATCTAATGTTTCGGTTTTGTTGTAGCCGACATCTAAAATACTGATTACTTCTCGTGTAACTAACGGCAAGGCAATTCTACAAAAATAATAATTTAGTAAGGTTGTATAGTTGGCGTTGGAAAATTACAGTTTAACCATGATTAGAATACCAGGTACGACTAAGGTGGCGCCTCGCAGTTTGTGCACTTTGCCCACCATCCGCAAACCGAGGAGGAAGAGAGCACTGGCCGAGAAAGCAGACCCCAAAACCTGAAAATAATATCTCATCGTGATTCTGACATTTCTAACTTCTAACTCGAACTTTTGTAATTAAGCTTCCTTTGTGTAAAACTGTCTTTCACTTTTTGGCAGTGTAAAACTGTCTTTAAGTCGCGCGAAGTGGCTCACTATTGCTAACTTCGTTATTATTGGAGCTACAAAGTCGGTTAAATTAGCAAACTAGTAGCATTTTTTCCGCTGATTACAATGGTGAAAATAAAAAAACAATTGACCATCTGGTTTCAGAGATATTCAAAAAAATAACATTTTTTTAAATGGGACACCCTATATATTTTTGTAGAAATCGATGACAAATTAAATTCTGTACCAAAAATGCCCTTATCTTTTTTTGATAATAATTTAAAATAAGCGAGTTATTTTGAAAAAAAGTTTGCAATTATTTAAAATCAAGTAGCCATAAAATGGAATAGTAATTTATTAAAACCAAACATTCATAATTTTGAATTTAAGCAAGTTGAAAAATACTTGAAAGAATTACGGAAACATTGAAAATTTACAAAATTATAATTTTCATGGCTACTTGATTTTAAATTTTTTTTAAAAATAACTCGCTTATTTTAAATAATTGTCAAAAAAGCATAAGAACATTTTATGTTCAGAATTTAATTTATCATCGATTTTTGCAAAAATATACAGGGTGTTCCATTTAAAAGATGTTATTTTTGTGAATATCTCGAAAACGAGATGACCAATTATTTTTCTGTTTTCACCATTATAATCAGCGGAAAAAATGCTACTAATTTAACCGACTTTGTAGCTCCAATAATAACGAAGTTAGCAATAGTGAGCCACTGTATAGAAAAACAACCGACTGTCTTAAATTTACATTTCTAACCTTCTAACTCAACTTTTTACTATTTTACACTGCCAAATTTCCCTCGTCGTGTAAACTTACGTCCAAAACTCCACTGAGGTACACTGGAATATTGTGCTTGAACACCACATTCCCCACAACCCCCAAAATCGTCATAAATACAATGGGGTTCATAAAAATACTCCTGGTAACACTCCACACCATCTTCAAGCGTTCTCTATGTTGATTTCGACTGTCCATGAGTTCCCCATCGACATTGTTCAGTAATTGTTCGGTGGCTCTTTGAAACCCCCGTCTTTTCCCCACTTCCATCAAGACGAATGATATCGGGTTTAAAATTGCCAAACTAATTGGCGCCATCAAGTATAAGTAACTTGCGTATTCTGGGTGGGTTGTTTTGTATAAAGCATCAACTATAACCAAGGAAAATTAAACGCTAATCTAAGGTAACTTCTAAGCTTACCTATGGGATATCCAATGGCAAAATCGTTGCTTTGCGTGCAGAATATAGCGAAAATCCCCGCCCGGCCGAAATTCACTGGTCTACCAATCAACAAAGTGACAACAATCACTGAGAAAAAAACTACACTTTTGGAGATTAAAACAGCGAGGAGGAACAACCAATTCACGGCGTTGAGATTCAGTTTGGCTAGCGACATGAATATTAACGAGGGCAGGGAGAATGTGCCGACGAATGTGTTGATGCCTTTGGCTTCTGTCTCGGAAATCCAGTCCAAACGACCTGCGAGATAACTGGCGGAAAAGTGGGGTTAGGTTTTAAGTTACTAGTTAACATGTTAACTTACCCGCAGATTATTACGGCGAAACATTGTGTTAGAGCTGGGTATAAGTTTTCTATAGAAGCGCCTGGAGTTTCCGTAACCATTTTGGGGAGTTTAGTTCACTAGCTGGAAATTAGTTGGATTAAGTTAGTGATTAAATCAATATAATATGATGAACTTACCACCCACATACTTGATTACCACGAGATTATGCGATTAATAAACTAATATTTACATAATAAATACTCAACACTTCACAATAATCAATAAAATTGCCACCAACAAGTAAATAAATAAACACTCGGTATCAAAATATATTCTACTTTATCACACAGCTCGTTTTTTTTTTGGTTATATTTGGCTTTGTTACAACTTAAATTAGTTCACAACCTTTTTATTTCGTCGTCAAATTCTTCATAATACCACATTGTTGATTGTTGTTTCGATGGCGACGAAACAATCTAATTTTGACAGTCATGTGATTGTTATGTCATGTACACCAATCGGATTGAAGTATGAGAAAACTGCAGTTGGTTTGGGTCTTGGCTACTTTATTTCTAGTTCGTTAATAGATGGCGCCGGTTATCATGTGGTAAGCGAGTAGTTTGCTTCTTTGTTCATAGATGGCTGTATGATACAATTTTATTTTGAAAATTATTTTTTTTATGTAGGTAAATATAATAAATATAAAATAACATAGTAAGAAGTCGGTTGGATTTTTTGTTTTTGTGCTCTTAGCCAACTAGATTAGAAATTATAGGACATAGAAAGTAGACGAAATTTTTAGAAATTTTGATAATTTCTTGGAAACATCGCTGTGCTTTTGTTTCTATTAATCTCAAACTCAATTAGTGCGATAATTTGTGTAAAAGACATTGTAAACTAGATTTCACAGTAGTTTTAGTTCTCTAAGCCAACTAGATTAGAAGTTATTGGGCATATAAAATAGATGAAATTTGTTGGAATTTTGATAATCTTTGGAAAAATCGCTGTGCTTTTATTTCTATTGACACAAAATAAAGTAATTGCAGTGTTTTGTTTAGATTATACAGTAAACTAGATTTTGCACTAGTTTTTTCTTCTCTAAGCCAGCTAGATTGGAAGTTATTTAACATAGAATGTAGACGAAATTTGTTGGAATTTTGATAATTTTTGGAAAAGTCACTGTGCTTTTATTTCTATTGACACAAAATAAAGTTATTGTAGTGTTTTGTTTAGAATAAACAGTAAACTAGATTTGGCACTAGTTTTTTCTGCTCTAAGCCAGCTAGATTGGAAGTTATTTAACATAGAATGTAGACGAAATTTGTTGGAATTTTGATAATCTTTGGAAAAGTCGATGTGCTTTTATTTCTATTAACACAAAATAAAATTATTGCAGTGTTTTGTTTAGAATACACAGTAAACTAGATTTCGCACTAGTTTTTTCTTCGTTAAGCCAGCTAGATTCGAAGTTATTTAACATAGAATGTAGACGAAATTTGTTGGAATTTTGATAATCTTTGGAAAAATCGCTGTGCTTTTATTTCTATTGCACAAAATAAAGTTGTAGTACTGTTTTGTTTAGAATATACAGTAAACTAGATTTCGCACTAGTTTTTTCTTCGTTAAGCCAGCTAGATTCGAAGTTATTTAACATAGAATGTAGACGAAATTTGTTGGAATTTTGATAATCTTTGGAAAAATCGCTGTGCTTTTATTTCTATTGCACAAAATAAAGTTATAGTAGTGTTTTGTTTAGAATATACAGTAAACTAGATTTCGCACTAGTTTTTTCTTCTCTAAGCCAGCTAGATTGGAAGTTATTTAACATAGAATGTAGACGAAATTTGTTGGAATTTTGATAATCTTTGTAAAAACCGCTGTGATTTTATTTCTATGGACACAAAATAAAGTAATTGCAGTGTTTTGTTTAGATTATACAGTAAACTAGATTTTGCACTAGTTTTTTCTTCTCTAAGCCAGCTAGATTGGAAGTTATTTAACATAGAATGTAGACAAAATTTGTTGGAATTTTGATAATTTTTGGAAAAGTCACTGTGCTTTTATTTCTATTGACACAAAATAAAGTTATTGTAGTGTTTTGTTTAGAATAAACAGTAAACTAGATTTGGCACTAGTTTTTTCTGCTCTAAGCCAGCTAGATTGGAAGTTATTTAACATAGAATGTAGACGAAATTTGTTGGAATTTTGATAATCTTTGGAAAAGTCGATGTGCTTTTATTTCTATTAACACAAAATAAAATTATTGCAGTGTTTTGTTTAGAATACACAGTAAACTAGATTTCGCACTAGTTTTTTCTTCGTTAAGCCAGCTAGATTCGAAGTTATTTAACATAGAATGTAGACGAAATTTGTTGGAATTTTGATAATCTTTGGAAAAATCGCTGTGCTTTTATTTCTATTGCACAAAATAAAGTTGTAGTACTGTTTTGTTTAGAATATACAGTAAACTAGATTTCGCACTAGTTTTTTCTTCGTTAAGCCAGCTAGATTGGAAGTTATTTAACATAGAATGTAGACGAAATTTGTTGGAATTTTAATAATCTTTGGAAAAGTCGCTGTGCTTTTATTTCTATTGACACAAAAGGAAGTTATTGCAGTGTTTTGTTTAGAATATACAGTAAACTAGATTTCGCACTAGTTTTTTCTTCTCTAAGCCAGCTAGATTGGAAATTATTTAACATAGAATGTAGACGAAATTTGTAGGAATTTTGATAATCTTTGGAAAAGTCGCTGTGCTTTTATTTCTATTGACACAAAATAAAATTATTGCAGTGTTTTGTTTAGAAGATACAGTAAACTAGATTTCGCACTAGTTTTTTCTTCGTTAAGCCAGCTAGATTGGAAGTTATTTAACATAGAATGTAGACGAAATTTGTAGGAATTTTGATAATCTTTGGAAAAGTCGCTGTGCTTTTATTTCTATTGACACAAAATAAAGTTATTGTAGTGTTTTGTTTAGAATATACAGTAAACTAGACTTCGAATAAATTTTTTGTTCTTTAAGCTAACTAGATTAAAGACGTTACAACATATAGAAGTGCTGGAATTTTTGATAAATTTTTGAAGTGAGTTTGTTGACAGTAGAAAAAGCGAGACTAATCAACTTTTATAACATTCGTCAGAGATTTTAATAAACATGAATAAGACCGTCTTCAGACTGACGAACCCTTTCATATTTCAACCCCTTCCAAGCGACTTAATTATTATAGTAACATCAAAAGTGCTTTGGCAATTTCAATTTCACCTTGTGGCTCTTAGCGACAAACAAAACAATGTATACCACGCCAACTTAGAGCCTACCTACCTACAGAAATACATCTAAAGCTAAACTTAATAAAATCGTCATGTCATCTACATAAATCCCCGGGAGGCTGTGCATGGAGAGCTAGATTTTATTTTTAATCTTAACTCGCTTTGAAAAGCGAAATTATGCAAATTATCATCTCCACCATCATTATAAGGTAGAGGCAGTCACATCAGTACATGTGTATAAAAGCACTTACAACCCCACGCTCGCTTTTTATTAAGCTCACCAGGAGGGTTAATGCGGATATCGTAGTACACACTTGACAAAATCCTGTCGAGCACCAATCGCTAGCAGTGGGATAAATGACGCTGGGCTGCGTCAGCAGTATGGCGGCTAATGTAATGAATGCTAGCGCGCCCCCTAGTGCAGTAATCTACCCTTTGGATCAGTTCGGTTTGAGCTCCATCCCTCGAGTGTATTCATTACACCACGACAGTCGGGGGGTGGGGGGTGGTTGGTGTGAGCTGAGGTGGTTTATTGGGGTGGCTCTATTATTGAAAGGAAGCCAGTGTGTAGCGTTGAAGCCAAGCGAAAAATTCATCTTGGAGAGACAGGGATATTAGTTTGGGCATCAAGGGAAAAATGATTGTTCTAACTGAGATTTTTTTGGGGGGAATCCCCGGTTTAATTTTTTTGAATCGAGCTTCATAATATGCAGCAGAAGCTAAGATCTTATTGTCAACCTTAACTGAACATTTCCCATATAAAGAAAAAAATAAGAAAAAAAAGTTGAAAATTTGGGATTTTTTCTTTGTGCTATAACCTTTGAACTGGACGAGTTATTGGTGAACTGTTTTCACATTTATTATCACCTCTCAACTGTCTTTCATAATTATTATTAATATACCAAATTTAAAGCATTTTGAATTTTTTTGAAAAAAATTTTCCTATCTAAAGTACCCCAAAAAATCGCGTTTTTTAATTTTTCCTGCCAATCTCAAGTACAATTAAAATAAAAATTATCCCGATTCTTATACATTTCGATGCGTTCTACGCAAATTTCCAAACTTCATTACGATATCTCTACGCGTGTTCAGGATATGACGTTTTGAATGGAAAAAAAAGTTGAAAATTTGACATTTTTTCAAAGTGCTATAACTTTTAAACTAGACTAGTTACTGGTGAACTGTTTTCACATTTATTATCACCTCCTAACTGTCTTTCATAATTATTATTAATATACAAAATTAAAAGCATTTTGATTTTTTATAGAAAACATTTTCCTATCTAAAGTACGCCAAAAAATCGCGTTTTTTAATTTTTCCTGCCAATCTCAAGTACAGTTATAATTAAAAATGTACTGATTCTTATAGATTTCGATGCGTTCTATCCAAATTTCCAAACTTCATTACGATATCTCTACGCGTGTTCAAGATATGACGTTTTGAATGGAAAAAAAAGTTGAAAATTTGACATTTTTTCAAAGTGCTATAACTTTTGAACTACACTAGTTACTGGTGAACTGTTTTCACATTTATTATCACCTCTTAACTGTCTTTCATAATTATTATTAATATACAAAATTTAAAGCATTTTGATTTTTTATAGAAAAAATTTTCCTATCTAAAGTACCCCAAAAAATCGCGTTTTTTAATTTTTCCTGCCAATCTCAAGTACAATTAAAATAAAAATTATCCCGATTCTTATACATTTCGATGCGTTCTATGCAAATTTCCAAACTTCATTACGATATCTCTACGCGTTTTCAAGATATGACGTTTTGAATGGAAAAAAAAGTTGAAAATTTGACATTTTTTCAAAGTGCTATAACTTTTGAACTAGACTAGTTACTGGTGAACTGTTTTCACATTTATTATCACCTCTTAACTGTCTTTCATAATTATTATTAATATACAAAATTTAAAGCATTTTGATTTTTTATAGAAAACATTTTCCTATCTAAAGTACCCCAAAAAATCGCGTTTTTTAATTTTTCCTGCCAATCTCAAGTACAATTAAAATAAAAATTATCCCGATTCTTATACATTTCGATGCGTTCTATGCAAATTTCCAAACTTCATTACGATATCTCTACGCGTTTTCAAGATGTGACGTTTTGAATGGAAAAAAAAGTTGAAAATTTGGCATTTTTTCAAAGTGCTATAACTTTTGAACTAGACTAGTTACTGGTGAACTGTTTTCACATTTATTATCACCTCTTAACTGTCTTTCATAATTATTATTAATATACCAAATTTAAAGCATTTTGATTTTTTATAGAAAAAATTTTCCTATCTAAAGTACCCCAAAAAATCGCGTTTTTTAATTTTTCCTGCCAATCTCAAGTACAATTAAAATAAAAATTATCCCGATTCTTATACATTTCGATGCGTTCTACGCAAATTTCCAAACTTCATTACGATATCTCTACGCGTGTTCAGGATATGACGTTTTGAATGGAAAAAAAAGTTGAAAATTTGACATTTTTTCAAAGTGCTATAACTTTTAAACTAGACTAGTTACTGGTGAACTGTTTTCACATTTATTATCACCTCCTAACTGTCTTTCATAATTATTATTAATATACAAAATTAAAAGCATTTTGATTTTTTATAGAAAACATTTTCCTATCTAAAGTACCCCAAAAAATCGCGTTTTTTAATTTTTCCTGCCAATCTCAAGTACAGTTATAATTAAAAATGTACTGATTCTTATAGATTTCGATGCGTTCTATCCAAATTTCCAAACTTCATTACGATATCTCTACGCGTTTTCAAGATATGACGTTTTGAATGGAAAAAAAAGTTGAAAATTTGACATTTTTTCAAAGTGCTATAACTTTTGAACTAGACTAGTTACTGGTGAACTGTTTTCACATTTATTATCACCTCTTAACTGTCTTTCATAATTATTATTAATATACAAAATTTAAAGCATTTTGATTTTTTATAGAAAACATTTTCCTATCTAAAGTACCCCAAAAAATCGCGTTTTTTAATTTTTCCTGCCAATCTCAAGTACAGTTATAATTAAAAATGTACTGATTCTTATAGATTTCGATGCGTTCTATCCAAATTTCCAAACTTCATTACGATATCTCTACGCGTTTTCAAGATATGACGTTTTGAATGGAAAAAAAAGTTGAAAATTTGACATTTTTTCAAAGTGCTATAACTTTTGAACTAGACTAGTTACTGGTGAACTGTTTTCACATTTATTATCACCTCTTAACTGTCTTTCATAATTATTATTAATATACAAAATTTAAAGCATTTTGATTTTTTATAGAAAACATTTTCCTATCTAAAGTACCCCAAAAAATCGCGTTTTTTAATTTTTCCTGCCAATCTCAAGTACAATTAAAATAAAAATTATCCCGATTCTTATACATTTCGATGCGTTCTACGCAAATTTCCAAACTTCATTACGATATCTCTACGCGTTTTCAAGATATGACGTTTTGAATGGAAAAAAAAGTTGAAAATTTGGCATTTTTTCAAAGTGCTATAACTTTTGAACTAGACTAGTTACTGGTGAACTGTTTTCACATTTATTATCACCTCCTAACTGTCTTTCATAATTATTATTTATATACAAAATTAAAAGCATTTTGATTTTTTATAGAAAACATTTTCCTATCTAAAGTACCCCAAAAAATCGCGTTTTTTAATTTTTCCTGCCAATCTCAAGTACAGTTATAATTAAAAATGTACTGATTCTTATAGATTTCGATGCGTTCTATGCAAATTTCCAAACTTCATTACGATATCTCTACGCGTGTTCAAGATATGACGTTTTGAATGGAAAAAAAAGTTGAAAATTTGACATTTTTTCAAAGTGCTATAACTTTTGAACTACACTAGTTACTGGTGAACTGTTTTCACATTTATTATTACCTCTTAACTGTCTTTCATAATTATTATTAATATACAAAATTTAAAGCATTTTGATTTTTTATAGAAAAAATTTTCCTATCTAAAAATCGCGTTTTTTAATTTCTCCTGTCGCACAGTGTGCAGTAAAAACATACTACATGACGTCACACCGTTTTTAGACGATTTGAATTACATCCTCTGATGTAGGTACAATTTTACAAATACTAGAAACTACAGTCCCCTCACTATTATCTAACTTATAAGAGCCACCAAATAATTTTTCCAGCTAACAAAAAAAATTTTAGCATCGGAGTGAAAAGCGTAAAGTGCAGAGGCGCGCATCACAGACTATTTTCCATCAACATATTCGTTCTGCAATAATCTTTCAGCCATTGTGGAGCTTTTGTCTGCGAACAATGACTGCTGATGGCACTTCAGGTCTGTGGATGCATCCAAGAATATTTACCAGCACTCAACTCAACTGTATTTATGTCATTGTCATATACGATGATGGAAATTATACATTTTCTCCTCTCCTGTGCCTGTGGTCTGTGCGATGCGATATTTAAGCCGTAAATTCTCTTGAGGGGTATCCCTTATAATAATCAAGTATCCAGGATTACAGGATGAATTCCTTTTTTGGGGGGAGGTATCGCTGTCCTGTCTAATTGCGATTTATCCTGATGGTGGATTTTATTCCGGATGAAATGAAAACGAAGAACTCAGCAATATTTAATCAGCATCACTGTTGTAGGGGGATTTGAAATGAATCACGTGATGCGGCAGGATGAGGTTTAAGCCATTTTGGCGTTTAAATTAAATTAGATCTGAAAATGTTCACCACTCGCCCAAAACTGCAATATTTACATAAGTACAATATTTTAAATGTTCAAAGTTTAGATTGCCATGAAATAAAGACATAGCGATTTGCCGAAAGATTTTACGTTTGAAAAATCGTCTAGGCAAAACAGTGGAAGGGATGGCTGGTAGCATAAAGTTGGCGTGTTTGTATCTATATATTTTTGGGATTGGAATTTTCGGTGGAAAGGAATTTTGTCGAGATTTTTTTTAAGGTAGTGGGAAAGGAAAAACATTACAACAAAAATTGCGTGCGTGGTCCATAGCAGAATCTTTGCATTAGATTTTAATTTATTTGTAATAAAGTAAATTTTACGGATAATTCCTAAATGATATAAAAAAGTGTTTGGGTGTAGTATTTTATGCACCGGCATTTGCTACCCGACACGAGTCGGATTTTTATCACGTGTTCCACATCGCCAGCGTTTAGTTCTTTTTCGGTTCGTTGTGTTATACATATTTTATTTATTTCAAAACTATCCATTTTGTGCAGTATGTTTATAACTATAAATAGTGCAGATTTCGCGGGTGGAACTTATGGTGTGAACTTTCGATCTTGTGCCTGCTTTCCCTGTTGTTCCTGCTCGTGGTACGCTGTCCAAACCAACGCCACATTCCAGAGAAAATGTAAGTCGTTTTCCATTTTGGTTTGGTTAATATTCACATCAGATTATTACTGCTATAATTTTACCATTTTTACCATCACTAAAATCTCAATATTAGATAAAATTAAAACAAATATAAACTGCTGGCCAATTGGCGAATTTTTAGGTTGAATTTAAAGTCAAATATTTTGAAAAGGAGAAAAGATATCAACATGAGGTTTTCAGGATTCAAGAGATAATTTAATTGCGAAAACAATAGTGTGACCCGATTTTTTTACATTGAAGTACGTTACTATCTACAGGGTATGAAAGAAAGTCGTCTTTTTTTTCTCAAATTTAATAATTACCGGAATTCCACAAAAAAAATTTATATTTTTTTGATGTCGATTTTTTTAGTTCCTGGTTAATGAGGAAAAAACCAATTTCTCAAAATTTTTAAATCCCTCTTATTTTATAAGATACCGAATTTTTTATTAAATTTAATATTGTTGAACGAGTTTTTGCAATAAGTACTAGTTTACTGTATTTTCTAAACAAAACACTACAATGACTTTTTTTTGTGTCAATAGAAATAAAAGCACAGCGACTTTTCCAAAGATTATTAAAATTCCAACAAATTTCGTCTACATTCTATGTTAAATAACTTCCAATCTAGCTGGCTTAGAGAAGAAAAAACTAGTGCGAAATCTAGTTTACTGTATATTCTAAACAAAACACTGCAATAACTTTATTTTGTGCCAATAAAAATAAAAGCACAGCGATTTTTCCAAAGATATCAAAATTCCAACAAATTTCGTCTACATTCTATGTTAAATAACTTCCAATCTAGCTGGCTTAGAGAAGAAAAAATTTATACGAAATCTAGTTTACTGTATATTCTAAACAAAACACTGCAATATCTTCCTTTTGTGTCAATAGAAATAAAAGCACAGCGACTTTTCCAAGGATTATTAAAATTCCAACAAATTTCGTCTACATTCTATGTTAAATAACTTCCAATCTAGCTGGTTTAGAGCAGAAAAAACTAGTGCGAAATCTAGTTTACTGTATATTCTAAACAAAACACTACAATAACTTTTTTTGTGTCAATAGAAATAAAAGTACAGCGACTTTTCCAAAGATTATTAAAATTTCAACAAATTTCGTCTACATTCTATGTTAAATAACTTCCAATCTAGCTGGCTTAGAGAAGAAAAAATTTATATGAAATCTAGTTTACTGTATATTCTAAACAAAACACTGCAATAACTTTATTTTGTGCCAATAAAAATAAAAGCACAGCGATTTTTCCAAAGATATCAAAATTCCAACAAATTTCGTCTACATTCTATGTTAAATAACTTCCAATCTAGCTGGCTTAGAGAAGAAAAAATTTATACGAAATCTAGTTTACTCTATATTCTAAACAAAACACTGCAATAACTTCCTTTTGTGTGAATAGAAATAAAAGCACTGCGACTTTTCCAAGGATTATTAAAATTCCAACAAATTTCGTCTACATTCTATGTTAAATAACTTCCAATCTAGCTGGTTTAGAGCAGAAAAAACTAGTGCGAAATCTAGTTTACTGTATATTCTAAACAAAACACTACAATAACTTTTTTTGTGTCAATAGAAATAAAAGTACAGCGACTTTTCCAAAGATTATTAAAATTTCAACAAATTTCGTCTACATTCTATGTTAACTAACTTCCAATCTAGCTGGCTTAGAGCAGAAAAAACTAGTGCGAAATCTAGTTTACTGTATATTCTAAACAAAACACTACAATAACTATATTTTGTGTCAATAGAAACAAAAGCACAGCGATATTTTCAAGAAATTACTAAAAAATCCAAAATTTTCGTTTATATTCCATGTTCAATAACTTCTAATCTAGTTGGCTTAGAGAACAAACAATTGGTGTAAAATCTAGTTTACAGTATATTCTAAACAAAAGACTGCAATTTCTCTAGACAAAACCGGAATTTTGAAGTTGCTACTCTAAAAAACAAATGAACAGCGCCAAGTTTTCTATAATTTGGAACCTAACCTAAAAGTTCTACTTCTATCGCCTATACCTATAATCCCAAATTACTCATAGTGGAACAATGAAATTATTGTACACTGTAGTGTAATGCTTAAAATTACGAACTGTTTATATGAATTTTCCTGGATTTATTTGGGGCCAAAAATAAAATATAGCATTTTTCGAGGGTAAAAGTTTTAAAAATCACAGTTTTGGAATCGCTGGTTGGATTTTCGTAAAATTATCTGGATTACAAAGGTGAATGATGATTTTATTTAGAAAAAAATTACGAACTGTTTATATGAATTTCCCTGGATTTTTTTGGGGCCAAAAATAAAATATCGCATTTTTCGAGGGTAAAAGTTTTAAAAATCACAGTTTTGGAATCGCTAGTTGGATTTTCGTAAAATTATCTGTATTACAAAGGTGAATGATGATTTTATTTAGAAAAAAATTACGAACTGTTTATATGAATTTCCCTGGATTTTTTTGGGGCCAAAAATAAAATATCGCATTTTTCGAGGGTAAAAGTTTTAAAAATCACAGTTTTGGAATCGCTGGTTGGATCTTTGTAAAATTATCTGTTTTACAAAGGTGAATGACGATTATATTTAGAAAAAAATTACGAACTGTTTATACGAATTTTCCTGGGTTTTTTTTGGGGCCAAAAATAAAATATCGCATTTTTCGAGGGTAAAAGTTTTAAAAATCACAGTTTTGGAATCGCTGGTTGGATTTTTGTAAAATTATCTGTATTACAAAGGTGAATGATGATTTTATTTAGAAAAAAATTACGAACTGTTTATATGAATTTCCCTGGATTTTTTTGGGGCCAAAAATAAAAAATCGCATTTTTCGAGGGTAAAAGTTTTAAAAATTACAGTTTTGGATTCGCTGGTTGGATTTTTGTAAAATTATCTGTATTATAAAGGTGAATGATGATTTTATTTAGAAAAAAATTACGAACTGTTTAATGAATTTTCCTGGGTTTTTTTTGGGGCCAAAAATAAAAAATTGCATTTTTCGAGGGTAAAAGTTTTAAAAATCACAGTTTTGGAATCGCTGGTTGGATTTTTGTAAAATTATCTGTATTACAAAGGTGAATGATGATTTTATTTAGAAAAAAATTACGAACTGTTTATATGAATTTCCCTGGATTTTTTTGGGGCCAAAAATAAAAAATCGCATTTTTCGAGGGTAAAAGTTTTAAAAATTACAGTTTTGGAATCGCTGGTTGGATCTTTGTAAAATTATCTGTTTTACAAAGGTGAATGATGATTTTATTTAGAAAAACATTACGAACTGTTTAATGAATTTTCCTGGGTTTTTTTTGGGGCCAAAAATAAAAAATTGCATTTTTCGAGGGTAAAAGTTTTAAAAATCACAGTTTTGGAATCGCTGGTTGGATTTTCGTAAAATTATCTGTATTACAAAGGTGAATGATGATTTTATTTAGAAAAAAATTACGAACTGTTTATATGAATTTCCCTGGATTTTTTTGGGGCCAAAAATAAAATATCGCATTTTTCGAGGGTAAAAGTTTTAAAAATCACAGTTTTGGAATCGCTGGTTGGATCTTTGTAAAATTATCTGTTTTACAAAGGTGAATGATGATTTTATTTAGAAAAAAATTACGAATTGTTTATACGAATTTTCCTGGGTTTTTTTGGGGCCAAAAATAAAATATCGCATTTTTCGAGGGTAAAAGTTTTAAAAATCACAGTTTTGGAATCGCTGGTTGGATCTTTGTAAAATTATCTGTTTTACAAAGGTGAATGATGATTTTATTTAGAAAAAAATTACGAATTGTTTATACGAATTTTCCTGGGTTTTTTTGGGGCCAAAAATAAAATATCGCATTTTTCGAGGGTAAAAGTTTTAAAAATCACAGTTTTGGAATCGCTGATTGGATTTTTGTAAAATTACCTGTATTACAAAGGTGAATGATGATTTTATTTAGAAAAAAATTACGAATTGTTTATACGAATTTTCCTGGGTTTTTTGGGGCCAAAAATAAAATATCGCATTTTTCGAGGGTAAAAGTTTTAAAATTCACAGTTTTGGAATCGCTGGTTGGATTTTTGTAAAATTATCTGTATTACAAAGGTAAATGATGATTTTATTTAGAAAACTGTTTATACGAATTTTCCTGTTTTTTTTGGGCCCAAAAATGGGCCTTTAAAAAATTGCATTTTTCGAGGGTAAAAGTTTTAAAAATCACAGTTTTGGATTCGCTTCTAGAAAGTCCAATTAAAATTAATTCTGTTAACTGTTTTATCACCTGCAAAGCCTCGTTGATTAGTTGCACGGACTGTACGGTTGTTAAGACTGTACTTGGCCACCTTAAAAAAATTTCAAATTTCAAACTGCTATAACTATTGAATAAAACCAGATTTTTTCAAACTGTTTTCGCATTTATCATCAGCATTAATTCCTTAGTTAGAATAATTAAAAAAAAAAACAATTGAACACTCAAACATGTTTTTGCTGTTTATTTTAAGTGTTTAAATCCGGTACAACTTTCGGAACAAACTAAAAAATGGACTGGGCGTTTTGCCCCCTTTCCGACATCATATCACAAGGGGCGACTTATAAAAGGGTGCCACACAATCGCACCCCAAAGCATATAATATAATGATGGAGGGGAGTAGCCTGAGTAGCTGAAGCACACACATATACACACTCTAGTGCTAATTAAAATTCTCATTATACCAAAAGCAAACAAAATGTCCCTTTCATCATCACCATCATCAGCGCTTTCCCCCCACCACCAGCAACTTTTCAGCTTTTTCTGTTTTGCATTTCCTGTAAAAACAAACGCAGCTATAACAAAGAAAGATTCGTGTGTAATTGAGATGGAGACACTCCAGATCCAGACGTGGTTTTGTGTGCGTTAATTAGTCTATTACCGGGGGTTGAAATACTTAAATCAGATTTGTTTAATAGAACTTATCGTTTGCATCATCAGTTTCCGGACGGGAAGGCAAGAGAATGGCCCTTTAATTTGATTAAGTGATTTTATCGAAATACTTGTAGTCAACGTCAACAGACACAAATTATTTAAGAAAAATTTTTGTTTGGCGCAAAGGGTGCATGTAACCATGAAAACAAAGTAAAACTCCATCTGGTCGTTTAGAGTATAATAAGTAAACACAAAGCCGGCAAAGTTGTTATTTTGGACAACCACTAGCAGCTTCAGGGCGTCGCATCGGGGGGCAAAGCGATTTTAAATGAGATAATATTGGTCGAGTTGGTTTCATGTTTCCTTATTAATTACGTTGGCAGGAAAACTGGAAATATGATGAGTTTCCAGGAGCGATCCAATAACTATGTGCTGTAACTTCTAATCTTCGACTTCGACAATATTAGAAACAAAAGCACAGCGATATTTCCAAGATATTATCAAAAAATCCAAAAATTTCGTTAATATTCTATGTTCAATAACTTTAATAACTTTTAATCTAGTTGGCTTAGAGAACAAAAACTTTATGCAAAATCTAGTTTATAGTATCTTCTAAACAATAGACTACAGTACCTAACTGCCTCTTGTTTCATCAGAAACAAAAACATAGCGATTTTCCCACAGATTATCAAAAATTCCCATAAATCTCGACTGTTTTCTATATTCGATAACTTTTAATCTAGTTGGCTTAGATAACCAAAAACTACTATAAAATCTAATTGAAGATGTATTTTATATAGGCTATTACAATATCTGACATTTGTACTATCAAAAACAAAAGCACAGCGATATTTCCAAGAAATTATTAAAAAATCCAAAAATTTCGTTTCTATTCTATGTTCAATAACTTCCAATCTAGTTGGTTTAGAGAACAAAAATTGTTGCAAAATCTAGTTTACAGTATGTTCGAAACCAACAACGACAATAGCAGACTCTTGTGTGATCAGAAACAAAAACACAACGATTTATCCAAAGATTATCAAAAATTCCAATAAAACTCCACTGTTTTCTATATTCGATAACTTTTAATCTAGTTGGCTTAGTTAACCAAAAACTACTGTGAAATCTAAGTGAACATATTTTCTACATAGGCTATTACAATAACTGACATTTGTACTATCAGAAACAAAAGCACCGCGATATTTCCAAGAAATTATCAAAAAATTCAAAAATTTCGTTTTTATTCTATGTTCAATAACTTCTAATCTAGTTGGTTTAAAGAACAAAAACTGTTGTAAAACCTAGTTTACAGTATCTTCTAAACCAACAACTGCAATAACAGACTGTTGTGTGATCAGAAACAAAAACACAGCGATTTATCCAAAGATTATCAAAAATTCCCATAAATCATGTCTGTTTTCTATATCCGATAACTTTTATTCTAGTTGGCTTAGTTAACCAAAAACTACTGTGAAATCTAAGTGAACATATTTTTTACATAGGCTATTACAATAACTGACATTTGTACTATCAGAAACAAAAGCACAGCGATATTTCCAAGAAATTATCAAAAAATTCAAAAATTTCGTTTTTATTCTATGTTCAATAACTTCTAATCTAGTTGGTTTAAAGAACAAAAATTGTTGTAAAACCTAGTTTACAGTATCTTCTAAACCAACAACTGCAATAACAGACTGTTGTGTGATCAGAAACAAAAACACAGCGATTTATCCAAAGATTATCAAAAATTCCCATAAATCATGTCTGTTTTCTATATCCGATAACTTTTATTCTAGTTGGCTTAGTTAACCAAAAACTACTGTGAAATCTAAGTGAACATATTTTTTACATAGGCTATTACAATAACTGACATTTGTACTATCAGAAACAAAAGCACAGCGATATTTCCAAGAAATTATCACAAAATCCAAAAATTTTGTTTCTATTCTATGTTCAATAACTTTTAATCTAGTTGGTTTAGAAAACAAAAATTGTTGTAAAATCTAGTTTACAGTATATTTTAAACCAACAACTGCAATAACAGACTCTTGTGTTATCAGAAACAAAAAAACAGCGATTTATCCAAAGATTATCAAAAATTCCCATAAATCTTGTCTGTTTTCTATATCCGATAACTTTTAATCTAGTGGCTTAGATAACCAAAAACTACTGTGAAATCTAATTGAACATGTCTTTTACATAGTCTATTACAATAACTGACATTTGTACTATCAGAAACAAAAGCACAGCGATATTTCCAAGAGAGTATCAAAAAATCCAAAAATTTTGTTTCTATTTTATGTTCAATAACTTTTAATCTAGTTGTCTTAGAGAACAAAAAATTGGTGCAAAATCTAGTTTGTAGTATCTTCTAAACAAAAAACTACAGTAACTGCCTCTTATTTCATCAGAAACAAGAACATAGCGATTTTCCCACAGATTATCAAAAATTCCAATAGATCTCATCTATTTTCTATATCCGATAATTTCTAATCCAGTTGGCGTAAATAACCAACAACTACGGTAAAATCTAATTGAACATGTCTTTTACATAGTCTATTACAATAACTGACATTTGTACTATCAGAAACAAAAGCACAACGATATTTCCAAGAAATTATCAGAAATCTCAAAAATTTCATCATATTCTATATCCATTAACTAATCTAGCTGGCTTGGAAAACAAAATAGTAGTGCGAAATCTAGTTTGCTGTTCTTCTAAATTACACACTACAACTATTGTAATTATAGAAACAAAAACGCAGCGTTTTTGTTTATGAATAGTTTATCAATAATAATTTATCAATAGTTTATCAATAATTTCTGATCTAGTAGGCTTAGACAGACAAAATAAGAACTACTGGAATTGTCTTTTATTGATACTCTTAATTCTCTAGTGATATTTCTTAAAATTACATCCCCTCCTCCTCTAAGATTTCAAATTTGCCTCATTTTTTCGATTTTCCAATCATCTACAGAGCTACACACTTAATTTGCGTACCTCTACATGATATATTTACAGAAAACAGCCGCCGTCGTTTTCAGCATTTCAGTTCGTTAATATTTAGTTGGTTTTGTTGATGGTATTTTCCTGCTGGCGCTCCCCTGCTGTTGCTGCTTGTTAATACTGTACATAATGGAGAGAAGAGCGAAACGACGGGCACCGGGAGTGTACAAGCCGGCGTATGTACACTGTGGGGTGGGAACTCTGACACGGCCAGCTTCGATCCTCGCCGTGGGTGCCGCACGTTGTCATGACAACGGCCCGGAGTTTTCTCACCACGCTTTCCAATGTACATCCATCGAAACAAGTCCGGTGGAAATAGATAATTTTCATTATGAGGGGAAAAATTGAAATAGTTGTCAAAAATTTTGACTTTGCGTAGGAAATTTAGTTGAATAGGTGTTGATTTATCAAAAAGATTTTCCCGTTGGGAATTTTCTTTGGACCCGTTTCCCAGGATGCATTTTGGCCACACTATATTGGCGTCGAACGTGAACACGTATTTTCCCTGAAAGGATCCTAGAATTGAATTTAAGCGAAGCACATCACAGAGAGGAGATTGGCTTCGGAAAATGCTGTTTCCTGCCGGGGGACCAAAAGCGGTAATGGGCACAGTGGCGTTCGTGCAAAAGCACTTTACACAAACGGGGGATTTTTTTGTTGTCGTCGGTTTTCGGAATTTTTGACAGATTTTTATGTTATTTAAATTTTCAGTAGTAATACATTATTTTTAAGTAAAAAAACCAAACTAGAAGAAAATCGGAGCGTTTTTCGAATTTTTATGACTGTTATAATAAGAAATTTGACAAATTTCCAAGTGAGCTTGTACATTTCGTAATAAAATTCGGATTTTTTGACAGATTTTTATGTTATTTGAATTTTCCAGTAGCAGTATATTATTTCCTTGTAAAAAACCAAACTAGAAGAAAATCTGAGCGTTTTTCGAATTTTTATGGCGGTTATAATAAGAAATTTGACAAAATTCCAAGTGAACTTGTACATTTCGTAATAAAATTCGGAGTTTTTGACAGACTTTTATGTTATTTAAATTTTCCAGTTGCAGTATATTATTTTCTTGTAAAAAATCAAACTAGAAGAAAATCTGAGCGTTTTTCGAATTTTTATGACTGTTATAATAAGAAATTTGATAAATTTCCAAGTTAGCTTGTAGAACTCGTAATAAAATTCGGGTTTTTTGACAGATTTTTATGTTATTAGAATTTTCCAGTAGAAGTACATTATTTCCTTGTAAAAAACCAAACTAGAGGAAAATCTGAGCGTTTTTTGAATTTTTATGACTATTATAATAAGAAATTTGATAAATTTCCAAGTTAGCTTGTAGAACTCGTAATAAAATTCGGGTTTTTTGACAGATTTTTATGTTATTAGAATTTTCCAGTAGAAGTACATTATTTCCTTGTAAAAAACCAAACTAGAGGAAAATCTGAGCGTTTTTCGAATTTTTATGACTATTATAATAAGAAATTTGACAAATTTCCAAGTGAGCTTGTACATTTCGTAATAAAATTCGGATTTTTTGACAGATTTTTATGTTATTTGAATTTTCCAGTAGCAGTATATTATTTCCTTGTAAAAAACCAAACTAGAAGAAAATCTGAGCGTTTTTTCGAATTTTTATCACTGTTATAGTAAAAAATTTGACAAATTTCCAAGTGAGCTTGTAGAATTCGTAATAAAATTCGCTTTTTTTGACAGATTTTCATGTTATTTGAATTTTCCAGTAGCAGTATATTATTTCCTTGTAAAAAACCAAACTAGAAGAAAAATTGAACGTTTTTCGAATTTTTATGACTGTTATAATAAGAAATTTGGCAAATTTCCAAGTGAGCTTGTACAATTCGTAATAAAATTCGGATTTTTTGACAGATTTTTATGTTATTTGAATTTTCCAGTAGCAGTATATTATTTCCTTGTAAAAAACCAAACTAGAAGATAATCTGAGCGTTTTTCGAATTTTTATGACTGATATAATAAAAAAATTGACAAATTTCCAAGTGAGCTTCTAGATTTCGTAATAAAATTCGGATTTTTTGACAGATTTTTATGTTATTTGAATTTTCCAGTAGCAGTATATTATTTCCTTGTAAAAAACCAAACTAGAAGGAAATCTGAGTGTTTTTCGAATTTTTATGACTGTTATAATAAGAAATTTGATAAATTTCCAAGTTAGCTTGTAGAACTCGTAATAAAATTCGGATTTTTTGACAGATTTTTATGTTATATAAATTTTCCAGTAGCAGTATATTATTTCCTTGTAAAAAACCAAACTAGAAGATAATCTGAGCGTTTTTCGAAATTTTATGGCGGTTATAATAAAAAAATTGACAAATTTCCAAGTGAGCTTGTAGAATTCGTAATAAAATTCGGATTTTTTGACAGATTTTTATATTATTTGAATTTTCCAGTAGCAGTATATTATTTCCTTGTAAAAAACCAAACTAGAAGAAAATCTGAGCGTTTTTCGAATTTTTACAAAAAAATCTTCCTACACCACTGACTTAGGTACCATGCGACGCTTCACCGACGCCCTAGCTGTCCAGCAAGGCCGCCATATTGGACGCCATCACAACCGAGCGTCCTTTGTTCCATGTTCAACCCGCCTTTGTGACAGAGCACCACCACACACACACAGGGGATGACATGTCATTATATTAAATAAATTTTGTATCCCCATAGGGGGTGACTGTATGTCTCTCTTTTACGCTGAAGGCTTTCGATTTTAATGGACTTTCGAAGCGCTTCCGGCGCGTTATTATTACATGAAAACGGTTTCCTGACTGTAATTGTTTTGGTCAAGTGACAAGGTAAAGGTTAGCCACTTTATAAATAAAGTCATGTGACCATTAAAACTATAGCTAGCTCCGCATCACTTATAATATCTGTAGTAACATAATTTAGAAATAAGAAGGCGTGAACATGTTTGTCAGTTGTCACGTGACTGTATTTATAAAATGGATACCGTTTAGATTTTGACAAAAACCCATGTGGTTTGTGACGTAGGCACTAATTTACCATATGCATAGTATACATAGACTAAATAATAGTAACTTTAAGTTTTTTTCCATCATCAGGCTTATTGTGAATATGACGTAATTGGTACAGACATATCCGGTCTAGTGGAAAATACACTATTCAATAACACATCATCGATCGAAATCCAACAACAAAAAACTAAATAACACCAAAGGTTGAAGCCTGTCGGATGCACATCATAAAAATGTTTTATACAAAACAAAGGTTTATATTATAAGCTTTTTGATGGTTATTTATTGTAGATTTAGAGAATAGAAAACGATATATGGCTTATAATAAGCTGCTCTGTAGTCTAGGGCTTCTGGTTGTGGTTTTTGATTAGGGAAAAAATTAATTTGGGTTATTGGAATGGTGAGGGGTTTATTTTGTTTGAAATATTTTGGGAAATCGAAAAAATGTTGATGGATAAATTTCGTGAGTTTTGTTGTGGAGTAAATTCAACATTCCAGTACAAAAATCTTGTTTGTATGTAAAAAACTAAAGTAGAAAGAAATCGGTGCATTTTTTGAACTTTTATAACAGTTACAATGGAACTTAGTCGAAATTAAGTGTGATCTAGTAGATTTCGCAATAAATTTTGGATTTTTGGACAGATTCTTAGGTTACTTGAATTTTCCAATAGTAATATAATATTTCCTCGGAAAAAAAACAAAATTGAAGAAAATCGGTGCATTTTTCCGATTTTCATAGCAATTACAATGGAACTTAGTCGAAATTAAGTGTCATCTAGTAGATTTCGTAATAAAAATCGGATTTTTGGACAGATTTTTATGTTTTTTGAATTTTCCAATAGAAATACACTATTTCCTTGTAAATAAATCAAAATAGAAGAAAATCGGAGCATACTTCGATTTTTTATGACTGTTATAATAGAAATTAGAAAATTTTTAAAGTTAGTTTGTAGATGTCATAACAAAATGCGGATTTTTTGACAGATTGTTACATTATTTGAATTTTCAAATAGCAATATACTATTTCCTGGTAAAAGAACCAAAATTGAAAAAATCGGAGCGTTTTTTCGTTTTTTATGGCTGTTCTAATGGAAATTTGACAAATTTCAAAGTGAGACTATAGATTTCGTAATTAAATTAGGATTTTTTGACAGATTCTTATGTTAATTGAAATTTCCAGTAGCAATATACTATTTCCTTGTAAATAAATCAAAATAGAAGAAAATCGGAGCATTTTTCGATTTTTTATGACTGTTATAATAGAAATTAGAAAAATTTTAAAGTTAGTTTGTAGATGTCATAACAAAATGCGGATTTTTTGACAGATTGTTACATTATTTGAATTTTCCAGTAGCAATATACTATTTCTTGGTAAAAGAACCAAAATTGAAAAAATCGGAGCGTTTTTTCGTTTCTTATGGCTGTTATAATGGAAATTTGACAAATTTCAAAGTGAGACTATAGATTTCGTAATTAAATTAGGATTTTTTGACAGATTCTTATGTTAATTGAAATTTCCAGTAGCAATATACTATTTCCTTGTAAATAAATCAAAATAGAAGAAAATCGGAGCATTTTTTGATTTTTTATGACTGTTATAATAGAAATTAGAAAATTTTTAAAGTTAGTTTGTAGATGTCATAACAAAATGCGGATTTTTTGACAGATTGTTACATTATTTGAATTTTCAAATAGCAATATACTATTTCCTGGTAAAAGAACCAAAATTGAAAAAATCGGAGCGTTTTTTCGTTTTTTATGGCTGTTCTAATGGAAATTTGACAAATTTCAAAGTGAGACTATAGATTTCGTAATTAAATTAGGATTTTTTGACAGATTCTTATGTTAATTGAAATTTCCAGTAGCAATATACTATTTCCTTGTAAATAAATCAAAATAGAAGAAAATCGGAGCATTTTTCGATTTTTTATGACTGTTATAATAGAAATTAGAAAAATTTTAAAGTTAGTTTGTAGATGTCATAACAAAATGCGGATTTTTTGACAGATTGTTACATTATTTGAATTTTCCAGTAGCAATATACTATTTCTTGGTAAAAGAACCAAAATTGAAAAAATCGGAGCGTTTTTTCGTTTCTTATGGCTGTTCTAATGGAAATTTGACAAATTTCAAAGTGAGACTATAGATTTCGTAATTAAATTAGGATTTTTTGACAGATTCTTATGTTAATTGAAACTTCCAGTAGCAATATACTATTTCCTTGTAAAAAAAACAAATTAGAAGAAAATCGGAGCATTTTTCGATTTTTTATGACTGTTATAATAAAAATTAAAAAAATTTTAAAGTTAGTTTGTAGATGTCATAACAAAATGCGGATTTTTTTGACAGATTGTTACATTATTTGAATTTTCCAGTAGCAATATAGTATTTCCTTGTAAAAGAACCAAAATTGAAAAAATCGGAGCGTTTTTTTGTTTTTTATGGCTGTTCTAATGGAAATTTGACAAATTTCAAAGTGAGACTATAGATTTCGTAATTAAATTAGGATTTTTTGACAGATTCTTATGTTAATTGAAATTTCCAATAGCAATATACTATTTCCTTGTAAATAAACCAAAATAGCAGAAAATCGGAGCATTTTTCGATTTTTTATGACTGTTATAATAGAAATTAGAAAATTTTTAAAGTTAGTTTGTAGATGTCATAACAAAAGGCGGATTTTTTGACAGATTGTTACATTATTTGAATTTTCCAGTAGCAATATACTATTTCCTGGTAAAAGAACCAAAATTGAAAAAATCGGAGCGTTTTTTTGTTTTTTAAGGCTGTTCCAATGGAAATTTGACAAATTTTAAAGTGAGACTATAGATTTCGTAATTAAATTAGGATTTTTTGACAGATTCTTATGTTAATTGAAATTTCCAGTAGCAATATACTATTTCCTTGTAAATAAATCAAAATAGAAGAAAATCGGAGCATTTTTCGATTTTTTATGACTGTTATAATAGAAATTAGAAAATTTTTAAAGTTAGTTTGTAGATGTCATAACAAAAGGCGGATTTTTTGACAGATTGTTACATTATTTGAATTTTCCAGTAGCAATATACTATTTCCTGGTAAAAGAACCAAAATTGAAAAAATCGGAGCGTTTTTTTGTTTTTTATGGCTGTTCTAATAGAAATTAGAAAAATTTTTGATAAACTTTTATTTTATTTGGATTGTCCAGTAGAAAAATCTGATAATGGAAGAAAATCCTTCCACAATATTATTTTTTCAATCTTCTCGACTACGAAAACAAAAACTTTCATCAGATCCGGGGGTGAGTGGTGAATATTCAAAAGGGAACGGCGAGACATCATGCACATAATTTCCTTCTCAATTAATTCGCATTTCGCCGTGGCCCCAAAATGAAATTCATCTTTGCACCCTCGGGTGGTAACATGCACATGGTACAATCTCACATCATGTTATGTATTCTATTTTGGGAGATTACCCCCGCTGCCACCCTCTATAGCGACAAATTGTGCTCCCCCTCACACATACAATTCTAGCTCGGACTTTGTGTAAACATTGATCTTGAGATGAAGCGTGTTGATTGGACCCTGTGACACCTGGGTGTTACTAGGCAACCACCCTGGGGCGGCAGCGTTGCCAAGCAACAAAACACCAAAGGGGGTGAATCCAGCCCTCTTTTTCAGTCACCCTCTTGGTGTCCCAAACATGTCACAGCCTCCCTGATGCTGGCTGATAAATATGCTGCTATTGGATAAGTTTCGTTGTCTTTGTTTTCGAGGTAGCTATAGTTCGGAAAAAATTGAAATTTTTGACTTAAATTTTTACTGCAACTTAGATAAAAAAACTTACTTTGTCACAAAATCAAAGAATTAAAATCTTTTTCGAAAATTCCAGTAGTTACAAAATGAATAATTTTTGACAGATTTTTATCCGGTTTTAATTTCCCAGTCAATTAATCTGTTTTCTATTAAAAAGTCGAATCCACGATGAAATTAGATGATTTTTCGAATTTTCATAGCTGTTTTGATAAATGAACCAAAATTTTGACCATCAAAATCTTAATATAGTTACAAAATGAATAATTTTTGACAGATTTTTATCCGGTTTTAATTTCCCAGTAAATTAATCTGTTTTCTAATAAAAAGTCGAATCCACGATGAAATTAGATGATTTTTCGAATTTTCATAGCTGTTTTGATAAATGAACCAAAATTTTCGCTATCAAAATCTTAATATAGTTACAAAATGAATAATTTTTGACAGATTTTTATCCGGTTTTAATTTCCCAGTAAATTAATCTGTTTTCTATTAAAAAGTCGAATCCACGATGAAATTAGATGATTTTTCGAATTTTCATAGCTGTTTTGATAAATGAACCAAAATTTTGACCATCAAAATCTTAATATAGTTACAAAATGAATAATTTTTGACAGATTTTTATCCGGTTTTAATTTCCCAGTAAATTAATCTGTTTTCTATTAAAAAGTCGAATCCACGATGAAATTAGATGATTTTTCGCATTTTCATAGCTGTTTTGATAAGGGAACCAAAATTTTTACCATCAAAATCTTAATATAGTTACAAAATGAATAATTTTTGACAGATTTTTATCCGGTTTAAATTTCCCAGTAAATTAATCTGTTTTCTAATAAAAAGTCGAATGCACGATGAAATTAGATGATTTTTCGAATTTTCATAGCTGTTTTGATAAATGAACCAAAATTTTCGCTATCAAAATCTTAATATAGTTACAAAATGAATAATTTTTGACAGATTTTTATCCGGTTTTAATTTCCCAGTAAATTAATCTGTTTTCTATTAAAAAGTCGAATCCACGATGAAATTAGATGATTTTTCGAATTTTCTTAGCTGTTTTGATAAGGGAACCAAAATTTTTACCATTAAAATCTTAATATAGTTACAAAATGAATAATTTTTGACAGATTTATATCCGGTTTAAATTTCCCAGTAAATTAATCTGTTTTCTATTAAAAAGTCGAATCCACGATGAAATTAGATGATTTTTCGAATTTTCATAGCTGTTTTGATAAATGAACCAAAATTTTCGCTATCAAAATCTTAATATAGTTACAAAATGAATAATTTTTCACAGATTTTTATCCGGTTTTAATTTCCCAGTAAATTAATCTGTTTTCTATTAAAAAGTCGAATCCACGATGAAATTAGATGATTTTTCGAATTTTCATAGCTGTTTTGATAAATGAACCAAAATTTTCGCTATCAAAATCTTAATATAGTTACAAAATGAATAATTTTTGACAGATTTTTATCCGGTTTTAATTTCCCAGTAAATTAATCTGTTTTCTATTAAAAAGTCGAATCCACGATGAAATTAGATGATTTTTCGAATTTTCATAGCTGTTTTGATAAGGGAACCAAAATTTTTACCATCAAAATCTTAATATAGTTACAAAATGAATAATTTTTGACAGATTTATATCCGGTTTAAATTTCCCAGTAAATTAATCTGTTTTCTATTAAAAAGTCGAATCCACGATGAAATTAGATGATTTTTCGAATTTTCATAGCTGTTTTGATAAGGGAACCAAAATTTTTACCATTAAAATCTTAATATAGTTACAAAATGAATAATTTTTGACAGATTTATATCCGGTTTAAATTTCCCAGTAAATTAATCTGTTTTCTATTAAAAGGTCGAATCCACGATGAAATTAGATAATTTTTCGAATTTTCATAGCTGTTTTGATAAGGGAACGAAAATTTTTACCATCAAAATATTAATATAGTTACAAAATGAATAATTTTTGACAGATTTTTATCCGGTTTTAATTTCCGAGTAAATTAATCTGATTTCTACTAAAAAGTCGAATCCACGATGAAATTAGATGATTTTTCGAATTTTCATAGCGGTTTTGATAAGGGAACCAAAATTTTTACCATTAAAATCTTAATATAGTTACAAAATGAATAATTTTTGACAGATTTTTATAAAAAATTTGTGAAGTTATGTTACGTATTATTTTCAAAATTTCGTTATTTTATCTTTCTGTTAATAATTCAATGGTTCCTTTGAACTAACTATACTGTAGTATAGTAGATTTTCCTCCATAGCTCCATGTTGTCAAACCGGAAGAAGGACGGAACCAAAATAACGCTTTCATACACAGCCCCCCATAGCCATTTATATTTTGTGGGGCGGCAAGATTGCAAAGACTTAAACGCGGTGAATGTCTTTGTGATAATCATACCCAACGACTGCTTTTGTACTGGCTGTGAATAATGGCCAATTGAACAATTTCCTCCAATTAACGGTTTCTGATTGAGGAGAGTGAGTATGCATGCTTTCCGCACCACACTACACCATAACCACCATAAAATGACAAATAACCATAGCAATCAATGCAAATATATGTCAATAGTCAAAATCCATGTAGAAAGTAACTGTATGACGTCAGAGCGTTCTTAGAAGAATTTGACTTTAGGTAGATAAGTTACAATTTAAATTTTAAAAACCCTACAAAGTACAGCGCGCGACATTTATAAAAAAGAAAAAACATTTCATTTCAATTTCCCAAGTTGTTTCTCCTCCCCCTTCTCCCCATTCCCCCCCACACACACACATAATGTCCCTATCTATATATGTATACATGTGTGTGCCTGGATACTTCATCTCCATCCAGGATATTAAAGTCCTGGTGCGGTTTGCCGGTTTTGTGTATATATGTTGACTCCGGGAGCGTGTCTGATTATGTAATATTCCAGCATGTATATATATATATATATACCCACGCTCCCGTGGGACACTTAATTTTCTTCAATTCTCCATTTTCCCTCGTTTCGTCAACTGGGGCGCGGTGTACACCCCCCCACGCCATCATCATACCATACCGCCAAAATAAAAATACGTAAATGTATTTGTGACAAAAAAATCATTTGTTTTTTGACATTTGAATATATATATATTTTTTAATCAAAATATTTTTACATATTTCTTACCGTAACATTTTAAATCCTAAAATCCCGCCAAAACAAATTTGTTGCAATATTTTCTTTATCACTTCCACGCACACACTTACATCAACATCTTCTACTCAAAAACCCAGAACCCAAACTGATTTCGCACCAATTCCCTTCCAACAGCCTTGCTTGTTTTGTATGTATTTACATTATGTAATATTATTTCGTTTCTTAGATAGTACCCCACTTTAGAAATTACATAATAAGATATATCCGCGGTCCTTTTGTACTCCACATCAAAAGAAACTATGGGCAGATGTGTGTGTGTGTGTGTTTTTTTCCAATTCACTCTCTCCTTTCGCCCCCAGATATATAAATGCCCAACTCCACATTATAACTATTGTAGTACTTCTTTAGATTGTTTGTTTGGGTATGAACTTAGTTTGTAGTACCCAAATCTTACTTTGTCTATAGTTTTGTAGATGTTATCTAGTGAGCAGTGAGTGTAGGTGGCGCTTCTTTTAATCATGTTGGCAAAGAAAAATAAAAGTGTGAGGAAAGTTGTGAAATCGCAGGGTTAGTGGTACCGAAATTTTCATAGCAGTTTTGATAAGCGAACCAAAATTTTTACCATCAAAATTTTAATATAGTTACAAAATGAATAATTTTTGACAGATTTTTATCCGGTTTAAATTTCCCAGTAAATTAATCTGTTTTCTATTAAAAAGTCGAATCCACGATGAAATTAGATAATTTTTCGAATTTTCATAGCTGTTTTGATAAAGGAACCAAAATTTTGACCATCAAAATTTTAATATAGTTACAAAATGAATAATTTTTGACAGATTTTTATCCGGTTTAAATTTCCCAGTAAATTAATCTGTTTTCTATTAAAAAGTCGAATCCACGATGAAATTAGATGATTTTTCGCATTTTCATAGCTGTTTTGATAAGGGAACCAAAATTTTTACCATCAAAATCTTAATATAGTTACAAAATGAATAATTTTTGACAGATTTTTATCCGGTTTAAATTTCCCAGTAAATTAATCTGTTTTCTATTAAAAAGTCGAATCCACGATGAAATTAGATGATTTTTCGCATTTTCATAGCTGTTTTGATAAGGGAACCAAAATTTTTACCATCAAAATCTTAATATAGTTACAAAATGAATAATTTTTGACAGATTTTTATCCGGTTTAAATTTCCCAGTAAATTAATCTGTTTTCTATTAAAAAGTCGAATCCACGATGAAATTAGATGATTTTTCGAATTTTCATAGCTGTTTTGATAAGGGAACCAAAATTTAGATTATCAAAATCTTAATATAGTTACAAAATGAATAATTTTTGACAGATTTTTATCCGGTTTAAATTTCCCAGTAAATTAATCTGTTTTCTATTAAAAAGTCGAATCCACGATGAAATTAGTTGATTTTTTGAATTTTCATAGCTGTTTTGATAAGGGAACCAAAATTTTTACCATCAAAATCTTAATATAGTTACAAAATGAATAATTTTTGTCAGATTTTTATCCGGTTTAAATTTCTCAGTAAATTAATCTGTTTTCTATTAAAAAGTCGAATCCACGATGAAATTAGATAATTTTTCGAATTTTCATAGCTGTTTTGATAAAGGAACCAAAATTTTGACCATCAAAATTTTAATATAGTTACAAAATGAATAATTTTTGACAGATTTTTATCCGGTTTAAATTTCCCAGTAAATTAATCTGTTTTCTATTAAAAAGTCGAATCCACGATGAAATTAGATGATTTTTCGCATTTTCATAGCTGTTTTGATAAGGGAACCAAAATTTTTACCATCAAAATCTTAATATAGTTACAAAATGAATAATTTTTGACAGATTTTTATCCGGTTTAAATTTCCCAGTAAATTAATCTGTTTTCTATTAAAAAGTCGAATCCACGATGAAATTAGATGATTTTTCGAATTTTCATAGCTGTTTTGATAAGGGAACCAAAATTTAGATTATCAAAATCTTAATATAGTTACAAAATGAATAATTTTTGACAGATTTTTATCCGGTTTAAATTTCCCAGTAAATTAATCTGTTTTCTATTAAAAAGTCGAATCCACGATGAAATTAGTTGATTTTTTGAATTTTCATAGCTGTTTTGATAAGGGAACGAAAATTTTTACCATCAAAATCTTAATATAGTTACAAAATGAATAATTTTTGACAGATTTTTATCCGGTTTAAATTTCCCAGTAAATTAATCTGTTTTCTATCAAAAAGTCGAATCCACGATGAAATTAGATGATTTTTCGAATTTTCATAGCTGTTTTGATAAGGGAACCAAAATTTAGATTATCAAAATCTTAATATAGTTACAAAATGAATAATTTTTGACAGATTTTTATCCGGTTTAAATTTCCCAGTAAATTAATCTGTTTTCTATTAAAAAGTCGAATCCACGATGAAATTAGATGATTTTTCGCATTTTCATAGCTGTTTTGATAAGGGAACCAAAATTTAGATTATCAAAATCTTAATCTAGTTACAAAATGAATAATTTTTGACAGATTTTTATCCGGTTTAAATTTCCTGGTAAACTAATCTGTTTTTTATTAAAAAGTCCAATCCACGATGAAATTAGATGATTTTTCGAATTTTCATAGCTGTTTTGATAAGGGAACCAAAATTTAGACTATCAAAATCTTAATATAGTTATAAAATGAATAATTTTTGACAGATTTTTATCCGGTTTAAATTTTCCAGTAAATTAATCTGTTTTTTAGTAAAAAGTCGAATCTACGATAAAATTAGTTGATTTTTTGAACTTTCATAGCTGTTTTGATTAGGGAACCAAAATTTTTACCATCAAAATCTTAATATAGTTACAAAATGAATAATTTTTGACAGATTTTTATCCGGTTTAAATTTTCCAGTAAATTAATCTGTTTTCTAGTAAAAAGTCGAATCCACGATGAAATTAGTTGATTTTTTGAACTTTCATTGCCGTTTTGATAAGGGAACCAAAATTTTTACCATCAAAATCTTAATATAGTTACAAAATGAATAATTTTTGACAGATTTTTATCAGGTTTAAATTTCCCAGTAAACTAATCTGTTTTCTACTGAAAAGTCGAATCCACGATGAAATTAGATGATTTTTCGAATTTTCATAGCTGTTTTGATAAGGGAACCAAAATTTTAAGTATAAAAATTTTAATATAGTTACAAAATGAATAATTTTTGACAGATTTTTATCCGGTTTAAATTTTCCAGTAAATTAATCTGTTTTCTAGTAAAAAGTCGAATCCACGATGAAATTAGTTGATTTTTTGAACTTTCATAGCCGTTTTGATAAGGGAACCAAAATTTTTACCATCAAAATCTTAATATAGTTACAAAATGAATAATTTTTGACAGATTTTTATCAGGTTTAAATTTCCCAGTAAACTAATCTGTTTTCTATTGAAAAGTCGAATCCACGATGAAATTAGATGATTTTTCGAATTTTCATAGCTGTTTTGATAAGGGAACCAAAATTTTAAGTATAAAAATTTTAATATAGTTACAAAATGAATAATTTTTGACAGATTTTTATCCGGTTTAAATTTCCCGGTAAATTAATCTGTTTTCTATTAAAAAATCGAATCCACGATGAAATTAGACGATTTTTCGAATTTTCATAGCTGTTTTAATAAGGGAACCAAAATTTAGACTATCAAAATCTTAATATAGTTACAAAATGAATAATTTTTGACAGATTTTTATCCGGTTTAAATTTTCCAGTAAATTAATCTGTTTTTTAGTAAAAAGTCGAATCCACGATAAAATTAGTTGATTTTTTGAACTTTCATAGCCGTTTTGATTAGGGAACCAAAATTTTTACCATCAAAATCTTAATATAGTTACAAAATGAATAATTTTTGACAGATTTTTATCCGGTTTAAATTTTCCAGTAAATTAATCTGTTTTCTAGTAAAAAGTCGAATCCACGATGAAATTAGTTGATTTTTTGAACTTTCATAGCCGTTTTGATAAGGGAACCAAAATTTTTACCATCAAAATCTTAATATAGTTACAAAATGAATAATTTTTGACAGATTTTTATCAGGTTTAAATTTCCCAGTAAATTAATCTGTTTTCTATTAAAAAGTCGAATCCACGATGAAATTAGATGATTTTTCGAATTTTCATAGCTGTTTTGATAAGGGAACCAAAATTTTGACTATCAAAATCTTAATATAGTTACAAAATGAATAATTAAAAAAAAAATTAGGGGTATTTCAAAATGATTGTTCCCATCGTAGAGTACAGCCTTTTAATCCTTTACTATTATCCTTTTGCTTCCACAATGGCTACTGCTTAAGAAAAATCCAAACAACCAACTGACTTAAGAACTTTGTAAAAGGATTACCTACCAAACTGCCAAGTCCAAATTCAATCGTCTATAATAATATCAAACACAACATTTTTTTTTCAACTTACAACGATTTCCTGCCTACAAACATCCTTATTCCTTTCATCCATTCTTTCCACTTTTTGAAATCTATTGTTACAGAAAAATATATTAAAACACATTGTGCCATTTACCGAAATAAAACTGGGTACTTATCTACTCCCAATCAGATAAAACGTACTTATGGCACAAAGAAACCGTTTAGTTTTATGTTTGAAAAAGAAACAGCAACCAACAGAGATGGATTCAAAGGAAAATTTCGACCGCATTTCAAGAATATCACTTTACAAATTTCTATGGGGTAATTGATATGGTTAATTATTTTGTTTGTTGGTATTTTGCTTTTGTGTTGTTATAGTTTATAGTTACAAATGGCGCTTGGTTTTGTAGTTGGATAGTGCATCATTTTAATTTATTTACTACTAACTAAGATAGCCATGGGCATTACCAGTACCTATAATAGAAGGCTATGAATTTGGAAAATAACAAAATTAAACTATCCTCATAGAGAACTAGATTTCTCTGTCTCTCAAGACTCAAAATGGTTACATTATTTTAAATATTATAATTATTATTAAATTTGAATTTCACTTCGTTATAGTACCAGAACCTCAACAAATCAACTCCTGCTTTGCTTTAATGGAACTTTATCTACCCACTACTAGGTGGCGCCACGCACATCTTTCTACGCTCAAATCAAGTTTAGAAAATGATGTACTTAGATATCTTGCAATAAAAAAATTAATGTATAATAAAATAATCATAATAATAATAATACAAAAAAATTTAAAAATGTATTTTAGGTTAAATAATCTTTTTTTTTAAGGTAGCCACTAAATTTCCCCCAGATTAAGTTTCTAAGCCAACTATTCAATATCTACGATATCTAATATAATGTTTTAGCATGTCAACTTAGACATCATATAATATTTAGCGATTAAACTTATTAATTCATTACGCATATAAAATTTAATATAAGGAGAAGCCGATATCGTGCCAACATCCCACAAATCATACAAACAAGCCAAAGCAGGAGAGCACCCAGTCGCATTTTAATACAAAACTGTTTTATTTATTTAACAATATACTTGTTAATTTATCTTGAGCTTGAGAAGTCACCATTTTACTGTAGACTGTGGATTAGCATACAAAATATTGTCAGTGTAATTTATATTGCACGGATTTTAAGTCTATAATAAGTATATCTAGCAATTATTTATTGTACTTAAATTAAATTATATTTCAGGTTGACATAATATTATTCAAAAGTTTGTTAGTTCAATAAAATTATACAAGAATATGGTTCGGGTTTATAATCAATATTATTAGTTGTCGTATAGGACAGTGCGACTCAAGGAACGGTTTAAGGGCCGTCAGTTGTTACCGTTCATTTTTTTCTTAACTTATTTAAAAATAGAAATATTTATTAAGGAACGCTTTGCATTTCTTAGTATGGTACAAAACAATTTCGGGAGCATTTTGATCATTTTTCAATATTTTAGAGCGTTTTATACAAAAACTAACGAAAAATCTTAGGTTAGACTATAAAATCCACCATAAAACTAGAACTAGTAGCGATATTTTAGAACGGTGTTCAATTTTTAGTAGAATATCGCTGCTTCTACGATACAAAACAATTTCGGAAGCATTTTGATCATTTTTCAATATTTTAGAGCGATTTATACAAAAACTAGAAAAAAACTGAGGTTAGTGTATAAAAACCACCATAAAACTAAAACTAGTAGAGATATTTTAGAACGGTTTTCATTTTTTAGTAGAATATCGCTGTTTCTACGATACAAGACAATTTCGGAAGCATTTTGATCATTTTTCAATATTTTAGAGCGTTTTGTACAAAAACAAAAAAAAATCTGAGGTTAGTGTATAAAAACCACCATAAAACTAAAACTAGTAGCGATATTTTAGAACGGTTTTCATTTTTTAGTAAAATATCGTTGTTTCTACGATACAAAACAATTTCGGAAGCATTTTGATTATTTTTTAATATTTTAGAGCGTTTTATACAAAAACTAAAAAAAAATCTGAGGTTAGTGTATAAAAACCACCATAAAACTAAAACTAGTAGAGATATTTTAGAACGGTTTTCATTTTTTTGTAGAATATCGTTGTTTCTACGATACAAGACAATTTCGGAAGCATTTTGATCATTTTTCAATATTTTAGAGCGTTTTATACAAAAACTAAAAAAAAATCTGAGGTTAGTGTATAAAAACCACCATAAAACTAAAACTAGTAGCGATATTTTAGAACGGTTTTTATTTCTTAGTAGAATATCGCTGTTTCTACGATACAAAACAATTTCGGAAGCATTTTGATTATTTTTTAATATTATAGAGCGTTTTATACAAAAACTAAAGAAAAGTCTGAGGTTAGTGTATAAAAACCACCATAAAACGAAAACTAGTAGAGATATTTTAGAACGGTTTTCATTTTTTTGTAGAATACCGCTGTTTCTACGACACAAAACAATTTTGGAAGCATTTTGATCATTTTTCAATATTTTAGAGCGTTTTATACAAAAACTGTAGAAAAATCTGAGGTTAGTGTATAAAAACCACCATAAAACTAAAACTAGTAGAGATATTTTAGAAAACTTTTCATTGTTTAGTTAAATATTGCTATCTTTACACTACAAAACAATTTGGTCAGCTACTTGATCATTTTTCAATATTTTATAGCAAACTATACAAAATCTAGAGAAAAATCTGTCACCCAAGATATTACAGTAAATCTCATGGATTGCATTGATTTCAAACGTTTTTTTTCCTGCATTTGAAAGACTAGTCTTAGTTAGCTAAACCCCACTGGTCACCCCTCTATACTCTAAATCCTACAACATTATTGATTAGGTAATCAATAGGCAAAGACATCACCCACAGCAACATCATCATCATCCCCTAGGTCTCTAGGTTGTGTGTTTTTTCGGTTTCGGTATAATTCCCGATCTAAATTCTGTAAACGTCGTCTGACAACCCCACAACATACAGTAATGATGGATAAATGGTTTTTTATTGCTGATGTCCAAAAAAAAAATTCCAAAGTAACAAATTTATACTAGATTATAATTAACGATTTAGTTTAGTCGTTTGGAAATAAGTTGTAAGTTATAGTTGGTAACATTTACAATATTTATTAAGTTGCATGTTGTTGGATTTAAGTTAATTGTACCGTGAAAGTTGGCAACAATGTAAAAATGCATTGACAAGTTTTAAATGAAACTTTAACCATTAATTAAACTTGTACTAAGAAATGCCTGCAGTTTTGCTCTCTATGCATATTTGTTTTTCGTTTAATCGATGCGCCGTCGTCGGAATAAATAAATTTTATAACAAATGCATTAGTGCTTATTTATGTTAATAACTATAAGGGGAAGCCAATTTTATTAGATTAATATTCGATGATAAAACGTCAACTAAACATCCCTTCACATATTAAGTTCATTTTCATAAAATAATATTATAGATTATTAGTGGGGGTAGTTAAATGTTTTTTAAGTTGGTACAACATTGCACGCACTCATCGGGGGTTTTTGGAATTTATTTACCATAAAACTGATCACAATCTGGTTAATATATAAATAAATTTCCGGATTAAATGAATCTGTGCTTTTGCACAACGCAATTCTACAGAAAATCACTATTAAAACGTCACATATTAATCAAACATAACCTAGAATTTTAAATGTTAAAAACAAAGACTAAAAAGCACCTGCAATTTAGTTCATTAGAAGATCGTATTTCCACATCAAGAGTGTTTGTGTCTGGAGCTATTCAACACTGCATCCGCACCACCAACAACAGTTTACGCAATCTTTTTATATTCTAACCCATTGAATTTAGGAAGTCGGCATTTAATTCTTCCTCTCGTTAATTAACAAATGAATTAATTATTAGCTGCTAACATACAAACGCAATTTCTATTATTTTTAAATTTCAATCAGTCTCCCACATAAATCAAAATACCATTTGGATAATCGTTTTCATTCAGTTATGATTAAATGTCAAATGATAAGGCATGAGAGCCAACAGCGAAAAACCTAATTTGGTATTTTGATTTGGCTGTTCAGCACGACAGAAATTTTTTGTCATCATCTTTAGTCCTTGCCAGCATGCGATGGGGATATTAATGAGGATTTTCCACATCTACAATCTACAGGATCTTAAAAGAGCGACCTGCCAGTGCTTGCCAAACATTTACCAACTTACAGTAACTACGCTGTACAAACGTCAAATGTATATTTGGCGGGAAGTTTTAACTAGACAATGATTTAAATTTCACGCCCAATTATTTTAGTTCTAATTATTGTGCCACTTTATTTAGTTTATTTATTTATTTATTTATTTAATTAATTAATTAATTAATTTATTTTAGAGCGATTTATACAAAAGCTAAAAAAAAATCTGAGGTTAGTGTATAAAAACCACCATAAAACTAAAACTAGTAGAGATATTTTAGAACGGTTTTCATTTTTTAGTAGAATATCGCTGTTTCTACGATACAAAACAATTTCGGAAGCATTTTGATCATTTTTCAATATTTTAGAGCGATTTATACAAAAACTAGAAAAAAATCTGAGGTTAGTGTATAAAAACCACCATAAAACTAAAACTAGTAGAGATATTTTAGAACGGTTTTCATTTTTTAGTAGAATATCGCTGTTTCTACGATACAAAACAATTTCGGAAGCATTTTGATCATTTTTCAATATTTTAGAGCGATTTATACAAAAACTAGAAAAAAATCTGAGGTTAGTGTATAAAAACCACCATAAAACTAAAACTAGTAGAGATATTTTAGAACGGTTTTCATTTTTTAGTAGAATATCGCTGTTTCTACGATACAAAACAATTTCGGAAGCATTTTGATCATTTTTCAATATTTTAGAGCGATTTATACAAAAACTAAAAAAAAATCTGAGGTTAGTGTATAAAAACCACCATAAAACTAAAACTAGTAGAGATATTTTAGAACGGTTTTCATTTTTTAGTAGAATATCGCTGTTTCTACGATACAAAACAATTTCGGAAGCATTTTGATCATTTTTCAATATTTTGGAGCGTTTTATACAAAAACTGAAGAAAAATCTGAGGTTAGTGTATAAAAACCCCTATAAAACTAAAACTAGTAGCGATATTTTAGAATGGTGGGTTTGACAGCCACTGTTTTCAATATCTATATTACGAACTGTCGTTAAAATACATTTATATTGGAGATAACGTGAACCAGTAGGTGACATCGCCGTTTATAATGGCGTCCGATTGTCAAATGCTGATTTATAATTTAAGGTGCATTATCAACAAACGCGCAGTGGCAGCACCAGCGGCGGGTGGTAAGGAGGCCCACCCCCTTAACTCCCTATCACATCCATCTAGAAGGCTAATTTCGGATTTTTTCCACCCATTAAATTATCTGTGTTCGTGTCCTGGTGCCTCACATTATATTTTTCAGGGTTGACACGATGACATATACAAAAAATCATAACACACAAAATGATTGAATACCTTAAATCGTTCGTGTATTTTATTCTTTTATTATTAAGGGGCTCAGGTGCAAAATAAGTGGCTAACAACACCTAAAAACAGACGTTACCGGCACCATTTGTCCGCACAGGCTATTACCGGAATCATTGGATTGATGTGCTGGGCGATTGCCATCTAAATGCTAGACACCATATGCGACCAAATTACAAATTTAGTGGCACTAAGTTGAGTGGAAACAGTCGTAGTGTGCTTAAACATTGCATTATAGAGGGCTGGGGGCGTTAAGTGGGTAAAAAAAACGATATGTTAGTTGCAAAAGCAGAAGTGGGATATAGGTACATGTCTCGGGACAAAATCAGAAGTGGGATGTACATGCCTACTGATGGAAATAATTCTGCTATAGCACTATGTTTCCATACTAGGATTATTTTCAGTATTATACGTCTTTCAAAGGTAAAGAGATCAGAAGTGGGATATACATACCTACTGAAAATAAAATTTGCACAAAATAATCTAGCTAAATATCACATGTAACTTAGTGTTAAACGCTCCACACAGGTAGTTTAGTACCAAAGACATCATCTACCCCTCAGACAGTCGCATCCCGGACCACAACCTCCCTCTTATCTAGTTTAGATCTAGTTAGCAGATATGCTTGTAAGATTGATGGCATGAAACAAGTGCATAGCGCGCCGGTGACAACCATAGAATGGACACCCGCCGTTGCCCATCAGCGGGTGGTATACTACCTCTCTTAGAGAGGGCGTGGAGGGGTCATTCTAATTTACTCCTTAGCTGTGTGTTTTGTTTTTAAGCGAACTGACAAAAAAGGTGCACAGGTTATTAAAACAAATATTAAGGGTCTAGACGGCTGTGTTTTGCGGTTGTCGGTTGTTTTTACCTGGCAACGCCGCCTAGATCTAAACGAGCCAAGATGACATTTTTCGTTTTTATTCATATTCTGCATAAATATTTGATGGTTTGGTTTGGTTTTGGGTTTTGGGGGGTGGATCGATGGGGGAGCGAGTAGAACAAACGACAGTCGTCGCGAATGTCTCTGGCAAGTGACCAACGTCCAAAATACAGTAATTCCCTACATGATAGATACTGACCTGGTCCAATGGACCAAAAGGATTTTTGTGAGTTTTCTTAGGGTTTAGTCGTTGAGTTGTGTGGTGGGGCGATTGGAAACGACGCGCATTAGCTAGATGGACCGTAACTGTACGAATTGCAGAATTTCTAACATAAATTGAGTTTTCACTAGAGTGAATTCTGGTATGGACACTTTCACTCTGCTACATCTCGGGGTTTTTACGTGATTTCTTAATTAAATTTTTCGTACCCACCCCCCCTTAAGCCCTGAAGTGTCATTATCATGTAGTTGATAAATTATCCAATCCAATGATCATCGTTCTGTCTAAACCTAAACGGAAGAGGAAACAGCTTTCAAGATATGACGTTTTGAATGGAAAAAAAAGTTGAAAATTTGACATTTTTTCAAAGTGCTATAACTTTTGAACTAGACTAGTTACTGGTGGACTGTTTTCACATTTATTATCACCTCTTAACTGTCTTTCATAATTATTATTAATATACAAAATTTAATGCATTTTGATTTTTTATAGAAAAAATTTTCCTATCTAAAGTACCCCAAAAAATCGCGTTTTTTAATTTTTCCTGCCAATCTCAAGTTAAATTAAAATAAAAATTATACTGATTCTTATAGATTTCGATGCGTTCTATCAAAATTTCCAAACTTCATTACGATATCTCTACGCGTTTTCAAGATATGACGTTTTGAATGGAAAAAAAAGTTGAAAATTTGACATTTTTTCAAAGTGCTATAACTTTTGAACTAGACTAGTTACTGGTGGACTGTTTTCACATTTATTATCACCTCTTAACTGTCTTTCATAATTATTATTAATATACAAAATTTAATGCATTTTGATTTTTTATAGAAAAAATTTTCCTATCTAAAGTACCCCAAAAAATCGCGTTTTTTAATTTTTCCTGCCAATCTCAAGTTAAATTAAAATAAAAATTATACTGATTCTTATAGATTTCGATGCGTTCTATCAAAATTTCCAAACTTCATTACGATATCTCTACGCGTTTTCAAGATATGACGTTTTGAATGGAAAAAAAAGTTGAAAATTTGACATTTTTTCAAAGTGCTATAACTTTTGAACTAGACTAGTTACTATTGAACTGTTTTTACATTTATTATCACCTCTTAACTGTCTTTCATAATTATTATTAATATACAAAATTTAAAGCATTTTGATTTTTTATGGAAAAAATTTTCCTATCTAAAGTACCCCAAAAAATCGCGTTTTTTAATTTTTCCTGCCAATCTCAAGTTTAATTAAAATAAAAATTATACTGATTCTTATAGATTTCGATGCGTTCTATCAAAATTTCGAAACTTTATTACGATATCTCTACGCGTTTTCAAGATATGACGTTTTGAATGGAAAAAAAAGTTGAAAATTTGACATTTTTTCAAAGTGCTATAACTTTTGAACTAGACTAGTTACTATTGAACTGTTTTCACATTTATTATCACCTCTTAACTGTCTTTCATAATTAATATTAATATACAAAATTTAAAGCATTTTGATTTTTTATAGAAAAAATTTTCCTATCTAAAGTACCCCAAAAAATCGCGTTTTTTAATTTTTCCTGCCAATCTCAAGTTTAATTAAAATAAAAATTATACTGATTCTTATAGATTTCGATGCGTTCTATCCAAATTTTCAAACATCACTACGATATCTCTAAGCGTTTTCAGGATATGACGTTTTGAATTGAAAAAAAAGTTGAAAATTTGACATTTTTTCAAAGTGCTATAACTTTTGAACTAGAGTAGTTACTGGTGAACTATTTTCACATTTATTATCACCTTTTAACTGTCTTTCCTAATTATTATTAATATACAAAATTTAAAGCATTTTGATTTTTTATGGAAAAAATTTTCTTATCAAGTACCCCAAAAAATCGCGTTTTTTAATTTTTCCTGCCAATCTCAAGTACAATTAAAATGAAAGCTGTACTGATTCTTATAGATTTCAATGCGTTCTATCCAAATTTTTAAACATCATTACGATATCTCTACGCGTTTTCAAGATATGACGTTTTGAATGGAAAAAAAAGTTGAAAATTTGACATTTTTTCAACGTGCTATAACTTTTGAACTAGACTAGTTACTGGTGAACTATTTTCACATTTATTATCACCTCTTAACTGTCTTTCATAATTATTATAATATACAAAATTTAAAGCATTTTGATTTTTTATGGAAAAAATTTTCCTATCTAAAGTACCCCAAAAAATCGCGTTTTTTAATTTTTCCTGCCAATCTCAAGTTTAATTAAAATAAAAATTATACTGATTCTTATAGATTTCGATGCGTTCTATCAAAATTTCCAAACTTCATTACGATATCTCTACGCGTTTTCAAGATATGACGTTTTGAATGGAAAAAAAAGTTGAAAATTTGACATTTTTTCAAAGCGCTATAACTTTTGAACTAGACTAGTTACTATTGAACTGTTTTCACATTTATTATCACCTCTTAACTGTCTTTCATAATTAATATTAATATACAAAATTTAAAGCATTTTGATTTTTTATAGAAAAAATTTTCCTATCTAAAGTACCCCAAAAAATCGCGTTTTTTAATTTTTCCTGCCAATCTCAAGTTTAATTAAAATAAAAATTATACTGATTCTTATAGATTTCGATGCGTTCTATCCAAATTTTCAAACATCACTACGATATCTCTAAGCGTTTTCAGGATATGACGTTTTGAATTGAAAAAAAAGTTGAAAATTTGACATTTTTTCAAAGTACTATAACTTTTGAATTAGAGTAGTTACTGGTGAACTATTTTCACATTTATTATCACCTCTTAACTGTCTTTCCTAATTATTATTAATATACAAAATTTAAAGCATTTTGATTTTTTATGGAAAAAATTTTCTTATCAAGTACCCCAAAAAATCGCGTTTTTTAATTTTTCCTGCCAATCTCAAGTACAATTAAAATGAAAGCTGTACTGATTCTTATAGATTTCAATGCGTTCTATTCAAATTTCCAAACTTCATTACGATATCTCTACGCGTTTTCAATATATGACGTTTTGAATGGAAAAAAAAGTTGAAAATTTGACATTTTTTCAAAGTGCTATAACTTTTGAACTAGATTAGTTACTGGTGAATTGAGTTTTCACTAGAGTGAATTCTGGTATGGACACTTTTACTCTGCTACATCTCGAGGTTTTTACGTGATTTCTTAATTAAATTTTTCCTAACCCCTCCCCCCCCCCCTAACCCCTGAAGTGTCATTATCATGTAGTTGATAAATTATCCAATCCAATGATCATCGTTCTGTCTAAACGTAAACGGAAGAGGAAACAGCTACACACACACACACACACTAACACACAAATATATGTATAGTTGTTTATGATGTATAATTGGAATCATTTATAGCATCAAAAGCAGGTGTGAACCGGAGCTGAATTCATTAGGTTTCTCCTTTTCATCATCAAAATCCACTGTTGGCTTCCTGACGGCCAAATGGTTTTGTCGGTCTTTTATTATGTTAAATTGTACAAAAGCGTATTAGAGACAGATAAAGCGCGCATTTGTTCCACACAACGAAAATGTTGCCATCAGGCTTAAATTGGACCATACTTTACGACTTCTTTGTTTTTCGTCATGTCTTCGACGAAATTAAACATATTTATTACCCAATCTGGTAGATGATTATCAATAATTACACTGGCTTAAAATAAATTTGTATACAGGGCCCGCCAAAAATATCCAACACAACTCTTCGCCAAAACTTCTTTTCCAGCCAAGATTCCTTATGAATAAAAGCATCAGGATTTCTTCTTCTTCAACTTTAGACTAAGATGCGGTATTTCTGATGAATATAAGACTGAATCCCACTTCCTTTTTTTTAAATATTTTGATTATAATAATAATTATTTTGTTAAGTGTCAGCTAAAATTTTGTGAGAATAAATTTGGTAGAAGTGGGATTAATCTAAGCTGTATTATATTTTATGTCTGCAATAAAATTTGTCACCCACTCCCATAATCAGCGTAAAACACCCTGAAATCGCATGAGATAAATGAAGGAAAAGCCAGCTCGAAAAAACCGAAACTAGACATCATGAACAAGCAGCATAAGACCGCTGCTATGCCACATCATCCCAGTGGTATTATTGTTATGTCACATACACCACTATATCATATGTTAAATTGTGTGTAACGAAGGCAACAGAGGCCCAACTGGTATGCATAAGTAAAATAAGGACCACACTGCGTTGCGCTTTCAAGAGGATGCAATAAAATAATGTTCTGCTTCAGTGGGTTGGCTCTGGGGCTCCTCTTCGGTTTGTTTTAATAAAGCTAATACTCTGTCAGGAGGACCTGTGTAGTAGTTTATGTGAATAACGCGAATATTTCACATGGGTTTGTTGCGTGAGACCTCCACATGCAGAGAAAGAGCGCCGTGTTACGTAAAATTAATTGGTTATTAATTAATTGGATTTGGTTTGATGTCGCCGTGTTGTTCCCAGGATTGTCAACTTGGGTTTAAGAGTTGTGCTGCATCCCACTTCTGATTAACTGAGAGAAGTGACCTTAAGATCTAGTTTAAGGATGATTGATTTTTCCCGACCTACCCTAATAACACTTTTCAGTGTTTTTTTCTATACATCAAATCCTGTTTCACTTAGGTATGCTTTATACATTACACACAAATCCAGTTTGGGCACCTTCTGGTCTTCACATCAGTTGGTGCTGGTATATAAAATATAGGAAATGGAGAATTAGTTGAAGAATTTGAACGGTAGCCGCATAGTTTGCCGAGTGGATTCCGCGAAATAAGATATTGCTGATTGATTATGCGAGATTGTCCGATACCGAAACCTGTCACCCATAATTTACCATCATCCAACGGGGCCTAAAACAAAGACATTTTCCTAATCTAGCACAACTATTAGATAAATTAAATGAAAATGAAATTCCCATCTTGTTTTTTTTGTTGTTGTTCGCTTTGGGCTGTCAACAAAACACAATCGCGCCAAGTTGGTTTTCTGTGGTGGCGAGAAAATAACTAAGCAACTTTACACGTCTGGTGTCGGAACGATAATTCGTCTGAAAATGTCACAAGTTTTACGAATAATTGAAGGAAAGAGAACAACATGCAGGCTTCTCTCTGTCCTAAACTGGTCGTCTGGCCATTGCCTGCTGCTGCTGTGCTACCGCAATCAGAATGTTGGATAAAACAATAATAAATGACTTCGGTACTTGTGTGGTAATGAGGAACTAAGGCGGCGTGGTATAAAGGATTATTGTTTGATTTATTTTGCGGTTATTTGAAGCAGCCAGAAGGCTACAACTCGGGCTATAATTGCTACTCGTGCTTTAATTTAAGGGGTTACTATGTAAATATGAATAAATTTCACTTGGTTCGTGGTAATGAATCCGATAGATCAATCAGAAGTGGGATAAAGCGTCATAAAGCACCATCTAGTTCCTAAGATTCCATTTAAAAAGATCACAAACGAGAGGAAGGCTTGATGCAAGCCGCCATGACACTTAGTCATTTTGACAGTAGAGAGAACATCTCACAGATACGGACACCTCAGATGAGATACTGCAGGAATTCGTTTTGAATGGAAAAAAAAGTTGAAAACTTTTGAACTAGACTAGCTACTGGTGAACTGTTTTCACATTTATTATCACCTCTTCACTGTCTTTCATATTTATTATTAATATACAAAATTTAAAGCATTTTGATTTTTTATGGAAAAAATTTTCCTATCTAAAGTACCCCAAAAAATCGCGTTTTTTAATTTTTCCTGCCAATCTCAAGTACAATTAAAATGAAAGCTGTACAGATTCTTATAGATTTCAATGCGTTCTATCCAAATTTCCAAACTTCTTTACGATATCTCTACGCGTTTTCAAAATATGACGTTTTGAATGGAAAAAAAAGTTGAAAATTTGACATTTTTTCAAAGTGCTATAACTTTTGAACTAGACTAGTTACTGGTGAACTGTTTTCACATTTATTATCACCTCTTAACTGTCTTTCCTAATTATTATTAATATAGAAAATTTAAAGCATTTTGATTTTTTATGGAAAAATTTTTCCTATCTAAAGTACCCCAAAAAATCGCGTTTTTTAATTTTTCCTGCCAATCTCAAGTACAATTAAAATAAAAATTGTACTGATTCTTATAGATTTCGATGCGTTCTATGCAAATTTCCAAACATCATAACGATATCTCTACGCGTTCTCATAATATGACGTATTTAATGGAAAACAAAGTTGAAAATTTGACATTTTTTCAAAGTGCTAAAACTTTTGAACTACAGTAGTTACTGGTGAACTGTTTTCACATTTATTATCATCTCTTAACTGTCTTTCATAATTATTATTAATATACAAAATTTAAAGCATTTTGATTTTTTATAAAAAAAATGTTCCTACCCAAAGTACCCCAAAAAATCGCGTTTTTTAATTTTTCCTGCCAATCTCAAGTACAATTAAAATAAAAGCTGTACTCATTCTTATAGATTTCAATGGGTTCTATCCAAATTTTCAAACTTCTTTACGATATCTCTACGCGCTTTCAAAATATGACGTTTTTAATGGAAAAAAAAGTTGAAAATTTGACATTTTTTCAAAGTGCTATAACTTTTTAACTAGACTAGTTACTGGTGAACTGTTTTCACATTTATTATCACCTCTCAACTGTCTTGCATAATTATTATTAATATACAAAATTTAAAGCATTTTGATTTTTTATAGAAAAAATGTTCCTACCCAAAGTACCCCAAAAAATCGCGTTTTTTAATAATTCCTGCCAATCTCAAGTACAATAAAAATAAAAATTATACTGATTCTTATAGATTTCGATGCGTTCTATCCAAATTTTCAAACATCACTACGATATCTCTAAGCGTTTTCAGGATATGACGTTTTGAATTGAAAAAAAAGTTGAAAATTTGACATTTTTTCAAAGTGCTATAACTTTTGAACTAGACTAGTTACTATTGAACTGTTTTCACATTTATTATTACCTCTTAACTGTCTTTCATAATTATTATTAATATACAAAATTTAAAGCATTTTGATTTTTTTTGGAAAAAATTTTCCTATCTAAAGTACCCCAAAAAATCGCGTTTTTTAATTTTTCCTGCCAATCTCAAGTACAATTAAAATGAAAGCTGTACTGATTCTTATAGATTTCAATGCGTTCTATCCAAATTTCCAAACTTCATTACGATATCTCTACGCGTTTTCAAGATATGACGTTTTGAATGGAAAAAAAAGTTGAAAATTTGACAGTTTTTCAAAGTGCTATAACTTTTGAACTAGACTAGTTACTATTGAACTGTTTTCACATTTATTATCACCTCTTAACTGTCTTTCATAATTATTATTAATATACAAAATTTAAAGCATTTTGATTTTTTATGGAAAGAATTTTCCTATCTAAAGTACCCCAAAAAATCGCGTTTTTTAATTTTTCCTGCCAATCTCAAGTTTAATTAAAATAAAAATTATGCTGATTCTTATAGATTTCGATGCGTTCTATCAAAATTTCCAAACTTCATTACGATATCTCTACGCGTTTTCAAGATATGACGTTTTGAATGGAAAAAAAGTTGAAAATTTGACATTTTTTCAAAGTGCTATAACTTTTGAACTAGACTAGTTACTATTGAACTGTTTTCACATTTATTATCACCTCTTAACTGTCTTTCATAATTATTATTAATATACAAAATTTAAAGCATTTTGATTTTTTATAGAAAAAATTTTCCTATCTAAAGTAACCCAAAAAATCGCGTTTTTTAATTTTTCCTGTCAATCTCAAGTTTAATTTAAATAAAAATTATACTGATTCTTATACATTTCGATGCGTTCTATCAAAATTTCCAAACTTCATTACGATACCTCTACGCGTTTTCAAGATATGACGTTTTGAATGGAAAAAAAGTTGAAAATTTGACATTTTTTCAAAGTGCTATAACTTTTGAACTAGAGTAGTTACTGGTGAACTGTTTTCACATTTATTATCACCTCTTAACTGTCTTGCATAATTATTATTAATATACAAAATTTAAAGCATTTTGATTTTTTATAGAAAAAAATTTCCTATCTAAAGTACCCCAAAAAATCGCTTTTTTTAATTTTTCCTGCCAATCTCAAGTACAATTAAAATAAAAACTATCCTGATTCTTATAAAAAAAATCTGTACAAAGACTGGAGGAAAAAATGCGATGGGATAAAGTTCGAAATTGTTGTATCCCACTTCTGATATTATTATACAAAATAAAGCAACCCAATATAAATAATCGTAATCTCGTTAAGCAAAACTTTATACTTAAAACAATTAATATCGCTTGACATTTAACATTATTTAACACGTGCAACAACGTCGCATTTTTTTTCGTATTAGGAAACTACTTAAAAGCCCGCAATTACAATAATTATAATGACAATGGTTTTTTTACAGAAATGTGTGTTGTGTACTGTTCAAATATAATTTCGTTTAATTAATTATTATAAAACGCCATCATGCAGGTTATTTTGTATATAACAATTACCGCGTTTTTTTTGCAAATTGTTTGTAATTGTTTTGTTCTGACATCAAAACGCTTTATTATTTTATATTAATGACCCTACATTGTCATTTTGTTAATTATTAAACATATGCAGAGAAAAAAATAAACAACAACCACAATTATGATTATTATACGGGTATAAGTGCTAATAAAACATCCAACGATTAAAAAAAAAACACCACAAATTATTGTCTTTCAATTATTCTAACATAAAAGGCTACTGCCACAATTATAATTGACAACTGGGCAATTAACAATTGATTCTATAAACAGGAAGTGGAAAATTATTGACAAAGACAGCTTGATGGTTAGAAAATCGAAGTAAAAGCTGCTTTATATCTGAGTACAAACCGGTAGTAAGTTAAGTTGTTTGAATTATGCGTTATCTTCTGGTGATAATCTTCAGAACATAATAACGGAGCTGTACAAAAAATTCCTTAAAATTAATTTGCATTTCGGCGGGATTTGTGTTAACTTGCCCACGCAGATTTCTATCTAAAGTAGCAAATAACCATAAAAAAACTCATATTACAGTTTGGTTGTATCACCCTAATTTATAGCGTAGGTGGCATAACCTCAAATTTGAATTTCCCGCCAAATATTTTAAATTTTCAGAATTATTATTAATATACAAAATTTAAAGCATTTTGGATTTTTATAGAAAAAATTTACCTATCTAAAGTACCCCAAAAAATCGCGTTTTTTAATTTTTCCTGCCAATCTCAAGTACAATTAAAATAAAAATTGTACTGATTCTTATAGATTTCGATGCGTTCTATGCAAATTTCCAAACATCGTTACGATATCTCTACGCATTTTCAAAATATGACGTTTTGAATGGAAAAAAAAGTTGAAAATTTGACATTTTTTCAAAGTGCTATAACTTTTGAACTAGAGTAGTTACTGGTGAACTGTTTTCACATTTATTATCACCTCTCAACTGTCTTTCCTAATTATTATTAATATAGAAAATTTAAAGCAATTTGATTTTTTATAGAAAAAATTTTCCTATCTAAAGTACCCCAAAAAATCGCGTTTTTTAATTTTTCCTGCCAATCTCAAGTACAATTAAAATAAAAATTATACTGATTCTTATAGATTTCGATGCGTTCTATGCAAATTTCCAAACATCATAACGATATCTCTACGCGTTTTCAAAATATGACGTATTGAATGGAAAAAAAAGTTGAAAATTTGACATTTTTTCAAAGTGCTATAACTTTTGAACTAGACTAGTTACTGGTGAACTGTTTTCACATTTATTATCACCTCTCAACTGTCTTTCAGAATTATTATTAATATACAAAATTTAAAGCATTTTGATTTTTTATAGAAAAAATTTTCCTATCTAAAGTAGCCCAAAAAATCGCGTTTTTTAATTTTTCCTGCCAATCTCAAGTACAATTAAAATAAAAATTGTACTGATTCTTATAGATTTCGATGCGTTCTATGCAAATTTCCAAACATCGTTACGATATCTCTACGCATTTTCAAAATATGACGTTTTGAATGGAAAAAAAAGTTGAAAATTTGACATTTTTTCAAAGTGCTATAACTTTTGAACTAGAGTAGTTACTGGTGAACTGTTTTCACATTTATTATCACCTCTCAACTGTCTTTCCTAATTATTATTAATATAGAAAATTTAAAGCAATTTGATTTTTTATAGAAAAAATTTTCCTATCTAAAGTACCCCAAAAAATCGCGTTTTTTAATTTTTCCTGCCAATCTCAAGTACAATTAAAATAAAAATTATACTGATTCTTATAGATTTCGATGCGTTCTATGCAAATTTCCAAACATCATAACGATATCTCTACGCGTTTTCAAAATATGACGTATTGAATGGAAAAAAAAGTTGAAAATTTGACATTTTTTCAAAGTGCTATAACTTTTGAACTAGACTAGTTACTGGTGAACTGTTTTCACATTTATTATCACCTCTCAACTGTCTTTCAGAATTATTATTAATATACAAAATTTAAAGCATTTTGATTTTTTATAGAAAAAATTTTCCTATCTAAAGTAGCCCAAAAAATCGCGTTTTTTAATTTTTCCTGCCAATCTCAAGTACAATTAAAATGAAAATTGTACTGATTCTTATAGATTTCGATGCGTTCTATGCAAATTTCCAAACATCGTTACGATATCTCTACGCATTTTCAAAATATGACGTTTTAAATGGAAAAAAAAGTTGAAAATTTGACATTTTTTCACAGTGCTATAACTTTTATACTAGACTAGTTACTGGTGAGCTGTTTTCACATTTATTATCACCTCTCAACTGTCTTTCCTAATTATTATTAATATAGAAAATTTAAAGCAATTTGATTTTTTATAGAAAAAATTTTCCTATCTAAAGTACCCCAAAAAATCGCGTTTTTTAATTTTTCCTGCCAATCTCAAGTACAATTAAAATAAAAATTATACTGATTCTTATAGATTTCGATGCGTTCTATGCAAATTTCCAAACATCATAACGATATCTCTACGCGTTTTCAAAATATGACGTATTGAATGGAAAAAAAAGTTGAAAATTTGACATTTTTTCAAAGTGCTATAACTTTTGAACTAGACTAGTTACTGGTGAACTGTTTTCACATTTATTATCACCTCTCAACTGTCTTTCAGAATTATTATTAATATACAAAATTTAAAGCATTTTGATTTTTTATAGAAAATATTTTCCTATCTAAAGTAGCCCAAAAAATCGCGTTTTTTAATTTTTCCTGCCAATCTCAAGTACAATTAAAATGAAAATTGTACTGATTCTTATAGATTTCGATGCGTTCTATGCAAATTTCCAAACATCGTTACGATATCTCTACGCATTTTCAAAATATGACGTTTTGAATGGAAAAAAAAGTTGAAAATTTGACATTTTTTCACAGTGCTATAACTTTTGGACTAGACTAGTTACTGGTGAGCTGTTTTCACATTTAATATCACCTCTCAACTGTCTTTCCTAATTATTATTAATATAGAAAATTTAAAGCAATTTGATTTTTTATAGAAAAAATTTTCCTATCTAAAGTACCCCAAAAAATCGCGTTTTTTAATTTTTCCTGCCAATCTCAAGTACAATTAAAATAAAAATTATACTGATTCTTATAGATTTCGATGCGTTCTATGCAAATTTCCAAACATCGTTACGATATCTCTACGCATTTTCAAAATATGACGTTTTGAATGGAAAAAAAAGTTGAAAATTTGACATTTTTTCAAAGTGCTATAACTTTTGAACTAGAGTAGTTACTGGTGAACTGTTTTCACATTTATTATCACCTCTCAACTGTCTTTCCTAATTATTATTAATATAGAAAATTTAAAGCAATTTGATTTTTTATAGAAAAAATTTTCCTATCTAAAGTACCCCAAAAAATCGCGATTTTTAATTTTTCCTGCCAATCTCAAGTACAATTAAAATAAAAATTATACTGATTCTTATAGATTTCGATGCGTTCTATGCAAATTTCCAAACATCATAACGATATCTCTACGCGTTTTCAAAATATGACGTATTGAATGGAAAAAAAAGTTGAAAATTTGACATTTTTTCAAAGTGCTATAACTTTTGAACTAGACTAGTTACTGGTGAACTGTTTTCACATTTATTATCACCTCTCAACTGTCTTTCAGAATTATTATTAATATACAAAATTTAAAGCATTTTGATTTTTTATAGAAAAAATTTTCCTATCTAAAGTAGCCCAAAAAATCGCGTTTTTTAATTTTTCCTGCCAATCTCAAGTACAATTAAAATAAAAATTGTACTGATTCTTATAGATTTCGATGCGTTCTATGCAAATTTCCAAACATCGTTACGATATCTCTACGCATTTTCAAAATATGACGTTTTGAATGGAAAAAAAAGTTGAAAATTTGACATTTTTTCAAAGTGCTATAACTTTTGAACTAGACTAGTTACTGGTGAACTGTTTTCACATTTATTATCACCTCTCAACTGTCTTTCAGAATTATTATTAATATACAAAATTTAAAGCATTTTGATTTTTTATAGAAAAAATTTTCCTATCTAAAGTACCCCAAAAAATCGCGTTTTTTAATTTTTCCTGCCAATCTCAAGTACTATTAAAATAAAAATTGTACTGATTTTTATAGATTTCAGTGGGTTCTATCCAAATTTCCAAACATCGTTACGATATCTCTACGCATTTTCAAAATATGACGTTTTGAATGGAAAAAAAAGTTGAAAATTTGACATTTTTTCAGTGCTATAACTTTTGAACTAGACTAGTTACTGGTGAGCTGTTTTCACATTTATTATCACCTCTTAACTGTCTCTCCTAATTATTATTAATATACAAAATTTAAAGCATTTTGATTTTTTATAGAAAAAAATTTTCCTATCTAAAGTACCTCAAAAAGTCGCGATTCTTAATTTGGCGGAAGAATAGTTATGGGACACCTCATGACGGACAGTAAGGTACAATAAATACCCGCGTGGGGTCGTTGTTGTCGTCCCATAACCTCAACTGTCGCTCATCCGTAAAAACCCACATAAAACTTTGTTAAATCATTTAGATAATTGCAAACAAGTGTTGGAGCTATTGCAGTTATTCCAGTAGCACTCAAAACAAACAAAAGAGTGAAAAAAAAATTGGTATAACCAACACTACGGTAGCACAGTGTAATTAGTTTAAGTTCAACAATTTCTCGGAACTGGTATCGTCAGATTAAAGTAAAACAAACACCTTTTATCCGGTGAACAATGTGAAATAAACGTCGGTAACTGCACTGGTCAGGCGGTTAGCGGCGAAAATCAAAAAGCCTACTTTACATTGCAATTAGTTGGGAGTTAGAATAAATTGTAGGCATGCCAAAGACCTTGATAAGTAATTTCTGTAAGATTTTTTCTTTGCTTGCTGCTGCGCTAGCGCTATCTTGCCATTCTGTCGTTTTGCTATTTACTAGGTAAATCTTTTAGCCAGCATAACGCGCAATAAAGTAAATGTTGTTGTAGGTGTCCCACTAGATATTTTATATTGTTATTACTAATATGGTTGGGTTTAACATTACTTGTCTGAATTGTTTATTCGCGATATTTACAATGATTATAGGCGAAGGAAACAGCTGCGTTTGCTTTGTTGTGTTAAATTAAAGACAATTTACGTCAAACTATAACAGAGACTACCAGAGGGATCTCAAAATGATTGGTCCAAATCCGCCATTTTGGTAGAGATTGAAAATTTTGGCGTTGATAAATTGTATAAGATTTTTCGCATACTTAACTGTCTTAAAGTGCCATAATTTTGGAACCACTGGTCCGAATTAGTTGAAATTTGGTTTTTCTGGTAGATTAATATTAGATTTAAGTAAGAAAAAATAACTTAGTCCCTAATATAATTTTTAGTATGTTTTGAACGCGTTATAAAATGGCGTTGATAAATTGTAAGATTTTTCACATACTTAACTGTCTTAAAGTGCTATAATTTTGGAACCACTGGTCCGAATTAGTTGAAATTTGGTTTTTCTGGTAGTTTAATGTTAGATTTAAGTAAGAAAAAATAACTTAGTCCCTAATATCACTTTTAGTATGTTTTGGACGCGTTATAAAGTGGCGTTGATAAATTGTAAGATTTTTCACATACTTAACTGTATTAAAGTGCCATAATTTTGGAACCACTGGTCCGAATTAGTTGAAATTTGGATTTTCTGGTAGATTAATGTTAGATTTAAGTAAGAAAAAATAACTTGGTCCCTAATATCACTTTTAGTATGTTTTGAACGCGTTATAAAATGGCGTTGATAAATTGTAAGATTTTTCGCATACTTAACTGTCTTAAAGTGCCATAATTTTGGAACCACTGGTCCGAATTAGTTGAAATTTGGTTTTTCTGGTAGTTTAATGTTAGATTTAAGTAAGAAAAAATAACTTGGTCCCTAATATCACTTTTAGTATGTTTTGAACGCGTTATAAAATGGCGTTGATAAATTGTAAGATTTTTCACATACTTAACTGTCTTAAAGTGCCATAATTTTGGAACCACTGGTCCGAATTAGTTGAAATTTGGTTTTTCTGGTAGTTTAATGTTAGATTTAAGTAAGAAAAAATAACTTAGTCCCTAATATCACTTTAAGTATGTTTTGGACGCGTTATAAAGTGGCGTTGATAAATTGTAAGATTTTTCACATACTTAACTGTATTAAAGTGCCATAATTTTGGAACCACTGGTCCGAATTAGTTGAAATTTGGATTTTCTGGTAGATTAATGTTAGATTTAAGTAAGAAAAAATAACTTAGTCCCTAATATCACTTTAAGTATGTTTTGGACGCGTTATAAAGTGGCGTTGATAAATTGTAAGATTTTTCACATACTTAACTGTATTAAAGTGCCATAATTTTGGAACCACTGGTCCGAATTAGTTGAAATTTGGATTTTCTGGTAGATTAATGTTAGATTTAAGTAAGAAAAAATAACTTAGTCCCTAATATCACTTTTAGTATGTTTTGGACGCGTTATAAAGTGGCGTTGATAAATTGTAAGATTTTTCACATACTTAACTGTATTAAAGTGCCATAATTTTGGAACCACTGGTCCGAATTAGTTGAAATTTGGTTTTTCTGGTAGATTAATGTTAGATTTAAGTAAGAAAAAATAACTTAGTCCCTAATATCACTTTTAGTATGTTTTGAACGCGTTATAAAGTGGCGTTGATAAATTGTAAGATTTTTCACATACTTAGCTGTCTTAAAGTGCCATAATTTTAGAACCACTGCTCCGAATTAGTTGAAATTTGGATTTTCTGGTAGATTAATGTTAGATTTAAGTAAGAAAAAATAACTTGGTCCCTAATATCACTTTTAGTATGTTTTGAACGCGTTATAAAATGGCGTTGATAAATTGTAAAATTTTTCACATACTTAACTGTCTTAAAGTGCCATAATTTTGGAAGCACTGGTCCGAATTAGATATAATTTGGTTTTTCTGGTAGTTTAATGTTATATTTAAGTAAGAAAAAATAACTTGGTTTATTCGCGATATTTACAATGATTATATATATATATATATGCAAATATTATGTGGGATATGAATGGCGTCCTCCGGTAATGGACGAGCTTATAGCCTGATGACCATCGTTATTTAAGTATTGTGGCCACGTTTCCGAACAAACTGTATAATAGCAATTTTAACACTTTGCCCCAGTCTTATATTATCTTTTGTTGTGTCGCAAGCGGCCATACAAAACTGTAGAACTAAACGAAAAAAAAAAAAAACAAGCGAATATATCATCCCGGAATGTCAACTTGCAGCACGTCGTCTACCATGTGACTATTCCAGTGCAACCAAGTGGTGCAACCAGAGATAACGTGATGGCAAAAATACGAATTGTTTGCAGATCGTCAGATGTCTGAACGTTCATCAACTGTCTATCATGATCATGACTAACTGGATTCTTTGATTTCTGAAGCATTGGAATTTTGGCTTGTTGGACTGCATTTCAATCGGTTTGCATCTCTCTCTTGAGCTGCATAATTTTGTTTTACACAAATTTGTACTATGAGGCAATTAATCAAGCTATTTTGTAATTTAATAATAAGCAGCTTCTTCTGTTTCTTCCAATTATATTTTATTGTGTTGACGTTTCGAGTCGACTGTGGGTTCTGATGGACGAACAGTGAAAGAAATCTGTGGAATGTTTCGGGTTAATAGATAACGCATTCCAATTCTGGTAGCTTTATCTAAAAATTGTATCACTATCTGGGGTACACTGTTCTCAAGACAGCGTACATCTATTAAAACAGCTATCAGTCGTGGAGGCCACTACAATGACAAAGTAAACTAGTTTAATTGTCTTATTGAATTGTCCAAAAATTTTTGATAACGCATTTGTTATACACCATCATGTCGGTCAACAAACTTTGAGTTAAAAATATAAAATTAAAGTTTACAGTGTACTTTAGTACCATACACAAAAACACCTTTTACTTTATCTTTGTGGACAATCTGAGACTCTAGTAGGCTGGTTTCGTTTTTTCTAAAGGGATAAAACACAGCAGGTGACAAGTACATGGTTCAACTATCTACCGACTGTTTGTAATGTGATCAATATTGAGATTCCAACGAAGGGAAACAGTAGTTTTTACTTTGTTATAGTTGATTTTTTTCGACATTGAAATTTTTTGGTGTCATTTCCAAAAAAATAGAAAAATGGTGACATTTTCAAAATTTCGTCTAATCTTGATGCTAAAAGTGATCTAGTAAACCGATGCTGCAGTTTGATCGTGCAGTGTTGAGTTGCAGGTGGGTTTTTAGCGTAGCGGTAGCCTTCGGGTGCATCTTCACCTGAAAGACTGGCCACGGCACACAACAGTTTTGTTTATGTGACAGGGGGCCCTTTGAGCGGCCGCCACACTGGCCGCAATCTACGACTCCCCGGTGCCATATACCAATCAATGTTAGAGGCCGCCGTTACTCTCTCTCGTCGTTGTTTGCACTAAGAATTGCTCGCTGGCACCGGCTCTCACTTACCACCTAGCTGTAAGCTACCACCATCAATCAATCATCCATCAATCACCACTTGGAAAGTTGTTTTCCGTCTAGGTTTAGTACTGCCTGCCACAAGGAGCTACGCTAGGTACTCGCACCTATTTTACCTTGGACTGGTTACTGGTTTGTCACTGAAAATATTTTTATGTCCCACCTACACGCCCCTCTAAAATAAATGCACATGTACAGTTTTATCGTAACTTACGATCTAAAAAGCTTTGTTTAGACTATTATTTGATTCAGTGTCAGTCACACATACACAAACACACATAATGAAATTTGTCCATCGAGATAACTAAATTGTAGCTTTTATGTTTGGGTTACCATGCATTTTTACTTTCTTATACGAAGTAATAACAAAGTATAGTAATCGACATTTTTTCTATTTCGACGTTTTTCACGTACTTAACTGTCTTAAAGTGCTATAATTTTGGAACCACTGGTCCGAATTAATTGAAATTTGATATTTCTGGTAGTTTAATGTTAGATTTAAGTAGAAAAAAATTACTTGGTCCCTAATATCACTTTTAGTATGTTTTGAACGCGTTATAATCTGGCGTTGATAAATTGTAAAATTTTTCGTATACTTAGCTGTCTTAAAATGCCATAATTTTGGAACCATTGGTCCGAATTAGTTGAAATTTGGGTTTTCTGGTAGTTTAATGTTAGATTTAACTAAGAAAAAATAACTTAATCCCTTATGTCACTTTTAGTATGTTTTGAACGCGTTATAAAGTGGCGTTTATAAATTGTAATATTTTTCACATACTTAACTGTCTTAAAGTGCCATAATTTTGGAACCACTGCTCCGAATTTTTTGAAATTTGCTTTTTCTAGTAGATTAATGTTAAATTTAAGTAAAAAAAAATAACTTAGTCTTTAATAACACTTTTAGTATGTTTTGAACGCGTTATAAAAGAGCGTTGAGAAATTGTAAAATTTTTCACATACTTAGCTGTTTTAAAATGCCATAATTTTGGAACCACTGGTCCGAATTAGTTGAAATTTTAATTTTTTGGTAGTTTAATGTTAGATTTAAGTAAAAAAAAATAACTTAATCCCTTATGTCACTTTTAGTATGTTTTGAACGCGTTATAAGGTGGCGTTGATAAATTGTAAGGTTTTCCACATACTTAGCGGTCTTAAAATGCCATAATTTTGGAACCACTGGTCCGAATTAGTTGAAATTTGGTTTTTCTGGTAGTTTAATGTTAGATTTAAATAAGAAAAAATAACTTAGTCCCTAATATCACTTTTAGTATGTTTTGAACGCGTTATAAAGTGGCGTTTATAAATTGTAATATTTTTCACATACTTAACTGTCTTAAAGTGCCATAATTTTGGAACCACTGCTCCGAATTATTTGAAATTTGCTTTTTCTAGTAGATTAATGTTAAATTTAAGTAAAAAAAAATAACTTAGTCTTTAATAACACTTTTAGTATGTTTCGAACGCGTTATAAAGTAGCGTTGATAAATTGTAAGGTTTTCCACATACTTAGCGGTCTTAAAATGCCATAATTTTGGAACCACTGGTCCGAATTAGTTGAAATTTTAATTTTTTGGTAGTTTAATGTTAGATTTAAGTAAAAAAAAATAACTTAATCCCTTATGTCACTTTTAGTATGTTTTGAACGCGTTATAAAGTGGCGTTGATAAATTGTAAGGTTTTCCACATACTTAGCGGTCTTAAAATGCCATAATTTTGGAACCATTGGTCCGAATTAGTTGAAATTTGGTTTTTCTGGTACTTTAATGTTAGATTTAACTAAGAAAAAATAACTTGGTCCCTAATATCACTTTTAGTATGTTTTGAACGCGTTATAAAGTGGCGTTTATAAATTGTAATATTTTTCACATACTTAACTGTCTTAAAGTGCCATAATTTTGGAACCACTGCTCCGAATTATTTGAAATTTGGTTTTTCTGGTAGTTGAATGTTAGATTTAAGTAAGAAAAAATAACTTAGTTCCTAATAACACTTTTAGTATGTTTTGAACGCGTTATAAAGTGGCGTTGATAAATTGTAAGATTTTTCACATACTTAACTGTCTTAAAGTGCTATAATTTTGGAACCACTGGTCCGAATTAGTTGAAATTTGGTTTTTCTGGTAGTTGAATGTTAGATTTAAGTAAGAAAAATTAACTTAGTCCCTAATAACACTTTTAGTATGTTTTGAACGCGTTATAAAGTGGCGTTGATAAATTGTAAGATTTTTCACATACTTAACTGTCTTAAAGTGCTATAATTTTGGAACCACTGGTCCGAATTAGTTGAAATTTGGGTTTTCTGGTAGTTTAATGTTAGATTTAACTAAGAAAAAATAACTTGGTCCCTAATATCACTTTTAGTATGTTTTGAACGCGTTATAAAGTGGCGTTTATAAATTGTAATATTTTTCACATACTTAACTGTCTTAAAGTGCCATAATTTTGGAACCACTGCTCCGAATTATTTGAAATTTGCTTTTTCTAGTAGATTAATGTTAAATTTAAGTAAAAAAAAATAACTTAGTCTTTAATAACACTTTTAGTATGTTTTGAACGCGTTATAAAGTAGCGTTGATAAATTGTAAGGTTTTCCACATACTTAGCGGTCTTAAAATGCCATAATTTTGGAACCACTGGTCCGAATTAGTTGAAATTTGGTTTTTCTGGTAGTTTAATGTTAGATTTAAATAAGAAAAAATAACTTAGTCCCTAATAACACTTTTAGTATGTTTTGAACGCGTTATAAAGTGGCGTTGATAAATTGTAAGATTTTTCACATACTTAGCTGTTTTAAAGTGCCATAATTTTGGAACCACTAGTCCGAATTAGTTGAAATTTGGTTTTTCTGGTAGTTGAATGTTAGATTTAAGTAAAAAAAAATAACTTAGTCTTTAATAACACTTTTAGTATGTTTTGAACGCGTTATAAAGTAGCGTTGATAAATTGTAAGGTTTTCCACATACTTAGCGGTCTTAAAATGCCATAATTTTGGAACCATTGGTCCGAATTAGTTGAAATTTGGTTTTTCTGGTAGTTGAATGTTAGATTTAAGTAAGAAAAAATAACTTAGTTCCTAATAACACTTTTAGTATGTTTTGAACGCGTTATAAAGTGGCGTTGATAAATTGTAAGATTTTTCACATACTTAGCTGTCTTAAAGTGCCATAATTTTGGAACCACTGGTCCGAATTAGTTGAAATTTGGTTTTTCTGGTAGACTAATGTTAGATTTAAGTAAGAAAAAATAACTTAGTCCCTAATATCACTTTTAGTATGTTTTGAACGCGTTATAAAGTGGCGTTGATAAATTGTAAGATTTTTCACATACTTAGCTGTCTTAAAGTGCCATAATTTTAGAACCACTGCTCCGAATTAGTTGAAATTTGGATTTTCTGGTAGATTAATGTTAGATTTAAGTAAGAAAAAATAACTTGGTCCCTAATATCACTTTTAGTATGTTTTGAACGCGTTATAAAATGGCGTTGATAAATTGTAAGATTTTTCACATACTTAACTGTCTTAAAGTGCCATAATTTTGGAACCACTGGTCCGAATTAGTTGAAATTTGGATTTTCTGGTAGTTGAATGTTAGATTCAAGTAAGAAAAAATAACTTAGTTCCTAATAACACTTTTAGTATGTTTTGAACGCGTTATAAAGTGGCGTTGATAAATTGTAAGATTTTTCACATACTTAGCTGTTTTAAAGTGCCATAATTTTGGAACCACTAGTCCGAATTAGTTGAAATTTGGTTTTTATGGTAGTTGAATGTTAGATTTAAGTAAGAAAAAATAACTTAGTCCCTAATAACACTTTTAGTATGTTTTGAACGCGTTATAAAGTGGCGTTCATAAATTGTAAGATTTTTCACATACTTAACTGTCTTAAAGTGCTATAATTTTGGAACCACTGGTCCGAATTAGTTGAAAATTGATTTTTCTGGTTTATATGGTAGAGATAATAATAATAATGAATACATAAATGTGATTTTATACAGGGAGATTTTTTTAAGTGAGTAATAACTCAAAAATCTAAAATAAAACACATTTTTTTCGTAAAATTCGCTTATAATGAGTATGACAAGGACAGATTTATGCGTATTGCAATAAGTGCGACAGAGACTTCCGAAAACTATTTGAAAATTGCTGAAAACGCTCAAAATTTAAACACGATTTTTACAAGAATTTTAACTTAATTTCTTTAGGAAAGTAATTGTGGTACTATATCGCATCGTATAAGAAAGTCATGTGTTGGACACATCAGATAATTCATCTGGTAAATTTGTCTGTTTGCCCGCATTTTATTTTAAATGACACAAATTATAATTGGACAGTTAAGTGGAGTGTGGGTGGATGGGCCTGGGCCACAATTTTACTCTCAGACAATGATTACACCACCATTTTAATCCCACTTCTTCTCCTTGGGTATATGTGAAAAAAGAAGAAGTGGGATTAAGGGCTAGTTTCCCATAGTTAACCTCTATTAATAGTCAATTTTCATAACTGTTGTCTTAATAATGGTATTATGTAAGAAAGTAGTTTGCTCTTTGTCTTGTCACGTGACCACATATATAATATGGCTAACCTATACCTACCTTCACAAATGTCCAGATTCTCAAACTACAGTACTAAAGTAATTACAGTTATTGTAATTCCACAACATTTATATCTATTCCATGTTTTTATTTGTGTTTAGTGAAGAGAGGGGCCTCCATATACACACACAACAGTTAAATAATTGGTTAGGAGCATTGAAGGGCGACAAGCAATGGGCAGGGCCCCATATGTACGTTTCATTTGGTAGATATGTGGTGATATACACAAATTACCTGTGTGACAGCGTGATTGTATTCTAATGGAAGTGAACGAGCCGTAACATAACACATTAGTTCCGTTTATTTTATATTATACGCTTAGGTTTTTTGTCATCCTATGGTAGAAGGCTTTAAGTGGTGAACGATGGCGCGCCCTTTTTTACAAAACAATCGGTTCAGCTTGAAAATATCAATTAAAAGTTAAGTGTAGAGAGAAAAATCAGAAGTGGGATATGTCGCCGGAAAATAACTCAGCACCAAAATATAGTAAGATACATTATGATCTCAATATTTATGAATGTATTAAAACATCAGAAGTGGGATTTGATGCAAGAATGTCCAAGTACCAAGTTGGTTAAATTGGTTATTTAGCACACTAGACCGATTTCTGAGAAATATAAAATCCAAACTATTCCACCCACAAAATAACCATGTGAAGATGACCCATGGACCTCATACGAAACGAATTAAATCCCACGATAACGTCTGATAAAAACGTCAATTACATCGAACGTATTCCCTGTGGACAAATTGATATCTATCGTAAATCCAGGATTATGGAAAACTGTGTTGGGGTCGCATCGTAACCGATACCCTCTGCTATCTTAAAAGGGGGCAGATTCGAACACCAGATAAAATCGAAGGGAGTTTTGTGACCTTTACCACGCTAATAAATCACCGTATATTGATTGTCTCATTAGACTTAGACAATTTCTTATAAAATGTCCTTGCATTGTTCTTGTCGAGATTTATTGTTGCATCGATAATGTTATAAACGAAATAATTGCTTACTAATGTTGGTGCATAACCTTCAAACTACGCGTGTTATCTAACACCAAATACAGAGCGTGGAGAGAAAAATTCAGAGAATAACCTGATGGCACGTAGTTTGAATGATAATAAATGGACGGGCCAGATAAAAGTTATTCGTGAAATGGAGTGAAACTGGTAGCTGTTTGAAGGTGTGAGAGTCCAACAGCCCAAGGTGTGGACATGTTAAGCTTAACCAAAGACACCGACTGCAATAAGTATAATGCCGGTTGGCGGCAGGTCCGGATTTGTATTCTATTATCGTGAGGGGCATCGGATTTTTTTATAAATTCATATGAAACCAGAACTTGATACTTGGTATGCCATCAGAAGTGGGATATGGTGATATTAGATTCTGAAGCATCAGAAGTGGGATATGTTGAGTTAACGACTAATCAACGCAACTCGCCATGTCAAATGTACAAGTACAAAAAAGTTACACCACAATTATCCATCATCATCATCAAATAGAGTTACAATTTCCGTTTTTTTTTCGTCCAAGAGAATTCCACTATGTACTATATCCAATCAATTGCTAACGATACAACATTCCAAAGCCAATCTAAAAGTTGAGGGAATTTCTTATTCGAGTTCTAGATGAGCGAAAAATGGTTTTGTAATCCACCAAATAACCGATTTCGTTTGTTCAATTTCCGTTTCATTAAAACACCCAACTTCAACACGCATTTTGTGTCCACAAAACGCATCACACAGATCCCATATAAGGTATTTTATAATTCTGTTTCCGTTTCAACGACGTGTTTTATATAACATATTTTTAACGAGCCGCGCAGTATATTTCATCAAATCTGTGTGTGTTTGTGTGTGTGTTGGAGACAATCATCATCACCATCATCTTGGAAACACGTTTTTGTTGTGACTTTGACCGCGCGCGCTCTGGCGACCTAATTTACAGTTTCACTGTTTTAAAGCACAAAAGGAAAATAGTAAATTTGCGATTCCTACGGAATGCTTTAATACGGCTTTTGGTTTCGGTGTCTAAAGTTCCAATGTACAGGACCGTATTCCGATCTGATCATCCTATGTAATCATATTCAACTTTATTTATCATAATGATTATAAATTAACAAACATTCTGTTTTCTTAGCCTACTTTCAATCAATTTTCTTTGTTTATTGGTAGCTACTTTAAAGTGCCATAATTTTGGAACTACTGGTCCGAATTATTTAAAAATAGATTTTTCTGGTAGTTTAATGTTAGATTTAAGTAAAAAAATAACTTGGACCCTAATATCACTTTTAGTATGTTTTGAACGCTTTATAAAGTGGCGTTGATAAATTGTAAGCTTTTTCACATACTTAGCTGTCTTAAAGTGCCATAATTTTGGAACCACTGGTCCGAATTAGTTGAAATTTGGTTTTTCTGGTAGGTTAATGTTAGATTTAAGTAAGAAAAAATAACTTGGACCATAATATGACTTTTAGTATGTTTTGAACGCGTTATAAAGTGGCGTTGATAAATTGTAAGCTTTTTCACATACTTAGCTGTCTTAAAGTGCCATAATTTTGGAACCACTGGTCCGAATTAGTTGAAATTTGGTTTTTCTGGTAGTTTAATGTTAGATTTAAATAAGAAAAAATAACTTAGTCCCTAATATCACTTTTAGTATGTTTTGAACGCGTTATAAAGTGGCGTTGATAAATTGTAAGATTTTTCACATACTTAGCTGTCTAAAAGTGCCATAATTTTGGAACCACTGGTCCGAATGAATTAGTTGAAATTTGGATTTTCTGGTAGATTAATGTTAGATTTAAGTAAGAAAAAATAACTTAGTCCCTAATATCACTTTTAGTATGTTTTGAACGCGTTATAAAGTGGCGTTGATAAATTGTAAGATTTTTCACATACTTAGCTGTCTAAAAGTGCCATAATTTTGGAACCACTGGTCCGAATGAATTAGTTGAAATTTGGATTTTCTGGTAGATTAATGTTAGATTTAAGTAAGAAAAAATAACTTAGTCCCTAATATCACTTTTAGTATATTTTGAACGCGTTATAAAGTGGCGTTGATAAATTGTAAGATTTTTCACATACTTAGCTGTCTTAAAGTGCCATAATTTTGGAACCGCTGAACCGAATTAGTTGACATTTGGTTTTTCTGGTAGTTTAATGTTAGATTTAAGTAAGAAAAAATAACTTGGTCCCTTATATCATTTTTAGTATATTTCGAATGCTTTATAAATTGGCGTTGATAAATTGTAAGATTTTTCACATACTTAGCTGTCTAAAAGTGCCATAATTTTGGAACCACTGGTCCGAATTAGTTGAAATTTGGTTTTTCTGGTTGTTTAATGTTAGATTTAAGTAAGAAAAAATAACTTGGTCCCTAATATCACTTTTAGTATATTTCGAACGCGTTATAAAGTGGCGTTGATAAATTGTAAGATTTTTCACATACTTAGCTGTCTTAAAGTGCCATAATTTTGGAACCACTGGTCCGAATTAGTTGAAATTTGGTTTTTCTGGTTGTTTAATGTTAGATTTAAGTAAGAAAAAATAACTTGGTCCCTTATATCATTTTTAGTATGTTTTGAACGCGTTATAAATTGGCGTTGATAAATTTTAAGATTTTTCACATACTTAACTCTCTTAAAGTGCCATAATTTTGGGACCACTGGTCCGAATTAGTTGAAATTTAGTTTTTCTGGTACGATAATGTTAGATTTAAGTAATAAAAAATTACTTAGTCCCTAATATCACTTTTAGTATGTTTTGAACGCGTTATAAAGTGGCGTTGATAAATTGTAAGATTTTTCACATACTTAACTGCCTTAAAGTGCCATAATTTTGGAACCACTGGTCAGAATTAGTTGAAATTTGATTTTTCTGGTAGATTAATGTTAGATTTAACTAAGCGGTAGCTCAAAAAACAATCCTCGTGTTTCAACCTTGACGTTTAGAATTTTTTTCAGAGTTCTAAATTACTAAAATGTTCAAATTTTAACCCAATGATTTGTGTCAGAATTTTGGAACCGCTGGTACCAGCTATAAATCATTCACAATTAGTTTTTATCGGTAATATATTAAAAAATGTCACCATGCAGGGCCCCAAATATCTACATTGCGGAATACCAACCGCCAATTACCGCCGTACCGAAACTCGTTCCCTCCAAGTACATAAACGAAACGCTAACGCAAACAAATCCCCGTTGTTGTGAGCATCACCGATAGGGTGCACTTTGTACAGATTACTTAACTAATTGCCAGTAAGCCGCCTTTGCCCCGCAAACAGTAATGAATCATTAATTGATTTTCTTACTTGACAATGTTCTTATCCATCCGGTTTGGAATCCGTTTGATGGTGTGCCGGCACAGCAAATGTGAGAGCATGCAGGATTGCCTGTTTTATTTGGGAAACACTTGAATCTACTCGCGCACACTTGATAATTATTTTATTTATGTGTTGCATTGCCAACGTAGTAGTTAATTGATTACAGAATGTCCAAACGTTGTATATTGAACTTTCGGTATTTGAGGAATTGGAAAGAGATGGAAAACTGTGTTTAGTTTTACTTTCTTTTATTTTGAAGGCCCGTATGCACCCGCATCTTGAATAGCGTCTAATGGTCAAGTGGGCCGTGACTGTGCAAATATAAAAGTTTTAGAGGCGGCGGTGGTGGCGGCTAAATCGCCGACAGTCTGAGATGCTGCACACTTTTCCAATTTTATTGATTTTGCATAGAATCTCGGACTTGAACCTTGTGTGATGTGTTGCTGTTGGATTAATCCATCAAACAACTTTTTACGAGCTACTTAATTTAACCGTTTTGTGCAAGGGAAAAAAACGAGACCTAAACTAAACGTCGTTGACAGATGGCCGTTTGGATCGCCCACAAAACCGACGAAGCTTGAAATGCACGCATCATAATTTAACAGCGCCGCCAATGTAAGTAAATTATAGGACGAGGACGCGGAGACAAAGGGCACTTTTTAGTCTTACATTGTTAGGAGTCACACCAGGGGGGTGGCTTGGGGGTGGTGGGGTGTCATAATCTTGTATGAGGAATATGATTGTGTAAAGTGCGAGTTAATGGGGCGCATTTTCAGGATAAATTTAAATGCGGCGGCGCTTCTGGATCATTTAAGGTGTTATTTGGACACCCACAGAGACATTTACTGCGTCCCTAGAGGGGGTGAAAGGGTAATGCGGGGGTGGTTTAAAGTTAAACCGCCAACACGTTTAGGAAGGATTGATGAGAAGCGTGAAAATTTCACATAAAAGGGGAATTTGTTTATGATATATGACGAAAAAGTAAGTTGGTTAAACTCAGAATGATCAGAAGTGGGATTCGGTGGGTTAGGTTAGACTAGCTCCTATATGAACAAAAACTAGCGTATGTTTTTTAGTTAAAAACAATATTATACTACCAGAAAAATCAATTTTCAAATAATTCGGACCAGTGGTTCCAAAATTATGGCACTTTAAGACAGCTAAAGTATGTGAAAAATCTTACAATTTATCAACGCCACTTTATAACGCGTCCAAAACATACTAAAAGTGATATTAGGGACTAAGTTATTTTTTCTTACTTAAATCTAACATTAATCTACCAGAAAAATCAAATTTCAACTAATTCCGACCAGTGGTTCCAAAATTAGGGCATTTTAAGACAGCCAAGTATGTGAAAAATCTTACAATTTATCAACGCCACTTTATAACGCGTTCAAAACATACTAAAAATGATATTAGGGACTAAGTTATTTTTTCCTACTTAAATCTAACATTAATCTACCAGAAAAATCAAATTTCAACTAATTCCGACCAGTGGTTCCAAAATTAGGGCATTTTAAGACAGCTAAGTATGTGAAAAATCTGACAATTTATCAACGCCACTTTATAACGCGTTCAAAACATACTAAAAGTGATATTAGGGACCAAGTTATTTTTTCTTACTTAAATCTAACATTAAACTACCAAAAAAATTAAATTTCAACTAATTCGGACCAGTGGTTCCAAAACTATGGCATTTTAAATTGTAAACTGTTAAATTTTGAAAGTAATTTTATATTATTCCTGTTATCTAGCACTCTAGCGCTGATAATAATGATACGAAATGTAAAATTTGTTAGATAAATTACATTTTAGCAAATTTCCTTTATTCTGTGGAATAACTACGTGCTAATTTGCTCAAACACCAACACACAACAACGAAGAGGAAAAACCCACCACCACAATAAAATTTTTATTTTATCTTATAAAATGGTTGTGCGTTGAACTTATTATCACATTAATTTCCTCCCGATTGTCACATGTTATACAATGGGAATTACCAAACAAATGAACAGTAAAAAAAAAGTGTCCAACACATGACTTTCTTATACGGATAGTACCACAATTACTTTTCCTAAAGAAATTAAGTTAAATTTCTTGTCAAAATTGTGTTTAAATTTTGGGCGTTTCCAGCATTACTATACTTTCTTATACGAAATAATAAGAAAGTAAAAATCACTTACCTATTTGTGCATGAAGCTCTAAAAACAAAAGAACAGCATCTACTTAAAGCTACTTCGTTATTTTTTAAAGGTTCATTTTCTATCTCCTATAATTTCCAAACTAAGTGTGGTATGAACTTGATTTTTTTCCAGTATGTACGTAGCAAAATTATCTAACAAAAATTGTCAACTAGACGTTTCTAGCTCTAAAAACAAAAGAGCAGCGTCTACTTAAAACTGCTTCGTTATTTTTTAAAGATATATTTTCTATCTCCTATAATTTCCAAACTGAGCGTAGTATAAACTTGATTTTTTTCCAGCATCTACGTAGCAAGATTATCAAACAAAAATTGTCAACTAGACGTTTCTAGCTCTAAAAACAAAAGAACAGTGTCTACTTAAAGCTACTTCGTTATATTTTAAAGGTCCACTTTCTATCTCCTATAATTTCCAAACTAGGCGCAGTATGAACTTGATTTTTTTTCAGCATCTACATAACAAGATTATCTAACAAAAACTGTCGACTTGACATTTATAACATTAAAAACAAAAGAACAGCGTCCAATCAAAAATTCTGTGCTGTTTTTCTAAGGCTCATTTTCTATCTCCTATAATTTCCCAAGTAAGCGTAGTATAAACTTGATTTTTTTCCAACTTCTACATAGAAAGATTATCTAACAAAAACTGTCGACTTGACATTTATAACATTAAAAACAAAAGAACAGCGTCCAATCAAAAATTCTGTGCTGTTTTTCTAAGGCTCATTTTCTATCTCCTATAATTTCCCAAGTAAGCGTAGTATAAACTTGATTTTTTTCCAACTTCTACATAGAAAGATTATCTAATCAAGACTGTCGACTTGACGTTTATAACATTAAAAACAAAAGAACAGCGTCCAATCAAAGATTCTGTGCTGTTTTTCTAAGGCTCATTTTCTATCTCCTATAATTTACGAACTAAACGCAAGATAAACTTGATTTTTTTTCCAGAGTGTCGGTAGAAAATGTGTCTAACCTAAACTGTCAATTTGACGTTTCTACTTGTAAAAACAAAAGAACGCGTAGCTATAGAAACATTCTCATCATTTCGTGTGTTTTGTTTGTAAATTAAGGGCGGTTTACACTCATTAAGGCTCGTTTACACCAGTTACGCGAAATAAAACCACTAGAAACTTCTGTATGAATATCATTTATTACTTAAAATTATTTTCGACATATACACAAGACAAATTCACAAAAAATGCTTTCTACGTTTCAATATTTTTTTGTTATTTTAGTTTTATTTATTACAAGGTTTCGGGTAAATCTCCGGATCGAAAATTATGATAAGTAGATAAAATAATTTTTAGACTGGAGCTGGCCCGATCGATGAAATGAAACTTTATAGTTTAAGTCATAGAAAACAAACAAATATGTACAACTTGCACTTTCAACAATTTTTTTTAATAATATAAATTAGATTTGAACCATTAACTTAAGTGAGGTTATGGTCAAATAACGCTGTTTCCAATAAAAAAAGGAAATATAAATTAATAGAATATTGCTATTTTAAGGGTTTTTAACAATTTCCTTGGGGAAAAACATGGAAATTTTTAAAAAATCTTTGGTTGACAAGATACATATTTCCATGTGGTTCATGTACAATTTTAGGCAATAATTTACAAGTTTTTACATAAAAAAAAACAAAATATTTACATTATTACTAGGAATTATTACAGTTTACTTACAGAAGATTATGTACAATTTTAATATTTATTTATTATGTTTTATATTATATAAAGGAACATTACTTTTTATATTTCGTCATCATTATATGACTTTTGTTTGTTATACTTTTTGTATTCTAAAAACCAAAGTTGAGGGGGGGAGGTAAATAAAACTATGAGCAGCACCAATAATAAAACAAACTGAATTTACAACAAATTTGTACTTAGTATAAAAGTCGTTTAGACAACAAGCGAAAAGCACTTTGGGTACTTAGGTCAAAATGAATTTCCTTCACGAGAGAATATTGCAAAAACTTCCCGTTAGATGACGCCTCTAAAACAATAATTTCGAGTAGGAAGTAAAATATTTCGCGGGAAATTTCAAACTACCCGCCAATTATTTTGTATCCAAAACTTTAATACTGTTTCCGGACTATCACAGGGCGTTTAGTTCCAAAGGCGCCACCTTAATAACGTTAAAATCACTACTAGTTTGGCAACTATTTCTCACTGTTACCATCCTCAGTTTGTTTGTTAACTTCCAGTCCATTCACCATTTTTTCTATACTTTTCAAATCACTCGGTGAACTCGCTGGTTCTCGTTTGGGCGAGGCGGTACTCGGCCGAATAGGCGAAGGAGACATTGAGCCACCCCTCAACTTCCCCCCCGACGGACTATTGCTCAAACTTCGCGTCTGCGCACTAGGCGTTACCGTCTCAAACGCACTACCCAAAGGCGACGAGCTCACCGCTGAAGATGGTAACGTATAAGGAGTGAACCTATGCCCACCCTTGAGATGATTATGAATTGGGCTAGTAGGCGACAAGTGATGCCCATGCGGATTCGGATGCGCCAAATTTTGATAATGCGAAAACAACGCTGGATGCTGCGCCGCTAACGCCAACTGCGCATTGAACAGCAAACTGGGGTTCATTCCAGGACCGTGACCAGTGAATAGACTCAAAGGGGGCCCGAAGGGGGGACCTGCCGCCCCTGGGTACATTCCATGCGGGTACAAGTAAGGGAGTAAATGAGGTGGGGGGTGGATTGGCGGACCAACGCTTATGTTGGGCGAGGGGTATTCGCCGGAGGGGTTGGAGGGACCGGCGGTTGTGGGGTCTTTTGGGGATGAGGCACGGGGGCGAAAGGCTGTGCTGCCCGGTGACTCGGAACAACTGGAATCGGAGCCGGAGTCGTCGTGGAGCCGGCGACGGATTGGATCATCGTCGGTTCCTATTGACATGAAAAATAATTGTTAAAATAATTGGCAACCCTAACCTCACTTAACCTAGAAAACTAACCTGAGTGGTTGATGGAAGATGTCAACTGTGTGGAACTGTGCAGCGATGGTCGTGGACTATCCGCCGTGCCCACCACATCCAACTCCGAGTCATCCGTCTTGGACACCGTGCTACTATCAGCCGACATCCTTGCCGGTAGTGGATGTGACGACTTCTCATCGGTATGCCGCTGAGCCAGCATCGCCTGCCTGTAACAATACGAAGAGAATACCCTATAAAATTGTGTTTGTTACACTGTGGCACTTGAAAAGGTCGCAACTGTAGGGATAATTATCACTCTATGTTGACGGTCAATTAAACTCGCTTATAATTTGGACTGTATTTTGCACTCCCTTTTGTGTGTGTGTGTGTGTCACATCACCCCAACTCGGTGTAGTTTACGCTCGCCCCCCCCCTCTCCCCCTAACCTAACGATGTGAAGTTGAAGTATCAATTGCCTTGCAGGAGCAGAAGCAGGATATTTAGTTGGGATCGGTGGTGCAGTTTAAGAGGGGTAATCAATTGTTTTGGCGGGTTAACTTGGTACAAAACTGTTTCCGTTTCACGGTAATCGAGAAAGATGTTGTGACATTTTTTTAAGTTAACTTCTATACTTTACTTATTATTGTAGAATATATTTTTTAAGTTTGTTCTTTCTATTTCCTATAGTTAGAAAATCTGCAGGAATAGAAAGGTAAATTTCTGAGATATTACAGCACAATATTTTCACTAGAGATTGGTGCAAGTTTGACGATTATAGCCCAAAAAACAAGTGAATAGGGACAATTTTACTAGAATCATTATTTTTTTAAGTTTGTAATTTCTACGCCCTGTAGATACAAAACTATTAGGCATATGAAAATAAATTTTTGGCACAATATATCACGACACTTTCTCTAGAGATTACTGTAAACTTGATGTTCATAGCCCAAAAAACAAGCGAATAACGTCAACTTTCCTAAAATCGTTCTTTTTTAAGTTTGTACTTTCTACGCCCTATAGATACAAAACTATTAGGCATATGAAAATAAATTTTTGGCACAATATAACACGACACTTTCTCTATAGATTACTGTAAACTTGAGGTTCATAGAACAAAAAACAAGTGAATAACGTCAATTTTCCTAAAATCGTTCTTTTTTAAGTTTGTACTTCCTACGCCCTATAGATACAAAACTATTAGGCATATGAAACTAAATTTTTGGCACAATATATCACGACAATTTCTCTAGAGATTACTGTAAGTTTGATGTTCATACCAAAAAAAACAAGTGAATAACGTCAATTTTCCTAAAATCGTTCTTTTTTAAATTTGTACTTTCTACGACCTATAGATACAAAACTATTAGGCATATGAAAATAAATTTTTGGCACAATATATCACGACACTTTCTCTAGAGATTACTGTAAGCTTGATGTTCATAGCCCACAAAACAAGTGAATAACGTCAAATTTCGTATAATCGTTCTTTTTTAAGTTTGTACTTTCTACGCCCTATAGATATACAACTATTAGGCATATGAGAATAAATTTTTGGCACAATATAACACGACACTTTCTCTAGAGGTTACGGTAAACTTGAGGTTCATAGAACAAAAAACAAGTGAATAACGTCAATTTTCCTAAAATCGTTCTTTTTTAAGTTTGTACTTTCTACGCCCTATAGATACAAAACTATTAGGCATATGAAACTAAATTTTTGGCACAATATATCACGACACTTTCTCTGGAGATTACTGTAAACTTGATGTTCATAGCCCACAAAACAAGTGAATAACGTCAATTTTCCTAAAATCGTTCTTTTTTTAGTTTGTACTTTCTACGCCCTATAGATACAAAACTATTAGGCATATGATAATAAATTTTTGGCACAATATATCACGACAATTTCTCTAGAGATTACTGTAAGTTTGATGTTCATACCAAAAAAAACAAGTGAATAACGTCAATTTTCCTAAAATCGTTCTTTTTTAAATTTGTACTTTCTACGACCTATAGATACAAAACTATTAGGCATATGAAAATAAATTTTTGGCACAATATATCACGACACTTTCTCTAGAGATTACTGTAAGCTTGATGTTCATAGCCCACAAAACAAGTGAATAACGTCAATTTTCCTAAAATCGTTCTTTTTTTAGTTTGTACTTTCTACGCCCTATAGATACAAAACTATTAGGCATATGATAATAAATTTTTGGCACAATATATCACGACAATTTCTCTAGAGATTACTGTAAGTTTGATGTTCATACCAAAAAAAACAAGTGAATAACGTCAATTTTCCTAAAATCGTTCTTTTTTAAATTTGTACTTTCTACGACCTATAGATACAAAACTATTAGGCATATGAAAATAAATTTTTGGCACAATATATCACGACACTTTCTCTAGAGATTACTGTAAACTTGATGTTCATAGCCCAAAAAACAAGCGAATAACGTCAACTTTCCTAAAATCGTTCTTTTTTAAGTTTGTACTTTCTACGACCTATAGATACAAAACTATTAGGCATATGAAAATAAATTTTTGGCACAATATATCACGACACTTTCTCTAGAGATTACTGTAAGCTTGATGTTCATAGCCCACAAAACAAGTGAATAACGTCCATTTTCCTAAAATCGTTCTTTTTTAAGTTTGTACTTTCTACGCCCTATAGATACAAAACTATTAGGCATATGAAAATAAATTTTTGGCACAATATAACACGACACTTTCTCTATAGATTACTGTAAACTTGATGTTCATAGCCCAAAAAACAAGCGAATAACGTCAACTTTCCTAAAATCGTTCTTTTTTAAGTTTGTACTTTCTACGCCCTATAGATACAAAACTATTAGACATATGAAAATAAATTTTTGGCACAATATAACACGACACTTTCTCTATAGATTACTGTAAGTTTGATGTTCATAGCAAAAAAAAAACAAGTGAATAACGTCAATTTTCCTAAAATCGTTCTTTTTTAAGTTTGTACTTTCTACGCCCTATAGATACAAAACTATTAGGCATATGAAAATAAATTTTTGGCACAATATATCACGACACTTTCTCTGGAGATTACTGTAAACTTGATGTTCATAGTCCACAAAACAAGTGAATAACGTCAATTTTCCTAAAATCGTTCTTTTTTTAGTTTGTACTTTCTACGCCCTATAGATACAAAACTATTAGGCATATGATAATAAATTTTTGGCACAATATATCACGACAATTTCTCTAGAGATTACTGTAAGTTTGATGTTCATACCAAAAAAAACAAGTGAATAACGTCAATTTTCCTAAAATCGTTCTTTTTTAAGTTTGTACTTTCTACGCCCTATAGATACAAAACTATTAGGCATATGAGAATAAATTTTTGGCACAATATAACACGACACTTTCTCTAGATGTTACTGTAAACTTGATGTTCATAGCCCGAAAAACAAGTGAATAACGTCAAATTTCCTAGAATCCTTCTTTTTAAGTTTGTACTTTCTATGCAACGCTTTTCTATTATTGTAACAATTTTTTTCTAGTTATGTTCTAAAAATACGCGTGCCATTCAGATCGATTTAAACCAATTTGTCGACAAGTTGTACACGGCAAAGCTAAACAACACACCATTCGCGCTAATCCACCTAATATATGTATATCATTCACTGTAAATGCAAAACAGCTACACAACCACCCCCCTCTAACTCCTCGCCCCCGCATAATTTCCTCTTTGACCCCGAAATATGCACCCCTTACCATGCATCTGACCTTAAAAATAAAATGCCAACGTTAATTTGCGTACTGTTGCCTTCGTCAGCAGCCCCACTCGCCCCCTACCGAGCGCTTCTCTTTATTTTGCGGTGCTGGTGGTGTCTTTAATTTAAATTTCCGTCACCGCGACGACTCGACTGTCCAAATCAGCCGCCGCCGGAGCGCGATCATGGTGAAAACTCGTCTTGGAATAAATTTCGTTTACTTTTGTGGTGGTTGGTTGGTTGGGTGATAAAAATGCAAAGCCAAAGCTGAAAATTGCCGGGTTCACCCTTTGTGCCTCTGACCCCCCATTAAATTAAATTCTTGTTAGTTTTAACAACAGACGGGTCCAGTAAATGAGGGAGATTGAATAAAACCCCAAGAATTTCCTGCGGGATTGTGATCATGGGAATGGGATTCTCGAAATTAATACTTACTTTTTTTCCCGTTTGCCTGCACCAGTGTCTCGGAAACCTTTGGCGAAGGGGTTATTGTCAATTTTCAATTGAGTTATCTGAAAAAGAACAAAAAATAATGAAATATTTTTTAAGTTGCTTTATTTCTATCTCCTATTGTGAGCCAAATTACTCACTATACTAAGTATAACTTGTAGGACAGAGTAGCTTTATATCTTATCTGGTTAAACCCGCAAATATTACTGTCATAACCTCAAAAATAAATGAACATTGCCTGTTATTTCAAAAAACATTTTTAAGTTTCAACTTTCTATGTCCTATAGTGAAACAATCAGCAGAGATAGAAAGTTACATTTCGGAGATATTACATGGCAATATTTCCTTTAGCGACTCGTGCAAGTTTGACGATTATAGCCCAAAAAACAAGTGAGTAATGCCGATTTTCCTGGAATAATGATTTTTTAAGTTTGTATTTTCTACGCCCTATAGATAATAAACTAATACGTATAGAAAATTGAATTTTTGGCACAGTATACTACAATATTTTCTCTAAATATTGCTGCAAGTTTGACGTTTATAACCAAAAAAACAAATGAGCAGCGACAAATTTCCCAGAATATATATTTTTTAAGTTTGTTCGATCTACGCCCTATAAATGAAAAACTAATAATTAAAAACAGTTGAATTTTTGGCACAATTATACTACAATAATTTCTCAAATATTGCTGCAAGTTTGACGTTTATAATAAAAAATAACAAATGAACAGCGACAAATTTCCCAGAATCATTATTTTTTAAGTTTGTTCGATCTACGCCCTATAAATAAAAAACTAATAGGTATAGAAAGTTGAATTTTTGGCACAATCATACTACAATATTTTCTCTAAATATTGACGAAAGTTTCACGTTTATAACCAAAAAAACAAATGAGCAGCGACAAATTTCCCAGAATTATTATTTTTTAAGTTTACACAATCTACGCCCTATAAATAAAAAACTAATAGGTATAGAAAGTTGAATTTTTGGTGCAATCATACTACAATATTTTCTCTAAATATTGCCGAAAGTTTGACGTTTATAACCAAAAAAACAAATGAGCAGCGACAAATTTTCCAGAATTATAATTTTTTAAGTTTACACAATCTACGCCCTATAAATAAAAAACTAATAGGTATAGAAAGTCGAATTTTTGGCACAATTATACTACAATATTTTCTCTAAATATTGCTGCAAGTTTGACAGTTATAACCAGAAAAACAAATGAACAGCGAGAAATTTCCCAGAATCATTATTTTTTGAGTTTGTTCGAGCTACGCCTCCTAGATAAAAAACTAATAGGTATAAAAAATTGATTTTTAGGCACAATATACTACAACATTTCCTCTATAATTTGTTGTAGGTTTGACGTTTATAACCAGAAAAACAAGTGAACAGCGCCCACTTTCCCCAGCTCGCAATTTTATTAAGTTTGACACTTTCTATGCCCTATAGCTATGAAACTACTCACTATATAAAGCTAATTTTTTGGAATAATCCATCACAATATCTTCTGTAAGTTTTAGTGTACCTTTCTGACAATTCTAGTTGAAGAAACAAATGAACAAACCAATTTTCCCAGGTTGCTTATTTTTTAAGCTATTTACTTTCTATCGGTATTACAGAGTAATTTATACTGTGAAATCAAATAATATTTTTGAAATTTATTCACCAAATTCAAGTTAATTGTTCTGGGAAATGAAATCGTTGTCATCAACTCATAATCATTATCATCATCATCATCATTGATGGTAATATGTCGCATTGGATTTTGTGTAGACAAAGAGAACACCGCATCATTTTGAAAGAGATACGAATATCTTCGTGTGATAATTAGAGAAATATATATGAAATAAAACGAAGTGATTTCTTAGAATTTTATGCGATGGCAGCGGCGTAGCGCGCATTCTTTAACAGATTGTTTGTGTCTACGTATAAAAAGGATGGGATGCAGCCGTCAGTAAAGTTGATGTGTGGTTTTTATTTCGTATAAGTTTCCTGTAATTTTGTTATAAAAACCTAGAAAACAGAGTGAGCTATGGAAATATATTATATACTTAAAATTTTAAGTTTTATGTAAAAATTAACAAATAAAAACATCTGAACTGTTAAGGAAGTGCTCCAAGGTAAGCACCATGGACTCGCACAGAATTTTAACACATTTCTATTAAAGGTCTGTCATTATAAAATAGTTGCAATAAATAACGAGAAATAACCGAGCAATAATTTAACCATTTATACAAATCATATTTAATAAAACAACACTGTCATATCTTAATGTAATTAAAACTAATTAGAATTTAAAATGATTAATTATTGTGGCACAGTCTACAGACACATATTCATTAATGGCTTGTCACACGTCAACAAATATATTAAATGCACTCCTCTAACACAAATTAATTCAATTATTGCAAATCTAAACAAGATATATAATTATTATTATGACTTCATTACTCCTTACCTTTTCGTTTTGGTAGGCCGTGACTGCTATGAATTCCGTCTCCTTGAAGACGTACGTCCGAAACGTCGAATATGGAAGTTTTAGTATGTCGTTGGCTCGGACGAGATGAAATCGGGGCTGGTATTTGTGCATTGAGTTCAGTATCGTCTGAAAAAAAAAATTGAAAAAATTAGTTAGCTGTTTTCATGAGGATTTTCAGTTGTTTATTAGACTATAGAAACGTCAAAGTAGCAATTTTAGGTATATAGAGGGAAAATCTAATAAATCATGCAAAATTTCAAGTTTCTAGTGCTACTAGATTATTAAATACAGCCCGTAGAACATAGCGAACTTAAAAATGTGATGCGGTTGAGAAAGTTGGCGCTGTTTATTTGTTTTTTGGACTAGAAACGTCAACTTGACAGTTTTATATAGGGAAAACATTATTCTACTTTTTGAGTAATTTTCAATTTTTTATACTTGCTAGTTTTCTATTTATAGGAGATAGAAAGTGTCAACTTAAAAATATATTCAAATTTACAGTAAAACCGTTGATTATATTGAAAAAATTGTAGCTGTTCACTTGTTTTTTGGCATCTAAACGTCAAGTTTGCAGTTTTTATTAGGAAACAAATTGGACTTTATTATAGTAAAAGAATTGCGTTTCTATTAGTAATAGTTCATGAGCTATAAGGCGTAGAAACTGAGAAACTTAAAAAAATTTGATTTTGGTAAAATTATTGCAGTTCATTTGTTTTTTGGACTAGAAACATCAACTTGACAGTTTTATATATATAGGGAAAACATTATTCTACTTTTTGATAAATTTTCAATTTTTTATAGTTGCTAGTTTTCTATTTATAGGAGATAGAAAGTGCAAACTTAAAAATATATTCAAATTTACAGTAAAATTGTTGATTATATTGAAAAAATTGTAGCTGTTCACTTGTTTTTTGGCATCTAAACGTCAAGTTTGCAGTTTTTATTAGGAACATATTGGACTTTATTCTAGTAAAAGAATTGCGTTTCTATTGGTAATAGTTCATGAGCTATAAGGCGTAGAACTGAGAAACTTAAAAAAAAATTGATTTTGGTAAAATTATCGCAGTTCATTTGTTTTTTGGACTAGAAACGTCAACTTGACAGTTTTATATATATAGGGAAAACATTATTCTACTTTTTGATAAATTTTCAATTTTTTATAGTTGCTAGTTTTCTATTTATAGGAGATAGAAAGTGCAAACTTAAAAATATATTCAAATTTACAGTAAAATCGTTGATTATATTGAAAAAATTGTAGCTGTTCACTTGTTTTTTGGCATCTGAACGTCAAGTTTGCAGTTTTTATTAGGAACATATTGGACTTTATTCTAGTAAAAGAATTGCGTTTCTATTGGTAATAGTTCATGAGCTATAAGGCGTAGAACAGAGAAACTTAAAAAAAAATTGATTTTGGTAAAATTATCGCAGTTCATTTGTTTTTTGGACTAGAAACGTCAACTTGACAGTTTTATATATATAGGGAAAATATTAATCTACTTTTTAAGTAATTTTCATTTTTTTATAGTTGTTAGTTTTCTATTTATAGGAGATAGAAAGTGCAAACTTAAAAATATATTCAAATTTACAATGAAACCGTTGATTATATTGAAAAAATTGTAGCTGTTCACTTGTTTTTTGGCATCTAAACGTCAAGTTTGCAGTTTTTATTAGGAAACATATTGGACTTTATTATGGTAAAAGAATTGCGTTTCTATTAGTAATAGTTCATGAGCTATAAGGCGTAGAAACTGAGAAACTTAACAAAAATTTGATTTAGGTAAAACTATCGCAGTTCGTTTGTTTTTTGCGGTATAAGCGTCAAGTTTTCTGTTTTGTTTAGAGGAAATATTGATTTATTTTGTTGTGAAATTTTAGGCTTTTGTGAGTAGTTGTTTTTAAGATATAAGGGATAGATAGTGCAACTTAAATTTTGGAAAAAAATACTTGAGTCTTTTTCTATACCAAACGACATTTTAATGTAAGGAAAACGTTAATATAAAAGTTGAACTTTCTACGATTACTATTTTATTAGCTATGGGAGATAGAAGCGATAAAATTTAAGTTTAGTTTTGAGATATTATATGATTCGAAAAGCTTGAAAAGCAAAATTCCAAGGATATATGAATGAGATTATCTACAATATAATAAAATTGTATTAATTCTCTTACATGTAGCGCAAAGTACAAAGTAAACAGAAGCATAAAAATAATGATTATTATTCTAATTTTATTTTTAGTGCATAACACGGTAAATTAAACAACAAAACCTGGGCGAGACGGTGAAATTAATCTAAAGTTTCGTTTTTTTCTCTCCTTTTCGTTTACCCCGCACCTTCATTTCAGATTATAAAAACGAAATTTTACGAGGTAAAAAATGTGGTAATTAGAATAAGGTCATTTTAACGATAAATTGAAGAATTCCTGATTTTATTGATTTAGCCATATAGCGTTACACACACACACACAACACACAGAGGCACCCAGTCGGTTTCAGAGAAATCGTAAAAGATAAAATATTTCTTCGGCTATTTAAGCACGTTACCGCCGCCGTTGCGCCAACTAAACGAGAGGCGGAGTAATCAAAAATAATTACGCGGACACAAAAACCACGCTACTAGTATTTACGAAAATAATTAGCTTGAACAAAGAGAAATCCAGGGGATATAAAAGTGGAACACCTGCTGGATAAGACAGATTTTATTTCATTTATTTAATTTTTAAAAAACAAGTTCAATAACGTCAGTTCTAAATCATCAAATCATTAAAAATATTTAAGATTGTAATGCAAAGTTGGCTATGATTAGTTTTTCCACGTTTATTATACTAAATTTGAATTTTTGAGAAAAAATTACATTAAAACGAGTACCCACAACGTATATTTTGAACGAAAACTATCAAAGTTGCAAATATATTAAGTTGGCCATGCTCCAAGCGCAACTTTTTTAGTTTTTAAGCTAACCCAGTCGTGTTTATACTCGTTTTAACACGTTTTTTTCCGTACGTTCCAAATCTGCTGTAAATTTCTACTAATTAGAGTTATTTAAGATAAAATAACTACATGTGAAAGTAGTAAGTTGGCTATGACAATTTTTTCGTGGTTTATTATGTCAAATTTGAAATTTTGAGTAAAAATTACATTAAAACGAGTACCCACAATGTAGATTTTAGATAAAAACTAACGAAGTTACAGTAGGCCATGGCTCAAATGCAACTTGATTATTTTCCAACCAAACCCTGTCGTGTTTGTACTCGTTTTAATACGCTTTTTTATACGTTCCAAATCTGCTGTCAAATTTCTCCTAATTTGAGTGATTTAAGAGAAAAATAACTACATGTGAAAGTACTAAGTTGGCTATGACAATTTTTTCGTGGTTTATTATGTCAAATTTGAAATTTTGAGTAAAAATTACATTAAAACGAGTACCCACAATGTAGATTTTAGATAAAAACTAACGAAGTTACAGTAGGCCATGCAACTTGATTATTTTCCAACCAAACCCTGTCGTGTTTGTACTCGTTTTAATACGCTTTTTTATACGTTCCAAATCTGCTGTCAAATTTCTCCTAATTTGAGTGATTTAAGAGAAAAATAACTACATGTGAAAGTACTAAGTTGGCTATGACAAGATTTTCGATGTTCATTGTGTCAAATTTGAAATTTTGAGTAAAAATTACATTAAAACGAGTACCCACAATGTAGATTTTAGATAAAAACTAACAAAGTTACAGTAGGCCATGGCTCAAATGCAACTTGTTTATTTTCCAACCAAACCCTGTCGTGTTTGTACTCGTTTTAATACGCTTTTTTCCGTACGTTCCAATTCTGCTGTCCAATTTCTCCTAATTAGAGTTATTTAAGATAAAATAACTACATTCGAAAGTACTAAGTTGGCTATGACAATTTTTTCGTGGTTTATTATATCAAATTTGAAATTTTGAGAAAAAATTGCATTAAAATAAGTACTTACAACCTAGATTTTGGTTAAAATTGACGAAATTAAAGTAGGCGATGGCCCAAATGCAACTTGTTTATTTTCCAACCAAACCCTGTCGTGTTTGTACTCGTTTTAATACGCTTTTTTCCGTACGTTCCAATTCTGCTGTCCAATTTCTCCTAATTAGAGTTATTTAAGATAAAATAACTACATTCGAAAGTACTAAGTTGGCTATGACAATTTTTTCGTGGTTTATTATATCAAATTTGAAATTTTGAGAAAAAATTGCATTAAAACAAGTACTTACAACCTAGATTTTGGTTAAAATTGACGAAGTTAAAGTAGGCGATGGCCCAAATGCAACTTGTTTATTTTCCAACCAAACCCTATCGTGTTTGTACTCGTTTTAATACGCTTTTTTCCATACATTCCAAATTTGTTGTTAAGATTTTAATTCGAGCTCGTTGTTTTCATATAAAAGCACATTTATAGTCATACGATAAAATAATTGTGTTTATATATCGATATATTTTTCCAATACACCCGAAATAAAATAAAAACGATTGAAACTGGCTCATTAAACTTCCAACAAATTGATTGTGGTTAATTAGAGTGAGTAAAATGCAAAATAAAATCCCGCATTGAACTTGTTTCATATACTTATGTCTTCAATTAACATTTTTTGCTTTATTCAATTTTAATTTGCTCTTCAATGTGTACACATAAAATGTCAAATACAACGCGAAGGACATTAACATTACTATCCATTTAAAAAAAACCGCGTCCGATAAAGCCACCTAATTGCGGGATTTAAAATCGGAAAGCCTGCCTCAATATAACCAAAGTATATATCTTGAAAGCCCTCCGACAGAACAAAACGTGTTTTATATATTTCGCTCTCTTCTATATGAAAACGGCAACATGTCACCCGCGTGGTTCTTAATTAGCAGATATCGCAAATGATACTGACGCAAATTTGCCCATTCCCAAGCTGTTAAAACAGTCGTCCGTCGTACCGCGACCAGTTTTATATTACCACAAGTCCAGCGCTGCCTGCGATCTGTGCTCACCATTACACTATTTCACGACAATCAGACCAAATGTTGCAAATGAACTCATTACAATAATTGTATCTGGTGCACAATCGCCTCCGGTATTCTATGTAAGTGGACATTTACATTAGATGGAAGAGAAATGTGTGAGAAAATCTCGTTTGGCACCCTGTATACACCAGCACAATTATTTAAATATGTTAAGTACTTCTTTGGTTAACGCCACTGAAGTTTGGCGTAGCGACAGGAAAAATTTCAAAGGAGATTTGTTAAAATATATACAGGGTGTCCCCCAACTTAATTTAGTCCAAAGCTGTGACACCCTGTATAATTTTTTGCGGCCAAATTGAACACAATATATTCCAGCTTAATTCTTAAATTATAAGTTACGTAAATATGTCATTTTACTTTTTAAATATTTTCAAAATGGCGTAAAGTAGTAAATTGTTCAGGTCTGGACTGGCCCATTTAACCAAAAAAGTACAAAACTGTTCTAATATCAAGAATCTGCACCTACACACCACCGTTACATCACACTATCCGAAACCCTTTCAACTTTACATGGAAAAGGTGCTAATCCTCATGTTATCCCCCATCTAGTTGGCTTCCTTCAACTCTAACGAATCTAACGATTAACTCACTGAGCCTATAATTTAATTTTACATAACCGAGTCGGTCTCCTAGCCTAGATAAAAACAGTTAGTTGCAGAAAGTGGAATCGATCTCTTGGAGGGGGATGGGGGTGTGAGTTATTAAACGCGCGAAATTTAAACTGTCACAACAATGAAACAAAACAACGTAGGTGGCATCTATCGGTATATCGAAACAACAATTTTACATTAAGTTTATAGTGTGGTGTCTTGGCGCTACTGTAGAGATAAGAATCCAGTTAGCCATGTAGGTATTAAACAAACTGTGATGTATTAGAGTGCCAGGCATGGCACACTAGCTTAAACAGGTATAAAACAATTTTCATGCTTAAATGACATCACAGATTTAATTCAATCTCTCCACCAGGCTAGTAAATTGTGAAATTATAATTAAACCGCCTGTTGTTTGTTGTAAAATCCAAGACAGAAAAACCACTAAAGTATTAATGAACGTTGATGTCTACGCCCCACAGTCCAGGCCAACTGGATATGCCCTCCTCAATGCGTTAGACAGGACAAGGTAGAATCATCATCGATCTCGACGTGCGAGCGCGAGAGAAGGGGGCGTGGTGAGATGGCGCCACAATCGCCCAAAGACCAAACACTCATATCTCTTACATTAAAACTCTTTTATATACAGTTTCACAAAGTGTAAAGAAGATAATTTCGTTTTTTAAAGGTCGAGAATCTGAGATGTAGCTAATGATTTACTTGGTGAGAAAAGTAAACGCGAATTCCATTCGAAAAGCAAACAAGAGGGGTTACATAATTTCACTTCAAGGGGGTGCTAAAATGTTTGTAGCGTGATTTAGGATAAAAATTAAGCTAGTTTATAATACTAACTTCGTTACGGTTAGATTTTTGACGTTTATTGTATCAAATTTGAATTTTTGAGAAAAAATCACATTAAAATGAGTACCCACAACGTATACTTCGGACTAAAACCAACAAAGTTACATATGTGTAAAGTAGGCCATGCCCCAAACCCAACTTTGTTATTTTCCAGTCGAATTCCGCCGTGTTTGTACTCGTTTTAATACGCTTTTTACCGTACGTTTCAAATCTACTATTAAATTTGAGTCTTTTTTACCAACAAAGTAATTTAATAAAAATTACTACATTTCAAAGTACTAAGTTGGCTATGGTTAGTGTTTCGATTTTTAATGTAGCAAATTTGAATTTTCGAGAAAAAATTACATTAAAACGAGTACCCACAACGTAAGTTTTAGATAAGAACTAACGAAGTTACAGTAGGCCATGGTTCTTTAATTTCAAAGCAAACTATACCGTGTTTGTACTCGTTTTAATAGGATTTTTTCCGAGAAATCCAAATTCGCTGTCAAAATTGCTATAATTTGAGTATTATTTCGTATAAGATGAAATAAAAGTTTCGAAATGCTAAGTTGGCGCTGATTAGTTTTTGGTCGTTAATTATGTAAAATTTGAGCTTATGAGAGAAAACTACATAAAAATGAGTGCATTTAGAACTAAAAGTAAATGCGCAAAGTTGGCCATGCCTATAAACACAACTCTCTTATTTTCCAACCAAACCCTATCGTGTTTGTACTCGTTTTAATACGCCTTTTCGAGCACATTCCAAATTCGTTGTCAGATTTCCTCTATCGGCTCGCCTTCGCCGTTTTGGTTAATAAATTTTCGAATAGATAAACATTGTGTCATTATTTAAATGGTTGGAAACACCGTGTGAGACCAAAACGATGAGAGAACGACCACACAACGCACCAATACAAGTTTCCCTTCCGATCGCGGCCAACAAATCATCGATTGGATAGACAACAACAACAACAACAAAAAGACGATGAAAAACAAACAAAATGAACAAACAGTAGTATATTGCATATAGATGTGTGTGCGAGAGGAAAAGACGTTAAGAAAATAAAACCAGTTTTATTAAATTTCAAATTGTGGATGTGCCTTGGTGATGGTGATGGTTGTGCTCATGTTGGAATTCTTGTATATACACAGAAAAAATCGCGATATTAGTCTTCTCCTTAAAATTAAAATAATAAATGAATATAGTAGAATAAAACACAGTGGCAAAGACAGAAATACACAAACACACAACCGTTGCCCTGCTATACACACAGCAATTATCTTTATCTTAATTATAATTAAATCACCTAATTAAGATTAGGAATAAACATGTACAACTTGAGAATAAATTATTTTTTTCACACGACACCGCCAAAGTTCTATTCTGAATAGGAAAAAATGAGAGCGCGCGCCAGTATATCATTGGGGAATTTTGGTGTGCCTCAGGGAGGCACAAGTGGGCTTTTATAGGTCTCAGGTTTATGACTTATTTCCTGTAAAGTTAAGTTTGTGTCATTTTTTAAATTTATGACGTAATCCCAAGGATTTTTTCGTTAATTAAAACTGTAAATCTGTGTGATTTGGTACTTAAAAACAAATGAAGAACGTCTGTTTTACAAAATTACGTCTATATTAATGTCGAATTTTTACAAAATTTAATTATTTTTGTCTTCATTTTATAGTTCAGGCATAAAAAATTCTGTTTTTTATATACCTAAATGTGGTACCCAAAAACAAATGAACCATTTTCAAAAACTGTGTTGGGTACCCAAAAAGTTTTCACAAATTCAAAATTTTTAACTTTTCGATTTACCTTCGCATTTTTTCGTTTTTGTGTTAAATTTGGTGCCATTTGTTCCAAATGTGAAATTTTCGAGATGCCACAAGGTTTCTACTTGACCCCCTACGAAAGTTAGTTGTTCCTGTTTGTTTTTTCGATAGATTGTAACTCGATGAAGCAATTTATTAAAGTGAAGAGCCCAAACTACGAAATATAATAAAATAAAAACGAAATTCCAGGATGTAAGAGTTAGCGAGAGCATCAGCGGCAATGTAACGTTTTGGTGCGAGATAAAGATGCCGATAAAATGTCGGCATTTTAAAAACGTTGCAGGACACATGATTGTGAATTCAAATGTGAAAATTATGCACGTTTTGCGCCAAATGACTGAAGCAGGCGACGCGCTGACTTGCTAATTATTTTTCCACACACACACACTCACACAGAAAATTATTATAATATTTTATATACCTCACACCATGCAGCGTTTTAATACAAATATAAATAATATTATTGTCAAGGCGACAATTTCTAAAAGTACCGCTTATTTTTATTATATTCGTTTCTATATTAATTAGGCACCGAATGTTGTAACGGTTCACAATCGCGGGGCCTCCAGGTTCTTGTGAGATGTCCATCCACAGCACCACACGACATAATTATGTAATAACAAACGAGTATGGCCCAGGTCGAAGTAGACACAAAAAAGTTAAGTCATTAAACGAAATATTGCTGCGGCAAGTTTATTATAGTTTCAATTTGGCGCGCATAGCATGCTAAGTTGGCTGTGGCTAGTTTTTTTGCGCTTATTACACCAAATTTGGGTTTTTGAGACAAAACTACATTAAAACGAGTACCCACAATGTATATTTCGGACAAAAACTAACAAAGTTACACTGTGCAAAGTAGGCCATGCCTCAAACGCAACTTTGTTATTTTCCAAGCACTCCAAGTACTCGATTTAATACGATTTTTTCCGAGGAATTCAAATCCGCTGTCAGAATTGCTGTAACTCGAGTCTTATGTGCCTTTTTTAATATAGATATTATGTCATAAATTAAATTATTAGAGACCGCAGGTTACTGTGTGCTTTAGGATTATTTATATTAAATTTCAATTAGGAGCGCTAAATAACGTAATTTCGAAATGCTAAGTTGGCTCTGGTTGGTTTTTTAGTATTAACTACGTGAAATTTGAGCTTCTTGGACAAAATTACATGGAAAAGAGTACCCACAACGTGTATTTCAGACAAAAACTAACAAAGTTACAAATGTGTATAGTAGGCCATGCTTTCGAACGCAACTTTGTTGTTTTCCAACCAAAATATGCCGTGTTTGTACTCGATTTAATACGATTTTTTCCGAGGAATTCAAATCCGCTGTCAGAATTGCTATAACTCGAGTGTTATGTGCCTTTTTTAATATAGATATTATGTCATAAATTAACTTATTAGAGACCCCAGGTTACTATGTGCTTTAGGATTATTTATATTAAATTTCAATTAGGAGCGCTAAATAACGTAATTTCGAAATGCTAAGTTGGCTCTGGTTGGTTTTTTAGTATTAACTACGTGAAATTTGAGCTTCTTGGACAAAATTACATGGAAATGAGTACCCACAACGTGTATTTCAGACTAAAACTAACAAAGTTACAAATGTGTATAGTAGGCCATGCTTTCGAACGCAACTTTGTTGTTTTCCAACCAAAATATGCCGTGTTTGTACTCGATTAAATACGATTTTTTCTGTACATTCCAAATCCGCTGTTAGATTTCTCCTAACTTGAGCCTTAAGTCTTTTAAAATATTTAGTGTTATTGTTTGAATGATTGGAAACGCGGTAAGTTTGAATATCTATACAAGTAGTCTTAGTAATTAATTAAAAAAATTGAGTTCTACGTACCAGAAAATCAACCGCTTTTTCTTTCAACTGAAAATAAACATAGTTTAGTTCCAGAGTTATCTATACAATAAAAACAACAAAAAAATAATAAACATTACGTCTAAATATTATCAAATAATTATTTACAAAAAAACCTCATATAGTAAAAACTCGATTTTTTGGGTGACGACAAAACTAACGAGCTGGGGACTCGTAAATAATTTAAAACAGTCAACTTTTACTGTTTTTTTTTTTTGTATGTGTGTTGTGTTCTTTAAGACACAAGCGCGGCTTTTTGTGTTTACTAAAAGGTACAAGGCAGACTCCCTGTGGCACCAGCCATTCATTTTTATTACGACTATTATTATTTCCACCTATTCTCATCTCCTCTCCACCACCCACCCCCTCGTTTCGTTTGTACTATCTTCAAACCATAAAACAAAAACACGTCAAATATTTGCATGCTTATAAAGGCAAGTGGCAGTTATGATGGTTTTTTTTTTGTTTTGTTGCATTTTATTGTCGTCACATTAAAATAATGATGGACAAGCGATGGGAATTTTTTTTTAATATAATGTGACAGTTGGCTATGGTGGATTAGAACTCAAAAACAAATGAAAAACCATAATATTTAGTTTTTTTGAAAAAGTTAGTTTTTTTTAAGAGATAGTTTAGATTCGACTTAAGGGGGGTCGATGTACTGTGGCGCCACCCCTTTGCCAAAAAACAACTTAAGACCAATAATAACAGTTATCTGAAGCCCTACTAAGTGTAGCTTTAGGTACAATTTTCACACTGTAATAAATAAACGAAACGTAACGAAAAAACCTTGTGTTATATTTTAATGACCCCGTGCACAACGTTAAAAAAAAACCATCAAGAACCCAACCGACCTATTAAAAGATGAATTATAAACCAACAGATTTGTAACCAGTCGTTATGTTGTTAAGGACATGCTAGTTCTGAATCCTAAATGAGGCATAGGCGCCTCTAGTTAATTTACCTGGACACACACACACATCAGAGTTAGTTCCCTTATACTGTCGCCACCCCATCACCACCAAATTATTTTTGCGCGGGTATGGGGGTGTCGTGTTAGTACCCAAACAGGTGCTTGTTTAGCTGTCATCCGTAAACAAAACACAAAACGCTCCAGACAGTTCCCTTTCACTAACCAACAAAAGGATGCCAGATACCAGAGTGGTTAACATTTTACCTCTCTATGGGGCTACCGCAAGGAGTATCTGAAGATGATCTGTGTTTTTCACACAAGAAAAAATAATCCTAATAGAAGATAAGTAGGTATAATAAGAAGCGACCGGAGGACAATTGAGTGGCGGCACCTTTATACCAAGGATAATCTCGGTCAGATATAACGGGCTTATAAACAGGAGCGCCCCCCACTGACGACCATCAAAGCTGATGATGGGAATTTTTTTTCTAACAAGGAAAATGTTCTAAACTTGCTATGAATTATTCTACACTGTTCTAACCTATCACCAAGTATAAAATGTTCTAATCGTGCTATGAATGTTCTAAATTTATGCCAAACTGTTCTAAAAGTGTTCTAAATTATCACTAAGGTGTCTAAAAATGTTCTAATATTGTATGAGTTGTTCTAACGTGTTCTAAATTTATGCCAGACTGTTCTAAAGTGTTCCAAATTATCACTAAGGTGTCTAAAATGTTCAAATATTGTTATGAGTTGTTCTAACGTGTTCTAAATTTATGCCAGACTGTTCTAAAGTGTTCTAAATTTATGCCTAACTGTTCTAAACTAGCACTAAGTTATCTATAATCTTCTAATCTTGCTATGAGTGTTCTAAATTCTGTTGTCAACTTGCACATTTTCCGTTAATGTAAATTTTCTTTTGTTCATAGACAAAATTGCGGACACGCCAAAGACAAATAAACCTAAAACCCCCAAGCCCTAGCAGTTTTCTTTGTTTTTGGTACCATGATGTAAAAGTGTATATAAGAACCCAGGCAGGCAGGCAGGCAGGCAAACCGCGTCTTGGCACGGGTAGTAAGTGGCGCCATCAATCATCACGGTACAAACTACGCCCAGAGCTGTCTGCTAAACAAACATATAATTATGTATATGAACCCCCTGTTTTTATTCCGGGGCCCACTATCATTACCACAATACCTGACCACCTCGACTGGCTTATATATATATATATATATATATACAACATTGCAAGATCACCAAAAACGATAATCTCTCTACACCAGCCAACGAGTGAGACAACCCAATGCTATATAAGTTATTATTAAAGTGGCAGGCCAGGCGCGCACTGGGGGCCCCCACGCGAACCCAAGAATTACTCAATGAAAATACTTACACAAAAACGATGTTATCGGCTGGATATAACCAATTTAATACAACCGGGGGAAAAAAGGATTTCGTTCACTATATCGATGATATTTTTCACGATGTGTATGCTTTTTAAGCAAATTGATATGTTGGGTTGGGAACTTGACGTTTATGGGGCTTTTTTCTCTTTCATTGCACAAGATTCATTAATTATACGAACGGCCAAAGTGCAAGAGTTGACTATTCATCTGGAAATTATACGTGGGCAACGTTAGAACACTTCCGAACACGATTAGAACACGGTAGAACAACTGGGCACAAGGTTAGAACACTTCAGAACAATTTACTGCAAGTGCAGAACATTTTACACAATTTAGTCCGAGGTTAGAACACTTTAGAATAGTTCAGCACAATTTTAGAACAACTTAGTGCAAGATTCGAACACTTTAGAACAGCTTGGTGTAAATTTAAAACGCTTCAGAACAATTTACTGCAAGTGCAGAACATTTTACACAATTTAGTCCAAGGTTAGAACACTTTAGAATAGTTCAGCACAATTTTAGAACAACTTAGTGCAAGATTCGAACACTTTAGAACAGCTTGGTGTAAATTTAAAAAACTTCAGAACAATTTACTGTAAGTGCAGAACATTTTACACAATTTAGTCCGAGGTTAGAACACTTTAGAATAGTTCAGCACAATTTTAGAACAACTTAGTGCAAGATTAGAACACTTTTGAACAGCTTGGTGTAAATTTAAAACGCTTCAGAACAATTTACTGCAAGTGCAGAACATTTTACACAATTTAGTCCAAGGTTAGAACACTTTAGAATAGTTCAGCACAATTTTAGAACAACTTAGTGCAAGATTAGAACACTTTAGAACAGCTTGGTGTAAATTTAAAGAACTTCAGAACAATTTACTGTAAGTGCAGAACATTTTACACAATTTAGTCCGAGGTTAGAACACTTTAGAATAGTTCAGCACAATTTTAGAACAACTTAGTGCAAGATTAGAACACTTTAGAACAGCTTGGTGTAAATTTAAAGAACTTCAGAACAATTTACTGTAAGTGCAGAACATTTTACACAATTTAGTCCGAGGTTAGAACACTTTAGAATAGTTCAGCACAATTTTAGAACAACTTAGTGCAAGATTCGAACACTTTAGAACAGCTTGGTGTAAATTTAAAAAACTTCAGAACAATTTACTGTAAGTGCAGAACATTTTACACAATTTAGTCCGAGGTTAGAACACTTTAGAATAGTTCAGCACAATTTTAGAACAACTTAGTGCAAGATTAGAACACTTTAGAACAGCTTGGTGTAAATTTAAAGAACTTCAGAACAATTTACTGTAAGTGCAGAACATTTTACACGATTTAGTCCGAGGTTAGAACACTTTAGAATAGTTCAGCACAATTTTAGAACAACTTAGTGCAAGATTAGAACACCTTGGTGTAAATTTAAAACGCTTCAGAACAATTTACTGCAAGTGCAGAACATTTTACACAATTTAGTCCAAGAACAGTTCGATGTTAGGTTAGAACATCTTGAACTTAAATAATTCGATGTGTCCCTTAGTCCGACTCTGTTCGAAATCAAATGGTTTTTGTTTACCACAGCCTACATATTTTATTATTTTTATTTCTCTATTTACGAAATGTTCTTTTCATGCGTGCCCTACCGCTATCATTTTGTTTTTTTGCCAACCACAGCCACCTCAATCAGATGTTTGTAAAATGGTAATTCTATTGGTAGCCTAAATTTGTTGAACACACTCGCTATAATACGATAACACGTGTCGATAAAATCGTTTCGGAATAAATCACGTGAGGTACTAAAAAGTAGAATCCGGTTTAAATTGTTGTATGTGTGGAGTTCTACAGGGTAGTAGATGTTTTAGGGATTTAGGGAAAACACAAAAAATTATGATAGGTAATTATGTTGACACGTTGTCACGTGGTCGTCTTTATAAAATGGATAGACTATACGAGTAGTCGCAATTTTTTCATCAAACTGTCTGCTAAGTAGTTAAACTAAACAAACTCGAGGGCCCAGCGATGAGGAAGTTTATAAAAAAGGGTACGAGAGAAACAATTTGAATTAATTTCGTTTTAGAAACAGTGGGCAGCCATCAAAAGGGGATACGGGACCCAATGGGGGGTAAATTATTTAAATTCGTCTTTGTTCTAACCCATGTAGTGTATATCATCATCCAGAAGTAAAAATCCTACTAATATAATAACTAACATTTAATTGCTTAGTGTAATTCGGGCCCTTGTAACTTAACCTTGGGGGACATCCGTAAATATAAGTACACAAAACTGTGCAGAAAAGGTCAACATCAACTTTACAATGTGATCTTCTTGAGATGTTGAGAGAAACGCCGGACTGTGCATATATTTGTTTACGAGTTCCCCTCTTGTTCTTCCGCTTAACACCACAGCAAATATTTAACGACTGGCCATCTGTGATCTGTCGATGACTACCGCTTTTATCGGTATAAGTAGAAAAAATTGAACTGGGGTTTAATGGATGTAACAAAAAGGGGACAGAGGTTAAAACCTAAAACCGATCATCATTTTTCGGGATAACTATAAATACGACAAAGTTATCAGTTATTTTATTATACAAACATAATTAATCAAAAAAATTTAAAATTAACAAACCAACAAACATGATGATAATGTGTCATATTTCTTATCGCGCAATACAAATATGTTTATTATTTCTCACCAAACGATTTATGTCAATCATGTTAATATAATTAGATGGAGCAATTCATTATAATAATATTCCAGTCTTATCACTGTTCACTATGCTCTTTGATATAGCGCCGAAAAAACCACCACGATTTTTTTTTTGTATAGTGTTAAGTTGCCTTGTCCCTTGTGCGGTGTGGCTTTGACTTTCCAATTCGGTGAGCTAAAAATTAATCGCCTGACAAAAAAATTTCCGTCTATGAGGACGAAGTGACGCTTCAGTTGGCCTATAACCAAATTCCGATGATAGAAAAGTTGAAGGTAGGTGTAGCGATCACATGACGACAATTTTGTTTGATAACTTGAAGAATTAAGAAATAATTGCAAGATTATCTTAGATTTTATGTCTGAAATTTATTTCTACATCTTATAGCTTTCAAAATTAGGATGTAAAAGTTTCAATTAGTCTTAAAAGAATGTCTACTAAATTCAAAAAATCAAATTTGAGTTTGATAACTTGAAGAACAAACAAGCAGCAAGATTATCTTCAAAAATTGCCAAAAATTATCTTCTACTAAACTTCTACGTCTTATAGCTTCCAAAATAGCACAAATTAGGTAGTAAAAGTTTCAATTAGTCTTCAAAGAATGTCTACTAGATTCAAAAAGTCAAATTTGAGTTTGATAACTTGAAGAACAAACAAGCAGCAAGATTATCTTCAAAAATTGCCAAAAATTATCTTCTACTAAACTTCTACGTCTTATAGCTTCCAAAATAGCACAAATTAGGTAGTAAAAGTTTCAATTAGTCTTCAAAGAATGTCTACTAGATTAAAAAAATCAAATTTGAGTTTGATAACTTGAAGAACAAACAAACTGCAAGATTATTTTAAAAAATTTCGAAAAATTATCTTCTACTAAACTTCTACGTCTTATAGCTTCCAAAATAGCACAAATTAGGTAGTAAAAGTTTGGATTAGTCTTAAAAGAATGTCTACTAGACACAAAAAGTCAAATTTGAGTTTGATAACTTGAAGAACAAACAAGCAGCAAGATTATCTTCAAAAATTACCAAAAATTATCTTCTACTAAACTTCTACGTCTTATAGCTTCCAAAATAGCACAAATTACGTAGTAAAAGTTTCAATTAGTCTTCAAAGAATGTCTACTAGACACAAAAAGTCAAATTTAAGTTTGATAACTTGAAGAACAAACAAATAGCAAGATTATCTTCAAAAATTGCCAAAAATTATCTTCTACTAAACTTCTACGTCTTATAGCTTCCAAAATAGCACAAATTAGGTAGTAAAAGTTTCAATTAGTCTTCAAAGAATGTCTACTAGACACAAAAAGTCAAATTTGAGTTTGATAACTTGAAGAACAAACAAGCAGCAAGATTATCTTCAAAAATTGCCAAAAATTATCTTCTACTAAACTTCTACGTCTTATAGCTTCCAAAATAGCACAAATTAGGTAGTAAAAGTTCAATTAGTCTTCAAAGAATGTCTACTAGATTAAAAAAATCAAATTTGAGTTTGATAACTTGAAGAACAAACAAACTGCAAGATTATTTTAAAAAATTTCGAAAAATTATCTTCTACTAAACTTCTACGTCTTATAGCTTCCAAAATAGCACAAATTAGGTAGTAAAAGTTTCAATTAGTCTTCAAAGAATGTCTACTAGACACAAAAAGTCAAATTTGAATTTGATAACTTGAAGAACAAACAAGCAGCAAGATTATCTTCAAAAATTGCCAAAAATTATCTTCTACTAAACTTCTACGTCTTATAGCTTCCAAAATAGCACAAATTAGGTAGTAAAAGTTTCAATTAGTCTTCAAAGAATGTCTACTAGATTAAAAAAATCAAATTTGAGTTTGATAACTTGAAGAACAAACAAACTGCAAAATTATTTTAAAAAATTTCGAAAAATTATCTTCTACTAAACTTCTACGTCTTATAGCTTCCAAAATAGCACAAATTAGGTAGTAAAAGTTTCAATTAGTCTTCAAAGAATGTCTACTAGACACAAAAAGTCAAATTTGAGTTTGATAACTTGAAGAACAAAAAACAGCAAGATTATCTTCAAAAATTGCCAAAAATTATTTTCTACTAAACTTCTACGTCTTATAGTTTCCAAAATAGCACAAATTAAGTAGTAAAAGTTTAGATTAGTCTTAAAAGAATGTCTACTAGACACAAAAAGTCAAATTTGAGTTTGATAACTTGAAGAACAAACAAGCAGCAAGATTATCTTCAAAAATTGCCAAAAATTATCTTCTACTAAACTTCTACGTCTTATAGCTTCCAAAATAGCACAAATTAGGTAGTAAAAGTTTCAATTAGTCTTCAAAGAATGTCTACTAGATTAAAAAAATCAAATTTGAGTTTGATAACTTGAAGAACAAACAAACTGCAAGATTATTTTAAAAAATTTCGAAAAATTATCTTCTACTAAACTTCTACGTCTTATAGCTTCCAAAATAGCACAAATTAGGTAGTAAAAGTTTCAATTAGTCTTCAAAGAATGTCTACTAGACACAAAAAGTCAAATTTGAATTTGATAACTTGAAGAACAAACAAGCAGCAAGATTATCTTCAAAAATTGCCAAAAATTATCTTCTACTAAACTTCTACGTGGTTCTCCAAGGTACTGTCTTTAGCCCCATTTGAAATATGTATACCTGAGCTTTCGTCTAAACAACTACCCCCTCCCCGTTCCTTCCCTCCCCAAAACACACATAAATTCCCCGGTTTTATTAACGTGTCATGTCATTATTTGATTTTTCTGTTTTATTTTTTTACAACGTTTTCCCTCGTTGTGTTTTCCTGATGTCTATCAATCATTTTAGTGGCTTTATTAGACCCAAACAAAACACATCCATAACCCGGCAAAGTTATATCAAATATGGGATGTACCCCCTTTCCACCCCCCAGTTCTTCCTTTGGAAAAAATCATGGCGTGCTCTATGGAAATATGAATGTTAGCGAAAAAAACCAAAAGGGGGATAATCCGAAGACTCTACGGCATGTAGATCTAAGGTCTAGGTTCGTGTGAACTTTGTTCCTAGAAACTGATATAACACCCTTGCCGTCTCGAACATCACGTGACAGTGGATGGGAAATTCGGTCGTATGGTGTATGGGCACTGGGGTAGTTTTCCCATTTCAGTGTTGGTAATTTTCGAGTGTTAATACAACAACGAAATGGCCACTAATGCTTCGAAGGTGTTTGCCTTATGTGGGTTTGTCACGCGAGCTCCTCGTGAAAACGTGTGTGTTGGTGATGGGGTTGGAAACACGGGCGAAAAAAACGGGGGTGGGTGAGTAGGGAATATGGGGGGTGGGAGGAGGATGATGCGCCAAACCCTCGGTAACTTGGTTTTCTTGGTTGTGGGGCTTTTGGGGGTTGGCTAGAAGCAGTAAAAGTAATATTTTATTTAGGTTTGGCTTTTCTTTGTATTGACGCCGCCGAATGGAAATTCCAACACGACTATATTGTATACAGGGTGGTGGTGGTGGTGGTGGTGGTGAATAAATTCCAAGCAATGATTTTTTAGCGAAAAATATTAAGCCAAACTTGCAACTTTATTAAGAGAAAATTTAGACGAAGTTTGAAGTACCTAATCTTAAATGTCTACTAGATCTAAAAAGTCAAATTTGAGTTTGATAACTTGAAGAACAACCAAATAATAGCGAGATTATCTTCAAAAAGTGCCTAAAATTATCTTCTACTAAACTTCTACGTCTTATAGTTTCCAAAATACCACAAATTAAGTATTAAAAATTTGAATTACTTTTAAAAGAATGTCTACTAAATTCAAAAAGTCAAATTTGAGTTTGATAATTTGAAAAATAAACAAATGCTGGTAAGATTTTCGTCACAAATTTGCCTAAAATTATCTTCTATCAACTTCAACGTCTTATAGCTTCCAAGATTTAAGGATTTGCCTAAAATATTTCAATTGGACATACCATAAGTCCAACATTCCACCCATTGTAATTTTCATACTGCAAGAGGTAGAAGACGAGATTAGATATATTATAATTATTAACAAAAATATGTTGTAAATTACGCCTTTTTATTTATATTAGTTAAACTATAAGAATTAGAAATAGCCGATAAATTGTATTATAACCTCACTTTTATCAAATGTCAGAATATTTGACAGTTATCTGTCTTTTTTTCATAGCCTACTCAAATTTACTTGATGAATAAATGGAAGTATATTTTAAAATTGAGGAAAACAGTCATTGTTCAATTGTTTTTCATGCTAGAAACGTCAGATTTTTTGTATTCTATAGCTGGAACATTCCAGTACACTGTGCTAAAAAATCAAACAACCACTAACATTTGTACCAAAACTATAGGCAGTAGAAGTTGAGAGATACTTATAATTTAAATTTTGTGTAAAAGCCGACGCTATTCGCTTGTTTTTTTGAGATATAACCTTAAATTTTTATCCTAATTTAGAGAAAACTTCATTTTTGACATTTTGACTTACTAATCAAGCTGTTCGGAGTAATTGTTTCCAAACTATAGGCAGTAGAAGTTGACAGACACTTAAATTTGAAATTTTGCTTAAAAACCGATGATAATCGCTTGTTTTTTTGAGATATAACCTCAAATTTTCATCCTAATTTAGAGAAAACTTTATTTTGGACATTTTGACATACTAATCAAGCTATTCGAAGTAATTGTTTCCAAACTATAGGCAGTAGAAGTTGACAGACAGTTAAAATTGAAATTTTGCCTAAAAACCGACGATATTCACTTGTTTTTTTGAGATATAACCTCAAATTTTCATCCTAATTTAGAGAAAGCTTCATTTTGGACACTTTGACATAGCAACCGAGCTGTTCCAAGTAATTGTTTCCAAACTATAAGCAGTAGAAGTTGACAGACACTTAAAATTGAAATTTTGCCTAAAAATCGACGATATTCGCTTGTTTTTTTGAAATATAACCTCAAATTTGTATCCTAATTTAGAGAAAACTTAATTTTGAACATTTTGACATACTATTCAAGCTGTTCGAAGTAATTGTTTCCAAACTATAGGCAGAAGAAGTTGACAGACACTTAAAATTGAAATTTTGCCTAAAAACCGACGATCTTCACTTGTTTTTTTGAGATATAACCTCAAATTCTCATCCTAATTTAGAGAAAACTTCATTTTGGACATTTTGACATACTAGTCAAGCTGTTCGAAGTAATTGTTTCCAAACTATAGGCAAAAGAAGTTGACAGACACTTAAAATTGAAATTTTGTCTAAAAACCGACGATCTTCACTTGTTTTTTTGAGATATAACCTCAAATTTTCATCCTAATTTAGAGAAAACTTCATTTTGGACATTTTGACATACTAGTCAAGCTGTTCGAAGTAATTGTTTCCAAACTATAGGCAGAAGAAGTTGACAGACACTTAAAATTGAAATTTTGTCTAAAAACCGACGATCTTCACTTGTTTTTTTGAGATATAACCTCAAATTTTCATCCTAATTTAGAGAAAACTTCATTTTGGACATTTTGACATACTAGTCAAGCTGTTCGAAGTAATTGTTTCCAAACTATAGGCAGAAGAAGTTGACAGACACTTAAAATTGAAATTTTGTCTAAAAACCGACGATCTTCACTTGTTTTTTTGAGATATAACCTCAAATTTTCATCCTAATTTAGAGAAAACTTCATTTTGGACATTTTGACATACTAGTCAAGCTGTTCGAAGTAATTGTTTCCAAACTATAGGCAGTAGAAATTGACATGCAAAACATAAAATGAATTTTGTTGTTTTTTGTAACATGCATAAATCTGATTGGCCTTCGAAAAATTGTATGGGGTTAAAATGGAACCTTGCGGTGCCCCCGCCGCTGTCAAAAAGTAAACAAAGTTTCGTGTGCTTTTAATTTATTGTGAAAATAATCCGGTTTAAGGTGGCACATAGTCAAACGTAATGTCGGTGTTCGCTCCCAAATTGATTATTATGTCAACATTCGGAGCCCTGTGCAAATATGGCGGCAAAGTTAAAGCTTTTCAATAGCAAATATGTACAGTAGTATTAAACCAAAAGCTTCCATACAGCGTGTTGTTGACATTAAGGCAGAAAAATAAAAAAATTTAAACGAAAAACTATGTTCGTGTTATTTTACCATCAATGGTAGCAAAAAATAAAGTAAATAAAAGTGGTATAGTTGGATTTTGTTTGATTGTGAGTTCTTTAAGTAGTTTTTAATTTGTAACATATGTATTATGCAGGAATTATCGAAAAATGTTTTGTATTGTGTACCATCATCAAACATTCAAAACGGAAAAGTTGAGAAACTTTTATATCTCCACAAAACTATTGTTTATGTAACAAAATAAGAAATCAATAAATGCTATCGGTTGGTTGGTTCTGTAGTAAAGAAATGTGTAACAAAGAAATTTATAAATTATTCTCGACGTGTACACTTTTAAACGATGACAATAAAAGCCTAATGATTCCACACTAATGAATATAATGTTTAACATAATATGTCATTATGTTTTTTCCAATCAATACAAATACTTCTTTGTAACAATCGAACTGTTTACAATACAGTCTACGTTGGCTTTTTGCTGTAATCAATTGATTGCAGGGGGAGGGCGCTGAAATATCCGACGATTACGGTCCTGTTTCCGCAAATTCGAAATTAGCAAGTTATCACTTTGTCCCTTATAAAAAACGTCCCCAATCCCACTTCTGATATCTTTTTAATCATCTTTTCTGTCACTTAGATTAGATTATTTATAATACTGTTTTAGGCCTAAAATTGAACCTTGCGGTAGACATTTTTTTATATATATTTTTTTAGCCGTTTATTTCCGTAAAGATTGACCTACTACAGTTTTTAAACTATTTGTGCTGAAAACGTGAAATTTTCAGTCTATTTTAGAGGAGACTTGTCTTTAGTAAAGCGTGTAAATTTGACACTTGTATACCAAAAAACAAAAGAACTGTAGGAGTTTTTCTGTAAAATTTATAAAATCTTCATGGCACTTACTCGATTTAATGCCCTATAGTTTCTAAACTATCCGCGATGCTAAACTAAAATTTTCAGGATTTTGTAAAGGAATCTTGTCGGTAACTAAAACAGTAAATTTGACAGTTGTAGGTAAAAAAACAAGTGAACTAGAGGCGTTCTCCTTATTAATTCACAAAACTTTCATCGATTTGATGTCCTATAGTTTCTAAACTATCTGCAATAGAAAACTGAAATTTTCAGGATTTTGTAAAGGAATCTTGTCAGTAATTAAAACAGTAAATTTGACAGTTGTAGGTAAAAAAACAAGTGAACTAGAGGCGTTCTCCTTATTAATTCACAAAACTTTCATCGATTTGATGTCCTATAGTTTCTAAACTATCTGCAATAGAAAACTGAAATTTTCAGGATTTTGTAAAGGAATCTTGTCGGTAACTAAAACAGTAAATTTGACAGTTGTAGGTAAAAAACAAGCGAACTAGACGCAATTTCCTTAATTGTTCACAAATTCTCATAGCTTTCCGTTAGTTTGACGTCCTGTCGTTTCTATATTATTTTCAGTAGAAACCTGAAATTTTCGGGACATTGTAACTGAAGCTTGCCATTATCAAAAAAGTATATATGACAGTTTTAGGTAGAAAAACAATTGAACTAGAGACGCTTTCCTTAAATGTTCACAAATTCTCCTAGCTTTCAGTAAGTTTGACTTCCTATAATTTCCATATTATTTTCAGTAGAAACCTGAAATTTTCAGGAGATTGTAACGCAGATTTGCTATTATCAAAAAAAGGATATATGACAGTTTTAGGTAGAAAAACAATTGAACTAGAGACGATTTCCTTAAATGTTCACAAATTCTCATAGCTTTCAGTAAGTTTGACTTCCTATAATTTCTATATTATTTTCAGTAGAAACCTGAAATTTTCGGGAGATTATAACTGAGACTTGCCATTAACAAAAAAAGTATATGACAGTTTTAGGTAGAAAAACAATTGAACTGGAGACGATTTCATTAAATGTTCACAAATTCTCTTAGCTTTCAGTAAGTTTGACTTCCTATAGTTCCTATATTATTTTCAGTAGAAACCTGAAATTTTCAGGAGATTGTAACTGAGACTTGCCTTTAACAAAAAAAGTAAATATGACAATTTTAGGTAGAAAAACAATTGAACTAGACGCGATTTCATTAAATGTTCACAAATTCTCATAGCTTTCACTAAGTTTGACTTCCTATAATTTCTATATTATTTACAGTAGAAACCTGAAATTTTCAGGGGATTGTAACGGAGACTTGCTATTAACAAAAAAAGTAAATATGACAGTTTTAGGTAGAAAAACAATTGAACTAGAGATAATTTCCTTAAATGTTCACAAATTCTCCTAGCTTTCAGTAAGTTTAACGTCCTATAGTTTCTATATTATTTACAGTAGAAACCTGAAATTTTCAGGAGATTGTAACGGACACTTGCCATTAACAAAAAAAGTAAATATGACAATTTTAGGTAGAAAAACAATTGAACTAGACGCGATATCCTTAAGAGTTCACAAATTTTTACAGCTGAATAGTAGATTTGATGTCCTATAGTGTCTAAATTATTTACAGTGGACACCTAAAAATTTCAGGAGATTGTCCCGTAGCCTTTCTATTAACTAAAAAAGTAAGTCTGATAGTTCTACGTAGAAAAACAATTGAGCTAGTAAGTTCCAATATAGATAAATGATCAAATAGAAGTGTTAACGACCTCATAACGAAGGCTGGGTGGAAGAGAAGAAGAAGATTACATCCTAAAACATGTTTTATTTAAAGCGAACTTCCATTTCTCGATTTTCAGTTATTCTAATCACCTAACATATTAATTAATAGGTGCCCACCACAGCAATTCATTATCCACCGCCCTCGAAACCAACCATAACCATCAAGTTCACGTCACTAATTAATTAGCGCCCAAAAACAAACTAAGAATAATTAATATTGTCAGCTTTAAAAAAAACAGAACAATATTACAGTTTTAATAGCTCATTTATAAAAAGCGTCAGCTCAAGAATATTACAACAAAACACACCAAGAGAGAGCCAAAGTTATGGAAAGTGTCACAATGTCACACAACATTTAAAATATTTCTACTGTCGCCAGGCGGTTAACATTTACTATATTTTCTGGGCAATAAATTTAACACCCCTTTATATTATGGTAATTACGAAAAGTTTTTCGTGCAGTTTTGTCTGACGGCGTCAAAGGAATTTAAGAGATTGGCGGGAACTCGTGACCTTGTACTAGATGGCGGTAGTGATACTCGTCCGCCACCTTTCACTCTTCTTCTTCTTCCTCTAATTGCGCTTAAAATGGCTGATAGTGTTATTTTATAGTAGCTGTAGTTTTGATTAAAGTGTTTTAAAAAAATTTCATGCGATTGATCTACATAATGATGACGTCACTCTGTTCTTAAGAAAATTATACTGTAGAAATTATGAAGTAGCGATAATATAACCCCCGCGCATCATATCGATAAGCATAAAAACCCCAAAAGGATTCTCAATGCTTTCGATCACCAACCCCTCTAAATATTGTGGTGCCCCCTCCTCCACCCCCAGAAGGCAGTGAAAGCGCGAAGCGAAATGCATCGTCAAGATTAAAGATAGGTTTCAAATTCCCCTTTCACGTCTCGTCCACACACACACATACACTTTAACTCACCCCCCTAGAGAAAACCCCATGTAGGGGGGTAGGGAGGGTTTTAGTTTAAAAGCTTAGGCGGAAACGAGGGGCGCGCGCCCGCGCGATATGTGGTTCTTCTATTGCTTATGTAATATGATTTCAACCCCTAGTTCTGTGATGTATTATAATATTAAGGATGCTAATAATATGGGAGCTTAAGTCCTTAAAAAAATTTTTTAAAAGCTGGAATTTTTCCGACAGAGTTCAATTCGAGATTAATTCAGGTGCAATTATTGAAACTTGTATTTTAGTTAGTCGACGTTTCGCTTAGGATATTTGAGCTTCTTCAGGGCTACAATTAATGATGAGAGATTGCCATTAACAAAAAAAGTATATATGACAGTTTTAGGTAGAAAAACAATTGAACTAGAGACGATTTCCTTAAATATTCACAAATTCTCACAGCTTTCAGTGTTTGACGTCCTATAATTTCTATATTATTTTCAGTAGAAACCTGAAATTTTCGGGAGATTGTAACTGAGACTTGCCATTAACAAAAAAAGTATATATGACAGTTTTAGGTAGAAAAACAATTGAACTAGAGACGATTTCATTAAATGTTCACAAATTCTCATAGCTTTCAGTAATTTTGACTTCCTATAATTTCTATATTATTTTCAGTAGAAACCTGAAATTTTCGGGAGATTGTAACTGAGACTTGTCATTAACAAAAAAAGTATATATGATAGTTTTAGGTAGAAAAACAATTGAACTAGAGACGATTTCATTAAATGTTCACAAATTCTCATAGCTTTCGTAAGTTTGACTTCCTATAATTTCTATATTATTTTCAGTAGAAACCTGAAATTTTCGAGAGATTGTAACTGAGACTTGTCATTAACAAAAAAAGTATATATGACAGTTTTAGGTAGAAAAACAATTGAACTAGAGACGATTTCATTAAATGTTCACAAATTCTCATAGCTTTCAGTAAGTTTGACTTCCTATAATTTCTATATTATTTTCAGTAGAAACCTGAAATTTTCGGGAGATTGTAACTGAGACTTGTCATTAACAAAAAAAGTATATATGACAGTTTTAGGTAGAAAAACAATTGAACTAGAGACGATTTCCTTAAATGTTCACAAATTCTCCTAGCTTTCAGTAAGTTTGACTTCCTATAATTTCTATATTATTTTCAGTAGAAACCTGAAATTTTCGAGAGATTGTAACTGAGACTTGTCATTAACAAAAAAAGTATATATGACAGTTTTAGGTAGAAAAACAATTGAACTAGAGACGATTTCATTAAATGTTCACAAATTCTCATAGCTTTCAGTAAGTTTGACTTCCTATAATTTCTATATTATTTTCAGTAGAAACCTGAAATTTTCGGGAGATTGTAACTGAGACTTGTCATTAACAAAAAAAGTATATATGACAGTTTTAGGTAGAAAAACAATTGAACTAGAGACGATTTCCTTAAATGTTCACAAATTCTCCTAGCTTTCAGTAAGTTTGACTTCCTATAATTTCTATATTATTTTCAGTAGAAACCAGAAATTTTCAGAAGATTGTAACGGAGACTTGTCATTAACAAAAAAAGTATATATGACAGTTTTAGGTAGAAAAACAATTGAACTAGAGACGATTTCATTAAATGTTCACAAATTCTCATAGCTTTCGTAAGTTTGACTTCCTATAATTTCTATATTATTTTCAGTAGAAACCTGAAATTTTCGGGAGATTGTAACTGAGACTGGCCATTAACAAAAAAAGTATATATGACAGTTTTAGGTAGAAAAACAATTGAACTAGAGACGATTTCCTTAATTGTTCACAAATTCTCATAGCTTTCGTAAGACTTCCTATAATTTCTATATTATTTTCAGTAGAAACCAGAAATTTTCAGAAGATTGTAACGGAGACTTGCCATTAACAAAAAAAGTATATATGACAGTTTTAGGTAGAAAAACAATTGAACTAGAGACGATTTCATTAAATGTTCACAAATTCTCATAGCTTTCAGTAAGTTTGACTTCCTATAATTTCTATATTATTTTCAGTAGAAACCTGAAATTTTCGGGAGATTGTAACTGAGACTTGTCATTAACAAAAAAAGTATATATGACAGTTTTAGGTAGAAAAACAATTGAACTAGAGACGATTTCCTTAAATGTTCACAAATTCTCCTAGCTTTCAGTAAGTTTGACTTACTATAATTTCTATATTATTTTCAGTAGAAACCTGAAATTTTCGGGAGATTGTAACTGAGACTTGTCATTAACAAAAAAAGTATATATGACAGTTTTAGGTAGAAAAACAATTGAACTAGAGACGATTTCCTTAAATGTTCACAAATTCTCCTAGCTTTCAGTAAGTTTGACTTCCTATAATTTCTATATTATTTTCAGTAGAAACCTGAAATTTTTGGGAGATTGTAACGGAGACTTGCCATTAACTAAAAAAGTATATATGACAGTTTTAGGTAGAAAAACAATTGAACTAGAGAGGATTTCATTAAATGTTCACAAATTCTCATAGCTTTCAGTAAGTTTGACTTCCTATAATTTCTATATTATTTTCAGTAGAAACCTGAAATTTTCGGGAGATTGTAACTGAGACTTGCTATTAACAAAAAAAGTATATATGACAGTTTTAGGTAGAAAAACAATTGAACTAGAGAGGATTTCATTAAATGTTCACAAATTCTCATAGCTTTCAGTAAGTTTGACTTCCTATAATTTCTATATTATTTTCAGTAGAAACCTGAAATTTTTGGGAGATTGTAACGGAGACTTGCCATTAACAAAAAAAGTATATATGACAGTTGTACGTAGAAAAACAACTGAACTAGACGTGAATATAAATAGCGGTTCAAACTGGATAAAAGGAGAAACTTGAAGGTCTGAAGGGGGTTCAATATACTGAGCGAAACGTCGATCGAACGAAATAGTTCAGTTGATCTTGAATCATCCCAAGTAGTTTAATACGATGATGTTAAAAATTGTCTAATTTCCTGTGCCCCCAAAATAATTACCCGAGATTAATACGTTGACATTCCAGCATTAATATGCAGGAATTGTCTTGTTTCTGGTCTGGTCCAAAGACTCCAAAGGTGATGAAACGCTATTCAGTGGACCACCTTTGTGTGTGGTGGTATAAAATAAATTCGAGTCCATCAAGAGTGCAACAGAGACACATCTGGGTGTGCGTTGAGTAGGAAAACAGTAGCCTACTATTATTGTAGTTGAGTGGAAAGTGATGTTTTTTATATCTAAATTACTCAGCCGGCTATCGCTTGGTGTCTCGCTACCGTACGGCCAACTTTTGGGTGGCTCAAATAAATGTTACAATAAGGCCCCCTTTTAACACTTTGATACGTTCGGTTGATAAGGAGAAGAAGAGAGTAATGTGTTTTGGGTTTAATAGCTTTGTCTGATGGTAAAGGAAACACCGCCGCACCACGGAATTTTGACACATAATTATTTTCTGAAAATTTTCTACTCAACTATTTCTACTTTTCTCACCAGCACATTCACATATTTTATGTTCCCCTAAGCGAATTTCCGTCACGCCCCAAGGCGGGGCAAGTTGGTGCTTGTGAATAAGACATGTTCTACACCATATATTATGCATTTAGCACTACAGCAAAGGCAGGAAAAAACTTACAGAAAGAGAGACGTTTGTCAAGCAAGCAATGCCCCTTGGGCTGCACGAGAGAATACTAAATCGTTTTATGTTCTGTTGCGTTTGATGTACGAAGTACAGCAGGGAAAAATCGATTGGATTTGGATTATTCATACTAGGTAGGGGGTTAAGAGGGTACCTTGTGGGAGAAGTTGCTAGTTTATAATTTTATGTAACTACCTACACTTGGACTCAAGTTATCTAAGCGAAAATCTCAGAAAAGTAGCTTGATTTCAAAAAAGTGCACCACCGCAAGGCCCGATTTTAGCCCAAAAACTAAATTTTTCAAAAACTGTAACCCAAAATTTGGTTCCAAAATGGACTTAGTTACAAAGAGTATCAAATTAATACCCAAAAAAATTTATATGAAGCCGTTTAAGTAACTAGATTTCAATTATACGAGAAAAGTGAACCGCAAGGTTCTATTTTAGCCCAAAAATTAGATTTTTTCCAAAAATATTAAATTAAAGTTTTTGTTACGAAGACGCCTTATAATTTTATGTAAGTACCTATCTGCATTTGGACTAAAGTTATCTAAGCGAAAATCTCAGAAAAGTAGCTTGATTTCAAAAAAGTGCACCACCGCAAGGCCCGATTTTAGCCCAAAAACTAAATTTTTCAAAAACTGTAACCCAAAATTTGGTTCCAAAATGGACTTAGTTACAAAGAGTATCAAATTAATACCCAAAAAAATTTATATGAAGCCGTTTAAGTAACTAGATTTCAATTATACGAGAAAAGTGAACCGCAAGGTTCTATTTTAGCCCAAAAATTAGATTTTTTCCAAAAATATTAAATTAAAGTTTTTGTTACGAAGACGCCTTATAATTTTATGTAAGTACCTAACTGCATTTGGACTAAAGTTATCTAAGCGAAAATCTCAGAAAAGTAGCTAGATTTCAAAAAAGTGCACCGCAAGGTCCTATTTTAGCCCAAAAATTAGATTTTTTCCAAAAATGTACCTTAAATTAAAGTTTTTTCTTACGAAGACGCCATTTGCTAGTATTTCAGATGAAAAATCTTTATTTTATTGTGACAACGTATTACGTAATATTAGGTGTACCACAAGGTTCAATTTTAGGCCCTATAAAACGTAAGCTAACCTAACTATTATAAAAAATTTCGATGTGTCTTCTGAAGAGCGTCTAAGTTCGTACAAAATTATTTTAGACTTTGTGACATTGTTAAGAGGGCTTAAATTAGAACCTTGTGGTACTTGCTCGCCTCTCAATACAGTTAGTCCCTTTACTTATTTACGTTTCGGCTAAAAAAAAAATAAACCGGCACCTCGGTCGTAAAATGATTATACTTATTTAATGAACATCCACATGGACAACAAAATCTAAAACAAGTTTCTTTTTCGGTGTTGTCGAAGGGCCACGTAAATATAACTTTTACGATTATTCACAGGAATATAAAATCGTTATCCCATTTCGGGTATATAATTAGTGAAGTATTTATGATTTTTTCGTTCGAAAAATTGGTTTGAGCTTTTATATTGATGGTTAATTAGTATACAACAGTGGGGGACCACCTAGGGTGGCCAATACCATCATTATCATCCATGGGATGGAAAAAAACTCTGTGATAACAGCCTCAGATAAAACTAAATACTTGTCGCGCTACCGCATCACAAATTAATTAGGGGAAAAACTGAACAACAGAAAGCAACAACAACAAAATTTCAATATACTTACAAAACCGTGCTTGTCGGAGATGTTGTTGGTCAGTTTGAGTTTGTGAAAGGACACGACTTTTTGCATCCATTGTTCACCGGTTGATGGACTGTCCGGATGAATGTACATTCGTTTCGGCATTTCCGGATCGGCTTTGCCCGCCACCATCCATCGACTGCGGAAATTCAAATCATTATCATCTGGACACACATTTTCTATACGACAATTGAACATTTAGGGGATTCCCCTGTAACACTCACACGTGGCGCCATCTATGGTTTAACATATCGACTACAGCAAAACAGTTTTCTGTATTCCAATAATTAATTCTAAACGTTGATTTTTTTCTTATAAATGTTAAAATTAGAACAAAATACAGCTTCAGATGGCGCCACTTTACGTTGTGGTCACCATAAACGTTTTTTATGTAAATTAATGTCCAACTGTTGTATAAGGAAAAAATAATCACTGACAATCCATGCTAACATGCAATTAACATCTACGAAACACTACTTTCTAAAACTGTAATTGAAGAAATAACAAAAGCACATCTATATATAAAAAAATCATGTCTTGTTTCCTGCACTCTTGATGAACATGTTGATTTTTTTTTTAGTTTGTTATTTCTTCACTTTGTCATATTTTTTTGCTTTTTTGTTTCATTCTACAGTACGCATGCTTCGTGCCTGTTTCTAAAAAAACACCTGACCATCCGGGCGTTTAAATCGCGTATACGAACAAAACAAAACAAACACCCGGATGATATGATGGGTTTTGAGAAAATCGTGTCCGCGTATTCAAAAACGTTAACAGCCAAAAAAACAAAAAAAGAAAACAACAGAAAGTAAAATAAAAAAAAAATAAAATAATATCTAACCTGTTATGAAATTTATATCTACAATCATCGGCGGCCACGATGTCCATTAGTAGAATATATTTGGATTTTTTGTCTAAACCCGACACGCGTACTTTGTAGGCAGGAAACATGCGCCTGGAACAATTAATCTCATATTAGAAATATCGTTTCTCGCTTTTATTATTCACCTGTTATGGAATTTGTAGCGGTAATCGTCCGCCGCCACAATGTCCAACAGCAAGATATATTTGGCTTTCAAATCTAAACCGGACACTCTGAACTTCATTTGGGGAAACATTTGCCTGGAAATAACACAAGTACCAGTAGTACCACGAATTATACAAGTACCAGAAGTACTAGTACCACCAAAAGACAAAACAACCATCAATTAGTACCACCAGAAAGCCTAGGCGAATTTACAGGGTGGTACCACTAGTAGTACCTTGGTAGTACCACCTATAAGACCAAAATAATGTTGGTGGTGGTACCTACCACAGTTTCCATACTTTGTAGTACCACTAAGTCGGTACTACCAAAAATATTAAGACGATTCTGGTTGGTGGTACCACAACATAATTTATTTGGTACCCACCACGATTTACATAATTAGCAAAGTAGTACCACCAAATTGAGTATCTATATTTTATATCAGTACCATACAAAATTAACTAAAGTACTGAAGTGGTACGCAAATATTTCCAAGTAGTACCTACAACCAATAAGCTGCGTTTACATTCTAATATCCAATATTTCATTCATATTCAGTGCCTTCACCCCGTGCAGTCGTGTCAACGGTACCACCAGTACCACCGCAAACTCCTTGGCGAATTTACCCAATAAATCAAAGTAGATACAAGCACCATCAGCTACATCCATATATTTAGTTAAACATATATTAGCTTTGGCGAGCAGGTATCACATAGTACCATCAGTAGGGTAATGGTAGGCCATGACAGGACACTGCCTTCAGCTATTTAAGTTAATTCTAGGGTATGAATCCTAGCAGGCGCCTAAACAAGACATAAGAAAACGGGTCCACACCACACACACACACACACACACACACGGCATGGTACGATGGCCACGCAAACTATATAATATACACTGTGGGGCCCCGAAATTAACATTATGTTAATTCGTACCATCCGATGGGTACTCTCTACACGATTTGTATTTGTTTTTTAACTGGTGTTTTGTGCCAGGGGAAATTTAACAGATACCACAAAGGGATCTGAATAATAATTAATTGGGTTAGCGGAAAAATGCGTATTATTTGGATAGTACCATCAGGTAGGTAGTACCTTGTACCTAATTTCCTCTTGTTACAAGTTAAAATTAAATTTAGTTTATATTTTATATTCATATTAAATAATACAGTACTGGGTATGGGTACTATTTTAATGTATAGGTACTACCAAGAAGGGTACTACTTTAATGTACCAAATTCCGAGCGCTTATTTTTATTATAATCTAGTGAGTGTATGTGCAGTAACAATATTTTCACCCCATAATACTTTGAGGGATGTTTACTTGATAGATTATAAGCAGCTGTCGATTTTCAAAAGGGGGGTTGGTCTGGCGCATCGCCATTATTTCGATATCTCTATTTCGTATAATAGCCTAGCCCCATAGCCAACTTATATAAGCGTTTTAGAGCCTAAATCACACGATAAAAATCGCTAACTATGAAATCTCGCAGTTTTTTGACGGATTTCTGGATTTACTATAAAATACAGTTTTACATAGCTGACAGTTCTTATTACTCGAAAAAAATTTGTGAAAACCGTAGAAGTTAGTTTAGAGTCTTTTTGTGGCGTTCGAATAAACTGGAAAGTTTTTTAAACGGAATTTTCGAGTTAACCTCTTTAAAAATTCGCAGATTCTGGTCGGATTTCCGGATTTTACTATAAAATACAGTTTTAGATAGCTGACAGTTCTTATTACTTGAAAAAAATTTGTGAAAACCGTAGAAGTTAGTTTAGAGTCTTTTTGTGGCGTTCGAATAAACTGGAAAGTTTTTTAAAAGGAATTTTCGAGTTAACCTCTTTAAAAATTCGCAGATTCTCGCCGGATTTCCGGATTTTACTATAAAATACAGTTTTACATAGCTGACAGTTCTTATTACTCGAAAAAAATTTGTGAAAACCGTAGAAGTTAGTTTAGAGTCTTTTTGTGGCGTTCGAATAAACTGGAAAGTTTTTTAAAAGAAATTTTCGAGTTAACCTCTTTAAAAATTCGCAGATTCTCGCCGGATTCCCGGATTTTACTATAAAATACAGTTTTATATAGCTGACAGTTCTTATTACTCGAAAAAAATTTGTGAAAACCGTAGAAGTTAGTTTAGAGTCTTTTTGTGGCGTTCGAATAAACTGGAAAGTTTTTTAAAAGGAATTTTCGAGTTAACCTCTTTAAAAATTCGCAGATTCTCGCCGGATTCCCGGATTTTACTATAAAATACAGTTTTATATAGCTGACAGTTCTTATTACTTGAAAAAAATTTGTGAAAACCGTAGAAGTTAGTTTAGAGTCTTTTTGTGGCGTTCGAATAAACTGGAAAGTTTTTTAAAAGAAATTTTCGAGTTATCCTCTTTAAAAATTCGCAGATTTTCGCCGGATTTCCGGATTTTACTATAAAATACAGTTTTACATAGCTGACAGTTCTTATTACTCGAAAAAAATTCCTGAAATCCATAGAAGTTAGTTTAGAGTCTTTTTGTGGCGTTCGAATAAACTGGAAAGTTTTTTAAAAGAAATTTTGAGTTAACCTCTTTATAAATTCACAGTTTTTGGGGGAAATTTATTTCTAAAATTTGCTATATGTCACTAAAGACAGTTGCAAAGTGAGGTTAGAGGTTATTTTTTGATATAAAGTGAGGTACTGCGGACTATAACCTCGAAAAAATATCCCATTTATGCCGCCGGAAAGAAATATGTTTCCACTCTTCACATTTCTAAGGCCACTTGTTTGAATTTCCAGCGCAAGAGGGCGTTGTAGTGTTGTGTGAATTTTTCGAGTGCTGATTTGATCACACCTCAGGGGTTTGATGACTTTATACGAAAAATCGTAACGGTTTCGATAATTTATTATATAATATAGTTGTAAACACTGTTATTATTTTCGAGGAGTGTACCATGAGCATGAGTACAGTAGACTAGACACTAGAGTGTACAAGTAAGTATGCTTCTTCTCACCTTGCAAACGTATTATTAAAGTTTCATTCCATAATCATGGGATAATTTCGAAGAAGTTCTATGATGATGGGTGATGATACTGGGTGACCCATGAAACCTCCCAGAAGAACACATCAACACGATGTTTATGACAGTTAAATTATATGTACACACACCAGGCAATTAAATAATTTAAATTAAATCTTCCAGTATTATTAGACGAAGATTTATGACTTCCCATCAAATTTCTAATACTAATAATAACCCATCATGGGTAAAGTGTTTCGAGCAGGTGGTGGTCTAAACCTAAACACACATTAGACCTCCTGAAACAAATTTCGTACACTCGAAAAAATTGGAAACAGTTCATAGGTATAATGATACCTTTGGACATTAAACAGATCATCACCATTGCTGACCAAGCCACATAAACGTTTTGTTTTTTCGTTAATGAGCATCCAACTCGGGTAATAAAACTAAATTGGTCGACTGCACCTTTATAGCAAACGTCAATAAGGTATAATTTTGTATTTATCATATTTTCATTGAGGTAGGTACAGTCGGGCATTGGAAGATTCCTCATGGTATACCTCGGACACCCATGATTCGTCCATGTGGTCCATCCACCTCCACGCTTGTTATTATGATATATCCCAGTTAGTTAACAACGTTGTTATATCGGAGGAATACAGGTGAGATCATTGTTTGAATAGTCCAACCTCATACACACTAATATCTTGTGGTGCATGGGCCACTATATAATTTTCGTTTCCTTTCTCTTACAAAATCAAGTCATCTGCCTGCTGGATTTGTGGATTTATCATGATGCTAATAAGGTGTTTCGATGTTGTTGTTGTTGGTTATTTTTTTTAATGATGCCCTCACCAGATACACGTTTTTATTGGATCATTATACACATACACATAATTTTGTTTCCATGTGATGGTAATCACTGCATGGGCATGGTGTTGCAGAGACCACCAAACGCTTTTCAACCTTGAACGAGCCACAGAAATGGGGTTAAAGTCGTACCTTGAGGAACACTGTGTAAAAAAGTATACAGTCTCAGTGAGCTTTGTGAGTAATTGCGACGACCTAATCCCACTTCTTATCCTGTCTTCAGTCTTTTCAACCCTTGAACTAGCCAGTTGAATAGATCACAGAAACGGGGTTAAAGTCGTACCTTGAGGAACACTGCGTAAAAAATAAGTATACAGTCTCAGTGAGCTTTGTGAGTAATTGCGACGACCTAATCCCACTTTTTATCCAGTCTTCAGTGATCTAAGTATTTTATCTTTGGCATTTGCGTATCTAATTTAATAACCCCACATAGCGCCCTGCTCCTCGACTTAACTGTCAAGACCTCTACCCATCACCAAGCTCATCATGCAGCCATCTCTCTTCCTCCAGGTTGGAATTTAGGCGCCGCATCTCAGCATAATAATTGACTTAATACTAGTATATATATATATTTTTTCGGGCGGTCCCAACGCGCCGGATCTCCTGCTGTGTTGCGACCAACGGGCGCCACTGGTACTTACACACTAAACAAATACAGAGCTAGTTTTTACCTGGAGCCCTAGTATATGATTTATGGGAGTTGAGGGGTCCCAAAGTTTATGTCTTTGCCCCATTCGAATGTTGTGTGTAATTAATTTAACAATCTCTTGCTCAGCCAGGTTATAATTATCTGGTGGTGGGGTGGTGTCAAAATGCAACCTTGTGGTATACGCTCGGTTATCAGTTGGTTGGGTTTGTCGCTGCTCATCACTCAAAGAGACAAAAAAATAATGAAGAACATCATAAATTATCGGATTGGGAGTGTTATCATTATCAAAAACATGAATAAGTCAAATGTCACTATGTGTATAACGGTCAGAGGTCACTATGTGATTACAGACGATTTTATCGGAAACCTCACACTCCATACCATGTTTGTGTTATTGGAAGAATTATTATTACTACGATATTAGACCAAGTGGCGGTTATAATACAAGAAAGGACCAAACAAACAAACGATGTGGCAAAACACCGTGAAAATTGATTTTTAAAGCTATTAATTATATTCCGGGTATACAAAAACCTTCCACAATAAAGTAGGTGTAGGTATTTACACTGTAAGGAGTCAAAACAACAATTTAAAATGGAAAATCATTAATAATTGCAGATTTTAGGACATTGTTACGTAGAAAGAAATATTTACTTGGGGTTAGTAAACGATTTAGTTCGCGGAAAGTTTGATTCATGCATGATTTTTCTTACTATTTACACCGTAAGGAGTCGAAACAACAATTCTAAAATGGAAAATCTTAACAATTGCAGATTTTATTAAATTGTTTAACAGGAAGAAATATTTACTTGGGGTTAGTAAATGATTTAGTTAGTTTTGTGGCGTTCGAATAAACTGGAAAGTTTTTTAAAAGAAATTCTCGAGTTATCCTCTTTAAAAATTCGCAGATTCTGGCCGGATTTCCGGATTTTACTATAAAATACAGTTTTACATAGCTGACAGTTCTTATTACTTGAAAAAAATTTGTGAAAACCATAGAAATTAGTTTAGAGTCTTTTTGTGGCGTTCGAATAAACTGGAAAGTTTTTTAAAAGAAATTTTCGAGTTATCCTCTTTAAAAATTCGCAGATTCTGGCCGGATTTCCGGATTTTACTATAAAATACAGTTTTACATAGCTGACAGTTCTTATTACTCGAAAAAAATTTGTGAAAACCATAGAAATTAGTTTAGAGTCTTTTTGTGGCGTTCGAATAAACTGGAAAGTTTTTTAAAAGAAATTTTCGAGTTAACCTCTTTAAAAATTCGCAGATTCTCGCCGGATTTCCGGATTTTACTGTAAAATACAGTTTTACATAGCTGACAGTTCTTATTACTCGAAAAAAATTTGTGAAAATCATAGAAATTAGTTTAGAGTCTTTTTGTGGCGTTCGAATAAACTGGAAAGTTTTTTAAAAGAAATTTTCGAGCTATCCTCTTTAAAAATTCGCAGATTCTGGTCGAATTTCCGGATTTTACTATAAAATACAGTTTTACATAGCTGACAGTTCTTATTACTCGAAAAAAATTTGTGAAAACCATAGAAATTAGTTTAGAGTCTTTTTGTGGCGTTCGAATAAACTAGAAAGTTCTTTAAAAGAAATTTTCGAGTTATCCTCTTTAAAAATTCGCAGATTCTGGCCGGATTTACGGATTTTACTATAAAATATAGTTTTACATAGCTAACAGTTCTTATGACTCGAAAAAAATTTGTGAAAACCATAGAAATTAGTTTAGAATCTTTTTGTGGCGTTCGAATAAACTGGAAAGTTTTTTTAAATTAATTTTCGAGTTAACCTCTTTAAAAATTCGCAGATTTTCGCCGGATTTCCGGATTTTACTGTAAAATACAGTTTTACATAGCTGACAGTTCTTATTCCTCGAAAAAAATTTGTGAAAACCGTAGAAGTTAGTTTAGAGTCTTTTTGTGGCGTTCGAATAAACTGGAAAGTTTTTTAAAAGAAATTTTCGAGTTATCCTCTTTAAAAATTCGCAGATTTTCGCCGGATTCCCGGATTTTACTATAAAATACAGTTTTACATAGCTGACAGTTCTTATTGGTCGAAAAAAATTTGTAAAAACCATAGAAATTAGTTTAGAATCTTTTTGTGGCGTTCGAATAAACTGGAAAGTTTTTTTAAATAAATTTTCGAGTTAACCTCTTTAAAAATTCGCAGATTCTGGCCGGATTTCCGGATTTTACTATAAAATACAGTTTTACATAGCTGACAGTTCTTATTACTCGAAAAAAATTTGTGAAAACCGTAGAAATTAGTTTAGAATCTTTTTGTGGCGTTCGAATAAACTGGAAAGTTTTTTTAAATAAATTTTCGAGTTAACCTCTTTAAAAATTCGCAGATTCTGGCCGGATTTCCGGATTTTACTATAAAATACAGTTTTACATAGCTGACAGTTCTTATTACTCGAAAAAAATTTGTGAAAACCGTAGAAGTTAGTTTAGTCTTTTTGTGGCGTTCGAATAAACTGGAAAGTTTTTTAAAAGAAATTTTCGAGTTAACCTCTTTAAAAATTCGCAGATTCTCGCCGGATTCCCGGATTTTACTATAAAATACAGTTTTACATAGCTGACAGTTCATATTACTCGGAAAATATTTACTTGGGGTTAGTAAATGATCTAGTTCGCTGTACGAAATATTCTCTTACGTGTGATTTAAATCATTACACATAAAAATTCCTTTTTCCTTGTCTATACCCCCCATCTAACTTCCTTTTCGCTTTTATATTGGAATATACTTTGCATAGAATACGGGGTGGTGATAATTAGGGCTTTTTTCTGAAGGTTTGACGTCACCCCATTACACTCCACTCAGGCTTTTCATAGGGTTAAGCCCTTATATCCCTTTTTACACCATTCTACAGCAAGTTCCATCATCATACTAATACATTTTTTTCCTCCAACATAGCGCTAATTAATTTAAACTAGTTTAGTTTCTACACCATTTCTCACCTTGCCTTTTGTAAATATTTGTTACGAACACAATAACAAAGGCCGTGTTTTAGATCACTTATTAGATAATGTTTGTTTGAATTAAGGAAAACAAAAAGTAACTGATAGAATTTTAAATTGTTGTTATACTGTTATATACACCATGTAATTTTATATATAAAGGAGTATCGGAATGATGGATGAGTAATAATTATACATGATGGTATAATATGAAAATTATGGAAATTATATATAAACGTGTCTGTGGTAATCATACCGTGGCTTACTGCCTCTGTAAACAGCTTGTTAAAGAGAATTGGAAATTGTGTGCCGCAAGGTGCGTTGTAGGGGCGAGATTATTAACAGATAACAAATTATTTTGCGTTTAGTTGTCATAAATAAATGTTTGGTTCGCACAAACAAAAGTTATTTGAAATATCTTTAAGCTAAGAAATGTTTATTTGCTGCTAGTAATTATTTCGTTGATGTTACTATATTGTTTAGTTAACATTAACATAATTTGTTCTCTTGGAAACTAAATAGTTAGGATCTCAAAGAGCACTTGCTTAAAATCTTTGATTTCTTCCGGCTGTATCACAAACCAAATTCCATCCAATTAATTTCGTGAGCTAATTAAAAAAATTGCGCAACAAATTATGTTTATTTCATATTATTATGTTAATTATACGCCGAATTTTGATTGAAATAAATAACATCAAACCTCAACCCAATAACTCGATAATTAATTACGATGTCCAGAGAACAGCAATTTGTTATAGTGTGGTAATGTGACAAGCACAAGATTCTTTACTTAGATTTTTCCCTCATCACCCCCCTCGATTACAGCGCTCCAGGCGGAATTATCCACCCGGTGAACTAAGTTTTTAGGTTCTCCCAGTCTTTGTCGAGCAACTGTTTTAAGGGTATAAAGCTTGCGCTTGGTACAGTCGAGTTGGTTCATATCAGGTTAGCACCTTTGGGAAATTTAGTTCAAATTGAAGAAGAGGAGGCGGTGGAGGTAATCATCTCTCCTATTTCAGATACGGTCGAACGCGTCAACGAATCCTTATGATGTATTCTGTGAGAGCTATCAAAGATATGCGCTCCACTGCCGTTTGTAGAGGCCCAGAGTTTCCATCCATCGACGGAAATGTTTCTTAGTAGGTGCATGTGGATAATCGATTTGTGCATTAAGTGGGCTGTGGATGGGAGAGATTCTGACTGGGATGTTGTACGGTTTGGTCCAAAAGACAAAAAAACATCCGCATAAGAAAATTGCATATTACTAATAATTTATGACGTCATTTTGAGAACTGTTTGATAAAAAATTTTTGAGGTCATAGTGTTAACTTATACATAGTTTGTCAACGGATTCTCGGATTTTATCGTGAATTACAATTTTACACAGCTGATAGTTCATATTACTGTGAAAATAATCCTGAAAACTGTGGAAGTTAGTTTAGAGTCTTTTTGTGGGGTTCGAATACCCAAATCGAAAGTTTTTTAAAATAATTTTTCGAGTTAACCTCTTTATAAATTCGCAGTTTTTGACCGGATTTCCGGATTTTACTATAAAATACAGTTTTACATAGCTGACAGTTCGTATTACTCGGAAAAAGTTCCTGAAGACCATAGAAGTTAGTTTTGTGCAGTTCGAATAAACTGGAAATTTTTTAAAAGAAATTTTAGAGTTAACCTCTTTAAAAATTCGCAGTTTTTGGCCGGATTTCCGGATTTTACTATAAAATACAGTTTTACATAGCTGACAGTTCTTATTACTCGAAAAAAATTTGTGTAAACCATAGAAGTTAGTTTAGAGTCTTTTTGTGACGTTCGAATATACTGGAAAATTTTTTAAAAGAAATTTTCGAGTTAACTTCTTTAAAAATTCGCAGTTTTTCACTGGATTCCCGAATTTTACTATAAAATACAGTTTTAAATAGCTGACAGTTCTTATTACTCGAAAAAAATTTGTGAACACCATAGAAGTTAGTTTAAAGTCTTTTTGTGGTGTTCGAATAAACTGGAAAGTTTTTTAAAAGAAATTTTCGAGTTAACCTCTTTAAAAATTCGCAGTTTTTGGCCGGATTTCCGGATTTTACTATAAAATACAGTTTTAAATAGCTGACAGTTCTTATTACTCGAAAAAAATTTGTGAACACCATAGAAGTTAGTTTAAAGTCTTTTTGTGGTGTTCGAATAAACTGGAAAGTTTTTTAAAAGAAATTTTCGAGTTAACCTCTTTAAAAATTCGCAGATTCTCGCCGGATTCCCGGATTTTACTATAAATTACAGTTTTACATAGCTGACAGTTCTTATTACTCGAAAAAAATTTGGGAAAATCATAGAAGTAAGTTTAGAGTCTTTCTGTGGCATTTGAATAAACTGGAAAGTTTTTTAAAATAAATTTTCGAGTTAACCTCTTTAAAAATTCGCAGACTCTCGCCGGAGTCCCGGATTTTACTATAAAATACAGTTTTACATAGCTGACAGTTCGTATTAATCGGCAAAAATTCTTGAAGACCATAGAAGTTAGTTTAGAGTCTTTTTGTGGCGTTCAAATAAACTGGAAAGTTTTTTAAAAGTAATTTTCGAGTTAACCTCTTTAAAAATTCGCAGATTCCCACCGGATTCCCGGATTTTACTATAAAATACAGTTTTACATAGCTGACAGTTCTTATTACTCGAAAAAAATTTGTGAAAACCACAGAAGTTAGTTTAGAGTCTTTTTGTGGCGTTCGAATAAACTGGAAAGTTTTTTAAAATAAATTTTCGAGTTAACCTCTTTAAAATATCGCAGATTCTCGCCGGATTCCCGGATTTTATTATAAAATACAGTTTTACACAGCTGACTGTTCTTATTACTCGAAAAAAATTTGTGACAACCATAGAAGTTAGTTTAGAGTCTTTTTGTGGCGTTCGAATAAACTGGAAAGTTTTTTTAAAGAAATTTTCGAGTTAGCCTCTTTAAAAATTCGCAGTTTCTCACCGGATTTTACTATAAAATAGTAAACTGTAGAAGTTAGTTTAGAGTCTTTTAGACATTTTTAAACCTACACTCCTGCAAAACTTCCCCCCAACAACCAACATTCCGCACTCTTGTAGCAATTCTTTATGATGTGGCATCTTTTTTAGTAAATTTCCTCCCTCAGACATATCAGACAGACATCAGACGACGACGTCATGTGCAGCCATGTGCAGAAGAAGGAAATTATATTTAAATGACTATGTATAGTATATAGTAATATACAAGCAGCATCCAGAAAAAGTGGGATGGGGTGGAAACTGGAAACGCGAGGAAATTCTTTAGGATTTCTCACGTTCATATTTTATTTAATTCGTGCATACTTTGGCGGTGAAAGAATGCAGAAAATTGATGGAAATGAAACAGAATGTTTTTTTGTCTGTTTTTCGAATAAAGGAAATTATTTGACATTTATTGCTAGGGAAGGAATTTCGATTGCGTTTTGCTGATGGTGGTGGAAAAATATAATAAACTGGTTGTAGGAAGTAAATAATGAAATGTATAAAAATATATTTAAAAGATATGTTGAAAATATAACGATATATAAAATATATTGAAAGAATATATAAAAAGTATATATATTCGCAACTTTCCAATAAATATTCTGGTCCATTGACCGTTTTGTTGGTTTCCGTCGGCAAAATCCCGCGGTTTAGGGCGGAAAATATCGCCCAAGGTTTGTTCCGTGTTCCATGCAACTCAAACGAGGAAATCTCCAATATTTGCTTTGTTAAATAAGCGACTATTGGCATCGATTGAATTTTATTTTCTACTGTGCTTTAATAATTTTTTCCTCAATAAATTGTTAATAAATTAACGCGGGGCCTAAAAATAGATTTAGTACCGCCCATATTCCATTAGCTAGTTGACAAAAAAAATACTAAACAAACACATATTAAATTAAATCTGGTGTAAAAATCAATTACAGCTCCACGCACAATTGAAAAATTATTCACGGTTCTCAGTTTTTTCCTATTAAATTTTTTTCTACGTCACACATATTTAATTTCGTAAAATCTGTTTTCAACTATGGACTACTTATGTGAAAAGCTGCTACTAATTTACTAGGAACTAATTTAACTAAAAAACAAATCATCGCCCAGAAGGTGAATCGCGGGCGGCCATGCAGCAGGAGCAGGAAGATGTTCATCTTAAATTTTAGATGGATAATTTCATTAAGATAGGAACTAATTGGGCATATGCATGGAGGATTTTAACGGCGCCAGACAATATGGAAAAATACTACCTACAAGATATTTATGAAAATGAAAACTATGCGACTTCTTCCTCGTTGTTTGGACCACAGATCTATGAGCCGATAGGTCAAAATTCAGTTTATTCATTAAACGTCAAAATTTGCACTTCTTCGTCCTCGCCGTTGGAATCATAGATCCACCATGCAAACTAGAGTGTTATTTTAAATATTTTTTTATGTATTAACCTCTTTAAAAATTCGCAGATTCTTGCCTGATCCCCGGATTTTACTATAAAATACAGTTTTACATAGCTAACAGTTCTTGTTACTCGGAAAATATTTGTGAAAACCATAGAAGTTAGTTTAGAGTCTTTTTGTGGCGTTTGAATAAACTGGAAAGTTTTTTAAAAGAAATTTTTGAGTTAACCTCTTTAAAAGTTCGCAGATTCTCGCCGGATTCCCGGATTTTACTATAAAATACAGTTTTACACAGCTGACAGTTCTTATTACTAGAAAAAAAATTGTGAAAACCATAAAAGTTAGTTTAGAGTCTTTCTGTGGCGTTCGCATAAACTGGAAAGTTTTTTTTAAAGAAATTTTCGAGTTAACCTCTTTAAAAATTCGCAGATTCTCGCCGGATTCCCGGATTTTACTATAAATTACAGTTTTACATAACTGGCAGTTCTTATTACTCGAAAAAAATTTGTGAAAACCATAGACGTTAGTTTAGAGTCTTTTTGTGGTGTTCGAATAAACTGGAAAGTTTTTTAAAAGAAATTTTCGAGTTAACCTCTTTAAAAATTCGCAGATTCTCGCCGGATTCCCGGATTTTACTATAAATTACAGTTTTACATAACTGGCAGTTCTTATTACTCGAAAAAAATTTGTGAAAACCATAGACGTTAGTTTAGAGTCTTTTTGTGGTGTTCGAATAAACTGGAAAGTTTTTTAAAAGAAATTTTCGAGTTAACCTCTTTAAAAATTCGCAGATTCTCGCCGGATTCCCGGATTTTACTATAAATTACAGTTTTACATAGCTGACAGTTCTTATTACTCGAAAAAAAATTGTGAAAACCATAGAAGTTAGTTTAGAGTCTTTTTGTGGTGTTCGCATAAACTGGAAAGTTTTTAAAAGTAATTTTCGAGTTAACCTCTTTAAATATTGGCAGATTCTTACCGGATTCCCGGATTTTACTATAAATTACAGTTTTACATAGCTGACAGTTCTTATTACTCGAAAAAAAATTGTGAAAACCATAGAAGTTAGTTTAGAGTCTTTTTGTGGTGTTCGCATAAACTGGAAAGTTTTTAAAAGTAATTTTCGAGTTAACCTCTTTAAATATTGGCAGATTCTTACCGGATTCCCGGATTTTACTATAAATTACAGTTTTACATAGCTGACAGTTCTTATTACTCGAAAAAAAATTGTGAAAACCATAGAAGTTAGTTTAGAGTCTTTTTGTGGTGTTCGAATAAACTGGAAAGTTTTTTTAAAGAAATTTTCGAGTTAACCTCTTTAAAAATTCGCAGATTCTCGCCGGATTCCCGGATTTTACTATAAATTACAGTTTTACATAGCTGACAGTTCTTATTACTCGAAAAAAAATTGTGAAAACCATAGAAGTTTATTAATTAAACGTCAAAATTTGCACTTCTTCGTCCTCCCCGTTAGAATAATGGATCCACTATGAAAACTAGAGTGTTATTTTAAATATTTTTTTATCGACAGCACAATTTTAGCTTCATAAAATCTGAAGTGTCTCTTTTGAAACATTTTGTAAAGTACAACTCACGCCCTCAAGTTTTAATTCCTGCAAAAGCACTTGAAAGATTTCAACTTTATTCAAAGTGAAATTTGTACACCCAACCCAAAAGTCATAATATTGAATTTAATTATAAACGGTGCTTTTAACTTAAATTGAGCATCACTGATTTTGTGCGAAAAGACAAATTGAAAAAAGTGAACAAGTTAACAAATTTGCAGGAATATACCGAGTGAATTATGCTGATTTTTGTGTTAGGTTGGCAACATACTTGTGTTAGGATGGTATTTTGACACAAATCTAACCTAAAAATGAATCAAGTAATTTTAAGGTTTAGCAGTCAAAAATAAACTCCTAACAATTTAATCCAAATAATATTGAAATTTATTTCCACGCTATATAAATTATTAAACTATAACAATACAAAACAGTTAACCAAAACTAATTTCTTGTTTATCCGTGGGTGTATCTTCACCAAACGGTAATTAATTGAACAATATATGCGAAATTTAGAATTCATAGCCATAATTTAGATTTAACTACCATAATTTATTCGAATATATTTGACACTAAGTTTATCTATTAGAAAGAAATTAATTTTTTTACGAAAACTTTGCTAATTATGTAGAACATTTAGTAATATTTAATATCAATTCAAAATGTTGAGGTTAGATGTGCTTTTGTTACTTAAACACAAAAATTTGTATTATTAGCTTGCTGTCACTAAAATTCAGTAATTATTACAATTTTTCGCGTTGTCTATGTACACTAGATTTAGTTTTCAAATAAATAAATGAGGTTAGGTGATATTTTCCTTTTTAAAATTATTACATCTACACAGAAAATTCGCTTTTTTCGCTATTTTAGTACAGAATTATAAAAAAAATACCTACAGGGCGGAGTAGGCTATGAAAATGTAAACTGAAGTCTACCGTAAATTGTTTTAGGCGTTTATGACAGATTTTCTCATAGATACCTCGGATGTAATAATTATAATTCGGTAGACTTCTTTTTTCTCTACTTTCTAGGGAATTACAGAAAATCCAAGGATGATGTGATTAGAACTAATTGGCATAGGCTCCTACGATTTAATATAAAATCGCATAATTTGGTATTTCTAGTATTTTTCAAAGATCATTACATAGGAGATTTTTGACGCGAATTTCTGTGAGGTGATGTAGATTTTTCTCATCTACAAATTTCTATTCCGCAAAAAAATTCTTTTAGTGCTTTTTTTTTTCATGGATATTCTGATGCAGTTCATTCTAGAGAACTTCTTTTGTTATGTGGCTTTGACATTAGATAATTACAGAAAATCCAAGGATGATATGATTAGAAGTATAGTTAGCTATTAGGGCTGCTATGATACGAAAAGTTTTTGGTGGTTTTTCTTATTATGGTATTTTCAAGGATCATTTTGGAGCTAGAAGCTACAAGCTCTAGAACTTTTCACAGTTAACGTAAATTCCTATAGAATCTCGTCCTCTTCTTATCGCTTTATTCATAAAAAAATTACTTTGACACTGGGACGTTTTTGTTATTTTGGTGGTGGTGGTGTTGGTGGTGGTTTGTTATTTGGACTATTTTCAAGGATTGTGATTCTATAAGTTCGTATTAGCGCAAATTCCTATAGAATCTTATCTTCTCATTCTTATCTCTAAATTTATAAAAATCATTTTAACTTTCTGATTGAATAGGTGTAATTTTTGGATAGGGAGGTTAGATAACTTTTAGCGTCGCATCCCAACAATCTCAAGTCTTAGATAAACTATAATTTAGCATCCTACCTGCCACTTTTCGTGATGACCATCTCCGTGCCCAACTTATGAAACTTCTCCCAGAGATCCTTCCCCTCAAGCGTCACCTTCGGATCATCCACCACGCCATCCTCCTCCGGTTGAATAGCGCGCAACGGCCTCACCATACCCGGATGGTGGTTGTGAGCCGCCACCGCCGCCAACACAACATCCTCCGCCGTCGTATATGGATGACCAGTAAGCGCGTGGTGCGGATGCGGATGATTTATCTTCGGTATCAAAGTACCGGGATAGCAACTGTGCGGATTCTGGCTGGCGCCGAATGCCGCCAAAGCGGCCGACGGAAAAAAACCGGCGGGCGTAGTAGGCGATGCACTAGGGTTGGTATTGTTATTAGCCGCCGTTAGGAGTGAACTCACACTAAAGTCAGTCTGTCGCGGCAGTTGTAAGAATGGATGGTAGGCCATGGTGGTTTTTACTTTGGCGTCCAGCAATGTAGCGTCTAAACCCGTTTCGTATCTCATTTGTTGCGTTTGGAGGCGGCAGAATCCTGGAGATTCTTCAACCGCTCGATGTAAATCATAAAGACCAACACAAGAGTGATTTGCCTAGGGGATCGAGTTGGCGGCGGTGGTTTGGACGCTGGAATGGCACAACATGCTCTTGGATCATACTGAATTTTCGCACATTCTAAACGACACTTTCACCAAATTAAAAAAAAAACACAGCACTAAGTTATAACTACACTTTCCAAGTCCCAAAGTTGCGAAAATCACAAAATCAAAATCCTATATATACATGTATATATAGATATACAAACAGTGTGAACAGTAACACCTCCTTTCTGTTATAAAGACGGACGTAGACTATAGAAGGTATCCTTACAAGCCTCACACTTGCTTGTGTTAATGATGGTAACGCGCCCGGATTGGTCGACGAGTGTCAGCTTTAGCAGGTCAGCCAATGGCATGGCGACATTCGCCCCACTCTTTTCACACTTTTGGTGGGCTGGAGTTGGAAGGTTATGCCTATGAAGGCGTTACACGGGCTTTTTGTGACGCCACCACTGTCGCGTCGTTTTTTCGTTTTCACAAGCAGGCGTTGGGGACATTTTCCACAAGAGGACACTATGATATATATATATGTGTGTGTGTGTGGAGTTTTTTCCTGCTGCGCCTCTCCAGCTCGCTTTCCCCTCTTTTTCAAGTGATATAATATGTGTATGGGTTTTTTGCTTCTTTTCCCAGTTTTTCCACTTTGTTTGTTTGCAGGAATTGTAGTCGAGTTTTTTTTCGTTTGGCTGCAAAAGAGAGAAAAACAGCGTAATGAGATTGGTAAATATTTGCTTAAGATATAAGATTTGCAGCTGTAGCTAGCTTAGATCTAGTGTGCGTGAAGTTTGCAAGCTATTCAATAGAGGAAGCTCTGAAGAGGAGATGATAAATCCGAAACGTTGTGTCGTATTTTTACCTACTGTACAATTAGGTACCCATTAAATATAAATTTTTTGTAAAGTTTGTGAGTAAAATGACAATTTTCATCACTATAATTTTTTTTAAATTATTTTTAGTGGTTATATGGCGACTGAAGCGATTTTTATGTCCTGAGGATGGCGAAATCCGAAATAATTTTTTTTAAACCTAACTTAACAAACTTGAAAAAAAAATCTAATATATTAATGAAAGTCTATTTTTTTTATTAATTAATGCTGAGAGATTTGAGGTTAGATCATTCTTTTTCTAAAATTATTTGCTCAAATCAGAATGAAATCTACATGATTTAGTATTTTTATTATATTTAAAACCACCAACAGAAGCTGGAAACAAGAAAAAATCAGTTTTTTAGAGATATATCCACTTTGCCACTATATGCAACAACCTTATCTCCAAAAAAATAGAGATATGGCAAAATCGTTTCAACATTATCTTAAATAAGATCGAAATCTGAATTATTTAGTTTAATTTTATATTTAGAACCTCTAAAATAAGTTAGAAGTCGGAGAAATAAAATTTTTGGAGATACTTTACGCTTTTAAACGCACTTATCTTCCAAAAAAATGGAGATATGGCAAATTATTAAACAAATTTACTTAAAACAGATCGAAATCTACGTGATTTAGTATAATTTAAAATATGGAACTACTAAAAGAAATTAGAAATCGGAAAAATGGGATTTTTGGACACATTTCAACGCACTTATCTTTCAAAAAAATAGAGATATGGCGATTTATTAAACGAATTTGCTTAAAACAGATCGAAATCTACGTAGTTAACTATAAATTTAAATGTATAAGCACTAAAACAAGTTAGAAATCGGAAAATTAAATTTTTGAAGATATTTTATAGATTTCAACGCTCTTATCTTCCAAAAAAATGGAGATATGGCAAATTGTCACACGAATTTGCTTAAGACAGATAGAAATTTACGTGAGTTACAATATTTTTAAATTTAGAACAACTAAAAGAAATTAGAAATCTGAAAATGGGATTTTTGGACACATTTCAACGCACTTATCTTTCAAAAAAATAGAGATATGGCGAATTATTAAACGAATTTGCTTAAAACAGATCGAAATCTACGTAGTTAACTATAAATTTAAATGTATAAGCACTAAAACAAGTTAGAAATCGGAAAATTAAATTTTTGAAGGTATTTTATAGATTTCAACGCTCTTATCTTCCAAAAAAATGGAGATATGGCAAATTGTCACACGAATTTGCTTAAGACAGATAGAAATTTACGTGAGTTACAATATTTTTAAATTTAGAACAACTAAAAGAAATTAGAAATCTGAAAATGGGATTTTTGGACACATTTCAACGCACTTATCTTTCAAAAAAAATGAAGATATGGCGAATTATCAAACGAATTTGCTTAAAACAGATCGAAATCTACGTGAGTTACTATATTTTTAAATTTACAACAACTAAAAGAAGTTAGAAATCGGAAAATGGGATTTTTAAAGATATTTTACACTTATCTTCCAAAAAAATATAGAGATATGGTAAATTTTCATAAAAAATTGCTCAAATCATTTGAAAATTTGCTTAAACGAAATCTGCTTAATCATTTAGTATAATTTAAAATGTATGGAACTACTAAAAATTGGACACTTTACAACATGGCGATGGCTAGAGTTCCGTTAAACGACATACTAATTTTTTTCCTGTTAAGAGAGTAAACCTCACATGAATTTGACTATATTAAAGTTGTATAAATATTTAAATAAATTAAAATTTATTACAGAAAAGAAGTTTACGCGATTTTGTCAGTCGTTTAACGGCACTCTAGCCAAATTAAAAAGTGAAGTTAACGCGTAGTGAAATAATGTGGCTGTAAATGTGTTTAGTTATTTTATTTACGAACTAATAATGAAAGTTCCCACCCAAAGTGAGGTTGTAATTTTTTTCTTAGTCCACAAATAATCGACATAAGTTCACTTAATTCTCAAAGTTAGAAGTTTATTAAGATAATAAAACAGTATTTTTATATTCCAGGCAATTAATTATGAAACTGTTAACAGATTTTCCAGGAATTGTATCGAAATTAAAGCAAAAATAAGGAAAACAAAAGCGATAAAATAAGTTTATACTACACCGTGTTTCCCATGTCACTTCGTGACCAATTTTCCAAAACATTTATAATACGGTGGTTTCAAGTTTCAAGTTATTGGTCCCCCCATATTAATAAAATAATATTTAATAATTATTTTTATAGCATTTGCATGTTCCACTTAATATTAATAGCGGTTTAGTTAACCGATAGATTAAATAAAATCTTTGGGTTCATCTAGATAAAGTCCAAATGGTACAATTACCACTGACACGCGAATGTAGTTTTTTTTTTTTTGGAAGATAAATTGCTGGCGACCAAAAAACTCGAGGTGGTTGCTTGAGCGTCGGACTCGAGGCGAAATCGACATAAAAAGATTTATTTTATGGAAATGAAGTAATTAGCGGTAAAAAACCATCATTAAATATTCAAGAGAATAATTTTCCAAATCAGTTTATTGGTTTAGTCTAAGGAGGGAATTATTTATTCTATTCTCACAAATTTATTGATGGGTTCAGGTTTAAATTATTTATTTGTGACAGAAAACCAACATATTTTACTTTATTATTTATGTCTGTTGATTTCTCATGATGAATAAAAGTGGATTTTTTATTTACATCGCCATATCCACCATATCTCTATTATTTTGAAAGATATCTCCAAAATTTTCATTTTTTCCTCTTCTTAACTTCTCTTTTGGTGATTCTAAATATAAAATTACACCAAATTAAGTAGATTTCAGTTTAATGTAAACAAATATTCAAGCAAATTTGCCATATCTCTAAACTTTTTGAAGATAAGTGCGTTGCAAAATAACTAAGTGAAAATATCTTCAAAAATTTCATTTTCTTTGTTTCTATAACTTCTCCCAGGTAAATTCAAAATTAATTAGTTAGTTTTCAATCTGATCTAAGCAAATTTAATGAATTTTCAATATTTTAATTTTTTTGGAAGATAAGTTTGTCACAAAGTAGAGAATATCTCAAAAAATCTAATTTCTTGCTATTCCTAAATTCTTCTAGTGGTTCTAAAGACTAAATCTGGAAGATTTCAATCAGATATAAATAAATTTTCTAGCAAATTTGTCATATCTTTATTATTTTGGAAGATAAGAGCGTTACAAAGTGGAAACATCTTCAAATTTTTTATTTTATTTTGTTCCTAACTTCTGCTGGTGGTTATAAATTTAAAATTATGCTAAATCAGGTAGATTTCGATCAGATCTAAATAAATTTTCTAAAGAATTTATCATATCGCGATTATTTTGGAAGATAAGAGCGTTACAAAGTAACAAAGTGGAAATATCTTCAAATTTTTTATTTTTTTTTGTTCCTAACTTCTTCTGGTGGTTCTAAATTTAAAATTATGCTAAATCAGGTAGATTTCGATCAGATCTAAATAAATTTTCTAAAGAATTTGTCATATCGCGATTATTTTGGAAGATAAGGGCGTTACAAAGTGACAAAGTGGAAATATCTTCAAATTTTTATTTTATTTTGTTCCTAACTTCTTCTGGTGGTTCTAAATTTAAAATTATGCTAAATCAGGTAGATTTCGATCAGATCTAAATAAATTTTCTAAAGAATTTGTCATATCGCGATTATTTTGGAAGATAAGGGCGTTACAAAATGACAAAGTGGAAATATCTTAAAAATTTTATTTTTTTTTGTTCCTAACTTCTTCTGGTGGTTCTAAATTTAAAATTATGCTAAATCAGGTAGATTTCGATCAGATCTAAATACATTTTCTAGCAAATTTGTCATATCTTTATTATTTTGGAAGATACGAGCGTCACAAAGTAACAAAGTGGAAAATCCTTCAAATTTTTATTTTTTTCTGTTCCTAAATTCTTCTGGTGGTTCTAAATTTTAAATTATGCTAAATCAGGTAGATTTCGATCAGTCGTAAATAAATTTTCAAACGAATTTGTCATATTGCGATTATTTTGGAAGATAAGAGCATTACAAAGTAACAAAGTGGAAAATCCTTCAAATTTTTATTTTTTTTTGTTCCTAAATTCTTCTGGTGGTTCTAAATTTAAAATTATGGTACATCAGGTAGATTTCGATCAGATCTAAATAAATTTTCAAACGAATTTGTTATATCGCGATTATTTTGGAAGATAAGAGCGTTACAAAGTGACAAAGTGGAAAATATCTTCAAATTTTTTCTTTTTTCTGTTCCTAACTTCTTCTGGTGGTTCTAAATCTAAAATTAAGGTAAATCAGGTAGATTTCGATCAGATATAAATAAATTTTCTAACGAATTTGCCATATCTTTAGTATTTTGGAAGATAAGAGTGTTGCCAAGTGGAAAATATCTTCAAAAATCGCTTTTTTTCCTATTCTTAACTTCTTCTGGTGGTTTTAAAATTAAAATTATATTAAATCAAGTAGATTTCGATTTAATCTAAACAAATTTTGAAGCGAATTTGCGATATCTCTAAGTTTTTGGAAGATAAGAGTGTTGGAAAGTGATAAAATGGAAAATATCTCTAAAAAAATGTTCCTAATTTCTAGTTCTTCTACCTTTAAATGGAAAAATAGTTTTGATAAATAAGTTTAGTGTTCGTAAATTGAAAATTTATTTTTAAAAACAGTTTATTTAAATGTTTTGGGTAATCTAACCTCACTTTTTACATTTTTTATCAAATATTTGCTGAAAACTTTTAGATATCTTTGAAATTTTCACTGTACGTCAAAATATTTATTCAGTTTTAAGTGTTTTTCAGATTTTTTATTCAATATATTTCGTAATAGAGCAATTTAGTTAACCTAACCTCACTTAGTGTTTAAAAAATTACAAAATCATTTGTATTATTAGGAAATTTTATGAAATTTTTAACAAGTAATTAAATCGAAAATAACGCTTAGCTAACCTAACCTAACCTAACCTAAAAATCACCATCAGCTAACCTATAAATTAACTAATTTAGTTGGTTTCTGTTTGAAAACTTTACTCACCTTTTTCCCCAAAAAGTAAACTGTCTTTTCAAAACCCCCTCACGATTTTTTGTACAATAAAAACGCTAGATGGACGCTATAGTCGAAACCGTCGCCAACTACATCAGATAAATTCCACAATATGACGTCGTTGCTACCGTCTACGCCAGATTCAACTGACGGGGCCACGGCACTCTCTGATCAAACCGTCCAAATCCAGCGAGAGTTTTGAGGGGGTTGGACGCAACCCCCAAAACCCCCAAAGTTGAGTGTGCGCCATTCATCGTGTTATGTATACAATTTGCCACTGTTTACATTTTAAATATTTGGCATTCATGTTAAAACGTATCAAGTTAAATCTTTGCCAAATGAAAATATCTACATTTATATAGTTAGTTGGCTGTGGTGCGAATAGGGGAAACACCGCCGGATCTAAACCTTAACACCTACTAGATCTAACTCGATTATTATAATTAAAGCTAAAAATGATTTTTCTCGCATAATACAGGAATCTAGTCACCTTAGCTCTCCAATGTCTTCTTCTACACACACTTTATGAGGGATTATAGCACACCACACGTTTGCCACGCCCCTATTGCCCTCGTCCCTAACCGCGCGTCCTTCACACGCGGTCAATTTGGACTCCGCCCCCCAATTCGAAGCCTATACTATGTCAGTCAGTCAACTACCAGGAGGTCTGCTGTATGTAGACAGCGAGGAGCAACGCTCCTGGTATACAGGTAAGAAAGAAGTTGATGGATGGGCCTCCAGGAGGTTTGCACTTGATTCAGACACACTAGATTTGTAATTTGTGTTATTGTTTAGTGGAATGGTGGATGAGGAGGAGGAAGTGGTGGTGGTGGTAGATTATTGATTTCTAATAATTGGTGTGTAGTTCTTTGGGTGTAATTGGTTTGGGATTTGCTAAATCACGTTTTGTATGCGCTGCTCTAAGAGTTAAATTACCATTATTATTATTGCCTTCTCCTCTTCCTCCTCCTGCTCCTCCTCCAAGGAAATTTACCAGTTTACGTCTGTCTTAAGACCAGAAACATTTTGTAGTTATATGAAATTATAACGTCAATTTTTTAAATTTAATCTAAACTAGACTTTGTCGATCTTATCTTCCAAAAATGTAGAGATATTTTTTGAAAATTCGCTTAAATTTAATCGAAATCTATCTGATTTACTATAATATAAATTTAGAAGCACTAGAAGAAAGTAGAAACAAAGATAAAGTGATGTTGTTAGAGATATTGTCCACTACGTCGCTTTGCAACGGTCTTATCTTCAAAAATAATAATAGAGATATGACAAATTAGTTTGTAAATTTGTTTAGATCTGATCCAAATTTACCTAATTTAGTATAATTTTAAATTTAAAACCACTAGAAGAAGTTAGAATCAAGGGAAAATGAGATTTTTAGAGATATTGTCCACTACGTCACTTTACAACGGTCTTATCTTCAAGAATAATAGAGATATGACAAATTGGTTTGTAAATTTGTTTAGATCTGATCCAAATTAACCTAATTTAGTATAATTTTTAATTTAAAACCACTAGAAGAAGTTAGAATCAAGGGAAAATGAGATTTTTTGAGATATTGTTAACTACGTCACTTTACAACGGTCTTATCTTCAAAAATAATAGAGATATGACAAATTGGTTTGTAAATTTGTTTAGATCTGATCCAAATTAACCTAATTTAGTATAATTTTTAATTTAAAACCACTAGAAGAAGTTAGAATCAAGGGAAAATGAGATTTTTTGAGATATTGTTAACTACGTCACTTTACAACGGTCTTATTTTCAAAAATAATGGAGATATGACAAATTTGTTTGTAAATTTGTTTAGATCTGATCCAAATTAACCTAATTTAGTATAATTTTAAATTTAAAACCACCAGAAGAAGTTAGAATCAAGGGAAAATGAGATTTTTTGAGATATTGTTAACTACGTCACTTTACAACGGTCTTATCTTCAAAAATAATAGAGATATGACAAATTCGTTTGTAAATTTGTTTAGTTCTGATCCAAATTAACCTAATTTAGTATAATTTTAAATTTAAAACCACCAGAAGAAGTTAGAATCAAGGGAAAATAAGATTTTTTTGAGACTTATCTTCCAAAAAAATAAAGATATGGCAAATTCGTTTGAAAATTACCCAAATCTAGTAATTTTAAATTCAGAACCACTAAAAGAAATATTAAAAATGAGATTTTTAGAGATATTTTTGTCGCTTATCTTCTTATCTCTAATTTTAAAGATTATCTTCTAAAAACCAACACAAATATTTGCTCATGATGCAACTATACTATAAAATCCCACTCGTAAAACTACCATCACTTTGATACACCAACATTTCGACCATTGTTATCTTTATTTATGGCTTATTAAAATAAATTTTAACAGTATATCTATAAAAATTGAACATCCATCTCCATTTCAGCATTGCAGTTTATGTGGGCAGTAAATTTTCTCTCATCGATTATCCATATAAATGGTTCAAAATGGCCCCAGACAGCATAACCTCAAAAAAATATCTAAATTTAACTAACAGTCATTTGTCTAAGTATCGCAATTAATTTGTTTATGTTTCGCACATCCACCTACAATAACCCACATCAAAGACAACTTGATGCGAAGTAGCTCGTTAATTTCTTTATATTTTTTTTCCATTTTTATGTTGTTGTATATCTAGTGTGCGTTGTTTGTATAATAAATCTAACCGTTTTCATCGAGCGCCACTCTTTACGATTCTAATATTCGAGTTTACTGCCCATGAGGTTTGTGAACCAAAACAAAACAGGGGCACTATATCAATACAGGGAGGGACCAAGGAAATTTTTAACATTTAGAAATGTGGAATAACTTCTCTCGGCCATAGTGACTAAAGTAACGATACTACAGAAGTGATTCTTTTTTGTAGTATAAAGAAATGTTTCTTGTACTTATAGTAAATTCAAAATTTGACTCTTCTAGCTCCAAAAACAAAACAGCAACTAGGGATTTTCCAAAATTTCTCATAATCTATATTGTATCTGCTATTTCTATCTCTAGTATCTAAAGTAACGATACTAGAGATATGATTCTTTTTCTGCAGTATAAAGCCATATTTTCTACAATTAAATTTCGAAATTTGACACTTATAATCCTAAAAACAAAAGAGCAGCGGTGGTTTTCCCAAAATTTCTGACAATTTATATTCTAGCTGCCATAGTATCTAAAGTAACGATATTAGGGAAACGATTTCTTTTCTGTAGTGTGAAGCCATGTTTTCTGTATTGATAATTTGAAATTTGACACTTGTAATCTGATAAACAAAAGAGCATCAGCCAGCGGTGGTTTATCCAAAATTTATTCAACATTTCCTCTGCCATAGTATCTAAAGTAACGATATTACAGAAGTGATTCTTTTTTGTAGTATAAAGAAATGTTTCTTGTATAGATAGTAAATTCAAAATTTGACTCTTCTAGCTTCAAAAACAAAAGAGTAACTACGGATTTTCCAAAATTTCTCATAATCTATATTATATCTGCCATCTCTATCTCTAGTATCTAAACTAACAAAACTAGAGATATGATTCTTTTTCTGCAGTATACAGTTATGTTTTTTACATTAAAATTCCGAAATTTGACACTTATAATCCTAAAAACAAAAGAGCAGTGGTGGTTTTCCAAAATTTCTGACAATTTCTATTCTAGTTGCCATAGTATCTAAAGTAACGATACTAGGGACATGATTCTTTCTCTGCAGTATAAAGCCATGTTTTCTACATTAAAATTTCGAAATTTGACACTTATAGTCCTAAAAACAAAAGAGCAGCGGTGGTTTTTCCAAAAATTTTGTAAAACGATTTGTTTCCTACAGTTTACTCAATTTTAAGGACTGTAAATGGGCTAAAACCACAACCTGACAATTTCTGAGGTAATCTCCTCTGTATGGAATGCTCAAACCTTGCGGCACACCTTCACTTCAACATCACAGACTACTTGATCAAAGTTACGAGTTGTAAACAAGGGAAAACGAGCCCAAATCAATAGAAATTATCCAAATGATTGAACAAGCGGTGAAATTCGACAGTGGGTCGAATGTCGAGGAGCAAGATATGTCTTCTATGTGTTTGTGTGTGTGTGTGTATTCAATGCACGGCCAGCTCTGATGTTCTCTGTATCGATCCAAGTTGATGACTCACAGAGCACAGATTAAGTTTGGTTTCTTGCACCACACCATCGAATTATTTTTTTGTATGATGTGATGACAATGGAAAGACATGATGATGATGGACGCTATATGTACCTAGAATATAGCGTCTAGTGTCTATTTATTATAACAATTGGTAATTTGCTGTAGGTAATTACATGGCATTTACCATTCCATCCAGTGACAATCATCCATTCCAAATAATGTACTTTTACAATAGACTCATCAAAATAATGACAAATGAGTAAACAAAACGTATAAAACACATGTCAAATAGCGATCGTCGGTCACGCACGCATAATCAACGACGTGTGTTTTTTTCTCTGTCACTCTTTGTCACCACCACCAGAGTAAACTGTTTTTTTTCCCATGCACCTCAAAATTACTTGTAATTACACCTCGATATATGAATATAACAAAAGACATCCGCGAGAGTCTCAGGATATAATATGTCTTGCACGCCAATCATACACATATGTTAACTCTGCCGAAGAGGGGGTTATTATATAGATTATGCTTTTTCAACCATGTAGGATTGTACCGCGTGACATATCGTGGGCATATCACCATATCCACACGCTAAAATTGCTCGGGTGTGCCACAGGAACATGTTTTAAGCTATAGTAGAAGTTTACTTACGTGGAATAAATATTTAGTTATGTGGAATAATTATTTAGTTATGTGGAATAAATATTTATTAACGTGAAATTTTTGCGTTTTTTAACACAAATTTCGGTTTTAGTGTAATTAAGCTTTCGTCATAAAGTCAATTAAGACTTTTTCTATGTAAAACTGTGATAATTATAGTAAGATCAATAAAAAGTTGAGTTTTATTCAAGTAATCAGATAAATCCCCCCAAGAGATTATCTCCCAGTGGAATCTCCACCTTATACAGAGCCCAACTCCTTAACTCTTCTTTAGGACAACACACATATCACATAGTGGTGTACCCACCACCAACAACAACAACAACAACAATGTTTATGGCGTCCTTCCCATTATTCGCGCATTCATAGAATATACATAAATAGTATAGTAGCAAAATATAATTCTGTTTTACATAAAACAAGTAAATAGCACAGATGATATCGCGTTCGTCGTCGTACTCGAGGCAAATTTATACGCTGAAAGTGTTATTGTTTTCTAACCCAAACGACCATATAAGTACAACCACGTTCTTATGGTGGCTTTTGATAAAATTATGTGGTAGATGTTGTGCAAATGGTGAAGGGACCAAACTAGAGCACAATAATTGGTGTTGGGTAACGAGATCCAAAAAATTATAGTTATTGAGTAGGCTGTGATGGAATTTGCTGTGAAAAATAGTTTGTAACCAAAAAAACAATTGATTAACGTCGGATTTTCTAAAATCTAATAACTGTATTTTTAGGTTTCTTCATTTCTATGTCCTACAGTTCGCAAAATAATGTGAATAAACTATTAAAACTGTTATTATATTGTAGTGTGGTTTTTCATATAAATTAAATCGAAAATTTGGCGCTTGTAACCCTAAAAACAATTGAATAATGGCGGTTTTTAGAAAATCTAACTATATTTTTAGGTTTCTTCATTTCTATGTCCTACAGTTCGTAAAATAATGTGAATAAACCATTAAAACTGTTATTATATTGTAGTGTGCTTTTTCATATAAATTAAATCGAAAATTTGGCGTTTGTAACCCAAAAAACAATTGAATAATGCCGGTTATTCCAAAATCTAACTATATTTTTAAGTTTCTTCATTTCTATGTCCTACAGTTCGTAAAAAAAATGTCAATAGATAATTTAAACTGTAACTATTTTGTAGTGTGCTTTTTTATATAAATAAAATCGAAAATTTGGCGTTTGTAACCCAAAAAACAACTGAATAATGGCGGTTTTTCTAAAATCTAACTATATTTTTAAGTTTCTGCATTTCTATGTCCTACAGTGCGTAAAAAAATGTCAATAGATAATTTAAACTGTTGTTATTTTGTAGTCTGCTCTTTTATATAAATAAAATCGAAAATTTGGCGTTTGTAACCCAAAAAACAATTGGATAATGCCGGTTATTCCAAAATCTAACTATATTTTTAGGTTTCTTCATTTATGTTTCCTACAGTTCGTAAAAAAATGTCAATAGATAATTTAAACTGTTAGTATTTTATAGTGTGCTCTTTTATATAAATAAAATCGAAAATTTGGCGTTTGTAACCCAAAAAACAATTGAATAATGGCGGTTTTTCTAAAATCTAACTATATTTTTAAGTTTCTGCATTTCTATGTCCTACAGTGCGTAAAAAAATGTCAATAGATAATTTAAACTGTTGTTATTTTGTAGTCTGCTCTTTTATATAAATAAAATCGAAAATTTGGCGTTTGTAACCCAAAAAACAATTGAATAATGCCGGTTATTCCAAAATCCAACTATATTTTTAAGTTTCTTTATTTCTATGTCCTACAGTTCGTAAAAAAATGTCAATAGATAATTTAAACTGTAACTATTTTGTAGTGTGCTTTTTTATATAAATAAAATCGAAAATTTGGCGTTTGTAACCCAAAAAACAATTGAATAATGCCGGTTATTCCAAAATCCAACTATATTTTTAAGTTTCTTTATTTCTATGTCCTACAGTTCGTAAAAAAATGTCAATAGATAATTTAAACTGTAACTATTTTGTAGTGTGCTTTTTTATATAAATAAAATCGAAAATTTGGCGTTTGTAACCCAAAAAACAATTGAATAATGCCGGTTATTCCAAAATCTAACTATATTTTTAAGTTTCTTCATATCTATGTCCTACAGTTCGTAAAAAAATGTCAATAGATAATTTAAACCGTTATTATTTTGTAGTGTGCTCTTTTATATAAATAAAATCAAAAATTTGGCGCTTGTAACCCAAAAAACAATTGAATAATGCCGGTTATTCCAAAATCTAACAATATTTTTAAGTTTCTTCATTTCTATGTCCTACAGTTCGTAAAAAAATGTCAATAGATAATTTAAACTATTATTTTTTGTAGTGTGCTCGTTTATATAAACAAAATAAAAAATTTGGTATTTGTAACCCAAAAAACAATTGAGTAAATACGAATTTTCCAAAATCTGCCTACTTTCTCCAAAAAAATCTTAAAGTGAGGTTATAGGTCTCTTAATTATATTTTTAAATTAAAACGCAAAATATTCTGAGGAAATTTCTGAAAACTACAGAATTTTTTTTAGCTCTATTAAAATTAAATTAATAGTAGGTACTTCCCCAAAAGTTCTGTTAATTTAGAATCCCCAGTACAGCAATCCTTGTAATTTCTCACCATGTTTTGTCCATAATAAATTAATTTATGGAGCCTTGAACTAAATTATTAATTAATTTATCCTACATCAGATTTTCTCTGTCCAAAATAATTACCCTCTCCCCCAAACAATAACACACATTTTCATACGATAATGTGTCCGAATCTGACAGCCCACAAATTGCTTTGATATGATTAAAACTAATTGAATAAAAACCTACAAAAACAGGATGTTGCAGGGGGGGAGGTCATCGTCATCATCATCAACATCTCTTCCTCCCCCTTACATACATACACTTAATAAAATCCCATCACACCAAAATGTACCAGACAGGAAAAATCTTCACGTCTCCAAACAAAACATTAAATTCTTCCAAATCGATGACCACTTTTACAAAAACAATTATCAGACTACTGGTTGTTTGATTTTGCCGAAATTTCGCAATTCCACAGGTAGAGAAGGCGCTGGATTTGTGTGGTTGGCCCCTCAATCAGGGCGGCTTTGTATCCATTCAAGACATAGCATACTAGATTATGTTGGCAGATAAGCCACCGAAAAAAGGAGACTAGTCTATTAAAGACGGAAATTATCTTGTTAGGGGTTTTGTGTGAAATTGGGGGCACCCTTTAATAGGTTAAGTTCTATACCAATTTCAATACATTATGTACATTTTTTTACGAACTGTAGGACATAGAAATAAAGAAACTTAAAAATATAGTTAGATTTTGGAATAACCGGAATTATTCAATTGTTTCTTGGGTTACAAACGCCAAATTTTCGATTTTATTTATATAAAAGAGCACACTACAAAATAATAACAGTTTAAATTATCTATTGACATTTTTTCACGAACTGTAGGAAATAGAATTGAAGAAACTTAAAAATATAGTTAGATTTTGGAATAACCGCCATTATTCAATTGTTTTTTGGGTTACAAACGCCAAATTTTCGATTTTGTTTATATAAGAAAGCACACTACAAAATAATAACAGTTTAAATTATCTATTGACTTTTTTTTACGAACTGTAGGAAATAGAAATGAAGAAACTTAAAAATATAGTTAGATTTTGGAATAACCGCCATTATTCAATTGTTTTTTGGATTACAAACGCCAAATTTTCAATATTATTTATATAAAAGAGCACACTACAAAATAATAACAGTTTCAATTATTTATTGACATTTTTTTACGAACTGTAGGACATAGAATTGAAGAAACTTAAAAATATAGTTGGATTTTGGAATAACCGTTATTATTATTCAATTGTTTTTTGGGTTACAAACGCCAAATTTTCGATTTTATTTATATAAAAGAGCACACTACAAAATAATAACAGTTTAAATTCTCTATTGACATTTTTTTACGAACTGTAGGACATAGAAACGAAGAAACTTAAAAATATAGTTAGATTTTGGAATAACCGGCATTATTCAATTGTTTTTTGGGTTACAAACACCAAATTTTCGATTTTGTTTATATAAAAGAGCACACTACAAAATAATAACAGTTTAAATTATTTATTGACATTTTTTTACGAACTATAGGAAATAGAAATGAAGAAACTTAAAAATATAGTTGGATTTTGGAATAACCGGCATTATTCAATTGTTTTTTGGGTTACAAACGCCAAATTTTCGATTATATTTATATAAAAGAGCACACTACAAATAATAACAGTTTAAATTATCTATTGACATTTTTTTACGAACTGTAGGACATAGAATTGAAGAAACTTAAAAATATAGTTGGATTTTGGAATAACCGGCATTATTCAATTGTTTTTTGGGTCACAAACGCCAAATTTTCGATTTTATTTATATAAAAGAGCACACTACAAAATAATAACAGTTTAAATTCTCTATTGACATTTTTTTACGAACTGTAGGACATAGAATTGAAGAAACTTAAAAATATAGTTGGATTTTGGATTAACCGGCATTATTCAATTGTTTTTTGGGTTACAAACGCCAAATTTTCGATTTTATTTATATAAGAAAGCACACTACAAAATAATAACAGTTTAAATTATCTATTGACTTTTTTTTACGAACTGTAGGAAATAGAAATGAAGAAACTTAAAAATATAGTTGGATTTTGGAATAACCGGCATTATTCAATTGTTTTTTGGGTTACAAACGCCAAATTTTCGATTATATTTATATAAAAGAGCACACTACAAAATAATAACAGTTTAAATTATCTATTGACATTTTTTTACGAACTGTAGGACATAGAATTGAAGAAACTTAAAAATATAGTTGGATTTTGGAATAACCGGCATTATTCAATTGTTTTTTGGGTTACAAACGCCAAATTTTCGATTTTATTTATATAAAAGAGCACACTACAAAATAATAACAGTTTAAATTCTCTATTGACATTTTTTTACGAACTGTAGGACATAGAAATGAAGAAACTTAAAAATATAGTTAGATTTTGGAATAACCGGTATTATTCAATTGTTTTTTGGGTTACAAACGCCAAATTTTCGATTTTATTTATATAAAAAAGCACACTACAAAATAATAACAGTTTAAATTCTCTATTGACATTTTTTTACGAACTGTAGGAAATAGAAATGAAGAAACTTAAAAATATTGTTAGATTTTGGAATAACCGCCATTATTCAATTGTTTTTTGGGTTATAAACGCCAAATTTTCGATTTTATTTATATAAAAGAGCACACTACAAAATAGTAACAGTTTAAATTATCTATTGACTTTTTTTTACGAACTGTAGGAAATAGAAACGAAGAAACTTAAAAATATAGTTAGATTTTGGAATAACTGGCATTATTCATTTGTTTTTTGGGTTACAAACGCCAAATTTTCGATTTTATTTATATAAAAGAGCACACTACAAAATATTAACAGTTTAAATTATCTATTGGCATTTTTTTACGAACTGTAGGACATAGAAATGAAGAAACTTAAAAATATAGTTAGATTTTGGAATAACCGGCATTATTCAATTGTTTTTTGGGTTACAAACGCCAAATTTTCGATTTTTTTTATATAAAAGAGCACACTACAAAATAATAATAGTTTAAATTATCTATTGACATTTTTTTACGAACTGTAGGACATAGAAACGAAGAAACTTAAAAATATAGTTAGATTTTGGAAAAACCGCCATTATTCAGTTGTTTTTTGGGTTAAAAACGCCAAATTTTAGAGAGAAATTTTGTTTTTAGTATAACAGACCTAACCTCACTTTCTATAAAACTGAAAATTTTCTTTAGAGTTTTCAAAAAAAATCGTGTAGTGCCTCGTAGTTTTGGAATTTTTGTTAGAACCATAAAAAGTATAAGGGTTAAAATTAGCTGAAAGCTTGCTATTACTATAACCTCACTTTTAGGATTTTCTTTGGGTTCAAAACTGCTCCTAACAATTTTTTTCTAATGGCTGTTCTAAATATTTTATCCACCTCATTTATCGCGATCATAACTATAACGGTTTTGTGTATAATATCACATTACTCCACAAATCTCCACCAATAACATTTAATCGAAATTAAGTCCTTTTAAATCCGGTAATCTCAAACCACAATCCACATGCTGCACTTTGAACAATAAACCCACCACATCCACAAACACAAAACGTTCCTCTATCTACGTCCATGTGTTGTCTCTACAATATCCTCTTGTTCGTTCTGTTTGATGCACCGCAGAAATGAATTAGTAAATTATAATGTTATTTGATATGTAGGTACCTACTACAACTTTGGGTTTATAATCGAGAATCGAATCGAATATCAGTTGATGGTGGTAGTAGTGGTGGTGGTGGTGGGTTAGCAGATGCTGCAGTAACAACAACACCAACAACTACCCCATATTGTATTGCCACCGTGTTTTCAAACCAATAGAAAATTATTTTGCAAAATCACAATGGGCGGCCATGTTTTTAATATAGGGGGGTTTGCATCCCAGTCGGCCATGGGCATATATAATAATCCCAGTAGAGTCAAGATGATTTGATGAATTATTGACAAGGTAGTCCACTAGAACTTAAGATTTAAGTCAATTGCCACGTTTGAATCAAACCAACCGATAAAATAAAACCACCCCTAATATCCGATTTGCCATTTTTCTCCTCGCTTGTGAATCTCCCGTCGATAAACCACGTTTAAAAACAATTTTTTTATCTTGCATTACTTATAGTATAATACAGTCGGCTGGGTCTGGGTGTTGAAAGGGTTTTGGTCCTTTGAAAAGGTGCGGTAAGGATGCGGCACCTTGATCGCGTCCGCGTAACCAGTTAAATCAAAGGCACACAGTCCCCCCGGCTTTTGTTGATGCGGTAATTAGAGGAAATCTGTGCACAATAGCAGAGACGGTCTCTTAGTTACGCCGCAACCGCCTCCGTTTCATTCAAATGTGGACTGAAAGAGCTAAAGGTGGCTGTGGCCACGTAATTCCACAGTTTGGCGTAATTTCGTAATTTATTAACGTAAGTTTAACGTCTTATAGTAACGTTAATATGACGTCGAAAATTGGGATTTAGTCCAAATTTAACCGTTTTTTCTAGTAATTATACCTAAAATGTAGAGATCTTAAATCCCATCGTATGTACATGGAAATTCTTGATGAGAGAGCACATCGCACATTATCAGAATTCTCTCTTTTATTGCACAAGCACAAACATACAAACGATTTGACGTTCCTTCTGGTATAACGTTCAATATCGCTTTACCAAATTGCACGTCCGGTCTTGCGTTGTGTGTATTGTGTCCAATTTCCCCTTGGTTCCTTTTCTTTTATTACACAACTTTGTGCCGGCGTGCTACGAAAAATCACAGCGGGGATTTTGTAATATACGAGGCTTTTAGGTTTTTGTCCGAAAAAATATGTGATTGGAGATGGGGGGAGGGTGTGTAAATAATTGTGTAAAATGACAGTTAACAAATGTTATTAAATTTCCACTAGCGATAAAATTCGGACAATTTTCCGATTTTTTACTACGATTTTAGTGGAATTACTCCAAAATTTCAAATGTCAAACTTTAAACGGCGCTAAAATGATTATTACAGCTAAAACTTACTTCCAAAACAAATTTTCTTGTACATTATTCTGTTTTGTATCTAAACAATCCAGTTGCGATAAATTCGGACAATTTTCCGATTTTTTATTACGATTTTAGTGGAATTACCCCAAAAATTCAAATGTCAAACTTTAAACGGCGCTAAAATGATTATTACAGCTAAAACTTACTTCCAAAACAAATTTTCTTGTACATTATTCTGTTTTGTATCTAAAAAATCCACTTGCGATAAATTCGGACAATTTTCCGATTTTTTATTACGATTTTAGTGGAATTACCCCAAAAATTCAAATGTCAAAATTTAAACGGCGCTAAAATGATTATTACAGCTAAAACTTACTTCCAAAACAAATTTTTTTGTACATTATTCTGTTTTGTATCTAAAAAATCCACTTGCGATAAATTCGGACAATTTTCCGATTTTTTATTACGATTTTAGTGGAATTACTCCAAAATTTCAAATGTCAAACTTTAAACGGCGCTAAAATGATTATTACAGCTAAAACTTACTTCCAAAACAAATATTCTTGTACATTATTCTGTTTTGTATCTAAAAAATCCAGTTGCGATAAATTCGGACAATTTTCCGATTTTTTATTACGATTTTAGTGGAATTACTCCAAAATTTCAAATGTCAAACTTTAAATGGCGCTAAAATGATTATTACAGCCAAAACTTACTTCCAAAACAAATTTTCTTGTACATTATTCTGTTTTGTATCTAAAAAATCCAGTTGCGATAAATTTGGACAATTTTCCGATTTTTTATTACGATTTTAGTGGAATTACTCCAAAATTTCAAATGTCAAAATTTAAATGGCGCTAAAATGATTATTACAGCTAAAACTTACTTCCAAAACAAATTTTCTTGTACATTATTCTGTTTTGTATCTAAAAAATCCACTTGCGATAAATTCGGACAATTTTCCGATTTTTTATTACGATTTTAGTGGAATTACCCCAAAAATTCAAATGTCAAAATTTAAACGGCGCTAAAATGATTATTACAGCTAAAACTTACTTCCAAAACAAATTTTTTTGTACATTATTCTGTTTTGTATCTAAAAAATCCACTTGCGATAAATTCGGACAATTTTCCGATTTTTTATTACGATTTTAGTGGAATTACTCCAAAATTTCAAATGTCAAACTTTAAATGGCGCTAAAATGATTATTACAGCTAAAACTTACTTCCAAAACAAATTTTTTTGTACATTATTCTGTTTTGTATCTAAAAAATCCACTTGCGATAAAATCGGACAATTTTCCGATTTTTTATTACGATTTTAGTGGAATTACCCCAAAAATTCAAATGTCAAACTTTAAACGGCGCTAAAATGATTATTACAGCCAAAACTTACTTCCAAAACAAATTTTCTTGTACATTATTCTGTTTTGTATCTAAAAAATCCACTTGCGATAAATTCGGACAATTTTCCGATTTTTTATTACGATTTTAGTGGAATAACTCCAAAATTTCAAATGTCAAACTTTAAATGGCGCTAAAATGATTATTACAGCTAAAACTTACTTCCAAAACAAATTTTTTTGTACATTATTCTGTTTTGTATCTAAAAAATCCATTTGCGATAAATTCGGACAATTTTCCGATTTTTTATTACGATTTTAGTGGAATTACTCCAAAATTTCAAATGTCAAACTTTAAATGGCGCTAAAATGATTATTACAGCTAAAACTTACTTCCAAAACAAATTTTCTTGTACATTATTCTGTTTTGTATCTAAAAAATCCACTTGCGATAAATTCGGACAATTTTCCGATTTTTTATTACGATTTTAGTGGAATTACCCCAAAAATTCAAATGTCAAAATTTAAACGGCGCTAAAATGATTATTACAGCTAAAACTTACTTCCAAAACAAATTTTTTTGTACATTATTCTGTTTTGTATCTAAAAAATCCACTTGCGATAAATTCGGACAATTTTCCGAATTTTTATTACGATTTTAGTGGAATTACTCCAAAATTTCAAATGTCAAACTTTAAATGGCGCTAAAGTGATTATTACAGCTAAAACTTACTTCCAAAACAAATTTTCTTGTACATTATTCTGTTTTGTATCTAAAAAATCCACTTGCGATAAATTCGGACAATTTTCCGATTTTTTATTACGATTTTAGTGGAATTACTCCAAAATTTCAAATGTCAAACTTTAAATGGCGCTAAAATGATTATTACAGCTAAAACTTACTTCCAAAACAAATTTTCTTGTACATTATTCTGTTTTGTATCTAAAAAATCCACTTGCGATAAATTCGGATAATTTTCCGATTTTTTATTACGATTTTAGTGGAATTACTCCAAAATTTCAAATGTCAAACTTTAAATGGCGCTAAAATGATTATTACAGCTAAAACTTACTTCCAAAACAAATTTTCTTGTACATTATTCTGTTTTGTATCTAAAAAATCCACTTGCGATAAATTCGGACAATTTTCCGATTTTTTATTACGATTTTTAGTGGAATTACTCCAAAATTTCAAATGTCAAACTTTAAATGGCGCTAAAATGATTATTACAGCTAAAACTTACTTCCAAAACAAATTTTCTTGTACATTATTCTGTTTTGTATCTAAAAAATCCACTTGCGATAAATTCGGACAATTTTCCGATTTTTTATTACGATTTTAGTGGAATTACTCAAAAATTTCAAATGTAAAACTTTAAACAGCACTAAAATGAAAAATACAGCCAAAACTTACTTCCAAAACAAATTTTCTAGTACTTTATTCTGTTTTGTATCTAAAAAATCCACTTGCGATAAAATCGGACAATTTTCCGATTTTTTATTACGATTTACTCCAACTGTCTCACTTTATTTCTAACGATCTAACCTACAAATTATTTAGTCTTTAGTACTGGACGATAAAAAATTAAGCTTTTCCAAACAAATCCCCGCAGTTAATACGTAGAAAAACTAGCTCAAAATTGTTTTAAATTACAGGCCACACCGATAATATACCTTGATATACCTTAATCAAATTAAAGAGCAAAAAGCCCAGAAAAAAAAACTAGATCGTTTCAACTGTTTCATTTACAGCTAATTCATCCATTTCTCCCACTATATAAAGCACTCTATTATTAGCCTACAACACTAAAATACACGTTTGTTTTTTTATTCTGTACCTACATATGTTTCATAAATGTCACGCAAAGTACCACAAGCACACACACAAATAAAGAAAAAACAACCAACTAAATGTAAAACAAATTGTATGTCATTAAAATTTTGCGCTCTGCGACTTTAAATTGATAATAAATGACAATAATGAAATGTGGGCGGGTTAAATATCATGTGGAGGTCCGGAAGCGGCTCTATCGACGGCTTTTAGAGCGCGCCCTCGCCCCCGCTGGACACCTCACCCTTCATCTATAAATATGTATGTATACATGATGGTATTCCTTGACATGATGATGTGTATAATCATATTGTAATTATCTACATGGCGATTGTTGTAGTTTGTCACTGATATAGGCCCCCTACTAGATTTTTAAATTATCGGGGGAATAAAAGATCACATGACTATCAAAAATTAGAATTTTTCATTTTATCGTTAGATTCTCTATGATTTTTGTTGTAAGTGCCACAGTTTTGGAACCGCTAGGTGGATTTTCACGAAATTAACCTTTTAATATAGCTAAATGTTGGAGTTATTATGAAAAAAATTACACTCGCCATAACCTCACTTTTGTAAAGTTTATGAACAGTCAAACATTTTTTAGTCAAATTTATACAGTGACTGTTTTAAAGCGTTATAGTTTTAGAACCACTGGTCGGTTTTTTAAACTAAATCCTGTTTTACACAGAGTAATATTGACGTTATTAAAGAAAAAATATCCAGAAGCATAACCTCACTTTTAGGTTAGGTTACTTAGTCAGACATTTCCAAGCGAAATTGCTGCTAAAAATCGTGAAATGACACTTTTAAAAAATTGTCAATTTGGAACCGCTGGATGGATTTTGACAAAATTAGCCTTTTAATATAGCTAAGTGTTCGAGTTACTACAAAAAAAATTACAGTCGCCATAACCTAACTTTTGTAAAGTTTTTTAGACAGTCAAACAATTCTAGTCAAATTGCTGCTAAAAATCGTGAAATGACACTTTTAAAAAATTGTCAATTTGGAACCGCTGGATGGATTTTGACAAAATTAGCCTTTTAATATAGCTAAATGTTCGAGTTACTACGAAAAAAATTACAGTCGCCATAAACTCACTTTTGTAAAGTTTATTGACAGTCAAACAATTCTAGTCAAATTGCTGCTAAAAATCGTGAAATGACACTTTTAAAAAATTGTCAATTTGGAACCGCTGGATGGATTTTGACAAAATTAGCCTTTTTATATAGCTAAATGTTCGAGTTACTACGAAAAAAATTACAGTCGCCATAAACTCACTTTTGTAAAGTTTATTGACAGTCAAACAATTCTAGTCAAATTGCTGCTAAAAATCGTGAAGTGACACTTTTAAAAAATTGTCAATTTGGAACCGCTGGATGGATTTTGACAAAATTAGCCTTTTTATATAGCTAAATGTTCGAGTTACTACGAAAAAAATTACAGTCGCCATAAACTCACTTTTGTAAAGTTTATTGACAGTCAAACAATTCTAGTCAAATTGCTGCTAAAAATCGTGAAGTGACACTTTTAAAAAATTGTCAATTTGGAACCGCTGGATGGATTTTGACAAAATTAGCCTTTTAATATAGCTAAATGTTCGAGTTACTATGAAAAAAATTACAGTCGCCATAACCTAAGTTTGTAAAGTTTTTTAGACAGTCAAAAAATTCTAGTCAAATTGCTGCTAAAAATCGTGAAGTGACACTTTTAAAAAATTGTAAATTTGGAACCGCTGGATGGATTTTGATGAAATTAGCCTTTTTATATAGCTAAATGTTCGAGTTACTACGAAAAAAATTACAGTCGCCATAACCTAAGTTTGTAAAGTTTTTTGGACAGTCAAACAATTCTAGTCAAATTACTGCTAAAATTCGTGAAATGACACTTTTAAAAAATTGTCAATTTGGAACCGCTGGATGGATTTTGACGAAATTAGCCTTTTTATATAGCTAAATGTTCGAGTTACTACAAAAAAAATTACAGTCGTCATAACCTAACTTTTGTAAAGTTTTTTAGACAGTCAAACAATTCTAGTCAAATTGTTGCTAAAAATCGTGAAGTGACACTTTTAAAAAATTGTAAATTTGGAACCGCTGGATGGATTTTGATGAAATTAGCCTTTTTATATAGCTAAATGTTCGAGTTACTACGAAAAAAATTACAGTCGCCATAACCTAAGTTTGTAAAGTTTTTTGGACAGTCAAACAATTCTAGTCAAATTACTGCTAAAATTCGTGAAGTGACACTTTTAAAAAATTGTCAATTTGGAACCGCTGGATGGATTTTGACGAAATTAGCCATTTAATATAGCGTAATGTTCGAGTTACTACGAAAAAAATTACAGTCGCCATAAACTCACTTTTGTAAAGTTTATTGACAGTCAAACAATTCTAGTCAAATTGCTGCTAAAAATCGTGAAGTGACACTTTTAAAAAATTGTCAATTTGGAACCGCTGGATGGATTTTGACGAAATTAGCCTTTTTATATAGCTAAATGTTCGAGTTACTACGAAAAAAATTACAGTCGCCATAACCTAAGTTTGTAAAGTTTTTTGGACAGTCAAACAATTCTAGTCAAATTACTGCTAAAATTCGTGAAGTGACACTTTTAAAAAATTGTCAATTTGGAACCGCTGGATGGATTTTGACGAAATTAGCCATTTAATATAGCTTAATGTTCGAGTTACTACGAAAAAAATTACAGTCGCCATAACCTAACTTTTGTAAAGTTTTTTAGACAGTCAAAAAATTCTAGTCAAATTGTTGCTAAAAATCGTGAAATGACACTTTTAAAAAATTGTCAATTTGGAACCGCTGGATGGATTTTGACGAAATTAGCCTTTTTATATAGCTAAATGTTCGAGTTACTACGAAAAAAATTACAGTCGCCATAAACCAAGTTTGTAAAGTTTTTTGGATAGTCAAACAATTCTAGTCAAATTGCAATTGCAATTAAAATTTCTTTTTAATTTTTGACTCCCCCCGGTACTTTTGACTAAACGACTACTTAAGAGAAAATTTCGTTCTCACAGCATACAAAACCCCGGACAATTATACAATTTGTTTTTTCTTGTTGTATAAATTACAAAAAACCATCAACATCAAGAAAAATATTAAACAAAAGCCAGAAATTACATGGTGGGACCAGCACACACAACAGAGGGCACATATATGGGAATAAACCCATCGCATCGTCGTCATATGTGAAGCTGCAAGGACTGTAATCACTATTTAGACATTTCTCTCACCAGCAGTGAAACGTACAAATTATTTAATAATTATTTTGCTTGAAACTTGAAAAATGCAATATCACAGTATGCTTAACCTTGATTTCTTCGTTTGTCTTTTGTTCCGTTGACTGGCTGCTACTTTGCCAGGTTTCATTCACGAAAATTATTACCTTAAAGGTCTTTTATACAATTCAATTCTCAAATAATAACATGTAATTGTGTGATATTTTAAAAGTAATTAGGTGGCATATGACGAGTTGGTTAATTTGTTTGTTTGTTACGCTGTGGGATTTATAAAAAAATTGTCGCTTGGTTACACGGTTATTATATATTTTTTTTTTCTAGACAATTTTTCGTAATAGCAATCCTTGGAAACTGTAGACTGTCAAAATCCACCCATTCCAACGCCCCCGTATATAATTTTTTCCAAATTGTGAACCTTACGCAAAGTTACGGTTCAAAAAACTTTTTGAGCTCTCTCCCATCATACGAAATCCTGAACTTTATAGATCGAGTTAGTTCCAACGGCTTGTTTTTTTTTCGTACAATTTGCCAAAGGCCCGCAATAGTACCAACAATAAAATAAACCCAGAAGCTTTATCAAACGTAAAACTTCTTTCTTTAGTTAACTTGTCCAACAAAAGCTACCACGCGATTAGATTTGCACGAGTTAAATGAAATGTAAAAGCCTAATTTTTTAAGTTGTAGATGAATAGACACACCAGGTATATTTATATCTGTTTTTAGGATTGTTTGGGTTATTGTTTGGGGGATCTTGGGTCCCATTGGACAAATGGTAGCATCTTCCCATTGAATAGTTTGCATTGTTGTTGAAGATCCATTTAGTATTTCAGTTCAAATTTGCTGGATTAATCTTGTTTGATATGAAGTGGCGTCCACTGAGCGCTTGTCAAACTGTACAGCATACGAGGGGCGACGAAAAAATTAGTTCACCTAAGAATGATCATTTTCACAAAGCAATAGGAAATTTCTTTCGCCTATAGTTTCTAAACTACTATCAAGATACAGTTGAGTTTTTTACAGGTTATAGGGCAAATGTTAGTCTACAAAATAATCGAAATTTGACAGTCCTATGTGAAAAAACAAATGAATTATGATTATTTTTATGAGATAACAATATTTTCCATGAAGCTATAGGCAATTTCTATGTCCTATAGCCTCTAAACTACTATCAAGATTTAGTTGAGTTTTTTACAGTTTATAGGCTAAATGTTAGTCTACAAAATAATCGAAATTTTACAGTTCTATGTGAAAAAACAAATGAATTATGACCATTTTTGTGAGGTGTCAATATTTTTCCATGAAGCTATAAGCAATTTCTATGTCCTATAGTTTCTAAACTACTATCAAGATACAGTTGAGTTTTTCACAGTTTATAGGACAAATGTTAGTCTATAAAATAATCGACATCTGACAGTTCTATGTGAAAGAACAAATGAATTATGACCGTTTTTATAAAATGTCAATATTTTTCCATGAAACTATAGGCAATTTCTATGACCTATAGTTTCTAAACTACTATTAAGATACAGTTGAGTTTTTCATAGTTAATAGAGCAAATATTAGTCTAAAAAATAATCGAAATTTGACAGTTCTACATGAAAAAACAAATGAATTATGACCATTTTTATGAGCTGTCAACATTTCTCCACTAATCTATAGGAAATTTCTATGGCCTATAGTTTCTAAACTATTATAAAGATACAGTTATTCCTACTTTATAGGACAAATTTTATTCTACAAAATTATCGAAATTTGAGAGTTGTAACTGAAAAAACAAATGAATTATGATCACTTTTATAAAATGTCAATATTTCTCTAAAAAACTATAGGCAGTTTCTATGTAGTATAATTTCTAAACTACTATCAAGATACAGTTGAGTTTTCAGGAGTATATAAAGCAAATCTTGGTCTACAAATAAATCTAAATTTGAAAGTTCTAACTGAAAAAACAAATGAATTATGATCATTTTTATAAAGTGATAATATTTCTCCACAAATGTATAGGCAATTTCTATGGCCTATAATTTCTAAACCAGTACGACGATAGAGTTGAGTTTTTACTAGTATATAGGGGAAATGTTAGTCTACAAAATAATCGAAATTGGACAATTCTATGCGAAAAAACAAATGATTTATGACCATTTTTGTGAGGTGTCAATATTTTTCCATGAAGCTATAAGCAATTTCTATGTCCTATAGTTTCTAAACTACTATCAAGATACAGTTGAGTTTTTCACAGTTTATAGGACAAATGTTAGTCTATAAAATAATCGACATCTGACAGTTCTATGTGAAAGAACAAATGAATTATGACCGTTTTTATAAAATGTCAATATTTTTCCATGAAACTATAGGCAATTTCTATGACCTATAGTTTCTAAACTACTATTAAGATACAGTTGAGTTTTTCATAGTTAATAGAGCAAATATTAGTCTAAAAAATAATCGAAATTTGACAGTTCTACATGAAAAAACAAATGAATTATGACCATTTTTATGAGCTGTCAACATTTCTCCACTAATCTATAGGAAATTTCTATGGCCTATAGTTTCTAAACTATTATAAAGATACAGTTATTCCTAGTTTATTGGACAAATTTTATTCTACAAAATTATCGAAATTTGAGAGTTGTAACTGAAAAAACAAATGAATTATGATCACTTTTATAAAATGTCAATATTTCTCTAAAAAACTATAGGCAGTTTCTATGTAGTATAATTTCTAAACTACTATCAAGATACAGTTGAGTTTTCAGGAGTATATAAAGCAAATCTTGGTCTACAAATAAATCTAAATTTGAAAGTTCTAACTGAAAAAACAAATGAATTATGATCATTTTTATAAAGTGATAATATTTCTCCACAAATGTATAGGCAATTTCTATGGCCTATAATTTCTAAACCAGTACGACGATAGAGTTGAGTTTTTACTAGTATATAGGGGAAATGTTAGTCTACAAAATAATCGAAATTGGACAATTCTATGCGAAAAAACAAATGAATTATGACCATTTTTGTGAGGTGTCAATATTTTTCCATGAAGCTATAAGCAATTTCTATGTCCTATAGTTTCTAAACTACTATCAAGATACAGTTGAGTTTTTCACAGTTTATAGGACAAATGTTAGTCTATAAAATAATCGACATCTGACAGTTCTATGTGAAAGAACAAATGAATTATGACCGTTTTTATAAAATGTCAATATTTTTCCATGAAACTATAGGCAATTTCTATGACCTATAGTTTCTAAACTACTATTAAGATACAGTTGAGTTTTTCATAGTTAATAGAGCAAATATTAGTCTAAAAAATAATCGAAATTTGACAGTTCTACATGAAAAAACAAATGAATTATGACCATTTTTATGAGCTGTCAACATTTCTCCACTAATCTATAGGAAATTTCTATGGCCTATAGTTTCTAAACTATTATAAAGATACAGTTATTCCTAGTTTATAGGACAAATTTTATTCTACAAAATTATCGAAATTTGAGAGTTGTAACTGAAAAAACAAATGAATTATGATCACTTTTATAAAATGTCAATATTTCTCTAAAAAACTATAGGCAGTTTCTATGTAGTATAATTTCTAAACTACTATCAAGATACAGTTGAGTTTTCAGGAGTATATAAAGCAAATCTTGGTCTACAAATAAATCTAAATTTGAAAGTTCTAACTGAAAAAACAAATGAATTATGATCATTTTTATAAAGTGATAATATTTCTCCACAAATGTATAGGCAATTTCTATGGCCTATAATTTCTAAACCAGTACGACGATAGAGTTGAGTTTTTACTCGTATATAGGGGAAATGTTAGTCTACAAAATAATCGAAATTGGACAATTCTATGCGAAAAAACAAATGAATTATGACCATTCTAATGAAATGTTAATATTTTTCTACGAAGCTATAGGCAATTTCTATGTTTGTTTAGAGAACTATAGGAGATAGCACCGAATTTTCAGTTCAAATTTGCGGGATTAATCTTGTTTGATATGGAGTGGCGTCGAGTGAGCGCTTGTCAAACTGTACAGCATACGAGGTGCGACGAAAAAATTAGTTACCCTAAGAAATTTTTCCTAATTGCTTAAAAATTCAAAGTTACAAGTTAGAAGAAAAACAAAAGAATTATTGTGGATGATGATCTAATTCAAGTTACATAATCATTCAATTCCCGAAATCGACCAAAGCAAAAAAACGCGACCAAGCCACAAAATGCTTGAGCATCATCAAGTTATTCGCTGAACACGCTTGACAGAAAAAAGTTAACTGGTCTCGTCGTCGTCGTCGTCGTTGTCCTGCTTCTTCTCCTCCTCCTCCTCCTCTCTAGAAATCGAACATTGCAGAGGCACGACATCGGTTAAGTTTTCCCTTCGATGATCTTGATGTGTCTCATCAGATTGCCGTCCTGGCCTCACTTAATTTATACGGCATGTTTACATATGTTGAAACCGAGCGGGCGCATTCTAATTGTCGGCAAGTGACAGTCAAAGGGGTCGCAGCATGCCATAGCCTGCTCTCGCTCGGACGTGGCGCCACCATGGAAAAAAAACGGACGAAACACGAAACATACCAATAAAAGACGAAAAACCGCCCGCCAACGGCGGGTTCGCTCCTTGGTTCGTTCATCCGGTTGTTTTATATATGTGTGTGTGTGTTTCTATCCTGTCTGTTCATCTACTTGGCGAATTAGCAAAATCAGGACCGGGCCAGGATTTTATACAATTTTGGGATCGATACTTTAGGCGGGAAATTCTTCAAAATATAAGATGGCGACTTCGAAAGCTGCCACTATAATTCTAACCCTTTTCCTCCATGTAGGATATAAAAATGTCAAAAATTCCTTGCTTCTGCTAATTGAAACGGTTTTAAGGACAAAACGGTGTACAATGCATCTGTCGCATGATGCCCAAATTAAAATTGTTAAAACTGGAAATCACCCCCCAATTAAGACTTTTCTAGGCTTCGGATAAATTAATTTGTCACATAGTTCACATGCCTTAATAGCGATTATAATCATCCGAAAATAATAAAAGTAAAACCCCGGGAAAAATGACTTAATTATCCTACATAATTAAAAAAAACTATAACATCGCCACGACTAGTTTTTTAATAAATTCAGGTCATCGGACATAATACAGGAAAACGACGATGCCCCATAGGCACTAACCCATAGGTATAATTTTCGTCGTTGGTTTCATTTTTGGTGAATGAATGAATGAAATTTACGATCTAGAATCTAATATGATTTGTGACCAATAAAACTGCTAACTTTAATTAGTTTAATTCCAATGGAATGTTACGGAAAGTCTTCTAGGAGTTTCTGTTGGTGATGTGTGCGTTTTTTTATTTAATTGGCGGATGGGTGTTTTAATTGTTGGGCAACAAAACAAGAGAACATAGTTATACTTAGGACTTAGAAATTGCCTATAGCTCCATGGAAAAATATTGACATTTTATAAAAACGGTCATAATTCATTTGTTTTTTCAGATAGAACTGTCAAATGTCGATTATTTTGTAGACTAATATTTGCCCTATAAACTGTAAAAAACTCAACTATATCTTAATAGCAGTTTAGAAACTATAGGACTTTGAAATTGCATATAGTCTCATGGAAAAATATTGACACCTCATAAAAATGGTCATAATTCAATTGTTTTTCCACATAGAACTGTCAAATTTCGATTATTTTGTAGACTTATATTTGCCCTATAAACTAGTAAAAACTCAACTATATCTTGATACTAGTTTAGAAACTATAGTACATAGAAATTGCCTATAGCTTCATGGAAAAATATTGACACCCCACAAAAATGGTCATAATTCATTTGTTTTTTCTAATAGAACTGTCAAATTTCGATTATTTATAGACTAACATTTAGCCTATAAACTGTGAAAAACTCAACTATATCTTGATAGTGGTTTAGAAACTATAAGACATAAAAATTGCCTATAGCTTCATGGAAAAATATTGATACCTTATAAAAATCGTCATAATTCATTTGTTTTTTCACATAGAACTGTCAAATTTCGATTATTTTATAACCTAACATTTAGCCTATAAACTGTGAAAAACTCAACTGTATCTTGATACTAGTTTAGAAACTATAGGACATAAAAATTGCCTATAGCTTCATGGAAAAATATTGACATTTTATAAAAACGGTAATAATTCATTTGTTTTTTCACATACAACTGTCAAATTTCGATTATTTTGTAGACTAACGTCTGCCCTATAAACTGTGAAAAACTCAACTATATCTTCATAGTAGTTTTGAAACTATAGGACATAGAAATTGCCTATAGCTGTGTGAAAAAATATTAACACCTCATAAATTTGTCATAATTCACTTGTTAATTCACGTGTAGAGGTTCCTAAATATAATTTTCAATAAACAAAAATTACTTATTCCTGAATAGTTATAATTACGACATTATTACGCCTATTTAGTACACTCAGCACACTACAGTAAAACTTTTCCGCTTTTATATTTTTTTGTAATTGAATTTAGTGCATTATAGTTGGCTGGGTGTCGTGGACAGCAAAGAGTGCGGTGGAAGTGAGACAGCTGAAGGCTGGACCACCCCGGTATCTCGTTACCGCGGCAAAGACCAAGCAAGCAGGCACAGCCGCCTTAGCTCGAGATGCGCTTCACGACGTTCACGATTCGAACGGAATAAATCATCAAGCTTAGTCGGAGAGAACAACTAAGCGCCAACCCAGCACACTAACTCATGCACTGTTTTTTTTCCGAACATTATTTCGGGGTTAATTTTTGTATACATATATAGGTACGCAAGTTTCAATTTCCGTCTGTTAACAATAATTATTATCGGATGTTGTGTTGTCAGGGCGATGATGGTGGCGTCTAAACAGCATGTGGTGAATTCATGCATGTAACTCAGTGTCTTTGACACCGCCGAAATACAAACCGGACTAAAAGTTTCCGATGTGCCGCCGGAGATAAGCTACCAACCATGCGGACACAAAAGCACAAAACTCCAAATAAATTTTTTTCTTCTCTTCCTTCAAATTGCATAATTAGGTCTAGATGTCCATGAGTCCAAACAAAAACAATTATTGTTGTTGTGGTGATAAAGATCCATCTGAAATCTCAATAATTTCGCCGACGATTCATAAGATCCATCAGCGACTTTACACATGATGGATATGTAGGCTCTTCACGGGTTGTTGCTGAATATAACGGAGGCTTGTTTTACGGGGGCGCCACGAACGCGCGACGGCGCCGCCAAACTTACTTCCTCTTCAGGGCTTTGCCATCACCGGATATGGCAAGTTGGTGTCTGTTTACCTTAATAATTATGACCATTTTTAAGAAATGTCAAAGTTTTTTCACAAAGCTATTTTTTTCTATGTCCTATAGTTTCTAAACTACTATCAATATACAGTTGAGTTTTTCACAGTTTATAGGCTAAATGTTAGTCTACAAAATAATCGAAATTTGACAGTTGTATGTGAAAAAACAAATGAATTATGACCATTTTTATGAGATGTCAATATTTTTCCATGAAGCTATAGGCAATTTTTATGTCCTATAGTTTCTAAACTACTATCAAAATATAGTTGAGTTTTTCACAGTTTATAGGCTAAATGTTAGTATACAAATTAATCGAAATTTGAGAGTTGTATGTGAAAAAACAAATGAATTATGACCGTTTTTATAAAATGTCAATATTTCTCCATGAAGCTTTAGGCAATTTCTATGTCCTATAATTTCTAAACTACTATCAATATGTAGTTGAGTTTTTCATAGTTTACAGGACATATGTTAGTCTACAAAATAATCGAAATTTGATAGTTTTATGTGAAAAAACAAATGAATTATGATCATTTTTGTGACGTGTTAATATTTTCCATGAAGCTATAGGCAATTTCTATGTGTTATAATTTCTCAACTACTATTAATATATAGTTGAGTTTTTCACAGTTTATAGGCTAAATGTTAGTCTACAAAATAATCGAAATTTGACAGTTCTATATGAAAAAACAAGTGAATTATGACCATTTTTTTGAGGTACCGATATTTCTTTACGAAGCTATAGGCAATTTCTATGTCCTATAATTTGTAAACAACTACCAATATATAGTTGAGTTTTTTATAGTATATAGAGCAAATACTAGTCTACAAAATAATCGAAATTTGACAGTTGTATGTGAAAAAACAAATGAATTATGACCATTTTTATGAGATGTCAATATTTTTCCATGAAGCTATAGGCAATTTTTATGTCCTATAGTTTCTAAACTACTATCAAAATATAGTTGAGTTTTTCACAGTTTATAGGCTAAATGTTAGTATACAAATTAATCGAAATTTGAGAGTTGTATGTGAAAAAACAAATGAATTATGACCATTTTTGTGACGTGTTAATATTTTCCATGAAGCTATAGGCAATTTCTATGTGTTATAATTTCTCAACTACTATTAATATATAGTTGAGTTTTTCACAGTTTATAGGCTAAATGTTAGTCTACAAAATAATCGAAATTTGACAGTTCTATATGAAAAAACAAGTGAATTATGACCATTTTTTTGAGGTACCGATATTTCTTTACGAAGCTATAGGCAATTTCTATGTCCTATAATTTCTAAACAACTACCAATATATAGTTGAGTTTTTTATAGTATATAGAGCAAATACTAGTCTACAAAATAATCGAAATTTGACAGTTCTATGTGAAAAAACAAATGAATTATGACCATTTTTATGAGATGTCAATATTTTTCCATGAAGCTATAGGCAATTTTTATGTCCTATAGTTTCTAAACTACTATCAAAATATAGTTGAGTTTTTCACAGTTTATAGGCTAAATGTTAGTATACAAATTAATCGAAATTTGAGAGTTGTATGTGAAAAAACAAATGAATTATGACCGTTTTTATAAAATGTCAATATTTCTCCATGAAGCTTTAGGCAATTTCTATGTCCTATAATTTCTAAACTACTATCAATATGTAGTTGAGTCTTCAGGAGTATATAAAGCATTGCTTCGTCTACAAAAAAATCCAAATTTGAAAGTTCTAACTGAAAAAACAAATGAATTATGCTTATTTTTATGAAGTGTTAATATTTCTCCACAAATGTATAGGCAATTTCTATAGCCTACAATTTCTAAGTTTACAGGGCATATGTTAGTCTACAAAATAATCGAAATTTGATAGTTTTATGTGAAAAAACAAATGAATTATGACCATTTTTGTGACGTGTTAATATTTTCCATGAAGCTATAGGCAATTTCTATGTGTTATAATTTCTCAACTACTATTAATATATAGTTGAGTTTTTCACAGTTTATAGGCTAAATGTTAGTCTACAAAATAATCGAAATTTGACAGTTCTATATGAAAAAACAAGTGAATTATGACCATTTTTTTGAGGTACCGATATTTCTTTACGAAGCTATAGGCAATTTCTATGTCCTATAATTTCTAAACAACTACCAATATATAGTTGAGTTTTTTATAGTATATAGAGCAAATACTAGTCTACAAAATAATCGATATTTGACAGTTCTATGTGAAAAAACAAATGAATTATGACCATTTTTGTGCGGTGTCAATATGTTTCCACGAAGCTATAGGCAATTTCTGGGTTTGTTTAAAGAACTATAGGCAGTAGACGGGAATTTGTGAGCTTCGTCTGATGATTTAATGTAGTTTTATTCTAAATTTAATTGTAATTAATTGCCCCCCCCCTTTCCAAATTCCAAACAACCCGATGAAGCCATCCCCTTTCCATATAAAGCATACCCTAGATGGTATAATCAATTAACTTTCTTCATCAGCGTATCCCCCATTTCCAAATAGATATTGACAAGTCCTTAAATAAAACAACCATTAATTTCATATTCACATCTCTTCTCTCTCTGTCAGTCTATATAAAGGTCACGTGGCTTTAACAACCAATAACAATTAGCCACAGATTCGCTACATTAACAACCCGTAACCAAAACGAAACAGTATTTTTTGCAAGTAATCCACAATTGGGGGTCTTTGTTGGTTACGTGTGGTGCAACAAGGACACCCGATGGGGTTTTTCTGGGAGACTGCCACGAAAAAGCGATAAAAATTTGTCACGTCAAGGGTGGCGCAGGGAACGCAACAATTACATCCCGGGCGATATGTATGCTACATCCTGTTCCGCTTCTCCTCCACACGAATAAATTACTTTCGGTTTTTCGGTGGTGTGACACAAGAACAACAAAAGCGTTGCAAAAAAGTGGCGCTCACTTTCAGGACTGAACGAAACGACGACGCACCGATGTATGAAATGAGCGTGGGGATGGGATGAGGGCAGGATTGGCAATCGTCGACGTCGTCGTCGTCGTGAGCCTGACATAAAGCCATCTGGAGTTGAGAGGTCATTCAGGGTCCGTTTTGGTAGCCTAGCAACGCGCAAGAGTCCAAGTTGGCTTCTTGAATTTCGAGATATGACGCTATTTATGTCGTTTGCCTCCCCCAATTCTCTGGACCTTTTGCCAGGCGATGTTGCATCAGTCGAGTGAAAGAAAATGCCTGGGAAAACAAGAAAGGGAAATTGGGGGAGGGGTAACCAACTGGAAAAATAAACTGAAATGTTATGACGGTGTGTGTGTGGAGGTTGGAAATTAGAAAAGAGTGGAGGTTTTCTAGTTACAAGAGCTAGAATTTCGATAATTAATTTAAAAAAGTTATAAAAATAAAAGTTGAAAAAATCCATAAAATTTTTTATTGGTTAATAAACCATCACATGTAGGATTCATTGTACATTTGAATTGCAGTCATAATTTAACGTGCGAGTTGTTAATGAGTACTAGCAGAGTAGGACGCAACAAAAAACAAAATCAACATCCTCCACATCTCAACAGTAAGATATCAAAGAGCAAATTAATTGGTGGAAACGATAGCAGGTAATAATTATCATAAAATTACAGATATAATGTGCACGATGCAAGTTAAGACATCATTACATAAGGCACGTTGAAAGTTATTATGGAAACAGAAGAAGAGGTACTGTCACTTTATAATTTAACCATCTGCATTATTTTAATGTTGCAAAAGTGAAAAAAATAATTGAGTTGTTATGGATTAATTTAATCAAGCAACTAATTATTATGGTGGTTGATTCGTGGGAAACAAAACGAAGACAAAGATGGAGAAACTCCAAGGCGATACGATCAATCTTCGCTCGGTGTGACACTCGAAAATGTCATAGACTTAATTACATATAAAGAGACAAAGGTTCGGCGCGATGCACAGTTTCATCAAGATCATCCCATTTCGGTATGTGGAAATGATCAGAGAACAGTGTTAAACATGAGAAAACATTATTCTCTCATCCATCCCAATGTAGGAATATTTGGTGGGGCCTTCGAGAGTCGATGGGAAGGAATTGCTGGCGTGCCACAGTTTGATATTCCAACTATGCGCATGCTAATGATCAGCGCCCATGATAAGCGCCAGTGTCAGACTTAACAGATTATTGTTGGGTTTTTACAGTTTGATTATGGACCATGCACGATCTACTCGATTAATTAAACCCCTTCTGCGCCACCCTGTATAATTTCTCCAACTAAAATCAATAAAATGTTTTCTGATTCTTTCATCAGGTCAATAATTTACTGTCAAATTTCGATTATTTTGTAAACTAACATTTCCCCTATACACTAGTAAAAACTCAACTCTATCGTCATAGTAGTTTAGAAATTATAGGACATAGAAATGGCCTATAGCTTAGTGGAGAAATATTGACACCTCACAAAAATGCTCATAATTCATTTGTTTTTTCACATAGAACTGTCAAATTTCGATTATTTTGTAGACTAACATTCAGTCTATAAACTGTGAAAAACTATATCCTGATAGTAATTTAGTAATTATAGTACATAGAAACTGCCCATAGTTTTGTAGAGAAATATTGACATTTTATAAAAGTGATCATAATTCATTTGTTTTTTCAGTCACAAGTCTCAAATTTCGATAATTTTGTAGACTAACATTTGTCCTATAAACTAGGAATAACTCAACAGTATCTTTATAGTAGTTTAGAAACTATAGGCCATAGAAATATCCTATAGACTTGTGCAGAAATGTTGACACCTCATAAAAATGGTCATAATTCATTTGTTTTTTCTAATAGAACTGTCAAATTTCGATTATTTTGTAGACTAATATTTGCCCTATTAACTATGAAAAACTCAAGTATATCTTGATAGTAGTTTAGAAATTATAAGACATAGAAACTGCCTATAGTTTTGTAGAGAAATTTTATCATTTTATAGAAGTGATCATAATTCATTTGTTTTTTCGGTTACAACTCTCAAATTTCGATAATTTTGTAGACTAGCATTTGTCCTATAAACTAGGAATAAGTCAACTGTATATTTTTATTAGTAGTTTAGAAACTATAGGCCATAGAAACTATAGATTTGTGGAGAAATGTTGTCACCTCATAAAAATGGTCATAATTCATTTGTTTTCTTACGTAGAACTGTCAAATTACGATTATTTTGTATACTAATATTTGCCCTATTAACTATGAAAAACTCAAGAGTATATTTAAACTAGTTTAGAAACTATAGGCCATAGAAATTTCCTATAGATTTGTGGAAAAATGTTTACACCTCATAAAAATGGTCATAATTCACTTGTTTTCTTACGTTGAACTTTCAAATTTCGATTATTTTGTAGACTAATATTTGCCCTATTAACTATGAAAAACTCAAGTGTATATTTGTACTAGTTAAGAAACTATAGGCCATAGAAATTTCCTATACATTTGTGGAGAAATATTAACACTGTATAAAAATGATCGTAATTCATTTGTTTTTCAGTTAGAACTTTCAAATTTGGATTTTTTTGTAGACCAAGATTTGCTTTATATACTTCTGAAAACTCAACTGTATGTTGATAGTAGTTTAGAAATTATAAGACATAGAAACTGCCTATAGTTTTGTAGAGAAAAATTGACATTTTATAAAAGTGATTATAATTCATTTGTTTTTTCAGTTAGAACTCTCAAATTTCGATAATTTTGTAGACTAACATTTGTCCTATAAACTAGGAATAATTCAAGTGTATCTTTATAGTAGTTTAGAAACTATAGGCCATAGAAATATCCTATAGACTTGTGCAGAAATGTTGACACCTCATAAAAATGGTCATAATTCATTTGTTTTTTCTAATAGAACTGTCAAATTTCGATTATTTTGTAGACTAATATTTGCCCTATTAACTATGAAAAACTCAAGTATATCTTGATAGTAGTTTAGAAATTATAAGACATAGAAACTGCCTATAGTTTTGTAGAGAAATTTTAACATTTTATAGAAGTGATCATAATTCATTTGTTTTTTCGGTTACAACTCTCAAATTTCGATAATTTTGTAGACTAGCATTTGTCCTATAAACTAGGAATAAGTCAACTGTATATTTTTATTAGTAGTTTAGAAACTATAGGCCATAGAAACTATAGATTTGTGGAGAAATGTTGTCACCTCATAAAAATGGTCATAATTCATTTGTTTTCTTACGTAGAACTGTCAAATTTCGATTATTTTGTAGACTAATATTTGCCTTATTAACTATGAAAAACTCAAGAGTATATTTATACTAGTTTAGAAACTATAGGCCATAGAAATTTCCTATAGATTTGTGGAAAAATGTTTACACCTCATAAAAATGGTCATAATTCACTTGTTTTCTTACGTTGAACTTTCAAATTTCGATTATTTTGTAGACTAATATTTGCCCTATTAACTATGAAAAACTCAAGTGTATATTTGTACTAGTTAAGAAACTATAGGCCATAGAAATTTCCTATACATTTGTGGAGAAATATTAACACTGTATAAAAATGATCGTAATTCATTTGTTTTTCAGTTAGAACTTTCAAATTTGGATTTTTTTGTAGACCAAGATTTGCTTTATATACTTCTGAAAACTCAACTGTATGTTGATAGTAGTTTAGAAATTATAAGACATAGAAACTGCCTATAGTTTTGTAGAGAAATATTGACATTTTATAAAAGTGATTATAATTCATTTGTTTTTTCAGTTAGAACTCTCAAATTTCGATAATTTTGTAGACTAACATTTGTCCTATAAACTAGGAATAATTCAAGTGTATCTTTATAGTAGTTTAGAAACTATAGGCCAACAATTACCAGCAATTAACCCGCGGGGAGGCAACATGGAAAAAATGTTCCTCAATCTAAACTAAACACGCGATGATGGGGAAATAGTTTCGTTAATTTCTTCCCCTTCCACCAAAACTATAACCATTATTAATTAAGTACCTCATAATTAATGAAGCCGGAATACTAAAAGACCATCATAAACTTTTGTTCTTTTACCACATTTATTTAATGCTGTTGCTGGTTTGCCACGTCAATTAATTATCTTTTATTATTAGCGCGTTTTGTTTGGTTTGGTTTAATAATGATACCCGTGAATTTGCCCGAAATCAATCCAACTGACAAAAAGTTAAACAACTGGAACAAAGTTGAGTGGATTTTTTTCCGAACTGTCGCATGTCGTCGCTTAATTACATATCAAATATCACCAAAAAATTGAGATAGTTGGCGCTATATACATGGCTACATCAGATCAAGCCGGCGATGGACCTTCTGTCTTTTATAAATATCATGTCGAACATGGTATTGGATACCAATTAAAAACTATGAAACAGATATCTGATAATTGTCTATATGGAATTCCAACCGGCACAAAGAGTTGTCAGTGTCACTTTTTTCGGGTGATGTGTTTTGGTTTTTTTGGTACCATGCCGGCGGCTGGATGGTCATTTTTCATGTTGGAATCTTAGATGTTGGTTTTGTGGATCGTGAAATGGCAAAATTTTATTAGAAGGTGGACATTCTTTATTAATATACCTGTTAAAAAGTTGCTGTAGTTTATAAATTTGTAGGACGTTTAGTAGAAAATACATAATTCAATTGTTTTTTCAGTTAGAGGGCTCAAATTTAGATTTTTTTATAAGGCCAATGTTTGCTTTATACACTAGTAAAAATTCAACGCTATATTAATAGTAGTTTAGAAACTATAGGCCATAAAAATTCCCCATAGATTTGTGGAGAAATGTTGACACCTCATAAAAATGGTTATAATTCATTTGTTTTTTCACATAGAGCTGTCAAATTTCGATTATTTTGTAGACTAACATTTCCCCTATACACTAGTAAAAGCTCAACTCTATCGTCATAGTGGTTTAGAAATTACAGGCCATAGAAATTGCCTATACATTTGTGGAGAAATATTAACACTTCATAAAAATGATCGTAATTCATTTGTTTTTTCAGTTAAAACTTTCAAATTTGGATTTTTTTGTAGATCAAGATTTGCTTTATATACTCCTGAAAACTCAACTGTATCTTGATAGTAGTTTAGAAATTATAGGACATAGAAATTGCCTATAGTTTTGTAGAGAAATATTGACATTTTATAAAAGTGATCATAATTCATTTGTTTTTTCAGTTACATCTCTCAAATTTCGATAATTTTGTAGACTAACATTTGTCCTATAAACTAGGAATAACTCAACTGTATCTTTGTAGTAGTTTAGAAACTATAGTCTATAGAAATTCCCTATAGATTTGTGGAAAAATGTTGACACCTCATAAAAATGGTCATAATTCATTTGTTTTTTCACGTAGAACTGTCAAATTTCGATTATTTTTTAGACTAATATTTGCCCTATTAACTATGAAAAACTCAAGTATATCTTGATAGTAGTTTAGAAATGATAGGAAGTAGAAACTGCCTATAGTTTTGTAGAGAAATGTTAACATTTTATAAAAGTGATCATAATTCATTTGTTTTTTCAGTTACAACTCTCAAATTTCGATAATTTTGTAGACTGACATTTGTCCTATAAACAAGGAATAACTCAACTGTATCTTGATAGTAGTTTAGAAACTATAATCCATAGAAATTTCCTATAGATTTGTGGAGAAATGTTGACACCTCATAAAAATGATCATAATTCATTTGTTTTTTCACGTAGAACTGTCAAATTTAGATTATTTTGTAGACTAACATTTACCCTATAAACAAAGAAAAACTCAACTGTATCTTGATAGTAGTTTAGAAATTATAGGAAATAGAAACTGCCTATAGTTTTGTAGAGAAATATTAACATTTTATAAAAGTGAACATAATTCATTTGTTTTTTCAGTTACAACTCTCAAATTTCGATAATTTTATAGACTAACATTTGTCCTATAAACTAGGAATAACTCAAGTGTATCTTTATAGTAGTTTAGAAACTATAGGTCATAGAAATTTCCTATAGATTTGTGGAGAAATGTTGACAACTCATAAAAATCGTCATAATTCATTTGTTTTTTCACATAGAGCTGTCAAATTTTGATTATTTTGTAGACTAACATTTCCACTATACACCAACTCTATCGTCATAGTGGTTTGGAAATTATAGGCCATAGAAATTGCCTATGCATTTGTGGAGAAATATTGACATTTTATAAAAGTGATCATAATTCATTTGTTTTTTCAGTTACAACTCTCAAATTTAGATTTTTTTGTAGACCAAGATTTGCTTTATACATTAGTAAAGGCTCAACGCTATCTTGATAGTAGTTTAGAAATTATAGGACATAGAAATTGCCGATAGCTTTTTTGAAAAATTTAGACTATATTTAAAACTTATTAAACCGAAACCTGAAACTTACATACTAATATCCAACTATAACCGGTCAATTCCCTTTTTCAGTCCATCGCCAACTATAATACCAACATAAGAAAAAAAAAAGACAAACAGAAACAAAACCGCGCGCGTAATTAAAACCTTCCCATTATCCACATCACCATAAATGGTCATTATTGATGTGTTCGCTTTAACCTAAACAAAAATATCTTCAATTGTTCCCCGTATGACAATTTATAGACAACATTGGTCAAGATTGTGAGCGCGGCTTTGAAATCCAAGTGACAATTGCTCTTGGGGACATGTCGAAAATTAACGCTCGTAAAAAACAGGTGACATCTAGCGATTGTCCAGCAAGCACACATGCGCAGGTTGACTGATTGATTAGCTTTGTTCTTGTTCGTCAACAAGAGACAGTGGCGCCACATAAGGGAGTGAGTAAACTAAAATTTTCATCAAAGGATGTCGTGATTTATTTGAATTTCCCGCGTTTACTTCAAGAAATTAAGTAAGTAAGTTGGGTTTTGCTAGGTAATAATTTTGGAGTTGTCGTAAGGTTTGAGTGAAAACCACTGGCGGCGCCACTGGTGTTGCAACGATTTTCCGCTTTTATTGTATGCCGATGGCGTGTTTAACAAAACGCGTTAATAGTAAATTCTAATTAAACTTAACAGTTTACAATCGAGGTGTTGTTCATACATTATGGTAAACATGAAGCCCGAGCTCTTGTCATCATTATTTAAACGCGTATCGTTTGTGTCATGATGTTTGCCTGGTCGACCGTTTCGTTTTTGTTTCACCATTCCACGCTACTCGATTTTTTCCCGCACATCATCAGAACATTTTGTCAGTTCGTTTGATTTCTATTATTACCATATTTAATTTTGGTTAGGTATTCGAAACGTTTTAATCGCGAAGTTGGATTGGAAAAAGTATGCTGATGTGGATGGTTCGGTTCGGTTTCTTCTGGTGACGAGATGCAATAGACTAGACGGCGGTCGGGTACCATGCGGCCCCCCCGCGATGTAATTGCGAGCCGCGAGTGTGTTTGGATGGGTGGTCCCATAACGCTTACCGCTGCCTGGCCATCCACAACCTGCCCAAAGATGGGAACTAATTTTTTTCGGAGTTTTTATATTCTAATTCACGCGCTTTGTATATGTAGTTATGTTGATTTTGTCATCAGAATTAATCGTATAGTTCGTGTTTAAAAAAAAATTTTCAACGGACTACTTTGAAGTATGACAGTTTTGGAACCGCTGGTTGGATTTTGGTGAAATTAAGTTCATTGGAAAGCTGAGTGATTGTTTTATTTAGAAAATATAATAAAATTTGTATTTGAGTCTCTTTTTCTTCTTTTTGGGGGTCTTAAAAGATCATATGTAAAAAATAATATCATTTTTCAGTAGACTCTTTTAAAAAATTACAGTTTTGGAACCACTGGTTGTATTTTGGTAAAATTAAGTTAATTGTATTACGAAATGACTGTTTTATTTAGAAAATGTAATGAAAGTTGTATCTGAGTTTTGTCTTATAATTTTTGGCAGCTTTAAAAAGTCATATTTAAAAAATGTCATTTTTCAACTGACTATTTGAAAATATGACAGTTTTGGAATGGCTGGTTAGATTTTGGTAAAATTTAGTTTATTGGAAAGCTGAATGATTGTTTTATTTAGAAAATATAATAAAATTTGTATTTGAGTCTCTTTTTCTTCTTTTTGGGGGTCTTAAAAGATCATATGTAAAAAATAATATCATTTTTCAGTAGACTCTTTTAAAAAATTACAGTTTTGGAACCACTGGTTGTATTTTGGTAAAATTAAGTTAATTGTATTACGAAATGACTGTTTTATTTAGAAAATGTAATGAAAGTTGTATCTGAGTTTTGTCTTATAATTTTTGGCAGCTTTAAAAAGTCATATTTAAAAAATGTCATTTTTCAACTGACTATTTGAAAATATGACAGTTTTGGAATGGCTGGTTAGATTTTGGTAAAATTTAGTTTATTGGAAAGCTGAATGATGGTTTTATTTAGAAAATATAATAAAAGGTGTATTTGAGTCTTTTCTTCTTCTATTTGGGGGCATTAAAAGATTATATTTAAATGATAATGTAATTTTTCAGTAGACTCTTTTAAAAAATTACAGTTTTGGAACCACTGGTTGGATTTTGGTAAAATTAAGTTAATTGAATTACTGAATGACTGTTTTATTTAGAAAATATATTGAAAGTTGTATTTGAGTTTTGTCTTTTAATTTTTAAGGGCCTTAAAAAGTCATTTTTCAACAGACTATTTGAAAATATGACAGTTTTGGAACGGCTGGTTGGATTTTGTTGAAATTTACTTCATTGGAAAGCTGAATGACTGTTTTATTTAGAAAATATAATAAAATGTGTATTTGAGTCTCTTCTTCTTCTTTTTGGGGGCCTTAAAAGATCATATTTAAAAAATAATGCTATTTTTCAGTAGACTCTTTTAAAAAATTACAGTTTTGGAACCACTGATTGGGTTTTGGTAAAATTAAGTTAATTGTATTACTGAATGACTGTTTTATTTAGAAAATATAATGAAAGTTGTATCTGAGTTTTGTCTTCTAATTCTAATTTTTGGCGGCTTTAAAAAGTCATATTTAAAAAATGCCATTTTTCAACAGACTATTTGAAAATATGACAGTTTTGGAACGGTTGGTTGGATTTTGTTGAAATTTACTTCATTGGAAAGCTGAATGACTGTTTTATTTAGAAAATATAATAAAATGTGTATTTGAGTCTCTTCTTCTTCTTTTTGGGGGCCTTAAAAGATTATATTTAAAAAATAATGTTATTTTTCAGTAGACTCTTTTAAAAAATTACAGTTTTGGAACCACTGATTGGGTTTTGGTAAAATTAAGTTAATTGTATTACTGAATGACTGTTTTATTTAGAAAATATAATGAAAGTTGTATCTGAGTTTTGTCTTCTAATTCTAATTTTTGGCGGCTTTAAAAAGTCATATTTAAAAAATGCCATTTTTCAACAGACTATTTGAAAATATGACAGTTTTGGAACGGTTGGTTGGATTTTGTTGAAATTTACTTCATTGGAAAGCTGAATGACTGTTTTATTTAGAAAATATAATAAAATGTGTATTTGAGTCTCTTCTTCTTCTTTTTGGGGGCCTTAAAAGATCATATTTAAAAAATAATGTTATTTTTCAGTAGACTCTTTTAAAAAATTACAGTTTTGGAACCACTGATTGGATTTTGGTAAAATTAAGTTAATTGTATTACTGAATGACTGTTTTATTTAGAAAATATAATGAAAGTTGTATCTGAGTTTTGTCTTCTAATTCTAATTTTTGGCGGCTTTAAAAAGTCATATTTAAAAAATGCCATTTTTCAACAGACTATTTGAAAATATGACAGTTTTGGAACGGTTGGTTGGATTTTGTTGAAATTTACTTCATTGGAAAGCTGAATGACTGTTTTATTTAGAAAATATAATAAAATGTGTATTTGAGTCTCTTCTTCTTCTTTTTGGGGGAATTGAAAGATCATATTTAAAAAATAATGTAATTTTTCAGTAGACTCTTTTAAAAAATGATAGTTTTGGAACCACTGGTTAGATTTTGATAAAATTAAGTTAATTGGAAAGCTGAATGACTGTTTTATTTAGAAAACATAATGAAAGTTGTATGTCAGTTTTGTCTTCTAATTTTTGAGGGCCTTAAAAAAGTCATATTTAAAAAATGCCATTTTTCAACAGACTATTTTAAAATATGACAGTTTTGGAACGGCTGGTTGGATTTTGGTGAAATTTAGTTTATTGGAAAGCTGAATGATGGTTTTATTTAGAAAATATAATAAAAGGTGTATTTGAGTCTTTTCTTCTTCTATTTGGGGGCATTAAAAGATCATATTTAAAAAATAATGTAATTTTTCAGTAGACTCTTTTAAAAAATTACAGTTTTGGAACCACTGGTTGGATTTTGGTAAAATTAAGTTAATTGAATTACTGAATGACTGTTTTATTTAGAAAATATATTGAAAGTTGTATTTGAGTTTTGTCTTTTAATTTTTAAGGGCCTTAAAAAGTCATATTTAAAAAATGTCATTTTTCAACAGACTATTTGAAAATATGACAGTTTTGGAACGGCTGGTTGGATTTTGTTGAAATTTACTTCATTGGAAAGCTGAATGACTGTTTTATTTAGAAAATATAATGAAAGTTGTATCTGAGGTTTGTCTTCTAATTGTAATTTTTGGCGGCTTTAAAAAGTCATATTTAAAAAATGCCATTTTTCAACAGACTATTTGAAAATATGACAGTTTTGGAACGGTTGGTTGGATTTTGTTGAAATTTACTTCATTGGAAAGCTGAATGACTGTTTTATTTAGAAAATATAATAAAATGTGTATTTGAGTCTCTTCTTCTTCTTTTTGGGGGCCTTAAAAGATCATATTTAAAAAATAATGTTATTTTTCAGTAGACTCTTTTAAAAAATTACAGTTTTGGAACCACTGATTGGGTTTTGGTAAAATTAAGTTAATTGTATTACTGAATGACTGTTTTATTTAGAAAATATAATGAAAGTTGTATCTGAGTTTTGTCTTCTAATTCTAATTTTTGGCGGCTTTAAAAAGTCATATTTAAAAAATGCCATTTTTCAACAGACTATTTGAAAATATGACAGTTTTGGAACGGTTGGTTGGATTTTGTTGAAATTTACTTCATTGGAAAGCTGAATGACTGTTTTATTTAGAAAATATAATAAAATGTGTATTTGAGTCTCTTCTTCTTCTTTTTGGGGGAATTGAAAGATCATATTTAAAAAATAATGTAATTTTTCAGTAGACTCTTTTAAAAAATGATAGTTTTGGAACCACTGGTTAGATTTTGATAAAATTAAGTTAATTGGAAAGCTGAATGACTGTTTTATTTAGAAAACATAATGGAAGTTGTATGTCAGTTTTGTCTTCTAATTTTTGAGGGCCTTAAAATAACATATTTAAAAAATGCCATTTTTCAACAGACTATTTTAAAATATGACAGTTTTGGTACGGCTGGTTGGATTTTGGTGAAATTTAGTTTATTGGAAAGCTGAATGACTGTTTTATTTCAAAAATATAATAGAAGGTGTATCGGAGACACTTCTTCTTCTTTTTGGGGCCTTATAAAATCATATTTAAAAAATGCCATATTTCAACAGACTAGGTACCCTAAAATATGACTCGTGGATTTTGGTGGATTTTTTTTAAAACATCTTTATTTTATATTGATTCATGTTCATTAATTCTCTAACTATGAGAAACTTCCCTAGTTTTTGTATTCCAACTAATTCCGACTTTTGAATAATACAACAACGGGCAGTATGAAGGAAAGTGAAATTTACCTAAGTGGAACTACCGTTTCGGTGGTAATTTCCCCGTGGTTTGCGTGTGGCATTGACTGCGCCTCCAGGTTCTTTAATAATACCCACTTATACTGCGGTGCAACTGCTGAAAAACCACACTTAATAATAACCAACCACCTTTGTGTGCGCCTAGGTGGAAAACCGTAATAACATTATTTAAAAATTTCGATGTGAGAAACAGTCAGATGGTGGAATATTACGATTTTTGTTCATTCATCGAGATTATACATATATGCTAAAATGGCGTCTAGCAAGTTGGAAGTTGGAATATCGCGCGGACATGTTTAAGTGTTAATTGTTATTTGTAATTAGCCATTTGTAGAAGAGAAGACATTTAGAGCTAACCAGTTTTTGCACTATTAGGTTACCATATGTGACGTTTATCAGTTGTAGCGTTTAGTTTTGGAATTTACATCATAATTTTTTAGTTAAATAATGTCTACAAACATTTTTTTTGAGGTTACGTTACAGAGAATTGAAAATAAAAAAATTTGGCGGGTAATTACAGTTTAAATATAAATTTCCCGCCAATTCTCTCTAACCTAACCTCAAAACTGGACAAAGGAGTCATATTAATTAATTTCATTTAGTTGTCTCTCTCTCTGTGTGTGGGTAAAATGAAACTTTTGCCGAGTTTGTACTTGTGTGGGTGGCTGTGCCATAAAGCCAAAGAGGGATAACGGTTTAGATACCACACAGCCCTCTATGTCGACGTTTCGTAGTTTTTGTGGACTGGCAGCGCTTTGCCACGGCGTCGGCAGTTGACGCGACGCTAGGCGCCTGTTTGTGACGCCCCCTCCTCCATTCTCCGCGGCGCCGACGAGCGATACTCTGCCACTATATCACTTTGCTTTGCCAGGGCATTTATAACATTATATAAAGCGACCACAAGTAAACCTCAGCTACGCCAACTAGATTCACAATAAATTAACAGAAAATCTTAGGTTAAGTTAGGTTAGATTACTTTGTTTTTACTGTATGTACTAGGCGGGAAATTTAAATACAATGATTTGATTCAGCCAATCAAAGTAGGTGAGCAATTTGACGTAGTGTCGCTTTTGCACGAGATGGAGTGTTGGGGTTAAAACGACCATCACCCGAAATGATTCTTCTTCCTTATTTGTTCAAGAGCTGGATGTGTGTGTGAGAGACACTTTGATATATACACCACCACACACAAGCTTACAAGAAAAATAACATTTCCAAAGAAAAACTGGGTGGATAGAAAGTGGATAATGTAGGGAATGTTACTTTATCCTGTTGAGACAAAACCGTTTTTTGGGCGGGAAAAATATTTGTTGACAAGTCTGGAAGTGTGCTAGGGGATTTTTAATTATTGGCGGGAAATTTAACGAGTCAAATCAATGTAGATATTAAACTTCCCGCCGTAAAAGTGCTCTTGGCGAAATTGGCGCTAAATTCAAACAATAATTGTCATAAGGAAATTTATTCAGTTAGATCTACATAAAAAAAATAACAAAAGTCATCATGATGGTTGAGTCACGTGTCATCACTGATATTCCCAAAACCGGAAGCGCATGCTGGATAATGTTACATTCGGTATATGCGTAAATTTCGCATATCCGTTTCAACACGCGACTTCCAACATTAACGGACGATCGTCGAGGGGTCACGCTACTAACCCTGCGGTAACCCCCTAAATATATTCCATTAAAAAATTATGCTGGATTTGGTTCCGGTTTTATTTGATCGAGTGTGCTGATGTGACAAATTCTATTGAGTTTTTGGAGGGAGATTTAAAATGCTTAAATTTCCCGCCAAATATTATTACGATAAAACATGGCGCTTATTTCATCTGGTTTAATGTGGTAATAAATTTGTCCAGCTATAATAAATAATCGAGTCATCGCTAACTAGATTTGGCAAAAGAAAAAATTCAACTAAAAAAAAATTGTTCAACAATGCGAAATAAATATTAACACAACGCATGGGTGATGACCAAAACGGCAAACCCAATGGGTGTATGGATAAATAAAAAAACAACCATCAGCCGTGTTATATGCTAAAAAGCCTCCTTGGATCTTGGGTCTGCTTGGTGGTGGCTTGGGCATTATTATATGATGTTACAAGTTAGGCCTCCCATGTAGTTGGCTGTGGCGGCCAATCGCACAGCGCTAAGCCAGTGTGCTTTTGTTTTAAAAAACACTTAAAGTAGGCGGTGACACGAGGTACAGTCCCCGTGGCGCGGGGCCCTGTCCGCACCATATTACACCGACAAGTTTGTGCCATTTATAATTGTCAATTAGGCGCGCATTGTGGGATTTCTTCACTTTATAGCGAGTGTTAGCTCACTAAGTGCACTAGTTGAAATTGAAGTTGGAAGATTTTCTTCGTGTGGGCAGAAATTTTTTAATCGCGGGGTCCAGGAGAACAGAAGACAACTTTCTTCTATTCTACCACAGATATCTTAGCCATAATTAGAGTTCTAGTCTAATTTTCCTCTATACACACACAGCAAAGTTCCACTGTCATTCTTATCTATTACCTATACCACAGACATTAGCTAAAAGATGTCGCACTTTAGGAAAAAATCGCCAACGTAATGAAAAGTAGTTTAAATTACTTTTTAGTCGTTTCGAAAAACTGTACAATTTTTAATCGATTTTCAACATGGTCTGCTTTAAAAAATTATAGAACCTCACCAGTAATCCGGATTTTTACGTTGTTTACTATTTTGTAAAGCTTAAAGATGTCGCACTTTTGCAAAAAATTGCCAACTTAATGAAAAGTAGTTTAGATTACTTTTTAGCCGTTTCGAAAAACTGTACAATTTTTAATCGATTTTCAACATGGTCTGCTTTAAAAAATTATAGAACCTCACCAGTAATCCGGATTTTTACGTTGTTTACTATTTTGTAAAGCTTAAAGATGTCGCACTTTAGGAAAAAATCGCCAACCTAATGAAAAGTAGTTTAGATTACTTTTTAGCCGTTTCAAAAAACTTTACAATTTTTAATCGATTTTCGACATGGTTTACTTTAAAAAACTATAGAATCTGAACGGAGTTCCGGATTTTTATACTATATATTGTTTTGTGAAGCTTAAAAACGTCGCAGTTTAGGAAAAAATCGCTAAACTTGTAGAAGGTAGTTTAGATTACTTTTTAGGCGTTTTCGAAAAACTATAATTTTTAATCGATTTTCAACATGGTCTACTTTAAAAAATTATAGAAGCGCACCAGTAATCCGGATTTTTACGTTGTTTACTATTTTGTAAAGCTTAAAGATGTCGCACTTTAGGAAAAAATCGCCAACCTAATGAAAAGTAGTTTAGATTATGTTTTAGTCGTTTCGAAAAACTAAAATTTTTAGTCGATATGATTTACTTTCATAAATTAGAATCTGAGCGGAATTCCGGATTTTCATGCTATTTATAAGAAATTTTAATGTAAAACGTAATTAATTGGTTAGTGAGAGGCCAGAGATGGATCCTTGCGGCACCCCTAACAAAACAGCTGTATTTTCACCACGATTTATTTATATTGCCCCTAAACAAGATAAATTCCATGTTCCCAACAAACCGTTTTTATGTTAAAATTAATCATTTTCGGAAAATTTCAACCCAATGAATACCACCTAGAGCTTTTATAACCCAATGAATAATTTCGCTCCCTTTTTCAGATCTCTTTTATATTATAACATCTTGTCGGGTTTGATGTGTGCTCATTTTTCCATCCTACCTACAAAAACCTGACAAAACCTTATGACAGGAAGATAAATCTAACGCTCTAATAGATTTTTAACGACGTCCACCCCAATTCAAACGCACCACCTCCATGCACCGACCGGTGAATTTTATTTTTTATGACCGAACCTTTATTTTGTGTGTTGATTTAATAAATCGGCGACGTGATATTTATTTAATTTTTTTTATTCTATTCCGACAACAACAGCTTGCTAGCATTCGATGGATTTCCGCGTATTTTCCGTATGTGCCTCAATGCAATTGCGCTAAATTATCCATCATCCAAATGAGGCAGTGGCACGTCCCTACCATAAGTTTCCATTCATTACCCATTGGCATTTAAAACGTTTTAATCGCCAACGAGTGCTTGAATTGAACCACCACAGAAGACACGAAAAAGTTGGTAATAATTTAATTTGCTGGTCTGCAAAAGCCGACAAGACAAGACGGAAAAATTCCTTCTTCCAATAATTTGTAATTTGAGGTTAATTTGTATTTAAATTTTTGACAAAACTGTAGATTTGTTAAAAATCTAATCAAAGATTCAAAAATTCCATACAAAAAACTGGTGTAAGTGATTTTCACTATTACAGGATTCTGTTTAATTGCACTTCGTGTGCGTCGCCGTTAGATGGAACCACTTTACTATTTTTTTGCCACTTTCACTGATTCTTGGGTGGATTACCACGAAACTATTACCAACTTAACTGCCAGTACAGTAAATAATTAAATCACTATCTTTATACGTAAACAAACGATTTGCTCCATAAACCATGGCCCTCTAGTTTAATCTACAAAATAATTCGACGAGTGCCTCATTCACACAAACCCAATAAAATCTGGTTGTTATCAAAACACGAGCATACTGTAGTCTGTATACAATAGATCCAGATAGGGTCAATCACAATAAATATGTTAAAGTTGAGGGGAAACAATCAGATTACCATTGCAATATAAGACGACCCATGGCAAATATTGCGATTGATACAAGCAATTTTACATGTAAGTTGCATTTCTACTTGAATTGTCCTTCCCCCATATCACGAAACGGAACATCTTGCTTTGTGGAGGGGGACGTGATGGAATAAAGGGGCGAATATATATTTTCTGGTGGCTTAGGGAATTTTAACCATAGCAAATTGCTAATGTCCTTCTATAAATCATACAGCGCTTATCCTTGTGTCTATAATATGGGGCCTGCAGCCTGAAATTTTGTGGAACAGATTCGAGAAAAGAAGTAAAACGTTGAAGAAAATCGACTAAAAATTTTAGAGTTTTTTTGAAACGGCTAAAAAGTAATCTAAACTACTTTTCATTAGGTTGGCGATTTTTTCCTAAACTGCGACATCTTTAAGCTTCACAAAATAGTAAACAGCGTAAAAATCCGGATTACTGGTGACGTTCTATAATTTTTTAAAATAGACCATGTTGAAAATCGATTAAAAATTATAGTTTTTCGAAAACGGCTAAAAAGTAATCTAAACTACCTTCTACAAGTTTAGCGATTTTTTTCTAAACTGCGACGTTTTTAAGCTTTACAAAACAATATATAGCATAAAAATCCGGAACTACGTTCATATTCTATAGTTTTTTAAAGTAAACCACGTCGAAATTCAAATAAAAATTATAGAGTTTCTCGAAACGGCTAAAAAGTAATCTAAACTACTTTTCATTAGGTTGGCGATTTTTTCCTAAACTGCGACATCTTTAAGCTTTACAAAATAGTAAACAGCGTAAAAATCCGGGTTACTGGTGAGGTTCTACAATTTTTTAAAGTAGACCATGTTGAAAATCGATTAAAAATTATAGTTTTTCGAAAACGGCTAAAAAGTAATCTAAACTACCTTCTACAAGTTTAGCGATTTTTTTCTAAACTGCGACGTTTTTAAGCTTTACAAAACAATATATAGCATAAAAATCCGGAACTACGTTCATATTCTATAGTTTTTTAAAGTAAACCACGTCGAAATTCAAATAAAAATTATAGAGTTTCTCGAAACGGCTAAAAAGTAATCTAAACTACTTTTCATTAGGTTGGCGATTTTTTCCTAAACTGCGACATCTTTAAGCTTTACAAAATAGTAAACAGCGTAAAAATCCGGGTTACTGGTGAGGTTCTACAATTTTTTAAAGTAGACCATGTTGAAAATCGATTAAAAATTATAGTTTTTCGAAAACGGCTAAAAAGTAATCTAAACTACCTTCTACAAGTTTAGCGATTTTTTTCTAAACTGCGACGTTTTTAAGCTTTACAAAACAATATATAGCATAAAAATCCGGAACTACGTTCATATTCTATAGTTTTTTAAAGTAAACCACGTCGAAATTCAAATAAAAATTATAGAGTTTCTCGAAACGGCTAAAAAGTAATCTAAACTACTTTTCATTAGGTTGGCGATTTTTTCCTAAACTGCGACATCTTTAAGCTTTACAAAATAGTAAACAGCGTAAAAATCCGGGTTACTGGTGAGGTTCTACAATTTTTTAAAGTAGACCATGTTGAAAATCGATTAAAAATTATAGTTTTTCGAAAACGGCTAAAAAGTAATCTAAACTACCTTCTACAAGTTTAGCGATTTTTTTCTAAACTGCGACGTTTTTAAGCTTTACAAAACAATATATAGCATAAAAATCCGGAACTACGTTCATATTCTATAGTTTTTTAAAGTAAACCACGTCGAAATTCAAATAAAAATTATAGAGTTTCTCGAAACGGCTAAAAAGTAATCTAAACTACTTTTCATTAGGTTGGCGATTTTTTCCTAAACTGCGACATCTTTAAGCTTTACAAAATAGTAAACAGCGTAAAAATCCGGGTTACTGATGAGGTTCTATAATTTTTTAAAGTAGACCATATTGAAAATCGATTAAAAATTGTACAATTTTTCAAAACGACTAAAAAATAATCTAAACTACTTTTCATTGCGTTGGCAATTTTTTCCTAAATTGCGACATCTTTTAGCTAATGTCTGGTACATAATAGATAAAAATGACAGTGGAACTTTGCTGTGTGTCTATAGAGGAAAATTAAACTAGAACTCTAATTATGGCTAAGATATCTGTGGTAGAACTCTAGTCTAACAACTGTCAACTTTTTATAGCCTTCTAGATGAGTTTGAGTTATAATTTCAATCAAACCAGCAAAAATCCTTGCTCTTGTTGTTGTTCCCTTGCATCGCATGACTTTAGCAAATATCAGCAGAATATAAAGGCAACGATGGGAAAAGAGAGTGAGGCACCCATGGACATGATGCATACTTAGCGCGGTTTCCGCCAACTATCAATTGTGTTTTTGTTGATGCTGTTCTATTCATTTTCTGTCTCTTTCTCTTTATGTGTCGGTCCAGTTTAGGGTTGCACGGAGGGTGATCTTGTTATAGATTGTATTTTAGGGAGACAATGTTACAGATCTGCATCACTTCACCCCCAAAACACTCAAAAGCACACCGAACAAATGTCAAAGACAAGCTCAATGATGGTTTTAGACAATTTAATTCAATTAGATTTAAAATTTTTGATTTGATTGTCTAGTGGGCTACGCCAATTACGAGTATAACCCCACTTTTATGCATATGATAATTTTTATTATTTTATGTTGTAGATGTACTAATCCAAGATTCCACTGGAGAATTTGCAATAGTTACAATGATTTGTGGAAGGTACTTTAGATTATTTTTTAGCGGTTTCGACAAACTATAATTTTTAATCGATTTTCAATATGGTCTACTTTGAAAAATTATAAAACCTCACCAGTAATCCGGATTTTTACGTTGTTTAGTATTTTGGAAAGCTTAAAGACGTCGCACTTTAGGAAAAAATGGCCAACCTAATGAAAAGTAATTTAGACTACTTTGTAGCCGTTTCGAAAAAGTCTATAATTTTTATTCGATTTTCGACATGGTCTACTTTAAAAAATTATAGCACCTCACCAGTAATCCGGATTTTTACGCTGTTTACTTTTTTGTAAAGCTTAAAGATGTCGCACTTTAGGAAAAAATCGCCAACCTAAAGAAAAGTAGTTTAGATTACTTTTTAGCCGTTTCGAAAAAGTCTATAATTTTTATTCGATTTTCGACATGGTCTACTTTAAAAAATTATAGCACCTCACCAGTAATCCGGATTTTTACGCTGTTTACTTTTTTGTAAAGCTTAAACATGTCGCACGTTAGGAAAAAATCGCCAACCTAAAGAAAAGTAGTTTAGATTACTTTTTAGCCGTTTCGAAAAAGTCTATAATTTTTATTCGATTTTCTACATGGTCTACTTTAAAAAATTATAGAACTAGTAATCCGGATTTTTACGTTGTTTAGTATTTTGGAAAGCTTAAAGACGTCGCACTTTAGAAAAAAATCGCCAACCTAATGAAAAGTAGTTTAGATTACTTTTTAGCCGTTTCGAAAAAGTCTATAATTTTATTCGATTTTCGAGATGGTCTACTTTAAAAAATTATAGCACCTCACCAGTAATCCGGATTTTTACGCTGTTTACTTTTTTGTAAAGCTTAAAGATGTCGCACTTTAGGAAAAAATCGCCAACCTAAAGAAAAGTAGTTTAGATTACTTTTTAGCCGTTTCGAAAAAGTCTATAATTTTTATTCGATTTTCGACATGGTCTACTTTAAAAAATTATAGAACTAGTAATCCGGATTTTTACGTTGTTTAGTATTTTGGAAAGCTTAAAGACGTCGCACTTTAGAAAAAAATCGCCAACCTAATGAAAGGTAGTTTAGATTACTTTTTAGCCGTTTCGAAAAAGTCTATAATTTTATTCGATTTTCGAGATGGTCTACTTTAAAAAATTATAGAAGCTGACCAGTAATCCGGATTTTTACGCTGTTTACTATTTTGTAAAGCTTTAAAGATGTCGCAGTTTAGGAAAAAATCGCCAACCTAATGAAAAGTAGTTTAGACTACTTTGTAGCCGTTTCGAAAAAGTCTATAATTTTTATTCGATTTTCGACATGGTCTACTTTAAAAAATTATAGCACCTCACCAGTAATCCGGATTTTTACGCTGTTTACTTTTTTGTAAAGCTTAAAGATGTCGCACGTTAGGAAAAAATCGCCAACCTAAAGAAAAGTAGTTTAGATTACTTTTTAGCCGTTTCGAAAAAGTCTATAATTTTTATTCGATTTTCTACATGGTCTACTTTAAAAAATTATAGAACTAGTAATCCGGATTTTTACGTTGTTTAGTATTTTGGAAAGCTTAAAGACGTCGCACTTTAGAAAAAAATCGCCAACCTAATGAAAAGTAGTTTAGATTACTTTTTAGCCGTTTCGAAAAAGTCTATAATTTTATTCGATTTTCGAGATGGTCTACTTTAAAAAATTATAGAAGCTGACCAGTAATCCGGATTTTTACGCTGTTTACTATTTTGTAAAGCTTAAAGATGTCGCAGTTTAGGAAAAAATCGCCAACCTAAAGAAAAGTAGTTTAGATTACTTTTTAGCCGTTTCGAAAAAGTCTATAATTTTTATTCGATTTTCGACATGGTCTACTTTAAAAAATTATAGCACCTCACCAGTAATCCGGATTTTTACGCTGTTTACTTTTTTGTAAAGCTTAAAGATGTCGCACTTTAGGAAAAAATCGCCAACCTAAGGAAAAGTAGTTTAGATTATTTTTTAGCGGTTTCGACAAACTATAATTTTTAATCGATTTTCAATATGGTCTACTTTGAAAAATTATAAAACCTCACCAGTAATCCGGATTTTTACGTTGTTTAGTATTTTGGAAAGCTTAAAGACGTCGCACTTTAGGAAAAAATGGCCAACCTAATGAAAAGTAGTTTAGATTACTTTTTAGCCGTTTCGAGAAAGTCTATAATTTTTATTCGATTTTCGACATGGTCTACTTTAAAAAATTATAGCACCTCACCAGTAATCCGGATTTTTACGCTGTTTACTTTTTTGTAAAGCTTAAAGATGTCGCACTTTAGGAAAAAATCGCCAACCTAAAGAAAAGTAGTTTAGATTACTTTTTAGCCGTTTCGAAAAAGTCTATAATTTTTATTCGATTTTCGACATGGTCTACTTTAAAAAATTATAGAACTAGTAATCCGGATTTTTACGTTGTTTAGTATTTTGGAAAGCTTAAAGACGTCGCACTTTAGAAAAAAATCGCCAACCTAATGAAAAGTAGTTTAGATTACTTTTTAGCCGTTTCGAAAAAGTCTATAATTTTATTCGATTTTCGAGATGGTCTACTTTAAAAAATTATAGAAGCTGACCAGTAATCCGGATTTTTACGCTGTTTACTATTTTGTAAAGCTTAAAGATGTCGCAGTTTAGGAAAAAATCGCCAACCTAATGAAAAGTAGTTTAGACTACTTTGTAGCCGTTTCGAAAAAGTCTATAATTTTTATTCGATTTTCGACATGGTCTACTTTAAAAAATTATAGCACCTCACCAGTAATCCGGATTTTTACGCTGTTTACATTTTTGTAAAGCTTAAAGATGTCGCACTTTAGGAAAAAATCGCCAACCTAAAGAAAAGTAGTTTAGATTACTTTTTAGCCGTTTCGAAAAAGTCTATAATTTTTATTCGATTTTCGACATGGTCTACTTTAAAAAATTATAGAACTAGTAATCCGGATTTTTACGTTGTTTATTGTTTTGTGAAGCTTAAAGATGTCGCACTTTAGAAAAAACTCGCCAAACTAACGAAAAGTAGTTTAGATTATTTTTTAGTCGTTTTTTAGTCCGTATTTTATCGCCTTCTAAACTCGCTTCGAAATTGTAATAATCTACAGAACTAAATTGAAATTCACCTTAGAGCTCTAAGTACCGGATCGAATGTCAATTTAGAATTCGTGACATGATTTTCGCGGGTCCGGGTGTAATCCGGTTTACTCGCCCCCTCACCGTTCATGGTAAACCGACAAGGGATCCGCTGGATTATTTTGCATTTAATTATAAAGCGAATCCTGGTTGCTGTCTCCCTTATTCGCTTAGTTTAAGACTAAGCGCGCGAGTGGTAGTCAAACGATATATTCACCTTAAGTGGTTAAGTAAATCAAGTTAATTTACACTTAATAACATCAACTAGAAAATAGAAACTAAACGAAAAGTTTTGATTTATAATATTCTAAGTACTAAGTACGCCATGTTTGTCTTTGGTAAACAAAAAGATGAAAAACAAATATAGTATCATCACCACCACCCCCAAGTGGTTTTTGTTCCACCCCTCTTCAACATCAACTGACCAACTAAACTAACTCTTTCAAAACTGAAACGCGTTTTTCTGAAAATGGATTCTCATTCACTGTTGACCATCGCGTATTAATAATGTGACAACAAAACAAACAGAAACCAAAGCTAAGCTGTCTGTCATCACCCCCCACCACATTTTCCAGTAGACAAAAGTCGGATGATAAAAAAAATATAAAAAGAGAAAATAACACACAGAACGAACATTGTAAAGTCAAATGCGTATTGTAAATCTTCACTTGCCCGCCCTTTCGCTTTATTTGACATGAGGCAAAATTAAATTCTCCAGGCAAAAGGGGGGGATGGTATATTATTGAAACAGACACTTTGGAAGCCCGAAATGCCACACAGATTTATACATTCGGTTGGAATGCGGTAATATTGTGATATTTATTAGATTCTTTCAAATTTATTGTATTATTTATTATGGTTTTTGGTCAATATTGGATGGATTCTAGGGGGCGCTGAATAAAGGGGATGAACATCAACACTTAACAATAAAGATAGTGACGTATGCACAAATTAATAAAAACATCCAGGAATTAAATAAAAATTTCCAATATTGGATTTTCTTAATTAAAATATTTCCTTTTTTATTCGAATTGTCAAAAAAAATTGAAAGTAACTCAAGTAACTCACTTCTTAAGCTGTACAAAACAATAAATTGCATAAAAATTCGAAAGTCTGTTCAGATTATATAATTTTTTAAAGTAAACGATGTCGAAAATCGATTAAAAATTATAGACTTTTTCGAAATGGCTAAAAAGTAATCTAAACTAATTTTCATTAAGTTGGCGATTTTTTCCTAAACTGCGACATCTTTAAGCTTCACAAAATAGTAAACAGCGTAAAAATTCGGATTACTGGTGAGGTTCTATAATTTTTTAAAGTAGACCATGTCGAAAATCGAATAAAAATTATAGACTTTTCAAAATGGCTAAAAAGTAATCTAAACTAATTTTCATTAAGTTGGCGATTTTTTCCTAAACTGTGACATCTTTAAGCTTCACAAAATAGTAAACAGCGTAAAAATCCGGATTACTGGTGAGGTTCTATAATTTTTTAAAGTAGACCATGTCGAAAATCGAATAAAAATTATAGACTTTTTCGAAACGGCTAAAAAGTAATCTAAACTACTTTTTATTAGGTTGGCGATTTTTTTCTAAAATGCGACATCTTTAAGCTTTACAAAATACTAAACAACGTAAAAATCCTGAGTACTGGTGAGGTTCTATAATTTTTTAAAGTAGACCTTGTCGAAAATCGAATAAAAATTATAGACTTTTTCGAAACGGCTAAAAAGTAATCTAAACTACTTTTCGTTAGGTTGGCGATTTCTTCCTAAAGTGCGACATCTTTAAGCTTTACAAAATAGTAAACAGCGTAAAAATCCGGATTACTGGTAAGGTTCTATAGTTTTTTAAAGTAGACCATGTCGAAAATCGATTAAAAATTATAGACTTTTTCGAAACGGCTAAAAAGTAATCTAAACTACTTTTCATTAGATTGGCGATTTTTTTCTAAAGTGCGACATCTTTAAGCTTTACAAAATACTAAACAACGAAAAAATCCGGATTACTAGTGAGATTCTATAATTTTTTAAACTAGACCATGTCGAAAATCGAATAAAAATTATAGAGTTTCTCGAAATGGCTTACTTTTCATTAGGCTGACAATTTTTTTGTAAAGTGCGACATCTTTAAGCTTCACAAAATACTAAACAACGTAAAAATCACAACATGTGAAATTTTTATATCACTCACAGGTGGAAGTGGGGGGTGCCCACAGGGCACATTGATATAATAACGTATCTGAGGCACGTCACGCCAAGTGATGATTTCGCTAACAAGACTGCACCGTAGCTTGTTCAAGAAAGTGAGCGAGGCTGATGGAACAACCCGTCATAATCACAGGTTATACATTCTGGGTTATATATTTCAAACTGGGAGGTCTCCACTATATACGAAAATATATTATGATTTTACCTGCTACATTCTTCTTGTTAACTTTTTAGGTTTACTTAATTTTTAATTATAATTAAACCATCATGTGCAATTTCTTTTATTCCTGGTTTCAAGTCACGAGTCCAAAGAGGGGATGCATGGGACTTAACGATATTTCACTCTGTTTGTTCTGCTAATGATTGTTAGGTCAGTTTGGTAAATAACCCTAAATGGTTACTGCTGGTCAAGCTTAACCATGTTAAAAGGGATTTGTATTCTACCCTTGTTTATGCTCTTCATGCCCAATTCCAAAGCCAACTTGGCTAATTTGAATGGATTTTTGTTTAAATCTAGTTGCTTTATTGTAAGAAAAACTATAATTTTTAATCGATTTTCAACATGGTCTACTTTAAAAAATGATAGAATCTGAACGGAGTTCCGGATTTTTATGCTATATATTGTTTTGTGAAGCTTAATAACGTCGCAGTTTAGGAAAAAATCGCTAAACTTGTAGAAGGTAGTTTAGATTACTTTTTAGCCGTTTTCGAAAAACTATAATTTTTAATCGATTTTCAACATGGTCTACTTTACAAAATGATAAAAGCTTACCAGTAATCCGGATTTTTACGCTGTTTACCATTTTGTGAAGCTTAAAGCTGTCGCAGTTTAGGAAAAAATCGCCAACTGAATGAAAAGTAGTTTAGATTACTTTTTAGCCGTTTTCGAAAAACTACAATTTTTAATCGATTTTCAACGTGATCTACTTTTAAAAATGATAGAATCTGAACGGAGTTCCGGATTTTTTTGCTATATAATGTTTTGTAAAGCTTAAAAACGTTGTAATATAGGAAAAAATCGCTAAACTTGTAGAAAGTAGTTTAGATTACTTTTTAGCCGTTTTCGAAAAACTATAATTTTTAATCGATCACATTATTTATTGTACGAGTACAATCTTGGAATATACGGAATTGTGTATACAGGGATTAGTCTTCTTCTACATCTGAAGCACCAAATTTTTTTTAAATCTTTGTAAATTAGTTCACTTGTTTATTTTCATTAACAAATTATTTACTTACTACATTATAGAGTTATGATAATGGGACGACAGAGGGCGGGTCCCTAAAACAAATACCCAGACGGGCGCCACCGTCGCCTCAGCACCAAAAGATAAATGATCCGATCAGCCTGCCTGTGTGCGGCGGTTCAAATTTATCGAAACTTTAACAAGTTGGAATTTTGTCTTTATTTGTGGAATTCGTGTTGAACATTTAACTACTTATAGAAATTTTGTTGTAATTAATTTCCGATGATTTTAAATTGGACATTAGATAGAGGAGGGGGAGAGGGCACATGATAATTATAAATGACGGTTTGAATTATTGGTTGGTGTTTTTTAATGAGGTTTAATTAGTTTCGTGATGGGTTGCACAAGTTGTGCTATGTTGGGGTGTCGTATAGGAGAAGTTTTATTTACAATTTATGGAAATCGAAATGTCATATGGCTTGTAAAAGACGACATGATGGATTTACATTGAGAAGTAATCATACAAATTATTTATTGGTGGTTTTATCTGAGATCAAACGAGTTTTTTCGTATAAATTACTGAGAATGTCCGAAAAAAGTAACTTAACCTCACTTTTACATAATCTAACCTCACGTATTAATAATCGATAAATGAAGGGCGAAACTCCTAATTACTGGTGAGGTTCTATAATTTTTTGTTGAAAATCGATTAAAAATTATAGTTTTTCGAAAACGGCTAAAGAGTAATCGAAACTACCTTCTACAAGTTTAGAGATTTTTTCCTTAAATTGCGACGTTTCCAAGCTTCACAAAACGATATATAGCATAAAAATCCGGAACTCCGTTCATATTCTATAGTTTTTTAAAGTAGAGCATGTTGGAAATCGACTAAAAATTGTAGAGTTTTTTGGAACGGCTAAAAAATAATCTAAACTACTTTTCATTAGGTTGGCGATTTTTTCCTAAACTGCGACATCTTTAAGCTTCACAAAATAGTAAACAGCGTAAGAATCCGGATTACTGGTGAGGTTCTATAATTTTTTAAAGTAGACCATGTCGAAAATCGATTAAAAATTATAGACTTTTTCGAAACGGCTAAAAAGTAATCTAAACTACTTTTCATTAGGTTGGCGATTTTTTCCTAAACTGCGACATCTTCAAGCTTTACAAAATAGTAAACAGCGTAAAAATCCGGATTACTGGTGAGGTTCTATAGTTTTTTAAAGTAGACCATGTCGAAAATCGACTAAAAATTGTAGAGTTTTTTGAAACGGCTAAAAAATAATCTAAACTACTTTTCATTAGGTTGGCGATTTTTTCCTAAAGTGCGACATCTTTAAGCTTCACAAAATAGTAAACAGCATAAAAATCCGGCTTACTGGTGAGGTTCTATAATTTTTTAAAGTAGGACATGTTGAAAATCGATTAAAAATTATAGTTTTTCGAAAACGGCTAAAAACTAATCTAACCTGATTTTTTTTTGACGTATTAAATAATCAATGAATGAAGTGCGAAACTCTAGAGTTAGTTTTGTTTTCAAAATTCAAAAATAATCAACAAAAACTCGACAGTAGACGAACTATACGAGGGGCATGGACAAAGTGGTTATGTACTTTTACTGGTCGTTATAAGTGAGCAATTTTAAAAAATCTCAATATTTTCTGTACGTATTTTTCTCCAAGACTGTACATTAATTCCGCCGTTTACCACTTGGCGTTATCTATCCAATAAAACCCTGGAAATGTTCTCAGTTTAAGTTGATAGCATACACTGCTAATAACTATAAACCTACTTTTCCCTTCTGTTAATTTCCCGCATTCAGTTTTATGTTTTTCTCATTTTCGTCTTGTTGCTGTTTGCTCAACCATCAGATTATTTAACAGTGGCCGCTCTCTTATCGTTCTGTTTGTGCCAAAATACTATTTTCGTGATGGGTGCGGTGGTTATCCATCATATTTTCTATGAGTGGATTGTTCAAGATCAAGAAAAACTTAATGAGACGTAGGTAACTAAGTTTATTTTTGGACACACTGCACATCAGTCTTGTGTGGAGCACCAACAACGGAAAAAACACGTACTAAATCGCAGATATTTACTGAAGGAATTAGTAATCTATATGTTTGTTGGTTCGGGGGTTGATTGTAATGAACAAATTGGATTACAATAGGGGAAGTTAAAAAGGAGCTCACATACCGGATTTAATGCTTACTTCTTTTAATATAAGTTGTAGTGTCGCCATCTATTGTCTACAACCACAAAACACAACTTTACAGTTTCCTGTTACTATTCCAATATTATTTATTCTTGAACACACCGTATATTTAAATAATAATAAAATTAGCCTGTACGATATAATAACACTAATATATTATTTAAACCATCGGAACTGAGCAATTATCGTCTATAGCCTAAAGTTAAACGTAATTTACTAAAATACTATAATTTTCTTCACCTTGTTGGGTTCAAGTAAATGGGGCCCCCACAAAGTATTAAAGTTCGATTAAAAATATATATATATATATATATATGGACTAAAACACATACATCATTCATAAATGTTTCCCTTATTGTTTAGTGGATTGCTGGAAAAACTCATCATCATATTAATAAATAAAACCGGTAAAATATTGTGTTATTACAGATATTAAAATGTAGTTTATCGTTTGCTGAAGTATATAATTTCATGGTTTTTCTCTGATGTGAGTAAGTGGAAAATCCATACGGTCAATTAATAATACGAAGCCCATTTATCTTCTTGTCATTTTCTATATCGGAAAAACTTAAATTTAGATACAATTCCACATGGTTAAAGTGGAATTTACGTGTTTAGGCAATTATGACGTTAAAATGACGTAAAAAACACCCTTCCAATAGTTTACGTAAATATTACCGATACAACTACCATTTTCTTCCTAAACTTAACGAATCTAACGAAATATTACATCTACGTTAAATTGTTGTTCCAATTATAGTCGAATCTACGTTAATATGACGTTAAATCGACGTAAAAAGTACCTAAACCAAGGAAATTATGCGGCTACAAAGTAAATTTGTATTAATATGATTAAGTGAAGTTTCCAAGATATTTGCGATAGTTTTTGATTATAGTCGAATCTACGTTGATATGACGTTAAATCGACGTAAAAGCCCAATTATGTTATTGTCATTTTCTGTGTCGGAAAAACTCGAAAGGAACTTTTACTTTTCATTTTTCTTAAATTTAGATACAATTCGACATGGTTAAAGTAGAATTTACATGTTTAGGCAATTATGACGTTAAAATGACGTAAAAAACACCCTTCGCATAGTTTACGTAAATATTACCGATAAATCGACCATTTACTTCATAAATAGTTATAACTTAACGAATCTAGCAAAATATTACATCTAGATTAAATTGTTGTTCCAATTATAGTCGGATCTACGTTAATATGACGTTAAACCGACGTAAAAAGTACCTAAACCAAGGAAATTATGCGGCTACAAAGTAAATTTGTATTAATATGATTAAGTGAAGTTTGCAAGATATTTGCGATAAAATTTTTGATTATAGTCGAGTCTACGTTGATATGACGTTAAATCGACGTAAAATGTACCTAAACCAAAATAATTATTCGGCTACAAAGTAAATTTGTATTAATATGATTCAGTGAAGTTTACAAGATATTTGCGATAACGTTTTTGATTAATAACAGTCGAATCTACGTTGATATGACGTCAAATCGACGTATAAATTACCTAAATAGTTAGTAATAACTAAAGGACTTAAATTCAAGGTGTGAGCCTACTCTGAATGTTTATATTGAGCGGTTTCTAGCCGCCATCTGTGATTTTATGGTTCTGATTAGGATTTTATGCGGTGTAAGTTAACTTCGATAATTTTTTTGTTTGTTGTGTAGTAGAAACCTGAAGCTCAACGCCCCCATATTCATATAATATGTAAACAACCACATTTCACATAACATAATAACATTTGTCAACTAAGTTGTTTATGCAAATAATATGAAATTTATACCATTTGGTGCATCACGTTCCTTCATCATTTTTATGAATGGATCGCCGGTGTGTCCTAAAGTTGACATCAATGGGTAGTAGACATAAGGTCGGTTTTCGCTTGGTTAACATCCAGATAACACATCTTCACGTTAGTTGGTGTTGCTTGGAGATCATCACAGAAACGTGGAAAGTTCAAAGTTATAAAAACTAATATTCGTGGGAGACCATCTTTATGCAGAACATGCCCAAGTGGTGTACCTACCCAAGACACAACGCATTTTGATGTGCGGATGGAACGCAAGAAAAAAACCACGACAACAAGTTAGACGAAATTTAAACTTTTAATCTGTGGGATTCGATTTGAGATTTAGGATCGCGTGATTCTATCGCATCCATCCATCGATCATATTATCTAATTGGCCTTGGGTGGGTACCGACAAACAACATCGGCGGTAATTCAAAGGATTGCTTCGCACCCGAACATTACTTCTGCATTCCACTGTTAATTCCAAAAAAAAAAAAAAAAATACACCAACATCGAATCATCATAAATTTCAAACCAACTAATTACTTTGTCATAGCTGGATCATAGATCACCTGCAGGTAAACCTAATCAACCTAATCTTGGTTATTCGAGTGTGCTATGGAAAATCACCTTGACATTTGCTCAGTATAGTGAAGTAAAACTAAAAAAATCAGTTTTTTTTCAATATCTGCCAATATTCTATGTCCTATAGTTTACTAACTAACTCGAGTACAAAATTAAAAAACTTAGGAATCTAGTTACCTATATGCAAAAATCAAATTCGACATATCTGGCTCAAAAAACAAAAGAACAGGGTAGGTTTATCTGAACTTTTCATCTTTTCGTCCAGTTTGTAATATATTCTATGTCCTATAATTTCCGGATCACTTCAAGTAGATTCAAGAAAATTTGCATAAAGATGACTGGAACTTTGATGAATAGAATAAAACAAATTTGGCGTTTATAGTCCAAAAAACAAAAGAACAGCGTTGGTTTCTCTCGACTTTTGATATTTTCGTCCAGCTTTCTTCGTGTTCTATGTCCTATAATTTCCGGATCACTTCAAGTAGATTCAAGAAAATTTACACAAAGATGACTGGAACTTTGTTGAAGAGAATAAAACAAATTTGGCGTTTATAGTCCAAAAAACAAAAGAACAGCGTTGGTTTCTCTCGACTTTTGATATTTTCGTCTAACTTTCTTCCTGTTCTATGTCCTATAATTTCCGGATAACTTCAAGTAGATTCAAGAAAATTTGCACAAAGTTGACCGGAACTTTGGTGAATAGAATATATCAAATTTGACGTTTATAGTCCAAAAAACAAAAGAACAGAGTTGGTTTCTCTCGACTTTTGATATTTTCGTCCAGCTTTCTTCGTGTTCTATGTCCTATAATTTCCGGATCACTTCAAGTAGATTCAAGAAAATTTGTATAAAGATGACTGGAACTTTGTTGAATAGAATAAAACAAATTTGACGTCTATAGTCCAAAAAACAAAAGAACAGCGTTGGTTTCTCTCGACTTTTGATATTTTCGTCCAGCTTTCTTTGTGTTCTATGTCCTATAATTTCCGGATCACTTCAAGTAGATTCAAGAAAATTTGCACAAAGATGACTGGAACTTTGATGAATAGAATAAAACAAATTTGACGTTTATAGTCCAAAAAACAAAAGAACAGCGTTGGTTTCTCTCGACTTTTCATATTTTCGTCCAGCTTTCTTCGTGTTCTATGTCCTATAATTTCCGGATCACTTCAAGTAGATTCAAGAAAATTTGCACAAAGATGACTGGAACTTTGATGAATAGAATAAAACAAATTTGACGTTTATAGTCCAAAAAACAAAAGAACAGCGTTGGTTTCTCTCGACTTTTGATATTTTCGTCTAACTTTCTTCCTGTTCTATGTCCTATAATTTCCGGATAACTTCAAGTAGATTCAAGAAAATTTGCACAAAGATGACTGGAACTTTGTTGAATAGAATAAAACAAATTTGACGTCTATAGTCCAAAAAACAAAAGAACAGCGTTGGTTTCTCTCGACTTTTGATATTTTCGTCCAGCTTTCTTCGTGTTCTATGTCCTATAATTTCCGGATCACTTCAAGTAGATTCAAGAAAATTTGCACAAAGATGACTGGAACTTTGATGAATAGAATAAAACAAATTTGACGTTTATAGTCCAAAAAACAAAAGAACAGCGTTGGTTTCTCTCGACTTTTGATATTTTCGTCTAACTTTCTTCCTGTTCTATGTCCTATAATTTCCGGATCACTTCAAGTAGATTCAAGAAAATTTGCACAAATATGACTGGAACTTTGTTGAATAGAATAAAACAAGTTTGGCGTTTATAGTCCAAAAAACAAAAGAACAGCGTTGGTTTCTCTCGACTTTTCATATTTTCGTCCAGCTTTCTTCGTGTTCTATGTCCTATAATTTCCGGATCACTTCAAGTAGATTCAAGAAAATGCACAAAGTTGACCGGAACTTTGGTGAATAGAATATATCAAATTTGACGTTTATAGTCCAAAAAACAAAAGAACAGAGTTGGTTTCTCTCGACTTTTGATATTTTCGTCCAGCTTTCTTCGTGTTCTATGTCCTATAATTTCCGGATCACTTCAAGTAGATTCAAGAAAATGTGCACAAAGATGACTGGAACTTTGATGAATAGAATAAAACAAATTTGACGTTTATAGTCCAAAAAACAAAACAGCGTTGGTTTCTCTCGACTTTTCATATTTTCGTCCAGCTTTCTTCGTGTTCTATGTCCTATAATTTCCGGATCACTTCAAGTAGATTCAAGAAAATTTGCACAAAGTTGACCGGAACTTTGGTGAATAGAATATATCAAATTTGATGTTTATAGTCCAAAAAACAAAAGAACAGCGTTGGTTTCTCTCGACTTTTGATATTTTCGTCCAGCTTTCTTCGTGTTCTATGTCCTATAATTTCCGGATCACTTCAAGTAGATTCAAGAAAATTTACACAAAGATGACTGGAACTTTGTTGAATAGAATAAAACAAATTTGGCGTTTATAGTCCAAAAAACAAAAGAACAGCGTTGGTTTCTCTCGACTTTTGATATTTTCGTCTAACTTTCTTCCTGTTCTATGTCCTATAATTTCCGGATAACTTCAAGTAGATTCAAGAAAATTTGTATAAAGATGACTGGAACTTTGATGAATAGAATAAAACAAATTTGACGTTTATAGTTTAAAAAACAAAAGAACAGCGTTGGTTTTTCTCGACCTTTGATATTTTCGTCCAGCTTTCTTCGTGTTCTATGTCCTATAATTTCCGGATCACTTCAAGTAGATTCAAGAAAATGTGCACAAAGATGACTGGAACTTTGATGAATAGAATAAAACAAATTTGACGTTTATAGTCCAAAAAACAAAAGAACAGCGTTGATTTCTCTCGACTTTTCATATTTTCGTCTAGCTTTCTTCGTGTTCTATGTCCTATAGTTTCCGAGTCACTTCAAGTAAATTATTCGAAACTTGCACAATGCTCGATGGAGCTTTGCTGTAGACAAAAAACCAAATTTGACGTTTATAGTCTAAAAAATAAAAGAGCAGCGTCGGTTTCCCCGTACTAATGATAATTTTTCCTAACTAGATGTCTTAAATTTTATATAATAGGTAACTTTAACATTATCAATTTACCCCAATATATTCTGTCCTTCTTTGCTGTACTATAATAGATGGATTTATCACTGTCACTGATGTCCCCAAATACAATTGTAAACCATAGCCAGAGAGGGTTGTTGTGTCCACTGTAAGCTTTGCATGTGTTTGTCCAACATTTCGAGGGCCCAATGTCCATTGTAATCCGGCATTTGATTACGTATGTTGTGTCCTATTGTTTGCTAACAGTGGTCATGCGTCGTTAAGTGCATCCTAACGACCTATCATCATTAAAACTGCACAATATTTACTATAGACAGCCATCTATGATAGAAATAACATTTACGATTTAGGAATTAAAGCATGTCCTGGCGGGAAATTTGAAATTTTCGAAAAGTTGACGTAAAATTACCAAGTAGCATCTTCTGGCTAGTTGCTAGTAACAACACAGAGTCAAAGACAGTTACCCAATTAGAAGTACCAGCCAAGTAGGGGTCAACAGTGCATGGTCCATGATAATGGAGCGCTAGCACAAAGTGTCCACTCACATTTGAATAATTCGTATGCTCTTCTCGTCCCACACAAAACAACATACACCCGCAACATAAATTTGAAACCAACTAAACAGACAAAGTAAGGTACAGCAACACCAACATTGGAATCATAATGTACGAATTCACATTTCAGACTTGTTTTCAAACGATTTTGTGCCGCGTTGGTGTTACTAAATTGTACGTGAGATTGTCCAAGCAATTACCAGAATTTGTCAACAGGCATTTTTATGCGAAATAAAATTTAACGCCTTTGCACACGTGGAATTGTGGCTTGGTCTATGTTTCGAGTTGTAAACCGATGTTATTCCTTTGTTTTTTAGGCTACAAATGTCAAATTTGCAGGATTGTTTAGATATTTTTTTGTACTAAATTGTGGCAAAATTTCAATTTTCTACTCCTAAAAGTATGAAAATTACAGGAGATAGAATTGAAACGTGTAAAAGTGAGACTTATTTTAAAATCGGCGTTATTCCTTTGTTTTACAAGATACAAAAGTCAAATTGACAGGTTTGATTAGGGATTTTCCTAAACTACACTTTGGCAAAATTTCAATTTTCTACTCCTAAAACTTTGGAAATTATAAGAGATAGAATGGAAACTTGTATAAAAGTGAGACATATTTTAAAATCGGCGTTATTCCTTTGTTTTTCAAGCTACAAATGTCAAGTTTGCAGATTTGTTTACATATTTTCTTCTAGTACATTGTAGCCAAATTTTTATTTTCTACTCCAAATAGTTTGGAAATTATAAGAGATAGAAGTAAATCTTATGTGAAAGTGAGGCATATTTTAAAACCAACGTTATTCCTTTGTTTCTTAAGCTACAAATGTCAAATTTGCAGGTTTGTTTAGAGATTTTCTTATACAACATTGTGGCAAAATTTCAATTTACGTCTCCAAATAGTTTGGAAATTATAGGAGATAGAAGTAAATCTTGTGTAAAAATGAGACATATTTTAATACCGACGTTATTCCTTTGTTTTTTAGGCTACAAATGTCAAATTTGCAGGTTTGTTTAGAGATTTTCTTGCACTATATTGTGGCACAATTTTTTTCTTAAATTCGCAAGAGTCTAGAAATTATAGGATATAGAAGTAAATCTAATGTAAAAATGAAACATATTTTAAAAGCGACGTTATTCTTTTGTTTTTCAAGCTACCAATGTCAAACTTGCCGGTTTGATTAGAGATTTTTTTATACAACATTGTGGCAAAATTTCAATTTTCGACTCCAAATAGTTTGGAAATTATAGGAGATAGAAGTAAATCTTATGTAAAAGTGAGACATATTTTAATACCGACGTTATTCCTTTGTTTTTCAGACTATAAATGTCAAATTTGCAGGTTTGCTTAAAGATTTTCTAGTACTACACTGTGGCAAAATTTTACTTTTCAATTCACAAGAGTTTAGAAATTATAAGAGATAGAAGTAAATTAGGATATAAATTGGCCATACTATAACAAATTGATTTTATTTGGGACACGAGCCCCCATAAGTAAAAACTAATTTCTCACTGAGTGGCTGGTCATTTTCCAAATTCTGTTAAACCGATTAGCTGTGGGAATTGATTATACACAGTAGCGTGCCCAACCACCATAACACTAATAGAAATTAACATATACCACACAAATTTTGCTTTAAGTAATGACCAGTTTTATAGCTTTTCGAACTAAAATGAAATTTTCGTGGAAAACCCCAAACGGATTAACATCATCAAAGGCGGCCATATGTATTTAAAAATTTAAAATGACCACTTCAGTTTGGCACTTAAGTCATCTCACGTAGGTTAAAAAGCGGTCTCATTTAGTATACATACTGCGTAGTTAATCTCACCTGAACTGATTTACAAATTTTCAAAAATAAATTGTTTTTATATTTATATCTATATCTAAATCTAAATCTAAATTATTATCCTTGAGAGGATTACAGGAGATATTTGGGGGATAACAGGTGTAATGCCCTTTTAAGGACTAAAGTCGGAAGCGAGATTAAGTGTAAATGACACCGTTAAGTCTTGAGTGGGGACGCTGAGCTGAAAGTGTATATACTTAAGAGGATTTATTTTTGGGTAACTGTTGTGATATGAATTCTATTTGAAATCGATGATGAGGGGGTGGATTATATGGGATTTAAGATGAGAGGGTAGTTAAATTCTAACTAGTGACATCTGTCGATGGGTGGCTGTAATAAATACAAAATTTGTGATTCCTAAAATTAATATAAGAAAGTCCTGTCTCGCCGGAGGACCGTAATTTCCTATAATAACAGACTATCCTTAGCCTAAGACAAATAAAGTTAGGGTAAAGCCCAGGCACCTCCACTGATGACTGTGATCATCCAAAACAACAAAAACCAACATTAATTTAGAAAATCAGCACCTGCCCTTCACCACCACCACCAGATGCCAAGAACCAGGACCTTTTTGGCCAAAAGATTTATGGTCCCGTCCACGACCAACACATGCCGTTTTAATTTTCGTCTCGTTAACAAATTGTCAACCCCTTTCGGCTGGTTTTCCAAGACTCGATTATGGAAATTATTATTATTGTCTCTGTTAAAACGGAAGTGTGTAAATTTCTAGATGTTGGTATCGTGTTTGTGCACCCATGATGGTAATAGTACCTTTGCGGTTAGCCACTGTAGTTATATTAACGATCTATGACATGGCATATGGTTGACGCGGAATGGGAAAGAACGTTTTTTTTTTGTTGTTGTTTTGACGCGATATGTGTGGTTTTTTCGGGATAATTGGGTGGAAAGTGGGCTTTGTTTGCTTGGACATGCATAAGGATAAAAGCGAGAATTGCCGGGAATTATGTAATTTCTTCCAATGGTCTAATCAGCGGTTCCCAAACTACAAAAAATTGTGTTAAAATGAGACATATTTAAAAATCTGCGTTATTCCTTTGTTTTTCAAGCTACAAAAGTCAAATTGACAGGTTTGATTAGGGATTTTCCTAAACTACACTTTAGCGAAATTTCAATTTTCTACTCCTAAAACTTTGGAAATTATAGGAGATAGAATGGAAACTTGTATAAAAGTGAGACATATTTTAAAATCGGCGTTATTCATTTGTTTTTCAAGCTACAAATGTCAAGTTTGCAGGTTTGTTTAGAGATTTTCTTGCACTATATTGTGGCACAATTTTTTTCTTAAATTCGCAAGAGTCTAGAAATTACAGGAGATAGAAGTACATCTAATGCAAAAAGGAAACATATTTTAAAAGCGCCGTTATAGTTTTGTTTTTCAAGCTACAAATGTCAAGTTTGCAGATTTGTTTACATATTTTCGTCTAGTACATTGTAGCCAAATTTTTATTCTCTACTCCAAATAGTTTGGAAACTATAAGAGATAAAAGTAAATCTTATGTGAAAGTGAGCCATATTTTAAAACCGACGTTATTCCTTTGTTTTTCAGGCTACAAATGTCAATTTTGCAGGTTTGTTTAGAGGTTTTCTTGCACTATATTGTGGCACAATTTTTTTCTTAAATTCGCAAGAGTTTAGAAATTATAAGAGATAGAAGTAAATCTTATGTAAAAGTGAGACATATTTTAAAATCAACGTTATTCATTTGTTTTTTAGGCTATAAACGTCAAATTTGCAGATTTGTTTACAGATTTTCTTGTACTACATTGTGGCAAAATTCTAATTTTCAACTCCTAAGCGTTTGTAAATTATAGGAGATAGAAGTAAATCTTACGTATAAGTGAGACATATTTTAAAATCGTCGTTATTCCATTGTTTCTTAGGCTACAAATGTCAAATTTGCAGGTTTGTTTAGAGATTTTCTTGCACTATATTGTGGCACAATTTTTTTCTTAAATCGCAAGAGTCTAGAAATTATAGCATATAGAAGTAAATCTAATGTAAAAATGAAACATATTTTAAAAGCGACGTTATTCTTTTGTTTTTCAAGCTACAAATGTCAAATTTGCAGGTTTGTTTAGAGATTTTCTTGTACTACATTGTGGCAAAATTTCAATTTTCTACTCCAAATAGTTTGGAAATTATAGGAGATAGAAGTAAATCTTATGTAAAAGTGAGACATATTTTAAAACCGACGTTATTCCTTTGTTTTTCAGACTACAAACGTCAAATTTGCAGGTTTGTTTAGGGATTTTCTAGTACTACATTGTGCCAAAATTTTATTTATCAATTCACAAGAGTTTAGGAATTATAGGAGATAGAATTAAATTTTATGTAAAAGTGAAACATATTTTATTACCGACGTTACTCCTTTGTTTTTCAGAATACAAACGTCAAATTTGCAGGTTTATTTAGAGATTTTCTAGTACTATATTGTAGCAAAATTTTATTTTTCAACTCATAAGAGTTTAGAAATTATAGGAGATAGAAGTAAATCTTATGTAAAAGTGAGACATATTTTAAAATCAATATTATTCCTTTGTTTTTCAGGCTACAACCGTCAAATTTGCAGATTTGTTTAGAGATTTCTTTTGACAATTATACTGTGATAAAAAAAATTCCAACTATAGGAGATAGAAGGTGAAATTATTGCATGGAGACAAATACTCATTTTCCAAATAGTGTGCTTAATAATTGATGTATTTATTCCAAGAAACAAACCTGGTATAGCAAAGTATTTTCCTGTGTCCTACATGAAACCGTTATTTATACTAATTTGTGTTTGAGAAGAAACTTGTAGAGTACCAGCAGGCTAAGTAATTTGGGTGAAAATAGCCTCAATAACAGTAATAAAATGGATATAATGTATAACATAAACGCGTACATTATATCCTCATATAAAAATCATTAGCACATGGTTTTATATGGTAAACTCGTGTAATGATATGGTTAGATAAACCCAAAACAAACTTGTGGGTCTGTTATTATCTACGTCACGTTTTAATGTGCTTCCCTCACATTAGGTAGAGGCAAATTTTCGTCTACACCCGGTATTTATTTAATCCGATAAAGAAAACCACCCACAACTTTCTTTTGGGTTAAAGTGGGCCATAAAATTGAAACTGAAATAAAATCTAGTGGTTTTTTTTTTGTCGTTGTTAAAATTATGTAAAACGCGACTGGAATACGAAATATAAGGAAACGAAATAAAAGACGGGGAAAAGTGATGTATATTTAAATCAGTAGTGCAAGAAATATAATAAGCATGGCTTAGATATATATAATGTAAGAGAGGAAAAGAAAGAGTTGTAATCATTGTTGAAGATCTATATGGGCATGGAACGCGCTTATAAAGGACCCGTTATAAATCTCCGGGGCATCTTGCGGATTATCTTAAAAGTGGATCACATCTTGGCGCCATTTTGGACCACCGACGGTGGTTAGGTTTGGATTGGCGGCGGCGACGATAAAATTACAAAAAAAAATCACTAAGAAGATAAAAGTTTGTAAAAAAATATTTTGCAAATACACCCTGTATATCGCAGTTTCAACACCCCTAACTATTCTAACCTAGAACACAATCTACTTTATTTGTTCTGTTATATCTAATCGAAACATGACTTTAAATAATCAAATCTCCCTTAGTCATCGTTTGTACAAAAACAAGACGAAAAAAAAACGGTATTAAATAGGTATTTAGTACGTGTAGGTAGATTGGCTTGTTTAAAACAAAAGAAGCGGTACAGCAGGCAGTGCTACCACCCACTGAGACAGCCCGCTAACAAATGAAGCTCACTATGTTACCGCCACCATGGCACCTATGATGTTCTTAGCCATAATTCTCACGTATCATCATTCTATCCTCTTGTAGCAGTTTGATTGAAATTTCCATCTTATAAAACACAAATTTGTGCATAAATTCTCTCTCTCTTTAGATTTTAGAAAAAACTTAATTAAATAAACCGAACCGTGTGTTTCGGTATTATACCGTATAATAGCAATAATAGAAGAGGTAGATGGTCATAAATCGATGGGGCCTCAGGTATGCCCATTTGGTTATAGTTAAGAGGGACTTTGGCGCCACCATACAGATGTTTTACATTCCATTAGAACGAGAGATGGCTAATCACATGGACTGGCGAGGGTACTGCAGGCAAATGAAGGGAGATGGGTAGATGCAAATCACCTGTGCATCGATTAAATAATTTATAATAAGGAATAACGTCGATTTTAAAATATTTTAACACAAGTTTTACTTTTGCCACATTGTACTTCAAGAAATTCTCTAAACAAACCTGTTAATTTGGTATTTGTAGCTTGAAAAATAAGCGAATAAGGTCGATTTTAAATAATGTCTCACTTTTCCAAAAGTGTCAACTTTAATCTGTTATAATTTACAAACTTTTTAGAGTTGATAAATAAAATTTTGCCCCAATGTACTACAAGAAATCCTCTAAACAAATCTGCAAATTTCGTATTTGTATCCTGAAAAACAAGCGAATAACGTCGATTTTAAATAATGTCTCACTTTTCTAGAAGTGCCACTTTTAATCTGTCATAATATACAAACTCTTTGGAGTTGAAAAATAAAATTTTGCCACAATGTACTGCAAGAAAACCTCTAAACAAAAATGCAAATTTCGTATTTGTATCCTGAAAAACAAGCGAATAACGTCGATTTTAAATAATGTCTCACTTTTCCAGAAGTATCACCTTTAATCTGTTATAATTTACACAATCTTTGGAGTTGATAAATAAAATTTTGCCACAATGTACTACAAGAAAACCTCTAAACAAATCTGCAAGTTTCGTATTTGTATCCTGAAAAACAAGCGAATAACGTCGATTTTAAAAAATGTCTCTTTTCCAGAAGTGTCACCTTTAATCTGTTATAATTTACACAATCTTTGGAGTTGAAAAATAAAATTTTGCCACAATGTACTTCAAGAAAATCCCTAAACAAATCTGCAAGTTTCGTATTTGTATCCTGAAAAACAAGCGAATAACGTCGATTTTAAATAATGTCTCACTTTTCCAGAAGTGTCACTTTTAATCTGTTATAATTTACACAATCTTTGGAGTTGAAAAATAAAATTTTGCCACAATGTACTGCAAGAAAACCTCTAAACAAAACTGCAAATTTCATATTTTTATCCTGAAAAACAAGCGAATAACGTCGATTTTAAATAATGTCTCACTTTTCCAGAAGTGTGACCTTTAATCTGTTATAATTTACACAATCTTTGGAGTTGATAAATAAAATTTTGCCACAATGTACTTCAAAAAAATACCTAAACAAATCTGCAAATTTCGTATTTTTATCCTGAAAAACAAGCGAATAACGTCGATTTTAAATAATGTCTCACTTTTCCAGAAGTGTCACTTTTAATCTGTTATAATTTACACAATCTTTGGAGTTGAAAAATAAAATTTTGCCACAATGTACTGCAAGAAAACCTCTAAACAAATCTGCAAATTTCGTATTTGTATCCTGAAAAACAAGCGAATAACGTCGATTTTAAATAATGTCTCACTTTTCCAGAAGTGTCACCTTTAATCTGTTTTAATTTACACAATCTTTGGAGTTGAAAAATAAAATTTTGCCACAATGTACTGCAAGAAAACCTCTAAACAAAACTGCAAATTTTGTATTTGTATCCTGAAAAACAAGCGAATAACGTCGATTTTAAATAATGTCTCACTTTTCCAGAAGTGTCACCTTTAATCTGTTTTAATTTACACAATCTTTGGAGTTGATAAATAAAATTTTGCCACAATGTACTACAAGAAAATCCCTAAACAAATCTGCAAATTTCATATTTTTATCCTGAAAAACAAGCGAATAACGTCGATTTTAAATAATGTCTCACTTTTCCAGAAGTGTGACCTTTAATCTGTTATAATTTACACAATCTTTGGAGTTGATAAATAAAATTTTGCCACAATGTACTTCAAAAAAATACCTAAACAAATCTGCAAATTTCGTATTTTTATCCTGAAAAACAAGCGAATAACGTCGATTTTAAATAATGTCTCACTTTTCCAGAAGTGTCACTTTTAATCTGTTATAATTTACACAATCTTTGGAGTTGAAAATTGGAATTTTGCCACAAAGCAGTTCTAGAAAATCTCTAAACAAACCTGCAAGTTTGACGTTTGTAGCTTGAAAAACAAAAGAATAACGTCTGTTTTAAAATATGTCTCACTTTCACACAAATTTCTATTTTTTCTTTTGGATTTATTATTCTAATAATAATTTAATTACATATTTTGGACCCTTAGTCTTCTACTTCTTCTGTATCAGATATTCGATTCATTGCATAAAGACAAACTTCCCATCTCCTATTCAACCAACCTGATGATGGGGGTAAAACTTACCGGTAAAACGACCATTGATTTATGCGATAATAGTACAAACAGACCTCCTACTCAGCAAGATGTGTCGGCACTTTTTCATCGTATCGGCCGCGCGCAAAAACCCAAACAACAGAGAGACAGAGACAGAATCTACTAGAAAAAAAAAACAAGCAACAACACAACGCATACACAAGCAAGCAATTTATAAAAATATTAGAACCATAAATAAATTACCATGGCTTGCTGGTTTTAGTTTGGTTAAATAGTGGGGTAGAGAGAGAGAGACGCGATGCGGCTATTTCTTAATGAACAGAAGTTGCTCGCAAACTGGTAATGAATTGTTTTTATTTCAGTTTTTTATTTGGTGTTGTTGGTCTTGTAAAGGCGCGGTTTTGTTTGAGATTCAATCCAAGAATACCTTGTAATATGATAGGGCAAGTATGAGGTAGAGCACTTTGGAAAATAAGGACGATTTTGGGAAAGATTTGGTTTTGCACAAGTTACACTTTCTATCTCCTATAATTTCTAAGCTGTTGCGAATTGAAAAATAAAATTTTACCACAAGGTAGTACGAGAAAATCTCTAAACAATTCTGCAAATTTGAGGTATATAACCTGAAAAACAAAGGAATGACGTCGATTTTACATTATGTCTCACTTTTACACAAGTTTCACTTCTATCGCCTGTAATTTCCAAGATCTTACGAGTAGAAAATTGAAATGTTGCCACAATATTGTATACAAAAATCTCTAAACAAACCTGCAAATTTGACATCTATAGCTTAAAAAACAAGGGAATAACGTCGGTTTTAAAATATGTCTCACTTTTACACAAGTTTCACTTCTATCGCCTGTAATTTCCAGGATCTTACGAGTAGAAAATTGAAATTTTGCCACAATATTGTATACAAAAATCTCTAAACAAACCTGCAAATTTGACATCTATAGCTTAAAAAACAAGGGAATAACGTCGGTTTTAAAATATGTCTCACTTTTACACAAGTTTCACTTCTATCGCTTATAATTTACAAACTCTTTGGAGTATAAAATTGAAATTTTGCCACAGTGTAGTTCTAGAGTACCTTTAAACAAATCTGCAACCTAACCTAACCTAACCTATCCTGAAAAACAAAGGAATAACGTCGATTTTAAAACATGTCTCACTTTTATGCAAATTTGTTACTTAGTTGCCTTAGTCCCTTAATAAGGCACTATCAATATCCAGCAAACCTCATTTCCTTTTATTAATCGACAATTGACTTCTTTGCCCCCCCAGAAAAAAAATTAACCAAAACAAGTGGTTTATTTTGCGAGAGGCATAAATGAAAAATTAACATTGATGATGGTTGTCACCTTTAACCTTCCTCCCATGGTGTGCTGCACCACACAACGTGGAGGGTCCCTATTTATTTATTTTTTCCATTACTTCCATTACACTCATTTTCCTTTCGCTCCAAGTTGATGATGTCGCTGGTTTATAGGATAATTATATTGAGATGAGATGCCGGTCGGGACTCGGGTCGGCGCGTGAGCCCAATTCCCATATTTTAATTAGTACAATAACAACGACTAATCAATAGTTTAGTGCAAGGGCACACAAATATCGTTAATTAGCATTATCTAATATGCAACTTGCAGTCTGCATGGGCAATTGTTGTCAATTAGGTTGTTGATTTTCAGGGCGCCCGCCAGACAATATACCACGAATTAATTTCGTTAGATGTTTTGCAGTTACTATATTAATAATAAAATAATAAAATTGAACTAAACCTTTTTTTTACTAGTTGGCGTTTGCAAATTTTTATTCGGGAAATTACCGAAAGTTTACTGGCTGCGCCACCTGTGGACAAGTAGGCGAAACTGGTGTTTAAGGCCATCTGTCGTCCGGTAGACAAAGTTAAGTAAAAGTATTACATGTAACTGTTAAAATTTTAAGCTGGATTTTTTGTGAAATGTGCCAAAAAATTTTAATTTGTTTAAAAAAATCACAGTTTTGGAACTGCTGGTCGGATTTTAGTGAAAGTTACCTTAATACAAACCTAAATGTTAGTTTTGTTTAGAAATTAATCACAATTTTATGGTTTTAGTCAAATTATGCCATTTTTAGAGCTTCAAATGAGCACTTTTAAAAAAATGCGAAATTTTCGAACTGTTCATTTTAAAAAATCACAGTTTTGGAACTGCTGGTCGGATTTTAGTGAAAGTTACCTTAATACAATGCTAAATGTTAGTTTTGTTTAGAAATTAATCACAATTTTCTTGTTTTAGTCAAATTATGCCATTTTTAGAACTTCAAATGAGCACTTTTAAAAAATTGCGAAATTTTCGAACTGTTCGTTTTAAAAAATCACAGTTTTGGAACTGCTGGTCTGATTTTAGTGAAAGTTACCTTAATACAAACCTAAATGTTAGTTTTGTTTAGAAATTAATCACAATTTAATTGTTTTAGTCAAATTATGCCATTTTTAGAGCTTCAAATGAGCACTTTTAAAAAATTCAGAAATTTTCGAACTGTTCGTTTTAAAAAATCACAGTTTTGGAACTGCTGGTCGGATTTTAGTGAAAGTTACCTTAATACAAACCTAATTGTTAGTTTTGTTTAGAAATCAATCACAAATTTATTATTTTAGTCAAATTATGCCATTTTTAGAGCTTCAAATGAGCACTTTTAAAAAATTGCGAAATTTTCGAACTGTTCGTTTTAAAAAATCACAGTTTTGGAACTTCTGGTCGGATTTTAGTGACAGTTACCTTAATACAAACCTAAATGTTAGTTTTGTTTAGAAATTAATCACAAATTTATTGTTTTAGTCAAATTATGCCATTTTTAGAGCTTCAAATGAGCACTTTAAAAAAATTACAAAATTTTCGAACTGTTCGTTTTAAAAAATCACAGTTTTGGAACTGCTGGTCGGATTTTAGTGAAAGTTACCTTAATACAAACCTAATTGTTAGTTTTGTTTAGAAATCAATCACAAATTTATTATTTTAGTCAAATTATGCCATTTTTAGAGCTTCAAATGAGCACTTTTAAAAAATTGCGAAATTTTCGAACTGTTCGTTTTAAAAAATCACAGTTTTGGAACTGCTGGTCGGATTTTAGTGACAGTTACCTTAATACAAACCTAAATGTTAGTTTTGTTTAGAAATTAATCACAAATTTATTGTTTTAGTCAAATTATGCCATTTTTAGAGCTTCAAATGAGCACTTTAAAAAAATTACAAAATTTTCGAACTGTTCGTTTTAAAAAATCACAGTTTTGGAACTGCTGGTCGGATTTTAGTGACAGTTACCTTAATACAAACCTAAATGTTAGTTTTGTTTAGAAATTAATCACAAATTTATTATTTTGGCCATGTTATGCCATTTTTACAGCTTCAAAACAGCACACTTGAAAATTACGACATATTTTAACTGTTCGTTTTGAAAAAATCACAGTTTTGGAACTACCGGTCGGATTTTAGTGAAAGTTACCTTAATACAAACCTAAATGTTAGTTTTGTTTAGAAATTAATCATAAATTTATTATTTTGGCCATGTTATGCCATTTTTACAGCTTCAAAACAGCACACTTGAAAATTACGACATTTTTTAACTGTTCATTTTGAAAAAATCACAGTTTTGGAACTGCTGGTCGGATTTTAGTGAAAGTTACCTTAATACAAACCTAATTGTTAGTTTTGTTTAGAAATCAATCACAAATTTATTATTTTAGTCAAATTATGCCATTTTTAGAGCTTCAAATGAGCACTTTTAAAAAATTGCGAAATTTTCGAACTGTTCGTTTTAAAAAATCACAGTTTTGGAACTGCTGGTCGGATTTTAGTGACAGTTACCTTAATACAAACCTAAATGTTAGTTTTGTTTAGAAATTAATCACAAATTTATTGTTTTAGTCAAATTATGCCATTTTTAGAGCTTCAAATGAGCACTTTTAAAAAATTGCGAAATTTTCGAACTGTTCGTTTTAAAAAATCACAGTTTTGGAACTGCTGGTCGGATTTTAGTGACAGTTACCTTAATACAAACCTAAATGTTAGTTTTGTTTAGAAATTAATCACAAATTTATTGTTTTAGTCAAATTATGCCATTTTTAGAGCTTCAAATGAGCACTTTAAAAAAATTACAAAATTTTCGAACTGTTCGTTTTAAAAAATCACAGTTTTGGAACTGCTGGTCGGATTTTAGTGAAAGTTACCTTAATACAAACCTAAATGTTAGTTTTGTTTAGAAATCAATCACAAATTTATTATTTTAGTCAAATTATGCCATTTTTAGAGCCTCAAATGAGCACTTTTAAAAAATTACAAAATTTTCGAACTGATCGTTTTAAAAAATCACAGTTTTGGAACTGCTGGTCGGATTTAAGTGAAAGTTACCTTAATACAAACCTAAATGTTACTTTTGTTTAGAAATTAATCACAATTTTATGGTTTTAGTCAAATTATGCCATTTTTAGAACTTCAAATGAGCACTTTTAAAAAATTGCGAAATTTTCGAACTGTTCGTTTTAAAAAATCACAGTTTTGGAACTGCTGGTCGGATTTTAGTGAAAGTTACCTTAATACAAACCTAATTGTTAGTTTTGTTTAGAAATCAATCACAAATTTATTATTTTAGTCAAATTATGCCATTTTTAGAGCTTCAAATGAGCACTTTTAAAAAATTGCGAAATTTTCGAACTGTTCGTTTTAAAAAATCACAGTTTTGGAACTGCTGGTCGGATTTTAGTGACAGTTACCTTAATACAAACCTAAATGTTAGTTTTGTTTAGAAATTAATCACAAATTTATTGTTTTAGTCAAATTATGCCATTTTTAGAGCTTCAAATGAGCACTTTAAAAAAATTACAAAATTTTCGAACTGTTCGTTTTAAAAAATCACAGTTTTGGAACTGCTGGTCGGATTTTAGTGACAGTTACCTTAATACAAACCTAAATGTTAGTTTTGTTTAGAAATTAATCACAAATTTATTATTTTGGCCATGTTATGCCATTTTTACAGCTTCAAAACAGCACACTTGAAAATTACGACATATTTTAACTGTTCGTTTTGAAAAAATCACAGTTTTGGAACTACCGGTCGGATTTTAGTGAAAGTTACCTTAATACAAACCTAAATGTTAGTTTTGTTTAGAAATTAATCATAAATTTATTATTTTGGCCATGTTATGCCATTTTTACAGCTTCAAAACAGCACACTTGAAAATTACGACATTTTTTAACTGTTCATTTTGAAAAAATCACAGTTTTGGAACTGCTGGTCGGATTTTAGTGAAAGTTACCTTAATACAAACCTAATTGTTAGTTTTGTTTAGAAATCAATCACAAATTTATTATTTTAGTCAAATTATGCCATTTTTAGAGCTTCAAATGAGCACTTTTAAAAAATTGCGAAATTTTCGAACTGTTCGTTTTAAAAAATCACAGTTTTGGAACTGCTGGTCGGATTTTAGTGACAGTTACCTTAATACAAACCTAAATGTTAGTTTTGTTTAGAAATTAATCACAAATTTATTGTTTTAGTCAAATTATGCCATTTTTAGAGCTTCAAATGAGCACTTTTAAAAAATTGCGAAATTTTCGAACTGTTCGTTTTAAAAAATCACAGTTTTGGAACTGCTGGTCGGATTTTAGTGACAGTTACCTTAATACAAACCTAAATGTTAGTTTTGTTTAGAAATTAATCACAAATTTATTGTTTTAGTCAAATTATGCCATTTTTAGAGCTTCAAATGAGCACTTTAAAAAAATTACAAAATTTTCGAACTGTTCGTTTTAAAAAATCACAGTTTTGGAACTGCTGGTCGGATTTTAGTGAAAGTTACCTTAATACAAACCTAAATGTTAGTTTTGTTTAGAAATCAATCACAAATTTATTATTTTAGTCAAATTATGCCATTTTTAGAGCCTCAAATGAGCACTTTTAAAAAATTACAAAATTTTCGAACTGATCGTTTTAAAAAATCACAGTTTTGGAACTGCTGGTCGGATTTAAGTGAAAGTTACCTTAATACAAACCTAAATGTTACTTTTGTTTAGAAATTAATCACAATTTTATGGTTTTAGTCAAATTATGCCATTTTTAGAACTTCAAATGAGCACTTTTAAAAAATTGCGAAATTTTCGAACTGTTCGTTTTAAAAAATCACAGTTTTGGAACTGCTGGTCGGATTTTAGTAAAAGTTACCTTAATACAAACCTAAATGTTAGTTTTATTTAGAAATTAATCACAAATTTATTATTTTGGCCATGTTATGCCATTTTTACAGCTTCAAAACAGCACACTTGAAAATTACGACATTTTTTAACTGTTCGTTTTGAAAAAATCACAGTTTTGGAACTACCGGTCGGATTTTAGTGAAAGTTACCTTAATACAAACCTAAATGTTAGTTTTGTTTAGAAATTAATCATAAATTTATTATTTTGGCCATGTTATGCCATTTTTACAGCTTCAAAACAGCACACTTGAAAATTACGACATTTTTTAACTGTTCATTTTGAAAAAATGACAGTTTTGGAACTGCTGGTCGGATTTAAGTGACAGTTACCTTAATACAAACCTAAATGTTAGTTTTGTTTAGAAATTAATCACAAATTTATTATTTTGGTCATATTATGCCATTTTTAGAGCTTCAAATGAGCACTTTTAAAAAATTACGAAATTTTCGAACTGTTCGTTTTAAAAAATCACAGTTTTGGAACTGCTGGTCGGATTTTAGTGAAAGTTACCTTAATACAATGCTAAATGTTAGTTCTGCTTAGAAAAAATTATCGTCTTGTTTTTTTTTGCTATTTTTAGTGCGTTAGAACGATTTTATTTTATTTAAAATTTATTTAAATATAAAATTTTAAAATAAATTCATAATTTAGCCTGCTATCGCCATCTATGAGTGGGTAGCTAAACGTACAAACTATAATGCGAGATATACAGATTCCTTTTTACATGAAGTCTTATTTACTTTCAATTTCAATATGTAGATGGCACTTGCAACTTTAATGTTGCATTTAAATTCTTATACGATGTAATGAGGTATAACATATATGTATAGTAAAGTAATAGAATCGTGAATTTTTTCGACCATTCGACTTCAAAATTTTGATGGATTTGTACGTTTTTGATTTATAGACAGAAAAAGGAATATGTACTAAATTTAAGATATTTTTTAGTCTTTAACACTGTATCGTACAAGAAAGTCATGTGGTGGACACATCAGATATCTATAGTAGTCGGTTATTGTGGTTGCCTATAGTAAAGGTAGACAACAAAATATTGCAAGTGACTAATTATTTTTTTACGTGCTTAAGTGTTTTTTTTTTGGGGGGGATTAAATGAAATAACCAATTTATAATTTTATTATATTTATTTTATTTCTATACAAATGAAATATCAATCATAATGCGTGCTATTATGATTGCATTAATTTATATATACAGTACGTTGCTAAAAACAATTAGTAGTATAAATAAAATTTTTCAAAAGGAGGATTTTTCTTTCATACTTAAACTAAAAACTAACACAAAAAAGTAAAGGTGGTTGATGGATTAAAATTAACCTAAACTTAAATTCAGAAATAAACAAACTTTATAATATATACAAAAATTTGGACAGTAATAAAAATAATAAACAAACATACATTTTTATATATAAGATATTTCCCACCAAAAATTTTAGTACCAACTATAAAACGGTTGGTGACCAAACGGCTTAGCAGCATTGTGGTTATACCCATGGAAACTACTAGTAGGATGTTGAAGCCCATTTTGTGGGGCAAAACTGCCCAAAGGTTGGCTCAACTGCCCCAAACTGTTCATCAAACTTTGACCAGTGGTGTTACTGTTCGAGGTATTGGTAGTACTGGTACTGACGTTGGAACTGTGCGGACTGGCATTGCGCATGTGCGCTGGGATAACGCCAGCCCATTGGTTAGGGTGTTGGAGGGTCGTTTCGTCGTTACTGTTATTGCTATTACCTGGAAAATTATTACAAAATTTTAAATTTTTAAAATTCTTCGACTTAGTTCTTCACTTACCACTATGTGGTCCAATCATGGTTGCCACACCAGAGGGCGCTGGTGACATCGCAGCGAAATTCCCAACTGACGACCCCTCCTGCACATTATTACCATTTCCATCCTTGTACTCCCCCAGATTTTGTATACTGTGACCAATAGGCGAAGAACTAGCGGGTGTTAAAGGCATTATATTTGGCGATGGGTACATGTTAGCAAAAGCATTATGGGCCAAACTGTGATGCTCCCATTTAACATCTGGTAGAGGTAGATTTGGCGATGTGGAATGTCCATGGTGTTGGTAGAGCTCAGTCACTGGAAATTCCAAGAGAAAGTTAAAAAATATTTTGGTTTACGGTCACTTTGACACTTGCAGCTTCGCCTATGTTCTAATTCTACTTACTTTGGTTAGAAGTTGAGGTAGCACTAGCAGTAAACCCACCACTTGGCATATCTTGCGCCAGAGAGCCATACGGCGACCCTGCGGGATACCCACCACTCAGTCCGCTGAGACCAGCGTAAGACCCCGACGAAGAAGCCACTTGTTTTCTGAGCCTTGCCCGGCGATTACTAAACCATACTTGGATTCGTGCTTCTGTTAGTTTGGTTCTTTGGGCTAGTTCCTCCCTGGTGTAGATGTCGGGGTATTGGGTGCGTTCGAAGGCTTTCTCTAGTTCGTCTAGTTGGTTGGCGGTGAAGGTGGTGCGGGAGCGGCGTTGTTTGCGTTTGAGCGGGATGCCTGGTTCGCTGTCACAGTCTGAGGCGGCTTCATTGTCCGTGGATTTGTCTAAAAAGGAAAATTTTATTTAGAAATTTAACTAAGAAATTTGGGATAACTGTCATTATTCACTTGTTTTTAGGGTTGGAAACATCAAATTTGGATTTTTATTTACACGGTAGTTTATAATATCAAATTCCATTAAATTACTTTCACATTTTCACTTGTTTATAATACTATAAGAGATAGAACTTAGTACAGAACTAAAAATAACGTATATTTTTTTGAAAAATGATCATATTTCAATTGTTTTTGAAGCTACAAACGTCAAATTGGAATTTTATTTACAAAACACAATGTTCTAATTATATCCAAAGGATAAATTCCCTATCTGGATTAGTTTCGAATTTACAAGAGATAGAACTTAGTAATTGGAAATTCTTAACACTGCAAAGTTTGGAATAACTGTCATTATTTACTTGTTTTTAGGGCTAGAAACGTCAAATTTGGATTTTTATTTACATGATACTTTATACTATCAGATTCCATTAAATTACTTTTACATTTTCACTAGTTTAGAGTACTATAAGAGATAGAACTTAGTACAGAAGTAAAAATAACGTATATTTTTTGGAAAAATTGTCATTGTTCAATTGTTTTTGAAGCTACAAACGTCAAATTGGAATTTTATTTACAAAACACAATGTTCTAATTATATCCAAAGGATAAATTCCCTATCTGGATTAGTTTCGAATTTACAAGAGATAGAACTTAGTAATTGGAAATTCTTAACACTGCAAAGTTTGGAATAACTGTCATTATTTACTTGTTTTTAGGGCTAGAAACGTCAAATTTGGATTTTTATTTACATGATACTTTATACTATCAGATTCCATTAAATTACTTTTACATTTTCACTAGTTTAGAGTACTATAAGAGATAGAACTTAGTACAGAACTAAAAATAACGTATATTTTTTGGAAAAATTGTCATTGTTCAATTGTTTTTGAAGCTACAAACGTCAAATTGGAATTTTATTTACAAAACACAATGTTCTAATTATATCCAAAGGATAAATTCCCTATCTGGATTAGTTTCGAATTTACAAGAGATAGAACTTAGTAATTGGAAATTCTTAACACTGCAAAGTTTGGAATAACTGTCATTATTTACTTGTTTTTAGGGCTAGAAACGTCAAATTTGGATTTTTATTTACATGATACTTTATACTATCAGATTCCATTAAATTACTTTTACATTTTCACTAGTTTAGAGTACTATAAGAGATAGAACTTAGTACAGAACTAAAAATAACGTATATTTTTTGGAAAAATTGTCATTGTTCAATTGTTTTTGAAGCTACAAACGTCAAATTGGAATTTTATTTACAAAACACAATGTTCTAATTATATCCAAAGGATAAATTCCCTATCTGGATTAGTTTCGAATTTACAAGAGATAGAACTTAGTAATTGGAAATTCTTAACACTGCAAAGTTTGGAATAACTGTCATTATTTACTTGTTTTTAGGGCTAGAAACGTCAAATTTGGATTTTTATTTACATGATACTTTATACTATCAGATTCCATTAAATTACTTTTACATTTTCACTAGTTTAGAGTACTATAAGAGATAGAACTTAGTACAGAACTAAAAATAACGTATATTTTTTGGATAAATTGTCATTGTTCAATTGTTTTTGAAGCTACAAACGTCAAATTGGAATTTTATTTACAAAACACAATGTTCTAATTATATCCAAAAGATAAATTCCCTATCTGGATTAGTTTCGAGTTTATAAGAGATAGAACTTATTAATTGGAAATTCTTAACACTGCAAAGTTTGGAATAACTGTCATTATTTACTTGTTTTTAGGGCTAGAAACGTCAAATTTGGATTTTTATTCACATGATACTTTATAATATCAGATTCCATTAAATTACTTTTACATTTTCACTAGTTTAGAGTACGATAAGAGATAGAACTTAGTACAGAAGTAAAAATAACGTATATTTTTTGGAAAAATTGTCATTGTTCAATGGTTTTTGAAGCTACAAACGTCAAATTGGAATTTTATTTACAAAACACAATGTTCTAATTATATCCAAAGGATAAATTCCCTATCTGGATTAGTTTCGAATTTACAAGAGATAGAACTTAGTAATTGGAAATTCTTAACACTGCAAAGTTTGGAATAACTGTCATTATTTACTTGTTTTTAGGGCTAGAAACGTCAAATTTGGATTTTTATTTACATGATACTTTATACTATCAGATTCCATTAAATTACTTTTACATTTTCACTAGTTTAGAGTACTATAAGAGATAGAACTTAGTACAGAACTAAAAATAACGTATATTTTTTGGAAAAATTGTCATTGTTCAATTGTTTTTGAAGCTACAAACGTCAAATTGGAATTTTATTTACAAAACACAATGTTCTAATTATATCCAAAAGATAAATTCCCTATCTGGATTAGTTTCGAATTTATAAGAGATAGAACTTATTAATTGGAAATTCTTAACACTGCAAAGTTTGGAATAACTGTCATTATTTACTTGTTTTTAGGGCTAGAAACGTCAAATTTGGATTTTTATTCACATGATACTTTATAATATCAGATTCCATTAAATTACTTTTACATTTTCACTAGTTTAGAGTACTATAAGAGATAGAACTTAGTACAGAAGTAAAAATAACGTATATTTTTTGGAAAAATTGTCATTGTTCAATTGTTTTTGAAGCTACAAACGTCAAATTGGAATTTTATTTACAAAACACAATGTTCTAATTATATCCAAAGGATAAATTCCCTATCTGGATTAGTTTCGAATTTACAAGAGATAGAACTTAGTAATTGGAAATTCTTAACACTGCAAAGTTTGGAATAACTGTCATTATTTACTTGTTTTTAGGGCTAGAAACGTCAAATTTGGATTTTTATTTACATGATACTTTATACTATCAGATTCCATTAAATTACTTTTACATTTTCACTAGTTTAGAGTACTATAAGAGATAGAACTTAGTACAGAACTAAAAATAACGTATATTTTTTGGAAAAATTGTCATTGTTCAATTGTTTTTGAAGCTACAAACGTCAAATTGGAATTTTATTTACAAAACACAATGTTCTAATTATATCCAAAAGATAAATTCCCTATCTGGATTAGTTTCGAGTTTATAAGAGATAGAACTTATTAATTGGAAATTCTTAACACTGCAAAGTTTGGAATAACTGTCATTATTTACTTGTTTTTAGGGCTAGAAACGTCAAATTTGGATTTTTATTTACATGATACTTTATACTATCAGATTCCATTAAATTACTTTTACATTTTCACTAGTTTAGAGTACTATAAGAGATAGAACTTAGTACAGAACTAAAAATAACGTATATTTTTTGGAAAAATTGTCATTGTTCAATTGTTTTTGAAGCTACAAACGTCAAATTGGAATTTTATTTACAAAACACAATGTTCTAATTATATCCAAAGGATAAATTCCCTATCTGGATTAGTTTCGAATTTACAAGAGATAGAACTTAGTAATTGGAAATTCTTAACACTGCAAAGTTTGGAATAACTGTCATTATTTACTTGTTTTTAGGGCTAGAAACGTCAAATTTGGATTTTTATTTACATGATACTTTATACTATCAGATTCCATTAAATTACTTTTACATTTTCACTAGTTTAGAGTACTATAAGAGATAGAACTTAGTACAGAACTAAAAATAACGTATATTTTTTGGAAAAATTGTCATTGTTCAATTGTTTTTGAAGCTACAAACGTCAAATTGGAATTTTATTTACAAAACACAATGTTCTAATTATATCCAAAAGATAAATTCCCTATCTGGATTAGTTTCGAGTTTATAAGAGATAGAACTTATTAATTGGAAATTCTTAACACTGCAAAGTTTGGAATAACTGTCATTATTTACTTGTTTTTAGGGCTAGAAACGTCAAATTTGGATTTTTATTCACATGATACTTTATAATATCAGATTCCATTAAATTACTTTTACATTTTCACTAGTTTAGAGTACGATAAGAGATAGAACTTAGTACAGAAGTAAAAATAACGTATATTTTTTGGAAAAATTGTCATTGTTCAATTGTTTTTGAAGCTACAAACGTCAAATTGGAATTTTATTTACAAAACACAATGTTCTAATTATATCCAAAGGATAAATTCCCTATCTGGATTAGTTTCGAATTTACAAGAGATAGAACTTAGTAATTGGAAATTCTTAACACTGCAAAGTTTGGAATAACTGTCATTATTTACTTGTTTTTAGGGCTAGAAACGTCAAATTTGGATTTTTATTCACATGATACTTTATAATATCAGATTCCATTAAATTACTTTTACATTTTCACTAGTTTAGAGTACTATAAGAGATAGAACTTAGTACAGAAGTAAAAATAACGTATATTTTTTGGAAAAATTGTCATTGTTCAATTGTTTTTGAAGCTACAAACGTCAAATTGGAGTTTTATTCACAAAACACAATGTTCTAATTATATCCAAAGGATAAATTCCCTATCTGGATTAGTTTCGAATTTACAAGAGATAGAACTTAGTAATTGGAAATTCTTAACACTGCAAAGTTTGGAATAACTGTCATTATTCACTTGTTTTTAGGGTTAGAAACGTCAAATTTGGATTTTTATTTACATGATACTTTATACTATCAGATTCCATTAAATTACTTTTACATTTTCACTAGTTTAGAGTACTATAAAAGATAGAATTTAGTACAGAACTAAAAATAACATATATTTTTTGGAAAAATTGTCATTGTTCAATTGTTTTTGAAGCTACAAACGTCAAATTGGAATATTATTTACACAACACAATGTTCTAATTATATCCAAAGGATAAATTCTCTATCTGGATTAGTTTCGAATTTATAGGAGATAGAACTTGTAAATCAAGCTGAAACTTGAAATAAATATTGTTATGCAGTTTTCAGTCACATCACATGACATTCTAACATTAAAAACAACTAAATTAAAAACTAAAACAGATTTCTATCTAATTTTCTCCTGACACTCTTGATTAATTCATTATACGAGCTTCCAAACACCAAAAACCATCATTATTTCACAAATTAGTAAAGACCTATATGCACCCATCCCATCCGACTACCAAAAAGTTAATATTAATGACTCCCTTGACTCTGCAGGTGGTACGATTTTTACCCGTCGGCGAATTCGACTACAATAAATCTTCGCGGGCGCGTCTTTCAAACGTAATTAGACATCACAACCTCTCTCTTTCTGTCACTTGTGGATCGATGGAAGAAAAACGCGACAAGGTGGAAAAAATGATGAGGTGTGGTGGGGGTAAATTATTTTTTTGTAATGTGGTGTGACGAACTACCACAGAAATAACACAGCGGCACGAGGGTTGGTGAATAGAATAATAGTATAATAATACAACACCCCTATTGTGGTGTCCGAATGGTAATATGTCTATAGAAAAAATTTCTATGACAAATTGAGGGGCGCTTCCGATATGATATTTCCGGTAACAAATTAATCTTAATAATGTTCTAGTTATAATCAGGGGGGGAGAAATAATGTCAAAAGTGGATTCATCCAAATCTAATTAACTTTCAACACTATTCGCCTACTCGCCATTTCAGGAATCTCGCACAAAACTCCCATGTCATTCCATCGCCAATCCCCCTCCACCCTCTCGCCCCTCCGGTTTTGTTCCTATAACTTTTTTCCCAAACAAAAGTCATTAGCGGCATATTTTTCCTCACTTTGATGGAATTTAAACCAGAAAAAAAAACAAAACTAAACCAACTAACACATTTTGTGTAAAACTATTACCGTTTTTAATTAAAACATATTTGAAAGAGCACACGAGAGAAGGCGAGTGTTGCGGATTGTGTTTACGCCGGCACAACTTCAAAAAAGGTGTTAAGTTACCGTGCGGCATACCTCTAAAGTGTTTCTTAATAGATATCGGATGACGTAACAAATTGTGGTGTGTTGGATGGTGATGAGGATGATGGTGCTGATCCGACGGTTCGATTTTTTTCTTGGTACAAGTAAATTATTGGGGAAATTGGAGGGGAGGGCGAAGTTTCGATTTTAATTCCGCAATTAAATATCTTATATTAATCTAAAGAAATCGAAAAAGTACAAGTAAATTTATGGAATTTGTTAATATAAAGTACCGTGTAAGAAAAATCCAAATTTGACGTTTATAACCTTAAAAACAAGCGAATAATGACAGTTATTCCAAACTTTGCAGTGTTAAGAATTTCCAATTACTAAGTTCTATCTCTTATAAATTCGAAACTAATCTAGATAGGGAATTTAGCCTTTGGATATAATTAGAACATTGTGTTGTGTAAATAAAATTCCAATTTGACGTTTGTAGCTTCAAAAACAATTGAACAATGACAATCTTTCCAAAAAATATACGTTATTTTTAGTTCTGTACTAAATTCTATCTTTTATAGTATTCTAAACTAGTGAAAATGTAAAAGTAATTTAATGGAATCTGATAATATAAAGTACCGTGTAAATAAAAATCCAAATTTGACGTTTCTAGCTCTAAAAACAAGTGAATAATGACAGTTATTCCTAACTTTGCAGTTTTAACTATTTCCAATTACTAAGTTCTATCTCTTATGAATTCGAAACTAATCCACCTATAAAATTTATCCTTTGGATATAATTAGAACATTGTGTTGTGTAAATAAAATTTCAATTTGACGTTTGTAGCTTCAAAAACAATGACGATTTTTCCAAAAAATATACGTTATTTTTACTTCTGTACTAAGTTCTATCTCGTATAGTACTCTAAACTAGTGAAAATGTAAAAGTTATTTAATGGAATCTGATATTATAAAGTATCGTGTAAATAAAAATCCAAATTTGATGTTTCTAACCCTAAAAACAAGTGAATAATGACAGGTATTCCCAATTTTGCAGTTTTAAGTATTTTTAATTACTAAGTTCTATCTCTTATAAATTCGAAACTAATCCAGATAGGGAATTTATCCTTTGGATAAAATTAGAGCATTGTGTTGTGTAAATAAAATTCCAATTTGACGTTTGTAGCTTCAAAAACAATTGAACAATGACAATTTTTCCAAAAAATATACGTTATTTTTACTTCTGTACTAAGTTCTATCTCGTATAGTACTCTAAACTAGTGAAAATGTAAAAGTAATTTAATGGAATCTGATATTATAAAGTATCGTGTAAATAAAAATCCAAATTTGACGTTTCTAACCCTAAAAACAAGTGAATAATGACAGTTATTCCCAATTTTGCAGTTTCAAGTATTTTTAATTACTAAGTTCTATCTCTTATAAATTCGAAACTAATCCAGATAGGGAATTTATCCTTTGGATATAATTAGAGCATTGTGTTGTGTAAATAAAATTCCAATTTGACGTTTGTAGCTTCAAAAACAATTGAACAATGACAATTTTTCCAAAAAATATACGTTATTTTTAGTTCTGTACCAAATTCTATCTTTTATGTTATTTTAAACGAATGAAAATTTAAATGTAAGTTGATGGAATCTGATAATATAAAGTGCTGTGTAAATAAAAATCCAAATTTGACGTTTCTAGCCCTAAAAACAAACGAATAATGACCGTTATTCCAAATTTGTCGGTTACATTTCTAAATATATTTTTTAAAAGCCTGCAAATTTCGTCAACAATTCCCATTTTGTCACAAAATTCCAAACATAATTGCATACGTTGTTCACCAAGGACGCTCAACGCAACACCATGGAAGACAAAAAAAAAACAACGCAGACAAAACAATGCTCAATTGTTAATGAAATTACACGTTAAGAACTACTGTAAAAATTACATTGTCATGAATAATAAAATCCAAAGGAAAAAAAACGTTTAAATAGACACACAGTAGCTAAGCTGGCTGACATGCGGGAGGTGGAGGTATAGGGGGGTACACTGGGGGACCACCTACATTACAACAGGAAATCCATTGGACCATCACAAACTGTACACACTCACACATTTACACGATGTCTATTTCCTCCCTCTGGTGGCCTGTTTGTCGAGTCACTGGTACATGGCCAAGTTGAAATAATTACCGGTTACGCTACTGGGCTTTTTTCCTCGTCTCTTACACCCACCCTGGACAGTAGGTATTTAAAATGGCCGACAACAATAGATACAAACGATGTGGTAACAAGAACAAGATGGCCGGTGGGTATTTTAAATTTTTAATGCTAGTAGGTTGAAGTTGAACACACAACAAAACAAAAAAATTATTTTATATAATCGGTTTGTCTATTACTTACCATGTACCAAGTCATCGTAACACCACAGTGTTTGAATTTAGCAGGAAGTGGATTTCACTTTGTTTGGATGTAGTTTACATAAAATGAAATATTACTGGGTGTTTGTGGTGTGTGGTTTGGATCTAGATAGCGAGAGAAAAGCTAGATGATGATTAAGCTTGTTTCCAACGCTAACTAGACGATAAAATCCATTATAACACTTCACTGTTACAAGGAACTTCTCCAGGAAATCTCGTGTGGTTAAAATACTAAAATTGCGGAATAACTGTCATTATTCACTTGTTTTTAAGGGTTAGAAACGTCAAATTTAGATTTTTATTTACACGGTACTTTATAATATCAGATTCCATTTAATTACTTTTACATTTTCACTAGTTTAGAGTACTATAACAGTACAGAACTAAAAATAACGTATATTTTTTGGAAAAATTGTCATTGTTCAATTGTTTTTGAAGCTACAAACGTCAAATTGGAATTTTATTTACTCAACACAATGTTCTAATTATATCCAAAGGATAAACTCCCTATCTGGATTAGTTTCGAATTTATAAGAGATAGAACTTAGTAATTGGAAATTCTTAACACTGCAAAGTTTGGAATAACTGTCATTATTCAATTGTTTTTAGGGCTAGAAACGTCAAATTTGGATTTTTATTTACACGGTACTTTATAATATCAGATTCCATTAAATTACTTTTACATTTTCACTAGTTTAGAATACTATAAGAGATAGAACTTAGTACAGAACTAAAAATAACGTATATTTTTTGGAAAAATTGTCATTGTTCAATTGTTTTTGAAGCTACAAACGTCAAATTGGAATTTTATTTACGCAACACAATGTTTTAATTATATCCAAAGGATAAATTCCCTATCTGGATTAGTTTCGAATTTATAAGAGATAGAACTTAGTAATTGGAAATTCTTAACACTGCAAAGTATGGAATAACTGTCATTATTCACTTGTTTTTAGAGCTAGAAACGTCAAATTTAAATTTTTATTTACACGGTAGTTTATATTATCAGATTCCATTAAATCACTTTTATATTTTCACTAGTTTAGAATACTATAAGAGATAGAACTTAGTACAAAACTAAAAATTACGTTTATTTTTTGGAAAAATTGTCATTGTTCAATTGTTTTTGAAGCTACAAACGTCAAATTGGAATTTTATTTACGCAACACAATGTTCTAATTATATCCCAAGGATAAACTCCCTATCTGGATTAGTTTCGAATTTATAAGAGATAGAACTTAGTAATTGGAAATTCTTAACACTGCAAAGTTTGGAATAACTGTCATTATTCAATTGTTTTTAGGGCTAGAAACGTCAAATTTGGATTTTTATTTACACGGTACTTTATAATATCAGATTCCATTAAATTACTTTTACATTTTCACTAGTTTAGAATACTATAAGAGATAGAACTTAGTACAGAACTAAAAATAACGTATATTTTTTGGAAAAATTGTCATTGTTCAATTGTTTTTGAAGCTACAAACGTCAAATTACAATTTTATTTACACAACACAATGTTCTAATTATATCCAAAGGATAAATTCCCTATCTGGATTAGTTTCGAATTTATAAGAGATAGAACTTAGTAATTGGAAATTCTTAAGACTGCAAAGTTTGTAATAACTGTCATTATTCACTTGTTTTTACAGTTACAAAGTCAAAATTCAACATTATTTCATATTATCGAGGAAGAAGAAAATATATAGGTAGAAAAAAACTGTGGTACTTAATAAAATATAAATTTTATTTATTATTATAAGTTTAATGATTGTGATTTACTTACCGTCGCCATCGCCCCCTTTGCCCCTAACCAGTCGGCTGATGGCCGACACACTGGGGGCGGTGCTCCTATCACAGATGCCCTCTTTGACCAGCCGATCGCGTATTTCCCAACTGAAAATCGACGGGTTTTCCCGCTTGTACTGTTCAATTCGTGTTTCCACTTCGGGGGTGGCAACACGTGGCTTTGAACCGCCTATCACGCCAGGTCTAATAGACCCCGTTTCCTGAAAAATTAACATTGGGAATTAGGTTAGGTAAGGTTATGTATAATAAATGGAGAAAATTAGGTTAGAATTAAAAACCATTTCTGATTTATTGATACTGTTACTATTGTTATTATTGTTGTTTTAATAGTGCATGCATGTCCTACACCTAATCATATTTTTTTTGTTTTGTAATCAAAAAAGTGTTTTGTCGTTACATGCTACATGAGTCATTAATTATTATTTTTTATAATGTGTGACCAATGAAAATTTTATCAAGGAAAAAAACATAAAAGGCCATGGTTTATAGTTTGTCGTAAAATTACACCTACTGCGATAAAAAAATGGAGATTTTCTTCTTGTGCGGAGTTGTTTTGTTTTAAGCGAGTAGGCAGGGGTGGACTGGCTCCCAAAATAAAAACAATTAATTTTAGGCTTTTTAAACTAATAGTATCTGGATTAAAAAGTTTAAATTTTTATTTTATTTTTATGAAGCTAGTTTATGAAATTTTGGTTTAAAAAAAGTACAGGGACGGGCTAGTTTAAAAAAACTAAGTGGACTTGAGTTTTAGAAACTTTAATCTGTCAAAAATTCCGGTTTTTATCACCTACTAAGGACTAGCTTAAAAAAATTATTAATTTTCGATTGTGTGCTTTTAAAACTGTTATAAAACTTCGAAATTTTGACAAATTTTCTTGCGGTTTGTTGTGTTATAAAGAAATAAGTAAGTTCTACTGGAAAAATCAAACATAGTGAAAATCCGTCGAAAAATCCGATTTTCATCGTTTACTAAAACTCGCTTTAAAAAAATTGTTTATTTTCGACTTTGTGCTCTTAAAACTGCTATAGAACTTCGAAATTTTGACAGATTTTCTTGCGGTTTGTTGTGTTATCAAGAAATAAGTTAGTTCTACCGGAAAAATCAAACAAAGTGAAAATATGCCGAAAGTTCCAGATTTTATCGCCTACTAAAACTCGCTTTAAAAAAATTGTTTATTTTCGACTTTGTGCTCTTAAAACTGTTATAAAACTTCGAAAAATTGACAGATTTTCTTGCGGTTTGTTGTGTTATCAAGAAATAAGTTAGTTCTAGCGGAAAAATCAAACATAGTGAAAATCCATCAAAAATTCCAGTTTTCATCGCTTACTAAAACTCGCTTTAAAAAAATTGCTTAATTTTCGACTTTGTGCTCTTAAAACTGTTATAAAACTTCGAAATTTTGACAGATATCCTTGTGGTTTGCTTTGTTAACAAGAAATAAGTTAGTTCTACCGGAAAAATCAAACATTGTAAAAATGAATCTAAAATTCCGGTTTTCATCGCCTACTAAAGACTCGCTTTCAAAAAATTGTCTATTTTAGACTTTGTGCCCTTAAAACTGTTAAAAAACTTCGAAATATTGGCAAATTTCCGTAAAATTTGCTCTGTTATCAAGAAATAAGTTAGTTCTACTCGAAAATTTTAAATAGAGTGAAAATCCCTTGAAGATTCCGGATTTTATCGCCTACTAAAAATTCGTCTAAAAAATTGTCTAATTTTCGACTTTGTGCTCTTAAAACTGTTATAAAACTTCGAAAAATTGACAGATTTTCTTGCGATTTGCTGTGTTATCAAGAAATAAGTCAGTTCTACCGGAAAAATCAAACTGCGTAAAAATCCGTCGAAAATTCCGGTTTTCATCGCCTATTAAAACCACGCTTAAAAAAATTGTCTAATTTTCGACTTTGTGCTCTTAAAACTTTTATTAAACTTCTAAAAATTGACAGATAATCTTGTGGTTTGCTTTGTTAACAAGAAATAAGTTAGTTCTACCGGAAAAATCAAACATTGTAAAAATGAATCTAAAATTCCGGTTTTCATCGCCTACTAAAGACTCGCTTTCAAAAAATTGTCTATTTTAGACTTTGTGCCCTTAAAACTGTTATAAAACTACGAAATATTGGCAAATTTCCGTAAAATTTGCTCTGTTATCAAGAAATAAGTTAGTTCTACTCGAAAATTTTAAATAGAGTGAAAATCCCTTGAAGATTCCGGATTTTATCGCCTACTAAAAATTCGTCTAAAAAATTGTCTAATTTTCGACTTTGTGCTCTTAAAACTGTTATAAAACTTCGAAAAATTGACAGATTTTCTTGCGATTTGCTGTGTTATCAAGAAATAAGTCAGTTCTATCGGAAAAATCAAACTGCGTAAAAATCCGTCGAAAATTCCGGTTTTCATCGCCTATTAAAACCACGCTTAAAAAAATTGTCTAATTTTCGACTTTGTGCTCTTAAAACTTTTATTAAACTTCTAAAAATTGACAGATAATCTTGTGGTTTGCTTTGTTAACAAGAAATAAGTTAGTTCTACCGGAAAAATCAAACATTGTAAAAATGAATCTAAAATTCCGGTTTTCATCGCCTACTAGAGACTCGCTTTCAAAAAATCGTCTATTTTAGACTTTGTGCCCTTAAAACTGTTATAAAACTTCGAAATATTGGTAAATTTCCGTAAAATTTGCTCTGTTATCAAGAAATAAGTTAGTTCTACTCGAAAATTTTAATAGAGTGAAAATCCCTTGAAGATTCCGGATTTTATCGCCTACTAAAAATTCGTCTAAAAAAATTGTCTAATTTTCGACTTTGTGCTCTTAAAACTGTTATAAAACTTCGAAAAATTGACAGATTTTCTTGCGATTTGCTGTGTTATCAAGAAATAAGTCAGTTCTACCGGAAAAATCAAACTGCGTAAAAATCCGTCGAAAATTCCAGTTTTCATCGCCTATTAAAACCACGCTTAAAAAAATTGTCTAATTTTCGACTTTGTGCTCTTAAAACTTTTATTAAACTTCTAAAAATTGACAGATAATCTTGTGGTTTGCTTTGTTAACAAGAAATAAGTTAGTTCTACCGGAAAAATCAAACATTGTAAAAATGAATCTAAAATTCCGGTTTTCATCGCCTACTAAAGACTCGCTTTCAAAAAATTGTCTTTTTTAGACTTTGTGCCCTTAAAACTGTTATAAAACTTCGAAATATTGGCAAATTTCCGTGAAATTTGCTCTGTTATCAAGAAATAAGTTAGTTCTACTCGAAAATTTTAATAGAGTGAAAATCCCTTGAAGATTCCGGATTTTATCGCCTACTAAAAATTCGTTTAAAAAAATTGTCTAATTTTCGACTTTGTGCTCTTAAAACTGTTATAAAACTTCGAAAAATTGACAGATTTCCTTGCGATTTGTTGGGTTATCAACCATTACGTCCCCTTTGAATGTTTATCGTATTGAAAATAAATTTTTTTTCCGGTTTAGACCATTTTCCTGAAAAGTAGCACAGGGGTGGACTAGCCCAAACAACCAAGTGGGCCATGACGTTTCTATTTGACAATTACGCGTAGTATGCAAGTATCATTGTGTTTATTCGTTATCCAAGTGATGTTTGTCGCAAATGTTAATTAAAACTTGTGCTAGTGCGTTAAAGAACCATAACTTTAAATTAAATTGAATTTCCTTTAATTTTCTTTCTCTTTCTCACGTGGAATATAAAAAAAAATTGTACAAATATCCATACACATGCATATAGAGCGGTTTATGGTTGAGATAAACCTGTAGTGGTTTTATGAGGCATATATTACGACATTTCGTTCTGGTTATTTTGCAAGGAAATACAAATAGGTTTTTTGTACTGTGTTTGGCTACAAAGGAACAAATTGATTTATTTTGTTGATTTGCGTTTTGCCCACCTGGTATCTGTTGAGGATTTTGCTGACGCATCCGTGGGACACCCTCAATTGGCGGGAGATGACACAGGGCCGGACTCCGGAGGCGGCCAACTCCACGATTTTCAGTCTTATGTGGTTGGGTAAGGGGCGGCCGTTGATGAACACACCGCCTAGTTGATTGACACGACCCTGTCCTAGAACAAACGGAGAAATGTTTAGAAAATTTTTGAATCGATCGTTTATTGGTATGATCACGTGATCAAGGTCGTTTAATATCGGAATGGCAATTTCATAGAGGTGTAACACATACAAAAGATATGTTGTTTTTTCCTCTGTTTAATTAACTTTCAAGGTGTCGTGCAATTATACTTACTATTAACAGTGGTAATAAACGGTGCACTTCAAGGTTGTTTACTTGGGGGTCTTGCTGTATATCAAAAACGAAATTAACTACTTACATGTATTTTTTTTTATTGCTACAAAACACAAAGTACTGGATTATTTTATTTTATATGAAGTATTAATTAGAGTATTTTGTCATAATCTAAACTGTAACATCCAAGACTTCAGTTGTTTTTCATAGCCTGCTGTTTTATAGCGAAAAATAATCCAATTTCAGACTTTGTGCTTTTAAAACTGCTATAAAACTTCCAAAAATTGACAGAATTTATTGCGGTTTGCTTTGTTACCAAGACATAAGTTAGTTCTACTGGAAAATTCTAACATTGTGAAAATCCGTCGAAAATTCCGTGTTTTATCGCCTACTAAAGACTCGTTTTCAAAAAATTGTCTATTTTCGACTTTGTACTCTTAAAACTGTCATAAAAGTTCGAAATTTTGACAGATTTTCTTGCGGTTTGTTGTGTTATCAAGAAATAAGTTAGTTCTAATGGAAAAATCAAACCGCGTAAAAATCCGTTGAAAATTCCGGTTTTCATCGCCCATTAAAACCACACTTCAAAAAATTGTCTATTTTAGACTTTGTGCTGTTAAACCTCTTATTAAACTTCTAAAAATTGACAGATATTTTTGTGGTTTGCTTTGTTAACAAGAACTAAGTTAGTTCTACCGGAAAAATCAAACATTGTAAAAATGAATCTAAAATTCCGGTTTTCATCGCCTACTAAAACTCGCTTTCAAAAAATTGTCTATTTTAGACTTTGTGCCCTTAAAACTGTTATAAAACTTCAAAATATTGGCAAATTTCCTTAAAATTTGCTCTATTATCAAGAAATAAGTTAGTTCTACTCGAAAATTTTAAATAGAGTGAAAATCCCTTGAAGATTCCGAATTTTATCGCCTACTAAAAATTCGTCTAAAAAAATTGTCTAATTTTCGACTTTGTGCTCTTAAAACTGTTATAAAACTTCGAAAAAGTGACAGATTTCCTTGCGATTTGCTGTGTTATCAAGAAATAAGTCAGTTCTACCGGAAAAATCAAACCGCGTAAAAATCCATCGAAAATTCCGGTTTTCATCGCCTATTAAAACCACGCTTAAAAAAATTGTATAATTTTCGATTTTGTGCTCTTCAAACTCTTATTAAACTTCTAAAAATTGATAGATATTCTTGTGGTTTGCTTTGTTATCAAGAAATAAGTTAGTTCTACCGGAAAAATCAAATATTGTAAAAATAAATCTAAAATTCCGGTTTTCATCGCCTACTAAAACTCGCTTTCAAAAAATTGTCTATTTTAGACTTTGTGCCCTTAAAACTGTTATAAAACTTCAAAATATTGGCAAATTTCCTTAAAATTTGCTCTATTATCAAGAAATAAGTTAGTTCTACTCGAAAATTTTAAATAGAGTGAAAATCCCTTGAAGATTCCGAATTTTATCGCCTACTAAAAATTCGTCTAAAAAAATTGTCTAATTTTCGACTTTGTGCTCTTAAAACTGTTATAAAACTTCGAAAAATTGACAGATTCCCTTGCGATTTGCTGTGTTATCAAGAAATAAGTCAGTTCTACCGGAAAAATCAAACCGCGTAAAAATCCATCGAAAATTCCGGTTTTCATCGCCTATTAAAACCACGCTTTAAAAAATTGTCTAATTTTCGACTTTGTGCTCTTAAAACTCTTATTAAACTTCTAAAAATTTAAATATATCCTTGTAGTTTGCTTTGTTGACAAGAAGTAAGTTAGTTCTACCGGATAAATCAAACATTGTAAAAATGAATCTTAAATTCCGGTTTTCACCGCCTACTATAGACTCGCTTTCAAAAAATTGTCTATTTTAGACTTTGTGCCCTTAAAACTGTTATAAAACTTCAAAATATTGGCAAATTTCCTTAAAATTTGCTCTATTATCAAGAAATAAGTTAGTTCTACTCGAAAATTTTAAATAGAGTGAAAATCCCTTGAAGATTCCGAATTTTATCGCCTACTAAAAATTCGTCTAAAAAAATTGTCTAATTTTCGACTTTGTGCTCTTAAAACTGTTATAAAACTTCGAAAAATTGACAGATTCCCTTGCGATTTGCTGTGTTATCAAAAAATAAGTCAGTTCTACCGGAAAAATCAAACCGCGTAAAAATCCATCGAAAATTCCGGTTTTCATCGCCTATTAAAACCACGCTTTAAAAAATTGTCTAATTTTCGACTTTGTGCTCTTAAAACTCTTATTAAACTTCTAAAAATTTAAATATATCCTTGTAGTTTGCTTTGTTGACAAGAAGTAAGTTAGTTCTACCGGATAAATCAAACATTGTAAAAATGAATCTTAAAATCCGGTTTTCACCGCCTACTATAGACTCGCTTTCAAAAAATTGTCTATTTTAGACTTTGTGCCCTTAAAACTGTTATAAAACTTCAAAATATTGGCAAATTTCCTTAAAATTTGCTCTATTATCAAGAAATAAGTTAGTTCTACTCGAAAATTTTAAATAGAGTGAAAATCCCTTGAAGATTCCGAATTTTATCGCCTACTAAAAATTCGTCTAAAAAAATTGTCTAATTTTCGACTTTGTGCTCTTAAAACTGTTATAAAACTTCGAAAAATTGACAGATTCCCTTGCGACTTGCTGTGTTATCAAAAAATAAGTCAGTTCTACCGGAAAAATCAAACCGCGTAAAAATCCATCGAAAATTCCGGTTTTCATCGCCTATTAAAACCACGCTTTAAAAAATTGTCTAATTTTCGACTTTGTGCTCTTAAAACTCTTATTAAACTTCTAAAAATTTAAATATATCCTTGTAGTTTGCTTTGTTGACAAGAAGTAAGTTAGTTCTACCGGATAAATCAAACATTGTAAAAATGAATCTTAAAATCCGGTTTTCACCGCCTACTATAGACTCGCTTTCAAAAAATTGTCTATTTTAGACTTTGTGCCCTTAAAACTGTTATAAAACTACGAAAAATTGGCAAATTTCCTTAAAATTTGCTCTGTTATCAAGAAATAAGTTAGTTCTATTCTAAAATTTTAAATAGTGTGAAAATCCCTTGAAGATTCCGGATTTTATCGCCTAGTAAAAATTCGTCTAAAAAAATTGTCTAATTTTCGACTTTATGCTCTTAAAACTGTTATAAAACTTCAAAATATTGACATATGTCCTTGCGGTTTGCTTTGTTATCAAGAAATAAGTTAGTTCTACCAGAAAAATTAAACAAAGTGAAAATATGTCGAAAATTCCAGATTTTGTCGCCTACTAAAAACTCACTTCCAAAAATTGTTTTATTTTCGAGTTTGTTCTCTTAAAACTATTATAAAAATTCAAAATTTTGACAGATTTCCTTGCGATTTGCTTTGTTATCAAGAAATAAGTTAGTTCTACCGGAAAAATCAAACGGACTGAAAATCCGTCGAAAATTCCGGTTTTCATCGCTTACTAAACTCGCTTTCAAAAAATTGTCTAATTTTCGACTTTGTCCTCTTTTTTTTCGGAATCAAATCACCAAAAAGTGTTTTTTGATAAAATTGACTAGTTTTTCAAAAACTCCCCTACCTTGAAATGCATATCCTGAATAACACGGCCGATGCATCATCCTAAAGTTTTCCGTCACTGTCATTTCATTAGTTTAGTCGCACCGCCGCCACGTTAACCCGAACCACATCCAACGGATTTGAACATTTCACATGCACCGCTCACTTGATTATCCTCTTTTGGCACTTAGCACTTAGCCCACTGAAATTTGGCAGATTGCGACGGTGCGGTGAGATAACCCGTTTAGATTTTGATACTAGCGCGGTGTGAACCATAGAAGTATCGAAGTTGTACTGGATTTCACTCCTTAGGTATTATTCCGGTGTGAGGACTAGTGCCAAGCCACGCCTTTAGTACCCGCCTTCTACCGTAGAGGACCCATCAGGTACACTAGTGGTTTAGTCAGCGATTTTCAGTGAAAATGGTGGTAATTGCTTCGTATACTAGACTAAAAGCACTTAGATCTAACTTGGTTATTCAAATTGACCAGTCCTAGTGGCTATTTTGTATAATCCCGGAGAAAACGCGTCGAAAATCCAACTTTTCCACTTTGATCCCCCTCACCCACCCGACCTAAACCCTTACGTCACAACCAAATGGTCCAAATTACTCCAAATAGTCCCAAGGTGCAATTTCTAACGTCATGGTCGACTAGACTCGTCGTCCACACTCCACACAGATTGTCATTTGTTTCTAATTTCCGGTGAGTGAACTAATTACCTTACTAGTTATACAAGTGCTTCCGTTTATTATATCGAGTTTTTTCCTCCATGTTGCATAAAGTTTGTTTGTTTAGTTGCTAGTTGGGAAATTTCGAATTTTCGAAATGCCGTTCATTTGTTTCGTTGGACTAATTTGGCGTTTTGGTCGATGGTAGTGTGCTTTGTTGGGGCCAATAGGCGCATGAGAATTGAATGGAAGGCGGGGCCTAACTAGTTATTTGAATTAATCTTGGTGTGCCTTGCAAAGTTATTTATTTGATGTATTTGTAGTTTGAAGGAAATTTGAGGTTAGAATTATTGAAATTATATTTTTATAATAAGTACCTAGTATGTATACTATATACCTAAGTACTTATACCTTATACTTGGTATCTTCAAACTGCCTCTTCTCGCTTGTTTTTCATGTTATAAACGTGAAAATTTCTGTTTTAGTTAAATATTATAGTGGTACTAAAACACTATCAAAATTATAACTTATCACTTAATTTTTATGGAAATTATAAGTGATAAAAGTGTAACTAGACGAAAAAATCATATTATGAGTAAAATTGGCGCCATTTATTTGTTTTTTGGACTAGAAATGTCAAATTTGCAGTTTTACTTAGAGAAATAGTATGGCCCTAGAATATTTGATATAAATTTAAGTGTTCACATCACTGTTATCAAAATTATAAGTGACAAAATTTAAACTTTCCTAAAACTATACGAGAAAAATTGTGGTATCTTAAAATCAACGCTATTCAGTTGTTATTTGGGTTAGAAAGGTCAAATTTTCAGTTTTAATTATAGAAAATGTCTCACTGGAACACTTTAAAATCTCAAGCTTTTCACATACATGTTTTGGTAATTATAAGCGATAGAAATGACACTTCCTTAAAAATATACGAATAAAATGTGGTTTCTTAAAATCGCCAATATTTATTTGTTTTTTGGGTTAGAAACGTCAACTTTGCGGTTTTAATTAGATAAATGGTGGCTTTTAACATTCTTAACAAGTTGAAACTTTTCACATCATTATTTTCGAAATTATAAGCGATAGTACTTAAACTTACCTATGACTTTACAAAAAAATCATAGTGTCTTAAAATCGAGGTTATTCAGTTGTTATTTGGGTTACAAAGCTCAAATTTTCAGTTTTAATTATAGCAAATGTCCCACTAGAACACTTTAAAATCTCAAGCTTTTCACATACATTTTTTGGAAATTATAAGCGATAGACGTGACACTTCCTTAAAAGTGTACGAATAAATTGTAGTTTTGTAAAATCGCCGTTATTCATTTGTTTTTTGGGTTAGAAACGTCTACTTTGTGGTTTTAATTAGATAAATGGTGGCTCTTAACATTCTTGAAAAGTTGAAACTTTTCACGTCATTATTTTAGAAATTATAAGCGATAGGACTTAAACTTTCCTAGGACTTTACAAAAAAATCATATTGTCTTAAAATCGAGATTATTCAGTTGTTATTCGGGTTACAAAGCTCAAATTTTCAGTTTTAATTATAACAAATGTCCCACTAGAACACTTTAAAATCTCAAGCTTTTCACATACATTTTTTGGAAATTATAAGCGATAGAAGTGACACTTCCTTAAAAGTCTACGAATAAAATGTAGTTTTGTAAAATCGCCGTTATTCATTTGTTTTTTGGGTTAGAAACGTCTACTTTGCGGTTTTAATTGGATAAATGGTGGCTCTTAACATTCTTGAAAAGTTGAAACTTTTCACATCATTATTTTAGAAATTATAAGCGATAGGACTTAAACTTTCCTAGGACTTTACAAAAAAATCATATTGTCTTAAAATCGAGGTTATTCAGTTGTTATTCGGGTTACAAAGCTCAAATTTTCAGTTTTAATTATAACAAATGTCCCACTAGAACACTTTAAAATCTCAAGCTTTTCACATACATTTTTTGGAAATTATAAGCGATAGAAGTGACACTTCCTTAAAAGTCTACGAATAAAATGTAGTTTTGTAAAATCGCCGTTATTCATTTGTTTTTTGGGTTAGAAACGTCTACTTTGCGGTTTTAATTGGATAAATGGTGGCTCTTAACATTCTTGAAAAGTTGAAACTTTTCACATCATTATTTTAGAAATTATAAGCGATAGGACTTAAACTTTCCTAGGACTTTACAAAAAAATCATATTGTCTTAAAATCGAGGTTATTCAGTTGTTATTCGGGTTACAAAGCTCAAATTTTCAGTTTTAATTATAACAAATGTCCCACTAGAACACTTTAAAATCTCAAGCTTTTCACATACATTTTTTGGAAATTATAAGCGATAGAAGTGACACTTCCTTAAAAGTCTACGAATAAAATGTAGTTTTGTAAAATCGCCGTTATTCATTTGTTTTTTGGGTTAGAAACGTCTACTTTGCGGTTTTAATTGGATAAATGGTGGCTCTTAACATTCTTGAAAAGTTGAAACTTTTCACGTCATTATTTTAGAAATTATAAGCGATAGGACTTAAACTTTCCTAGGACTTTACAAAAAAATCATATTGTCTTAAAATCGAGGTTATTCAGTTGTTATTCGGGTTACAAAGCTCAAATTTTCAGTTTTAATTATAACAAATGTCCCACTAGAACACTTTAAAATCTCAAGCTTTTCACATACATTTTTGGAAATTATAAGCGATAGAAGTGACACTTCCTTAAAAGTGTACGAATAAAATGTGGTTTCTTAAAATCGCCGCTATTCTTTTGTTATTTAGGTTAGACACGTCAAATTTGCAACTACTGCTAGAGAAATAATGGTCCTTAGAACTCTTGCAAAGTCGAAATTTCTTACATAACTATTTGCAAAATTATAAGTGATAGAACTTAACTAAGAAGAAAAAGTCCTTGCATCTTAAAATCGACGCTATTCAGTTATTTCTTGGGTTACAAACGTCAAATTTTCAGCTTTAAATAGAGGCACATTGGACTTTTATTCCATCTTTATCACCCTTTCCAAAAAAAACCATAATAGTCCCCATTTTTCATAGAAAGCCCCCAATAATTAAAAAAAAAAACTTTCGACTTTGCTCGGCCATAAAACTCGCTAACTAAGGAAATAATACATTTACTATATATCTATGATAACCACGCCATCACCCAAGAAAATTTACGACCCCAATTGTCAAAACACAATCGCAGTATCTCAGTAGGAAAAAAAACTTTTGACCAAAAGGACGAAATTTTCAACGCTACCGATTTTTCAACCACCGTTAGGTCAACATTATCAATATTCCACAAGCAACTAGATTCATTATTGACTGTTCTAATAGTTAACGTCACGCTGGTGGTTAAATTACTCCGTTTTTTCTTGTTTCAAAGTAAAACACACCGAACATAATTATGAATATTTTAAACTTTGTAAGAGTGATGGCTGATGGAAAAGAACAAAACAAAAGTATGGCAATGTTTTTTTATAGATGTTGTTGGTTTTGGAATATTAACGTGGGAATTGTGGCTTTTTTCGGCGTGTTTCGGTTTAGTTTAGTTTAATCAATAAAACATCAGATTCCGGGAGTTAATGCAAATAACTATCGAAGAGTGGGTAGCCATGAGAACTATTCAGATTATTTTCTTTGTGGGTTATTGAATTAAATTGACTCGAAATTAAACTGTATTGTACACGAGGAAAAAATAATCCGTCGAGATGAAGCGATAATTAAAATACAAATAGTTCCCATCATGTTAAATTGGACTAAAACACGAAATTTTAGAGTAGGCTATGAATCAACAAATCAACTCTTGCTATTATTGATTCATCTGTCATCTGACACTTGATAAAGTAGGGTTATGTGTTCCCTCATTTTTTTTATTCCAACGGTTTTTTAATAATTAAAATAAACATCAAAAAATCTATTTGGATTTAATCTAGTTTGATGTACGAAAAAATCTAATCTAATTTTGATTTGTGGTCGATTGGTACAGTTAATAAAAAAGCAGACAACATTTGAATGAAATGCTGATTTTTTTCGGTAGTTTATTTGGCACAATGGACCACCGCGACCACATCATCCAGTCTAATATTACAGAGAAACTTCGATGGGAAAAGAATATTATGTGGTGATGTCAATAATATAATTATTGTTGGTGTTGAGATGGAAAAGGAAAGAGGAATCAATGTCAATTCATTCAATTTTATTCATTGACGGCTGTCTGAGATCGAACTGTATTTGTTGAGGGAATAACGTTAAATATCAACTTATAAGTTGGCAGCTCTTAATTCTGATAATTATTATGAAAAAAGTTTTTTACTGTTTTTCAAGGGTCACCATTTATCTAATTAAAACCGCAACGTTGACGTATCTAACCCAAAAACAAATGAATAACGGCGATTTTAAGAAACCACATTTTATTCGTACACTTTTAAGAAAGTGTCACTTCTATCGCCTATAATTTCCAAAAAATGTGTGTGAAAATCTTGAGATTTTAAAGAGTTCTAATGGGACATTTTCTATAATTGAAACTGAAAATTTGAGCTTTGTAACCCAAATAACAACTGAATAACCTCGATTTTAAGACAGTATGATTTTTTTATAAAGTCATAGGAAAGTTTAAGTATTATCGCTTTAATTTCGAAAATAATGATGTGAAAAGTTTCAACTTTTTAAGAATGTTAAGAGCCACCATTTATCTAATTAAAACCGCAAACTTGACGTTTCTAACCCAAAAAACAAATTAATAACGGCGATTTTAAGAAACCACATTTTATTCATACACTATTAAGGAAGTGTCACTTCTATCGCTTATAATTTCCAAATAATGTTTGTGAAAAGCTGGAGATTTTAAAGAGTTCTAGTGGGACATTTTCTATAATTAAAACTGAAAATTTGAGCTTTGTAACCCAAATAACAACTGAATAACCTCGATTTTAAGACACTATGATTTTTTTGTAAAGTCATAAGAGAGTTTAAGTATTATTGGTTATAATTTCGAAAATAATGATGTGAAAAGTTTCAACTTTTAAGAATGTTAAGAGCCACCATTTATTTAATTAAAACCGCAAAGTTGACGTTTCTAACCCAAATAACAAATGAATAGCTGCAATTTTAAGAAACCACATTTTATTCGTACACTTTTAAGGACGTGTCACTTCTATCGCTTGTAATTTCCAAAAAATGTATGTGAAATGCTTGAGATTTTAAAGAGTTCTAGTAGGACGTTTTCTATAATTAAAATTGAAAATTTGAGCTTTGTAACCCAAATAACAACTGAATAACCTCGATTTTAAGACACTATGATTTTTTTATAAAGTCATAGGAAAGTTTAAGTATTATCGCTTTAATTTCGAAAATAATGATGTGAAAAGTTTCAACTTTTTAAGAATGTTAAGAGCCACCATTTATCTAATTAAAACCGTAAAGTTGACGTTTCTAACCCAAAAAACAAACGAATAACGGCGATTTTAAGAAACCGCATTTTATTCGTACACTTTTAAGGAAGTGTCACTTCTATCGCTTATAATTTCCAAAAAATGTATGTGAAAAACTTGAGATTTTAAAGTGTTCTAGTGGGACATTTTCTATAATTAAAACCGAAAATTTGAGCTTTGTAACCCAAATAACAACTGAATAACCTCGATTTTAAGACACTATGATTTTTTTGTAAAGTCATAAGAGAGTTTAAGTATTATTGGTTATAATTTCGAAAATAATGATGTGAAAAGTTTCAACTTTTAAGAATGTTAAGAGCCACCATTTATTTAATTAAAACCGCAAAGTTGACGTTTCTAACCCAAAAAACAAACAAATAACGGCGATTTTTAAGAAACCGCATTTTATTCGTACACTTTTAAGGAAGTGTCACTTCTATCGCTTATAATTTCCAAAAAATGTATGTGAAAAACTTGAGATTTTAAAGTGTTCTAGTGGGACATTTTCTATAATTAAAACCGAAAATTTGAGCTTTGTAACCCAAATAACAACTGAATAACCCCGATTTTAAGACACTATGATTTTTTTGTAAAGTCATAAGAGAGTTTAAGTATTATTGGTTATAATTTCGAAAATAATGATGTGAAAAGTTTCAACTTTTAAGCCACCATTTATCTAATTAAAACCGCAAAGTTGATGTTTCTAACCCAAAAAACAATTGAATAGCGGCGATTTTAAGAAACCACATTTTATTCGTACACTTTTAAGGACGTGTCACTTCTATCGCTTGTAATTTCCAAAAAATTTATGTGAAATGCTTGAGATTTTAAAGAGTTCTAGTGGGACATTTTCTATAATTAAAACTGAAAATTTAAGCTTTGTAACCCAGATAACAACTGAATAACCTCGATTTTAAGACACTATGATTTTTTTGTAAAGTCATAGGAGAGTTTAAATATTATCGCTTATAATTTCGAAAATAATGATGTGAAAATTTTCAACTTTTTAAGAATGTTAAGAGCCACCATTTATCTAATTAAAACCGCAAAGTTGATGTTTCTAACCCAAAAAACAATTGAATAGCGGCGATTTTAAGAAACCGCATTTTATTCGAAGTGTCACTTCTATCGCTTATAATTTCCAAATAATGTATGTGAAAAGCTGGAGATTTTAAAGAGTTCTAGTGGGACGTTTTCTATAATTAAAACTGAAAATTTGACATTTGTAACCCAAAAAACAAACGAATAGCGTCGATTTTAAGATACCATGATTTTTTGCGTATAGTTATAGGAAAGTGTAAGTTTTCTCACTGATAATTTCGAAAATAATAAAGGGAAAAGTTTCAATTTTTCTACGATTTTCGAGCCACCATTTCTCTAATTAAAACTGCGAATTTGACGTTTCTACTCCAAATAACAAATGAATAGCGTCAATATTAGATTTTTTCGTATGGCGACGTTTCTGTTTATTAAGACTACATCAAGGTTCAAACCTTAGCCAGTGGTCCATTAATATTAACCTCTACGTTATTAATTCCTTATAGACCAAACAGTGCACCAAATGAAACAAACCGAACTAAAAAAACTTTGTCACAATTAGTTCCAAACATCATCGCATTTAAATTTAGCCCTGATGATGATGATGATGATGAGAATGTGTGAGGTCGGGGAAGATCACACATTAAACTGCTTTAATTGCATACAAATGTCAAAACTGTTGCACTAATTGTTGGGGACCATGTGGAAAATTAAGTGAAAATATTGGCACGGGCCCGTATCAAACACCATCATCCATCAACCGAAACACATGCTTGAACCAGAACTTGAACAGTGGCGTAGAAAAAAAATAGATTTACACAATAACATGATACATAGTTGGCTGATGTTATATTTCGATAAATTAGACGTATAATCGACGTATATTGTCCTATTTTGGTAAAATTTTCCAGAATATTATGAAAAAAACTTTTGTACGTCCCTGTATTTATGTAACGAAACTCCAGTTTATATCAACCCCTAGTGAGACACATTTTTTATAAAAGTCATTTATGGCCTGACCAGCAATTCGTCGCAAAGCTCATACCTCATAGCCTACTGTATTCGGATAGATTTTTTTTGTACCTATGGCACCGAGTTTTATGATATCCAATAGAGGGTGTAGAAAATAAAGTATTATATTGAACGTGATTTAGTGTTATTGCCTTGTAACATGCGCGTCATTGCAATAAAATCGTTGCTGAACGTCCACTTAGTGGAAATCATCACCAAAGTGGAAGAGTTTTGAGGGTAGAAATCAGAAATTGCGTGAAAATTCCACTGATAGCTTTTGAGAGTGTAACGGTATATTTTTAGGTTAGAATAGGCCAATAAACCTCGTAAAAATTTGGGTTATAAGTTAATCGATTTGTATTCTTGTTCTCATACTGCGCAACTTTTAATTGCGCAACTGTTTAGTTGCCCGAATAATTACCGGCATATATATATAAAAAATAACTTCAAAGAATTTTAAAGTGGTTGTAAATGATATCTAAATTTATGCAAATGACACCTACCCAAAAAATCTACCTGCTTGTACACTATTTGCTTCCTTAGCATAGGTCGATCTTTTTTTTAATATTTTGCGTAGGTACGTCGACAATTCTTGCAACTTGAAATTCATAACTTCACATCGGATTTCTGGATTTTTAGCTAGATTCAGACTGTTTTACAAAGCTTAAAGTTGGTTTTATTACCAAAAAAATCGTCTATACTGTGGAAGTTAGTTTAGAGCATTTTGGCGCGGTTGGAAAAAAATTACTAAATTTCTAGTTATTTTTAGATGTTCGTTTTTAACATCTTATAAAATATCATAGGAAATTTGCATTTCGACTGACAAACCAGTTTTGTAAAGCTAGTAGGTACATGCTTTTATAAAAATAAATTTGGGGATTGTGAAAGATAGTTTAGATCTTTTTTGTGGCATTCAAATAAAACTTAAAAAATTTATCATATTTTCTTAAGGTATTTTTAAAAATTGTAAAACCTCACCGGAAATATGGATTTTTAGATGAATAACAGTTTTGTAAAGCTTAAAGTTGAGGTTATTAAGAAAAAAATCGCGCCACTAATAGAAATTAATTTAGAGTTTTTTGGAGCGTTTGATTAAAACCGTAAAAATTTGTCATATTTTCTTAAGGTCCATTTTAAAAAATTGTAGAATCTCACCGGAATTTTGGATTTTTAGATAAATGACAGTTTTGTAAAGCTTAAAGTTGAGGTTATTCAGAAAAAAATCGCGACATTAATAGAAATTAAGTTAGAGTTTTTTGGAGCGTTTGATTAAAACCGTAAAAATTTGTCATATTTTCTTAAGTTCCATTTTAAAAAATTGTAGAATCTCACCGGAATTCCGGATTTTTAAATAAACGACAGTTTTGTAAAGCTTAAAGTTGAGGTTATTCAGAAAAAAGTCGCGACACTAATAGAAATTAATTTAGAGTTTTTTGGAGCGTTTGATTAAAACCGTAAAAATTTGTCATATTTGCTTAAGGTCAACTTTAAAAAATTGCAGAATCTCACCGGAATTCCGGATTTTTAGACAAATGACAGTTTTGTAAAGCTTAAAGTTGAGGTTAGTCAGAAAAAAATCGCGACACTAATAGAAATTAATTTACAGTTTTTTGGAGTTTGATTAAAAACGTAAAAATTTTTCATATTTTCTTAAGGTCCACTTTAAAAAATTGTAGAATCTCATCGGAATTCCGGATTTTTATATAATTGACAGTTTTGTAAAGCTTAAAGTTGAGGTTATTCAGAAAAAAGTCGCGACACTAATAGAAGTTAATTTAGAGTTTTTTGGAGTTTGATTAAAAACGTAAAAATTTGTCATATTTTCTTAAGGTCCACTTTAAAAAATTGTAGAATCTCATCGGAATTCCGGATTTTTATATAATTGACAGTTTTGTAAAGCTTAAAGTTGAGGTTATTCAGAAAAAAATCGCGACACTAATAGAAATTAATTTAGAGTTTTTTGGAGCGTTTGATTTAACCGTAAAAATTTGTCATATTTTCCTAAGGTCCATTTTAAAAATATTGTAGAATCTCACCGGAATTTTGGATTTTTAGATAAATGACAGTTATGTAAAGCTTAAAGTTGAGGTTATTCAGAAAAAAATCGAGACACTAATAGAAATTAATTTAGAGTTTTTTTAGACCGTTTGATTAAAACCGTAAAAATTTGTCATATTTTCTTAAGGTCCATTTTAAAAAATTGTAGAATCTCATCGGAATTCCGGATTTTTATATAATTGACAGTTTTGTAAAGCTTAAAGTTGAGGTTATTAAGAAAAAAATCGCGCCACTAATAGAAATTAATTTAGAGTTTTTTGGAGCGTTTGATTTAACCGTAAAAATTTGTCATATTTTCCTAAGGTCAACTTTAAAAAATTGTAGAATCTCACCGGAGTTACGGATTTTTAGATAAACGACAGTTTTGTAAAGCTTAAAGATGAGGTTATTCAGAAAAAAATCGCGCCACTAATAGAAATTAATTTAGAGTTTTTTGGAGCGTTTGATTAAAACCGTAAAAATTTGTCATATTTTCTTAAGGTCCATTTTAAAAAATTGTAGAATCTCACCGGAGTTCCGGATTTTTAAATAAATGACAGTTTTGTAAATCTTAAAGTTGAGGTTATTCAGAAAAAAATTGCGACACTAATAAAAATTAATTTTTAGAGTTTTTTATAGCGTATGATAAAGACTAAAATTTTTATTTTTTTTTTAATTTGTCACCAGATTTTTTTTTATATTAACAATAAGTGATTTTAAGAAACTCGGCTCCATTCATAAGCAATCGAGAATAAATTACGAGTGGTTTTTTCATGTCATCCGGTTGTGGAATTTTTTTGCAAAAAACATTCACCTCATAATCGCCCACAAAAAAAAATTGTAATAATTTGTGTTAACAACACAATAGCAGTCGGTTTTATTGGCTTTTCGACCACTTGAGTATTAAACGGATATTACAAACACAAAAATCAAAAGGTGAATTTCACAATTTGGTCAAATTTTGTCAAGCGTAAATATTTAAATTAGTTTATAACACTAAATAGTTGAAACTTTCGCTCTATTGAAAAAAATTGTCTATTGTATATCGACTTAACAATAAATTTGTACAAATCATCGTTTTTAGAAAACATGCTTGTCATTGGATGAACGAGCCAGCGGAAAATAAATAAAATCTAGGTACTAAGCACACATTTCCTAAATAATTACTTTAGATTTGTTTCCGGTGGCGGTGTTATAGTTAGATCCGGGGACAAGTTCTTGGAATAAAATCAACATTTTCTAATTTTCACACCACGCCGCAGCCGCATACCTCGATTTTTATATCATAAAATTGTTCTCACGGCAAATTGAATTGTCTACAATTTTTTTTCCATCAACAGCTTATTGTTATATTCAATTTTTTCACCAGTTTCCCAGGCTTCGTGTTTACTCTGGTTTTAAATAAATTTTTCGTTAATAATAACACGAAAAAACCACAACAAATTTGAATCAATAACTAATAACAATCTAATGCAAATTGTGTGATTAAGCGATTCCGTGGGACTGACTTGGATTTTTGTTATGGGGAATTTTTCAGAAGTGCATCGTAAATTTTCTTGTCCATTATCACACTAGTGAAAAAATGGCGGACAGTCAACGGTAATTTCTCGCTCAGCACGAAGTTTTTCGACAGAAGTTGACACTTGGAGCAATAAAATGACTTTGTTTGGGTTTGTGCTGATTTATTTTTGTAATTTACAACACGTACTACTGAAAAGTGACAAAGAATCGTTTAAAAATTACTTAGTTTTAGATAAATGTCGTCTACAAATATATAATTATACACAAATGAAATTTGTATAGAAATTTGTATTTTTAGCCGACAAAATAACGTTCTAAAATAACTTCCATTAGTGTCACGATTTTTTCGTTAATAACCTCAACTTTAAGCTTTACAGAACTGTCATTTATTTGAAAATCCGGAACTCCGGTGACATTCTGCAATTTTTTAAAGTGGACCTTAAGAAAATCCGATCAATTTTTATGGTTTTATTCAAACGTTCCAAAAAACTCTAAATTAATTTCTATTATTGTCGCGATTTTTTTCTGAATAACCTCAACTTTAAGCTTTACAGAACTGTCATTTATCTAAAAATCCGGAATTCCGGTGAGATTCTGCAATTTTTTAAATTGGACCTTAAGAAAATATGACAAATTTTTACGGTTTTAATCAAACGCTCCAAAAAACTCTAAATTAATTTTTATTAGTGTCGCCATTTTTTTCTGAATAACCTCAACTTTAAGCTTTACAAAACTGTCATTTATTTAAAAATCTGGAATTCCGGTGAGATTCTACAATTTTTTAAAATGGACCTTAAGAAAATCTGATAAATTTTTATGGTTTTATTCAAACGCTCCAAAAACTCTAAATTAATTTCTATTAGTGTCGCGATTTTTTTCTTAATAACCTCAACTTTAAGCTTTACAAAACTGTCATTTATTTAAAAATCCGGAATTCCGGTGAGGTTTTACAATTTTTTAAAATGGAACTTAAGAAAATAAGACAAATTTTTACGGTTTTATTCAAACGGTCCAAAAAACTGTAAATTAATTTCTATTAGTGTCGCGATTTTTTTCTTGATAACCTCAACTTTAAGCTTTACAAAACTGTTATTTATTTAGAAATCCGGAATTTCGGTGAGGTACTACAATTTTTTAAAGTGGACCTTAAGAAAATCTGATAAATTTTTATGGTTTTATTCAAACGCTCCAAAAACTCTAAATTAATTTCTATTAGTGTCGCGATTTTCTTCTTAATAACCTCAACTTTAAGCTTTACAAAACTGTCATTTATTTAAAAATCCGGAATTCCGGTGAGGTTTTACAATTTTTTAAAATGGAACTTAAGAAAATAAGACAAATTTTTACGGTTTTATTCAAACGGTCCAAAAAACTGTAAATTAATTTCTATTAGTGTCGCGATTTTTTTCTTGATAACCTCAACTTTAAGCTTTACAAAACTGTTATTTATTTAGAAATCCGGAATTTCGGTGAGGTACTACAATTTTTTAAAGTGGACCTTAAGAAAATCTGATAAATTTGTATGGTTTTATTCAAACGCTCCAAAAACTCTAAATTAATTTCTATTAGTGTCGCGATTTTCTTCTTAATAACCTCAACTTTAAGCTTTACAAAACTGTCATTTATTTAAAAATCCGGAATTCCGGTGAGGTTTTACAATTTTTTAAAATGGAACTTAAGAAAATAAGACAAATTTTTACGGTTTTAATCAAACGCTCCAAAAAACTCTATATTAATTTCTATTAGTAGCGCGATTTTTTTCTTAATAACCTCAACTTTAAGCTTTGCAAAACTGTCATTTATTTGAAAATCCGGAATTCCGGTGAGATTCTACAATTTTTTAAAATGGACCTTAAGAAAATATGACAAATTTTTACGGTTTTAATCAAACGCTCCAAAAAACTCTATATTAATTTCTATTAGTAGCGCGATTTTTTTCTTAATAACCTCAACTTTAAGCTTTGCAAAACTGTCATTTATTTACAAACCCGGAATTCCGGTGAGATTCTACAATTTTTTAAGTTGGACCTTAAGAAAATATGATAAAATTTTTACGATTTTAATCAAACGCTCCAAAAAACTCTAAATTAATTTCTATTAGTGTGGCGATTTTTTTCTGAATAACCTCAACTTTAAGCTTTACAAAACTGTCATTTATTTAAAAATCCGATGTTCGGGTGAGATTCTGCAATTTTTCTAAGTTGACCTTGCGAAAATAAGACAATTTTAGGACCCAAAAAAATTCATTTTCAAAAATAGCTTTTTGGTATAATTTTTTTACTAATAATTGTAAATTTTCAAGCATTTAACGAAATTTATAAACAACTTTAATAGATTCTGATAATTCCAGGTGAGTAGTTTTCTGTAGTTGTAATTTAGGTTGGTCATAAATTCTTTTTTTTTGCGCCACTGATGTCTCATCCCATCACACTCTTAAAAAATTTTTGTACAACTAGTTGTTTAGAATCTCGCCCAGCATGACAGTCCAGTTGACAAATTGTTGTCCAAAGCAATAAAATTACATTGTGTATTGATGTGTTGATGATGTCTAGTGAATGATGGACTTTTTCTTGTTAAGCTAAAACTATTTGTGTTGACATTGATGGCCCTACTAGCAGGTATTTGGATTTGGGGTACATACTACAAAGACTAGGAGAAAGTTTTTCAAATAACAGGAAAATCCCTTTTGGGAATATAGTTGGATATTTTGTATAAATTTCTGTGTTAAAATACGGACTTTAAGTAATTTTTGTTTATTATTTTGGAAATTTTCTCACGGTTTTTAAAACCACACAATGATGTTTACATAAACTTGTCATTTTAGGGTTAAATGTTTTTCAGAATATGACAAGAAGTTTCACAAAATTTTGTCTTTTATTAAAGTAGTAGTAGTTGAGAAATTATTGGACACAGAAATGTAGTAATTTTATGCAAAAATTTTGATACTTTCGGGAAATCGCCATAATTCCTTTGTTTTTTATGCTAGAACTGTCAAATTTGGATTTTTATTTAGGCAAATATTTGCTCTAAACTATATCCAAAACTCAACTGTGTTTTTGTAGTAGTTTAGAAACTATAGGACATAGAATCTGTGGTAATTAAATTATAAACTTTATCATTTTTTGATAAATGGCAACAGTTCACTTGTTTTTAAAGCTAGAACTGTCAAATTTGGATTTTTATGTAGGCAAATATTTGCTCTAAACTATTTTGAAAACTCAACGGGGTTTTTGTAGTAGTTTAGAAACTATAGGACATAGAATCTGTGGTAATTAAATTATAAACTTTATCATTTTTTGAAAAATGGCAACAGTTCACTTGTTTTTTAAGCTAGAACTGTCAAATTTGGATTTTTTTGTAGGCGAATATTTGCACTAAACTATTTAGAAAACTCAACTGTGTTTTTGTAGTAGTTTAGAAACTATGGGACATAGAATCTGTGGTAATTAAATTATAAACTTTATCATTTTTTGATAAATAGCAACAGTTCACTTGTTTTTAAAGCTAGAACTGTCAAATTTGCATTTTTATATAGGCAAATATTTGCTCTAAACTATTTTGAAAACTCAACTGTGTTTTTGTAGTAGTTTAGAAACTATAGGACATAGAATCTGAGGTAATTAAATTATAAACTTTATAATTTTTTGATAAATGGCAACAGTTCACTTGTTTTTAAAGCTAGAACTGTCAAATTTGAATTTTTATATAGGCAAATATTTATTCTAAACTATTTCCAAAACTCAACTGTGTTTTTGTAGTACTTTAGAAACTAAAATACATAGAATATGTGGTAATTAAATTATAAACTTTATAATTTTTTGATAAATGGCAACAGTTCACTTGTTTTTAAAGCTAGAACTGTCAAATTTGGATTTATATATAGGCAAATATTTGCTCTAAACTATTTTGAAAACTCAACTGTGTTTTTGTAGTAGTTTAGAAACTATGGGACATAGAATCTGTGGTAATTAAATTATAAACTTTATCATTTTTTGATAAATAGCAACAGTTCACTTGTTTTTAAAGCTAGAACTGTCAAATTTGGATTTTTATATAGGTAAATATTTGCTCTAAACTATTTAGAAAACTCAACTGTGTTTTTGTAGTAGTTTAGAAACTATAGGACATAGAATCTGTGGTAATTAAATTATAAACTTTGTCATTTTTCGACAAATATCAACAGTTCACTTGTTTTTAAAGCTAGAACTGTCAAATTTGGATTTTTATGTAGGCAAATATTTGCTCTAAACTATTTAGAAAACTTAACTGTGTTTTTGTAGTAGTTTAGAAACTATAGGACATAGAATCTGTGGTAATTAAATTATAAACTTTATCATTTTTTGATAAATGGCAACAGTTCGCTTTTCATAGCCTACTCTAATAAAATACCGCGAACTTGTGTCTATTATTCCACCTCTCTCACACACTAGCAACCTGTCTTTGTCCTTCCAAAGCACTCTATTTATAATCACCCGACAAATTAAATCCAAACGCAAAAAACGAAAATCGTCCATGTAGTTTGTATGTAAACAGCATGTTCTATAATCATTAAATCAAATTGGCATGAAAGAATTCAGCATTACAACGCTTTTAGAAATCTGCGACATGGAAATTTGATATTTATATTCTTGTAAGGGGGCGCGAATATAATTCAAGTTTTTTTGGTTTGTTGTGTTGATTTTTTGTTTGCTGCTTCCAGATGGACGAGTTTTACTGCTGATGGGAGACCACCCGAAATATTTCAAGTAGTCAAATACATAAGCAGGCTAGATTCATCTGCTACTTCAATCATAACCCTACTTTTATCAAATTTGAAATTTTAGGAAATTCTGAGACTTGGAGAAAATCTATTTTTCATATTTATTCCCCCACAACAGAAAGATGAATGACTGGTTGGTGATGGTTAGTTGTGCTACTATACACTACTAGCTGTGGTCATTAAGAATTAGTTGTTCAGACAGGCGAGACTAAATTAATTACTGGTTAATTACCATGTAGAAACAGAAACCCACCCATAGTCGCATGAGATATGAATTACAAATGTACGCGCTGGGCACAAACCATAACATTTTTTAGTTCCTCACCGCCTAATTTAACAATACATACATATACATGTTATAAATATTTTCCATACCGCGCTTTTAATTCATACAAAATTTTTCTGTAATTAAAAAGCAAATGGTTGGGCGATAACTGTTTTAAATCAACAACACAATACATTTTTTCAATGAGATTTGTTTTCATTAGTCCACTTTTTGTGTACAGAGAATCGGAACTAAAAATATTTGGCGGGAAATTTATGTTAACTTTTATTTTCTATGTCCTATAGTTTGTAAACTATTATAAAAAGACATAATAGTTTAAAGTAAATCTTTTCCTATAATAAAATCCCAATTTGACAGTTCTAGCTTTAAAAACATGTGGACTGTTGCCATTTATAAAAAAATGATAAAGTTGATAATTTAATTACTACAGATTCTATGTCCTATAGTTTCTAAACTACTACAAAAACACAGTTGAGTTTTGGAAATAGTTTAGAGCAAATATTTGCCTACATAAAAATCCAAATTTGACAGTTCTAGCTTTAAAAACAAGTGAACTGTTGCGATTTATCAAAAAATGATAAAGTTTATAATTTAATTACCACAGATTCTATGTCCTATAGTTTCTAAACTATTACAAAAACCCAGTTGAGTTTTCAAAATAGTTTAGTGCAAATATTTGCCTACATAAAAATCCAAATTTGACAGTTCTAGCTTTAAAAACAAGTGAACTGTTGCCATTTGTCAAAAAATGATAAAGTTTATAATTTAATTACTACAGATTCTTTGTCCTATAGTTTCTAAACTACTACAAAAGCACAGTTGAGTTTTCAAAATAGTTTAGTGCAAATATTTGCCTACATAAAAATCCAAATTTGACAGTTCTAGCTTTAAAAACAAGTGAACTGTTGCCATTTTTCAAAAAATGATGAAGTTTATCATTTAATTACTACAGATTTTATGTCCTATAGTTTCTAAACTGCTACAAAAACACAGTTGAGTTTTCAAAATAGTTTAGAGCAAATATTTGCCTACATAATAATCCAAATTTGACAGCTCTAGCTTAAAAAATAAATGAAATATGGCGATTTTACGAAAGTATTATTTTGAAGTCATTTTTAAAGATTAAGAATTAAATTTGTGATAATTTCGTAACGACTGATCACAAATTCATGAAATTTCCTTTGTTGTAAAGAGGAACGCCTACTTTATCACCAAATAAAAAATTGCTATATATTTTAATTTACAAAGCCCAAATCGGTTGAATTTAAAATAATAATAAGGACTCTAATGTTAACAGGATAAAACGTGATGGGCATTTCCGCCCATGCACCACATCCAAACCAATTCCAACAAAAAGCCACATAATCTCCAACAATTTGTTAATTTTTTTGTTAATAAGTTTCAAGTAGTGTGAAAAATGCGTCCAGTAGAAATTGTTAACGAAAATAATATGCAACATCATCCTGATTTAATACGGACCACCCGCATTTTAAAATGATGTGTTAAATAAAATCCTCCTCTTCTTACACAGATGGAAAAATATTATTCCCCATCATGAGATCACAATTGAAACAATTTGAATTTTCGGAATAAGAGCAAAAAGTCTGATTAATTAGAAGATTCGGGCGAAAGATGATAAGCCAGAAACAAGCGGGAAAACGCAATTTATTGTAGAATCATTCAACAACAATTTATTTACTGGCTACGAGTAGTAATAGTCACAATAATAATAGTAAATTGCCTTATAAATAGGAAAAAAATCCCCCAGACTACGTTAGGTAATAAAATCTTGACTTGAGAGTTATTACAAGAAAATTGAAGTCTAAATAAGGTACCTATCTATCTGTTTATGTGTGTGTGGTGTTTATAAGGTGTTGAATTCATTTGTGGAAGAAGAGGCAAGGACGCTTCTTCGGCTTGCTCACACACACACACACACCAGATGCAATATTAAAGATAGACTAATTCCTTTACGCTTCAATTTAAAAGTGCTACTGGGTATGATGGTGTACGAGCCAAAAAAATATCAAATTAAAATATAGCAGTATCATGTCCAATGTGGAGTTGGGTACTAGAGTGCTACAGAGCGGCACGTTAGAGCTTTAGATCTTGTCCATGTCCTCATCTACAAACAAGTAGGTACAAATTTTCGTATAATTGTCTTAAAACCAACGTAAAAACTCTCCGGTGCTCTCCGGGTTCCCGGATTTTCATTCTGGCAACTGTATAAACTTTATCATTTTTTGAGAAACGGCAACAGTTCACTTGTTTTTAAAGCTAGAACTGTCAAATTTGGATTTTTATATAGGCAAATATTTGCTCTAAACTATTTAGAAAACTCAACTGTGTTTTTGTAGTAGTTTAGAAACTATAGGACATAGAATCTGTGGTAATTAAATTATAAACTTTATCATTTTTTGATAAATGGCAACAGTTCACTTTTTTTTAAAGCTAGAACTGTCAAATTTGGATTTTTATATAGGCAAATATTTGCTCTAAACTATTTTGAAAACTCAACGGGGTTTCTGTAGTAGTTTAGAAACTATCGGACATAGAATCTGTGGTAATTAAATTATAAACTTTATCATTTTTTGATAAGTGGCAACAGTTCACTTGTTTTTAAAGCTAGAACTGTCAAATTTGGATTTTTATATGGGCAAATATTTCCTCTAAACTATTTAGAAAACTCAACTGTGTTTTTGTAGTAGTTTAGAAACTATAGGACACAGAATCTGTGGTAATTAAATTATAAACTTTATCATTTTTTAATAAATGGCAACAGTTCACTTGTTTTTAAAGCTAGAACTGTCAAATTTGGATTTTTGTGTAGGCAGATATTTGCACTAAAGTATTTTGAAAACGCAACTGTGTTTTTGTAGTATTTTAGAAACTATAGGAGATAGAATCTGTGGTAATTAAATTATAAACTTTATCATTTTTTGATAAATGGCAACAGTTCACTTGTTTTTAAAGCTAGAACTGTCAAATTTGGATTTTTATATGGGCAAATATTTCCTCTAAACTATTTAGAAAACTCAACTGTGTTTTTGTAGTAGTTTAGAAACTATAGGACACAGAATCTGTGGTAATTAAATTATAAACTTTATCATTTTTTAATAAATGGCAACAGTTCACCTGTTTTTAAAGCTAGAACTGTCAAATTTGGATTTTTGTGTAGGCAGATATTTGCACTAAAGTATTTTGAAAACGCAACTGTGTTTTTGTAGTATTTTAGAAACTATAGGAGATAGAATCTGTGGTAATTAAATTATAAACTTTATCATTTTTTGATAAATGGCAACAGTTCACTTGTTTTTAAAGCTAGAACTCTCAAATTTGGATTTTTATACAGGTAAATATTTGCACTAAACTATTTTGAAAACTCAACTGTGTTTTGTGGTAGTTTAGAAACTATAGGACATATAGAGTCTGTAATAATTAAAGTATAAACAATCGGTCCATTTTTATATCCTAAACTTCCATGTGCCGCTTCGCAGAAATACTCCACCCAACACATTGTCAGGTTGTGTGTGCTGGATGAAAAAAAAAATAAATTGGATTTTTTTCTATGGGCGATGTTTGACCACACGCCCAACATACCTTACAATAGATTATTATAAGGGTCACAATTGTAGTGTGTGAGTGTGTACATCCATCCAGCTACTTCATTTTTCATTGAGTCAAACTGTTATAGAATGGATGGATGGAATGGAAGAATGAGAATTAAAAAAAATGAGTGAAACAATGCAAGGCGGTGAGGATATCGAGTGTAGGTTAGAAAAGCCGACGGAGGAATGGTCGGACCTTTTTACATTTATTATTATTGTGTCGACTCGATGGATTTTTCATTAAAAATGCGGAATTTGCAGGAAGTGGCGACAAAACAAATTCAAGCCTACTATAATCCTATTTTTTCCTTGACAATTTATTGTCAATTATTGTCAATCATAGCCCACTCTTACTAACCTAATAGTAGTTCATTTATTTGCCCTATAGAACCAAATACCTCGTAGTTTAATGTAGCAATTATTGCGTATACGTTTACGGAATGCTTATACTCTATTAATTTTTCCGCAATCATTCAACAGTCACCAAACACCTGAACTAAAACCATCCTTCCAACTTACACCTGTTTCCAATGGTCTTTTGTTTGCCGCTTTATTACCGCCCGTCGTTTTATTTACTCGTCGATTGCTTTTATGATTTTTTTTTTACCTTCACACTCTTATGAAGCTAATATAAAAGCGAATGTGTTCAATTATAGTCGCCAGTCACTAGATGCGATTCATTTATGGACTCAATTGCTTAGTTTTTATCGAATGTTGCAGTAGGCTTTGAGTGAAGAAAAACTACGATGGATTTTTCTTATAGTGGCAACATCGCTCTTTGTAAAAATTCAATTTTGACTAAAATCCGACCAGTTGTTCCAAAATTATCACATTTTTTCAAGATGACATTTGGAAAATTAACTTAAAATCAGACAGGCGAGTTTAGGTTACCACAAAAAATCTGAAAATGGCGCGAGAACATTTCTGGTGCATTTTTCTGATAACAGCAATATTGCCCTTTATAAAAATTCAATTTTGACTAAGATCCGAGCAGTGGCACCAAAATTATCACATTTTTTAAAGATGACATTTGGAAAATTAACTTAAAATCAGACAGGCGAGTTTAGGTTACCACAAAAAATCTGAAAATGGCGCGAGAACATTTCTGGTGCATTTTTCAGATAATAGCAACATTGCCCTTTATAAAAATTCGATTTTGACTGAAATCCGACCAGTGGCTCCAAAATTATCACATTTTTTAAAGATGACATTTGGAAAATTAACTTAAAATCAGACAGGCGAGTTTAGGTTACCACAAAAAATCTGAAAATGGCGCGAGAACATTTCTGGTGCATTTTTCAGATAATAGCAACATTGCCCTTTATAAAAATTCGATTTTGACTAAAATCCGACCAGTGGCTCCAAAATTATCACATTTTTTAAAGATGACATTTGGAAAATTAACTTAAAATCAGACAGGCGAGTTTAGGTTACCACAAAAAATCTGAAAATGGTGCGCGAACATTTATGATGCATTTTTCAGATAACAGCAACATTGCCCTTTATAAAAATTAAATTTTGACTAAAATCCGACCAGTGGCTCCAAAATTATCACACTTTTTAAAGATGACATTTGGAAAATTAACTTAAAATCAGACAGGCGAGTTTAGGTTACCACAAAAATTCTGAAAATGGCGCGAGAACATTTCTGGTGCATTTTTCAGATAACAGCAACATTGCCCTTTATAAAAATTCAATTTTGACTAAAATCCGACCAGTGGCTCCAAAATTATCACATTTTTTAAAGATGACATTTGGAAAATTAACTTAAAATCAGACAGGCGAGTTTAGGTTACCACGAAAAATCTGAAAATAACGCGCGAACATTTCTGATGCATTTTTCAGATAACAGCAACATTGCCCTTTATAAAAATTCAATTTTGACTAAAATCCGACCAGTGGCTCCAAAATTATCACATTTTTTAAAGATGACATTTGGAAAATTACCTTAAAATCAGACAGGCGAGTTTAGGTTACCACGAAAAATCTGAAAATAACGCGCGAACATTTATGATGCATTTTTCAGATAGCAGCAACATTGCCCTTTATAAAAATTCAATTTTGACTAAAATCCGACCAGTGGCTCCAAAATTATCACACTTTTTAAAGATGACATTTGGAAAATTACCTTAAAATCAGACAGGCGAGTTTAGGTTACCACAAAAAATCTGGAAATGGCGCGAGAACATTTCTGATGCTGTTTTCAGATAACAGCAACATTGCCCTTTATAAAAATTCAATTTTGACTAAAATCCGACCAGTGGCTCCAAAATTATCACATTTTTTAAAGATGACATTTGGAAAATTAACTTAAAATCAGACAGGCGAGTTTAGGTTACCACAAAAATTCTGAAAATGGCGCGAGAACATTTCTGGTGCATTTTTCAGATAACAGCAACATTGCCCTTTATAAAAATTCAATTTTGACTAAAATCCGACCAGTGGCTCCAAAATTATCACATTTTTTAAAGATGACATTTGGAAAATTAACTTAAAATCAGACAGGCGAGTTTAGGTTACCACGAAAAATCTGAAAATAACGCGCGAACATTTCTGATGCATTTTTCAGATAACAGCAACATTGCCCTTTATAAAAATTCAATTTTGACTAAAATCCGACCAGTGGCTCCAAAATTATCACATTTTTTAAAGATGACATTTGGAAAATTACCTTAAAATCAGACAGGCGAGTTTAGGTTACCACGAAAAATCTGAAAATAACGCGCGAACATTTATGATGCATTTTTCAGATAGCAGCAACATTGCCCTTTATAAAAATTCAATTTTGACTAAAATCCGACCAGTGGCTCCAAAATTATCACACTTTTTAAAGATGACATTTGGAAAATTACCTTAAAATCAGACAGGCGAGTTTAGGTTACCACAAAAAATCTGGAAATGGCGCGAGAACATTTCTGATGCTGTTTTCAGATAACAGCAACATTGCCCTTTATAAAAATTCAATTTTGACTAAAATCCGACCAGTGGCTCCAAAATTATCACATTTTTTAAAGATGACATTTGGAAAATTACCTTAAAATCAGACAGGCGAGTTTAGGTTACCACGAAAAATCTGAAAATAACGCGCGAACATTTATGATGCATTTTTCAGATAACAGCAACATTGCCCTTTATAAAAATTCAATTTTGACTAAAATCCGACCAGTGGCTCCAAAATTATCACACTTTTTAAAGATGACATTTGGAAAATTAACTTAAAATCAGACAGGCGAGTTTAGGTTACCACGAAAAATCTGAAAATAACGCGCGAACATTTATGATGCATTTTTCAGATAACAGCAACATTGCCCTTTATAAAAATTCAATTTTGACTAAAATCCGACCAGTGGTCCCAAAATTATAACATTTTAAACCGGACGTTTGTAAAAAATTTTTAAAAACAGACAGGCGAGTTTAGGTTACCAAAACAAATCTAAAAATGGCGGGAAAAAAGTTCTGTTGTATTTTTCAGATAACGGCAACATTGCCTTTTGTAAAAATTCAAATCTGACTCAAATCCAACCAGTGGTTCCAAAACTATTGGCTCAGTTGGAAAATAACAGTTTTTCCGAGGGAGTTCAGTTCTTATCGTATAGTTTGAGAATCTCTGGATGGATTTTCGTGAAAATTGTTTTTTTAGAAAAAGCAATGTTGCCGTTACTAACTACAGTCATTTTTCCCGATATTTTATTATTTTATAACCTAAAAATTACGTGTGGCGTGTTTTGAAGCAATTTTCAAAATAACTTTGGAACTGCTGGTTGGATTTTAATGAAATTTACGATGTTAGGTTGTTGGTTTTTGGTAGGATGACGTCACGTGTAATCCGGTGCATAACAAAGCCCTGGCGAAAGGAAATTCACTTTTACTTGTACTAGCAACGTAAAAATTCGAAGTAATTTCTATAATAATGTGCCAATTATTTCTGAATAGTAAAATGTTTGTTTTGTTAACAATATAATGTAAAAATATGCATTTCAAAGCAAAGCGACTAGGATATTCACTGAACGAAATAATTTTATAAATATAATATTATAAATAATAATAACAGGGAAAATTTCTCTTGTATTTCTTTCGAAGAAGCTTTTTTCTCCAATAACAAACTTTCTTTAAATCTTCAACAATACAACATCAGAAAGCATAACATTTTCACATAAAAGAAAAACGAAAAATATGCAAATTTATTATTTGGAAAAGTGCCATAAAAGACTAACAGCCAAATACAAATTAATAAAAAACGACACTTCATACGCGACAATTCTTCCAACAGTCGAATGGAAACCCATGTAGAAGATCGTGTGGGCTATTCGGGCCCACGCGAAGATCCGGAAGAGCCATCCAGTGCTGCCAACTGCTGGATTGGTGAGGAGGTACAGAAAAGCCAGCACGAGGAAGAAAGGAATATTTTCCAAATCGTTTAAATGAACTCTGTAAAAAAAATTGGTACAAAGCAAGATTATTTTGGATGCATAATTTACCGGCGGTTTCGGGAGACGGTTGGATGGTCCCTGACTTTGAAGCCTTTGAAGCCAAATTTGACGTCTTCTTCGTTTGCAACACTCTGGAATAAAATATAATTGCTAGGTATGAAATTGATTTTTTCTCTGCTGTATTTCTATGACCTACAGTTTTACTTCTAGCACTTTTATGTATATGAAATTTCACAAAATTATTAGAATAGTCTTTACTGTAACGAAAAAACTAAATTTGATGTTTCTGAGTCAAAAAACGAGTGACTCAGAAGGTTTTCTTCAAAATTTCTGCGATTTTTTCTCTGCTGTACTTCTATGACCTACAGTTTTACTTCTAACACTTTTATCTATATGAAATTTCACAAAATTATTAGAATGGTCTTTACTGTAACGAAAAAACTTAATTTGATGTTTTTGAGTCAAAAAACGAGTGACTCAGAACGTTTTCTTCAAAATTTCTGCGATTTTTTCTGTGTTGTACTTCTATGATCTACAGTTTTACTTCTAGCACTTTTATGTATATGAAATTTCACAAAATTATTAGAGTAGTGTTTACTGTAACGAAAAAACTAAATTTGATATTTCTGAGTTAAAAAACGAGTGACTCAAAACGTGTTCTTCAAAATTTCTGCGATTTTTTCTCTGTTGTATTTCTATGACCTACAGTTTTATTTCTTTTATGTATATGAAATTTCACAAAATTATTAGAGTAGTCTTTACTGTAACTAAAAAACTAAATTTGACGTTTCTGGGTCAAAAAACGAGTGACTCACAACGTTTTCCCTAAAATAATGCGATTTTTTCCCTTTTTTACTTCGATCATACTCTATGACCTGTAGTTTCTATACTAGCGCTTCTAGCTATGTAAAATTTCACAATATTCTTAGAGTAATCTTTACTGTAACAAAAAAACCAAATTTGACGTTTCTGGGTCAAAAAACGAGTGACTCAGAACGTTTTCCCCAAAATTCTTGCAATTTTCTCTCTTTTTTACTTCGATCATACTCTATGACCTATAGTTTCTATACTAGCGCTTCTAGCTATGTAAAATTTCACAATATTCTTAGAGTAATCTTTACTGTAACAAAAAAACCAAATTTGACGTTTCTGGGTCAAAAAACGAGTGAATCAGAACGTTTTCCCCAAAATACTTGCAATTTTCTCTCTTTTTTACTTCGATCATACTCTATGACCTGTAGTTTCTATATTAGCGCTTCTAGCTATGTAAAATTTCCCAATATTCTTAGAGTAATCTTTACTGTAACAAAAAAACCAAATTTGACGTTTCTGGGTCAAAAAACGAGTGACTCACAACGTTTTCCCCAAAATTCTTGCAATTTTCTCTCTTTTTTACTTCGATCATACTCTATGACCTATAGTTTCTATACTAGCGCTTCTAGCTATGTAAAATTTCACAATATTCTTAGAGTAATCTTTACTGTAACAAAAAAACCAAATTTGACGTTTCTGGGTGAAAAAACGAGTGACTCACAACGTTTTCCCCAAAATACTGCGATTTTTTCTCTTTTTTACTTCGAGTATGTTCTATGACCTATAGTTTCAATATTAGGACACATAGGCATGCTAAATGTTACAAAAATTTTAAAGCAAGGTTTACCATAACGAAAAAATCAAATTTGACGTTTCTGAGTCACAAAACGAGTGCTTCCCAAAATATTTAATTTAACTATAAACATATTTAGAAATTGTTGTTACACGATCCTCGATATCCCAACCAGCATCCCACAAATAAACACTTTCAAAATCAGCAAAGCTGCATAGAAAATGTAGATTTCCAATAGATGGTTATTGATGTGTAGTGTCACTGATGCCATAGTTTCACTTCCTCTTCACTATAAAACTAACTATTATCTTGTTCCACAAAGAGTTGTAAATGTTCGAAGATTGACACTGAAACTCCAGACATAAAAACAATAATTAGGTCGATGGGTCTGTTTTTGTGTTTTGGGTGTTTTACCTTGAGTCCCAAAAATAGTTGTTTGCCTTGGATGCATAAATTTGGACTGTAGGTGTAGGTGGGATTATAAATCACTTAATAACTGCATAGTGCATATTATATACGAATGTCCTTCTATATAACGCAAATTGTGGGTTGTGGGGTTAAAGATAAGAGTTGTAAGTTTGTGATGTAATATTGTATATAGATATATAAGCTGTTTACGCACTTTCTTAATGATAATAACATGTAATTTTATAGTAGTGGCCTATAAGTGCCTGTAATTAAGTTAGTTTGATTTGGTGTTTATAGAAAATGCAAAAAACAACCTGATAGAAGTTTGATTATTTTTTTGTATTTAAAATAAACATTTTCCTTTATAAAACTGCAAATTTCACAAAAATCGTGCCAGTGCATCCTAAACTATAATTATTCAAAGTTGGACACTTTTAGAAAATCACGATTTCTCAAGTTGTACATTTGACCCTGCAGAAAATACAAAAAACAACCAGATACAAGCTTGATTATTTTTTTGTATTTAAAATAAACATTTTCCTTTATAAACTGCAAATTTCACAAAAATCGTGCCAGTGGATCCTAAACTACAATTATTCAAAATTGGACACTTTTAGGAAATTACGATTTTTTGAGTTGTACATTTGACCCTGCAGAAAATGCAAAAAACAACCAGATAAAAGCTTGATTATTTTTTTGTATTTAAAATAAACATTTTCCTTTATAAAACTGCAAATTTCACAAACATCGTGCCAGTGCATCCTAAACTATAATTATTCAAAGTTGGACACTTTTAGAAAATCACGATTTTTCAAGTTGTACATTTGACCCTGCAAAAAATGCAAAAAACAACCAGATAAAAGCTTGATTATTTTTTTGTATTTAAAATGAATATTTTCCTTTATAAAACTGCAAATTTCGCAAAAATCGTGCCAGTGAATCCTAAACTGCAATTATACAAAGTTGGGCACTTTTAGAAAATCACGATTTTTCAAGTTGTACATTTGACCCTGCAGAAAATGCAAAAAACAACCAGATAAAAGCTTGATTATTTTTTTGTATTTAAAATGAATATTTTCCTTTATAAAACTGCAAATTTCGCAAAAATCGTGCCAGTGGATCCTAAACTACAATTATTCAAAGTTGGACACTTTTAGAAAATCACGATTTTTAAGTTGTACATTTGACCCTGCAGAAAATGCAAAAAACCACCAGATAAAAGCTTGATTATTTTCTTGTATTTAAAATAAACATTTTCCTTTATAAAACTGCAAATTTCACAAAAATCGTGCCAGTGGATCTTAAACTACAATTATTCAAAGTTGGACACTTTTAGAAAATCACGATTTTTCAAGTTGTACATTTGACCCTGCTGAAAATGCAAAAAACAACTAGATAAATGCTTGAGTATTTTTTTGTATGTAATATGAACATTTCACTTTCTAAAATTGCAAATTTCAAAAAAATCTTACCAGTGGTTCCAAAACTACAGTTGTACAATTTACAAAATCACGATTTTTCAAGTTATACTAAAAAATTTGATAATATCAATTTCCCTTCACATCTTTTTTTTTTGTAGCAGTCGAAAAAACATTTTGTAAATTTAATTCTCAAACAATGTTGGCATATTACCTTAGCAGCACCCAGCGGGTGTTCACTTCACCCTCAATTAATTTGAACACATCAGCCTATCTTGTATAGTCTAGCTAGCTACCTGAAGAATTCCACTTCGAGGAAATTAATGATCTCAAAGATGAATGAATGAAAATACTCTCTAACACACAAACACACACATAGAAAGAGGCGAGAATAATAACAACAACGAAAACCAAGAGTGGTGAAAAAAAACTAAATCAAAAATGTAATTTAGCTATAAGGCTTTTTTGAACATACCGACGGACCTCGTCAGAAGTCGTGCAGCTGAATTGTACACAATCAACGGGGTTTTCTTGTTGAATGTTTGTTTGATGGACTGTACTATAAAAGTAATTTACTTTAAAGGAGCTATTTTTTCCACAGACATGACAAAAAGTATTTGCTTCAAATCACCGGAAGCTTATTTAAAAAGTAATTATGTTATAGTGTTAAATAATCTTATTTTATTGGGTTGGGGGGTGCGGGGGGAAATTTGTACAATTGCGTCTGAAAAATTGACAATAAGGGGGAAAACATAAAAAAATATTCATGCTTCTATCTGGTTGTTTTTGCATTTTCTGCAGGATCAAATGTACAAATTGAAAATTCGTAATTTCAACAATTGTCCAACTTTGAATAGTTGTAGTTTAAGAACCACTGGCAGGATTTCTACAAAATTTGCCGTTTTGTAAATGGAAATGTTTATTTTAAATACAAAAAAATAATCAAGCTTTTATCTGGTTGTTTTTTGCATTTTCAGCAGGGTTAAATGTACAACTTGAAAAATCGTGATTGTCTAAAAGTGTCCAATTTTGAATAACTGTAGTTTAGGATCCACTCACACGATTTTTGTGAAATTTGCAGTTTTATAAAGGAAAATGTTTATTTTATATACGAAAAAATACTCAAGCTTTTATCTGGTTGTTTTTTGCATTTTCTGCAATGTCAAATGTACAACTTGAAAAATTTTGATTTTCTAAAAGTGTCAACTTTGAATAATTGTAGTTTAGGATCCACTGGCACGATTTTTGTGAAATTTGCAGTTTTATAAAGGAGAATGTTCATTTTAAATACAAAAAAATAATCAAACTTTTATCTGGTTGTTTTTTGCATTTTCTGCAGGGTCAAATGTACAACTTGAAAAATCGTGATTTTCTAAAAGTGTCAACTTTGAATAATTGTAGTTTAGGATCCACTGGCACGATTTTTGTGAAATTTGCAATTTTATAAAGGAAAATATTCATTTTAAATACAAAAAAATAATCAAGCTTTTATCTGGTTGTTTTTTGCATTTTCTGCAGGGTCAAATGTACAACTTGAAAAATCGTGAATTTCTAAAAGTGTCCAACTTTGAATAATTGTAGTTTAGGATCCACTGGCACGATTTTTGTGAAATTTGCAGTTTTATAAAGGAAAATGTTCATTTTAAATACAAAAAAATAATCAAGCTTTTATCTGGTTGTTTTTTGCATTTTCTGCAGGGTCAAATGTACAACTTGAAAAATCGTGATTTTCTAAAAGTGTCAACTTTGAATAATTGTAGTTTAGAATCCACTGGCACGATTTTTGTGAAATTGGCGTTTTTATAAAGGAAAATGTTTATTTTAAATACGAAAAAATATTCAAGCTTTTATCTGATTGTTTTTTGCATTTTCTGCAGGGTCAAAGGTACAACTATTTCTAGTTAATTTCTAATATTATCCAACTTTTCTTTTTCAGCACATCATGGAACTTTCCGGTTCGTATTATGTGTTAAAATGCAACTTTATGTAATTATATTATAATGTAATTTTGATTAATATAAGTATAATTAATTATTCTCGATTGTGTTTTATTTTTATTCCCCATAAAAATTAGGCAAGAAAATACATATCTTATACTAAAATAAAAGAAAAATTATTTTCATTTTATTACTACAATGCTCTTATTTTTCACTTGAATATTATTTGAATAATTAAAGAAAAACTAAAATTATTAGTCTGTGGCGCCATCTATATGTCTCAATCTACATTAAACAAACTAAAAAAACAGTTAACTGTTTTAACTACTCTGTAGTTTTATTAATTATGTGTAGATGGCAGATTGGTCCTTTACGCCATCTATGTGCCAATAGACAAAGCATGTATATAATAAATTGTCAAATAGAAAGTTAACTGCTTTATCCACTCTGTAGTTCACTTAGTTATGTTTAGATGGCAGCAGTAGACATATATTATTTAAAATTGCTACTATTACTTTTTTATTAGTTTAAAAAAAAAATTTCAATATTTGGATAAATAATTAAAATTATAATAGATTTAAGTCGCCTGTAAAGGCACCTGTTTTATCGATACAGGACGAACTTTTAAATTTTGGTGAATACGCCAGGGTAAAGCAGAAAATTCCGTTGGATTTCGTAAAATTTTTGCGAAATTTTGCTCCTGGTACCAGGATAGCAGAAAGGCGAGGAGGTCTTTTCCCGCCAAAATATCAGGAGTAAAAATTTGGCGGGAAATTTGAAATTAATTAAAATAAAATTAATCAGAGCTGCCATCTATCTTTAAGTCTCTGAACCATATAGCAATAGGTAAAAAAAACTTTGATTTAAATTTCCCGCCAAATATTTACTCCTGATATTGTGGCGGGAAAAGACCTCCTCGCGTTTCTGCTATCCTGGTACCAAAAGCGAAATTTCGTATAGAAATTCAACAAAATTTTGCTCCTGGTATCAGGATAGCAGAAAAGCGAGGAGGTCTTTTCCCGCCAAAATATCAGGAGTAAGTATTTGGCGGGAAATTTGAAATTTAATTAAATTAAAATAATTTTTAGTCGCCATCTATCTTTAATTATCTAAACCCACGTAGCAGGTAAAAAGGATAGCTTTCTTATAAAAATTTATAGGAATTCAAATTTCCCGCCAAATACTTACTCCTGATATTTTGGCGGGAAAAGACCTCCTCGCGTTTCTGCTATCCTGATACCAGGAGCAAAATTTTGTTGAATTTCTATACGAAATTTTGCTTTTGGTACCAGGATAGCAGAAACGCGAGGAGGTCGTTTCCCGCCAATTTTTGCTCCTAATACTTTGGCGGGAAATTTGAAATTTAATTCAGCTAAAAGTGAATAAAAGCATAGAAAATTAGCAAAATTTTGCTCCTGGTACCAAGATAGTAGAAACGCGAGGCGGGAAATTTAAATTTTAGCGAATAAAATTGCAGGCGAATAAAACAGGAAATTAATTAAGTATAGATAAAACATTTATTTATTAATCAATATTTTGTTCATTATATCACATAATAGTCACATTTAATAAAATCTTGAAGTATAAAACTTAAAACACAATATTTGTACCTAAATCGTATTATAAACATTAAATCACAGTAAAAGCAACGTGAAAAATCGAAAAACAGCTGCAACAACAAAAAAGCCTAAATTAAAGACTCAAAGTGGTCAACATCTGCTGAGCCGTTTGATTAATCAACTTGCTCATCTGATTCGCATGCATAATCTCCTTACAAATCGTCACATACGGCTCATAATTCTGTATCTCATTCAACACATCCAAATCACTATCACTGTACGTCGTACTGGCCTCAACTGGACTAATCAACTCATCCATGTTAGTGAGGGTGAAACGCTGAGGCAGAACCAAAGCCAACTCTTCGAGATTCCGTGTAGACGCCACGTGCGTCAGAACATCCTTCAAGATTTTCTTGTAGAAAAAACAAACGCGTTCGTCGTTTTGCGCCAGGAGGAGAATCTTCTTCTGGATGCTAGCAATCAGTAATTTCCACTCATCACTCGAGGTTAATCGGTCCTAAATTAAATAGCAAATAGTAATTTGTCCTACGCTTTAAATTTATTTACCTACTTTCCCGAACTGTACTAAACATTGCGGGCAAGCTTCCACCAAAAACAAAACAGCGTCGTTAACGCCTAGAATCAATGATTTAAGGCTGATCCTCCCACGTAAATCCTCGTTAACAGCCAGGAAGCCATCCACTTCGCCTAGTGCACCCTGCGGGACTATACCACTACACAACAGCGCTTGCAGCTTTTTTAAAACTGAATCAGCTTCGGAATTTTCCACCACGGATTCTGGGGAGTTGTCGGATAATTTCGAGGTAATTTCCACTTGGAACGGCGGCATTTTATCCAAATATTCGCATCTTTGGGAAGAGAGTAGATACTCGGAGGTTTTACCACCACGTTTATCCACCACCTTCTCCTGCTGTTTATCTTTATCATCATCATCATCTGAGTCGCCAAACTCAAAATTAGCTGCTTCTGTTGACGAGTTTTTAATTTGGAAAATTTGTAGCTGCGACAGGTAAGTTCTAACTAGGAGCTTCAAAGCCTCGCTTGCGCCCCGCTCGTACTTAACCTGCAGATAATCCTCGTACAACGCAAAATACTTCGCGAAGTACTTCTCCAAAGTTAACTGTAGTACTTTACCACCGGCGTTGCTGTCGCTTCCTATGCTAGAAGGCAGATACTCGACGAAGGTTTTTATTAGGGAATTTAGCTGAACTTCCGAACGTTCGTCCAGAATAAGCGAAGCGAACAACTCGGCGACTAGCTCAGGATACACTCCAAACAACAGCACAGTCAGCTCGGAAAACGTGGTAACCTTCACCGACTTCTGCCGCGTAGTATCCAAAAGCAGCTCGGAGTTCCCCAGCAGGAACTCGTAAACCGCCTCGTGGGTGGCCCTGCGTAGACAATCCTCCGCCTTGTCCAAAGCGCATCGTTGAATATACAAAATCGCCAACGCTAAAGTTTTCTCCGTAGTCACACTACAAAAACCAAAGCAAATAAAAAAAATAAAAAAACTGCCAACTAACTCAAAACTTACGTGGTGCTGCATTTGTTGGTTAAAATCCGTATTAATCTATCCGTGAAATACTCCCGCAGGAACTTGCTTTTTAGCACAACTTGTGGTAAATCTTCTGCGTCGTTTTCGAATAAATCCAGCAGATTTTCCGGGGCTTCTTTTCCAGTTGTCGTGAAGAAACCATCGGCTTCGCTGCCGTATTTTACAGAGAGCCAGGTTTGTTTCAGGTAGTACATCAAGCCGGTGGTTGACTAAAACAAGGAAACGTTGCGTGAAATTTACGAAATTAGTTTGGAACCACTGGTAGGATTTTTACGTAATTTGCAATTTTATAAAGGGAAATGTTTATTTTAAATACAAAAAAATACTGAAGCTTCTACTGGGTTGTTTTGTGCGGTTTCTGCGGGGTTAAAAGTACAAGTTAAAAAAATCGTCATTTTCTAAATGTTTCACCTTTAAATAATTGTAGTTTTGGAATCACTAGTAGGATTTTTACGTAATTTGCAGTTTTATAAAGGAAAATGTTTATTTTAAATACAAAAAAATACTGAAGCTTCTATTGGGTTGTTTTGTGCGGTTTCTGCGGGGTTAAAAGTACAAGTTAAAAAAATCGTCACTTTCTAAATGTTTCACCTTTAAATAATTGTAGTTTTGGAACCACTGGTAGGATTTTTACGTAATTTGCAGTTTTATAAAGGAAAATGTTTATTTTAAATACAAAAAAATACTGAAGCTTCTACTGGGTTGTTTTGTGCGTTTTCTGCGGGGTTAAAAGTACAAGTTAAAAAAATCGTCATTTTCTAAATGTTTCACCTTTAAATAATTGTAGTTTTGGAACCACTGGTAGGATTTTTACGTAATTTGCAGTTATATAAAGGAAAATGTTTATTTTAAATACAAAAAAATACTGAAGCTTCTACTGGGTTGTTTTGTGCGGTTTCTGCGGGGTTAAAAGTACAAGTTAAAAAAATCGTCACTTTCTAAATGTTTCACCTTTAAATAATTGTAGTTTTGGAACCACTGGTAGGATTTTTACGTAATTTGCAGTTTTATAAAGGAAAATGTTTATTTTAAATACAAAAAAATACTGAAGCTTCTACTGGGTTGTTTTGTGCGGTTTCTGCGGGGTTAAAAGTACAAGTTAAAAAAATCGTCATTTTCTAAATGTTTCACCTTTAAATAATTGTAGTTTTGGAACCACTGGTAGGATTTTTACGTAATTTGCAATTTTATAAAGGGAAATGTTTATTTTAAATACAAAAAAATACTGAAGCTTCTATTGAATTGTTTCGTGCGTTTTCTGCGGGGTTAAAAGTACAAGTTAAAAAAATCGTCATTTTCTAAATGTTTCACCTTTAAATAATTGTAGTTTTGGAACCACTGGTAGGATTTTTACGTAATTTGCAGTTATATAAAGGAAAATGTTTATTTTAAATACAAAAAAATACTGAAGCTTCTATTGAATTGTTTCGTGCGTTTTCGGCGGGGTTAAAAGTACAAGTTAATTAAATCGTCATTTTCTAAATGTTTCACCTTTAAATAATTGTAGTTTTGGCACCACTGGTAGGATTTTTACGTAATTTGCAGTTTTATAAAGGAAAATGTTTATTTTAAATACAAAAAAATACTGAAGCTTCTATTGAATTGTTTCGTGCGTTTTCTGCCGGGTTAAAAGTACAAGTTAAAAAAATCGTCATTTTCTAAATGTTTCACCTTTAAATATATGTAGTTTTGGAACCACTGGTAGGATTTTTACGTAATTTGCAATTTTATAAAGGGAAATGTTTATTTTAAATACAAAAATATACTGAAGCTTCTACTGGGTTGTTTTGTGCGGTTTCTGCGGGGTTAAAAGAACAAGTTAAAAAAATCGTCATTTTCTAAATGTTTCACCTTTAAATAATTGTAGTTTTGGAACCACTGGTAGGATTTTTACGTAATTTGCAATTTTATAAAGGGAAATGTTTATTTTAAATACAAAAAAATACTGAAGCTTCTACTGGGTTGTTTTGTGCGGTTTCTGCGGGGTTAAAAGTACAAGTTAAAAAAATCGTCATTTTCTAAATGTTTCACCTTTAAATAATTGTAGTTTTGGCACCACTGGTAGGATTTTTACGTAATTTGCAGTTTTATAAAGGAAAATGTTTATTTTAAATACAAAAAAATACTGAAGCTTCTATTGAATTGTTTCGTGCGTTTTCTGCCGGGTTAAAAGTACAAGTTAAAAAAATCGTCATTTTCTAAATGTTTCACCTTTAAATATATGTAGTTTTGGAACCACTGGTAGGATTTTTACGTAATTTGCAATTTTATAAAGGGAAATGTTTATTTTAAATACAAAAATATACTGAAGCTTCTACTGGGTTGTTTTGTGCGGTTTCTGCGGGGTTAAAAGTACAAGTTAAAAAAATCGTCATTTTCTAAATGTTTCACCTTTAAATAATTGTAGTTTTGGAACCACTGGTAGGATTTTTACGTAATTTGCAGTTATATAAAGGAAAATGTTTATTTTAAATACAAAAAAATACTGAAGCTTCTATTGAATTGTTTCGTGCGTTTTCTGCGGGGTTAAAAGTACAAGTTAAAAAAATCGTCATTTTCTAAATGTTTCACCTTTAAATAATTGTAGTTTTGGCACCACTGGTAGGATTTTTACGTAATTTGCAGTTTTATAAAGGAAAATGTTTATTTTAAATACAAAAAAATACTGAAGCTTCTATTGAATTGTTTCGTGCGTTTTCTGCCGGGTTAAAAGTACAAGTTAAAAAAATCGTCATTTTCTAAATGTTTCACCTTTAAATATATGTAGTTTTGGAACCACTGGTAGGATTTTTACGTAATTTGCAATTTTATAAAGGGAAATGTTTATTTTAAATACAAAAATATACTGAAGCTTCTACTGGGTTGTTTTGTGCGGTTTCTGCGGGGTTAAAAGAACAAGTTAAAAAAATCGTCATTTTCTAAATGTTTCACCTTTAAATAATTGTAGTTTTGGAACCACTGGTAGGATTTTTACGTAATTTGCAATTTTATAAAGGGAAATGTTTATTTTAAATACAAAAAAATACTGAAGCTTCTACTGGGTTGTTTTGTGCGGTTTCTGCGGGGTTAAAAGTACAAGTTAAAAAAATCGTCATTTTCTAAATGTTTCACCTTTAAATAATTGTAGTTTTGGCACCACTGGTAGGATTTTTACGTAATTTGCAGTTTTATAAAGGAAAATGTTTATTTTAAATACAAAAAAATACTGAAGCTTCTATTGAATTGTTTCGTGCGTTTTCTGCCGGGTTAAAAGTACAAGTTAAAAAAATCGTCATTTTCTAAATGTTTCACCTTTAAATATATGTAGTTTTGGAACCACTGGTAGGATTTTTACGTAATTTGCAATTTTATAAAGGGAAATGTTTATTTTAAATACAAAAATATACTGAAGCTTCTACTGGGTTGTTTTGTGCGGTTTCTGCGGGGTTAAAAGTACAAGTTAAAAAAATCGTCATTTTCTAAATGTTTCACCTTTAAATAATTGTAGTTTTGGCACCACTGGTAGGATTTTTACGTAATTTGCAATTTTATAAAGGGAAATGTTTATTTTAAATACAAAAATATACTGAAGCTTCTACTGGGTTGTTTTGTGCGGTTTCTGCGGGGTTAAAAGTACAAGTTAAAAAAATCGTCATTTTCTAAATGTTTCACCTTTAAATAATTGTAGTTTTGGCACCACTGGTAGGATTTTTACGTAATTTGCAGTTTTATAAAGGAAAATGTTTATTTTAAATACAAAAAAATACTGAAGCTTCTATTGAATTGTTTCGTGCGTTTTCTGCCGGGTTAAAAGTACAAGTTAAAAAAATCGTCAGTTTCTAAATGTTTCACCTTTAAATATATGTAGTTTTGGAACCACTGGTAGGATTTTTACGTAATTTGCAATTTTATAAAGGGAAATGTTTATTTTAAATACAAAAATATACTGAAGCTTCTACTGGGTTGTTTTGTGCGGTTTCTGCGGGGTTAAAAGTACAAGTTAAAAAAATCGTCATTTTCTAAATGTTTCACCTTTAAATAATTGTGGTTTTGGCACCACTGGTAGGATTTTTACGTAATTTGCAATTTTATAAAGGGAAATGTTTATTTTAAATACAAAAAAATACTGAAGCTTCTACTGGGTTGTTTTGTGCGGTTTCTGCGGGGTTAAAAGTACAAGTTGAAAAAATCGTCATTTTCTAAATGCTTCTCCTTTAAATAATTGTAGTTTAGGAACCACTGGTACGATTTTTATTAAATTTGCAGTTTTATAAAGTGAAACGTTTATTTTAAATACAAAAAAATACTGAAGCTTCTATTGGGTTGTTTTGTGCGGTTTCTGCGGGGTTAAAAGTACAAGTTAAAAAAATCGTCATTTTCTAAACGCTTCACCTTTAAATAATTGTAGTTTTGGAACCACTGGTAGGATTTTTATAAAATTTACTATTTTACAAAGTACTTGAATCAAACTAACTCGTAATTTAAAAATCCAACGCCTACTAACCTTATTTTTAGACATTTTATGTATCTTCTTCACCCTCTTCACCACATCCATCGGGGGAACCCCCGCCATGCTATAATACGGCAACGCCAGCGCATAATCACTCTGTATCGCACACCTAAAACCAAAACCATCAGAAAAAACTAATTCCAACCCCTAAAAACCTACATAATAAAATGATCAGCTAAAATCACATGCGACTCCCATAGTAACTCCTCCAAACCCTCCAGTCGCTTCGGTTCCACCAACCTAACACCCCCCGTCACCCCCTCAGCACACCCCCAATGCGACAACAAACTAGCCATCCGTAAAACCACATTGGCTTCGCTCATTAAATGACAGTAGGTTTTAGGGGCGGTGAACCGATGCACTTTGGCCACGCTGCCGATGTCCTCGAAGACAGTCGCCACTGGCGGTAGCTCTAAACTGTATAGGGTCCATAGAGCTGTGTTGGAGCTGACAAAAAATCAAAAATGAGGTAGGAATTAAGAAATGTTAAAGTATGTAAATTACCTGCTGTTGGAGCTGACGGAATGCGTGGGCGAGCTGTCGGAATTTGCTAGTAGTATCAGGTGGTGGTCCGAGAGGAGGATTTGCTCAACGCTTAGGAATGGGCGAAGACCCACTAGGCAGATGGCGTCGGTTACAGGAGGACAGGCCTAGAAATAAGTGAAAAAATTCTGTATTTTCGACTGTGTTCTTAAAAATGTTATAAAAATTCTAAAAATTGACAGATTTCCTTGCGGTTTGATTTGTTATCAAGAAATAAGTTAGTTCTACCGGAAAAATCAAACAAAGTGAAAATCAGTCGAAAATTTCGGTTTTTATCGCCTACTAAAAACTCGCTTAAAAAAATTGTCTATTTTAAACTTTGCGCTCTTAAAATTGTTATAAAAATTCGAAAAATTGACAGATTTCCTTGCGGTTTGATTTGTTATCAAGAAATAAGTTAGTTCTACCGGAAAAATCAAACAGAGTGAAAATCAGTCGAAAATTCCGGTTTTTATCGCCTACTAAAAACTCGCTTAAAAAAATTGTCTATTTTAAACTTTGCGCTCTTAAAATTGTTATAAAAATTCGAAAAATTGACAGATTTTCTTGCGGTTCGATTTGTTATCAAGAAATAAGTTAGTTCTACCGGAAAAATCAAACAGAGTGAAAATCAGTCGAAAATTCCGGTTTTTATCGCCTACTAAAAACTCGCTTAAAAAAATTGTCTATTTTAGACTTTGCGCTCTTAAAATTGTTATAAAAATTCGAAAAATTGACAGATTTTCTTGCGGTTCGATTTGTTATCAAGAAATAAGTTAGTTCTACCGGAAAAATCAAACAGAGTGAAAATCCGTGGAAAATTCCGGTTTTTATCGCCTACTAAAAACTCGCTTAAAAAAATTGTCTATTTTAAACTTTGCGCTCTTAAAATTGTTATAAAAATTCGAAAAATTGACAGATTTCCTTGCGGTTTGATTTGTTATCAAGAAATAAGTTAGTTCTACCGGAAAAATCAAACAGAGTGAAAATCAGTCGAAAATTCCGGTTTTTATCGCCTACTAAAAACTCGCTTAAAAAAATTGTCTATTTTAAACTTTGCGCTCTTAAAATTGTTATAAAAATTCGAAAAATTGACAGATTTTCTTGCGGTTCGATTTGTTATCAAGAAATAAGTTAGTTCTACCGGAAAAATCAAACAGAGTGAAAATCAGTCGAAAATTTCGGTTTTTATCGCCTACTAAAAACTCGCTTAAAAAAATTGTCTATTTTAAACTTTGCGCTCTTAAAATTGTTATAAAAATTCGAAAAATTGACAGATTTCCTTGCGGTTTGATTTGTTATCAAGAAATAAGTTAGTTCTACCGGAAAAATCAAACAGAGTGAAAATCAGTCGAAAATTCCGGTTTTTATCGCCTACTAAAAACTCGCTTAAAAAAATTGTCTATTTTAGACTTTGCGCTCTTAAAATTGTTATAAAAATTCGAAAAATTGACAGATTTTCTTGCGGTTCGATTTGTTATCAAGAAATAAGTTAGTTCTACCGGAAAAATCAAACAGAGTGAAAATTCGTGGAAAATTCCGGTTTATATCGCCTACTAAAAACTCGCTTAAAAAAATTGTCTATTTTAGACTTTGTGCTATTAAAACTGTTATAAAAATTCGAAAAATTGACAGATTTCCTTGAAGTTTGATTTATTATCAAAAAATAAGTTATTTCTACCGGAAAAATCAAACAGAGTGAAAATCAGTCGAAAATTCCGGTTTTTATCGCCTACTAAAAACTCGCTTAAAAAAATTGTCTATTTTAGGCTTTGTGCTATTAAAACTGTTATAAAAATTCTAAAAATTGACAGATTTCCTTGCGGTTTGATTTGTTATCAAGAAATAAGTTATTTCTACCGGAAAAATCAAACAGAGTGAGAATCAGTCGTAAATTTCGCTTTTTATCGCCTACTAAAAAGTCGCTTAAAAAATTGTCTATTTTAGACTTTGCGCTCTTAAAATTGTTATAAAAATTCGAAAAATTGACAGATTTCCTTACAGTTTGCTTTGTTATTAAGAAATAAGTTGATTCTACCGGAAAAATCAAACAGAGTGAAAATCAGTCGAAAATTCCGGTTTTTATCGCCTACTAAAAACTCGCTTAAAAAAATTGTCTATTTTAGACTTTGTGCTATTAAAACTGTTATAAAAATTCGAAAAATGGACAGATTTCCTTGCGGTTTGATTTGTTATCAAGAAATAAGTTAGTTCTACCGGAAAAATCAAACAGAGTGAAAATCAGTCGAAAATTCCGGTTTTTATCGCCTACTAAAAACTCGCTTAAAAAAATTGTCTATTTTAAACTTTGCGCTCTTAAAATTGTTATAAAAATTCGAAAAATTGACAGATTTTCTTGCGGTTCGATTTGTTATCAAGAAATAAGTTAGTTCTACCGGAAAAATCAAACAGAGTGAAAATCAGTCGAAAATTCCGGTTTTTATCGCCTACTAAAAACTCGCTTAAAAAAATTGTCTATTTTAAACTTTGCGCTCTTAAAATTGTTATAAAAATTCGAAAAATTGACAGATTTCCTTGCGGTTTGATTTGTTATCAAGAAATAAGTTAGTTCTACCGGAAAAATCAAACAGAGTGAAAATCAGTCGAAAATTCCGGTTTTTATCGCCTACTAAAAACTCGCTTAAAAAAATTGTCTATTTTAAACTTTGCGCTCTTAAAATTGTTATAAAAATTCGAAAAATTGACAGATTTTCTTGCGGTTCGATTTGTTATCAAGAAATAAGTTAGTTCTACCGGAAAAATCAAACAGAGTGAAAATCAGTCGAAAATTTCGGTTTTTATCGCCTACTAAAAACTCGCTTAAAAAAATTGTCTATTTTAAACTTTGCGCTCTTAAAATTGTTATAAAAATTCGAAAAATTGACAGATTTCCTTGCGGTTTGATTTGTTATCAAGAAATAAGTTAGTTCTACCGGAAAAATCAAACAGAGTGAAAATCTGATAAAAATTCTGGTTTTTATCGCCTACTAAAAACTCGCTTAAAAAAATTGTCTATTTTCGGCTTTGTGATTTTAAAAATTTCTTACTGTTCTTATATCATCATTAGGGACATCCAAATTCCGGCACAGCATATGCCCCAAACGTAACGTATACGACTCCAAACCGGTGTCAGTTAGAGCATGCAAAAAATAGTTTTCCATAACCAAACCGTGAACTGGTGCCAGAAATGGATACACAGCAATACATTGGTCTGTCCCAGTATAAGATTGAACTAAAAAAAAAGTGTGACCTTAGAGCATATATAGGCATATAGAGGCATGTAGAGTCACGTACTTTTGTCATCGAACCAATACAAATAGGCCTCTTGACGTGCGGCAAATATACACGCAACGCTATTCAAACTATTGCGGTATTTGCTCTTTAGTAATTTACAGCCATTCGACTCTCCTGATTTGTCTCTATCTTTTTTTGTTTCAACGTATAGAGGCTCCAGTAACATACAGCGTAGTTGCTCTGAGTCGGCTCCGGCAAACTGGAGGAGGTCCAGTTGGATTAGGTTTTCTATCCAGTAGTTTCGACCCTAAAGAAATGTAAATTGTGGGTTAAAGTTGAGGAACAATAGAATAAATCGCGGTACCTCTTGGTGTGTCCCCACCACCGCTGCAGACATATCAGAAAACCCAAAAATAAACGGATTATGCTCTAATATCAAACTATTGGCCCTGCTAACCAACGGAAACTGGATACTCTGCCCCAAGCGACTCAATTCAGAAAAATCCACCGTCGCTTTAGTTCGATTTTCAAACTGATTTGCATGGTAGAGCTTCCCAGTTTCCTTTGTGTGATGCGCCGAGAGATTTTCCACACGAAACATGTAAACAGTGCGAGTGTTCATGCAGCTTATGTAGTTTTCGCACATGGCAATTTGCGTGGGGGCCAAAGGCAGCTCAATTTGAAGGGGAATCTCGTCGAAATCGATGAATTTCAGCTTGGAAATGTCGTGGGTGCGCACTTCGAAGCTGTAGAAGTGGAGCGTTTTGTTGGAGAGCAGAAGGAGATTACCGGAAATCTGAAAATTGGTTTAGTATAATAACTATAATAGTAACCCCACTTTTTTAACTTCCACTAACCTGGCAACAGTCGATCATATCCGGATTTAGTTTAACGGGAATCTCGATCATCTCCAAACTGCCTAGCTCGCTTTGGTTAGTCGTAGGCGTGACTCTTCCAGCTATGCGCGCCCGCATCGGCTGCACCATGCCACATTCCGACGCCCCCAAACTAACCCCACTACTCGTCATTTTCGACTGCTGCATCGTCGCTATACTATCCCAGTTAATGTAAACTCGCACAAACTTCGTATCCCAATTCTGTCGGTTGCTTTTCGTTTCCACTGTGGCCACATAATCGCCTAAAAACCAAATTTAGATAAATTGCTTTGGTTCTTTATTTATTCTTACCTTGTACGCAGTGGATTATCTGTGCGACTTCGTCCACTGTAGGAAACGAAAACACCACATCAGCTCCTTGTTTTAAATCGCGTACTTCCACGCAATTACTTGTTAGGGCCAGTAGAAGGCGGTCTGGTGGTGCTACAGTGGAAGCGGTTGGTTGTTCCACTGTTTGGATGTTTTGGCCTGCGAAATGGTGCACGGATATCACACGCACCATTTTAGAGAATGGGTAGTTTAATTTATAGGAGCGTTCGAAGTATTGATTATTTTTTAAACTAAAACCTAACCTTACATTTGGATCGATAAATTGGTGGGGCGACGCAGAGGAATTTAAGGAAATTCACCAAAGAGGACACATGGATTATGTTGTAATTTGTGTAGATTAATTGTTAATTCACAGCTTAATTCAAATTTGTTTACATAATATTGGAAAATGCGAAAAAAATTTGGGTGGTAACTAGGAAACTGTATTACCATTATCCACAGATCATATTAAGACAATAGATGAGAAACTCGTATGTTAATTTTTGCAGTCGTATTTTATCGCCATCTGATGGTTTGGGGGCAAGTAAACTTTTACGTGGCGGGACTTTTGAATTATAATTACAATTTATTTTTTGTCAAGCTGCTTCAAATGTAATTAAATTTGTGTTTAATTAGGATCTATGGTAAATATGGCCGAATGTCAAATGGTTAAAGTTAAACATGAGGAATTTGTTATAAAAAGTAAGTGAAACTAGACATGAAAATTACAACAAATAGTATTTTTTTAATTAAATAAAAACATTTGGTATAGTTTACTTAATTATCGCATTTGGCCATGACAGCCACATGACAAATGTTACTTGATTTTAGTGTTAAGTTTAGTGCCAAACATTTCGAAATTGTTTAGTTTTGTATTAAATACTAATTTATTATTATTATATTAAAGTAGTGATACTCAGAGAAGGAAAAGATGCACAATTTAATAAATATATTATATTTTATATTAAAATTAAAACAGTATTTTTATCCAGATTCCCTCAAAGCCTTCCTCTCGAAATACCGCTTTAAAGCCTCGTCGAAAACATCGCCTACTGTGCGTTTTTTCCAAATATCTACCTTCGCTTTCTTTTTAGGTTTCTCAACAACCTCCTCTTGTTCCTCCGAAACTTCATCTTTAACTTCTACCACTGTATTTGCAGTTTCCTCCACTTTCACGCAGGAGCTTTCCTCTAACTTAACCACAGTTTTCTCCTCGGTTTCCCCCTCATCTTCACTACTAGAATCGATGCTAAAATCAGAATCGGCATCCAAGTTCATAGGCAAGTGTCCCTTTTTTTCCTTTTCGTCCTGGCTTTCGTTGCCGCTTCCTCCAGAGCTAGTTTTCGTACGGTACGTTCGCGGTTTCTTCGGGGCAGGCGACTCCTGCTTCTCCTCCTTCTCGCATAATTTTTGCTCATAAATATGCCGGTAAAACCCATCCAAGTTTCCCTGTTTAGTAACATCCCCAATTGTCTCTAAATATTCCTCCCGTTTCTCCTGTTCATCCAGCTGTTTCATCTCCTCGAGCTTTTGGCGATAAGCCGCAGTAACAAACGATTCTTTATCTTGGAATTCCAGACCTTCGGCTTCACGTTCCTTCTGAACTTGTCGCTCAATTCTTCTCTCGTTTTCCCGCTTTCTTCTATCAGCCGCTTCTAACAACTTGCTGATGTATTTGGGTTTCTTATCGAGGTCTCTGCGAGACAGTTTGGATTCCTTGCGTTTTTCTTCGATTTTATCGTAGATTTCGTCGTATTGGTACACGGTGGGGTCTTCTTCCACTGCACGGGCTTGGTTGAGTTTATCCTGTTTTTTTAGAGTTTTTCGGAATGCGGGGACTGCTGGAGTGTCAGTGGGACTGACGTCCGAATCATCGTTGTTGAAAATTGAGGGGCGAGCGACTACGTTTTGGACTTTGTGGCCCGAAGGGATGATTAAACCGTATCTAAAACAAAAAAAAAACATTAAAAAGAGTTTGGAGGTGGTAAAACTAAGAGTACTTACTGCTTGGACATTGTGATAATGATTCAAGGTACCTAATAAGTAATAAAACTGTATTATTTTGGTTTTTATTTACCAAAGCATAATTTTTACGATTGTATTTAGGTTATGATTACAAAATCAGAGTTGCCAACAACAGACTGCAGAAACTATTCTCGCCACCTTGTGGTACCAGTTAAAAGTTCGTTGCAATGGTAAGGTAGTTTTCTCTTTTGTTAGAAACAGTAAAATAGAAAACTGTTTTACCATTCCAATGAACTTTGTAGTTGTATCACAAGATGGCACAGTGAAACATTATTATCAAAAATCGTCCATTTTCCATGTTTTTTGACCTATCCGACCACATATCTCACAAACTAGTTATCGTATCAATGTGAAAATTGTTTCTAGATGCTTGTAAAGAGTTGCTGAAGAGAATGACACCGAAATCAGCCAAATCAAAAATTTAAAATTTTTTACTATCGGGAATGGGCTCCAAAAAAAAAGTAGTTAGAGAAAATTGACGAAAAAAAATTCACTAATCAATCAAACCTCAAGTGTGGACCCATTTTGAATTCACAATGAAATTCCCTATTAGAACTAATGGCGCCATCTTACAGCGTTTTGGTTAAATAGCAGCATGTAGTACACTGTTTTATCGGCTATAAATTATTTATTGTATTCTCACACAAAATCACACAATTTCCTTGTACAAAACACCAAATTTTTCGCTAAATTCATGTCGCACTCATAATTAATTAATTACTTTAATTTAACACCCGAATTATAATTATAAAAGTAAATAAAACGACTCACGTAGTGGTAACTAGGAAACTGTATTACCGACATTCGAAATTAAATCTAATTTTGCAACATAATATTACGGTTTTCTTGCATAATTTATATTAATTAATTAATTTAAGTTTATTCACACACGATTTTAAATTAATTTTAGATAATTACTAATAATTAGAACTAATAGCGCCATCTTACAGCGTTTTGGTTAAAGAGCAGCATGTAGTACACTGTTTTATCGGCTATAAATTATTTATTGTATTCTCACACAAAATCACACAATTTCCTTGTACAAAACACCAAATTTTTCGCTAAATTCATGTCGCACTCATAATTAATTAATTACTTTAATTTAACACCCGAATTATAATTATAAAAGTAAATAAAACGACTCACGTAGTGGTAACTAGGAAACTGTATTACCGACATTCGAAATTAAATCTAATTTTGCAACATAATATTACGGTTTTCTTGCATAATTTATATTAATTAAGTAATTTAGGTCCATTCACACACGATTTTAAATTAATTTTAGATAATTACTAATAATTAGAACTAATAGCGTCATCTTACGGTGTTTTGGTTAAATAGCAGCATGTAGTAAACTGTTTTATCGGCTATAAATTATTTATTGTTTTCTCATACAAAATCACACAATTTCCTTGTACAAAACCCCAAATTTTTCGCTAAATTCATGTCGCACTCATAATTAATTAATTACTTTAATTTAACACCCGAATTAGTGGTAACTAGGAATCTGTATTACCGACATTCTTAATAAACTAGTTTAAATCAAATTTTCCAGCAAAATATTTCGCTTTTTATTGCTTAACACAAAAATTGTATTAATAAATTAATTTAGGTGAATTCACACCCGATTTTTAATTAATTTTAGATAATTAGAACTAGTAGCGTCATCGTACAGCCTTTTGGTTAAATAGCCCAAACGTAGGACACTAGAAAACTGTTTTACCTACCTGGAAATTATTTGATATACAGGGTGTTCGCACGAAGTGGCTCACTATTGCTAACTTCGTTATTATTGGAGCTACAAAGTCGGTTAAATTAGCAAACTAGTAGCATTTTTTCCGCTGATTACAATGGTGAAAACAAAAAAACAATTGACCATCTGGTCTTCAAGATAATAAAAAAAATAACATTTTTTTAAATGGAACACCCTATATATTTTTGCAAAAATCGATGGTAAATTAAATTCTATACAAAAAATGTCCTCATCTTTTTTTGATAATAATTTAAAATAAGCGAGTTATTTTGAAAAAAAGTTTGCAATTCTTTAAAATCAAGTAGCCATAAAACGGAATAGTAATTTATTAAAACCAAACAATCATAACTTTTAATTAGTGTTTCTTGTGGTAAAAAAAAACAGCTGCGATCTAGAATAAATAATTGTATATTTTTGAAAGCAATCAATATAGGTAATTAACAATTTATTTTTCTTTCTCGAAAATATAACAATTAGATAAAGTTGCATTTTAACACATGAATAATACAAAAAAATTAAATCAAAATTGTTTGATATTGTACAGGAAAATAGATTTTTAAAAATCGATGACGTGAAAAAGCAAATATATAAAATAAACTTACATCAAACTAAAAAACAATGACTTAGCGTTTGTAGTTTTCCTTTCACAATTAACCCCCTCGTCCCCCCTCTTAAACCCCAAAAACAAAAGAAAAACAACGAACAAACAAAATTTATGCTTAGAAATTTCCTCTAATAATTATAATAAATAAGCGCGAGTTTCAACGATGATGATAAGTTTGAAATAAACAAATTATTTAGTGTGTAAAAAAAGTACATTTAGACACACACAAAAAAAAACAGTTCCTAGGAATATACATCAAACATTTTTTTTTGTAAAACTATTTTCCAAACGCCCACAACGCGCTTTGCCTCAAAATAACAAATTCATCTAGTTAACTTAACTATTATAATAAAAAAAAAACGATAAACAAAACAGAAAAAACCAAGGCACGTGCGACGTTTGGTTTTTGTTTTATAATATAAGAAAAAGCCTACTACACGATTTCGTACGTACAATATTTCCTAACTTTTTTTTTAATTCCACTTGTTTCACTTGATAATTATTATATAGACACTTTTTACAATATATGTACATCCTGGCTACAAAAACCCAGTTGGCGGGGTTTTTGTAGCCACCCTGTATAATGTGTTTGTTTCATCATAACGTCAGATAAATAAAATTACAGAAACTTTGTTTGAATAATTATTTCATAGCCACCCTGTTTGTTTCCCATGTGCCCAAAAAAAAACAATAAAAAGTGCTCTGACCTTCAAGTGCAGGAAACAAGCCTTCTTGATTTTCAATTCGAGCTTCTGCCTCTCTCGCATTTGTATGCAGAAAATTGGTTTACTTGTCGGAAAAATAAGTCTATTAGTCGGAATTTTGCGTCTCATAAATACACTACATATTTATAAGCTAGTAGTTTCATTTGTTTTTTTAACAAAGGAGATTTCCTTCTGTACAAAAATTTCCTCTTTGACTAGTATTGGATTCATATACACAAACATAAATATTCGCTTTATTAAACTACTTCCATTTTTCCAGTTGTTGTCACATAACACTCACTCTAGTTTATAGTTTTTTTAGTTTTATAGTATTTATTACAGACCATCTGAGTAGTACTTGACGCGGCGTCCACTTGTTGCCTCATTCATTACGTCATCCCAAGCTGAAACAAAAAAAAAAGAATTTTACAAAAAGAGAATTTTTTGTATATAATTTAATTAATTATTTAAAACGCCATAAAAAAATCTAGAGAAGTGCCGATGTAGGTCACGTGATTTTCCTAGTTAAACCAGATTTTGAACGATTATCTAAAACAAATTTGAACCAAATTGGACCAGTGGTCCCAAAACTATGGCACTTTAAAGTCACTATAGTCAAAATCTTCTATAATTTACGTAAAACGTATAAAAAAAATTCAAAAAATTGCGCTGGAAATCACGTGATTTTTTCCTAGTTAAACCAGACTTTGAACTATTATTTAAAGCAAATTTGAACCAAATCGGACCAGTGGTCCCAAAACTATGGCACTTTAAAGTCACTATAGTCAAAATCTCCTATAATTTACTTAAAACGTATAAAAAAAAATAAAAAAATTGCGCTGGAGTACACGTGATTTTTTCCTAATTAAACAAGACTTTGAACTATGAATTAAAGCAAATTTGCACAAAATTGGACCAGTGGTTCCAAAACTATAGCACTTTAAAGTCACTATAGTAAAAAATTTCTATCATTTTCTTAAAACGCTACAAAAAAAATTCTAAAGCTGGCGCTGGAAACCATGTAATTTTTTCCTAGTTAAACAAAACTTAGAACTATTAACTGAAGCAAATTTTAACGAAATTGGACCAGTGGTTCCAAAACTATGACACTTTAAATGTCCACATGGTCGAAATTTTCCATCATTTTCTTAAAATTTATAAAAAAATTCAAAAAAATTGCGCTGGAAATCACGTGATTTTTTCCTAGTTAAACAAGACTTTGAACTATTATTTAAAGCAAATTTGCACAAAATCGGACCAGTGGTCTCAAAACTATGGCACTTTAAAGTCACTATAGTAAAAAATTTCTATAATTTTCTTAAAACGCTATTAAAAAAATTCTAAAGCTGGCGCTGGAAACCACGTGATTTTTTCCTAGTTAAACAAAACTTCTAACTATTATTTAAAGCAAATTTGAACAAAATCGGACCAGTGGTCTCAAAACTATGACACTTTAAATGTCCACATGGTCAAAATTTTCCATCATTTTCTTAAAATGTATAAAAAAATAGTATTGGAGATCACGTGATTTTTTTCTAGTTAAACAGAAGTTTGACCTATTAATTAAAACAAATTTGAACAAAATTGGACCAGTGGTCTCAAAACTACGGCACTTTAAAGTCACTATAGTAAAAAATTTCAATCATTTTCTCAAAACGTATAAAAAAAATTCAAAAAATAGCGCTGGAGATCACGTGCTTATTTAATAGTTAAACAAAGCTTCTAACTATTATTTAAAGCAAATTTGAACTAAATCGGACCAGTGGTCCCAAAACTATGGCACTTTAAAGTCACTATAGTCAAAAATTTCTACCATTTTCTCAAAACGTATGAAAAAAAATTCAAAAAATGGCGCTGGAGATCACGTGCTTATTTAATAGTTAAACAAAGCTTCTAACTAATATTTAAAGCAAATTTGAACTAAATCGGACCAGTGGTCCCAAAACTATGGCACTTTAAAGTCACTATAGTTAAAAATTTCTATCATTTTCTCAAAACGTATAAAAAAAATTCTAAAGCTGGCGCTGGAAACCACGTGATTTTTTCCTAGTTAAACAAAACTTTGAACTATGAATTAAAGCAAATTTGAACAAAATCGGACCAGCAGTCCCAAAACTATACCACTTTAAACGTCCAAAAAAAAAAATGTAAGGTTAGCTCTTCGACTTACCAGCCGCCACGAAATTCACAATCTTATCATGATTGTGCGACGCATGCGTATAATTAACCGGCGGCATATACCGCCCCATGAAACTGTCGCACACCCCCTCCGACAGCAATTGTTCGTTCACATCGAAGCCAAACACTAAACCGGACACATCTTTATTGCCGGCCCCACTCAAAATAACAACGGGCGGTGGCCGTTGCTGCTCCTCCACACTGGCACTCGACGTAGTCCTCGGCCTACTATCACAGTTAACACTATTCTCCGGCAGATGGCGCTGACACTGCTGCTGATGCTCCAAATCTTGTGCGGGCAGCGAAGACGAGCCGGATGGTGGTGGTGGCTCCTTCTTCGCGTGATTGTTCACTAGGATGGCAGATGGCGCCAGCTGTTTTTGGTGATGGTGTGTCATGAAGTGCATTTTCTCGATTGTTTGTACGTCTGGTATGTCGGGTGGTAACATTTGGGCGTTGAATTGGATCGAGTCCTTTTCGTTTGCCTGGATTATCTGGAAATTAGACATGGCGGTGGTTTAGCTATAGACTTTTGTACACTAACTAGCTTACTCGACTTTTATAGTCTAATGTTCTGGTTAATTGGATTTTAATATCCATCACTTTGCAAACAACTAAACGGACATACTTATTTATCTAAATCGGTTTTACAAGAGGGCTGACTTTTATATTTTATTATCTAACCATTTCCAAGTGCAATTATCGTTATTTAATGGTAAACTCATAGTTTAACCTTCGAAATTAAGTAATCTAATCAGTTTATTTACTTTTATAAATTTCTACAGAAAATGACAACGACATAATGTAGTTAGTTAATTACCCAAAAATGTCAGCAATGTTTCCAAAATTCTGGCACTTTAGGCTAAAGTTTCGACAAATTTTAAAAAATAAATAACAAATGAAAAAATGGGCACTTTGCACTACCTGCTAAAGCAACTTTGAACAAAATCGGACCAGTAGTCTCAAAACTATGAACCTTCAAAGCTTATAGTTAAAAATTTCTACCATTTTCTTAAAAGACATAAAAAAAAATTCTAAAACTTGCGCTGGAGATCACATAGTTTTTTCCTAGTTAAACATGACTTTGAACTACTATTTAAAGCTAATTTGAACAAAATCGGACCAGTAGTCCCAAAACTATGGCCCTTCAAACCCTCTATACTCAAAATTTTCTACCATTTTCTTTAAAGACATAAAAAAAATTCTAAAACTTGCGCTGGAGATCACATAGTTTTTTCCTAGTTAAACATGACTTTGAACTACTATCTAAAGCAAATTTGAACAAAATCGGACCAGTGGTCCCAAAACTATGGCACTTTAAACGCCAATACAGTCAAAATTTTTTATCATTTTCTTAAAACGGTATAAAAAAATTGTAAAGCTGGCACTGAAAACCACGCGATTATTTTTTAGTTAAACATTACTTTAAACTATTATTTAAAACAAATTTGAACAAAATCGGACCAGTAGTTCCAAAACTATCACCTTTCAAACCCTCTATAGTAAAAAATTTTTACAATTTTCTTAAAATATATAAAAAAAAATTCATAAAATAGTACTGGAGATCACGTGATTTTTTCCTAGTTAAACATGACTTTGAACTACTATCTAAAACAAATTTGAACAAAATCGAACCAGTAGTCTCAAAACTATGGCACTTTAAACGCCAATACAGTCAAAATTTTCTATCATTATCTGAAACCGCTATAAAAAAATCCTAAAGCTGGCGCTGTAAACTACACAATTTTTTTCTAGTTAAACATTACTTTAAACTATTATTTAAAACAAATTTGAACAAAATCGGAACAGTAGTCCCAAAACTATCACCCTTCAAATCATCTATAGTCAAAATTTCTATTATTTTCTTAAAAGACATAAAAAAAATTCTAAAACTTGCGCTGGAGATCACATGGTTTTTTTCTAGTTAAACATGACTTTGAACTACTATCTAAAGCAAATTTGAACAAAATCGGACCAGTGGTCGAAAAACTATGGCACTTTAAAGTCACCATAATAAAAAATTTCTATCATTTTCTCAAAATGTATTAAAAAAAAACAAAAAATGGCGCTGGAGATCACGTGCTTTTTTTATAGTTAAACAAAACTTCTAACTATTATTTAAAGCAAATTTGAACAAAATCGGACCAGTGGTCCCAAAACTATGCCACTTTAAAGTCACTATAGTAAAAAATTTCTATCATTTTCTCAAAACGTATAAAAAAAATTCAAAAAATGGCACTGAAGATCACGTGCTTATTTAAAAGTTAAACAGAACTTCTAACTATTATTTAAAGCAAATTTGAACAAAATCGGACCAGTGTTCCCAAAACTATGCCACTTTAAAGTCACCATAGTAAAAAATTTCTATCATTTTCTCAAAACGTATAAAAAAAATTAAAAAAATGGCGCTGGAGATCACGTGCTTTTTTACTAGTTAAACAGAACTTTGAACTATTAATTAAAGCAAATTTGAACAAAATCGGACCAGTGGTCTGAAAACTATGGCACATTAAAGTCACTATAGTCAAAAATTTCTATCATTTTCTCAAAACGTATAAAAAAATTTCAAACAATGGAGCTGGAGATTACGTGCTTATTTAATAGTTAAACAGAACGTCTAACTATTATTTAAAGCAAATTTGAACAAAATCGGACCAGTGGTTCCAAAACTATGACACTTTAAATGTCCACATGATCAAAATTTTCCATAATTTTCTTAAAATATATAAAAAAAATTCATAAAATAGTACTGGAGATCACGTGATTTTTTCCTAGTTAAACAGAACTTTGAACTATTAATTAAAGCAAATTTGAACAAAATCGGACCAGTGGTCTGAAAACTATGGCACATTAAAGTCACTATAGTCAAAAATTTCTATCATTTTCTCAAAACGTATAAAAAAATTTCAAACAATGGAGCTGGAGATCACGTGCTTATTTAATAGTTAAACAGAACGTCTAACTATTATTTAAAGCAAATTTGTACCAAATCGGACCAGTGGTTCCAAAACTATGACACTTTAAATGTCCAAATGATCAAAATTTTCCATAATTTTCTTAAAATATATAAAAAAATTCATAAAATAGTACTGGAGATCACGTGATTTTTTCCTAGTTAAACAAAACTTCAAACTATTAATTAAAGCAAATTTGAACAAAATCGGACCAGTAGTACCAAAAATATAGCACTTTAAAGTTACTATAGTCAAAAATTTCTATCATTTTCCTAAAACGCTATAAAAAAATCCTAAAGCTGGCGCTGGAAACCACGCGATTTTTTTCTAGTTAAACATTACTTTAAACTATTATTTAAAACAAATTTGAACAAAATTGGACCAGTGGTTCCAAAACTATGACACTTTGAACGCCACCAAAAAAAAATTTGTACCTTTTTCTTAAAACGCTATAAAAAAATTGTATAGCTGGCGCTGGAGAGCACGTGATTTTTTCCTAGTTAAACATGACGTTGAACTACAATTTAAAGCAAATTTGAACAAAATCGGGCCAGTGGTTCCAAAACTACGACACTTAAATTACAAAAATATATAAATTACTAAAAGTGAGGTTAGATTACTCACCGACAAATCAGTCTGAATATCGTTGGTAACGACAGCCTTCTGCACCATTCCACTGGCATTAATTTGGTTCTTTTGCACATTAGTAGCTTTAATATTATTTTTACTATTCACTTGCACATGACTTTTATTACTATTAGTATTAACCTTATTATTATTGCTAACTGTTGTGGTTGTGGTGGTAGCGGTGGCCGTGACAACCACAACATTCTTATTATTGTTCACCATTTTATTGTTTTGCACAGGCGGCGGTGGTGGTGGTGGTTGTGGCAGCACTACAGCCGCCAATTTCCCACAAACATTATTAATATTATTGTTATTACTAATCGATGGAAAACTCTTAATATTATGCACGTCGGGTGGCGCTACTTTCGCCACCACACCACCGCCATTTTGCACATTGTTCACTAGCGCCACCACCGGCACACTGTTTGTAATCACTTGCGGTTTTTCCGGCGTACTAAACAACTGTTGCACAACGGCAACAACAGATGTCGCCATTGGTACTGCCGCCTCCGTTTTATTTGGCACCTTCTCCGGCGACAGTTTCTTCTCCTTGTTCTTGGCAATGTCCGCATAGGAGATGGGCATGTTGTGCAGGCCATCTATCGGTAAAGAATGGACAGAGTCCACGTCGGAGGAATCGTTGGATTTTTCGCTGTGCGGCACTGAACACGCCGATTTGCTGCCGCCTCGCAAGTCGGGGGAGGGTGAGCGATTGGTGCGGTGTGGGTGGTGAGTGTTGCAGTCTGAGGATGTGTAGGTTTGGCGACGGCTGGTGCTGCTGCTGCGGCGTTTCTTCGATTTCTTCTTCGGTTTGGTTACCACCCATTTTTCACGGGTCTCCACTTCCAACGCCTCCATAGATGTGTTGTTGGTGTACAAGCTTTGCAACGGAGGAGGCTACAAATCAAAAAAAAAACATTAAACAAAAAATTTTAACAGTTTGTAATTTTTATTTTAAAGCCAACGATAGACTCTTTGAAACCCCACCGGAATTTTGGTTCTACGTAGAATACTAAGCGAGTTAGCTTGGTTCAGATTTTGAAAACACCCTGTATAACTTCGTTATTTATCAACCGAATCTAACCGTGTAGCATCTCAAATAAAAGCTAGTAAAATTTCCAAAATAACTAGCTAGATTAGACTGTTATAAAACAATTGACGATCGAGATATCACAAAAAAAACACGCATTTTTCCTTAATTTTCTATCCTGAAACTGTTTTTCCGACACGATTTTGTTCTGGTAATTTTTGTCTGAAAGCCAACGAGGGACTGTTCAAAACCCCGTTTGAATTTTGGTTGTGCGACGTTTATTAACAAAGTTACCATGACCCAGATTTTGTAAACACCCTGTATAACTTTGTTATTAACACAGTGAATATAGTCGTGTTGCATATCAAATTAAAGCTGAGGAAATTTCCAATATAAGTCGCTATAGTAAACTGTCATAAAACAATTGACAATCGCGATATTACAAAAAAACAGGCACTTTTCCCTAATTTTCTATCCTGAAACTGCTTTTCTGACCCAATTTCGTGCTGGTAATTTTTGTCTGAAAGCCAATGAAGCACTCTTTGAAACCCCGTTTGAATTTTTGCTCTACGTCAATTAATAACAAAGTTACAGATTTTTAAAACACCCTGTATAACTTCGTAAATTATGAATGGAATCTGGTAGTGTTACATATCAAATTAAAGCTGAGGAAATTTCCAATATAACTGGCTATAGTAAATTGTCATAAAACAATTGACAGTCGAGATATTACAAAAACTCGTATTTTTTATTTGTTTCCTCGCCAGAAATTGTGTTTTTGACCCAATTTCGTGCTGGTAATTTTTATCTGAAAACCAATGATGCACTCTTTGAAACCCCGTTTGAATTTTTGCTCTACGTCAATTAATAACAAAGTTACAGATTTTGAAAACACCCTGTATAACTTCGTTATTTATGAATGGAATCTGGTAGTGTTACATATCAAATTAAAGCTGAGGAAATTTCCAATATAACTGGCTATAGTAAACTGTCATAAAACAATTGACAATCGAGTTATTACAAAAAAACTAATATATTTCATTTGTTTTCTCTCCTGAAAATGTTTTTCTGACACGATTTTGATCTGGTAATTTTTGTCTGAAAGCCAATGAAGCACTGTTTGAAACCCCGTTTGAATTTTTGCTCTACGACGATTATTAACAAAGTTACAGATTTTGAAAACACCCTGTATAACTTTGTTAGTCCTCATCCGATTATAGTCGTGTTACATATCAAATTAAACCTCAGGAAATTTCCAATCTATTGGTACCTAACCTAACCTCACCTCAACATTTCCCCAGGAGCGTCGTTCCCTCGGCCTCTCCCCCCCACTATTCTTGTTCGCCCGCATCACCACCTTAGCATCATCAGCGTCGCCAGCCACATACATGCTCTCATCCAATTTGGCCGTTGACAGTTCACACAACGAATTGCTCTTCTTCAATTCGTTACGTTTCTCTTTGCCCTTTGACGAGTGCGCCCTCTGCTTCTTCGTCCTGGCCCCATCCTCCGTCGTGTCCTGTTTGTACAACTGCTTGGACTTGTGCAGGTTGGAGCGCGTCTTGCCCGATGGTACGGCACTACTGGTGCTGCCATCAGTGTCGCCACCAATGAACTTGACCAGTTTGTGGATGTCGTTGATTATATCGCTGCGATGGCCCACGACCTGCTCAAGGAAATTAGATTTAGGTAAAGTGAGGTTAGAGTGGTTAGACTTACGTCTTTGGCTTGCATCACTATGATTTTCTGGCCTTTGTCTTTGTCCTTCTTCTTCTTTGAGCTCTTCATTTGGACTGCGTTGCCATTTTCATCGACTTTCTATAAATAAGTAAATAAACGATTTAATTTACATGGCGCTAACTTCACTCACCTTCTCCTCCATATGTGGCACCTTGCCACCTTGGATCAAATCAAAAGCACTGCGTGCCAGATTCGAATCAGTATTGACGGCGCCTACTTTATCCATGGGCAACTTTCTATCACGATCCCCGTCAGCGCCACCTAAGAGAAACAAATTTTAATATTTCTTGCGTCAAATTTGCGGATTTGTTTAGTACTTACTGACTATAAACGTGGCATTGCTGGTGTAGTTCGGGGAGTTGACCAGTTCAATAGGTGACAGTTGCTCCTGGTAGTTCTGGGCAACGAAATCGTGGTCGAGCAAACTTTCCGTTTCCATGTCGATGGTCGAGTGGTCGGGGTTCACCAGTTTGGACTCTGCAGCTTTTTTCTGGGCTTCCTCCAAAAATTTATATTCAAAGCTGGTACTGCCGCCGCCACTGCCGCCGCCGTCGCCTAGTACGCCAAATACATTGCAGGGCAGACTCCCTGTCAAACAAAGGACAAATATTCCACATTAATACGAGTGGATGGATTGGGACACAGCCGTAGCCACATTGGCACGCAGCCAAATTGAAAAAAATCAATTTCCCCACGTTTTCCCTGTAAAATTAACTCACAGCTATCTTCTTTCGATTCGTATATAAGAGGTCCACACTCCTCATCACTTTCATCCATCTTAACAATTTAATTCACACGAAATAACACCAAACAAACAACAAATTTCTAACGAAACTTTCTTCACAATTTTATCTAACAAAATCCAAAACTAATCACGATAAATCACACTAAACAGAAATACAAAGCACACTATGATTTGTTGCTTGAACTTTTGCAAACGCCATTGAAAAATTCCGACCAAAAAAAAAACAATTTTTAGCCTTCTAATATTTTGTTCTGTATGGTAGGAAAATCGTGACCTTGAAAGCGATATTTTTACAAAATATTTGTTGGAGTTAATATACAGAGCGTATAATAAAAGTTCGTCACGTGACTATATTAGTTACAGGAGATAAAAAGCGACACATTTGGCAATTTTATATTACGCAACGTTGCTCGCTTGTTTTTTACAATAGAACTGTCAAATTTTCGAGTTTCATTTAGTAAACTTCCAGGAGTAACTTGTGAAAAAGAATTCAAGTCTCCACTGTCATTATTTACGAAATTATAGGAGATAGAAAGCGACACTCGTGAAAAATGGCAATTTTATATTACGCAACGTTGCTCGCTTGTTTTTTACAATATAACTGTCAAATTTCCGGTTTCATTTAGTAAACTTCCAGGAGTAACTTGTGAAAAAGGATTCAAGTCTCCACTGTCATTATTTACGAAACTATAGGAGATAGAAAGCGACACTCGTGAAATGTGGCAATTTTATATTACGCAACGTTGCTCGCTTGTTTTTTACAATAGAACTGTCAAATTTTCGAGTTTCATTTAGTAAACTTCCAGGAGTAACTTGTGAAAAAGAATTCAAGTCTCCACTGTCATTATTTACGAAATTATAGGAGATAGAAAGCGACACTCGTGAAAAATGGCAATTTTATATTACGCAACGTTGCTCGCTTGTTTTTTACAATATAACTGTCAAATTTCCGGTTTCATTTAGTAAACTTCCAGGAGTAACTTGTGAAAAAGGATTCAAGTCTCCACTGTCATTATTTACGAAACTATAGGAGATAGAAAGCAACACTCGTGAAATGTGGCAATTTTATATTACGCAACGTTGCTCGCTTGTTTTTTACAATAGAACTGTCAAATTTTCGAGTTTCATTTAGTAAACTTCCAGGAGTAACTTGTGAAAAAGAATTCAAGTCTCCACTGTCATTATTTACGAAATTATAGGAGATAGAAAGCGACACTCGTGAAAAATGGCAATTTTATATTACGCAACGTTGCTCGCTTGTTTTTTACAATATAACTGTCAAATTTCCGGTTTCATTTAGTAAACTTCCAGGAGTAACTTGTGAAAAAGGATTCAAGTCTCCACTGTCATTATTTACGAAACTATAGGAGATAGAAAGCGACACTCGTGAAATGTGGCAATTTTATATTACGCAACGTTGCTCGCTTGTTTTTTACAATAGAACTGTCAAATTTTCGAGTTTCATTTAGTAAACTTCCAGGAGTAACTTGTGAAAAAGAATTCAAGTCTCCACTGTCATTATTTACGAAATTATAGGAGATAGAAAGCGACACTCGTGAAAAAGGGCAATTTTATATTACGCAACGTTGCTCGCTTGTTTTTTACAATAGAACTGTCAAATTTTCGAGTTTCATTTAGTAAACTCCCAGGAGTAACTTGTGAAAAAAAATTCAAGTCTCCACTGTCATTATTTACGAAACTATAGGAGATAGAAAGCGACACTCGCGAAAAAGGGCAATTTTATATTACGCAACGTTGCTCGCTTGTTTTTTACAATAGAACTGTCAAATTTTCGAGTTTCATTTAGTAAACTCCCAGGAGTAACTTGTGAAAAAAAATTCAAGTCTCCACTGTCATTATTTACGAAACTATAGGAGATAGAAAGCGACACTCGCGAAAAAGGGCAATTTTATATTACGCAACGTTGCTCGCTTGTTTTTTACAATAGAACTGTCAAATTTTCGAGTTTCATTTAGTAAACTTCCAAGAGTAACTTGTGAAAAAGGATTCAAGTCTCCACTGTCATTATTTACGAAATTATAGGAGATAGAAAGCGACACTCGTGAAAAATGGCAATTTTATATTACGCAACGTTGCTCGCTTGTTTTTTACAATAGAACTGTCAAATTTTCGAGTTTCATTTAGTAAACTTCCAAGAGTAACTTGTGAAAAAGGATTCAAGTCTCCACTGTCATTATTTACGAAACTATAGGAGACAGAAAGCGACACTCGTGAAAAAGGGCAATTTTATATTACGCAACGTTGCTCGCTTGTTTTTTACAATAGAACTGTCAAATTTTCGAGTTTCATTTAGTAAACTTCCAGGAGTAACTTGTGAAAAAAGATTCAAGTCTCCACTGTCATTATTTACGAAACTATAGGAGATAGAAAGCGACACTCGCGAAAAAGGGCAATTTTATATTACGCAACGTTGCTCGCTTGTTTTTTACAATAGAACTGTCAAATTTTCGAGTTTCATTTAGTAAACTCCCAGGAGTAACTTGTGAAAAAGGATTCAAGTCTCCACTGTCATTATTTACGAAACTATAGGAGACAGAAAGCGACACTCGTGAAAAAGGGCAATTTTATATTACGCAACGTTGCTCGCTTGTTTTTTACAATAGAACTGTCAAATTTTCGAGTTTCATTTAGTAAACTTCCAGGAGTAACTTGTGAAAAAAGATTCAAGTCTCCACTGTCATTATTTACGAAACTATAGGAGATAGAAAGCGACACTCGCGAAAAAGGGCAATTTTATATTACGCAACGTTGCTCGCTTGTTTTTTACAATAGAACTGTCAAATTTTCGGGTTCATCTAGTAAACTTCCGGGAGTAACTTGTGAAAAAGGATTCAAGTCTCCACTGTCATTATTTACGAAACTATAGGAGATAGAAAGCGACACTCGCGAAAAAGGGCAATTTTATATTACGCAACGTTGCTCGCTTGTTTTTTACAATAGAACTGTCAAATTTTCGAGTTTCATTTAGTAAACTTCCAAGAGTAACTTGTGAAAAAGGATTCAAGTCTCCACTGTCATTATTTACGAAATTATAGGAGATAGAAAGCGACACTCGTGAAAAATGGCAATTTTATATTACGCAACGTTGCTCGCTTGTTTTTTACAATATAACTGTCAAATTTCCGGTTTCATTTAGTAAACTTCCAGGAGTAACTTGTGAAAAAAGATTCAAGTCTCCACTGTCATTATTTACGAAACTATAGGAGATAGAAAGCGACACTCGTGAAAAATGGCAATTTTGTATTACGCAACGTTGCTCGCTTGTTTTTTACAATAGAACTGTCAAATTTTCGGGTTTGTTTAGTAAACTTCCAGGAATAACTTATGGGAAAAAATTCAAGTTTCCATTGTTATTATTAGCGAAACTATAGCCGATAGAAAGTGGCACTTTTTAAAAATGTGTTTTTGACAGTTTTTTCGAATTAACGCCTCTGCTATTACTCGTACGATAAAATAACTTATTACCAAAGTTGTAGAGAATCAAATTGCCTACAAGTTTTACTTGAAACATTTTCCCGTAGAGTTACTAGATTCCGAATTACAACGAGATAAAGTTTTGGAAACTAAGCTTTAAAATAATAAATCAAGTGAATGACTAATTTATTTACTATTATCATTATTATTAGTGTAAACTTGTACCAAACAAAGCCAGTTTGTTATCACCACTATATAATTTAATGACTCAAAGTTGTCCAACGTTGCGATAAAACGCACAAAATCCAAGTCCAAGTGGGCGCAAAATTTATTACAATACGATAAGCCTCCCACAAAAATCACTTACCACCCTGACGTGGCCTAGCACTAACATTCTTAATGGTGTGCGACAATTGCCGTTCAGCCACAAAGATCTCCTCATTCACCAAATTGTCCAAACTGCCACCATGCATCATATTTTCCGATATGGAGCTCTGTTTTCGGCGATGGCGGCCATTCCGTCTGGCCGATGGATTGCAGTGCCGCACCAACTCGGAACCGCCGGCACTGGCCGCTCTTGCTATGCGCTCGTCTTCTTCAGCTTTGATCAGCAGCTCCTAAAAACAAAAGACAATTTAGGGGAACAGTGATTTGGGGGAACATTTTGGCGCGGTTTGTACCTTGAATTGGGGGCTTTTGCCGACACGGTCCTTTGGGTTTCTGTAGCTGATGGCCTCGTCCAGCAAGGCCTTTAGTTCGTCATCGTTTAAATTGGATACACTCTGAAAAAATTACAAAAATTTTTATCGCAAAATTTTAAATTTGACTTTTTCGCGCCGTTACACAAAAATAACCACACCAAACACATCTTCACTTCTTAGTATTAATACAGTAAACATCCAGCTTTAATATAACGCAAATTAGACCAAAATCCAACCAGCAGGTCCAAACTTACTCCAATTTAAAATTTTTGAAAACTGGTCGAAAATTTGACAGTTAAATTTCTAGGTTATAAACATAAATTGGCGTAAAAATGCCTTAATTTACAACTAAAGCCAACATTCCTCTTTGTATATAAACAATTCTTACAAAAATCCATCCAGCGGTTCCCAAACTACAAGTTAAAAACCACCACCCTCTCTAAAAACTGCTTTTTTCATAATGTCACTAACAGTTTTGGTACCACTGGTCACATTTTCGTGAAATTTCCTTTGTTTCGAAGCTAAATTATTACTGAATGTAAACAAGCAATTTTTACAAAAATCCAAGCAGCGATTCCCAAACTACTCGCTAAAAACCACCACCCCATCGAAAAACTGCTTTTTTCAGAATGGCACTAGTAGTTTTGGAACCACTGCTCAAATTTTGATGAAAGTTCCTTTGTTTCGAAGGTAAATTATAACTGAATGTAAATAAGCAATTTTTACAAAAATCCAACCAGTGGTTCCCAAACTACACCCTAAAACCCACCACGCTCTCTAATAACTACTTTTTCAGAATGTCACTCGTAGTTTTGGAACCACTGCTCAGATTTTGACGAAATTTCCTTTGTTTCGAAGGTAAATTATTACTGAATGTAAATAAGCAGTTTTTACAAAAATCCAAGCAGCAGTTTCCAAACTACACGTCAATAACCACCACCCTCTCCGAAAAACTGCTTTTTCAGAATGTCACTCGCAGTTTTGGAACCACTGCTCGGATTTTGATGAAATTTCCTTTGTTTCGAAGGTAAATTATAACTGAATGTAAATAAGCAATTTTTACAAAAATCCAACCAGTGGTTCCCAAACTACACCCTAAAACCCACCACGCTCTCTAAAAACTACTTTTTCAGAATGTCACTCGTAGTTTTGGAACCACTGGTCGGATTTTCGTGAAATTTCCTTTATTTCGAAGGTAAATTATAACTGAATGTAAACAAGCAATTTTTACAAAAATCCAACCAGTGGTTCCCAAACTACACCCTAAAACCCACCACGCTCTCTAAAAACTACTTTTTCGGAATGTCACTCGTAGTTTTGGAACCACTGGTCGGATTTTCGTGAAATTTCCTTTATTTCGAAGGTAAATTATAACTGAATGTAAACAAGCAATTTTTACAAAAATCCAACCAGTGGTTCCCAAACTACACTCTAAAAACCACCACCCTCTCGAAAAACTGCTTTTTCAGAATGTCACTCGTAGTTTTGGAACCACTGGTCGGATTTTGACGAAATTTCCTTTGTTTCAAAGGTAAATTATAAATGAATGTGAATAAGCAATTTTTACAAAAATCCCAGCAGCGGTTCCCAAACTACAGTCTAAAAACCACCACCCTCTCGAAAAACTGCTTTTTCAGAATGTCACTCGTAGTTTTGGAACCACTGCTCAGATTTTGATGAAGTTTCCTTTGTTTCAAAGGTAAATTATAACTGAATGTAAATAAGCAATTTTTGCAAAAATACAAGCAGCGGTTCCCAAACTACACGTTAAAAATCACCACCCTCTCGACAAATTTCTTTTTTCAGAATGTCACTCGTAGTTTTGGAACCACTGCTCAGATTTTGAGGAAAGTTTCTTTGTTTCGAAGGTAAATTATTACTGAATATAAATAAGCAATTTTTGCAAAAATACAAGCAGCGATTCCAAAACTACACCCTAAAACCCACCACCCTCTCGAAAAACTACTTTTTCAGAATGTCACTCGTAGTTTTGGTACTACTGCTCAGATTTTGATGATATTTCCTTTGTTTCGAAGGTAAATTATTACTGAATGTAAATAAGCAAGTTTTACAAAAATCCAAGCAGTGGTTCCCAAACTACACGTCAAAAACCACCACCCTCTAGAAAAACTCATTTTTTCAGAATGTCACTCGTAGTTTTGGAACCACTGGTCGGATTTTCGTGTAATTTCCTTTGTTTCAAAGGTAAATTATTGCTGAATAATATTATATGCAGTTTAGTTTTGTTATGATATAAAATCAGCCCTTAAATACGACTTTCTTATACTGAGCTAATTAATGACTTTATTATACTATTAGTTACTTACGTGACATTTGTGGGCGCAAATTTTAATTATAAACTAACTGAAAACGTCTTCTAGTCCTTAAAAAGTATAAATTCATCGGAAAAATTAACTTGGTATAAGAAAGTAATTGTTGCACGTCGTTTCTTGAACCATTTTCACCAAAAACTGCCTTATTCGCTATACAACACCGTAACCATGGTTATATTCACAAAACTACGAAAAATTTCGTCACTTGCACTTGTATTTGGTTATTTGGGGCCCAATATCTCAAATTTTTAGGTTAAATTTCCAGCACAGAAAAACCATGTACGTAAATCATGCTCACCGTTTTTCTAAATTTCCTTTTGTACAAAGTTAAAAAAACCCAACAGGTTCCCAGCTGAACTGAAATAAAACACGAGTTTCGCTTACGCCCAAAATTGCAACGTCACCTGTCATATTTTATTCAACTGACACCACCACCACCACCAATTGTTTTGTAATAATGTCACTTTTCCATCAATAGGCGACTTGGACTTTGTGGCGGTGGTCCAAAACACGAAAAGTAAAAGTCAATTAGGATATTTCGGACTGTACTGGAAACATTGGCCCAAATACTGAATAATACGTCATTAGTCACACATACACATGCATATATAGCTCACACGTACTTGCGAAAATTAAAGTAGTTAAGGGTTTTTTTTTTTTGTTTTTAGTTTTGGGGGTTTTGGGGCTAATTTTCGACTTACGTCCTTGTCTTTTTCGGTTTGTTCCTCTGTGGGCTGATCGCTTTTGTCGGGGGCCTTCGGTGCATTGTCATTTTCCGGTGATGGGGCCATGGTATGGTTCACTCGCCTAGTTGTAAAACACTAAAGCACACACACCACCGCACTTTTTGCACCGTATTATCCGAGAATTTAACTACAAATTTATTTTCCTCCTGTGGATTTTCTTTTCGCCCATTTGGTTTGCCGTGACGACATCACTGGCGCTGTTACAGTTTGGTTTGGGTAGGTTTTAGTGGGGGATTGGCAAATGTTTATCCCGCACGAATTCAAGCACTTGGGTGGTTTTTTGTAGTCTTTTCTAACGAAAAAACCACATTTTCACTATCAGCCATTTTAGTCACACAACAGACGTTTCCAAACTGCCCGGTGGCGACATCTGTGGACTAACACATACACCACGCTTTTACCGTAAGTTAGGCAACCATACATACACCGCTTTCTTATACGAAGTAATCTTCTTCTACTTCTAAATAATCTAAATAAAACTAAATTTTTAAAATAACCACAAACTTTATTCAAATTACATAACAATCCAAAATACAAAATTTCCTATTTTTTAATCAACTTGCAATTTTTTGAACGTGCCCTCCATTCCGAAAAAATCCCCCGCGCTTTTGGGTTTTCCCGCCCTCTTGCTCTCATCCACCAGTTGTTTCTCCTCCGCTTGGAAATAATCCGCGTTGTCCTCGAGGATTTTCTTAGATTTTTCTGTAAAAAACCCCAAATTTAGGTTGGTAATAGTTTTGAAAAGTGAGGTTAGCACCGTGCAAAACTCCCATGGATTCGGCGCTACCACCAAATTCCTGTGGTAGGCAATCTTTCGGTACGAATTTGTATAAGGAGTTGATGGATTCCGAGTGGATGTGCATCTGGAAAAAAAAGTTTGAGGTTATGTTATTATTCGATGGATTATTTACCATGTCCAGCATTTCTTTCTTCATGAAGGGCTTCATTAGTGCCAGGATTTTATCCATGAAGGATACTACGTTTATGAAGTGCAGGCCTTTTAGTCTTATGGGCATGGCTTCCTGAAAATTTGAAAAAAGTCCTGAAAATTAAGTTTTTTCGAAATATCGCCTCTCCGATCAGTTTTACGCTAAAATATGATATTAGGAAAGTTGTAGAGGATTAAATTAGCTACAAGTTTTATCTAACACATTTTCCCGTAAAGTTACTAGATTACAAATTACAGCGGCATAAAATTTTAAAAATTAGGTTTTTTGACTATTTTTTTGGAAATATCGGCTCTATTACCACTCTTACGCTAAAATAAGATATTAGGAAAGTTGTAGAGAATTAAATTACCTATAAGTTTTATCTAACACATTTTCCCGTAAAGTCACTAGATTACAAATTACAGCGGCATAACATTTTAAAAATAAGGTTTTTTGACTATTTTTTCGAAATATCGCCTCTATTATCAGTATTACCCTAAAATAAGATATTTGCAAAGTTGTAGAGGATTAAATTAGCTACAAGTTTTGTCTAACATATTTTCCTGTAAAGTCACTAGATTACCAATTACAGCGGCTTAAAATTTTAAAAATAATATTTTTTTGCAATTTTTTCGAAACATCACCTCTATTACCACTTTTACGCTAAAATAAGATATTTGGAAAGTTGTAGAGAATTAAATTACCTACAAGTTTTGTCTGGCACATTTTCCCATATAGTCACTAGATTACAAATTACAGCGGCATAAACTTTTAAAAATAAGTTTTTTTGACTATTTTTTCGAAATAACGCCTCTATTATCAGTATTACCCTAAAATAAGATATTTGCAAAGTTGTAGAGGATTAAATTAGCTACAAGTTTTGTCTAACATATTTTCCTGTAAAGTCACTAGATTACCAATTACAGCGGCTTAAAATTTTAAAAATAATATTTTTTTGCAATTTTTTCGAAATATCACCTCTATTACCACTTTTACGCTAAAATAAGATATTTGGAAAGTTGTAGAGAATTAAATTACCTACAAGTTTTGTCTGGCACATTTTCCCATATAGTCACTAGATTACAAATTACAGCGGCATAAACTTTTAAAAATAAGGTTTTTTGACTATTTTTTCGAAATATCGCCTCTATTATCAGTATTACCCTAAAATAAGATATTTGCAAAGTTGTAGAGGATTAAATTAGGTACAACTTTTATCTAACACATTTTCCTGTAAAGTGACTAGATTACAAATTACATCGGCTTAAAATTTTAAAAATAATATTTTTTTGCAATTTTTTCGAAATATCACCTCTATTACCACTCTTACGCTAAAATAAGATATTTGGAAAGTTGTAGAGAATTAAATTACCTACAAGTTTTGTCTGGCACATTTTCCCATATAGTCACTAGATTACAAATTATAGCGGCATAAACTTTAAAAAAGAAGTTTTTTTGACTATTTTTTCGAGATATCGCCTCTATTATCAGTATTACCCTAAAATAAGATATCTGCAAAGTTGTAGAGGATTAAATTAGGTACAACTTTTATCTAACACATTTTCCTGTAAAGTGACTAGATTACAAATTACAGCGGCTTAAAGTTTTAAAAATAATATTTTTTTGCAATTTTTTCGAAATATCGTCTCTATTACCACTCTTACGCTAAAATAAGATATTTGGAAAGTTGTAGAGAATTAAATTACCTAAAAGTTTTATCTAACACATTTTCCAGTATAGTCACTAGATTATAAATTACAGCTGTATAAAATTTTCAAATATTGTTTTTTGGCAATTTTTTCGAAATTACGCCTCTATTGTGACTTTTACGCTAAAATAAGATATTAACAAAGTTGTAGAGAATAAAATTGTCTACAAGTTTTGTTTGAACCATTTTTCCATATAGTTACTAGATTATAAATCACAGGGACATAAAGTTTTTTAAAAATGGTGTTTTTGTCAATTTTTTCGAAATACTGCCTCTCCTATCGATGTTACGCTGAAATAAGTTATTATAAAAATTGTAGAGAATTGAACACCCTACAATTTTTACTTGAAACTTTTTCCGCTACAATAAACAGATTACGAGTTATAACGACCGAAAACCATCAACAAATATTTTCCGTCAAACCACTACCAACCTAACCTAACCTCACCTGTAAATAATACAAAAACTTCTTCATCACGATAATATTAAGCTTGGTGAGATGTCCAAACACCGTACCACTCATATCCATCAACATAACAATCCCATTACAAGTTCCATGTAAATTCAAATGCAGCATAGTTTGCATATCAAAATTTCGAGTTTGATTCGCAAAATGATATTTGTCTGGATCACAGTCCATGAGTTTCATAAAAATAACTTTGTAACCTTCAGGGGTGGTTTTGGGTAGTACAGTGATCAAACTAAAAAAAAAAAAGAACGAATATCTTTTTGAATTTTGCGCGTTTTTACGGTTACCTGACGTCGAAACTCTGCCTAACAGCCGCGTTTTTGGGGTTGCGATTGGCGAAGATGTCAGGACAGATCGTGCGAATTGTGAAGTAGTTGTCGATGGTGGTCTTCGCCTGCTCGTTGCTGTAGTAGCAACTTTGCAGGAATAAAATCACTTGCAGGTCTGCAACTTGTAATTTTGTAAAAACCAGAAAATTTCTTGGGGGACTCACCGGTTATTGGCGGTAAATGCGGTTGTTTCATGGCCCACTCCTGTAGCATCTGCACGTCTTCTGGTTTTAATTTGGCGTCCTTTTTGAACTCGTTTTGGGGGTCGGCGGGTTTGAACGGCATTTTTGTGCGGTGGGTTCAAGTTACACAATAGGAATGATTTAAATTAAACGAAGTTGAATGTTGCTTGATGATGATAAAATTGTCATTACGTGCGTAAAATTTAATGAATGACGGTTAGATTTAAACATTACAATGATGTTTTACTGGGTAATTACAGCAATTTGGTACCAGTCAAGGAGACAGTTCTAATTGCACGTAATCTGCAGTTTTTTCCTAACAAAAAAATTATTGATTCCGTTAGATAATTATTATTTTTTTTGAATTGTTTTAGGCGCTAATTTTTTTACTTTATTAGAGTTTGGTGCGTGACTTATCGTAATACCGGAAAATAATTAAATGTTTATTACTATAAATCATTAGCAAATTTTTCTAAAGTGTAATTAGAAATAACAACTGCATCCCATGTATACAAAATACAATTACCTACACCAAGGTTGCTAGTTTAGTACAATAAAAATTTACACAAATCATGGTTTTTTATCACATCCAGAGTGCAAAGTACGGATTTGTAATGATTTTGCAGTTTTTTGTCTGTTGGTATAAGAAAATCATGATGTAATAGTCGAAAAAGTACATTTTTAGATTTTTCCGACAAAATCCAATAGTTTGTCAGAAGTCTCTTTCTAACTTATAGACACACGCATAAGTGTGTCCTTGTTCCACTCATTATAACCGAATTTTTGGACCAAAAAAATTTTATGCTTGGAACTAATTTTTCTAAACGCGATTTTTTTGTGATATTTCGAAGTTTTCTCATTAAATTAAATGGAAATTAAGATAAATTTCGCTATAAAATCATTTTACATCTTTTGGTTTTTCCAGCAAATTTCGCTTAGTTTTCAGAAGTCTCTTTCTAACTTATAGACACACACATAAGTGTGTCCTTGTTCCACTCATTATAACCGAATTTTTGGACCAAAAAAATTTTATGCTTGGAACTAATTTTTCTAAACGCGATTTTTTTGTGATATTTCTAAGTTTTCTTATTAAATTAAATGGAAATTAAGATAAATTTCGCTATAAAATCATTTTAAATTTTTTGGTTTTTCCAGCAAATTTCGCTTAGTTTTCAGAAGTCTCTTTCTAACTTATAGACACACACATAAGTGTGTCCTTGTTCCACTCATTATAACCGAATTTTTGGACCAAAAAAATTTTATGCTTGGAACTAATTTTTCTAAACGCGATTTTTTTGTGATATTTCGAAGTTTTCTCATTAAATTAAATGGAAATTAAGATAAATTTCGCTATAAAATCATTTTAAATTTTTTGGTTTTTCCAGCAAATTTCGCTTAGTTTTCAGAAGTCTCTTTCTAACTTATAGACACACACATAAGTGTGTCCTTGTTCCACTCATTATAACCGAATTTTTGGACCAAAAAAATTTTATGCTTGGAACTAATTTTTCTAAACGCGATTTTTTTGTGATATTTCGAAGTTTTCTCATTAAATTAAATGGAAATTAAGATAAATTTCGCTATAAAATCATTTTAAATTTTTTGGTTTTTCCAGCAAATTTCGCTTAGTTTTCAGAAGTCTCTTTCTAACTTATAGACACACGCATAAGTGTGTCCTTGTTCCACTCATTATAACCGAATTTTTGGACCAAAAAAATTTTATGCTTGGAACTAATTTTTCTAAACGCGATTTTTTTGTGATATTTCGAAGTTTTCTCATTAAATTAAATGGAAATTAAGATAAATTTCGCTATAAAATCATTTTAAATTTTTTGGTTTTTCCAGCAATTTCGCTTAGTTTTCAGAAGTCTCTTTCTAACTTATAGACACACACATAAGTGTGTCCTTGTTCCACTCATTATAAACGAATTTTTGGACCAAAAAAATTTTACGCTTGGAACTAATTTTTCTAAACGCGATTTTTTTGTGATATTTCGAAGTTTTCTCATTAAATTAAATGGAAATTAAGATAAATTTCGCTATAAAATCATTTTAATTTTTTTGGTTTTTCCAGCAAATTTCGCTTAGTTTTCAGAAGTCTCTTTCTAACTTATAGACACACACATAAGTGTGTCCTTGTTCCACTCATTATAAATGAATTTTTGGACCAAAAAAATTTTACGCTTGGAACTAATTTTTCTAAACGCGATTTTTTTGTGATATTTCGAAGTTTTCTCATTAAATTAAATGGAAATTAAGATAAATTTCGCTATAAAATCATTTTAAATTTTTTGGTTTTTCCAGCAAATTTCGCTTAGTTTTCAGAAGTCTCTTTCTAACTTATAGACACACACATAAGTGTGTCCTTGTTCCACTCATTATAACCGAATTTTTGGACCAAAAAAATTTTATGCTTGGAACTAATTTTTCTAAACGCGATTTTTTTGTGATATTTCGAAGTTTTCTCATTAAATTAAATGGAAATTAAGATAAATTTCGCTATAAAATCATTTTAATTTTTTTGGTTTTTCCAGCAAATTTCGCTTAGTTTTCAGAAGTCTCTTTCTAACTTATAGACACACACATAAGTGTGTCCTTGTTCCACTCATTATAAACGAATTTTTGGACCAAAAAAATTTTACGCTTGGTACTAATTTTTCTAAACGCGATTTTTTTGTGATATTTCGAAGTTTTCTCATTAAATTAAATGGAAATTAAGATAAATTTCGCTATAAAATCATTTTAAATTTTTTGGTTTTTCCAGCAAATTTCGCTTAGTTTTCAGAAGTCTCTTTCTAACTTATAGACACACACATAAGTGTGTTCCACTCATTATAAACGAATTTTTGGACCAAAAAAATTTTACGCTTGGAACTAATTTTTCTAAACGCGATTTTTTGTGCAGTTTCGAAGATTTTTCGTTAAATTAAATGGAAATTAAGATAAGTTTCGCTATAAAATCATTTTTAATAATATTTTTTTGCAATTTTTTCGAAATATCGCCTCTATTACCACTCTTACGCTAAAATAAGATATTTGCAAAGTTGTAGAGAACTAAATTAGCTACAAGTTTTGTCTGACACTTTTTCCCGTAAAGTTACTAGATTACAAATTACGGCGGCTTAAAGTTGTAAAAATAATATTTTTTTGCAATTTTTTCGAAATATCGCCTCTATTACCACTCCTACGCTAAAATAAGATATTTGCAAAGTTGTAGAGAATTAAATTACCTACAAGTATTGTCTGACACATTTTCCAGTAGAGTCACTAGATTACAAATTACAGCGGAAAAAACTTTTTAAAATAAGGTTTTTTGACTATTTTTTCGAAATATTGCCTCTATTATCAGTATTATCCTAAAATGAGATATTTGCAAAGTTGTAGAGGATTAAATTAGCTACAAGTTTTGTCTAACACATTTTCCCATAAAGTCACTAGATTACAAATTACGGCGGCTTAAAGTTGTAAAAATAATATTTTTTTGCAATTTTTTCGAAATATCGCCTTTATTACCACTCTTACGCTAAAATAAGATATTTGGAAAGTTGTAGAGAATTAAATTACCTACAAGTATTGTCTGACACATTTTCCAGTAGAGTCACTAGATTACAAATTACAGCGGAAAAAACTTTTAAAAATAAGGTTTTTGATTATTTTTTCGAAATATCGCCTCTATTATCAGTATTACCCTAAAATAAGATATTTGCAAAGTTGTAGAGGATTAAATTAGCTACAAGTTTTGTCTAACACATTTTCCCGTAAAGTCACTAGATTACCAATTACAGCGGCTTAAAGTTTTAAAAATAATATTTTTTTGCAACTTTTTCGAAATATCACCTCTATTACCACTCTTACGCTAAAATAAGATATTTGGAAAGTTGTAGAGAATTAAATTACCTACAAGTATTGTCTGACACATTTTCCAGTAGAGTCACTAGATTACAAATTACAGCGGAAAAAACTTTTAAAAATAAGGTTTTTTGACTATTTTTTCGAAATATTGCCTCTATTATCAGTATTATCCTAAAATAAGAAATTTGCAAAGTTGTAGAGGATTAAATTAGCTACAAGTTTCGTCTAACACATTTTCCTGTAAAGTCACTAGATTAAAAAAATTAAGCTAAATTTCGCATAAAATCACTTTATAAATTTTTAGCTTTTTTCGGCAAGCTTCAAATTTATTGTTAAAAAAAATCAACAGTAATTATCGGAAGTGCATCTCAATGTTTTCATGGCTAATTAATTTACCTACATTATAATAATATTATAATTATTATTACATTATTATGTAAAATCTAACATATAAAATCATGTAGTTTTTTTTTATTACCAATAAAAAATCATAAAAGCCTCCTATATAATAAAATTCGCACCCAAAATCAATATTATACCTAAACATGTCCAAACCAACTCTTCTACTTCTTCTAACAACAATTTTCGTCGCCACATCGTTGCTTATGGTAACAAAAAAAAATTTTTTTTATAATTTTTTTTTAACTTAATTATTTTTTTTAGCAACTGAGTGACGCCAGAAGTTTTCAACAGGATGGAGATGGGGGCATGGACAGCGGTTCCAAACAAGGGGTAGTTGCAGCTAGTCACGTGCACACTGCTCAATGTTATGGGGGAAGAGGAACACCGCCTCGTAAGTAGTAGGCTATGAATAAAACTGATAAATTATGGTAATTTTTGTTTTTTTATTGTAGCACCGCCTACCACAACTACTGAAGCCGCTTGATGAAAATTAAATAAAATTGATTTACATATTAATAAATGAAATTATTTGATGAATTTTTTTTTGTCTGATTTCGACAGGATTATCCCAAAATCACTTTTTAATTAAGTTCATTTTCTATATTTTATTTTCACGTGTTATTTTTTTAACTATGCTGCCTAAAATTATTCATAATTATTATAATTTAATTAAATTTGTAAATTATTATGCGGAAACGCGTAATTTTCACCCTTTTGAATTCGTCGCTTAATTGGATTAAATACAAACAATTTTTTTGTATAAATTCCTAGGTGAGACTGTTAATGATTTAGTATAACATAGAAATTTTCACAAATTTATTAAAATGAATTCGATTTGTGTGGTTTTTTTATTGGGACTTAGTGCACTTTTGGTGAGTGGAATTTTTTTGACAATAAAATCCGGGTTTTTTTACGGATTTTCACACAGTTTGAATTTTCCAGTAGAATGAACTTATTTCTTGATAACAAAGCAAACCGCAAAGAAATCTGTCAAAATTTCAAAGTTTTATAACAGTTTTAAGAGCACAAAGTCGAAAATAGACAATTTTTTTAAGCGAGTTTTTCGTAGGCGATGAAAACCGGAATTATTGACGGATTTTAATTTTGTTTGATTTTCCTAATAAAACTAACTCATTTCTTTCTAATAAAGCAAACCGCAAGAAAATCTGTTGATTTTTCACAGTTTTATGACATTTTAAAGGCGCGAAAGTAATAAAATGGCATAATTTTTTAAGCGAGTTTTTAGTAGGCTATAAAAACCTGAATTTTAGACAGATTTTCATTTTGTTTCATTTTTCTAGTAAAACTAACTCATTTCTTTCTAATAAAGCAAACCGCAAGAAAATCTGTTAATTTTTCCCAGTTTTATGACAGTTTAAAGGCGCGAAAGTAAAAAAATTGCATAATTTTTAAGCGAGTCTTTAGTAGGCTATAAAAACCGGAATTTTCGACTGATTTTCATTTTGTTTGATTTTCCTAGTAAAACTAACTCATTTCTTTCTAATAAACAAACCGCAAGAAAATCTGTTAATTTTTCCCAGTTTTATGACATTTTAAAGGCGCGAAAGTAAAAAAAATTGCATAATTTTTAAGCGAGTCTTTAGTAGGCTATAAAAACCGGAATTTTCGACGGATTTTCATTTTGTTTCGTTTTCCTAGTAAAACTAACTCATTTCTTTCTAATAAAGCAAACCGCAAGAAAATCTGTTAATTTTTCCCAGTTTTATGACAGTTTAAAGGCGCGAAAGTAAAAAAATTGCATAATTTTTAAGTGAGTTTTTAGCAGGCTATAAAAACCGGAATTTTCGACGGATTTTCATTTTGTTTGATTTTCCTAGTAAAACTAACTCATTTCTTTTTAATAAAGCAAACCGCAAGAAAATCTGTTAATTTTTCCAAGTTTTATGACAGTTTAAAGGCGCGAAAGTAAAAAAATTGCATAATTTTTAAGCGAGTTTTTAGTAAACTATAAAAACCGGAATTTTCGACTGATTTCCATTTAGTTTGATTTTCCTAGTAAAACTAACTCATTTCTTTCTAATAAAGCAAACCACAAGAAAATCTGTTAATTTTTCTTAGTTTTATGACAGTTTAGCGCGAAAGTAAAAAAATTGCTTAATTTTTAAGCGAGTTTTTAGTAGGCTATAAAAACCGGAATTTTCGACGGATTTTCATTTTGTTTCATTTTCCTAGTAAAACTAACTCATTTCTTTCTAAGAAAGCAAACCGCAAGAAAATCTGTTAATTTTTCTTAGTTTTATGACAGTTTAAAGGCGCGAAAGTCAAAAAATTGCATCATTTTTAAGCGAGTTTTTAGTAGGCTATAAAAACCGGAATTTTCGACGGATTTTCATTTTGTTTCATTTTCCTAGAAAAACTATCTCATTTCTTTCTAATAAAGCAAACCACAAGAAAATCTGTTAATTTTTCACAGTTTTATGACATTTTAAAGGCGCGAAAGTAATAAAATGGCATAATTTTTCAAGCGAGTTTTTAGTAGGCTATAAAACTGTAATTTTCGACGGATTTTCATTTTGTTTGATTTTCCTAGTAAAACTAACTCATTTCTTTCTAATAAAGCAAACCGCAAGAAAATCTGTTAATTTTTCCCAGTTTTATGACAGTTTAAAGGCGCGAAAGTAAAAAAATTGCATAATTTTTAAGTGAGTTTTTAGCAGGCTATAAAAACCGGAATTTTAGACGGATTTTCATTTTGTTTCATTTTCCTATTAAAACTAACTCATTTCTTTCTAATAAAGCAAACCGCAAGAAAATCTGTTAATTTTTCCCAGTTTGATGACAGTTTAAAGGCGCGAAAGTAAAAAAATTGCATAATTTTTAAGCGAGTCTTTAGCAGGTTATAAAAACCGGAATTTTCGACGGATTTTAATTCTGTTTGAAATTTCTACTAAAATTAGTTTATTTCTTAATAACAAAGCAACCTGCAAAGAAATCCGATAAATTTTCCAACTTTTATAACAGTAGAAAAGAGCACAAGTCGAAAAAGTTAAAAAAATTCATAAATATATAAAAAAAATTGTAAATCATCCACAATAATATCAAACTCAAATACCAAATTTTTTTCTAGTGCTTCTCTAATGCCCTTCCAGCCGCCCAAAATGGCCAGGGTCAAACTACTGGCCAAACCCAAGGTGGAGTGGGAGGAGGATTTGGAGGAACCGCCGGGTTAGGTTTTCAAGTTGGAGGACAAGCTGGTGCTGGTGCTGGAGCTGGAGCTGGAGGACAACGCCAACCTGGGGTTATAGCCCATCAACACACCGCTGCTTGTAATGGAGGAGGAGGAAGAGGAGCTACAGCCGCCCCTGCGACCACAGCTGCGTCCGGTTGATTTCAGGATTATTTTATGTAACTTTTATTTTTGAGTATATAAAGTTCATTAAGAGATAATTTCTGTGTTTTTTTATGTAATTTAATTAATTTCCTGTGTGTACAAGATTTTTTTTTTTAATAATCGTGTTAACATGCAGGATAATAACTAAAATCCGTTGGAGTTTACTATAAAAGTTTCGAAGTAAAATCAGAGATAATCAAATAAAATAAAGTAAAACCGTGAAAAATTGCACAATATTTAAAAAAGCCAACATGAAAAGTGTCGCTGTGTTCCTCTTCGCCACTATGGTCATCATGGTGATTTTGGTAAGTCTCTTTCGCCCTCAAAAAAAATTTAGTTCTAACTAAATCACATAAAATGAATTTTTTTTTATTTTTTAGGGTGAGGCTGTCGTCTCCTGTCAAGGTGGTGGTGCCGAAGGCGGTGCTGGAGGTGGCGCTGAAATGGGCGCTAGTGCTGGTTTTGGCGTGGGCGGGGGCTTTGGTGCTAAAGCTGGAGCTGGAGCGGGTGGAGGAGCCGGAGCAGGAGGAAAATAAAACCGACATCCGACAGCTATTTTTTATTATTTCTTTCTAGGGATAAATAGAAAATGTAATCATGTTATTTTGCTTTTAGTCGGGTTAATAAGTAGTTAATAAAGTGATAAAATACAAATTTTTGTGGTTTATTTGATGGAAATTTGTTAAAATTTTAAAAATTCTACGCAATTTTGTTTTGGTACAAAATATTTTTTTAGGAGTCTAGTAAGCTATAAAATCCGGATAAATAAGTAAAATAAATATACAAGTACGTAAATACGTTCTTCAGCTTTGTAATAAAGGAAATTTTAGTGAAATCCGACCAGCGGTGCCAAAACTGTGATTATTTAAAGGCGGCAACCTCAAAATTGATCAATTTTTTAACATGCACATTTAATGACATAAAAATGATATAAAAAAAGTCGCTACAAAGTTCATGATTTTTTCTTAGATTAAACCATTATTCACCTTTATATCAAAGGAAATTTTAGTGAAATCCGATCAGCGGTTCCAAAACTGTGATTATTTAAAAGCGGCAACCTAAAAATTGAACAATATTTTTAAAGACGCAGAAATTAGTATAAAAGAAGTCGCTACAAAGTTCATGATTTTTTCTTACATTAAACCATTATTCGTCTTTGTATCAAAGGAAATTTTAGTGAAATCCGATCAGCGGTTCCAAAACTGTGATTATTTAAAGCGGCAACTTAAAAATTGAACAATATTTTTAAAGACGCAAAAATTAGTATAAAAGAAGTCGCTACAAAGTTCATGATTTTTTCTTACATTAAACCATTATTCGCCTTTGTATCAAAGGAAATTTTAGTGAAATCCGATCAGCGGTTCCAAAACTGTGATTATTTAAAGCGGCAACTTAAAAATTGAACAATATTTTTAAAGACGCAAAAATTAGTATAAAAGAAGTCGCTACAAAGTTCATGATTTTTTCTTAGATTAAACCATTATTCGCCTTTGTGTCAAAGGAAATTTTAGTGAAATCCGATCAGCGGTTCCAAAACTGTGATTATTTAAAAGCGGCAACCTAAAAATTGAACAATATTTTTAAAGACGCAAAAATTAGTATAAAAGAAGTCGCTACAAAGTTAATGATTTTTTCTTAGATTAAACCATTATTCACCTTTATATCAAAGGAAATTTTAGTGAAATCCGATCAGCGGTTCCAAAACTGTGATTATTTAAAAGCGGCAACCTAAAAATTGAACAATATTTTTAAAGACGCAAAAATTAGTATAAAAGAAGTCGCTACAAAGTTCATGATTTTTTCTTAGATTAAACCATTATTCGCCTTTGTATCAAAGGAAATTTTAGTGAAATCCGATCAGCGGTTCCAAAACTGTGATTATTTAAAGCGGCAACTTAAAAATTGAACAATATTTTTAAAGACGCAAAAATTAGTATAAAAGAAGTCGCTACAAAGTTCATGATTTTTTCTTACATTAAACTTTTATTTAAAACTCGCTTCTATTTCCTACAGTTTTGCCAAATAATCAACGTAAACTGTTCTAAAATGACTAAGGGAGTAGTGGGTTAATATTGTGAGTGATTTACGAACACTAAACGGAAGTTTTATTTAATTATTGACAACTTTTACATACATTACACATTAAAATTATTACACCAGCAACAAATTCTAATTACATTTGACTTATAATATATTAAATTGGTTTCTTATCACATATATTAAGTACTTAACATTGGGATGTACACGATTTAACTTTAGCTCCCTTTTAGGGGCTCTACATAAAAACAAAATTTACTTGGCCTTTTTCCCCTCATTCCTTCGATCATTAACATCAATAATCGCCAAGTTTTGCGCAGCCACAACACAGTGAAGCACGGAAATCGCGGATTTTACCACAGCGATGGGTGCGCTTAGGTACAAAATAATCCGAAATAAAGCCACACCTGCAACTGAGTTTAAGCTTAAATAAAACAGAGCTCGCTTTATATTTTACGCTACTCACTCAGTGGTCCCTCGACGAAGTACAAAAGGTACAAAGCGGCGTAAAACGCCTCGTTTCCAGCACACATGAAGAACAAAACTGCCCGGTTTGTGTAGTACAAACTCATAATCGGATTTTCCGCCATGGAAACGAATTTGTGGCTAGTTTTGCCTTGTAGGATAGATCTAAGGGGACAAACGCTTTTAGCTAGAAGTTCTCAGGTGACAACACGCACTTACGTGTGTAAGTAGATCCAATGGCAGGCGATGTCAACACAGATGGAAATTATGAACCAAAACATGTATTTTGGGTAGAAGTGCGCCAGCACCACGCACAAGCCCATTGTACCACATCGGTCAGTCAACTGGTCAAGCATGCCACCGAATTTCGTGCTTTGGTTGAAGTATCTACACAAAAACAACCACCAACAACTAAAAGAAATAATTACCAATATTTTAATACCTTGCGGCGTGTCCATCGAACGCATCGAGCAACGCGGACACAACATAGCAAACCACAGCAATCACATAGTGGGTTGGCATGAAATAAAACGAGACAACCGCCAGAATTATCCTGGCGTAGCCTAAAACATCGGTTGGAAAATTTTGAGGTTAAGTAACAAAGCGAACTCACCGATGATGTTTGGCACGAATAGGAAGATGTTTTCTTGCGACATTTTCGTTTATTTAGACGAGCTTCCGTGCAGAAGAGGTAATTATTGATGGATTATATCCTATTAAAATAAGTAAACATGCGCCAGGACGCCCAACTAACTTATAATTAGTAAACTGTATTATCGATCGGATTAGATTACGACAAACACACACAGATGGCACTAGGAGTAATCTATTTTAAATTTAATAATACTACACAAATCTTTATCACAAATTCCACTTAAATTGATGGATTATATTGAACAAATCCCATTAAAATTATGTAAACATGCGCCAGGACGCGCAACTAAGCTAACTTATTAAAGTTAGTAAACTGTATTATCGATCGGATTAGATTACGACAAACACACACAGATGGCACTAGGAGTAATCTATTTTAAATTTAATAATACTACACAAATCTTTATCACAAATTCCACTTAAATTGATGGATTATATTGAACAAATCCCATTAAAATTATGTAAACATGCGCCAGGACGCGCAGCTAAGCTAACTTATTAAAATTAGTAAACTGTATTATCGATCGGATTAAATTACGACAAACACACACAGATGGCACTAGGAGTAATCTATTTTAAATTTAATAATACTACACAAATCTTTATCACAAATTCCACTTAAATTGATGGATTATATTGAACAAATTCCATTAAAATTATGTAAACATGCGCCAGGACGCGCAACTAAGCTAACTTATTAAAATTAGTAAACTGTATTACCGATCGGATTAAATTACGACAAACACACACAGATGGCACTAGGAGTAATCTATTTTAAATTTAGTAATACTACACAAATCTTTATCACAAATTCCACTTAAATTGATGGATTATATTGAACAAATCCCATTAAAATTATGTAAACATGCGCCAGGAAGCGCAGCTAAGCTAACTTATTAAAATTAGTAAACTGTATTATCGATCGGATTAAATTACGACAAACACACACAGATGGCACTAGGAGTAATCTATTTTAAATTTAATAATACTACACAAATCTTTATCACAAATTCCACTTAAATTGATGGATTATATTGAACAAATCCCATTAAAATTATGTAAACATGCGCCAGGACGCGCAACTAAGCTAACTTATTAAAGTTAGTAAACTGTATTATCGATCGGATTAAATTACGACAAACACACATAGATGGCACTAGGAGTAATCGATTTATTTTAAATTTAATAATAATACACAAATTTATCACAAATTCGACTTGATTGTGCTGGTTTTCCACGTGGGTTTGCTAGAATCAATCGGTTGTTCCATAGCTTGTTCCACAAACACCAAGTTCCAATCATAGTCAACTAGAATGACTGTATGCGCCCTAAAACACCAAAATCACTAAAACTCCCTCGTCCAAATCGTCGTTTACCTTGTTCCGTATCCGGCTGGTTCTATTTTGACGAAAATCGAGCTTAAAAACTCGTACGCTGCAGGAGCTCGCTTCTCCAACTCCTCGTCGGGTAAACAACTGGAAATTAATCATAATCACTGCCTAAACATCCTACAGTACTTTACCTGGTTTCGTCTTTTAACAGCGTTAGCAGATCTTGGACTAGCTGGTCTTTTTCTTGGGGTTTTCGTATGATTTCTTCGAATTTTCTCTGACCTAACCTCACTTTGGTCAGGGGTGTTGTTACGGGACTGTTTCCGAAACCCAGGGTTTGTTTACCATGGAACACGTGGCTTTCCCGTGGAGTGTTGCTTGTGTGGAAAATGTGGGCATCGGTTTTGCTGTAATTAGCCAGAAAAATTAAATTTCAAACTTTGTTGTTACTTTAACCATAAACTAGTGTATTGTTGGTTGCCTATGCTAATATAACGTTTATCCAAATAAAAATTAACTAAAATACAACAAAAACCTTGTTCAAGTTCCAGTATATAATCCTCACAAGTTTTATTCGTAATTCCAAAGTAAATAATTAAATTTATAGTTTAATATCGATTTGTGATTTTAACCACAAACTAATAGTTAGTGCCTAAAATAACACAACTAATTTAAACTTTTTTCTTCCAAATTTCAGTGAATTATAAACTAAAATACAAAAATTTTCTTATAATTCCAGTAGTAATCCTCGAATATACTTCAGTAATTTCAAAGTAACTAACTAAATTTGTATTTTTTTGGCAACTATTTGTAACTTTATCCACAAACCTCTAGTGTATTGTTAGTTGCCTACGCTAACAAAACTAACCTAACTTTTCCCCAAATTTCAGTGAAGTACAAATTAAAATAAGACAAAAACGTTGTTAAAATTCCACTAGTAATCCTCGGAAGTGTTTCTGTAAATTTAGTGGTGTATGTAACCTAACCTCAATTCCACAGCGACAAAGTTGTATCCATTGTAGATTTCCGGGGAGCGTTTCAAATTTTCCACAAATTGTTGTTCGGTTTTCGGCGTGGATTTCAAACAGTCAACCACCATGAACCCCCGTCCTGACGCATTGGCCACCTTCTCGCCGGTGATGTTTAATAACGCAGCAAAACAGTAGTAGTGTTGTTGTGTATCTGGCGTGGTTTTGGGGGCTACGCCTAGCCACATTCCGTTCTCCCGGCCCGGTTGCATGTCTTCACCTGAACAACCACAAATAAGCGGAGTTTGGTTAGTTGGAACTTGGACAAACCTCCGATTATTCCGCTTGGATGTTGATGGGCATCCAAAGCTGGCCTTTTGTAGTATTCATCGCGATTCGCCGCGACTATTAAGCGGTAGTCCGCGGGGGTGGCGTCTGGATTCACGTGGAGGAATAGTATGCACATTTCGAGGTAGGTTCGTGCTGGAATTGCGAGTCATTTGGTTATATAACCTCAAATTAAGTGCTGGGTAAACAGTGGGTTTTGTTGTGCTGGTAAATTGTACAAATATAAGTTAATCGCACCATTTTGTGTGTGTGCAGTAAGGGTGAGCATAGGCGTCGCCACACGGGGGGTGCCAATTTTATTTTATAGATTTTCACAGTTTTTGTAGTACGCTTCTAGTGCAAATGACAGTTGCCTTTGTTGGAACATTACAACACCACCACGGTTGTATTAGAATAAAATAGTTCAAACGTACCACGTATTTACAGCTTAAATTATCTGCCCCCCATCAGGAAACCGTCGTCGACGCCCATGCCGCGATTAAAATGTTGTTTTTACTAATTATGTTGCTTTGTAGATTTGTTATGGTGTCAAGGTTGAAAAATCGCTGATCGACCTTGGTGGCATTACCATAAAAATAATCACAACTAGCCCATACTACCACGTCCAGTCTGTTAATGTCTCCAGTTAGCGTTTCGCAATAATTAACATTAGCAGTGGAAAAAATGAAGGCCAAAAGTTGGGTACTTTTTTCCAAATTGGCAGTGTATTATTGTCGCTTCTCGAATCATATAAAATACCTACAAATGAAGGCCAAGAATTTGGTGCTTTTTTCAAGATTGATATTTTAATGTAGATTATCGCATCGTTTTAATTAGTGGAGATTGGAAAAGTTTTTTTATCAGCACGATGACTGAGAGTGAATGTTTGGCTGCGATTAAAGTGGAAGATAATGGGATGATGTTATTACGAAACGGTGAGCACTAAAGATTGTAAATGTTTGTTTGGGACTAGCAGTGTTTCGCACGATATGTCTAGTCAACTAAAAGGTTTTTTTCCATGGTGGAATTGAAATTTTTGCAATGGCACCACGGAAAACTGTCTGTAAAAATCGGAATTTTTGACGGATTTTCATTTTGTTTGAATTTCCTAGTAAAATTAACTTTATTCTTTATAACAAATCAAGCCGCAATAAAATCCGATAATTTTTGCAAGTTTTATGACAGTTTAAAAGAGCGAAAGTCGAAAAATTTACTAATTTTTTTAAGCGAGTGTTTAGTAGGCTATAAAAACCGGAATTTTCGACGGATTTTCATTTTGTTTCATTTTTCTACTAAACCTAACTCATTTCTTTCTAATAAAACAAACCGCAAGAAAATCTGTTAATTTTTCCCAGTTTTATAACAGTTTAAAAGCACGAAAGTAAAAAAATTGTATAATTTTTTAAGCGAGTCTTTAGTAGGCTATAAAAACCGGAATTTTGGACGGATTTTCATTTTATTTCATTTTTCTAGTAAAACTAACTCATTTCTTTCTAATAAAGCAAACCGCAAGAAAATCTGTTAATTTTTCACAGTTTTATGACAGTTCAAAGGCGCGAAAGTAAAAAAATTTCATAATTTTTAAGCGAGTTTTTAGTAGGCTATAAAAACCGGAATTTTCGACGGATTTTCATTTTGTTTGATTCTCCTAGTAAAACTAACTCATTTCTTTCTAATAAAGCAAACCGCAAGAAAATCTGTTAATTTTTCCAAGTTTTATAACAGTTTAAAAGCGCGAAAGTAAAAAAATTGTATAATTTTTTAAGCGAGTCTTTAGTAGGCTATAAAAACCGGAATTTTCGACGGATTTTCATTTTATTTCATTTTTCTAGTAAAACTAACTCATTTCTTTCTAATAAAGCAAACCGCAAGAAAATCTGTTAATTTTTCACAGTTTTATGACAGTTCAAAGGCGCGAAAGTAAAAAAATTGCATTATTTTTAAGCCAGTTTTTAGTAGACTATAAAAACCGGAATTTTCGACGGATTTTCATTTTGTTTCATTTTCCTACTAAACCTAACTCATTTCTTTCTAATAAAACAAACTGCAAGAAAATCTGTTAATTTTTCCAAGTTTTATGACAATTTAAAGGCGCGAAAGTAAAAATATTACATAATTTTTAAGCGAGTTTTTAGTAGGCTATAAAACCGGAATTTTCGACGGATTTTCATTTTGTTTGATTTTCCTAGTAAAACTAACTCATTTCTTTCTTATAAAGCAAACCGCAAGAAAATCTGTTAATTTTTCCAAATTTTATGACAATTTAAAGGCGCGAAAGTAAAAATATTACATAATTTTTAAGCGAGTCTTTAGTAGGCTATAAAAACCGAAATTTTCGACTGATTTTCATTTTCTTTGATTTTCCTAGTAAAACTAACTCATCTCTTTCTAATAAAGCAAACCGCAAGAAAATCTGTTAATTTTTCCCAGTTTTATGACAGTTTAAAGGCGCGAAAGTAAAAAAATTGCATAATTTTTAAGCGAGTCTTTAGTAGGCTATAAAAACCAGAATTTTCGACTGATTTTCATTAAGTTTGATTTTCCTAGTAAAACTAACTCATTTATTTCTAATAAAGCAAACCGCAAGAAAATATGTTCATTTTTCCCAGTTTTATGACAGTTTAAAGGAGCGAAAATAAAAAAATTGCATAATTTTTAAGCGAGTTTTTAGTAGGCTATAAAAACCGGAATTTTCGACGGATTTTCATTTTGTTTCATTTTCCAACTAAAACTAACTCATTTATTTTTAACAAAGCCAACCGCAAGAAAATCTGTTAATTTTTCCCAGTTTTATGACAGTTTAAAGACGCGAAAGTAAAAAAATTGCATAATTTTTAAGCGAGTCTTTAGTAGGCTATAAAAACCGGAATTTTCGACGGATTTTAATTTTGTTTGATTTCCCTAGTAAAACTAACTTTATTCTTTGTAACAAAGCAAACCACAAGAAAATCTGATAATTTTTCCAGATTTTATGACAACTCTTGTGGTGCAAACGGCCTTTTTGCAACTGCACCTCGGAAAAAAATTCCACCACGGTTATTTCTCAAATCGAATTAGTTCAAATGTAACTCGATTTAAAATTCGAAACCATCAATGCTCGATCCATAATTATTTTTGTTATGTAATTAAAACTGATAAGCACCTATAGTTTATCTCTATCATTATACACACACCATTTATTATCAGTAGTTATTCCGAGGAAAAACGCACGCAATATTTAGTGCTTAATAAAACTGGAAATTGTGTCATATGGCACATGAACTTTATCTGAACTCGAACTCGCTGTCGAAAGCATGATGTTATTATATTAATTTTGTTCTGTTATATTTTGTAAGATGCGTGGCAAGCATCGCCTTAAACCTGGTTAGAAGTTTGCAACTTCTTTCTACTTAATTAATTTATGGAGATTTTTTTTGGTTTGTTGTAGGTCATCCAGAGAAACTACACATTCAACTAGTGCACTACAAGCAAAAATATAATTGGGACTGCGGTGTGGCATGTGTTTTAATGGTTTTGTCTCGGACGAATCGCCAGCATTTTATCAGTAACTTCCATCAAGTATGTAAGCGTGAAGGTTTTAATCGAAGGTGAGTTTTGTGGATCAAATTAAAACCAAATCGCAAGAAAATCTGTTAATTTTTCCCAGTTTTATGACAGTTTAAAATCGCGAAAGTAAAAAAATTGCATAATTTTTAAGCGAGTCTTTAGTAGGCTATAAAAACCGGAATTTTCGACGGATTTTCATTTTGTTTGATTTTCCTAGTAAAACTAACTCATTCTTTCTAATAAAGCAAACCACAAGAAAATCTGCTAATTTTTCCCAGTTTTATAACAGTTTAAAAGGGTGAAAGTAAAAAAATTGCATAATTTTTAAGCGAGTGTTTAGTAGGCTATAAAAACCGGAATTTTCGACGGATTTTCATTTTGTTATCATTTTCCTAGTAAAACTAGCTCATTTCTTTCAAATAAAGCAAACCGCAAGAAAATCTGTTAATTTTTCCCAGTTTTATGACAGTTTAAATGCGCGAAAGTAAAAAAATTGCATAATTTTTAAGCGAGTGTTTAGTAGGCTATAAAAACCGGAATTTTCGACGGATTTTCATTTTGTTTCATTTTCCTAGTAAAACTAGCTCATTTTTTTCTAATAAAGCAAACCGCAAGAAAATCTGTTAATTTTTCCCAGTTTTATGACAGTTTAAAGGCGCGAAAGTAAAAAAATTGCATAATTTTTAAGCGAGTGTTTAGTAGGCTATAAAAACCGGAATTTTCGACGGATTTTCATTTTGTTTCATTTTCCTAGTAAAACTAACTCATTTATTTCTAATAAAGCAAACCGCAAGAAAATCAGTTAATTTTTCCCAGTTTTATGACAGTTTAAAGGCGCGAAAGTAAAAAAATTGCATAATTTTTAAGCGAGTTTTTAGCACGCTATAAAAACCGGAATTTTCGACGGATTTTCATTTTGTTTGATTTTCCTGGTAAAATCAACTTATTTCTTTGTAACAAAGTGAACCGCAATAAAATCTGATAATTTTTGCAATTTTTATGACAGTTTAAAGGAGCGAAGCTCGAGAAATTGAATAAATTTACTAAATTAAATTATTATTTTGTTTTTTCAGTACATGGACAATAGACTTATGTTATTTATTGCACAAATACAAGACGAAGCACACTTTTTATACAGTAACTTTAGGCGTACATCCCGGTTACCGTGGCAACACTTTTTACCACCACATCCTGACGAAAGTAAGCTAAAAATAAATCAAGCTCAATGATTTTGTTTTAATGTAGCATTTTCCCCCCTCCACTAGGACGAAACCAGAGTGAATGACAAATTCGACAAAGCGCCATCTCACGGCCTAACCATCCACCAAGCTTCAGTGACCCTGCCGCAAATTTTGGACCATTTGATAAATGGTCCGGTGATACTTCTTACAAATGCAAGACTGCTCAACTGTGATATATGCAAATTGAATAAACTTTCAACGGAATTGAGAAAGTGCATTCCATGGCCAGTGCCGTACCAGGGACATTATATTGTTTTATGTGGCTATGACGTGAATTTCCACAGGGCGTTTTATAGGAATCCCTCGTTTAATGATCGTAAGGATTATGTGAGGATGGTTAAGAGTTTTTTTAATTTTGTTGTTGTAGATGTTTGTGTTATGTCGTTGGAATCGCTGGAAAAGGCCAGGAAAAGTTACGGAACTGACGAGGACACAATTTTTGTTTTTAGTTGAAGAAAACTAGTTCTTTTTGTTTTGTTTTGTTTTTATCTTAGTATAATTGTACTTATGTTATAGTTTATTTATGAATATAAATTTAATTTTTTTTAGAGAGTTTAAAGTAGTCAATAAAATCCGAAATTTTCCACGGATTTTAATTCTGTTTGATTTTCTTAGTAAAATTAACTTTATTCTTTGTAACAAACCAAACCGCAACGAAATCTGATTATTTTTCTAGATTTTATAACAGTTTTCAGGAGCAATAGTCCAAAAATTGAATAATTTTATAAGCGAGTCTATAGTAGGCTATAAAATCCGGAATTTTGGCGGGATTTTCATTTTGTTTGAATTTTCTAGTAATAGTTATTTGGTTCTTTGTAAAAAATCAAACCCCAAGAAAATCTGTCAATTTTTCGAATTTTTGTGACAATTTTAAGGACACAAAATCTAAATTTGTATCATTTTTTTAAGCGAATTTTTAGTAGGTAATAAAATCCGTAATTTTCGGGGGATTTTCATCCCGTTTGAATTTTCTAGTAAAACCAACCTGTCTCTTTATAACAAAGCAAACCGGAAGGAAATCTGATTATTTTTCTACATTTTATAACAGTTTTCAGGAGCAAAAATTGAATAATTTTGTAAGCGAGTTTATAGTAGGCTATAAAATCCGGAATTTTGAAGGGATTTTCATTTTGTTTGAATTTTCTAGTAAAACTTACTTGGTTCTTTGTAAAAAATCAAACCCCAAGAAAATCTGTCAATTTTTCGAATTTTTGTGACAATTTTAAGGACAAAATCCAAATTTATATCATTTTTTTAAGCGAATTTTTAGTAGGTCATAAAGTCCGTAATTTTCGGGGGATTTTCATCCCGTTTGAATTTTCTAGTAAAATCAACCTGTCTCTTTATAACAAAGCAAACCGTAAAAAAATCTGATTATTTTTCTAGATTTTACGACATTTTTAAGGACAAAACCTAAAATTGTGGTACCTACAGTTTAAAGGAACGAAATTTCCCGCCAAAATACCAGGAGTAAATTTGTTATATGGCGGGAAATCACCTCTTCGCTTTTCTGTTATCCTGATACCAGGAGCAAAAAAGTTCATAGAAATTTTCATAAATTAACTAAATGCTTAGGCATGCAACACAACATACGTTATGGTGAATATCTGGTTGCCTACTTCTATATACCCAATACAAAAAAATTCCCGCCAAAATATCAGGAGGTAGTTAATGGCGGGAAAACACCTCCTCGCATTTCTGCTACTCTGATACCAGGAGCAATATTTCGTAGAAATTTTCCTAAATATTAAATTAAATATAATATTTAGATATGCAACACAATATAGTTTTTGGTGTATATCTGGTTGCCTGCCTATTTTAATAAAAACTGTAGCTTACAAAAAGTTCCCGCCAAAATATCAGGAGCAAGTTTATGGCGGGAAAACACCTCCTCGCATTTCTGCTACTCTGATACCAGGAGCAATATTTCATAAAAATTTTATTAAATATTAAATTAAACCTAATATTTAAATATGCAACACAATATAGTTTTTGGTGTATATCTGGTTGCCTAGCTACTTAAATAAAATTGTAATATACAAAAAGTTCCCGCCAAAATGCCAGGAGCAAGTTTATGGCGGAAAAACACCTCCTCGCATTTCTGCTACTCTGATACCAGGAGCAATATTTCATAGAAATTTTCCTAAATATTTAATTAATTAAACTTAATATTTAGATATGCAACACAATATACCTTTCAGTGTATATCTGGTTGCCTACATTTACATTTTCACTGTATCTAAAATTCGAAATTTTCAACGGATTTTCGTTTTATTTGATTTTTCTTATAGAACCAACTTATTTCTTTGTAACAAAGCAACCCCCAACGAAATCTGATAATTTTTTCCAGTTTTACGACAGTTTAAAGGACACAAAAAAAACGAAATAAATTTTCAAACTTTATTTTAGAAAATAATGGTTCTCCTTACAAATATAATTTGTTTTGTTTTTACCTTACTATAATGTACTTATGTAGTTGTGTTACTTGTTTATTTACGAATATAAATGTCTATTATACAACATACAGGGCGTAATAGTTAAAAAAATCATTTTTTTCTAACGATTACCACCTGAACATTTTCCTTATATTTTTTTGGTAACAAAGGCACAAAAATCTCTTTATTTACTACAAAACTAAAACTTTAAGTAGATAATAATAATAAAAGAACAACCACAAATTCATCCTATATAACTAATTTTAATTTGTAAAAATCACACGTAGATTATCTTTATTTTATTTCAAACAGAACACAAAGTTTCCTCTTTTGTAAGTTGGCAAAAAAACTAAACTATAAAATATCGTATATAAAACAATTCAATCTGAATATATTTACAGGTAGATTTTTGGAACGAATAACCAAACGCGACATAAAAATTTCAGTACATTTTGTTCCTTATAATCTAACCCATAAAAAAAACTTATTCTTTCACAAATATATCTCTGTTTTAATATACAATAATATATATTTTTTTTATAAAACTGTACAACAAAATATTCATTCTATTTAATATATAAACATGACGACAAAATTACCAAACAAAAAAAAAACGCTCTAAACTAAAAGAGTTACTTGCGTGTTTTCCCAACGATTTTTCGGAGGTTAGCTGTGGTCTTCTGCTGGATGCGCTTCCTTAAACTTAGTGACTTTTGACTGTTGATTTTTGGTACTTTCGCCACTTTAGGCGATTTCTTCACAGCTGAAACAAAAGTTCAAAGTTAAAGTCACGAAAAATGCATAAAACCACCAGATCCAAACTGCCTGATTTTTTTGTGAACAAAACCAACATTCAACTTTACAACAAAGTAAATTTGACTAAAATCCGACCAGTGGTTACCAAACTGTGAATTTTTTAAAACAGTCGCTAGAAAATTATGCCGTTTTTCACAAGTTCAATTTTGAGGCTACAAAAACGCGTAAAATTACCAGATACAAACTGCTTGAATTTTTTCAGAATAAAAGCAACATTCAGCTTTGCAACAAACTAAATTTGACCAAAATCCAACCAGTAGTTCCAAAACTATAAATTTTTTTAAACAGTCGCTCGAAAATTAGACCATTTTAGAAGTCGAACTTTGAGGTTTAGAAAAAAGCATAAAACCACCAGATACAAACTGTCTGATTTTTTGAGAATAAAACCAACATTCAGCTTTACAACAAAGTAAATTTGACTAAAATCCGACCAGTGGTTACCAAACTGTGAATTTTTTAAAACAGTCGCTAGAAAATTATGCCGTTTTTCACAAGTTAATTTTGAGGCTACAAAAACGCGTAAAATTACCAGATACAAACTGCTTGAATTTTTTCAGAATAAAAGCAACATTCAGCTTTGCAACAAACTAAATTTGACCAAAATCCAACCAGTAGTTCCAAAACTATAAATTTTTTTAAACAGTCGCTCGAAAATTAGACCATTTTAGAAGTCGAACTTTGAGGTTTAGAAAAAAGCATAAAACCACCAGATACAAACTGTCTGATTTTTTGTGAATAAAACCAACATTCAGCTTTACAACAAAGTAAATTTGACTAAAATCCGACCAGTGGTTACCAAACTGTGAATTTTTTAAAACAGTCGCTAGAAAATTATGCCATTTTTCACAAGTTAATTTTGAGGCTACAAAAACGCGTAAAATTACCAGATACAAACTGCTTGAATTTTTTCAGAATAAAAGCAACATTCAGCTTTGCAACAAACTAAATTTGACCAAAATCCAACCAGTAGTTACAAAACTATAATTTTTTTTAACCAGTCGCTCGAAAATTAGACCATTTTAGAAGTCTAACTTTGAGGTCACGAAAAAAGCTAAAAACCACCAGATACAAACTGCCTGAATTTTTTGTGAATAAAACCAACATTCAGCTTTACAACAAAGTAAATTTGACTAAAATCCGACCAGTGGTTACCAAACTGTGATTTTTTTAAAACAGTCGCTAGAAAATTATGCCGTTTTTCACAAGTTCAATTTTGAGGCTACAAAAACGCGTAAAATTACCAGATACAAACTGCTTGAATTTTTTCAGAATAAAAGCAACATTCAGCTTTGCAACAAAGTAAATTTGACTAAAATCCGACCAGTAGTTCCAAAACTACAATTTTTTAAAACATTTGAACTAATTTGCCTGTAAACTTGAAGCAACAATTCCACCACAGAAAAAGTCATTTGCACCAAGTAATTTTAAAAACTTGACTTGATTAAAAATTTACTCACTTTTTGCTAGTTTAACCGAACCCCCACTCCTTGTACTCCTCCTCACCGCCTCCTTGCTGCTTTGCTTCGCCGTTCCTTCAGATTTTCTTTGGTTTTGCCACCGATTCGCCCCCACATCAACTTTCTTCTTACCCTTCGCCTTCACCTCCACCGCCTTCTGCTGCTGCTGGTGGTCAATTCGCATGCTCTTCCGTGGCTTCGGCGTCGTATCCTCATCTTCCAATTTCCTCTTCACCGGGTCTACGACTACAGGCGGATTGTTCCGTTTGGTGCTACGTAAATTGTGTCGATTGGCCCCACTGTTCTCTCCACGATGATGCTCCTCCTCCGCATCGATGGAACTGGATGAAATCTCATGGATTTGAATAGTGTTGTCTTCCGGCTGGTTTTGCGTCTGCGTTTGGTTCTCCTTATCGCTGTCTATGCTACTCAACCTCGGATCGAAGCTGGTGCTTTCCCGGAGTTTCGGCACAAAGTTGCGCTCTTTCAACGGAAAATTCGTGGAGATATCGCTGGAGGAAACGGAAGAAGAAGTGGTTTCCAAAGCGTCTTTCTTCTGGTCGTCCACAGGCGGCTCCTCAGGCTCCCCAGGGGCTTCCTCGGATTTCCCCTCCACTTCCTCGCCAGCCTCCTTATATCTAGTCATAATTTTCAAGCCACGATCTGGATAACTAGCCGCCTGGCTCTTCTTCCTATCCTTCAAAACTTGAGCCCTAGGCGGCCCTGGCGGGTCCAACATCAACGTCACCACTGAGGTATTATCCGCACGCATGCGCGTGGAGTGCCAACGTTCCAATGCGCGTTCTACCAACAGCTTACTGGGATTCAGCCAAGCTTTAAAAGTATTGTCCCCTCGCATGGCGGCTAGTTCATTGTGGAACTCCGCGTTTTGTACGATGTGCACCGCCATGGCTGGACTAAGCATGTTGTAGAGACCGTCAGTGCCAAAGATCAAACAGCGATGGATGTTGGTGTCGATTTGGATGACGGAACAGTCGGGATCAGGGGAGACGATGAATTGATTTATTTGGGAGTTGTAGGACCAGAGGTCGCCCAGACTGCGTGCCACGGCGAGGAAGGGGATCTCGTCGATGGGGGTGGAGCGGCGCACGGGGCCTTGGTGGCCGATTTTCGGCCGGTTCCATACAACTCGTGGTACACCTGGAAAAAAGTTGGGTAGTATTAGGGCGAAGAAAAAAATATTAAACCACCAGATATCAACTTATGGATTTTTTCACGAATAAAACCAACATCCAGCTTTGAAACGAAGCAAATTTGACTAAAATCCGACCAGTGGTTACCAAACTGTGAATTTTTTAAAACAGTCGCTAGAAAATTATGCAATTTTTCAAAGTTCAATTTTGAGGCTACAAAAACGCGTAAAATTACCAGATACAAACTGTTTGAATTTTTTTTTAATAAAAGCAACATTCAGCATTGCAACAAACTAAATTTGACCAAAATCCAACCAGTAGTTCCAAAACTATAATTTTTTTTAAACAGTCGCTCGAAAATTAGACCATTTTAGAAGTCTAACTTTGAGGTCACGAAAAAAGCATAAAACCACCAGATACAAAGTGCCTGATTTTTTTGTGAACAAAACCAACATTCAACTTTACAGCAAAGTAAATTTGACTAAAATCCGACCAGTGGTTCCCAAACTGTGAATTTTTTAAAACAGTCGCTAGAAAATTATGCAATTTTTCAAAGTTCAATTTTGAGGCTACAAAAACGCGTAAAATTACCAGTATTAACTGTCTGAATTTTTTCTGAATAAAAGCAACATTCAGCTTTGCAACAAACTAAATTTGACCAAAATCCAACCAGTAGTTCCAAAACTATAATTTTTTTTAAACAGTCGCTCGAAAATTAGACCATTTTAGAAGTCTAACTTTGAGGTGACGAAAAAAGCTTAAAACCACCAGATACAAACTGCCTGACTATTTTGTGAATAAAACCAACATTCAACTTTACAACAAAGTAAATTTGACTAAAATCCGACCAGTGGTTCCCAAACTGTGAATTTTTTAAAACAGTCGCTAGAAAATTATGCAATTTTTCAAAGTTCAATTTTGAGGCTACAAAAACGCGTAAAATTACCAGATACAAACTGCCTGAATTTTTTCTGAATAAAAGCAACATTCAGCTTTGCAACAAACTAGATTTGACCAAAATCCAACCAGTAGTTTCAAAACTATAATTTTTTTTAAACAGTCGCTCGAAAATTAGACCATTTTAGAAGTCTAACTTTGAGGTGACGAAAAAAGCATAAAACCACCAGATACAAACTGCCTGATTTTTTTGTGAATAAAACCAACATTCAGCTTTACAACAAAGTAAATTTGACTAAAATCCGACCAGTGGTTCCCAAACTGTGAATTTTTTAAAACAGTCGCTAGAAAATTATGCAATTTTTCAAAGTTCAATTTTGAGGCTACAAAAACGCGTAAAATTACCAGTATTAACTGTCTGAATTTTTTCTGAATAAAAGCAACATTCAGCTTTGCAACAAACTAAATTTGACCAAAATCCAACCAGTAGTTCCAAAACTATAATTTTTTTTAAACAGTCGCTCGAAAATTAGACCATTTTAGAAGTCTAACTTTGAGGTGACGAAAAAAGCTTAAAACCACCAGATACAAACTGCCTGACTTTTTTGTGAATATAACCAACATTCAGCTTTACAACAAAGTAAATTTGACTAAAATCCGACCAGTGGTTCCCAAACTGTGAATTTTTTAAAACAGTCGCTAGAAAATTATGCAATTTTTCAAAGTTCAATTTTGAGGCTACAAAAACGCGTAAAATTACCAGATACAAACTGTTTGAATTTTTTTTGAATAAAAGCAACATTCAGCTTTGCAACAAACTAGATTTGACCAAAATCCAACCAGTAGTTCCAAAACTATTAATTTTTTTAAACAGTCGCTCGAAAATTAGACCATTGATGTTGAGGTCACGAAAAAACCATAAAACCACCAGATACAAACTGCCTGATTTTTTTGTGAATAAAACCAACATTCTACTTTACAACAAAGTAAATTTGACTAAAATCCGACCAGTGGTTACCAAACTATGAATTTTTTAAAACTCGTACAAAAAGTGAGGTTATATACACCATAATTATTAAAATTAAATTATTAAATCCAATATTTCTCTGTAGGAAGACGCAAGTTTCGTCTAAACGCCCCAATTTCAACATACCGTGATTTAATAACACAACAAAGTGAGGTTAGGTTAACACAACCAGCTTTGTTTTGGCGCCAACGTATTTTTTTACAGTCTAACCTGATTTAGCCATGACTTTTCCACCACACTGTTCAATCCTGGTGATTTCCTCAATGTTTTCCGGTTTGTGGTCCCTAGTTAATGGCATAGCTTTCCAATCCGTGCTATCTGGTTCTTGGTAACCTAAAAATTTGCGATTTAGTCGAGTGTGGTGGTGATTATTATTCACGGTGCTAACCGAGGATTATCCCTGAGTCTCCTACATGTCCTATGTAGATTTTCCCACGTCTTATAAAAGCTACACTGGCAGTGGTGCCTGCGGTACTTGGTAAACCAGACGCAGTTTTTGGCCACTTTTCTACAAGGCAAAAATTAGCGTGAGGTGATTAGTATAGTGTGCGTTACCTTGTGCCTTCCACATAGCATAGTGCGTGGCTATGTAACCGTCCTTGATAGCCCTCAAAACATCCTCATCGTTGTCCGACCAGAAATTCTTGTGTTTGATGATGGTTTCCATCAAGTGCTCCTTGGCAAACGCTGCCGCCTCCGCACCACCATGCCCATCGTAAATCCCAAAAAACGCATACTCCAAATCCTTCTCGTCCTCGGTTTGCTGGTAAGCCACCGAGAAGAAATCCTCCATGTACCTGCGACCACCTTGACGGCAATGCCCAGTCACACGCAAATTCACCCCAATCGATGCTGGCATTTTCTTATAGTGCTATTATAGTGTCACGTTTGATTTAAACATTTATGTTTGTTGCTCTATTATTGCCATTCAAATTTCACACAAGTTTTTGTTTGTGGCGTAACTGTCACTGTCAACACGTTATCTATGCCAAATGCTACGACATGCAACTAGTGCGCTGGTTTCGCTAGTTTACCACTAAATTTAATGCCGTATGTCGTGGATGATATGCGTGTTCCACAGCGCCGTCTGTAGGTGATTGGTGGAGGAGTGTCGGTAAAGCAGGTGGGTTTATTAGCGACTGTACCAATAAATCGTAATTTGTTATTTATTTTATCTTACAAATAAACTCACAGTAGCTTAATGATAAATTGTACACTTACAATAATACAAATTGAATATTAAATGAATAAATTACATAAATGTAATAGATTTAACGAACTAAACAGGGATCTTTACTACCGATTACCACTTAGTTCGAGTATTCGTAAACAGATGTCACTTGTTAATTAATTTAATAAAATTACTTAATATTACCGAATTAACAATATAATATAATAGAAAATAAGCAGAAAATCATGCTCATTTTACTGCTGTAATAATTCTACATGTTACCACAGTATTTAAATAAAAATTACATTATCGAACTAAACAGGGATCTTTATTACCGATTACCACTTAGTTCGACTACTGGTAAACAGATGTCACTGGCTAATTAATTTAATTAAATTACTTAATATTACCGAATTAACAATATAATATAATATAAAATAAGCAGAAAGTAATGCTCATTTTACTGATGTAATAATTCTACATGCTACTACAGTATTTAAATAAAAACTTACATTATTAGTCTCCTTGCGCCATCTATGAGTCAGTAGACCAAGTTTTACTAAATTCAAACAATAGTCGTTATCTTTCAATAAACAATACGACATACTGTTTGCTCGTGAATAGTTTACACAAATTACTGGACGATTAAATTAATCTAGTCAAACATATAAACGCTACTATCTTAAATAAATACAGATCCCTGTAATTTTCCGCTGCTTCTCCAATAAAATCTCACGTTGGCTACATTGACTGTCATTAGTATCTAGTTGCCAAAATGTGTAGTTGTCAAACTTTGGTAAAACTTAAACAATAGTTAAATTGTTTTAGAAGTAATTAGCACGAAAATGGTATAAATTTGTATATTTTTGTCCTTTTCCCCAAGTTCTCCTTTCTATTTTTTAGTTCCTATAGTTAGTTTTTTTTCTATTATTCCGGACACGTAACAATTTTGTTGTACGTAGCTTATAATTAAATAAAACAAGGTAAGTTAAAGTAAACACGTTTATTGCTTGTTATTTTTTTTAAGTGATAATTGTTTTTTCCAGTATTATTTTATGTACTTAATATTCCCAACAACCTGGCGGCGTTTCCTCTGTAATTCCTACATCCTCCAACGCAGAACCAAAATGAGCCAGCACCTGAGCGAAGTACCGTGGGGTGTACGATTTCTACAAAAATTAACCGACAATTGTTGCCCCCGTTTGCATTTCAACCGCGAACTTTGGTGAGTGGTAACCAAAAAATTCGCGCTTAAAAACTAATTGTTTTGTTTTTGTTATTTTGTGGTTTTCCAGCTATCGAGCAAGTGTTGTTTTTCTAACCTATATTGCCTACATGTGCTACCATATGTCGCGTAAGCCAATCTCGGTGGTTAAGGCCGTTCTACATCGGAACTGTAGCTCGTTGACGCCACCAGCAAACGTGCAGCCTAACGGCACGTGGTGTGATTGGGCGCCATTCGGTAAGTAAGCTAACGTGGAAATTTTGTCTAATTCTGGCGAATACTGGGATTTTTTTAAGGTCAGCTTTGGGGCCTGCCAAAGTGCTTAAAATCACCAGATAAAAACCTCCTGATTTTTTCCCGAATAAAACCATCATTCATCTTTGCAACAAAGTAAATTTCACCAAAATCGGACCAGTGGTTCCCAAACTGTGAATTTTTTAAACAATGATCATCAGAAAACGCGATTTTTTCAAAGTGAAAGTTGAGGCTCCTAAAAAATCCAGAAATAATTCTTATAAACCCTTCGTGATTTTTTCCACAATAAAACCGTCATTCTCCTTTACAATAAAGTAATTTTGGCTAAAATCCGACCAGTGGTTCCCAAACTGTGAATTTTTTAAAACAGTCGCTCCAAAATTTTGCCATTTTTCCTAAGTTCAATTTTGAGACTACAAAAACGCGTAAAATTACCAGATAAAAACTGTCTGAATTTTTTCTGAATAAAACCATCATTCATCTTTGTAACAAAGTAAATTTCACCAAAATCGGACCAGTGGTTCCCAAAATGTGAATTTTTTAAACAATGATCATCAGAAAACGCGATTTTTTCAAAGAGAAAGTTGAGGCTCCTAAAAAATCCAGAAATAATTCTTATAAACCCTTCGTGATTTTTTCCACAATAAAACCGTCATTCTCCTTTACAATAAAGTAATTTTGGCTAAAATCCGACCAGTGGTTCCCAAACTGTGAATTTTTTAAAACAGTCGCTCCAAAATTTTGCCATTTTTCCTAAGTTCAATTTTGAGACTACAAAAACGCGTAAAATTACCAGATACAAACTGTCTGAATTTTTTCTGACTAAAAGCAACATTCAGCTTTGCAACAAAGTAAATTTCACCAAACTCGGACCAGTGGTTCCCAAACTGTGAATTTTTTAAACAATGATCATCAGAAAACGCGATTTTTTCAAAGTGAAAGTTGAGGCTCAAAAAAAATACAGAAATAATTCTTATAAACACTTCGTGATTTTTTCCACAATAAAACCGTCATTCTGCTTTACAATAAAGTAATTTTGGCTAAAATCCGACCAGTGGTTCCCAAACTGTGAATTTTTTAAAACAGTCGCTCCAAAATTTTGCCATTTTTCCTAAGTTCAATTTTGAGACTACAAAAACGCGTAAAATTACCAGATACAAACTGTCTGAATTTTTTCTGACTAAAAGCAACATTCAGCTTTGCAACAAACTAAATTTGACCAAAATCCAACCAGTAGTTCCAAAACTGTGAATTTTTTTAAACAATGATCATCAGAAAACGCGATTTTTTCAAAGTGAAAGTTGAGGCTCCTAAAAAATCCAGAAATAATTCTTATAAACCCTTCGTGATGTTTTCCACAATAAAGTAATTTTGGCTAAAATCCGACCAGTGGTTCCCAAACTGTGATTTTTTAAACAAGAATCGTAGAAAAACGCGATTTTATAAAAGGGGCCCCAAAAAATCCGTAAATAATATAAATAAACAATCGCGATTTTTCTTATGTAAATAAAACCATCATTCACCTTACTATTAAAGGTTTTTTATAAAAATCCCACCAGCCGTTCTAAAACTGTGAGTTTTTAAATGAACCACCCTCGAAAATCGTCGTTTTTTAAAAGTGCCCCAAAAAAAAATTATAATTAATCCAGATAAACAATTGGCGGTTTTTTTATAAATAAAACAAACATCCAGCTTTGCAAGAAAGTAAATTTCACCAAAATCTAACGAGTGGTTCCAAAACTTTGATTTTTTAAAACAGTCGCTCGAAAATTATATAATTTTTGCAAGTTCAATTTTGGGGCCTCCCAAAATACATAAAACCACCAGATCAGAACTTCGTGATTTTTTACGAAATAAAACCGTCAGTCTGCTTTACAATAAAGTAAATTTGGCTAAAATCCGACCAGTGGTTCCCAAACTGTGAATTTTTTAAACAATGATCATCAGAAAACGCGATTTTTTCAAAGTAGAAGTAGAGACTCCAAAAATTCCGTAAATAATATAAATAAACAATCGCGATTTTTCTTATGTAAATAAAACCATCATTCACCTTACTATTAAAGGTTTTTTTATAAAAATCCCACCAGCCGTTCTAAAACTGTGAGTGTTTAAATGAACCACCCTCGAAAATCACCGTTTTTTAAAAGTGCCCCAAAAAAAATTATAATTAATCCAGATAAACAATTGGAGATTTTTTTTATAAATAAAACAAACATCCAGCTTTGCAGGAAAGTAAATTTCACCAAAATCTAACGAGTGGTTCCAAAGTTATAACGTTTTAAACCCCGCATACTTCTTCCAGATTTTTTTTAAAATTGAGGTTATGAATGTGCTACCAACACAAAATAAGTGTGGTTATGTTAAAATTGTTTCAGATGGTACCGATTCCAACGCCTCCCAACTACTTGGCGAGCTGGACTCGTCGTTTTTGTTTTGCTACGCCATCGCCATGTTCATGTCTGGTTTTATAGCTGAGCGAGTCAACCTGCGATATTTTCTGAGTTTGGGCATGCTCAGCTCGGGCGTGTTCAGCTATTTGTTTGGCCTGGGCAAAACCTACGAAATCCACAATTTAACCTACTACGTTTTCATGCAGGTGGCGTTGAAAATCCCAACAAAAAAAAAATTCGAAATTTGTCAATTTTGTGCTGTTTTTAGGGTTTAGCTGGAATCTGTCAAACAACCGGATGGCCAGGCGTGGTAACGGTGATGAGTAATTGGTTTGGTAAAGGAAAACGCGGTTTGATTTTCGGTTTGTGGAATTCGCATACGAGTATTGGAAATATTCTTGGTAGGCTTTGGAATTCCGGCCGTTAGATTCGTTTCTATATTTTTATTGTTTTAGGTTCGCTGATTGCCGCCGAATATGTGGAAACTGACTGGGCTTTGTCATTTATCATACCCGGTTTGATAATCGGAGTGGTCGGGTTTGTTTTGTTTTTGTTTTTGATTGTTAATCCAAGCGACGTGGGCTGTGCACAGTCGGAGGCAGCACAAAGGACAGACGCTAGTGTAAGTTACACGCTTTTTTAATAAAATTTTTCTTATAAACAAACGACAGTCACGTAATACAAACTGTTTTTCTACGTGGTTTTGTCTAGAATATTATCCTCTTTCCATCGTCGTTTAAATTTTGTTTCTACCTGCTATAATAACGAAGTTAGCGTGGCACGAATTTATGCAACACCCTGTATAACTTCGTTATTTCCAGTCGGATTACAGCCGTGTTGCATATCAAATTAAAGCAAATTTTATGTACTTTCGAAATATTAAACGACTGGTAACGTAAACCGAACGATTTAGTTGAATTTACAAAAAAATCAGTTTTTTATGAAATTTTGGATAATTTCACCAAAAAAAAAAAATCCACGAAAATTATGGAAATTAAAACAGAATTATCAACTGTTAATTAAAGTTAAATTAGTTTAAAATTATATTGTTTAGTTGAGAACTTACAGCACATTAGAATAAAACTATGTCTGTTTCTGTCAAAAACAATTGAAAATCACTAGCTGCAAATTATTTTTCTACATATATACGTTGTCCTCTTTCCATCGTCGTTTAAATTTTGTTTCTACCTGCTATAATAACGAAGTTAGCGTGGCACGAATTTGTGCAACACCCTGTATAACTTCGTTATTTCCAGTCGGATTATAGTCGTGTTGCATATCAAATTAAAGGAAATTTTGTGTACTTTCGAAATATTAAAAGATTTATAATGTAAATACAACAATTTAGTAGAATTTTACAAAAAATGTGAAATTTTGGCGTATTTTACGTCCAAATTTTTATAAATAAGTGAGCTTTGGAATTATAATAAATGACATCACAGAAACAAACTAATTTTTGTTTTATTTTCAGAAAACTTCCCGTCGTTTACAAGATCAAGTAGCCAATGTAGACTCGTCATCTTCCGGTTGTAGTTCGGTGGACGACACGGAAATCCTGATAGGGGAACAGGTAATAATACTGTGTATTTCCCCCTCTCACGACCCCTCCAGCCCCCCCCATAATCCATTGTTTGTTTTTTTGTTAATTTTTTTTTAATATTTTTTCTGAGCTAACTTGTTATTTATAGGCAACCTATGCGAGTTATATGGCCAATGATAATTTTGTAAGTGCATGGACATGTTGTTACGTCATCGTCTTTTTCGCTTTTTTGTCAGCACAGCCAGTTTCACAATGCAAAAAATTTACATATATACAAATATTCGTTTCGCTCCAACAAAACTAAAGTTATGGTTTACAGGAGGTGCAACGTCGCATAACCGAACGCACGCATTTACTGCCGCGCCCGTCTACCGAGTCACGTGACCATGCCATTGGTTTTATTGGCGCCTGTCGTATACCGGGCGTGTTGGAATTTTCGCTGTCGTTGTTCTTCAGCAAGCTGGTTAGCTACACGTTTTTGTATTGGCTGCCGCTCTATGTCAATGCGTCGAGTAAGCGCTGCGTTTTGTCGTGTAGTGTAAAGCCGACTTAATTATTTTTTGTTTTTAGCTACGATGGGTGCGACTTTAAGCGCCGATTTGTCGACGTTATTCGATGTGGGTGGAATTGTGGGGGCGGTGGTAGCGGGCGTTGTCAGCGACAAGACGGGCATGTCTGCAACTACTTGCAGTGGTATGCTGATTTTGGCTGCGCCAATGGTAAGCGTTTATTTGGCGTGTGTTTCTTTTATCACTTTTTTTTTTGTTTTTTTAGATGTTTGTTTACCAAAAATTGAGTACAGTTAGTTTAGGTGTAAACATAATTTTACTGGTAGTTGTTGGTCTGCTGGTTAATGGACCATATGCGTTGATTACGACGGCCGTTTCGGCTGAATTGGGTACGCATCATAGTTTGGAAGGCAATTCTAAAGCATTGGCAACTGTGACGGCCATTATAGATGGGACTGGATCGATAGGTGAGTGGATTGTTTGAAAATTAATTTGTCTTCGACGTAAAGCCGAAAAGTTGAAGTTTCTAACCCAAAAAACAAACAAGCAACGCCAATTTAAAAAATTCCAAATTTTTTCCAAAAATTCCAAATTTTTTCAAAAATTCCATTTTTATCTTCTATAAAGTCTAAACTAAAGCTAATAAAAATTTGAGTTTTCGCCAATATTTAGATCGGTAGTTTCCCCAACTAAACTGAAAATTTGACGTCTCTACTCCAAAAAACAAATGAACAGCGCCAATTTCTAGAAAATTGAGGTTAGGACATAAAACCTCCTATAGTTTCCGAACTATTACATGTAGAAAACTGAAATTTTGCCACAATATTATCTCTAAACAAACCTGTATTTTTGACAGTTTTATTCTAAAAAACAAGTGAACGGCGGCAACTTAAAAAATAATCTCATATTTACCATAGTGTCAGTTTCTATCTCTTATAGTTCGCGCACTAAAGCCAGTGGAAACTTGAATTTTTATCTAAGGTTAATCCGAATATTTACCTACCGAAAATCGAAAATTTGGCGTTTATAACCCAAAAAACAACCGAATGGCGACTGTTTAAAATAAAGGCGTACTTTTCAAATGTTTCAGTTTATATCTCCTACAGTTTACAAAGTAGAACTTGAACTTTTACAGGGGTGTAGTCGGAATGTTTCCCTAATTAAAACCGAAAATTCGACGATTTTAACCCAAAAAACAAACGAGCAGCGCCACTTTAAACAAAAGTGAGGTTACGACATAAAACCGCCTATAATTTCCGAACTATTATATGTAGAAAGCTGAATTGTGGCCACAATATTACCGCGAGTTTTCCCCAAACAAGAGTTGTATTAAAAAAAAACAAGTGAATAGCGAATTTATTTTGTTTCAGGTGCTGCTGTTGGGCCCCTTTTGGCTGGTTTCGTGTCGAGCTACGGCTGGCAGAACGTTTTTATAATGTTGATGATCTCAGATATTTTATCGTTGGTATTGTTGCTCAGGCTGGTGAAACACGAAATATTGAGGTATAGAAATTCGAGGAGAAATCCACGGATTGAATGAAAGAGATTTTAATTAACATAATATATCTAGATATTTTATATATTTATACATAATTGTTATATTATAAAAGATAAATATTGTATAATTATGGTAGGTTTAGATTTTTTTAGGTTATAAAAGTATTTTCTGCATTTACTTTCTTATACACTTAGCTCTTGCCGTTAATTTATTATTTATGTAATTTATTTCTGAGTTTAGCGCATTTTATTATTATTAATAATTAACATTCCTGTTGCCAAAAATCTCAATAATTTTGGGAATTGTACATAATATTTTTCTATAATATGTATAGACCAAAGTGCAAAATATAAACTTGGTTTTGACTACCTATTTATTTATTTTACTTAATTTATAAAAATAATAAAAAACTCACAGCAACTTTTACAAAAATCCGTCCGAGTTTCACGGCGTTCCCAGTGGAATTATAAACGAAATCTTATCAGCAAACTCCCCCCAATTTCCTCGATTCAACTGGAAAACCGTCACCCAAGTCACTAGAATAACCATCCAAACAAACGATCCAATTCCAGAGAGGATAACATCTAAAAAAACCGAACTCAGTAAAAATAATTAACTCTAACCTAACCTACATTTCTTTATGGCTTTTTGTTCCTCGTAGTGGGGCTTTCTAAACGCTTCGTTAAAGAACCAAATGGCGTTTACGGTCCAAATAAAGGGCAGAAAGGCCAAACCAGCTGGAAATTTTTATATTAACATAAACATAACCTCAAAATTTTTGGGGTGGAATAAGGGGAGTGTACGCACCTCGGAAGTACCAGCGGCATAAGTACAGCTTTTTCTCGTTGGTTACTTTGGATAAATCCATCTTAGCAGCTGGAATTATTGCAAAAAGATTAAAAATTAACGAGTTTATTTGTTGGTTTTCTACACTATAATCAGGGTTGACACCATAAACATAAAGTAACTACATACTAGGATCAGGGTTGCCACCATTAAATTAAATACTTGTTTTTCAGTTATAAACTTACAACACCTACACAATACAATACAATGTACGTCAGTGAACTGTCTAAAATAAAATAATAATAAAATACAGTTTACAGTTTAGAATTTAATATGAAGTTCGTCACTATAATTATGCAACCAACAATACACTTGTTATAATTTATTTTCAAGCAGTTGGCTACAACAAAATTCCGTTGGTAACACTGCAAGCTATTGTAAAAATTAAAATGGCAGGTGGTTTATCTTATGGCGTCCTAATTTTCAAATAAAATGCACCATAACAAAACAATTCCCAGTAGTTTTAACTAGATGATATAATGGTTAGTTTAACTGAATAAATCAACAGGTACGTAAAACTGAAGTTCAAAAACGCGAGCTAGAAAAAATTGTTTCAGGTAGAAAAATGGATTCCACGCCAGCATTCCACGAATATTCCAACTCTCTCAGTGTCTCCTCCGGAGCTGTTTTCGTGTCCACCCCCAACACAACGGCGCGAAACCGGAAAAGTTACGACTCGAAGTTGGACAGTGTTTTAGAGGCGACGCCGAGTTGCCCCAAGTTCAGCAGCACGCTAAATGAGTCCGCTGTGGAAAGCAGCACGCCTTTAAAAGAGTCGCTGTCTCTTTTGTATCCGTATAGACCAGTTAGAAAACCCAGTCCGAGGAATATCGTGTCTAAAATTAATACTCCAGTGAAAAAACGGCTGTTTTCCAAATCCACCGCTGAAAGTTTTAATAAAGTGCTGCAGAATCAAGTGATAATGCATTTGATTTTTCGCTACTTGTCCAATGGGAATTTGTACAGATTGAGTCAGGTTTCCAGGAGTTTTTGCAAGGCTATTAAAGACGATAGTTCGGCTAGTGAGAGATTACAAAATTTTAGACTAGTCTACAAAGTCGACAAGGAAAATTATAAAATAACACCCCCAAGCTCCCCGGAGAAGCCCGTGGAGAAACTGCAAGTGACCCGGAACTTTCTAAACTTCTACACCGTCGGGCAATGCCTCCAATCCCACCAGCACCTCCAGAAGTGCCCCAAGTGCCTCAACCCCTCAATAATCGACTCGAACATCGGCCAATGTCAAAGCAGTATCTGCGGCTACATTTACTGTACAAAATGTTCCTCCTTCTCCTGCAAGCCCGAAGACTTTGTCGACAAATGCAACAGTTCGCGGCTACTCACATCACAGTCACCTCGCCAGCATTTCTGTGAATTGAGCAACACCGCTCAGAATTTTATCAAAATGAGTCTGAATGATTCCTCGGGTTTTGTCTCGGGTGGCGATGAAAGCAAACAAACGCCGAGTGTTGTCCAAGCGGCTTCCAGGAATTTGTTTGCGAGGAATTTCAATGGGGCAAGTGGGGCAACTCGGAAGAGGAAGATAGAGCCGATTAAGGCGATTAGGATGGTGCCTGTGGTGCCGATAGAGCGCGTGGTAAAGGAGGAGGAGTCGCCCTGCACGCCGCCGAAGCAGAGTAGTTATGCGATTTGTACGAAACAAAATAAAAAGAACTTACGGCGGTTGCTGCTTTGAAATTTTGTTTGTGAGACTTGTTACTTTATTATTAGGTATTGTATTTAAATATGTGGTAATTTTTATAATAAGAACTTTGTTAGTTAATTTTTAAATTAAAATAAACTATGTATTTTCACTTAATTTTTGTTTTGTGTGGTAAGGAAGTTAGGTTAGATTAAAAATTAATACACTCGATTCAATTTAACTAAATTTTCCCATAAAATTATTAGCAAATTTCGTATAATTTCCAGAAGTCTCTTTCTAACTTATAGACACACGCATAAGTCTGTCCTTGTTCCACTCATTATAACCGATTTTTGGACCAAAAAAAAAATGTACGCTTGGAAGCAATTTTTCTAAACGCGATTTTTTGTGCAGTTTCGAATATTTTTATTTAAATTAAAAGGAAATTAGCTAAATTTCCCCAAGAAATCATAATAAATAACTGTATACGTTTTGGAGTATTGGTTTTAAAACAAATTTTTAAGAGGCAAAAAAGTTGTAATTTTAACTGTTCTTTAAAATAGAAATGACTGGTTGTGCTTAAAATGTACAGGGTGTTGAAAAAATTCGTGTTTTAGCAGTTTTTCATCGTTTTTTTTGCACTGAAACGCTTCTACTGCCCATAGTTTTGACAAATTTTGCCCCAAAACTAAATTTCACAATAAACACTACTTTAATAAACAATTTTTAATTAGAAAATTTTTCCATTACTCGCCTAATAAGAAAATTATTCAAGGAAAAGACAGTAAACTTGAAAAAAATTGGTCTTGGGCCTTTTCTGGAAATAACTTTAGAACCACTGGTTTTATGGTAAATTTCTAAAAGGCAAAAAAGTTGCAGTTTTAACTGTTATTTCTAATAGAAATGACGGGTTTGCTTAAAATATACAGGGTGATGAAAAACATCGTGTTTTAGCAGTTTTTCATCGTTTTTTCGCACTGAAACGCTTCTACTGCCTATAGTTTTGACAAATTTTATCCCAAAACTGAATTTTACAATAAACACTGCTTCAATAAGCAATTTTTAATTAGAAAATTTTGTAATTACACGCCTAATAAGAAAATTATTTAAGGAAAAGATAGTAGACTTGAAGAAAATTAGTCTTGGGCCTTTTCCGGAAATAACTTTAGAACCACTGGTTTTATGGTAAATTTCTAAAAGGCAAAAAAGTTGCAGTTTTAACTGTTATTTCTAATAGAAATGACGGGTTTGCTTAAAATATACAGGGTGATGAAAAACATCGTGTTTTAGCAGTTTTTCATCGTTTTTTCGCACTGAAACGCTTCTACTGCCTATAGTTTTGACTAATTTTATCCCAAAACTGAATTTTACAATAAACACTGCTTCAATAAACAATTTTTAATTAGAAAATTTTGTAATTACACGCCTAATAAGAAAATTATTTAAGGAAAAGACAGTAAACTTGAAAAAAATTAGTCTTGGGCCTTTTCCGGAAATAACTTTAGAACCACTGGTTTTATAGGAAATTTCTAAGAGACGAAAAAGTTGTAATTTTAACTGTTCTCTCAAATAGAAACGACGGGTGTGCGTGAAATATACAGGGTGATGAAAAAAATCGTGTTTTAGCAGTTTTTCATCGTTTTTTCGCACTAAAACGCTTCTACTGCCTATAGTTTTGACAAATTTTGCCCCAAAACTGAATTTTACAATAAACACTGCTTTAATAAACAATTTTTAATTAGAAAATTTTTCCATTACTCGCCTAATAAGAAAATTATTTAAGGAAAAGGCAGTAGACTCGAAGAAAATTAGTCTTGGGCCATTTCCGGAAATAACTTTAGAACCACTGGTTTTATGGCAAATTTCTAAGAGACGAAAAAGTTGTGATTTTAACTGTTCTCTCAAATAGAAATGACGGGTGTGCGTGAAATATACAGGGTGATGAAAAAAATCGTGTTTTAGCAGTTTTTCATCGTTTTTTCGCACTGAAACGCTTCTACTGCCTATAGTTTTGACAAATTTTATCCCAAAACTGAATTTTACAAGAAACACTGCTTTAATAAACAATTTTTAATTAGAAAATTTTTCCATTACTCGCCTAATAAGAAAATTATTTAAGGAAAAGACAGTAGACTTGAAGAAAATTAGTCTTGGGCCTTTTCCGGAAATAACTTTAGAACCACTGGTTTTATGGTAAATTTCTAAAAGGCAAAAAAGTTGCAGTTTTAACTGTTATTTCTAATAGAAACGACGGGTTTGCTTAAAATATACAGGGTGATGAAAAACATCGTGTTTTAGCAGTTTTTCATCGTTTTTTCGCACTGAAACGCTTCTACTGCCTATAGTTTTGACTAATTTTATCCCAAAACTGAATTTTACAATAAACACTGCTTCAATAAGCAATTTTTAATTAGAAAATTTTGTAATTACACGCCTAATAAGAAAATTATTTAAGGAAAAGATAGTAGACTTGAAGAAAATTAGTCTTGGGCCTTTTCCGGAAATAACTTTAGAACCACTGGTTTTATGGTAAATTTCTAAAAGGCAAAAAAGTTGCAGTTTTAACTGTTATTTCTAATAGAAATGACGGGTTTGCTTAAAATATACAGGGTGATGAAAAACTTCGTGTTTTAGCAGTTTTTCATCGTTTTTTCGCACTGAAACGCTTCTACTGCCTATAGTTTTGACAAATTTTATCCCAAAACTGAATTTTACAAGAAACACTGCTTTAATAAACAATTTTTAATTAGAAAATTTTTCCATTACTCGCCTAATAAGAAAATTATTTAAGGAAAAGACAGTAAACTTGAAAAAAATTAGTCTTGGGCCTTTTCCGGAAATAACTTTAGAACCACTGGTTTTATGGCAAATTTCTAAGAGACAAAAAAGGTGTGATTTTAACTGTTCCCTCAAATAGAAATGACGGGTGTGCGCGAAATATACAGGGTGATGAAAAAAATTGTGTTTTAGCAATTTTTTCATCGTTTTTTCGCACTGAAACGCTTCTACTGCCTATAGTTTTGACAAATTTTGCCCCAAAACAGAATTTTACAATAAACACTGCTTTAATAAACAATTTTTAATTAGAAAATTTTTCCATTACTCGCCTAATAAGAACATTATTTAAGGAAAAGACAGTAAACTTGAAAAAAATTAGTCTTGGGCCTTTTCCGGAAATAACTTTAGAACCACTGGTTTTATGGCAAATTTCTAAGAGACAAAAAAGGTGTGATTTTAACTGTTCTCTCAAATAGAAATGACGGGTGTGCGTAAAATATACAGGGTGATGAAAAAAATTGTGTTTTAGCAATTTTTTCATCGTTTTTTCGCACTGAAACGCTTCTACTGCCTAGTTTACCTACATCAAAAGGTGCATTACTGGCTTACATGTACGGGTATGTTTGGCTATAGTAAATAACACGCCAGTATTAGAAAGAAATGTTTGTTATTCAGTAATTATGTTGAAATTAAATACATTTTAGACACTGGTAATAAGAGTACTGTATGAAATAGGTACTACTTGTAACTTACTACTCATTGTTGAATTTCCACGGTTGTCTACACATGGGACATTGTTGACTAACGGGCTGCGATTCCAACCATTTGACAATACAGTGCATATGAAAACAATGAGTACATTGGCCCCAAACTAGTGGACAATCATCCCCTGGCAATTTACACTCAGTACAACATGCATCGAAAGCCATACGACAAATTCCACAATTATCGTCGTTTGCCACCCATCGCCATGAAGCTACGCCTGTCCACTCTGGAAATCAACATAATCAATTTGAAAAAAGCGATTTAGAGGTTATAAATTTTATGTACTTTTGATTGTCAATTTCATTCTTCCATTTGAAAAAACAAAATCGAAAATTTGTCAAAATCACTTGAACGGCGTGTCACAAAATCAGTTCACCTATTTTCCAACTGGTTAATCGTGACTAAAATAATAATTTTGTATTATAAATAGAAAATTTAACTGGATCGGCGAAATGTCAATTGGGCAGCCAACCATAACCATAGAATATCTAGTAAGTTGACACCATAAACATAAAGTAACTACATACCAGGACCAGGGTTGCCACCATTAAATTAAATACTTGTTTTTCAGTTATAAACACAATACAATACAATGTACTTCAGTGAACTGTATAAAATAATATAATAATAAAATACAGTTTACAGTTTAGAATTTAATATGAAGTTCGTCACTATAATTATGCAACCAACAATACACTTGTTATAATTTATTTTCAAGCAGTTGGCTACAACAAAATTCCGTTGGTAACACTGCAAGCTATTGTAAAAATTAAAATGGTAGGTGGTTTATCTTATGGCGTCTTAATTTTCAAATAAAATGCACCATAACAAAACAATTCCCAGTAGTTTTAACTAGATGATATAATGGTTAGTTTAACTGAATAAATCAACAGGTACGTAAAACTGAAGTTCAAAAACGCGAGCTAGAAAAAATTGTTTCAGGTAGAAAAATGGATTCCACGCCAGCATTCCACGAATATTCCAACTCTCTCAGTGTCTCCTCCGGAGCTGTTTTCGTCTCCACCCCCAACACAACGGCGCGAAACCGGAAAAGTTACGACTCGAAGTTGGACAGTGTTTTAGAGGCGACGCCGAGTTGCCCCAAGTTCAGCAGCACGCTAAATGAGTCCGCTGTGGAAAGCAGCACGCCTTTAAAAGAGTCGCTGTCTCTTTTGTATCCGTATAGACCAGTTAGAAAACCCAGTCCGAGGAATATCGTGTCTAAAATTAATACTCCAGTGAAAAAACGGCTGTTTTCCAAATCCACCGCTGAAAGTTTTAATAAAGTGCTGCAGAATCAAGTGATAATGCATTTGATTTTTCGCTACTTGTCCAATGGGAATTTGTACAGATTGAGTCAGGTTTCCAGGAGTTTTTGCAAGGCTATTAAAGACGATAGTTCGGCTAGTGAGAGATTACAAAATTTTAGACTAGTCTACAAAGTCGACAAGGAAAATTATAAAATAACACCCCCAAGCTCCCCGGAGAAGCCCGTGGAGAAACCGAAAGTGACCCGGAACTTTCTAAACTTCTACACCGTCGGGCAATGCCTCCAATCCCACCAGCACCTCCAGAAGTGCCCCAAGTGCCTCAACCCCTCAATAATCGACTCGAACATCGGCCAATGTCAAAGCAGCATCTGCGGCTACATTTACTGTACAAAATGTTCCTCCTTCTCCTGCAAGCCTGCAGACTTTGTCGACAAATGCAACAGTTCGCGGCTGCTCACATCACAGTCACCTCGCCAGCATTTCTGTGAATTGAGCAACACCGCTCAGAATTTTATCAATATGAATCTGAATGATTCCTCGGGTTTTGTCTCGGGTGGCGATGAAAGCAAACAAACGCCGAGTGTTGTCCAAGCGGCTTCCAGGAAGATGTTTGGGAGGAATTTCAATAGGGCAAGTGGGGCAACTCGGAAGAGGAAGATAGAGCCGATTAAGGCGATTAGGATGGTGCCTGTGGTGCCGATAGAGCGCGTGGTAAAGGAGGAGGAGTCGCCCTGCACGCCGCCGAAGCAGAGTAGTTATGCGATTTGTACGAAACAAAATAAAAAGAACTTACGGCGGTTGCTGCTTTGAAATTTTGTTTGTGAGACTTGTTACTTTATTATTAGGCATTGTATTTAAATATGTGGTAATTTTTATAATAAAAACTTTTTTAGTGATTTTTTAAATTAATATAAACTATGTATTTTCACTTAATTTTTGTTTTGTGTGGTAAGGAAGTTAGGTCAGATTAAAAATTAATAGCACTCGATTCAATTTAACTAAATTTTCCCATAAAATTATTAGCAAATTTCGTATAATTTCCAGAAGTCTCTTTCTAACTTATAGAAACACGCATAAGTCTGTCCTTGTTCCACTCATTACAACCAAATTTTGGGGCCAAAAAAAATTACGCTTGGAACTAATTTTTCTAAAATATTTTTAAGAGGCAAAAAAGTTGTAATTTTAACTGTTCTTTAAAATAGAAATGATGGGTTGTGCTTAAAATGTACAGGGTGTTGAAAAAATTCGTGTTTTAGCAGTTTTTCATCGTTTTTCGCACTAAAACGCTTCTACTGCCTATAGTTTTGACAAATTTTGCCCCAAAACTGAATTTTACAATAAACACTGCTTTTTTTAATTAGAAAATTTTTCCATTACTCGCCTAATAAGAAAATTATTTAAGGAAAAGACAGTCGACTTGAAGAAAATTAGTCTTGGGCCTTTTCCGGTATAACTTTAGAACCACTGGTTTTATGGCAAATTTCTAAGAGACGAAAAAGTTGTGATTTTAACTGTTCTTTCAAATAGAAATAACGGGTGTGCGTAAAATATACAGGGTGATGAAAAAAATCGTGTTTTAGCAGTTTTTAATCGTTTTTTCGCACTAAAACGCTTCTACTGCCTATAGTTTTGACAAATTTTGCCCCAAAACTGAATTTTACAATAAACACTGCTTAAATTAAATGGAAATTAGCTAAATTTCGCTATAAAATCATTTAAAATTTTTAGCTTTTTCCAGCAAATTTCGCTTAGTTTTCAGAAGTCTCTTTCTAACTTATAGAAACACGCATAAGTCTGTCCTTGTTCCACTCATTACAACCAAATTTTTAGCCCAAAAAAAATGTACGCTTCGCACTAATTTTTCTAAAAGCGATTTTTTCGTGCCGTTTCGAATTATTTTGTTTAAATTAACAGGAAATTAGCTAAATTTCCCCAAGAAATCATAATAAATACGTTTTTCCATTTTTTCTCAGTAGCATTCCCGAACGCACTAATTTTTGAACCAAAACCAATTCGTACAAATACAACTGTCACAATTTCATAAATGCAACTTTTATTCAGTGACACAAAAATAAATTTATCCGTTGCAAGAAAGTGCCAATCTTCTTCTTGAAGACTAGAAAAAGAAAATCTGTTTAATAGAAATAAATAATCGTTTAAACCACGTGAGTGTACAAATAAAGAAAACCCAAAAGTGCATTAATAATAAATGGAACATAACCTTAAAGTACGCGTTTTTTATTATTGGTGCTAGTGAGTGACAAGAAGAAAAACGTTTTTTTCGGAAATATTTAAGTCAAGGCCAGAAAATAACGAAGTGGATTATCCCCAGTAAAACTCGTGGTGTGCAACAACCTTCAAATAAACCCCTTGGATTATTTCGTGGATTATTGCGTTGCTATTAATAGCCATTCCCCAAAAAGTTTGTATATTTTTAGATTTTGCACTGTCATATCCAATCCAACGCAAATTTCCGTTTTTAGGTTAGAAAAAATGTCGCTGAAGCCCCGCAAAGTGGATTTTAGTGCTACGTGGGGCGCCATCCGCGAAACTATAAAAGGCGTCATCACTTTGGACCATGTGCCTCGTACTGTCTGGAATGATCGCTTTTCGTACGTAGAAAAACCAAACGCAATTTTTTTCTAACTTTAATTTTCCAGGGATGTGTACTCTTTGTGTGTGGCCCATCCGGAACCGATGGCCGATCGATTATACGCCGAAACCAAGCAATATCTCATCGATCACGTGGCGAAATTGCTGAATAAAGTGCAGGACGATGGCGAGCAAAATCTCCTTAAAAACTACTTTTTGTATTGGTCGCAGTACAGTGTTGGCAGCCAATATTTGCATAGTTTGTATTTGTATTTAAATCAGCAACATATCAGGCAGCAGAAACTGTCTGATGCCGAAATTATATATGGAAGCTCCGATTCGACTGGTGGTAAGTCTTTATATTAATTATATAATAGCCTACAAAATTTCGAACCCAACGCCGTTGGAATTTTCTCTGTAGCTGCAGTAGTAGCCGAAATATCGCGTGGAACAGTTTTGTTAAACACCCTGTATAACTTCGTTATTTACCGTCAGAATCTAGTCGTGTTGCACCTCAAACTAGCGGAAATTTACACACTAACCCAAATATAATTACGAACTTGCAGAAAAACAAACGACAATCGTAATTTATGACAGAAAGAAATTTGGAAAAACGAAATTTTATTCCGTGAATTATCTAAAAAAATGTTGATTATGTTGTTCAACACAATTTCGAACCCAACGGCGTTGGAATTTTCTCTGTAGCTGCAGTAGTAGCCGAAATATCGCGTGGAACAGTTTTGTTAAACACCCTGTATAACTTCGTTATTTACCGTCAGAATCTAGTCGTGTTGCACCTTAAACTAACGGAAATTTACACACTAACCCAGATATAATTACGAACTTGCAGAAAAACAAACGACAATCGTAATTTATGACAGAAAGAAATTTGGAAAAACGAAATTTTATTCCGTGAATTATCTAAAAAAATGTTGATTATGTTGTTCAACACAATTTCGAACCCAACGGCGTTGGAATTTTCTCTGTAGCTGCAGTAGTAGCCGAGATATCGCATGTGACAGATATGCTAAACACCCTGTATAACTTCGTTATTTACCGTCAGAATCTAGTCGTGTTGCACCTTAAACTAACGGAAATTTACACACTAACCCAGATATAATCACGAACTTGCAGAAAAACAAACGACAATCGCAAATTATGACAGAAAGAAATTTGGAAAAACTAAATTTTATTCCGTAAATTATCTAAAAAAATGTTAATTGTGTTGTTTAAGACAATTTCCAACCCGACGGCGTTGGAATTTTCTCTGTAGCTGCAGTAGTAGCCGAGATATCGCGTGTGGGCAAATTTGCTTAACACCCTGTATAATTTTGTTATTTACCGTCAGAATCTAGTCGTGTTGCACCTTAAACTAACGGAAATTTACCCACTAACCTAACTTTTGCTTATATGGCTTTATTCCTCTGATTCTTAGGCGAACAAATGGAAATTGGCGAGCTAGCCTTGGAAGTGTGGCAGTCTGGTATGATAGCGCCCCTTGGCCAGCGCCTAGTCAAGCTTCTGCTGGAAGTGATTGATCAGGATAGAGCCCAACAGCCTCTAAGTGTCCCAATCGAAGCAGTTCGTGGCACTATTTTAAGTTTCGTTGAGGTTCAAGGCTACAAAAAGAAGGGACAACTGCAGCTCTACCAGGAGCTGTTTGAAGAGCCGTTTTTAAACACCAGCGGGGAGCATTTTAAACGGGACGCCGCCCGATTGCTCCAGGAAAAGGATGTTAGTCTTTATATGGAGAAGGTTAAAGGGAAAATTGAGGAGGAATTGTTTAGGGCGAGGAAGTTTTTGCATGCCAGTTCGCTGATTAAGGTGAGATTTTTTTCAAACTAAGTATAATTTTTTACAAATTTTGAAAGAAAATGTTAATTATATGCTAGTCGATGATATTTGAAACCCCACAGCGTTGAAATTTTCTCTCTAGCTGCAGGGATAACGGAGATATCGCGTGGGACAGGTTTGGAAAACACCCTGTATAACTTTGTTATTAATTGTCAGAATATAGTCGTGTTGCGTCTCAAACTAACGGAAATTTACCCAGATATCCAGACATGGTGACAGAAATATATAAAAACAAATGACAATCGAAATTTTTGACAAGAAGCGTTAAAAAGTGAGAAAACTGGAAATATGTAAATTTTAAGTTAAAATTAACAAAAAAATGTAAATTATGTCATCTGATAATAGTTCAAACCCAACGGCGTTGGAATTTTCTCTTTAGCTGCAGGCATAACGGAGATATCGCGTGGGACAGGTTTGAAAAACACCCTGTATAACTTTGTTATTAATTGTCAGAATATAGTCGTGTTGCGTCTCAAATTAAAGGAAATTTACTTAGAAACCCAGATACGGTTACAAAAATATAAGAAAACAAATGACAATCGAAATTTTTGACAAGAAACCTTAAAAAGTGAGAAAACTAGAAATATGAAAATTTTAACCTATTAATTAACAAAAATTATTATTATTATGTCATCTGACAATAGTTCGAATCCAACGGCGTTGGAATTTTCTCTTTAGCTGCAGGGATAACGGAGATATCGCGTGGGACAGGTTTGGAAAACACCCTGTATAACTTTGTTATTTATTGTCAGAATATAGTCGTGTTGCGTCTCAAATTAAAGGAAATTTACTTAGAAACCCAGATACGGTTACAAAAATATAAGAAAACAAATGACAATCGAAATTTTTGACAAGAAACCTTAAAAAGTGAGAAAACTGGATATATGAAAATTTTAAGCTATTAATTAACAAAAATTATTATTATTATGTCAGTTGACAATAGTTCAAACCCAACGGCGTTGGAATTTTCTCTTTAGCTGCAGGGATAACGGAGATATCGCGTGGGACAGGTTTGGAAAACACCCTGTATAACTTTGTTATTAATTGTCAGAATATAGTCGTGTTGCATATCAAACTAACGGAAATTTACTCAGAAATCTAGATATGGTGATAGAAATATATAAAAACAAATGACAATCGAAATATTTGACACGAAACCAAAAAAAGTGTGAAAATTCCTAAAATGGAGCTTGATTTCCAACAAATTTTTGCTGTTTTAGTAATTTAATATACACTAAGATGTTTGTGGTTTAATTTCGATTTTTTTTAGGTGTCGCATCGTTGCGAGACGCACATGGTAGCTGAGCACTTGGACTTCCTGTATAGTGAATGTCTGAATATGGTGCAAGGCGAACGAAAGAAGGATCTCTCGAATATGTACGATTTGCTCAAAAGTGTCCATAATGCTATGGATAATCTAGTCGATACGATTTTGGATCATATTAAAACACAAGGATTAACTGTAAGGATTATTGCTTCTGAAGTGTTAAAAAAATTTTCATTTTGTGTCTCTGCCAGGCAATTGGTAATCTGCAAGGTGACAACATCCATGTGAATTTTGTGGAAAACCTCCTGACTGTGTATAAAAAATACAAACTTCTTATACAGGAGGTGTTCAAAAGTGATCAAAATTTCATGGGTGCGTTAGACAAGGCGTGCAATTCTGTTATAAATCACCGTCCAAATAGCGGCAAGTCGCCTTGTCGTAGTCCGGAATTATTAGCGAAGTATTGTGATACTTTATTGAAGAAATCTAGTAAGGGGATTAGTGAGACTGAAGTGGATGAAAAACTGTCTGAAAGCATCACGATATTTAAATATATTGACGATAAAGATGTCTTTCAGAAAGTGAGTATTTTTTAGATGAAAAAATGTCCAACTTATTTTGAATTTTTCCAGTTTTATTCACGGATGTTAGCCAAGCGCCTCATCCACCAACAAACGCAAAGCATGGACGCCGAAGAAGCAATGATAAATCGCCTGAAACAAGCATGCGGTTACGAGTTTACAAGTAAATTGCATCGCATGTTCACCGACATTTCAGTTAGTGCCGATTTGAACAACAAATTTAATGCATTCCTGAAACAGGAATCAGACGACTTGGGAATTAATTTCAGTATATATGTACTGCAAGCTGGTGCTTGGCCATTGGGGCAAGCGGTGGTCAGTCCGTTTGCTTTGCCACAACAATTGGAGAAGAGTGTACAAAAGGTTAGTTCACGAAAAAAATATGTATTGGTTTTAAAACAAATTTTTAAGAGGCAAAAAAGTTGTAATTTTAACTGTTTTACCAGTTTTTCATCGTTTTTTTGCACTGAAACGCTTCTACTGCCTATAGTTTTGACAAATTTTAACCCAAAACTGAATTTTACAATAAACACTGCTTTATTAAACAATTTTTAATTAGAAAATTTTTCCATTACTCGCCTAATAAGAAAATTATTTAAGGAAAAGACAGTAGACTTGAAGAAAATTAGTCTTGAGTCTTGAGCCTTTTCCGGAAATAACTTTAGAACCACTGGTTTTATGGTAAATTTCTAAGAGACAAAAAAGTTGTAATTTTAACTGTTCTCTCAAATAGAAATGACGGGTGTGCGTGAAATATACAGGGTGATGAAAAAATTCGAGTTTTAGCAGTTTTTCATCGTTTTTTTGCACTAAAACGCTTCAACTGCCTATAGTTTTGACAAATTTTGCCCCAAAACTGAATTTTACAATAAACACTGCTTTAATAAACAAATTTTAATTAGAAATTTTTTCCATTACTCGCCTAATAAGAAAATTATTTAAGGAAAAGACAGTAAACTTGAAGAAAATTAGTCTTGGGCCTTTTCCGGAAATAACTTTAGAACCACTTTTTTTATGGCAAATTTCTAAGAGATAAAAAAGTTGTAATTTTAACTGTTCTTTCAAGTAGAAATGACGGGTGTGCGTGAAATATACAGGGTGATGAAAAAAATCGTGTTTTAGCAGTTTTTCATGGTTTTTTCGCACTAAAACGCTTCTACTGCCTATAGTTTTGATAAATTTTGTCCCAAAACTGAATTTTACAATAAGCAATACATTATTAAACAATTTTTAATTAGAATATTTTTCCATTACTCTTATATTAGAAAAGTTATTTAAGGAAAAGATAGTAGACTTGAGGAAAAATAGTCTTGGGACTTTTCCGAAAATAATTTTGGAACCACTGGTTTTATGACAAATTTCCAAAAGACAAAAAAGTTGTAATTTTAACTGTTCTTTTAAATAGAAATTATGGATGTGCGTGAAATATACAGGGTAATGAAAAACTTCGTGTTTTAGCAGTTTTTCATCGTTTTTTTGCACTAAAACGCTTCAACTGCCTATAGTTTTGACAAATTTTGCCCCAAAACTGAATTTTACAATAAACACTGCTTTAATAAACAAATTTTAATTAGAAAATTTTGTAATTACTCGCCTAATAAGAAAATTATTTAAGGAAAAGTCACTAGACTTGAAGAAAATTAGTCTTGGGCCTTTTCCGGAAATAACTTTAGAACCACCGGTTTTATGGCAAATTTCTAAGAGACAAAAAAGTTGTGATTTTAACTGTTCTCTCAAATAGAAATAACGGGTGTGCGTGAAATATACAGGGTGATGAAAAAAATCGTGTTTTAGCAGTTTTTCATGGTTTTTTCGCACTAAAACGCTTCTACTGCCTATAGTTTTGACAAATTTTGTCCCAAAACTGAATTTTACAATAAACGCTGCTTTAATAAACAAATTTTAATTAGAAAATTTTGTAATTACTTGCCTAATAAGAAAATTATTTAAGGAAAAGACAGTAGACTTGAAGAAAATTAGTCTTGGGCCTTTTCCGGAAATAACTTTAGAACCACTGGTTTTATGGCAAATTTCTAAGAGATAAAAAAGTTGTAATTTTAACTGTTCTTTCAAATAGAAATGACGGGTGTGCGTGAAATATACAGGGTGATGAAAAAATTCTCATTATAGCAGTTTTATATAGTTTTTTTGAACTAAAACGCTTCTACTGCCTATAGTTTTGACAAATTTTATCCCAAAACTGAATTTTACTATAAACAACGCTTTATTAAACAAATTTTAATTAGAAAAATTTTCCATTACTCTTTTATTCAGAACAGTAGACTTAATTACATGTTTTTAATCAATTTTATTGTAATTTTTTGTTGCAGTTTGAACAATTTTACCACAACCGCTTCAACGGTCGCAAGCTCACCTGGTTGCACCATTTATGTCAAGCGGAACTGCGTATAGGCCACCTAAAAAAATCCTACGTAATCACGGTACAAACTTTTCAAATGGCAATTTTGCTTTTGTTCGAAAACACCAACGTTTTAACATGCAAAGAAATCCGAGACACTTTACAATTAAATCCGGAACAATTCCACCGGCACGCTGTTAGTTTAATAGACAGCAAATTACTGCTGGCTGAAACAGAGGTAAGAGGAAGAGGAATATATAAATTAAAATAATATGTAAAAAATCTTGTTTAAGGATTTGTCCCCGGAAACTAGTCTGCGTTTAAATATGGACTATTCGAACAAACGCACCAAGTTCCGAATTACGGCGGCTGTGCAAAAGGAGACGCCTCACGAGGTGGAGCAAACGTTGAATTCGGTGGAGGAGGACAGGAAAATGTACCTGCAGGCGGCTATTGTGCGAATTATGAAGGCGCGGAAGGTGCTAAAGCACAATTTGCTTATACAAGAGGTGACGATTTTTTTCCATCGATTGACTTTAAAGTTTAAATTAAACTGTATTTTTTCAGGTATACGCACAGTCGAAGGTATCGTTTGCACCCAGTATACAGCTAATCAAGAAATGTATAGAATCTCTAATAGACAAACAATACATAGAACGAGCCACTCATTCCAGTGAGGAGTATTCTTATGTAGCTTAGATTTAAAGCCAACAGCAGACAAGGCGGTTATTTTCTCTCATGTACAATTAACTTATTATTTCTAATATTTTTTATGTGTTATCTTCTAATTAATTATGTGTATATATAACAAATTGTGTTGTATAATTATTTGTTACAATACGATTTATTTATTTCGTTTAGAAGAAATATTTTTTGCTCCGTATTTTAATTAAACAATAAATTGTATTATAATGTAAATATTATTAGTAGGAGACATTTTATTGTTTAAGGAGTTTATTTTTTAAGAATACGCGTTTGTTTACTGTACTTTATTTATATAACAAATTCTGAATTATGCGTGTTTACTTTCATTGTTAGCTTTGTTATAATAATAAAAAATAATTCACGAATCACACACAAACAAGTTTTTTAATTTTTAAGCGAGTCTTTAGTAGGCTATAAAAACCAGAATTTTCGACGGATTTTCAATTTGTTTGATTTTCCTAGTAAAACTAACTCATTTCTTTCTAATAAGGCAAACCGCAAGAAAATATGTTAATTTTTCCCAGTTTTATGACAGTTTAAAGACGTGAAAGTAAAAAAATTGCATAATTTTTAAGCGAGTTTATAGTAGGCTATAAAAACCGGAATTTTCGACGGATTTTCATTTTGTTTGATTTTCCTAGTAAAACTAACTCATTTCTTTCTAATAAAGTAAACCGCAAGAAAATCTGTTAATTTTTCCCAGTTTTATGACAGTTTAAAGGCGCGAAAGTAAAAAAATTGCATAATTTTTAAGCGAGTTTTTAGTAGGCTATAAAAACCGGAATTTTCGACGGATTTTCATTTTGTTTGATTTTCCTAGTAAAACTAACTCATTCCTTTCTAATAAAGTAAACCGCAAGAAAATCTGTTAATTTTTCCCAGTTTTACGACAGTTTAAAGGCGCGAAAGTAAAAAAATTGCATAATTATTAAGCGAGTTTTTAGTAGGCTATAAAAACCGGAATTTTCGACGGATTTTCAATTTGTTTCATTTTCCTAGTAAAACTAACTCATTTCTTTCTAATAAGGCAAACCGCAAGAAAATATGTTAATTTTTCCCAGTTTTATGACAGTTTAAAGACGTGAAAGTAAAAAAATTGCATAATTTTTAAGCGAGTTTATAGTAGGCTATAAAAACCGGAATTTTCGACGGATTTTCATTTTGTTTGATTTTCCTAGTAAAACTAACTCATTCCTTTCTAATAAAGTAAACCGCAAGAAAATCTGTTAATTTTTCCCAGTTTTACGACAGTTTAAAGGCGCGAAAGTAAAAAAATTGCATAATTATTAAGCGAGTTTTTAGTAGGCTATAAAAACCGGAATTTTCGACGGATTTTCAATTTGTTTCATTTTCCTAGTAAAACTAACTCATTTCTTTCTAATAAGGCAAACCGCAAGAAAATATGTTAATTTTTCCCAGTTTTATGACAGTTTAAAGACGTGAAAGTAAAAAAATTGCATAATTTTTAAGCGAGTTTATAGTAGGCTATAAAAACCGGAATTTTCGACGGATTTTCATTTTGTTTGATTTTCCTAGTAAAACTAACTCATTTCTTTCTAATAAAGTAAACCGCAAGAAAATCTGTTAATTTTTCCCAGTTTTACGACAGTTTAAAGGCGCGAAAGTAAAAAAATTGCATAATTATTAAGCGAGTTTTTAGTAGGCTATAAAAACCGGAATTTTCGACTGATTTTCAATTTGTTTCATTTTCCTAGTAAAACTAACTCATTCCTTTCTAATAAAGTAAACCCCAAGAAAATCTGTTAATTTTTCCCAGTTTTATGATCGTGTAAAGACGCGAAAGTAAAAAAATTGCATAATTTTTAAGCGAGTTTTCAGTAGTCTGTAAATATAAATTCCCGCCAAAATAATTTAAAAATAGTTAAAATGTAATTCTCTATTTTAAAAAAAATACTAACAATAAATAATAAATTTGTTAGACTTAAATTACTAAAAAACATTTATCTCAGATCGATGCTTATGCGACAGATCATCATCCAAAGTCAGCAACACCATAAACGTAAAGAACATTCCAATAGCGCTTAGGAAATGCCAAATGTCGTGCGAGTCGTAAAACCGCAAAATCTTACACTCGTGGTTGTATTCTCTAGACTCAGCCGGAGTTTTCTGCAAGGAAAAATGCGAGATTTTTAATTATGTACTTAAAAAAAAAAAAACTTAAAAATAATACAACTTACAGTCCACGAGATGCTTTTATGGAGGAAGAAGTACATGGCGGAGATAGCACACATTGTGGACATCATCAGGAAAATCCACGTGAGGAAATTCACGCGTTCTTTGTGGACATACTGCAAGAAAAATTTTGTTTAAGTTCAAAACTAGGAAAAGTTGAAGTTTGGGTATAGTGAGCAATAAATACCTGAATAATGGACGGATTTTCACTTTGTATGATTTTTCCGGTAGAACTAACTTATTTCTTGGTAACAAATCAAACCGCAACGAAATGTGACAATTTTTACAAGTTTTATGACAGTTTAATGGAGAGAAAGTCGAAAAGTTGCATAATTTTTTAAGCGAGTTTTTAGTAGGCTATAAAAACCGGAATTTTCGACGGATTTTCATTTTGTTTCATTTTCCTAGTAAAACTAACTCATTTCTTCCTAATAAAGTAAACCACAAGAAAATCTGTTAATTTTTCCTAGTTTTATGACAGTTTAAAGGCGCGAAAGTAAAAAAATGGCATAATTTATAAGCGAGTGTTTAGTAGGCTATAAAAACCGGAATTTTCGACGGATTTTCATTTTGTTTGATTTTCCTAGTAAAACTAACTCATTTCTTTCTAATAAACCAAACCGCAAGAAAATCTGTTAATTTTTCCCAGTTTTATGACAGTTTAAAGACGCGAAAGTAAAAAAATTGCATAATTTTTAAGCGAGTTTTTAGTATGCTATAAAAACCGGAATTTTCTACGGATTTTCATTTTGTTTGATTTTCCTAGTAAAACTAACTCATTTCTTTCTAATAAAGCAAACCGCAAGAAAATCTGTAAAGTTTTCCTAGTTTTATGACAGTTTAAAGGCGCGATAGTAAAAAAATTGCATAATTTATAAGCGAGTGTTTAGTAGGCTATAAAAACCGGAATTTTCGACGGATTTTCATTTTGTTTGATTTTCCTAGTAAAACTAACTCATTTCTTTCTAATAAAGCAAACCGCAAGAAAATCTGTAAATTTTTCCTAGTTTTATGACAGTTTAAAGGCGCGAAAGTAAAAAATTTGCATTATTTTTAAGCGAGTCTTTAATAGGCTATAAAAACCGGAATTTTTGACGGATTTTCATTTTGTTTGATTTTCCTAGTAAAACTAACTCATTTCTTTCTAATAATACAAACCGCAAGAAAATCTGTTAATTTTTCCCAGTTTTATGACAGTTTAAAGACGCGAAAGTAAAAAAATTGCATAATTTTAAGCGTGTTTTCAGTATGCTGTAAAAACCGGAATTTTCTACGGATTTTCATTTTGTTTGATTTTCCTAGTAAAACTAACTCATTTCTTTCTAATAAAGCAAACCGCAAGAAAATCTGACAATTTTTCCAAGTTTTATGACAGTTTAACGGCGCGAAAGTAAAAAAATTGTATAATTTTTAAGGGAGTCTTTAGTAGGCTATAAAAACCTAAATTTTCGACGGATTTTCATTTTGTTTCATTTTCCTAGTAAAAGTAACTCATTTCTTGCTAATAAAGCAAACCGCAAGAAAATCTGTTAATTTTTCCCAGTTTTATGACAGTTTAAAGGCGCGAAAGTAAAAAAATTGCGTAATTTTTAAGCGAGTATTTAGTAGGCTATAAAAACCGGAATTTGCGACGGATTTTCAATTTGTTTCATTTTCCTAGTAAAACTAACTCATTTCTTTCTAATAAAGCAAACCGCAAGAAAATCTGTTAATTTTTCCCAGTTTTATGACAGTTTAAAGGCGCGAAAGTAAAAAATTGCATAATTTTTAAGCGAGTCTTTAGTAGGTATAAAAACCGGAATTTTCGACGGATTTTCATTTTGTTTGATTTTCCTAGTAAAATTAACTCATTTCTTTATAATTAAGCAAACCGCAAGAAAATCTGATAATTTTTCCCAGTTTTATGACAGTTTAAAAGCGCGAAAGTAAAAAAATTGCATAATTTTTAAGCGAGTTTTAGTAGGCTATAAAAACCGGAATTTTCGACGGATTTCAATTTTGTTTGATTTCCCTAGTAAAACTAACTTTATTCTTTGTAACAAAGCAAACCACAAGAAAATCTGATAATTTTTCTAGATTTTACGACAACTCTTGTGGTGCAAACGACATTTTTGCAACTGCACCTCGGAAAAAAAATTCCACCACGGCTATTTCTCAAGTCGAATTAGTCAAATGTAACTCGATTTAAAAATCGAGCTCGATCCAAAACAAACCAAATATTTCCAACTTTCATAACAATTTAAAAAAAAATTCAAAAACTTACCTTCATTATTATATAAAAAATAAAATACAGCAGAGTATTGGACATGAAAATCAACAACAAATACAATCCAAAGCCACTTTGACTGTGGTAGAAACCAAAAACAGCCAAACCCCAATTACAAAAGTTGGCAATCACCAACAAAATAAATCGAGCTAAAAAAAATAACAGAAAATTAAACTATAAAACTTGCGTGGAAAATTATGCACCTGTATGGGTTGGCTTCAGCAAATTGAGCGGCCCTGCGTGGTAATCTACAGCGCAAGTATTGAATATTCGCCGGAATAACGTGCGTTCTAAAAAAAATTTTAGATAAATAAAAAAATAACAGAATTTAGAAAAATTACCAAATTTAAAACAGCCCAAGTAGTAGATTTTTAAACTGAGATAAAGACAAATCATAACGTAGATTATGGTGAAGAAAACCCAAAAGAACAAGTTGCCTTCCAGTATACCAATCATCCCTGTAAAAACCCAAAATAATATAAAATATCTCCACAACCATTTTTTCTACCTAATAAAATAGCAACAGCCAGCAGTCCAAAAGTACCATACGCAGTGGCATTAATATCCGGATGGCGATTTTGATACAGCTTAACCATAGACAAAACAGCCATAACATACATGAAACTAGAATCTAAACAAAATAATAAAAATAAAATCAAACTGCCCAAGTATTTAAATAATTCACCAAATTGAAAGTTGGCGCTGTTGGGACAAACGTGGTAACTCCCACTTAGCACCCCCTCCATTATTAAAGCCACGCCCATCGCGTAGAACATACCATAATGCTGGGGAATCCCATAAGCCTACAATTTAATTTATTTACAGGAAACTGTTTATTTTTTTTGTTTAGCTTACTCTATCAAAGTCCAGGTCTTTGTGCTGGCGCTCCCGCCGAAATGTAATCCACAGGAAGAGTATGCCTAGGAGCACATACGCGACATTGGAGAAGATATGGTTGAAATCGCTGACGAAACCTAGAGGATGTGCACAGAGGAAGTTGTAGTAGCACAAATCCTGCTCCCCAGTTTTATTCAAAACCTAAAAATTATTTATTAAAATTTTTTTAGTAACTTGGTAAAATGTTCACCTTTTGGTATGTCACCACAAGCTGCACAACCGGCAGGCCATAAAACAGCGCAATCATCAGCACATTGTACAAATACAAATACGACTTCTGCTGCAGGATCCTTGGATCCTTCCTAGCCAAATCACTCAAACTCAAATTGCTTTTCCCTAAACGAACATGTCGCTCACAATCCGCTTCCACCAGAGTATCATAATCCACCTCATCGGAGATGCTCTCGGTGATTTCTTGGATGGGACTGGTGGGGGCTGACGGTGAGGGCACAACGAAGCCCATTTCGCGGGGGACGTACGTCCTCGCGGAGCAGAAAAAAAACGCTACGCCGAAAACGACGTAAAACGCCCCAATACAGCAGAAAGTTGTCACAACAGCCATGACGTAATCATTGAAGGTGATGCTGGGTTTTACTGTGAGCCTCACTGTCTTCGTACGGTTTGATTCAGTAGCTTTTCCAAGTTGACCGGTGCATTCTACATCATCGCCTTGTACTACAAATACCGCGTAAAATCCGTTGGGAAACTTGTATTTCTAAAAAATAAGAAAAATTTTAATCATGCTCTTTTGAGACAACCGACAAAAATTTCGTATGGTTTTGTAGTTAAAACCATTAATCAGCTTTGTAACAAACGAAAATTTAATAAAATCCGACCAGCGGTTCCAAAACTGTGATTATTTACAGGCGGCAACCTCAAATTTCATCAATTTTTAAACATGCACTTTAAAGACGCCAAAATGTTATAAAAAAAGTCGTTACAAATTTCATGATTTTTTCTTAGATTAAACCACTATTCTAAATTGTAATACAGGAAATTTTAGTAAAATCCGACCAGCGGTTCGAAAACTGTGACTTAGTAAAGCAGCAAATTTGAAAATTTAGTCAATTCTAAAAGTTCACTTTTGACGACGAAAAATCGCATAATTCAAACCGACAAAAACTTCGTGATGGTTTTGTAGTTAAAACCATTAATCAGCTTTGTAACAAAGGAAAATTCAATAAAATCCGACCAGCGGTTCCAAAACTGTGATTACTTAAAGGCGGCAACCTCAAATTTGATAAATTTTTAAACATGCACTTTAAAGACGCAAAAATTGTTATAAAAAAAGTCGTTACAAATTTCATGATTTTTTCTTAGATTAAACCACTATTCTAAATTGTAATACAGGAAACTTTAGTAAAATCCGACCAGCGGTTCGAAAACTGTGACTTAGTAAAGCAGCAAATTCGAAAATTTAGTCAATTCTAACAGTTCACTTTTGACGACGAAAAATCGCATAATTCAAACCGACAAAAACTTCGTGATGGTTTTGTAGTTAAAACCATTAATCAGCTTTGTAACAAAGGAAAATTCAATAAAATCCGACCAGCGGTTCCAAAACTGTGATTACTTAAAGGCGGCAACCTCAAATTTGATAAATTTTTAAACATGCACTTTAAAGACGCAAAAATTGTTATAAAAAAAGTCGTTACAAATTTCATGATTTTTTCTTAGTTTAAACCACTATTCTAAATTGTAATAAAGGTAATTTTATTAAAATCCGACCAGCGGTTCCAAAACTATGATTTAGTAAAGCAGCAAATTTGAAAATTTAGTCAATTCTAAAAGTTCACTTTTAACGAGGTAAAATCGCATAATCCAAAGCGACAAAAACTTCGTGATGGTTTTGTAGTTAAAACCATTAATCAGCTTTGTAACAAAGGAAAATTTAATAAAATCCGACCAGCGGTTCCAAAACTGTGATTACTTAAAGACGGCAACCTCAAATTAGATCAATTTTTAAACCTGCACTTTAAAGACGCTAAAATTGTTATAAAAAAAGTCGTTACAAATTTCACGATTTTTTCTTAGATTAAACCACTATTCTAAATTGTAATACAGGAAATTTTAGTAAAATCCGACCAGCGGTTCGAAAACTGTGACTTAGTATAGTAGCAAATTTGAAAATTTAGTCAATTCTAAAAGTTCACTTTTGACGACGAAAAATCGCATAATCCAAACCAACAAAAACTTCGTGATGCTTTTGTAGTTAAAACCATTAATCAGCTTTGTAACAAAAGAAAATTTAATAAAATCCGACCAGCGGTTCCAAAACTGTGATTATTTAAAAGCGGCAACCTCAAATTTGATAAATTTTTAAACATGCACTTTATAGACGCCAAATTGTTATAAAAAAAGTCGCTACAAATTTCATGATTTTTTCTTAGATTAACCCACTATTCAAAATTTTAATAAAGGAAATTTTATTAAAATCCGACCAGCGGTTCCAAAACTGTGATTTAGTAAAGCAGCAAATTTGAAAATTTAGTCAATTCTAAAAGTTCACTTTTGACGACGAAAAATCGCATAATCCAAACCGACAAAAACTTCGTGATGGTTTTGTAGTTAAAACCATTAATCAGCTTTGTAACAAAGGAAAATTTAATAAAATCCGACCAGCGGTTCCAAAACTGTGATTACTTAAAGACGGCAACCTCAAATTAGATCAATTTTTAAACCTGCACTTTAAAGACGCTAAAATTGTTATAAAAAAAGTCGTTACAAATTTCATGACTTTTTCTTAGATTAACCACTATTCAAAATTGAGTTATGGTAGATACAGACAGACACACATCATATTTTTTGTTTTTGTTATAGTTCGTAAAAAGTGATATTGACCACAAGAGTTATATATAATTTTAGAGGAAAAAATTAATAACTTTGGAACCACTGGTCGGATTTTAGTCGAATTTACTTTAAAACAAAGCTGAATGTTTGTTTTATCAGCTAAAATATTGAAAAAAATTTATATTGTGGTTTTATCACTTTTTCGTTACGTTAAACTTGCACATTTACAAAATTTATAATTAAAAAGTTTCAAGTGTCACAGTTTGGCGACTGCTGCTTGGATTTTATTCAAATTTGCTTTATTTTGTTACAGCAGGAATAAATGGAGGTACTTCCACGACTTTGAAACTATGAGTCAATTTTTTTCAGAATTTTTCTGTATTATAACCAATTTCGTCCAAAAAAACAGTAAAAAGCAACAAGTAAATCATGTCGTATGTTCTAAATTGGAACCACTGCTCGAATTCTCTTAAACTTTGCTTTGTTAATCATTTTCATTGTTATATAAAAATTTAACTGCCTTTTCTCCCATAAATTTCGGGCTTTGTTATAGTTCGTAAAAAGTGATATTGACCACAAGAGTTACATATTATTTTAGAGGAAAAAATTAATAACTTTAGAACCACTGGTCGGATTTTAGTCGAATTTACTTTAAAACAAAGCTGAATGTTTGCTTTATCAGCTAAAATATTGAGAAAATTTTATGTTGTGGTTTTATCACTTTTTCGTGACGTCAAATTTGCCTATTTATAAAAATTTAATTAAAAGACGCCAAAATTGTTATAAAAAAAGTCGTTACAAAGCTCATGATTTTTTCTTAGATTAAACCATTATTCAGCTTAGTATTAAAAGAAATTTTAATGAAATCCAACCAGCGGTTCCAAAACTGCGACAATTTAAACCGACAATTATCCTCATACTAACCGGTATAGTTATCCCTCCTTTAGTCAACACAGTGGCATAGAACCCCCGGAAAGTAATATCCTGATTCAAATCGAAAACTGGACACTAAAACCAAAAAAAATTCTAAACTAACCGAACAATAAATTTTCCCAATAAAAACTTACGCTAACATTCTGAATGCTCACAGTCATACAAACCGAATCCTCCGACGTTGTTTCCAATATAACCGTGTCGTAGTTCGAGTCGTGGGTGTTGGTTTGATTGTTGGAAAAATTATAGAAAAAATACCTGGGTTCGCTTGGCGATATCACAAATTCGTGTGGTTTGTACGGCTCGATATAAAACTCCTGCTCGAAATCCACGCGTACTATAAACGAAACATTAACAAGGGACGCTGTGGAAACTGTTATAATCGGGTTGTTGTGCATGGTTTCCATTAGACTAGTTTTCCTGTCCAAAATATCGTGGCATAAAGTGCGGGAAGTTGTGTTGAAGGTTTCGTGGATGGAGCTTTCTACACGCAGTGGCAACTGCCACGAAAGCAGCTCTTTGGGCTGGCGACTGACGATCATCAGCGGCTTGGTTACAGAAGCGGAAGAACTAGACACGGACACTCGTGGGGGCAAATAAAACTGAAACCAAAACGACAAAACGTTGGAAGTTAACCTAACTTATTTAAAACTCACAGAATTTTCCTGTGCTTCACTGGAAAACTCCAGGATGTATTCCACGGTGTTATTCACTGCGAAACTGTGTGGGGTGCTGTAGTTTAACTTCTTCAAAATTGGCGTAAAGCCACAGGCAAAACTTGCCAAAACCAAGAGGTGGCATAACCATTTTAGGAGCATTTTTGCTGTGGGATAACTTAACGCATACTTTTATGGAATACGAACCGACGCTACTCGATTTTAAGCCTAATTTTCTTATATTTTATATTATTTCCAACTAACCTCACTTTTTAATACAAAATATCCAATAATTTTATTCGCTTAAATAATGCCATCTATACGCAAATTTTTCAAGTGTTGTAAAGTTGGTAAATTAGTTGCCTATGTTAGATTTTTTAATAAAACTAAAACCATAATTGGCGAAAATCTACTTGAATAATCCGAATCGTTCCCCAATATATTCCACTTTTATCATATTTATTAACCCCAAATTAATTATTTGATTTATAAAAAAAACTAATGTTGCCAACTGTATTTCTTTCCTGAACTACCACCTGTATAGTTGGTTGCCTAAATTACGTATTCAAAATATTGGTTTTGGTTTTTTACAAATATCTCCGCTCTGGTAAGTCATACGACAAAAATAGTTATTACCAATCTTGTAGATAATTAAATTCCCTACAACTTTTGTTTAAATAATTTTTGCGTAGGTTAGATGGTTTAAGAGTTATAGCCTCCGAAATTGGCAAAATTTGAAAACATAATAATAATAATAAAATTAGCTTTATTACAATTTAGAATAGTGGTTTAAACTAAAAAAAAATCATGAACTTTGTGACGACTTTTTTTATAACAATTTTTGCGTCTTTAAAGTGCATGTTTAAAAATTTATCAAATTTGAGGTTGCCATCTTTAAGTAATCACAGTTTTGGAACCGCTGGTCGGATTTTATTGAATTTTCCTTTGTTACAAAGCTGATTAATGGTTTTAACTACAAAACCATCACGAAGTTTTTGTCGGTTTGAATTATGCGATTTTTCGTCGTCAAAAGTGAACTTTTAGAATTGACTAAATTTTCAAATTTGCTGCTTTATTAAGTCACAGTTTTGGAACCGCTGGTCGGATTTTAATAAATTTTTCTTTGTTACAAAGCTGATTAATGGTTTTAACTACAAAACCATCACGAAGTTTTTGTCGGTTTGGATTATGCGATTTTTTGACGTCAAAGTGAACTTTTAGAATTGACTAAGTTTTCAAATTTGCTGCTTTACTAAGTCACAGTTTTGGAACCGCTGGTCGGATTTTAATAAAATTTCCCTTATTACAATTTTGAATAGTGGTTTAAACTAAGAAAAAATCACGAAATTTGTAACGATTTTTTTTATAACAATTTTAGCGTCTTTAAAGTGCATGTTTAAAAATTGATCAAATTTGAGGTTGCCGCCTTTAAGTAATTACAGTTTTGGAACCGCTGGTCGGATTTTAATAAAATTTCCTTTATTACAATTTTGAATAGTGGTTTAATCCAAGAAAAAATCATGAACTTCGTAACGATATTTTTTATAACAATTTTGGCGTCTTTAAAGTGCATGTTTAAAAAATGTTCAAATTTGAGGTTGCCGCCTTTAAGTAATCACAATTTTGGAGCCACTGGTCGGATTTTATTAAATTTTCCTTTGTTACAAAGCTGATTAATGGTTTTAACTACAAAACCACCACGAAGTTTTTGTCGGTTTGAATTATGCGATTTTTCGTCGTCAAAAGTGAACTTTTAGAATTGACTAAATTTTCAAATTTGCTGCTTTACTAAGTCACAGTTTTGGAACCGCTGGTCGGATTTTAATAAAATTTCCTTTATTACAATTTTGAATAGTGGTTTAATCTAAGAAAAAATCATGAATTTTGTAACGACTTTTTTTATAACAATTTTGGCGTCTTTAAAGTGCATGTTTAAAAATTGATCAAATTTGAGGTTGCCGTCTTTAAATAATCACAGTTTTGGAATGGCTGGTCGGATTTTATTAAATTTTCCTTTGTTACAAAGCTGATTAAGGGTTTTAACTACAAAACCATCACGAAGTTTTTGTCGGTTTGAATTATGCGACTTTTCGTCGTCAAAAGTGAACTTTTAGAATTGACTAAATTTTCAAATTTGCAAATTTACTAAATCACAGTTTTGGAACCGCTGGTCGGATTTTAATAGAATTTCCTTTATTACAATTTTGAATAGTGGTTTAATCTAAGAAAAAATCATGAAATTTGTAACGACTTTTTTTATAACAATTTTGGCGTCTTTAAAGTGCATGTTTAAAAATTGATCAAATTTGAGGTTGCCGCCTTTAAGTAATCACAGTTTTGGAATGGCTGGTCGGATTTTAATAAAATTTCCTTTGTTACAAAGCTGATTAATGGTTTTAACTACAAAACCATCACGAAGTTTTTGTCTTTTTGGATTATGCAATTTTTCGTCGTCAAAAGTGATCTTATAGAATTGACTAAATTTTCAAATTTGCTGCTTTACTAAGTCACAGTTTTGGAACCGCTGGTCGGATTTTAATAAAGTTTCCTTTATTACAATTTTGAATAGTGGTTTAATCTAAGAAAAAATCACGAAATTTGTAACGATTTTTTTTATAACAATTTTAGCGTCTTTAAAGTGCATGTTTAAAAATTGATCAAATTTGAGGTTGCCGTCTTTAAGTAATCACAGTTTTGGAATGGCTGGTCGGATTTTATTAAATTTTCCTTTGTTACAAAGCTGATTAATGGTTTTAACTACAAAACCATCACGAAGTTTTTGTCGGTTTTAATTATGCGATTTTTTGACGTCAAAGTGAACTTTTAGAATTGACTAAGTTTTCAAATTTGCTGCTTTACTAAGTCACAGTTTTGGAACCGCTGGTCGGATTTTAATAAAATTTCCCTTATTACAATTTTGAATAGTGGTTTAAACTAAGAAAAAATCACGAAATTTGTAACGATTTTTTTTATAACAATTTTAGCGTCTTTAAAATGCATGTTTAAAAATTGATCAAATTTGAGGTTGCCGCCTTTAAGTAATTACAGTTTTGGAACCGCTGGTCGGATTTTAATAAAATTTCCTTTATTACAATTTTGAATAGTGGTTTAATCCAAGAAAAAATCATGAACTTCGTAACGACTTTTTTTATAACAATTTTGGCGTTTTTAAAGTGCATGTTTAAAAAATGTTCAAATTTGAGGTTGCCGCCTTTAAGTAATCACAATTTTGGAGCCACTGGTCGGATTTTATTAAATTTTCCTTTGTTACAAAGCTGATTAATGGTTTTAACTACAAAACCATCACGAAGTTTTTAACGGTTTGGATTATGCGATTTTTCGTCGTCAAAATTGAACTTTTAGAATTGACTAAATTTTCAAGTTTGCTGCTTTACTAAGTCACAGTTTTGGAACCGCTGGTCGGATTTTAATAAAATTTCCTTTATTACAATTTTGAATAGTGATTTAAACTAAGAAAAAATCATGAAATTTGTAACGACTTTTTTTATAACAATTTTGGCGTCTTTAAAGTGCATGTTTAAAAATTGATCAAATTTGAGGTTGCCGCCTTTAAGTAATCACAGTTTTGGAACCGCTGGTCGGATTTTACTAAAATTTCCTTTATTACAAAGCTGAATAATGGTTTTAACTAAAAATTGAATTATGCGATTTTTACATCGTCAAAAGTGGCAAAATTTATTAAGTAAAAAAAATTATTTGTTAATACATATTTATTTTAATATTACTGGTTTTTTTATCGACACACAAGTCATTTTTCGACGGATAAACCACGATATTTTTCAACGTCGACGAATCCACTACCTTCACTTGCTGCACCTCCAAATCCACATCCAGCAGCTCCACCATCGCTTTGAGCATGGTATCCAAGACCATCCTACAAATCTGCTGCGATGTGGAACTGCTCACTTCCACCAGGATCCTCTTAGTGTCCAAATCAATCTAAAAAAAAATAAATTATATAAAATTAGGTATTTAAATTTACATCGAATTCACCACCTTCGATATGTCAGAGTTTGTAATCGGGGGAAACGAGATAACATGCCGATTAGAGCTCAACAAGCAAGGATAAAGTTTCTTATCCTCGATTAAATTTAAATATTTATGGATACCCGAGTAGGTGCTCCGCTTTTTCTCTTTGCGCAAATTATTAGCTTCGGTTTGTAGTTTAGAGAACAGTTCAGCCCCCGACATTTCACTAGCTCGATTTAGCGGCTTTATTATCAAAGCCCCAGGAGCCGATGTAGTGTAATTTAAACTCCCTGGGGGCTAAAACAGATTAATCAAACCCCCATCTTACTACGTATAAAATTACTTACCAATTTATTGAAATCATGCGTGGCAATCGTCGCCGCCACTCGCTTATTACAAACAGTATCATGCAGCTTATTCTGCAACTGTATGAATTTTTTAAAAGTCAACTCGGTGAAATTCAGCTTGTTTACTAAACAACAAACTATGTGCTCGCGGACATTCTTCACGGTTTCGTCTACGACCACTGTAGCCTCCTCTTGCACCTCGACTACGTTTATTAAATATCTAGTAGCCCCATTCTCCTCCTCGCTGCTTTTATTCAAGTCATCCTTGGCTTCTGGGGCTGTAGCAGCTGTTTTAGCGCAGTGTGCCTTGATGTAATCTAGAACTTGTTTTGTTGTGCGGCTTTGGTCTATTAGTTTCAGCAGGCGGCGGTCTGACACTGGGTTTTGTTTCAGGTTCAAATCTACAATAGTGGTTAATAAAAATAACTAACTAAAAAACTAAATTATCGCACCTTTTAACTTGTGGCAGTCGCCTAGCTCCCCTGGGATAACTTTGAGTTTATTCGAGGCGATTTCCAGTAGTTTTAACGCAGGTAAAACGCTGATTTTATGCGGGATTTCTGGTATAACATTCAGGCTCAATTTTACTTCGGCTAAACTCGCCAGTTCTGCGTGGCAAATATCTGGAAACGTTGTGAGTTTGTTGTTGGATAAATCTAGCACACTTAGCTTTTTAAAACTCTGCAAACTAACGCAATTCTCCAGCTGGTTCCCCGATAAATTCAAACTGACAACTTGCGTTAACTTAACCAAACTCTCCGGTACTTCCTTCAACAAATTACGCGACAAATCCAATATTTTCAACTTGCTCAACTTCTCCAACTCCCCATTAACACTTTCCAATTGGTTTGAATGCAAAACTAACGTCTGCAAATTCGCAAGTTTTGCTATTTCATCTGGAATACCTTTTAGGTTAGTTTCGCTGATGTTCAGGTAATTTAAGGTGGTTAAATCGAACAGTGATCCATCGAGGCCGCCTTTTGATATCCGTTGGGTGATTGTGTTGCCACTCAGCACCAATTCGTGGCGTTTTTCCGTTTTGGCTGTTTGAATTTCCGGCCACATTTCGAATTTTGATTGTTTGAGGTTAGGGTGTACGCTAAAATGACGAAAACTGAAAAATCGCTGGAAATTGTTGTGTGGGTTGCTATCAGGGGTAAATGTGATTAGATTAGAGGGAAATTGGGATAAACTCACCTGGTGTTGATTAATATTGCGTAAAATTGCGATTTACACTAGCGGTTTCCGTTATTTCTTCTTCGTCATCTGAATATTAAAATTTAATTTTTTTCATAAAAGAAGCTTTTTAACTTTTAACTTTTTTTTAACTAAATTCGAATGCTTTTAGTTAGAGTTTCACTATAATTTCGTTATAAATTAAACAAATTTATTAATATGTACAAAATTACAATATAAGCAACCAACTATACAAGCGGGAGTTTAAGGTACGAAGTACAGATGGCAGTAGTAGTAAGCTAATGTTATGATAAAATTGGAATTGTTGAAGACTGTTTAAAAAAATCACAGTTTTGGAACCGCTAGTTGGATTTCACTAAAATTTCCTTTGATACAAAGGCGAATAATGGTTTAATCTAAGAAAAAATCATGAATTTTGTAGCGACTTTTTTTATAACAATTTTTGCGTCTTTAAAAATATTGATTAAATTTTAGGTAGCCACCTTTAAATAATCCCAGTTTTGGAACCGCTGATCGGATTTCACTAAAATTTCCTTTGACACAAAGGCGAATAATGGTTTAATCTAAGAAAAAATCATGAACTTTGTAGCGACTTCTTTTATACTAATTTTTGCGTCTTTAAAAATATTGCTCAATTTTTAAGTTGCCGCTTTAAATAATCACAGTTTTGGAACCGCTGATCGGATTTCACTAAAATTTCCTTTGATACAAAGGCGAATAATGGTTTAATGTAAGAAAAAATCATGAACTTTGTAGCGACTTCTTTTATACTAATTTTTGCGTCTTTAAAAATATTGTTCAATTTTTAAGTTGCCGCTTTAAATAATCACAGTTTTGGAACCGCTGATCGGATTTCACTAAAATTTCCTTTGATACAAAGGCGAATAATGGTTTAATCTAAGAAAAAATCATGAATTTTGTAGCGACTTTTTTTATAACAATTTTTGCGTCTTTAAAAATATTGATTAAATTTTAGGTAGCCACCTTTAAATAATCCCAGTTTTGGAACCGCTGATCGGATTTCACTAAAATTTCCTTTGACACAAAGGCGAATAATGGTTTAATCTAAGAAAAAATCATGAACTTTGTAGCGACTTCTTTTATACTAATTTTTGCGTCTTTAAAAATATTGTTCAATTTTTAAGTTGCCGCTTTAAATAATCACAGTTTTGGAACCGCTGATCGGATTTCACTAAAATTTCCTTTGATACAAAGGCGAATAATGGTTTAATGTAAGAAAAAATCATGAACTTTGTAGCGACTTCTTTTATACTAATTTTTGCGTCTTTAAAAATATTGTTCAATTTTTAGGTTGCCGCTTTTAAATAATCACAGTTTTGGAACCGCTGATCGGATTTCACTAAAATTTCCTTTGATACAAAGGCGAATAATGTTTATATTAATTATATCATAGCCGACAAAATTTCGAACCCAACGGCGTTGGAATTTTCTCCGTAGCTGCAGGAATAGCTGAGATATCGAGTGGGACAGCTTTGGAAAACACCCTGTACAACTTCGCTATTATTCATCAGAATATAGTCGTGTTACACCTCAAACTAACGGAAATTTACTCACTAATCCAGATATGATTAATTAATTACAGAAAAAACAAGCGACAGTCGGAATTTATGACAGAAAACCATAATAAGTTATTTGAAAAATGGAATTTTCGTTTGTTATAAACCAAAAAATAAAAATTGTGATCTGACAATGTTTCAAACCCAACGGCGTTGGAATTTTCTCCGTACCTGCAGGAATAGCTGAGATATCGCGTGGGACAGCTTTGGAAAACACCCTGTACAACTTCGCTATTATTCATCAGAATATAGTCGTGTTACACCTCAAACTAACGGAAATTTACTCACTAATCCAGATATGATTAATTAATTACAGAAAAAACAAGCGACAGTCGGAATTTATGACAGAAAACCATAATAAGTTATCTGAAAAATGGAATTTTCGTCTGTTATTAACCAAAAAATTAAAATTGTGATCTGACAATGTTTCAAACCCAACGGCGTTGGAATTTTCTCCGTAGCTGCAGGAATAGCTGAGATATCGCGTGGGACAGCTTTGGAAAACACCCTGTACAACTTCGCTATTACTCATCAGAATATAGTCGTGTTACACCTCAAACTAACGGAAATTTACTCACTAATCCAGATATGATTAATTAATTACAGAAACAACAAGCGACAGTCGGAATTTGACAGAAAACCATAATAAGTTATCTGAAAAATGGAATTTTCGTCTGTTATTAACCAAAAAATAAAAATTGTGATCTGACAATGTTTCAAACCCAACGGCGTTGGAATTTTCTCCGTACCTGCAGGAATAGCTGAGATATCGCGTGGGACAGCTTTGGAAAACACCCTGTACAACTTCGCTATTACTCATCAGAATATAGTCGTGTTACACCTCAAACTAACGGATTTTGACACACGAATCCAAATATGATTACGACATTGTAATAAAAACAAATGACAATCGAAATTTATGGCAAAATAATTAAAATTAAAAAAAAAATTATTACTGACTAAATTTGAACTGTTATCTCGAAATACAGTATTATAATTTCATTTATATAAAAAAAATAAAACAGCTTCATAACAATAACAAGACAATAAGCATAGTGTTAGCTATTGTCCTCTTTGTGTCCTAATTTTATTGTAATTAGTTGCATCATGATGATTTGTAGTTTTGATTCCGGAACAACACAACAGAAATATTTATCTGATTGATCCATCTGCAGCAATCAGCATTAAATTGAAATTTAAAAATAATGACGATGATGATGAAAGTGAATTTGTTGCAGTTTCCTCGCGTTTGTCAATAAGAGTAAATGTGAAAAATGCGTCACTTTTTGATTTTTACAGTTTTTTTTGCTGTGGGGTGCGTTACAAATTTTCCAACGGTAAATAAATTAAATATTTTTTTTTATAATAATTATTATAATTTTCTTTGTAGCCGGTCGAGTCCACTATTAGCTTAAATTTGCACAACCTCAACACCGGACAGTATCATCCTTGCCTATGGATATTCGTGAGAAGACGACAACCACCACCACCACCTTGTAAGTTCCAGGAAAAATTTTATAGACACAGATATAATAATGTGACACCCTGTATAATATTAATCGGTTTATTAATGTAATTTTCTAGTGACTACCACCGTGGTACCTGGAACTAGTGTCTCAGGTGCAACACAACCGCCTACAACAGCCCTACCTCCTCCCCCTCCTCCTCCACCAGCTGCTGAAACTACGACAGCTGTAGCTGAAGCTACTACAGCTGCAGCTGATCCTGGTGATGGCGATGGTGATGCAGACGCAGATGCTGGACCTTAAACTTCTTGTAAAAGATCATATAATAAAAATCTAAAAATTTTCTGAAAAATGTCAATTTTACAACATTTTTTTTTATTCAAAACGTCATATCTTGAAAATGCGTAGAGATATCGCAATGAAGTTTGGAAATTTGGATAGAACGCATTGAAATCTATAAGAATCAATACAGTTTTAATTATAATTGTACTTGACATTGACAGGAGAAATAAAAAAACGCGATTTTTTGGGGTACTTTGGGTAGAAACATTTTTTCCATAAAAATTAAAAATGCTTTAAATTTGCTATATTAATAATGATTATGAAAGACAATTGAGAGGTGACAATAAATGTGAAAACAGTTCACCAATAACTCGTCCAGTTCAAAAGTTATAGCACTTTAAAAAAATGCCAAATTTTCAACTTTTTTTTCCATTCAAAACGTCATATCTGGAAAACGCGTAGAGATATCGCAATGAAGTTTGGAAATTTGGATAGATCGCATCGAAACCTATAAGAATCAGTACAGTTTTAATTATAATTGTACTTGAGATTGACAGGAGAAATAAAAAAGCGCGATTTTTAGGGATACTTTGGGTAGGAACATTTTTTCCATAAAAATCCAAACTACTTTAAATTTGGTATATTAATAATAATTCTGAAAGACAGTTGAGAGGTGATAATAAATATGAAAACAGTTCACCAATAACTCGTCCAGTTCAAAAGTTATAGCACTTTGAAAAAATGCCAAATTTTCAACTTTTTTTTCCATTCAAAACGTCATATCTGGAAAACGCGTAGAGATATCGCAATGAAGTTTGGAAATTTGGATAGAACGCATCGAAATCTATAAGAATCAGTATTGTTTTAATTATAATTGTACTTGAGATTGACAGGAGAAATAAAAAAACGCGATTTTTTGGGGTACTTTGGGTAGGAACATTTTTTCCATAAAAATCCAAAATGCTTTAAATTTGGTATATTAACAATAATTATGAAAGACAGTTGAGAGGTGATAATAAATGTGAAAACAACTCACCAATAGCTCGTCCAGTTCAAAAGTTATAGCACATTGAAAAAATGCCAAATTTTCAACTTTTTTTTCCACTCAAAACGTCATATCTGGAAAACGCGAAGACATATCGCAATAAAGTTTGGAAATTTGGATAGAACGCATCGAAATATATCAGAACCAGTATTTTAATTTAATTTAATCCGAATAACTAAACTAAGTTATATAGAAAAACCAAAACTGTACAATGCTGCCATCTAGCGCAAGTAGACAAAGCAGCAATTTGTACAGGTTACTAGTAGATGGCGCAACGTGTTGTGAAGTTGAATTTGAGCAAATCGACAGGGCCGCACTGGCTCATTATGTATTAAATAAAAAATTTGTGTATTTGTTTAAATTTGTCGGCACCCACCTCGAAATGTTTGGTATAAATAAAGTAGCGAATTCAAAGCTGTAAACAACTTTATTTCATGTCATATAAATAAGTTATATACGGTGGTAGATCAAAAAGTTGGGAAAATGAGAAAATTTTCTATCCACTTGCCGCGGCTGTTGTAGTAGCGGCAGTTGCTGCAAATTAAAATTAATTAAAATTAAATAATAATAATAATAATTTCTTACGTATATTAATCGAGATGCCAAAACAGTTGGCTTTTTTCGGATTTCCCAAAATGTATTTGGCGAGGCTGTTGGTTTTAATGTCTGGAATTTTTGGTACGTCATTTGGAGGAGTTTCACTTAAAATATGCTGAAAATTTATTTTTAATATAATGTAATATTTGTGTAGGTAATAAAAAATATATATTTTACCGAAACTGCCACAACGAGGATAACTAGCACTAGCACACTAGACTGAGACATTTTTTCGATATTTTAAATAAATTTTTTGCAGAATTTTAGTTATATACCAAATATAACAATAAATTGTCCGGGATTAAATTGTCGGAAGTGTATTTTATTCAAAAAATGTATTACTAAAAGTGCTTCCGCGTTTTTTGATTATTCCACAATGTAGTATGTGATTTAATAATAATTAAAAATAGTGACGAAGAGCTAAAATTAACATAAGTGTTTGTATTTTTCATACGCGATTATTGTATATTTTAACAATTTTTATGTAAGTTTTATTAATGTTTATAAAACTATAACAAAATGTTGAAGCAAAGTGTATGATTTTGGCTGTGGTTCTAAAAAAATCACAAAAGCTGTGGAAGTGAGTTTTTTAGAGTCTTCGAAAATGGCCAAAAAATATTAAGATTTTGAAAATTTATAACTGATCACCGGAGCCTCAGATTTTTTCTTAAAATACAGTTTTACATAGCTGACAGTTTGTGTTATTAGGAAAAAATGCGTTAAAACCGCGGAAGTTAGTTTAGAGTTTTTTTGGAGCGTCCGAAAAAATCCAAAAATTCTTAACAGATTTTCGACTTGACCTAATCGAAAATTCGTATTTTGGTACTGGAGTCTCGGATTTTCACATAAAATACCATTTTCTATAGCTGACACTTGTTGCTATTCTGAAAAAAATCACTAAACCTGTGGAAGTTAGTTTAGAGTGTTTTTGGACTGTTCGAAATTGTCCAAAAAATATTTAACAGATTTTCGGGTAGGCCATTTTGAAAATTCGTAGCTGACCACCGGAGCCCCGAATTTTTTCTTAAAATACGGTTTTACATAGCTGACAGTTTGTGTTATTAGGAAAAAATTCGTTAAAACCGCGGAAGTTAGTTTAGAGTTTTTTTGGAGCGTTCGAAAAAATCTAAAAATTCTTAACAGATTTTCGACTTGACCTAATTGAAAATTCGTATTTTGGTACTGGAGTCCCGGATCTTCACATAAAATACAGTTTTCTATAGCTGACACTTGTTGCTATTCTGAAAAAAATCACTAAAGCTGTGGAAGTTAGTTTAGAGTGTTTTTAGACTGTTCGAAAATGTCCAAGAAATATTTAACAGATTTTCTGATAGGCCATTTTGAAAATTCGTAGCTGACCACCAGAGCCCCGGATTTTTTCTTAAAATACAGTTTTACATAGCTGACAGTTTGTGTTATTAGAAAAAAATGCGTTAAACCCGCGGAAGTTAGTTTAGAGTTTTTTTGGAGCGTTCGAAAAAATCTAAAAATTCTTAACAGATTTTCGACTTGACCTAATTGAAAATTCGTATTTTGGTACTGGAGTCCCGGATCTTCACATAAAATACAGTTTTCTATAGCTGACACTAGTTGCTACTCTGAAAAAAATCACAAAAGCTGTGGAAGTTAGTTTAGAGTGTTTTTAGACTGTTCGAAAATGTCCAAGAAATATTTAACAGATTTTCGGGTAGGCTATTTTGAAAATTTGTAGCTGACCACTGGAGCCCCAGATTTTTTCTTAAAAAACAGTTTTACATAGCTGACAGTTTGTGTTATTAGAAAAAAATGCGTTAAACCCGCGGAAGTTAGTTTAGAGTTTTTTTGGAGCGTTCGAAAAAATCTAAAAATTCTTAACAGATTTTCGAGTTGACCTAATTGAAAATTCGTATTTTGGTACTGGAGTCCCGGATCTTCACATAAAATACAGTTTACTACAGCTGACACTTGTTGCTACTCTGAAAAAAATCACTAAAGCTGTGGAAGTTAGTTTAGAGTATTTTTAGACTGTTCGAAAATGTCCAAGAAATATTTAACAGATTTTCGGGTAGGCCATTTTGAAAATTCGTAGCTGACCACCCGAGCCCCGAATTTTTTCTTAAATTACAGTTTTACATAGCTGACAGTTTGTGTTATTAGGAAAAAATTCGTTAAAACCGCGGAAGTTAGTTTCCAGTTTTTTTGGAGCGTTCGAAAAAAATCTAAAAATTCTTAACAGATTTTCGACTTGACCTAATTGAAAATTCGTGTTTTGGTACTGGAGTCCCGGATCTTCACATAAAATACAGTTTACTACAGCTGACACTTGTTGCTACTCTGAAAAAAATCACTAAAGCTGTGGAAGTTAGTTTAGAGTATTTTTAGACTGTTCGAAAATGTCCAAGAAATATTTAACAGATTTTCGGGTAGGCCATTTTGAAAATTCGTAGCTGACTACCCGAGCCCCGAATTTTTTCTTAAATTACAGTTTTACATAGCTGACAGTTTGTGTTATTAGGAAAAAATTCGTTAAAACCGCGGAAGTTAGTTTCCAGTTTTTTTGGAGCGTTCGAAAAAAATCTAAAAATTCTTAACAGATTTTCGACTTGACCTAATTGAAAATTCGTATTTTAGTACTGGAGTCCCGGATTTTCACATAAAATACAGTTTTCTATAGCTGACACTTGTTGTTATTCTGAAAAAATCACAAAAGCTGTGGAAGTTAGTTTAGAGTGTTTTTAGACTGTTCGTAAATGTTTAAAAAATATTTAACAGATTTTCGTGTAGGCCATTTTGAAAATTCGTAGCTGACCACCGGAGCCCCGGATTTTTTCTTAAAATACAGTTTTACATAACTGACAGTTTGTGTTATTAGGAAAAAATTCGTTAAAACCACGGAAGTTAGTTTAGAGTTTTTTTGGAACGTTCGAATAAAATCCAAATATTCAAAGCGATTTTCGAATATACCTTTCTAAGAATATCAGTTTTTATTTAAAATTTATAACAAAATTAAAGTTTGTCCTTGAATGAAAAAAAATCCACAATTCACAAATAATTATTTAAACACCCAAATCTCAAATTAAAATAATTATTATAATATAATATAATCCACAACGCATACAATTTGACACGCTTTGATAACTACACAGACACAGGTGTTAAATTATTTTTTTTTTAAAGCATTTTAAGAATTTTTCCAAACAAATATCTTGTTGGTGTTGGTATATAAACGCGAAAATCATTTGGAACTTTATCAGTAGGTACTAAAATACTACAAAATGCAACAACATCAAAAAGTTCTAGTGATTTTTGTGGTCTTGGCGGTTTTTATGGTAAGTTAATAAATAAATAAATTAAATTAAATAATTATTATTATACAATATACAGGGTGCTGGTTTGTGCCAGTCATCCAGTAACAATCAACCGCCACCACCACCGCCAATTGGCCAGATGGGCGGCGGGCAAAAGGGTGGAAGCATGGGGGGTTCAACTGGGGGGCAAACTGGTGGACAGGGGGGGACGCAGGGTTAAACCAGTTTCCTAAAATTATTATATTATATATTTTGGTTTTCTGTAATATGTAGAAATAATAAAATAAATTTGTTTTGTGCTATAATAATTAATTATATTATGATACATTTAATTATAGAATACATCCATCATAAAATAGAATTTTTTAACGTAACATAAAAATAAATCATGAGCCTTTATCGTTTAAAGTACACTAATTTATGCACCACAATACTTTGGATTTTAATTTTATAAATAGGAAAAGCACCACCAGAGATTTTATTTATTATTATATACGATATGTAAGTAAGTAAATAATTAATCTGTAACTAAACTCTTTAAAATCCGTAGACAATAAAAAACGCCCTCTACTCTCACAGTGTTTTAGACCCTTTCGGTGCACCCTGGGCTAAAATATTCGAAGAAAAATAAATTAACGTACAATATTCCTTTACACAATAATATTTAGTTGAGATTATATTATATTACGTAGGGAAATTTAATCAGTACCAGTTAAAGCTATTTCGTCATCTGGTAAAGCCAGGCGTTTGTAGGTGGATTCGGTCACTAGATAGAGCACCAAAACACCATAGAGCACCGTAAACATACCCATGAAGTTGAGTACCACGCCTTCTGACGGTAAATTGGAGTAGTTTTTTGATCTGTGGGTAAAGATTATAAATTTATAAAAATTGTGTTTTTGGAACGTTCGAGTAAAATCCAAAAATTCGTATGGAGTACAGAATTTTAATATAAATTACAGTTTTCTATAGCTGACACTTGTAGTTACTTTGAAAAAAATCACAAAAGCTGTGGAAGTTAGTTTAGAGTGTTTTTAGACTGTTCGAAATTGTTCAAAAAATATTTTTAACAGATTTTCGGGTAGGCCATTTTAAAAATTCGTAGCTGACCACCCAAGCCCCGGATTTTTTCTTAAAATACAGTTTTACATAGCTGACAGTTTGTGTTATTAGGAAAAAATGCGTTAAAACCGCGGAAGTTAGTTTAGAGTTTTTTTGGAGCGTTCGAATAAAATCTAAAAATTCTTAACAGATTTTCGACTTGACCTAATTGAAAATTCTTATTTTGGTACTGGAGTCCCGGATTTTCACATAAAATACAGTTTACTATAGCTGACACTTGTTGCTACTCTGAAAAAAATCACTAAAGCTGTGGAAGTTAGTTTAGAGTGTTTTTGGACTGTTCGAAAATGTCCAAGAAATATTTAACAGATTTTCGGGTATGCCATTTTGAAAATTCGTAGCTGACCACCCAAGTCCCGGATTTTTTCTTAAAATACAGTTTTACATAGCTGACAGTTTGTGTTATTAGGAAAAAATGCGTTAAAACCGCGGAAGTTAGTTTAGAGTTTTTTGGAGCGTCCGAAAAAATCTAAAAATTCTTAACAGATTTTCGACTTGACCTAATTGAAAATTCGTATTTTGGTACTGGAGTCCCGGATCTTCACATAAAATACAGTTTTCTATAGCTGACACTTGTTGCTATTCTGAAAAAAATCACTAAAGCTGTGGAAGTTAGTTTAGAGTGTTTTTGGACTGTTCGAAATTGTCCAAAAAATATTAACAGATTTTCGTGTAGGTCATTTTGAAAATTCGTAGCTTACCACCCGAGCCTCGGATTTTTTCTTAAAATACAATTTCATAGATGACAGTTTGTGTCATTGGCAAAAAAATGCGAAAGTTAGTTTAAAGTAATAAATGAAATTCTGTACTTCCTCATTGCAACCTCGGATTTTCATCTAAGAATTTTGGTTTTTTTATCCAAAAGAACAACTTACAAAGCCCAAATCGTCTTTTCGGTTAAACCAGTCACAGTGGCAACAATGGCAAGAACAAAACCAGCAGTACCAACTGCTGTATGAACAGGCATAGACATCTGGCGGATGCTCTTGGACAAACCGGGATACAAAAATACCACAAACCCGAACAAAAACTGCAATTTTAAATTATTAAATTTGTTAATCCAAAATCTACTTGTTTATTATTATCTATATTTACCTGTCCTGAAAATATAATGATTGTAGTAAGGCCTATCCAGGAATGTAGTGTGTATAAATTAGGTACGGGCGGTGTAGCCAAATTGTGCGAATCAAAAACGGCTTTTAGTCCAATAACAGATAAGACAAATGCAAGGCCGTGAAGGGCTGCGTGCAGGAGCTTTAGTCGACGTTTCGGCGCGTTTCTGCAGGTTCTATAAGTTAACATAGCTGGAAAAGCGTAAAGTTATAGACGTCATCACTAAACAGTAGGTAGCTGAGTACTCACATTGGGAATAGAGCACCACCATGCCCAAAACCATGAATAAAGGATGCCAATAAAACTGCTGAGCTGGCTGTGACTGCCATGCGAAGCCGTTTCGATAATGCAGAATCCAGAACAGTAGCAAAATGACCAAACCCACGCCTATAGATGTGGCGAAGGAGTAGATCGTTTGGTAGTGTTTTGTTTTTTGGTGTTCGGCTCGCGCTTCCATTTTTCTGTTATATCACCCAGAAAATTCTATGTATGAAAACTATATAGATGAAGTAGTATTTATTTACCTTGCTAGTTCACTAACTACGGATTCTTCGTGTTCGTGCTCGTGCTCGGACAACAAAGATTCGGCTTCAGCGGAATCAGAACGCGAACTCATGGAGTGCTGCGATTGAATTGGAGCAACAGGTCAATCAATAACGCATAATGTAAACAAACAAACACACACTCCTTGAAACAAAAGAATTATTTTTTTGGAAGGATAATATGCAAGGATGTGTCAAAAATGACTAAGTGATTAGAGTTTTGTTATGGAAACGAGAAACAAGGTCATTGATGCGATAATGATTAAAAAATTACAACATATGGAATGGAGCATGCCTAATAGAATACTATTTGGATGACGTCACGTTGCATATTAAACAAGCAAGAATAGTTTGTTGCTAAGCAACTTGACGTCATACAAATAGTATTCTATTAGGCGGGATTGTTTTGCCTCTTTTACTTCTAGTAGTTCAAATGTATCTTGGGAATATACGAGGGGTTACTGGAAGTTAGTTTTGGAGCGTTCGAATAAAATCCAAAAATTCTTAACAGATTTTCGACTTGACCTAATTGAAAATTCGTATTTTGGTACTGGAGTCCCAGATTTTCACATAAAATACAGTTTACTATAGCTGACACTTGTTGCTACTCTGAAAAAAATCACTAAAGCTGTTGAAGTTAGTTTAGAGTGTTTTTGGACTGTTCGAAAATGTCCAAGAAATATTTAACAGATTTTCGGGTATGCCATTTTGAAAATTCGTAGCTGACCACCGGAGCCTCGGATTTTTTCTTAAAATACAGTTTTACATAGCAGACAGTTTGGGTTATTAGGAAAAAATGCGTTAAAACCGCGGAAATTAGTTTCGAGTTTTTTTGGAGCGTTCGAATAAAATCTAAAAATTCTTAACAGATTTTCGACTTGACCTAATTGAAAATTCGTATTTTGGTACTGGAGTCCCGGATTTTCACATAAAATACAGTTTACTATAGCTGACACTTGTTGCTACTCTGAAAAAAATCACTAAAGCTGTGGAAGTTAGTTTAGAGTGTTTTTAGACTGTTCGAAATTGTTCAAAAAATATTTAACAGATTTTCGGGTTTGCCATTTTGAAAATTCGTAGCTGACCACCGGAGCCTCGGATTTTTTCTTAAAATACAGTTTTACATAGCAGACAGTTTGGGTTATTAGGAAAAAATGCGTTAAAACCGCGGAAATTAGTTTCGAGTTTTTTTGGAGCGTTCGAATAAAATCTAAAAATTCTTAACAGATTTTCGACTTGACCCAATTGAAAATTCGTATTTTGGTACTGGAGTCCCGGATTTTCACATAAAATACAGTTTACTATAGCTGACACTTGTTGCTACTCTGAAAACAATCACTAAAGCTGTGGAAGTTAGTTTAGAGTGTTTTTAGACTGTTCGAAAATGTCCAAGAAATATTTAACAGATTTTCGGGTAGGCCATTTTGAAAATTCGTAGCTGACCACCAGAGCCCCAGATTTTTTCTTAAAATACAGTTTTACATAGCTGACAGTTTGTGTTATTAGGAAAAAATGCGTTAAAACCACGGAAGTTAGTTTAGAGTTTTTTTGAGGCGTTCGAAAAAATCCAAAAATTCTTAACAGATTTTCGACTTGACCCAATTGAAAATTCGTATTTTGGTACTGGAGTCTCGGATTTTCACATAAAATACAGTTTACTATAGCTGACACTTGTTGCTACTCTGAAAAAAATCACTAAAGCTGTGGAAGTTAGTTTAGAGTGTTTTTAGACTGTTCGAAAATGTACAAGAAATATTTAACAGATTTTCGGGTAGGCCATTTTGAAAATTCGTAGCTGACCACCGGAGCCCCAGATTTTTTCTTAATATACAGTTTTACATAGCTGACAGTTTGTGTTATTAGGAAAAAATGCGTTAAAACCGCGGAAGTTAGTTTAGAGTTTTTTTGAGGCGTTCGAAAAAATCCAAAAATTCTTAACAGATTTTCGACTTGACCCAATTGAAAATTCGTATTTTGGTACTGGAGTCTCGGATTTTCACATAAAATACAGTTTACTATAGCTGACACTTGTTGCTACTCTGAAAAAAATCACTAAAGCTGTGGAAGTTAGTTTAGAGTTTTTTTAGACTGTTCGAAAATGTCCAAGAAATATTTAACAGATTTTCGGGTAGGCCATTTTGAAAATTCGTAGCTGACCACCAGAGCCCCAGATTTTTTCTTAAAATACAGTTTTACATAGCTGACAGTTTGTGTTATTAGGAAAAAATGCGTTAAAACCGCGGAAGTTAGTTTAGAGTTTTTTTGGAGCGTTCGAATAAAATCTAAAAATTCTTAACAGATTTTCGACTTGACCTAATTGAAAATTCGTATTTTGGTACTGGAGTCCCGGATTTTCACATAAAATACAGTTTACTATAGCTGACACTTGTTGCTACTCTGAAAAAAATCACTAAAGCTGTGGAAGTTAGTTTAGAGTGTTTTTTGACTGTTCGAAAATGTACAAGAAATATTTAACAGATTTTCTGATAGGCCATTTTGAAAATTCGTAGCTGACCACCAGAGCCCCAGATTTTTTCTTAAAATACAGTTTTACATAGCTGACAGTTTGTGTTATTAGGAAAAAATGCGTTAAAACCGCGGAAGTTAGTTTAGAGTTTTTTTGGAGCGTTCGAATAAAATCTAAAAATTCTTAACAGATTTTCGACTTGACCTAATTGAAAATTCGTATTTTGGTACTGGAGTCCCGGATTTTCACATAAAATACAGTTTACTATAGCTGACACTTGTTGCTACTCTGAAAAAAATCACTAAAGCTGTGGAAGTTAGTTTAGAGTGTTTTTTGACTGTTCGAAAATGTACAAGAAATATTTAACAGATTTTCTGATAGGCCATTTTGAAAATTCGTAGCTGACCACCAGAGCCCCAGATTTTTTCTTAAAATACAGTTTTACATAGCTGACAGTTTGTGTTATTAGGAAAAAATGCGTTAAAACCGCGGAAGTTAGTTTAGAGTTTTTTTGGAGCGTTCGAATAAAATCTAAAAATTCTTAACAGATTTTCGACTTGACCTAATTGAAAATTCGTATTTTGGTACTGGAGTCCCGGATTTTCACATAAAATACAGTTTACTATAGCTGACACTTGTTGCTACTCTGAAAAAAATCACTAAAGCTGTGGAAGTTAGTTTAGAGTGTTTTTTGACTGTTCGAAAATGTACAAGAAATATTTAACAGATTTTCTGATAGGCCATTTTGAAAATTCGTAGCTGACCACCAGAGCCCCGGATTTTTTCTTAAAATACAGTTTTACATAGCAAAAAGTGCGGAAGTTAGCTTAGGGTCTTTTTGGAACGTTACAACTAAAATACATATTTTTTGGATATATTTATTTTATTTAATATACATTTATGTATTACATCATCATTTCTGTGGTAATTACATCTAAAAAGACGACACTTTTTTAGTTTTGAATCGAAAGAAGGATAAAAAGGGCTGAAAGGTGTGTTATAATATAATAGATTTGATTCATCTGAAAAAGGTTTTTCCATTATTTTTATTTTTTGAAACACACAACAAAGCTCATAAACTGGTAGTTTTTTATCATCTTGTAGTTTACATAATACAAAGATTACAAATATGCGTTTTAATTTAATATATGTATATGTACTCGTATAATTAATAATAATAGTTTATTATAATGGAATGGAATGTGTTATTATGTGAATTTCATTCTAATTCGTCAAAAAATACATCTATTAAATAGTTTTATTTTTTTTTTCAATAATCAACCAGTTGAAACTAGTAACAAAAATCTCAAGCTGATATTTCAACCGGTTTCTCAAAAAACATTCGAGAGAACAGTGCACCATTTTTAACTCTAAACAATATCCTTTTGTCATTTATTATTATTTTTATTACAATTTTATTTTGACATCATCACAGCTACTAGTCTAAGTATGCAACACACGTATAAACAAAATGGCGCCGAAAAGCTTGTGTTTGTTAAGTGGAGGGGGGGGGGATAGTGGAAGAAGCGCGCGCAGTTAACCATTTTATTTATCCGTTAAGTACTTAACTACATACAAAAAAATACACTATTATTTCTTGATCAGCTGCAAAAAACTTGTATTTATGTACATCTTATTTTAGTTTTTATTACCCACTTTAGTTAGGAAAATATTGTGCGAAAGTCGGGGTGAAGGGGGGTGGGGGCGCGTATTACTATTTTCTCTAATCAATTTACGTTTAAATACAAACACCGAGTCATATTTTCTAATAGAGTGGACAAATAAACAAAACAACAGCCAGAATGATTGCACATTAACTTTTTTTTTTATTTATACAAACATTTGATATGATTTTATTTATTGTTTTTTTATTCAATACGTTAACAATAATCAGTGCATGACTAAACCGAAGGGGCGGAAAAGTGATAATACTAGATAATTTAAGTACACTCAGCGCAAAGATTTTAGTAGTTAAGCATAATTAATTTTAATAATAAAATAGGCCTTAAAATTAAGTTAGTGTTAAATTATTAAATTAAAAAAAAACCCAAAAAAGGTTCTTTATAATAATAAAATTAGATGCCGATTTTAAATAATAATACTATAAATAATCTAAAAAAAATATGGCAAAATAAACAATTAAAACCAACAATAAAACAAATATTTACCTCCCATATTTGCTTCGTAATTAAGCGAGGGGAAGAGTAACGAAAGCTAGCTTAAAAGGTTGCCACAAATTTGGATGTTCGAGGAACTTCCGAATTTATGGCACTAGGGGGCGAGGGTGGGGGTGTATTTATAATAAGTATGTATATCTCTAACAGTATTATTCCTTATTACTTACTTACTTATTATTATTATTATATGGACGATTATTTTATTGATATCAATCAATCAATCAATGTTGTTTCCTAAAAAAACCAAATAAAATAGCTCAAAAGCCATAGAGCCGGCTCTATAATATAATAGTGGGGGAAAATCAGATGAAACTTGTGAGGGAGCGCAATGGCACTAAAACTCGTTTCCAAACCAAAAAAAATAAATTTCGTTTTTCCCTTAGATATTATTTTATAGGAAAAACAAAATAAACGGGTGATTGATTTGTTTTTTTAAAATGTGTGTGACTATGTACTTCCCCCTCTCCCCCACCAATTTACATTGTGGAATTATCCCATTCCAGTTGACTGACGTTCTGGTAGTCGTGTTTGCGACGGTTTGGTTGTTGTTCGTCTTCTTCCTCGTCGGATGAGTCGGGGATTCGACAGGGGCCGTCCAAGTTGTCGTCGTCGGACGAACTGTCCGAATCCGATTGTTCAGTGTCGGTGTAGTCGACTGCTGGACCAGCATCTAGTCGGCGGGTGGCATCCTGCAATAAAAAAAAAACGTGTAAATTCGATTGTCTTTTGTTTTTCTATAATTTTAACACTTGCATTAGACTCGAAATTAAATTTCCGCTTGTTTGATATGTAACTCGACTATATTCGGATGGATAATAAGAAAGTTATACAGGGTGTTGTACAAAACTTGTCAAGGCTATAACTTTGTTAGTTTTTAAGCTACAACAAAAATTCCAAGTGTGTCGTGTAGCATAAATTACAAACTATTCCAAAATTAATTATAAAAATTCAATCAATCGTCTTTTGTTTAATTTTATTAGTTTTTTAGTGAAAACTCGACTGTCTTTTGTTTTTCTATAATTTTAACACTTGTTTTAGTTACAAAATTTAATTTCCGTTTGTTTGATACGTAACTCGACTATATTCGGATGGATAATAAGAAAGTTATACAAGGTGTTGTACAAAACTTGTCAAGGCCATAACTTCGTTATTTTTTAACCTACAGCAAAATTCCAAGTGTGTCTTGTAACATAAATTACAAACTCTTCTGAAATTGTTTTAAAAATCCAGTCGATCGTCTTTTGTTTAATTTTATTAGATTTTTTGGCGAAATCTCGACTGTCTTTTGTTTTTATATAATTTTAACGCTTGATTTAGTCTCAAAAGTAAATTTCCGTTGGTTTGATATGTAACTCGATTATATTCGGATGGAAAATAAGAAAGTTATACAGGGTGTTTTACAAAACTTCTCAACGCCACAACTTCGTTATTTATTAAGCTAGAACAAAAATTCCTAGTGTGTCTTGTAGCATAAATTGTAAACTCTTCTGAAATTACTTTAAAAATTCAATCGATCGTCTTTTGTTTAATTTTACTAGTTTTTTTGGCGAAATCTCGACTGTCTCTTGTTTTTCTATAATTTTAACATTTGCTTTGGTTTCAAAATTAAATTTCCGTTAGTTTGACATGTAACTCGACTATAATCGGATGGAAAATAAGAAAGTTATACAGGGTGTTTCATAAATAAAAGTTTCCAACTTTGGTATTTTACAAATACATGTAAAAAGGCGATTTTATTAGTAAAAATTTTGATATGAAAGCGAATTTAAGGTAAAATATTCCCGATTCCACAAGCAAAATTAGTCACATGACTATTTCGAAACTTGTTCTAAAATCCCCAGCTGCCTTAGAGGTAAAGTTTTGATAAAAAAAAAAGTTGTTATCACCTTTACCTCGATTGGATTGACAGTGATAGTTAGAGCCGAGTCGTCCCAAGTCATTTCGCCATCTTGCGCCTCCTCTGAGCTGCTCTTATGGTGCGCAGCCCGAATACGAATCACACCCAACACAACCATAAACAGCAAAAACCCGACGCACACCACAATAATGATGGTCACAGCATGCGAACCACCACTGGCCATCATATTCAAATGCTCAGACGATGGAATGTAGTCTCTGGAAATCACGGCGGCTGGTTTCATTTCCACGGCGTGCTTGTTTAAAGTGGCATGAGCAACGATTGGTTCTTTGGGTTGTGGGTGGATCACCGTTAGCTAGAAGATGAAAGATTGTAGGGGTGACTTGTGTAAGGGTTAAAAATAATTCATACAGTTTGTACGTATTCGTTGGAGGTGAAGCGACCATTTAATTCGGAGCAGGTTAACTTGAACACGCGGTTTAGATAGTAGGCTGGTTTGCGGTTGGTGTAGACGATTTGCCGGAGGACTTGCTGGTAGTTGAACACCATATCCGAGCCGGTTATCGTCACGCCATCTTTGGACACACGCGCTGCCATACCTAAGTTAGATTAGATCATTAGACTCTAAGTTTATTTTTAGAGCTCCTAACCCACCTAATCTCTTGAGCATCTCTTCCGGCACGCTTAAATTCTCATGATCCGGATTCAAATTCGGGTAAATAGTCAACGAGCACTTGTCTAACTTCTGCTCACCGCTGATTCGCACATCCGCCAAAACTCGCACTCCCATTCGGAAATCCTCGTACTTCCTCGCCATGTTGCCCGTGCCATTCAAGTTAATACTGGGTGTTTGTGGACGTAGTACCATAACGTAAGTTTGTGCGTCTGGTACTTTCACTGTCTTACTGTTGTCGCATGTTACCGTGGTGGTAAGGCGTAGATTACGTCGGCCGGGTGTTGGGAATTCCCGTGAGTTTGCATAGCCGATTTTTCGCACTAGTGTTTCCAGGTTGGTGCGATTGTCGCCCTCTACTGTCACTTCTGTTAGGTCGGAGTTGGTTAGAAGTTCCATGCCGGGTTGGAGAAGCTCCATTGCTGGTACCTGGAAAATTTTTTTGTAATTTTAAAACCTCTGTGGCTTATAACTTTAGGAAAACTAGATTCGAAATTAAATTTCCGCTTGTTTGATATGTAACTCGACTATAATCGAATGGAAAATAAGAAAGTTATACAGGGTGTTGTACAAAACTTCTCGTCGTCATAACTTTGTTAGTTTTTACGCTACAACAAAAATTCCAAGTGTGTCGTGTAGCATAAATTACAAACTATTCCAAAATTAATTACAAAAATTCAATCGATCGTCTTTTGTTTAATTTTATTAGTTTTTTTGGTAAAAAGTCGACTGTCTTTTGTTTTTATAGCATTTTAACACTTGCATTAGTCTCGAAATTAAATTTCCGTTGGTTTGATATGTAACTCGACTATAATCGGATGGAAAATAAGAAAGTTATACAGGGTGTTTAACAAAACTTCACAACGCCATAACTTCCGTAATTTTCACGCTAGAACAAAAATTCCAACTACGTCTTTTAGCCTAAATTCCAGAGTTTTAACTATCCCAATCTAACCTAACCTCACCTGCAAGCTCTCTTTACACTGATGCAAACAGCTCAACACTTCCTGCTTCTCATTCTCACCGACTAGCACACTAAGCCCAGCTAGATAACCCTTCAAATGATGCTTCATCTTATTATCGGAGCCTTGCCAGCAAGCGCCCACTGTCAACGTAGTATTAATGCCTTTGGTGGGATGTAGTGGCCAATCGTCAATCACTTCGGGGTTCTTCTTCTCACTTCTGAACAACTGCCCATCAATGTACAGCTCCACGTCGGGGAAGCGAACATTAACCGCGTAGTGATGCCATTGGTCATCGCAAACCTACAAAAATAAAGTTACAGAAAAAAAAGGGGAATGCTTCAGTTAGAGCAACCTGTGGAATTTTCCAGCGCCACTCGGCTGGGCGGAAGATGTTTAGGTCACCTTCGGAGAAGTCGCGACGTAGCAGGAGGATTAAGCGACAGTTTCGCACAAAGAGGGCGTAGTGATGGCGGTTCATTTCTGTTATTACAAAAACTGTTAATAAATATTTTTACCAAGTAATAAGAACTTACTATGATCATCAGCCGAGCATAAAATATGCTCCTTCAAATGTTTATCCTGTCCGGAATGTTGTCCATGTCGCATCCAGGTGGCTATGGTGAAGGTTGCTGGTAGATTATGGTCCAGAACAGCATTAGGAATGGACACAGCGGTGCTAGCGCCATCAAACTCGAACATTTGATCGGATTCATGACCCTCGTCAGAGATCAAAGGTTTGGTCCATTCAGTACCTACCCCAGGACTTGGTAGTAAGTCGATGGCGGCGGGGGAAGCCCCGCATAGTTTCCTCTGGGATTCTACTGAATAAGTGTCGCGGTCGCAGCCTTTGCCAATGTGCCTAAAAAATTATGAGATTAAGAAAATACGTGTACTAAATCTTTTTGAACTAACCTCGTAGCCAAATCCACTCTTGTCCTCAGCTCCCTCACCGTACAGGGCACATCACAAAGTTCCAAACTAGCCGAAGGGAACAATTCCTGTTTTCCTGTAGTAGGCGCATAATCCACCCTCTCGGGTAACCCCCGCCACCCCAATCGACACACCCTGTTGACCTTGATGGTGACCAATGCGGGGAAACTTTTGCGCATGCCACAATCATACGCAATGACACTGAGGATGTGATTGTGACTGCGTTCATAATCCAACGGTTCCGTGTTACGGATAACGCCATCCATGTCAATGACGAATGGCTGATCGGATGTGAGGATCTCGTATTTGCATACATCGCCGAATTTCGGGGTGCAATCGCGATCGGTGGCCTCGACACGTACGATCTCATTGTACATGCGACCTTCGTCCACTTGACGTACGTAGCTGGGGTCGGTGAAGGTGGGGGCGTACTCGTTGACATCGGACACGGTGATGTGGACTGTGGCACTGTGGAGGGGAATTGAGTTGTGATTAGTGCGCATGCACCACGGAAAGACGCCAGAATTTATTTAAAAAAATTTCTTTTATTATCGACTTTTATCAGAAAAAGTCCAATCGTCTCTCTTTTGTAAAATTTCGTTAGTTTTTTCATGAAACCTCGACTGTCTTTTGTTTTTTTATTATTTTAATACTAGTTTTAGTTTCAAAATTAAATTTCCGTTTGTTTGATATGTAACTCGACTATAATCGGATAGAAAATAAGAAAGTTATACAGGGTGTTTCACAAAACTTTCCAATGCCCTAACTTGGGCATTTTTTACGCTAGAACAAAAATTCCAAGTTGTATCAAATGTAAACTCTTTTGAAATTACTTAAAAAATTCAATCGAGCGTCTTTTGTTTAATTTTATTAATTTTTTTGACAAAAACTCGACTGTCTTTTGTTTTTATATAAATTTAACGCTTGATTTAGTTTTAAAATTAATTTTCCGTTGGTTTGATATGTAACTCGACTATAATCGGATGGAAAATAAGGAAGTTATACAGGGTGTTTTACGGACTTTCACATTGCGATATCTTAGCTAATTTTGGTGATATAAGAAAAATTTAAAGTGCGGCGTACAGCGTAAATTACGTGCTTTTATTTAGACTAATTTATCTAGAAAAATCGCATCGTTTGGTTTAGTTAAAACAGCGCCACCCTGTATATATTTATTTTATGTTATTAGTCAACGCGTTATACCTAAAAATAATGTGCTATTATTAATATTTTCAATGCTTGAAATTACACAAAAGCGAATTAAGATTGTGGGCAAAATATTGATACAGTTGGCTGTGGAAAAGATTAAAACAAAATTCGTATATACAACGAAAGTTTCCTGTGTGTGGTTGAACTTGTTTTTAATTAAAATTTGTGTGCGTGTTTCGTAACTTTCACAGTCCGACTTCTTTTTGAGCCTGAAACGAAACACTCGTCGAGGTTAATAATGATAATCAGATAAATAAATCTCGTAACTTAACTAATCGATATGAGAAAGAGAAGCGTGAACGTGATGAATGTTGACTTTTCTTAAATGGGAAAAAATGTTTTACGCGTTCGTTGGGGAATTACTTTTTTTATTGTTCTTACGCAAGCAAATTATCGGAATTTACATAATTATTTATATTTATTGTTCCATTGTTGTACGATTTCCATGAATTGGACAAAAAAAAAAAAAAAAAAATTTTTGTGGTCTGCCTTGGAAACACCCAAAGCCAATCTAACCTCATTTATTATAGTTATAGACATAACAAAAAATCTAATACATAATAATAATATAACAATTTTATTGTTTTATAATTTTCTTATCGATGTTTGTTTGTTTTACGTTGACTGTACGTATATTATGAGTCACTTCAATTGAATTAATCATTTTGTCTCGTTGAAACTGCTACGTGATTTGCATGTTGTATAATTCTTTAAAAGGACACGAAGTATAACAGACACGTCTATACAGGCAATTATATTAAGTAACGCCAAGGAAATTATGACATTAGTATGGATAGTTGCAGATTTCCTCTCTGCGAAAGTGTCAATTATGCGAGTTCTACCAAAAACAAAAAATATTGGGTACTTGTTTCGTATTTCGAGCTTGAAGACACTTTACAGGTTTCTACACTGTTCAAGTGCAGACCTTATCCAAAAGATGGCACAACTGAACTTGTTTACAACGAATTAATTGACTAATAGAATAAAAATGCGCGTTTAAAAATAAATTGCAATTACATATTTATTAATAATAATTTTATCATATCAGTAGATCGTTGCTCTCACCTGCCAGTCTACTTCCTGATTAACTCAATTAATTACATCATGTAAACAAACCGGGCGATAACGAGTTATTTATTTATATAATCTTACCTGACACTCTGTTTACCATTACATCCCACAGCGGCAATATCGAATTTATAGTTTTTCCGTTTTTCACAATTGAGGACCCGTTTCGCCCTCAATTCGGCATACCCCTCCTCTTTGAGGATGATATCGAAGGGTGCTTCGCCATGATGTTTGTTAACGATACGAAACCGGCATACCTCTTCACCGATTGCTCGGATGGCCGGTGTTACCTCGACAATTGTTTCGTTTTCTTTTACTAGACCGTGGTAGCCATTGTCCAAATTGTCTACGTCCAATTTTGGAGCTGGAACAACAGAATTATTCAAACTTGATCAATATAAAATTGTGGTTAATTCTACGTGCTATTTTTTCGAAGGAAATTGACTACTTTTGAGGTACTAACCTCAAATTTGGTTATTTTGTTAGTTTTAGTGAAGAATTCTTTCATTTCTCCCAAATTTTCAGTTTGATACTTCATCAAATAACGAAACTATAGGACATAGAAATGTTTTCCAGAAATTTTACATTTTTCAGGTGAACCGTTAGAATTTTTTTACTTTTTAAGGTAGTAACCTCAAATTTGGTTGTTTTGTTAGTTACAGCAAAGAATTCCTTCATTTCTCCCAAATTTTCAGTTTGATACTTCATCAAATAACGAAACTACAGGACATAGAAATGTTTTCCAGAAATTTTACATTTTTGAGGAGAAACCGTTAGAATTTTTTTACTTTTTAAGATAGTAACCTCAAATTTGGTTGTTTTATTACTTACAGCAAAGAATTCGTTCATTTCTCCCAAATTTTCAGTTTGATACTTCACCAAATAACGAAACTACAGGACATAGAAATGTTTTCCACAAATTTTACATTTTTGAGGAGAATCGTTAGAATTTCTTTACTTTTTAAGGTAGTAACCTCAAATTTGGTTGTTTTATTACTTACAACAAAGAATTCTTTCATTTCTCCCAAATTTTCAGTTTGATACTTCACCAAATAACGAAACTACAGGACATAGAAATGTTTTCCAGAAATTTTACATTTTTGAGGAGAATCGTTAGAATTTCTTTACTTTTTAAGGTAGTAACCTCAAATTTGGTTGTTTTATTACTTACAACAAAGAATTCTTTCATTTCTCCCAAATTTTCAGTTTGATACTTCACCAAATAACGAAACTACAGGACATAGAAATGTTTTCCACAAATTTTACATTTTTGAGGAGAATCGTTAGAATTTCTTTACTTTTTAAGGTAGTAACCTCAAATTTGGTTGTTTTATTACTTACAACAAAGAATTCTTTCATTTCTCCCAAATTTTCAGTTTGATACTTCGTTAAATAACGAAACTACAGGACATAGAAATGTCTTCCAGAAATTTTACATTTTTGAGGAGAAACCGTTAGAATTTCTTTACTTTTTAAGGTAGTAACCTCAAATTTGGTTGTTTTATTATTTACAATAAAGAATTCCTTCATTATTATCAAATTTTCAGTTTGATACTTCACCAAATAACGAAACTACAGGATATAGAAATGTCTTCTAGAAATTTTACATTTTTGAGGAGAATCGTTAGAATTTCTTTACTTTTTAAGGTAGTAACCTCAAATTTGGATGTTTTATTACTTACAATAAAGAATTCCTTCATTTTTATCAAATTTTCAGTTTGATACTTCGTTAAATAACGAAACTACAGGACATAGAAATGTCTTCCAGAAATTTTACATTTTTGAGGAGAAACCGTTAGAATTTCTTTACTTTTTAAGGTAGTAACCTCAAATTTGGTTGTTTTATTATTTACAATAAAGAATTCCTTCATTATTATCAAATTTTCAGTTTGATACTTCACCAAATAACGAAACTACAGGATATAGAAATGTCTTCTAGAAATTTTACATTTTTGAGGAGAATCGTTAGAATTTCTTTACTTTTTAAGGTAGTAACCTCAAATTTGGATGTTTTATTACTTACAATAAAGAATTCCTTCATTTTTATCAAATTTTCAGTTTGATACTTCGTTAAATAACGAAACTACAGGACATAGAAATGTCTTCCAGAAATTTTACATTTTTGAGGAGAAACCGTTAGAATTTCTTTACTTTTTAAGGTAGTAACCTCAAATTTGGTTGTTTTATTATTTACAATAAAGAATTCCTTCATTTTTATCAAATTTTCAGTTTGATACTTCACCAAATAACGAAACTACAGGACATAGAAATGTCTTCTAGAAATTTTACATTTTTGAGGAGAATCGTTAGAATTTCTTTACTTTTTAAGGTAGTAACCTCAAATTTGGTTGTTTAGTGTATTATAGCAAAAAATACTTCCATTTTTTGCACGATTCGCTACGCCATCAAATTACGAAACTATAGGGCATAGAAATGTTTTTCAGTAAATTAAGATTTTTTTTACTTTTTTGATGGTACTAACCTCAAATTTGGTATTAATGTTATTTTATTTTAAATTTCCAATTTGACATTTCTGCTAATTTAGAAACTATAAGACGTAGAATAGATTTTTCTTTTGATATACATATTATTTGACACCCTGTATATGTATTCGTTTAGCTTTACAATAAAATCAATGCAGGCGGGTGTAGGCTTTTAAAACAATTGAAATCTCCAACAATTTTATTCCAGTGAAATAATACCAGCAACTGAAAGCTGCTTTAGGTCTTTGTGTGGATAAAATTACAAAAGACCGGAGGCTGTTTTGTTATTATACGTAAATGTGTCATGAAAATAAAATCAATAATATTCTGGAAATCGATTTGGTGTCTTTTAGTTTCGTACAAGGGAAAGACGAAAGTAATTTGGGTAAAATCAAATCAAGTAGTCGCTGAGCCAAAGTATTTATTAAATGCAGTTGGCCAGGTAAATCGGCGGTGTTGTATGCACCTGGCGCGCATTAGGGTTTGCTTTCGCCATTTTGTCACTTCTTTACATCGCCGACTTCGATCAAGCGACATTTGTTACCAATCCACTTTGACATTTCTATCTGCTGTCACAAATTGTTACAAAATCGTGGAATAAATCGCAGCAGGCTTATTTAGTGATGATAAAAAAAGAATAATTGTGTCACACATACACACAGACACATACACAAATACAGGTTTTTCGTCCATCTCGCTCCTACCTGAATATTCAAATGGTTGTGATGACTGTGATGAGGAAGAAGCAACGACAAAACCACCCAATATTAACACCACACAGAACACGTTGACTTTGCACATCACTAACATCATTTTGTTTGTGTTTGTGGCACAAAATGGGGTAAAATATCGCACTGGTTTGGTTTGTTGTTCACAGTTGGGTTTGGTTCATTTATATTGTTATGTGCTGGTGATTTCGCATAGCGAGATCGTCATGGACGGCTGCTAGAATAGTACTGAGAAAAAGCGACACGGTGATCGGGGATGTTCGGGTGGGGACGCTGATTGGAGCGGAGAGATGGCGCTGGATATTTTAGCGGGAAGTTGGAATTATTTAAATATCTCTACGCGTTTTCCAGATATGACGTTTTGAATGGAAAAAAAATTTATTATCACCTCTCAACTGTCTTTCATAATTATTATTAATATATGTACCAAATTTAGAATCCCAATATCGATTTTTGAATCAAGTGGAGGGGATTGGGGTTTAACGGTCTTTTCCTATAGTTGACGCTTCGATCGCGCTGTAATTATTTAAATAAATATCATTCTTTAAATAAATGTCATTTATTCCATCATTGCTGATTATTGTTCATCGTGATTTAGTGTTTTAGTGAATTTTAATAAACAAACAATGGCAATTTCCAACTTGAAGTTTCGCCACCTTCTTGAACTGGAAAGTTTACGTATAGATGGCACCACTATACTCTAGTTTTAATTTCATTTTAAGGTTAGATAGTGTTTCAAAATAAAACTGCCGGAATAAAGTAATAAATCGTTTTTACTAAAATGTAATGTTTGATTAATCATTAGTTAGTGCAATAAGTTCTATTAAGTGCATTTTTAGTGAATAAACGTTGATAAAAGTGCGCAATTTACACATCATACAAACATTGGATGTTTCAAGTTTTCAAACTGTGGTAACTTTGGAAATATTGGAGATTGCCATAGGAGACTGCTGCGCCGCTTATTTTTAGTATTTTCGTGATCAGGAGATCCTAATTAACAAGGTAATTTAATAATTTTCTTAAAATCGCTCCGGTACACATTCGCCAAATTTTCCCTATTTAATTTTAATAATAACGCTCATATAAACTTATAGATTTCGATGCGTTCTATCCAAATTTCCAATTATCATTGCGATATCTCAACGCGTTTTCCAGATATGACGTTTTGATTGGAAAAAAAAGTTGAAAATTTGGCATTTTTTTAAAGTGCTATAACTTTTGAACTGGACGAGTTATTGGTGAACTGTTTTCACATTTATTATCACCTCTCAACTGTCTTTCATAATTATTATTAATATACCAAATTTAAAGAATTTTGGATTTTTATGGAAAAAATGTTCCTACCCAAAGTACCCCAAAAAATCGCGTTTTTTTATTTCTCCTGTTAATCTCAAGTACAATTATAATTAAAACTGTACTGATTCTTATAGATTTCGATGCGTTCTATCCAAATGTCCAAACTTCATTGCGATATCTCTACGCGTTTTCCAGATATGGCGTTTTAAATGGAAAAAAAAGTTGAAAATTTGGCATTTTTTCAGTGTGCAATAACTTTTGAACTGAACGAGTTATTGGTGAACTGTTTTCACATTTATTATCACCTCTCAACTGTCTTTCATAATTATTATTAATATACTAAATTTAAAGCATTTTGGATTTTTATGGAAAAAATGTTCCTACCCAAAGTACCCCAAAAAATCGCGTTTTTTTATTTCTCCTGCCAATCTCAAGTACAATTATAATTAAAACTGTACTGATTCTTATAGATTTCGATGCGTTCTATTAAAATTTCCAAACCTCATTGCGATATCTCTACGCGTTTTCAAGATATGACGTTTTGAATGGAAAAAAAAGTTGAAAATTTGGCATTTTTTCAAAGTGCTATAATTTTTAAACTGGACGAGTTATTGGTGAACTGTTTTCACATTTATTATCACCTCTCAACTGTCTTTCATAATTATTATTAATATACTAAATTTAAAGCATTTTGGATTTTTATGGAAAAAATGTTCCTACCCAAAGTACCCCAAAAAATCGCGTTTTTTTATTTCTCCTGTCAATCTCAAGTACAATTATAATTAAAACTGTACTGATTCTTATAGATTTCGATGCGTTCTATTAAAATTTCCAAACCTCATTGCGATATCTCTACGCGTTTTCAAGATATGACGTTTTGAATGGAAAAAAAAGTTGAAAATTTGGCATTTTTTCAAAGTGCTATAATTTTTAAACTGGACGAGTTATTGGTGAACTGTTTTCACATTTATTATCACCTCTCAACTGTCTTTCATAATTATTATTAATATACTAAATTTAAAGCATTTTGGATTTTTATGGAAAAAATGTTCCTACCCAAAGTACCCCAAAAAATCGCGTTTTTTTATTTCTCCTGTCAATCTCAAGTACAATTATAATTAAAACTGTACTGATTCTTATAGATTTCGATGCGTTCTATTAAAATTTCCAAACCTCATTGCGATATCTCTACGCGTTTTCAAGATATGACGTTTTGAATGGAAAAAAAAGTTGAAAATTTGGCATTTTTTCAAAGTGCTATAATTTTTAAACTGGACGAGTTATTGGTGAACTGTTTTCACATTTATTATCACCTCTCAACTGTCTTTCATAATAATTATTAATATACCAAATTTAAAGCATTTTGGATTTTTATGGAAAAAGTGTTCCTACCCAAAGTACCCCAAAAAATCGCGCTTTTTTATTTCTCCTGTCAATCTCCAGTACAATTATAATTAAAACTGTACTGATTCTTATAGATTTCGATGCGTTCTATTAAAATTTCCAAACCTCATTGCGATATCTCGACGCGTTTTCAAGATATGACGTTTTGAATGGAAAAAAAAGTTGAAAATTTGGCATTTTTTCAAAGTGCTATAACTTTTGAATTGGACGCGTTATTGGTGAACTGTTTTCACATTTATTATCACCTCTCAACTGTCTTTCATAATTATTATTAATATAGCAAATTTAAAGTAGTTTGGATTTTTATGGAAAAAATGTTCCTACCCAAAGTACCCCAAAAAATCGCGTTTTTTTATTTCTCCTGCCAATCTCAAGTACAATTATAATTAAAACTGTACTGATTCTTATAGATTTCGATGCGTTCTATCCAAATTTCCAAACTTCATTGCGATATCTCTACGCGTTTTCCAGATATGGCGTTTTAAATGGAAAAAAAAGTTGAAAATTTGGCATTTTTTCAGTGTGCAATAACTTTTGAACTGAACGAGTTATTGGTGAACTGTTTTCACATTTATTATCACCTCTCAACTGTCTTTCATAATTATTATTAATATACTAAATTTAAAGCATTTTGGATTTTTATGGAAAAAATGTTCCTACCCAAAGTACCCCAAAAAAATCGCGTTTTTTTATTTCTCCTGTCAATTTCAAGTACAATTATAATTAAAACTGTACTGATTCTTATAGATTTCGATGCGTTCTATCTAAATTTCCAAACTTCATTGCGATATCTCTACGCGTTTTCCAGATATGACGTTTTGAATGGAAAAAAAAGTTGTAAATTTGGCATTTTTTCAAAGTGCAATAACTTTTGAACTGGACGAGTTATTGGTGAACTGTTTTCTCATTTATTATCACCTGTCAACTGTCTTTCATAATTATTATTAATATACAAAATTTAAAGAATTTTGGATGTTATGTTTAAAATTGTAGTTGGCGCAGGCGTAGGCGGGAAATTTAAAAACCACACACAATTTCAGAGTTTACGTAATTTATTTCAACAACTATACGTTTCCTATATAAACAATTTTACGGTAGAAGGAGAGAACAAACAACTAAACAAATTTAAAACATATTTTCTTGATTTCACAGATAAATTCCTAAGTATTACAACAAATTTATATGGAAGATCAAAAGACCGGCTTTAAATATTATAATAGTGGTGTTGATCTAACAATAACATTCTATAAACTTGGGGGTCTAAATCATACACTCGGTATAATTTACCCTGTGCTTTTGTCAATAAAATAAAATTCCATAACCTATCTACGGCAATGATGTTAGCATAGTATAGTAATTTCGTTGGGTATCTCACACATGCATAATATTTGGTTGCTTTAACTAACTAACCTAGAAAATAAAATTATTGAGTTAATGTAGTTTATTATCTATAGTAGAATTATCATAGGAAGTCATGTAGCTACGTCACATGAGGCACGTGACTTCATATAATACAATATAACTGGCGGGAAGTTTAAAATACATATTTTAAATTTCCCGCCAACTATTTTCCAGTTAAAAATTACCCCTCGGAATAATACAACAAAACACCCGTATACTCACACAAACCCACCATGGGTTAATTACCACCCTTCGGTTTCCGTCTAGTTTCCTGTACAGCCGCTACAAGACTCTTAACCGCCTCCTCGTGCCCTTCAAAACTGTCGGCTTTCCGAAGTGGCATCGGACTAGGCGCCGACAATTTCTGACAGATGTGATGACGACGTTTCGGCGGAAACGTCTCCCAACTTCTCTGCTTCTGTGCAGCGGACATGTTCTTATTGCGACGGTTTATCACCACCACAAGGGTCTTGTCTGGACCCTCGAAACTCGATCGCCTACTGGATGTGCTGAGCGAATCCGCTGAGTCGTGCAAGGAGTAGAAGACGTTGTCTTCGCCGTCACTGTATGGATAGACCTGAAGAAGGTTGGAAATATTTAGCGGGAAATTTAAACTTTAAACTCAAATGTTATTACCTTAGGTTTCCTAGGTTTTTGTCCTAGCTTCGTTTTGTTTTTACACTTAGGACTACTAGGACTGGATCTAGTTTCGTGTACTAAAGCTTTGACATTTTGGCTGCTAGTCGCGTCTGAGATTCGTTGATAGTCGCCTTCGGATCTACACTTCTTCCCATCTAGCAATCCTTCCTTCCCCACATTGAATTTATCGCAACTCTTCCCAATTTTCTTGTACATGATGCGCTGTTTGCTTCCGATTTTTCCAAGCGCATCCAAATCGCCTTTACTCAACTTCCTCTCGGTTTCCGTGTCGGATTTCGACGCAGGTTGTGTGGTGGACTGTCGACGACACATCATGTCGTGTAGTTTCTCCTTTATATGCGCTTCTAGCCGGTCGATGTTCATTTGTTGCGTGCTTCCTAGAAACGAGCCGGGTTTTTTAGGTTTTTGCTGTGTGGGGGTTATAGTTTGTTTTTCTATAACTCCAGTCGCTGATTTGCTACGTTCACGTTCGTGAATATTCGGACGGACTTTATCGAGGAGTTGGCCGAGGACGCGTGAGCGAGATCGCGGGATTTTCCCCAGAGCCGCCTCGGATTGTTGCAGAATACCAATATGCTCCAACAACGATTGCAGATGTTTCGCCTGGTCACTTTGGCGCTCCTCGCTCTGATTCTCCCTCTGCGCAGGCGCTAAACTACTTATATACGGCTCTAATTGCGTCGCCACTTGGCTTAGATGCTTCAACTCATTGCGCAGTGTATTCACATCCGCCCTCTGACAACTGAACACTTCCTGCTCAATGCGCAGTCGCCACAGTTGCTCCTCCCACGATGCGTCAAACACCGCCGCCATTCGCTCCAATTCCACCTGCTGTCTTTCCAGATTTTGATCCAGATGGAGACACTCGCGTGTTAGCATTTCGTAGCGTGAGATGAGTGGGGGGGTTTGAGCTTTGCGCAAAGCGGTGATGTCGCGATGTAAATCGCCGACTTTCTCTTTGACCAAGTTGAATTGTTGATTCAAATCGCGGATTTGGGATTCGAAAGAGCGGCAATGCGACGAGAAAGAACTGTCCGTTTCCAGTAGTTTGGACTTGAGTGCTGTTTGTTGTTTTTTTGTTGGTGGTGGCGCCATTTCGTACATTCTGGAAGCTTTTATCGAAAAAATTTTCAATAATTAATTATAATATAATATACTCGTACCAGCTGCTAGCTCTGATTGGTGTTGACTGACAGCTGCTGGGCCAATCCACGGCTCCAAGCACTGCGCGAATTCGCTGCGATAGTTCGTTTTGATCGCCGATGATTGCAACGAGCGCACTGGTTGGCTCAACTGCCCCACTGCTGCCAACCGATCAATCAACGACGGGCACAACTCTAAAAACTGATATTTATTAGCAGCAGCAGTGAAGGTCGTGCACAAAACCAAATGCAACTGCAACACCGGCATCACCGTCCCCAACACCAATAGTTGGCTGCGATAAATCCGGTCTTTACTTTCAAATTGTCGTTGCACTTCCATTATCATGGCGGCGTGGGTTTTGGCCATGGCCTCCTGCATACCCTGGCAAAATGTGTTGATTGTGTGCTTTTCGCTATCCATATTACGACGTAGTTCGTCCATTAAACCTTTAAGGGCGATTATGCCGTCTCTAACTGAAGTCTAAAGGAATCAAGTTAGTGTCAACTAAACTAAAGATAATTTAAGCTTACTTGAAGATCCATTATGGCGTTTTGGCCACGTTCTAGTCGTTTGGCTGTTTGCGCGTGCGCGGTGTCTATATCGATACATTGCGCACGCACGTCGTTCGGTAGTTCCCGGAAACAGTTGACGCATAGCATGGTGTTTTGATGTAGGGAGTACATGATGTAGTGTTCGCCATGTTGCATACACTAGTAGAGGAATTAAAACTAGATGGATTTTTACTTCCTTATACGAAGTAATAAGTAATAAAAAAATTTAAAGTAGTTTGGGTTTTTATGGAAAAAATGTTCCTACTCAAAGTACCCCAAAAAATCGCGCTTTTTTATTTTTCCTGCCAATCTCAAGTACAATTATAATTAAAACTGTACTGATTCTTATAGATTTCGATGCGTTCTATCCAAATTTCCAAACTTCATTGCGATATCTCTACGCGTTTTCCAGATATGACGTTTTGAATGGAAAAAAAAGTTGTAAATTTGGCATTTTTTAAAAGTGCTATAACTTTTGAACTGGACGAGTTATTAGTAAACTGTTTACACATTTATTATCACATCTCAACTGTCTTTCATAATTATTATTAATATAGCAAATTTAAAGTAGTTTTGATTTTTATGGTAAAAATGTTCCTACCCAAAGTACCCCAAAAAATCGCGCTTTTTTATTTCTCCTGTCAATCTCCAGTACAATTATAATTAAAACTGTACTGATTCTTATAGATTTCGATGCGTTTTATCCAAATTTTCAAACTGCATTGCGATATCTCTACGCGTTTTCCAGATATGACGTTTTGAATGGAAAAAAAAGTTGAAAATTTGGCATTTTTTCAGTGTGCTATAACTTTAGAACTGGACGAGTTATTGGTGAACTGTTTTCACATTTATTATCACCTCTCAACTGTTTTTCATAATTAATATTAATATACCAAATTTAAAGTAGTCTGGATTTTTATGGAAAAAATGTTCCTACCCAAAGTACCCCAAAAAATCGCGCTTTTTTATTTCTCCTGTAAATCTCAAGTACAATTATAATTAAAACTGTACTGATTCTTATAGATTTCGATACGTTCTATCCAAATTTCTAAACTTCATTGCGATATCTTTACGCATTTTCAAGATATGACGTTTTGAATGGAGAAAAAAGTTGAAAATTTGGCATTTTTTCAAAGTGCTATAACTTTTAAACTGGACGAGTTATTGATGAACTGTTTTCACATTTATTATCACCTTTCAACTGTCTTTCTTAATTATTATTAATATACAAAATTTAAAGTAGTTTGGATTTTTATGGAAAAAATGTTCCTACCCAAAGTACCCCAAAAAATCGCGTTTTTTTATTTCTCCTGTCAATCTCCAGTACAATTATAATTAAAACTGTACTGATTCTTATAGATTTCGATGCGTTCTATCCAAATTTCCAAACATCATTACGATATCTCTACGCGTTTTCAAGATATAGCGTTTTGAATGGAAAAAAAAGTTGAAAATTTCGCATTTTTTTAAAGTGCTATAACTTTTGAACTAGACTAGTTATTGATGAACTGTTTTCACATTTATTATCACCTCTCAACTGTCTTTCATAATTATTATTAATATACTAAATTTAAAGCATTTTGGATTTTTATGGAAAAAATGTTCCTACCCAAAGTACCCCAAAAAATCGCGTTTTTTTATTTCTCCTGCCAATCTCAAGTACAATTAAAATGAAACGTGTACTGATTCTTATAGATTTCGATGCGTTCTGTCCAAATTTCCAAACTTCATTGCGTTTTCTCTACGCGTTTTCCAGATATGATGTTTTGAATGGAAAAAAAAGTTCAAAATTTGGCATTTTTTCAGTGTGCTATAACTTTAGAACTGGACGAGTTATTGGTGAACTGTTTTCACATTTATTATCACCTCTCAACTGTCTTTCATAATTAGTATTAAAATAGCAAATTTAAAGCATTTTGGATTTTTATGGAAAAAATGTTCCTACCCAAAGTACCCCAAAAATCGCGCTTTTTTATTTCTCCTGTCAATCTCAAGTACAATTATAATTAAAACTGTACTGATTCTTATAGATTTCGATGCGTTCTATCCAAATTTCCAAACATCATTACGATATCTCTACGCGTTTTCAAGATATAGCGTTTTGAATGGAAAAAAAAGTTGAAAATTTGGCATTTTTTTAAAGTGCTATAACTTTTGAACTAGACTAGTTATTGATGAACTGTTTTCACATTTATTATCACCTCTCAACTGTCTTTCATAATTACTATTAATATACCAAATTTAAAGCATTTTAAATTTTTATGGAAAAAATGTTCCTACCCAAAGTACCCCAAAAAATTGCGTTTTTTTATTTCTCCTGTCAATCTCAAGTACAATTATAATTAAAACTGTACTGATTCTTATAGATTTTGATGCGTTCTATTCAAATTTACAAACTTCATTGAGATATCTCTACCCGTTTTCTAGATAGGACGTTTTGAATGGAAAAAAAATTGTGTTGGACTTGGACACATCAGATATTTTAAGTATTAAGTATTAAGTACGCACCCTCTTTGGCTCCTTTGTACACTTGGCCATGTGCACAACCTCGTGAGTGGCGAACATTTTCGCCCGATGTGTATTATCCCGACAATGCAAGCACAAAGCTTGTCCTATAAAAAAAACCGCCAAATCAAAATTATAATTAAAAAAAAATTGCGTTTGTTCAAAAAAAAACATGCGTGAAATTAAACGAACCTAAAAGAAACTGAACCAAAATTGATTTAAATACCGCAAGTGTTGCAATAGTACATATTGGCCCGATCGCGCTTGTCGCAATTGCAACACGGAGGATTCTCGCTGTTGGCGATGTCGATCAATTGCCGCATCAGGGAATCAGGGGGTGGAAGACTTGAACCATCTTTAAGCAGCGTTGGCTGTCTAAATGAGGAAATTATTTGTAAGGATATAAATCGAGTTGGAGGTCCAACCTGCAAAAAGGACAAACCAGCCTTCGGTCTTGCTCCCGCCCTCGAAGACATCGCGCACAAAAAGTGTGATAACAGCTAAGAATGCACGGCTCAGTGAAGTAATCATGGCAAATTGGGCATAGAAGTGGATTTTTCGGGAAGTCCATTCCGGTGGTTTCCAATCCTGGCGGTTCCATGTCCAAGTTACATTGGCTAAAATTCGAAATTTTTGTACGAAAGTTCAAAAGCGATAAAATGAAACGAACCCACCTCACAAAGTAAATAATACCGGATTTTATTCTGCGGACTTTGCTGATTTATTTACCATCTGACTTTTCTAGCTAGACGAAGCAAGGAGAAAAAAATCAAAATGCGATATTGATTTGAAAGAATAATGGAGGGCGAAAGCGAGGATGTGCGTCATCTATTTGTAGGTAGCTGTACTATATTGTAAGAGGACTACTAATTTAATTTCTTATCACCTCTCAACTGTCTTTTAATATACCAAATTTAAAGTAGTTTAGATTCTTATGGAAAAAATGTTCCTACCCAAAGTACCTAAAAAAATCGCGCTTTTTTATTTCTTCTGTCAATCTCAAGTACAATTATAATTAAAACTATATTGATTCTTATAGATTTTGATGCGTTCTATCCAAATTTCCAAACTTCATTGCGATATCTCTACGCGTTTTCCAGATATGACGTTTTGAATGGAAAAAAAAGTTAAAAATTTGGGATTTTTTCTTTGTGTAATAACTTTTGAACTGGAGGAGTTATTGGTGAACTGTTTTCACATTTATTATCACCTCTCAACTGTCTTTCATAATTATTATTAATATACTAAATTTAAAGCATTTTGGATTTTTATGGAAAAAGTGTTCCTACCCAAAGTACCCCAAAAAATCGCGTTTTTTAATTTTTCCTGTCAATCTCAAGTACAATTATAATTAAAACTGTACTGATTCTTATAGATTTCGATGCGTTCTATCAAAATTTCCAAACTTCATTGCGATATCTCTACGCGTTTTCCAGATATGACGTTTTGAATGGAAAAAAAAGTTGAAAATTTGGCATTTTTTCAGTGTGCAATAACTTTTGAACTGGACGAGTTATTGGTGAACTGTTTTCACATTTATTATCAGTTGTTAACTGTCTTTCATAATTATTATTAATATACCAAATTTAAATCATTTTGGTTTTTTATGGAAAAAATGTTCCTACCCAAAGTACCCAAAAAAATCGCGTTTTTTAATTTTTCCTGTCAATCTCAAGTATAATTATAATTAAAACTGTACGGATTCTTATAGATTTCGATGCGTTCTATCCAAATTTCCAAACTTCATTGCGATATCTCTACGCGTTTTCCAGATATGACGTTTTGAATGGAAAAAAAAGTTGAAAATTTGGGATTTTTTCTTTGTGTAATAACTTTTGAACTGGACGAGTTATTGGTGAACTGTTTTAATATTTATTATCACCTCTCAACTGTCTTTCATAATTATTATTAATATACCAAATTTAAAGCATTTTGGTTTTTTATGGAAAAAATGTTCCTACCCAAAGTACCCCAAAAAATCGCGTTTTTTAATTTTTCCTGTGAAACTCAAGTACAATTATAATTAAAACTGTACTGATTCTTATACATTTCGATGCGTTCTATCCAAATTATCAAACTTCATTGCGATATCTCTATGCGTTTTCAAGATATGACGTTTTGAATGGAAAAAAAAGTTGAAAATTTGGCATTTTTTCAGTGTGCTATAACTTTTGAACTGGCCGAGTTATTGGTGAACTGTTTTCACATTTGTTATTACCTGTCAACTGTCTTTCATAATAATTATTAATATACTAAATTTAAAGCATTTTGGATTTTTATGGAAAAAACGTTCCTACCCAAAGTACCCAAAAAAATCGCGTTTTTTAATTTTTCCTGTCAATCTCAAGTATAATTATAATTAAAACTGTACGGATTCTTATAGATTTCGATGCGTTCTATCCAAATTTCCAAACTTCATTGCGATATCTCTACGCGTTTTCCAGATATGACGTTTTGAATGGAAAAAAAAGTTGAAAATTTGGCATTTTTTCAGTGTGCTATAACTTTTGAACTGGCCGAGTTATTGGTGAACTGTTTTCACATTTGTTATTACCTGTCAACTGTCTTTCATAATAATTATTAATATACTAAATTTAAAGCATTTTGGATTTTTATGGAAAAAACGTTCCTACCCAAAGTACCCAAAAAAATCGCGTTTTTTAATTTTTCCTGTCAATCTCAAGTATAATTATAATTAAAACTGTACGGATTCTTATAGATTTCGATGCGTTCTATCCAAATTTCCAAACTTCATTGCGATATCTCTACGCGTTTTCCAGATATGACGTTTTGAATGGAAAAAAAAGTTGAAAATTTGGCATTTTTTCAGTGTGCTATAACTTTTGAACTGGCCGAGTTATTGGTGAACTGTTTTCACATTTGTTATTACCTGTCAACTGTCTTTCATAATAATTATTAATATACTAAATTTAAAGCATTTTGGATTTTTATGGAAAAAACGTTCCTACCCAAAGTACCCAAAAAAATCGCGTTTTTTAATTTTTCCTGTCAATCTCAAGTATAATTATAATTAAAACTGTACGGATTCTTATAGATTTCGATGCGTTCTATCCAAATTTCCAAACTTCATTGCGATATCTCTACGCGTTTTCCAGATATGACGTTTTGAATGGAAAAAAAAGTTGAAAATTTGGGATTTTTTCTTTGTGTAATAACTTTTGAACTGGACGAGTTATTGGTGAACTGTTTTAATATTTATTATCACCTCTCAACTGTCTTTCATAATTATTATTAATATACCAAATTTAAAGCATTTTGAATTTTTGTGGAAAAAATGTTCCTACCCAAAGTACCCCAAAAAAATCGCGTTTTTTTATTTCTCCTGTCAATTTCAAGTACAATTATAATTAAAACTGTACTGATTCTTATAGATTTCGATGCGTTCTATCCAAATTTCCAAACGTCATTGCGATATCTCTACGCGTTTTCCAGATATGACGTTTTGAATGGAAAAAAAAGTTGAAAATTTGGCATTTTTTCAGTGTGCTATAACTTTAGAACTGGACGAGTTATTGGTGAACTGTTTTCACATTTATTATCACCTGTCAACTGTTTTTCATATTGACTAAAAATCAATTTTACAGCTTTAGATTAGAATTTATAGGAGATAGAATAAGCGTAACTTTTTGCTAGGGTGCAAAAATGAAATAAAAATAAAACCACTGGCTTGTTTTTGTTATTATTTATTTATAACTATAATAATTTATAAATACAGCGCTAGAAGAGAAAACAAAAGAAATGTGTATAAGTTTAACATAAACAATAAAAAATAAACAAAAAGGAGAAAATATGAAATAAAAAACAACATCTAATATACGTATTATTGTTTCGGCCAATAATAACAACCAGCAGTCTAATAAATAAACCAGAAAACAAATAAATTAACAATAAATAACAGCACAATTTTGCATTAATATGTTTTTAATTATCAATCAATTTTAAGTATTAAATTGATTTTTCTCTTTTTATTTATTTAATAATAAATAACTATTATTTCTTGCCCGTAGTAGATAATATCATACTTTTTTATACAGAGTATTCTGTTTGTTCAATGTTTTAATTTAATTACAATATGACTAGATTTAGTTTTTCTTCCAAACAAGTACCATTAAAAAAATACTGTATTTTTTTCGAGTACTTGCTACAAAGTTTCGACTAGAATTTTACGACTTCGCACAGAGTGCACTAAAAACATACTACAGGAAAAAATAACAAAGATTATGATAATGGCGCTAGTAGTATTAATAATAATAATAATAATAATAAATATTCATTCATTCGATGTTTATTTTTTTTATATGCGTTTAAGCGTTTTTTGTTATTTTTTCCCGAGTGCCAAATAAGACGCACAACAACAAAAACGTGTTGTAGCCCCTCCAAAATATAACAAAAAAATTTTTTTTCTAAGTACAAAACAAAAAAATTAATCACATATTCGAGTTTTTTTTTCCTGAAAAACAGCGTCCAAAAATGAGTACAAACCACAACAAAACAAAAACCAAAAACGGCGGGAAAATTTCCAACAAAAAAAATCCTTGTCCACAAACTTAGTAAGTATAGTAGTTATTACAATATTTCTGCGCTTAGTTATTAACAATCTTATTTACAACAAACACACTCTCCTCGTCTTCTTCCTCCTACTGTTTTTGTTTGGTTGTTTTGTCTTGCATGGCTGGCCTACTATGTGACAGGTCGAAACCTCCTACATCTAACTTGACTTTCGGGTGGTGGGTCACCGTTGGGGGGCGGCGGCGGCGGTGGACCTTCACTGGACTCCGGTGAACTTTCCGGTGCGTCGATTAAGCAACTCGATATGCCACGAATGCGAAGACCTGCAACGAAAAAAATTGAAATAATGGACAATGAGAATTTAAATTAAATTGAACAAACTTGAAAAAAATTAACAGTGACAACTTAGCGAACAAACACGAAAAAAACTATTTACCTCAACTCAAAGTTACCACACAAAAAAACCACCCTTGACTTAACTTTATACTGAAATAAAACAAAAACCTCGCTTAGGTATTCAAAAAAAAAAATGAGCATCCAAAGTAGCTGCCAAAAACAACATAATTAAAACAATTTACCTTTTATTATATTTCAATTTACACTGCATCGTTCTTCGCAGCTACTTGAGGCATAAAACAAGAAATTTTTGTACCAAAACACACCCACTCTTAGAGACATCACTTACCACTACTAGAATGTCGTTTAAACCGCAATTTTAATTGGCTGGGATCCGTGACGTACTTGTCGCTTTGTCTGCGCCTGCGCAACCCCGGCGTGAGATCACCCGACCACGACATGCACTTGGCTAGCCGTTGGCCGCTTATAGCTACTGGAATTTTCGACAAACGACTACCTTCCGTTGTGGGACTGGTCTAGAACAAATTCCAATTTTTTTTAGCTTAAATTGGCCACATTTTTAATAACTTACGGAAGATTCCCGTAGGATTTGACTGGCGTTGTCTACGCCACTGTCCTCGTCATCTTGTTCGGGTTTTTTTGGGTTTTCGGTTGCGTCAAAGTACTCGGATTTCTCGTCGATGCCCGGACTGAGGCCATTGGCGATGGTCCGTCGTTCTCTGCAAAGAATTTTGGTTAGAAAGTTAGTTGTTGGGGTGCAAATGACTTTTCCGTGGGGGAATTGATTGCGTTGCTATCCCACCACGGTTAGTTTTTAAGCCGAATTAGTTCAAATGTCACTTTTATTATTTTTCTAATTACCACTTTTTACTGTCTTAACCGACATAAAATCGCTTGTTTAAATCAAAAATAACAAATTCTTAATGTGGAACTTGAGGAAATTTAACAAAAAAATTAGGACCGGCCCAAAAAAATTCTAAACTACTTTCCATGAGATTGGCGATTTTTTTCCTATTAAACGCATCTTTAAGCTTCACAAAACTGTATTTTTTATAAAAATATGACAACCAGATCCACAACTAGAAATTCTTAAAATGGAACTTGAGGAATTTTAACAAAAAAATTAGGTGTTACTTAGGACCGGCCCAAAAAAATTCTAAACTACCTTCCACGAGGTTGGCGATTTTTTTCCAATTAAACGCATCTTTAAGCTTCACAAAACTGTATTTTTTATAAAAATCTGACAACCAGATCAGAAATTAAAAATTCTTAAAGTGGAACTTGAGGAAATTTAACAAAAAAATTAGGACTGGCCCAAAAAAATTCTAAACTACTTTCCACGAAATTGGCGATTTTTTTCCTATTAAACGCATCTTTAAGCTTCACAAAACTGTATTTTTTATAAAAATATGACAACCAGATCCACAACTAGAAATTCTTAAAATGGAACTTGAGGAATTTTAACAAAAAAATTAGGTGCTACTTAGGACCGGCCCAAAAAAATTCTAAACTACCTTCCACGAGGTTGGCGATTTTTTTCCAATTAAACGCATCTTTAAGCTTCACAAAACTGTATTTTTTAAAAAAATCTGACAACCAGAGCAGAAATTAAAAATTCTTAAAGTGGAACTTGAGGAAATTTAACAAAAAAATTAGGACTGGCCCAAAAAAATTCTAAACTACTTTCCACGAGATTGGCGATTTTTTTCCTATTAAACGCATCTTTAAGCTTCACAAAACTGTATTTTTTATAAAAATATGACAACCAGATCCACAACTAGAAATTCTTAAAATGGAACTTGAGGAATTTTAACAAAAAAATTAGCTGCTATTTAGGACCGGCCCAAAAAAATTCTAAACTACTTTCCACGAGGTTGGCGATTTTTTTCCTATTAAACGCATCTTTAAGCTTCACAAAACTGTATTTTTTATAAAAATATGACAACCAGATCCACAACTAGAAATTCTTAAAATGGAACTTGAGGAATTTTAACAAAAAAATTAGGACCGGCCCAAAAAAATTCTAAACTACTTTCCACGAGGTTGGCGATTTTTTTCCTATTAAACGCATCTTTAAGCTTCACAAAACTGTATTTTTTATAAAAATATGACAACCAGATCCACAACTAGAAATTCTTAAAATGGAACTTGAGGAATTTTAACAAAAAAATTAGGTGCTACTTAGGACCGGCCCAAAAAAATTCTAAACTACCTTCCACGAGGTTGGCGATTTTTTTCCAATTAAATGCATCTTTAAGCTTCACAAAACTGTATTTTTTATAAAAATCTGACAACCAGATCAGAAATTAAAAATTCTTAAAATGGAATTTGAGGAAATTTAACAAAAAAATTAAGTGCTACTTAGGACCGGCCCAAAAAAATTCTAAACTACCTTCCACGAGATTGGCGATTTTTTTCCAATTAAACGCATCTTTAAGCTTCACAAAACTGTATTTTTTATAAAAATCTGCCAAGCACATCAGAAATAAAAAATTCTTAAAATGCAACTTGCGAAAAAGTGTCAAAAATGTATCCGCCCAACTTACTTGTGTTGTTCAGGAATGCTTATTGCCGAAACGAAAGTCACAGCCGGATTGGAACTTAAATCTACCGAAGGCGAACACTGCACCTTATCCACCACCACAACTCCACGCTCCTCCTTCACCTCCACCACCTTCCTCTCATCTGCCACCACATGCCCCTGTTCGTCCACGACAATCACATGATTCGCATCCACTTTAGCATACTGGTCCACGTCCATCTTATCCACGTGCTTACATTGCGTACTCGAACTAGACTCCGACCTAGAATCGACGGTATTTAATATTTTAACAGCCTCTAATTGCTTGGACCACGCCTTCTGCGAATTACTTCGACTCAATTCATCGATAATATTGTTGTTCATCGTGGTGGCCGTGGCTGTTCCATTTTGCACACGGTGCAACCGTCGATCAGTTTCGGTGCTACTCGACTCGGTTTCCACCACACGTTTCTCCGTACTGGTTTCCTTGTGGCAAGTGGGTGGGGGCGAGCTGGGGAAAGTCTGCACCTCCACTTCCACCACCACCTCGCGACGTTTCTCCACCAAATGCTTCGTCTCCATCACGTTCACCTCGGGCGCAAAGGTGATTTGCTCTTTTTTAGGGCTCGCCGCCAGCTCCCCCTCCCGTTCTTTGCTGCTTTGCTTCAAAATGCTTTTAGTTCGTTCAATTTTCACGCGATGGTGCTGCTGTGGTGGTTGATCGTCGGCTGTTTTGACTAGTGGAGGGGGTGATACTGATGGCTTAGGAACGGTGGTTGGGGGATGATCTTTGGGGATGTGGGAGTCTTTTGGCACGACGCGGATTTCCAATTTACCTGCCACCTGAAAATAAATTCAATCAAAATATACCAAAACACTCAAAATTAATTTCCACGATTTTTTCCTAAAAAGCCACATCTTTAAGCTTTCCAAAACTGTATTTTTTGTAAAAATCGGACAACTAAATTAAAAACTAAAAATTCGCAAAGTGGAACTTGAGAAAATTTAACCAAAATTTAGGTGCTACTTAGAACCCGCCCAAAAAAATTCTAAACTACTTTCCACGAGTCTGGCGATTTTTTCATAACTAAACGCGTCTTTAAGCTTTACAAAACTGTATTTTTTGTAAAAATCCGACAACTAGATAAAAAACTAAAAATTCGCAAACTGGAACTTGAGGAAATTTAACCAAAAATTAGGTGCTACTTAGAACCGGCCCAAAAAAATTCCAAACTACTTTCCACGAGCCTGGCGATTTTTTCATAACTAAACGCGTCTTTAGGCTTTCCAAAACTGTATTCCTAGTAAAAATCTGACAACCAGATCAGAAACTAAAAATTCTTTAATAAGTGGAACTTGAAAATTTTGGAAACTTTTTCCAAAAACCTAACCCCCAAACTCTCACCTCTTGCAAACCTTCATCCGCATCACAATTCCCACCAGCACTACCACCATCATTACCACCCGCCCCATTCCCATCCTCCTCCTCCTCGTTACTCCTTAATCCCTCCTTGTCGGCCAGATTTAAGGCCGGCAGACTGCCCCATTTCTGTTCCGTGAGCACTTTGTCCACCTCCCCAGCCGCCTCATCGCTCTGCATATGCTTGGAGGCCACGTTGCGCATCACATCCACTTTGAACACGAGATCATCGAAGGCGGCCTGCTGGAGCAGGGGGGGCTTCAGGGTCGAACGGAGGCCGGGGCCCAGGCAGGGCGTGGACCAGGCGCGGGGAAGGCCACCTACAACAACAAAAATAACAGACAAACTATTAATTAAAATAAGACAAAAGACCTCCAACTATTAATTACTACGAAAAAAATTTAGAAAAATATTTTGGCGCATTTTGGCGGAAAACAAAAGAAGGCGTTGAAATAACTAACTGAAATTTCACGGAAAGTTGGCGTTGATCTCATAGAACATCCCCAGGAAATTTCATATTTCCACGATAATTCTGTCGAAAGTTATTTGAAAAATAGTAAATTGGACGGGGTTGTACAAAAAAACATTATTATAGAAAAAGCCCAGAAAAAAGCTGTTTTTAAACTGTCATAACATTCATTTGTTTTGACATTGGTCCAGATACACCAGCCACCTGCGAAAATGTAAAAAAAACATACGAAAAATTGGGTCAAGGTCATTTGTTTATTTTTTCTAGGTTATGCCTAAGGTTATGTTGTAAATTAGGTCAAGGTCACTTGAGATATATCTGCGGCCCCTTTAGATTATTAATATTGTTTGTGGTAATAAAATAAAATTACTTTGAATAAATTCTCTTTTAGTGGAAGAAGAAGACTTGTAGTTTTTTAAGGTGGAAAATTAAAAGAAAAAATCAGGGGGCCAGAACAAAAAATATTCTATATTTATTTCCTTACAAATTAGACAAACAAAAAAAAAATTCCCGTTGCTCAACTGTCAAATTTCTACAAATTCTTACCGACTAGCTCCGGATATTCCTCAATACCGGCAATATTAATATATCTTCTATGACTAGTGCGCGAATCCTCACTGATTCGACTTAGAATTGGCGGCACAATAACCTGCGCCGCCTCTGATGTCGCCCCCAATGTGGCCCTGTGTTCGGGACTTTCCGGCTTCCACTCGTTATCTGTCGTCTCCTCACTGTCGTCAAACTGCGACTTCCATTGGCTGGCCAGGGTGAGAGCTCCGCCTCTTGTCACCTAGGAAACAAAAGAAATAATGTTCTAGTGACTGTCTTTCAATTTTTTTTGGGGAAATTAAAAATATATCAAAGTGTCACACAGTTTTAGAACCACTGGCCGGATTTTCTCCTAATTTCCATCAAAACCTACCTGCTGACTAACATTCTCATCATCCATCACAGCAAACTGCGTCAAGCTTTGATCCCGCAGTCCGGACCTGGAGCTCCTCGCCGCTGACGGCTGCCTCCTCCTCGGGCGCTCTTGTTCCGGCGTAGCCGGTGAATCCACCAAACTGCCACCACTTTGATTCTGTCCGACAGCAGGCGGTGGCGCCACCCTCAATCGCCCCAACGTGGCCACCCCCGACTGACTTTTGCGGAGCGGCGCCGGCTTCACATTGGCATCGGAGGTGGACTTGGCCGAAGCGACCGCCTCGTTGTCCAAGCGATCCGGTGCCTGCTCCAGGTGGGAAGTGGCACGGCGCTTACGAGCTACAACAAATTGCGTTTAAATTAGTTAAGGAGGGGGCGCCTCTGGAACACTGCCAAGAAACAGCCCCACAATTCAACAAAAATTATGTGCTGGGTATGTCTTGATTACCATACCCCACAAGACTATTTAGCCATGTGTACTATAGAGTAGCAAGCACCCTTTTTGCTTATGCCCCAAATCCAACTTAAACTTATACAAAACCAGCACAAAAGCAGCGGCAGCATATTAACCACCATCGCCATCTGTTAGCCAGTAGCCAAAGCTAAGAAAACGCGCGCTCACCTTGTACAGAATCGACGGCGGTGGCATTGCAATTTTTATCGACGGCTGGCCGTGCAGCATTTGTTTGTGTGTCGGTTACCAATGGGGCTGTGTTTTCTGTTTCGATTCGGCGTCTTGCTTCGATTTGCGCCTAGAAAAAACCAACCAGAAAAGTGTGTCAAGTGTCAAGAAATTAAATTGGAAAAAAAAACAATTTTAATTTATTACGACGGGGTTATGCAAAGAAGCTAATAATCGAGTTGTTAATTTAGAAAAATTTATACAGGGAATATGCAAAAAGTCAAAATATAAAACACCCCCACAATTCACAAACGTATTCACGTATTCATTTACAGTTTGTGACATTGTGTCCAAAACAAAAAAAAAATAAAATAAAATAAATAAAAAACGTGCATTACTATGTAAGCTTCTGACCTCTTTGTTGTCAGTTGGTTCGATATTTTCCTGATTATTATCAGTGGTGGGGGTAGTATGTTTATGTCGTGGTAATGTAGTGGGCGCTGTCGGTTGTTGCGCTGGCGTTATCTGCGTTATAGTTACTGTATCACCAACTGCCTTCTCCCAATCGTAGGGATCCGTGTCTTTGACACCACGCCGCTTCATACAGCGCTCAAACAACGATATCAACATCTACAAAACAAAATATAAAAAAATCTAACCTCACTATTTTTCTCTCTAATTAACAAACCGGATAGTCTGGCTTATCGGCATATTCCAAACCTTGTATATGATCGAGAAACTGCTTTAGATCGGACGGTAAATGTTTCAACAGCGACCTGTGATCGTACTTCTCCTTCATCAACCCAACCTGCTCCTTGTCTTTCACTTTACGCCACGGCAGCTGGCCGTTGACAAACTCCACCAGCATGTAGAACAACGACCACAAATCGTCGTGTCTACCCATTTCTGCAAAGAAAAGAAATTTCTGATAGAAAAAAGTGCTGAATACGGGGCGATTTTGGTTAAAACAGGCGAATTTTTGGTGAATACGGACAAATTTCTATAAAGAATAGTCGATATAACAATGAATACGGTCCTAGTTTGTCATTAGGGACCAATTTATTGATGAATACGGGGCGATTTTTGATAAAACAGGCGAATTTTTGGTGAATAAGGACTAATTTCTACAAAGAATAGTCGATATAACAATGAATACTGGACGATTTTGGCTAAAACATGCAAATTTTTGGTGAATACGGGCAAATTTTTATAAAGAATAGTTGATATAACAATGAATACGGTCCTAGTTTGTCGTTAGGGACCAATTTATTGATGAATACGGGGCGATTTTTGATAAAACAGGCGAATTTTTGGTGAATAAGGACTAATTTCTACAAAGAATAGTCGATATAACAATGAATACGGGACGATTTTGGCTAAAACATGCAAATTTTTGGTGAATACGGACAAATTTTTATAAAAAATAGTTGATATAACAACGAATACGGTCCTAGTTTGTCGTTAGGGGCCAAGTTATTGATGAATACGGTAAATACGGTCACGCTTTCACTGAATACACGTAATTTTGGTAGTATTTCCACAGAATGCGGTCGTGTTTCCAGTGAATACGCTCCTTTCTTACCTCTATTTTTATGTGCGTTGATGCTGGCGTATCGGACGGTGCCCCTGAATCCAGCCGCGGCTCGGGGGGCGCGCACCTCCCCCGTTGCCGTCGTATATTGCCTGGCAAGACCAAAATCTAACATGTACACTTTCCTACAATTATATGGCAGTCTACCCATGGAAAAATTACTCTGTAACAATCACAAACACAATTTTTACATTTATTTACATTTCGACCAGATTCATTTTGTACTTACGGGTTTAATATCACGATGTAAAAAACCAACAGAGTGTATACTTTCAATGGCCTTTAATATTTGTAAACCTAAACGTAATGTTGTTGACAGACTGAAAGAGGCACGGGGCTGGGCGCGCCGCAATTCCGCCAAATTACGGCCCTGCAACTGCATCACCACGTAATTGAATCTGTCATTGCGACCACAGCCAATAAATCTGGAAAATAAACACAATTAAATGGGATTCTCACATGGGATTTACACAAAAGCGTATTCGCGGTATCAAATTTTACAAAACGCCGTATTCACTAGTTTATCTCCACCGATTTCTACGAAATTACGCTCATAGTATTTGCGATTGATATAGCATCTTACACAACCCCGTATTCACTTGATTTTTTTACACAACACGAATTCCAATCGAAAATAAACTGGTATTGTACAAAACACACAATTAAATGAGATTTTTAGAGGATTTTTCACAGAAGCGTATTCGCGGTATACAATTTTACAAAACCCTGTATTCACTTGATTTTTTTACACAACACGAATTCCAATCGAAAATAAACTGGTATTGTACAAAATAAACAATTAAATGAGATTTTTAGAGGATTTTACACTGAAGCGTATTCGCGGTATAAAATTTTACAAAACCCCGTATTCACTAGTTTACCTCAACCGATTTTGATAAAACAAACGCCCTCCTCACCTGCAAATATGCTCCTTGCCCTGCAGCTTCTTCAACACAGCCACCTCCATTTTCAGCACCTGTTTCGGCTGCCTAGCCGACTCCACCTTCAGGGCCACCTGTTCCCTGGTGATCAAATCTAAACCCTCGTATATTTCCCCGAAACCACCCCCACCAATCTTCCTTACAACCTAGAAAAACGCCAATGGGAAAACCACTAAAATAAAACAAACGAATAAACTAAACTAACCTTCCATCGCTCTTTGACTACATGACCAGGCTGTAGAAGATCCTCGCTTGTCATTGTGATGTTGTTGTTTTGGTCGGTCGAGTCTAGATGACCTTCCCAACTTAGATTTTTTGTCCTGCGAAACGAGACGGTTTTTTTTTTTTAGGGGAATTAACTACTTAATAATATTTTTGCGATTGTTTTTCCTCCCCCTCCCCAACGGTTGGTGTTTCCACCCCCACAAATGAACGATCATTCGATCAGCTGATCGCTGGTGCAATGGACGCATGCGCCGACATGCAAAACAAAACGCGAATGCGATTCCATGGCCTGCTGCGTGTTGTAGGGTTGTCAAACACGCCCCGGCTTTATTGATTTTCCAAGAGGGGGGTTCATGCGAAGTTTTTAGGATGAAAAAATCTATTTTAAGCGGAGTATTTAGTAAAATAATTCCGGATTTTTCCTAATGTAGTTTTAGGGGTTAAGTTGTTTTAAGCGAGTCAGCGCTCTAGATTTTAGTTTGTTTTGTACCAAAAATAAAAGGATAATTTTAGATTCGAGTTAGACTAGATTTGTCATTAGAAATGTGGCAACGTAACTACGGGAAAATCAAGCGTTTTCTTTGGGAACTACGAAAAAGTGTGTGGGCCCCAAAAAAACCACCAGCCCCCAAAAATAACTCGACTAGTGCGAAAAGCGTAATTAACAAACATGCAAATAACAAAAAGCCAAAATGTGTACGGTTCTAAGTGGGCCTGGGTGGAAACCCCCCGATTTTTCCCAAGTCCCAAGCTAAGCGATTACAGTAGTTTTTTTGGGTGACATTTCTTACGGTTTTGTGTTGCAGTTGTGATCAATATTGTCGCCATCTTTGTTTTAACTGGCACGAATGTAGGCACTTTAAATATGCGATGAACTTGAACTTCCCGCCACAATTCAAAATTATCACACACACAACACACTACACCACTGGGTTTTTTTTTAGGTTAAATTGCTTTAATTTTAACTGGTTTTCTCGTAACGGAAATTTGCGCGTCTGTTTTGAACTATTATAGCTTTTAGTGAGTTGACGTTTGTTTACTGAAATTTTGTGACATAGTCGAAGGCAGGCGATGTGATTTTTTTGGATTGTTCGTGTGGGAAACAGATCGCTGTGTTACCGACACCGGGAGTTGTGCCTTAGTGCTTGTAGATGGCGACAGGTGACTTTACGCGGTAAATTCGAATTAAATCGCGTATAAAACTGGCTTATATGGCAAAACCAACAACAATTGCATGCCGAAAATAAAAAAACTATTAAACTTAATTTTTTTTTTGACAATTAAAAAGTGCCATTAAATTTTAATTAATTTCGTTACTTGGACAGTTTAAAGTGCCACAGTTTTAGAACTGCTGCTTCGATTTTTGTCAAAATTACTTTAAAATGTAGCTAATGACTGCCCTTATTTAGAATAAAACAGCTGAAGTTCCAGTGACATTTTTTCAATTTTTTTTTGGGCTATTAAAAAGTGCCATTAAATTTTAATTAATTTCGTTACTTGGACAGTTTAAAGTGCCACAGTTTTAAAACTGCTGCTTCGATTTTTGTCAAAATTACTTTAAAATGTAGCTAATGACTGCCCTTATTTAGAATAAAACAGCTGAAGTTCCAGTGACATTTTTTCAATTTTTTTTTGGGAAATTGAAAAGTGCCATTAACTTTTTATTAATTTCGTTACTTGGTCAGTTTATAGGGCCACAGTTTTAGAACTACTGCTCCGATTTTTGTCAAAATTACTTTAAAATGTAGCTAATGACTGCCCTTATTTAGAATAAAACAGCTGAAGTTCTAGTGATAATTTTTCAATTTTTTTTTGGGCTATTAAAAAGTGCCATTAAATTTTAATTAATTTCGTTACTTGGACAGTTTAAAGTGCCACCGTTTTAGAACTACTGATCCGATTTTTATCAAAATTAGTTCAAAATGCAGCTAATGACAGTCCTTATATAGAATAAAACAGCTAAAGTTCCAGTGACAATTTAAATTTTTTTTTTTTGGGCAGTTAAAATGTGCCATGAAATTTTGATCAATTTCGTAACTTGGTCAGTTTATAGGGCCACAATTTTAGAACTACTGCTCCGATTTCTGTCAAAATTACTTTGAAATGTAACAAAAGACTGCCCTTATATAGAATAAAACAGCTGAAGTTCCAGTGACAATTTTTCAATTTTTTTTGGGCAGTTAAAATGTGCCATGAAATTTTGATTAATTTCGTTATTTAGACAGTTTATAGGGCCACAGTTTTAGAACTACTGCTCCGATTTCTGTGAAAATTACTTTAAAATGTAGCTAAAGACTCCTTTAATATTCCTGCAAAGTTTCGGCTTTATTTTTGCGTTAGTTTAGAAACTATAGGACATAGACGTGGTTTACGCACAAAATCCGGTGTTTTTCTCCGGAAAAACCCCACAATTTCCTTATTTTTCCGCCTATAAAGCTCAAACTACCTTCTGCAGGTACAACAGAGTTTCCTTTAGTTTATCCCAAAAAACCATTTTTCAATTCCTGGTAGTTTAGCTGTAGCAGCGCGTACAAAAACTCAACTTTTCCGTAATTTTTGAACACTTTTAAGTGTTATAGTCTATAAGATGTAGAAATGTCGACTTGAGCTTCTCGGATCATCTGCCCTTATTTAGAATAAAACAGCTGAAGTTCCAGAGACATTTTTTCAATTTTTTTTTGGGCTATTAAAAAGTGCCATTAAATTTTAATTAATTTCGTTACTAGGACAGTTTAAAGTGCCACAGTTTTAGAACTACTGATCCGATTTTTGTCAAAATTACTTTAAAATGTAGCTAATGACCGCGCTTATTTAGAATAAAACAGCTGCAGTTCCAGTGACAATTTTTCAATTTTTTTTTGGGCAGTTAAAATGTTCCATGAAATTTTGATCAATTTCGTAACTTGATCGGTTTATAGCGCCACAGTTTTAGAACTACTGCTCCGATTTCTGTGAAAATTACTTTAAAATGTAGCTAAAGACTCCATTAATGTTCCTGCAAAGTTTCGGCTTTATTTTTGCGTTAGTTTAGAAACTATAGGACATAGACGTGGTTTACGCGCAAAATCCGGTGTTTTTCTCCGGAAAAACCCCACAATTTCCTTATTTTTCCACCTATAAAGCTCAAACTACCTTCTGCAGGTACAACAGAGTTTCCTTTAGTTTATCCCAAAAAACCATTTTTCAATTCCTGGTAGTTTAGCTGTAGCAGCGCGTACAAAAACTCAACTTTTCCGTAATTTTTGAACACTTTTAAGTGTTATAGTCTATAAGATGTAGAAATGTCGACTTGAGCTTCTCGGATCATCTGGTTAGACTAAGAGCGTGTTTAGAAAAGCATAAAATTTTTACAACTTCTTTATAGGAAGCCGAATAACACACCTGTTTATGTTACATGCTAAATTTAAATCAAATTTCCAACTAAACTAAGTAGTATATTATGAAAATGATGTGCTAAAAAAAATTAAATTGGTGTCTAGGAGTTATTTTGGATTTGTACTGAGAAAAGTAGGTACACAAAAACAATTTGCGTGTAATTAAAATCTTGTCCAAAAAGTTGTTTTGTTGTGTTTGAAACTTTGAAAATAGCGTACATTAGAAGAAATGAAATAAAATGGTTAAAAATAGCGAGCTTAATTAACAACACGCAAATATTTGTGTTTAGATTTATCGTGGTTTTTCTCACAAAATGCATAAAAATATATCAAATCTATCGACGATTTTTTTTTATAAATACGCGAGTATTATAGTAGAATGCTTTTTCTTGTCAAAAATAACTTTTTTAAAAATAACCAACGGTGATGGTACCTAAACGCTTCCAACTATTTGAATATAATAAATTATAACGTTTATTATTAGGAATAACAGTTTAGGCAGGTATTTGAAATTTAATTGTTTTTCTAGTTGTTATAGTAAATTTTTTGGAAGCGCAACCAAATTTTTTTATAATTCGGGCTAAAATATCTTTGATGATTTTTTTCTTAATACAGGCGACTTATAGCTTTGCAAAACTGTATTCCAAGTGAAAATCCGCAATTCCGTTGTAGAATTACGAATTTTCAAAATTGGTCATGCAGAAAATAGACGAAAAATTCTAGTTTTTTTCCGAAGGGCCAAAAAAATATCAAAACTATCTTCCACTATAGTGATGATTTTTTTCTTGATACAGGTGACTTTTAGCTTTGCAAAACTGTGTTTCAAGAGAAAATCCGAAAATCCGTTGTAGAGTTACAAATTTTCAAAATTAGTCATGCAGAAAATAGACGAAAAATTCTAGTTTTTTCCCGAAGGGCCAAAAAAATATCTAAACTATCTTCCACTGTATTGATGATTTTTTTCTTAATACAGGCGACTTTTAGCTTTGCAAAACTGTGTTTCAAGAGAAAATCCGAAAATCCGTTGTAGAGTTACAAATTTTCAAAATTAGTCATGCAGAAAATAGACGAAAAATTCTAGTTTTTCCCCGAAGGGCCAAAAAAATATCTAAACTATCTTCCACTGTATTGATGATTTTTTTCTTAATACAGGCGACTTTTAGCTTTGCGAAACTGTGTTTTAAGTGAAAATCCCGAAATCCGTCGTAAAGTTACAAATTTTCAAAATGGGTCATGCAGAAAATAGACGAAAAATTCTAGTTTTTTTCCGAAGGGCCAAAAAAATATCTAAATTACCTTCCACTGTATTGATGATTTTTTTCTTAGTACAGACGACTTTTAGCTTTGCAAAACTGTGTTTCAAGTGAAAATCCGCAAATCCGTTGTAGAATTACAAATTTTCAAAATTGTACATGCAGAAAATTGACAAAAAATTCTAGTTTTTTTCCGAAGGGCCAAAAAAATATCTAAACTATATTCCACTGTATTGATGATTTTTTTCTTAGTACAGACGACTTTTAGCTTTGCAAAACTGTATTCCAAGTGAAAATACGGAATTCCGTTGTAGAATTACGAATTTTCAAAATTGGTCATGCAGAAAATAGACGAAAAATTCTAGTTTTTTTCCGAAGGGCCAAAAAAATATCAAAACTATCTTCCACTATAGTGATGATTTTTTTCTTAATACAGGCGACTTTTAGCTTTGCAAAACTGTATTCCAAGTGAAAATCCGGAATTCCGTTGTAGAATTACGAATTTTCAAAATTGGTCATGCAGAAAATAGACGAAAAATTCTAGTTTTTTCCGAAGGGCCAAAAAAATATCAAAACTATCTTCCACTATAGTGATGATTTTTTTCTTAATACAGGCGACTTTTAGCTTTGCAAAACTGTATTCCAAGTGAAAATCCGGAATTCCGTTGTAAAATTACGAATTTTCAAAATGGATCATGCAGAAAATTGACGAAAAATTCTAGTTTTTTTCCGAAGGGCCAAAAAAATATCAAAACTATCTTCCACTATAGTGATGATTTTTTTCTTGATACAGGCGACTTTTAGCTTTGCAAAACTGTGTTTCAAGTGAAAATCCGGAAATCCGTCGTAGAGTTACAAATTTTCAAAATTGGTCATGCAGAAAATAGACGAAAAATTCTAGTTTTTTTCCGAAGGGCCAAAAAAATATCAAAACTATCTTCCACTGTATTGATGATTTTTTTCTTAGTACAGACGACTTTTAGCTTTGCAAAACTGTGTTTCAAGTGAAAATCCGCAAATCCGTTGTAAAATTACAAATTTTCAAAATTGTACATGCAGAAAATAGACGAAAAATTCTAGTTTTTTTCCGAAGGGCCAAAAAAATATCTAAACTATCTTCCATTATATTGATTATTTTTTTCTTAATACAGACGACTTTTAGCTTTGGAAAACTCAATTCTAAGAGAAAATCGGAAAATCCGCTGTAGAGTTACGTATTTTCAAAATGGAGCACATAGAAAAATGACGAAAAATTCTAGTTTTTTTCTAACTGTCAAAAAAATATCTAAACTAACTTCCACAAGGTTCAGATTTTTCTCCATTATAAAACCATATGCTAGCTTTACAAAATCGGAATTTTAATAAAAATCCACTAATTAATTAATATTTTAGAATTGTTTAAAGCCGACCATTAAAAAAATATTATTTTCCACTAAACTCAAAATATCGTCAAAAATTCGAAAAAACCTGTTTTCTCTGTTAGAATTATTGTTAGCACAGACCTCACTTTAGCTAAACTATTAGAAATCATCCATAAAAAAACTGGGTGCTTCTGAATGATTTATTAAAAATTTTTAGCCTTTTTCAAAATTGAACCCAAAAAAATCCCAAGTGACATTTTTTGTTACCGTTACCGGGCAATTTATCTCACTACTAACTAAACACAAATAAATTGCATGAATTTCAAAGTTCTATGAATTTTTTTCGTAGCACCACAACTAACACCCAAAAAAAAATTACATCATGACCCAAATTTTCCCAAACAAAACAGGTAGTAGTGCAAAGAATGCGGATACAAATCAACACCCGAGCGTCGTCGTCCTTTCAACATATAAAACACATGTTGGTGATGCCATTATTATTATTATTAACACTTTGGTTCGATGACCGAGCGAATTTTCTGACCACCAAAAAATTGTTTATTTTAGAGGATTTTATATTTATATTAAATCCGCTTGTTTGTGTTTGTATAATTTAGGTAACGCTAGTAGTTTTAGGGAGTTAACACCTGGACTAGTAACGGTGCTAAGTTTTTTCAAAAAAGTTCGAAAAATTTCGTGATTTTGTATTTTTAAATGAAATTTCCGCGTTGTACGCTACCTGATCCCCCGGCGTACACCACAAGGTGAGGTTTTTGACATTACAAAAACAAATGAAGGCCAACTAGAGCTAAATTTAGCCCTAGGCTAGAACTAAAGCGCCAAGCGATTTTTCTACCCAAGCCAATGATTATAATAGCAACTTGTTGAATTGATCAAATCGATTAGCAGACACACAGCAGACACTCACCACTTCATTCCGGTGCTAAATCCGCCAAAAAAAATAGTTCCAACTCAACATGTACATAGAAAACTGTCGCATATAAAAAACTTATGATAGAAAATTTGTTTGTTATGTCAAAACTGCACAGTGAAAATTATTAACCGGTGTCTGTCGTCTACTGACTGTAACACACACGCGAATATGCCGCACCGTTTGGTTCGTTCATCTCTCCCACTAAAACGCAAATTATTTTTAGCCAAATTGGAAAAACGATTTTCTTCTTGCAAATTGTTGTCTGTATACTTATATTTCAAAAACGAGTAGTAGGGGGAGTTTACCTACTTGTTTTTTCATCGTAATTACCATTTATTTCAACTGTTGCCCTAAAAATAGTCCCTGGGGGACACTTTTTTAATTGAATCTAGAGTGCCAAGAATAAGAGAAGTTTGCTTTTGTTGTGGTTTTCAAACAGCTGATGGGTGGATTTTAACGAATTTTTCAATGTTTGACAGGTGGAGATCCTGGGTAGGTAAAACAAAAGAATTGCGGTTTTTTTGGGGGAATTTATGCGTTTTTTTGGGTGCTAGTAGTCGAAAAGTTTGCAGTTTTCGAACTAATAATCGGATTTTAATCAAATTTTCGACTATTGACAGTTAGGAACAGTAGGCAGGTAATATAATAAATGTCAAAAGACAGTTGCTTTAAAATTTTCTGTCAAAATATGGAGGTTTTTGGGTGCTAGTAGCCCGAAGGGTCAAAAAAATATCTAAACTATCTTCAATTGTTTTGATGATTTTTTTCTTAATACAGGCGACTTTTAGCTTTGCAAAACTGTGTTTCAAGAGAAAATCCGAAAATCCGTTGTAGAGTTACAAATTTTCAAAATTAGTCATGCAGAAAATGACGAGAAATTCTAATTTTTACCCGAAGGGCCAAAAAAATATCTAAACTATCTTCCACTGTATTGATGATTTTTTTCTTAATACAGGCGACTTTTAGCTTTGCGAAACTGTGTTTTAAGTGAAAATCTGGAAATCCGTCGTAAAGTTACAAATTTTCAAAATGGGTCATGCAGAAAATAGACGAAAAATTCTAGTTTTTTTCCGAAGGACCAAAAAAAAATCTAAACTATCTTCCACTATATTGTTTATTTTTTTCTTAATTCAGGCGACTTTTAGCTTTGCAAAACTGTATTCGAAGTGAAAATCCGGAAATCCGTTGTACAGCTACAAATTTTCAAAATTGGTCATGCAGAAAATAGACGAAAAATTCTAGTTTTTTTCCGAAGGGCCAAAAAAATATCTAAACTATCTTCCACTATATTGATTATTTTTTTCTTAATTCAGGCGACTTTTAGCTTTGCAAAACTGTATTCGAAGTGAAAATCCGGAATTCCGTTGTAGAGCTACAAATTTTCAAAATTGGTCATGCAGAAAATAGACGAAAAATTCTAATTTTTACCCGAAGGGCCAAAAAAATATCTAAACTATCTTCCACTGTATTGATGATTTTTTTCTTAATACAGGCGACTTTTAGCTTTGCGAAACTGTGTTTTAAGTGAAAATCTGGAAATCCGTCGTAAAGTTACAAATTTTCAAAATGGGTCATGCAGAAAATAGACGAAAAATTCTAGTTTTTTTCCGAAGGACCAAAAAAAAATCTAAACTATCTTCCACTATATTGTTTATTTTTTTCTTAATTCAGGCGACTTTTAGCTTTGCAAAACTGTATTCGAAGTGAAAATCCGGAATTCCGTTGTAGAGCTACAAATTTTCAAAATTGGTCATGCAGAAAATAGACGAAAAATTCTAGTTTTTTTCCGAAGGGCCAAAAAAATATCTAAACTATCTTCCACTATATTGATTATTTTTTTCTTAATTCAGGCGACTTTTAGCTTTGCAAAACTGTATTCGAAGTGAAAATCCGGAATTCCGTTGTAGAGCTACAAATTTTCAAAATTGGTCATGCAGAAAATAGACGAAAAATTCTAGTTTTTTTCCGAAGGGCCAAAAAAATATCTAAACTATCTTCCACTATATTGATGATTTTTTTTTAATTCAGGCGACTTTTAGCTTTGCAAAACTGTGTTTCAAGTGAAAATCCGGAAATCCATTGTAGAGTTACAAATTTTCAAAATGGGGCAAGAAAAACTCGATTATTAACTCGTGTATTTTTAGGGTAAATGATCCAAAAAACTGGCACATGTTCAGCTCACCTGATGACCCACTTCCAACGTCTAATTACCTTTCCAATCCCAAATATCCAAATAATCGCACACTCGCATCTCTACACAATTTCCAACAAAAAAACAGACAACACTTGTTCAATTTTTATCATCTTTCAACTCCTCGTTAACAGATTTGGGTTATATGCATTTCTATTTTCGTGTTATAGTGCGTACTAGTTGCCTAATTTTACGTACTAACTTACAAACTAAGCAGTCAATGTTTACAATTTTTTTTGTCATGGAAACAATGCCAATTTGTAATGAGAAAAATAAAACAAAATAAATAGTTCAAGGTTCCATTTATTGGGTTTTTAAACAAAAAAACTGGGGCGATTTAGAAAAAAATACATGGAAATAACGAAGGTTAGCACGTAGCAATATTGTGTGTTAAAATAGCGTACCACAAAGTTCTATTCTAACCCCCTAAAACAAAATCTAACAATTTTTTCAGTTTTTTCTAAGTCACATATTCTCAGTACTGGAAAAAATGGAATAAAAAAAATTTTCAGGAATTTCTCACAGAATGTTTATAGTACACAAAAAACTAAATTTGACGTTTCTAGTCCGAAAAACAAATGAACAGCGTGCACTTGTTACAAAAATTCAAAAAATTTTCTCACATTCTAAGTCGCATATTTTCAGTAGTGGAAAAAATAGAACAAAAAAACTTTCAGGAATTTCTAACATAATGTTCATAGTACACAAAAAACTAAATTTGACGTTTCTAGTCCAAAAAACAAATGAACAGCGTGCACTTGTTACAAAAATCCAACAAATTTTCTCACATTCTAAGTCGCATATTTTCAGTAGTGGAAAAAATAGAACAAAAAAACTTTCAGGAATTTCTCACAGAATGTTCATAGTACACAAAAAACTAAATTTTACGTTTCTAGTCCAAAAAACAAATGAACAGCGTGCACTTGTTACAAAAATCCAACAAATTTTCTCACATTCTAAGTCGCATATTTTCAGTAGTGGACTAAATAGAACAAAAAAACTTTCAGGAATTTCTCACAGAATGTTCATAGTACACAAAAAACTAAATTTGACGTTTCTAGTCCGAAAAACAAATGAACAGCGTGCACTTGTTACAAAAATCCAACAAATTTTCTCACATTCTAAGTCGCATATTTTCAGTAGTGGAAAAAATAGAACAAAAAAACTTTCAGGAATTTCTAACATAATGTTCATAGTACACAAAAAACTAAATTTGACGTTTCTAGTCCAAAAAACAAATGAACAGCGTGCACTTGTTACAAAAATCCAACAAATTTTCTCACATTCTAAGTCGCATATTTTCAGTAGTGGAAAAAATAGAACAAAAAAACTTTCAGGAATTTCTAACATAATGTTCATAGTACACAAAAAACTAAATTTGACGTTTCTAGTCCAAAAAACAAATGAACAGCGTGCACTTGTTACAAAAATCCAACAAATTTTCTCACATTCTAAGTCGCATATTTTCAGTAGTGGAAAAAATAGAACAAAAAAACTTTCAGGAATTTCTAACATAATGTTCATAGTACACAAAAAACTAAATTTGACGTTTCTAGTCCAAAAAACAAATGAACAGCGTGCACTTGTTACAAAAATCCAACAAATTTTCTCACATTCTAAGTCGCATATTTTCAGTAGTGGACTAAATAGAACAAAAAAACTTTCAGGAATTTCTCACAGAATGTTCATAGTACACAAAAAACTAAATTTGACGTTTCTAGTCCAAAAAACAAATGAACAGCGTGCACTTGTTACAAAAATCCAACAAATTTTCTCACATTCTAAGTCGCATATTTTCAGTAGTGGACTAAATAGAACAAAAAAACTTTCAGGAATTTCTCACAGAATGTTCATAGTACACAAAAAACTAAATTTGACGTTTCTAGTCCGAAAAACAAATGAACAGCGTGCACTTGTTACAAAAATCCAACAAATTTTATCATATTTTCTCACATTCTAAGTCGCATATTTTCAGTAGTGGAAAAAATAGAACAAAAAAACTTTCAGGAATTTCTGACAGAATGTTTATAGTACACAAAAAACTAAATTTGACGTTTCTAGTCCAAAAAACAAATGAACAGCGTGCACTTGTTACAAAAATCCAACAAATTTTCTCACATTCTAAGTCGCATATTTTCAGTAGTGGAAAAAATAGAACAGAAAAATGTTCAGGAATTTCTGACAGAATGTTCATAGTACACAAAAAACTAAATTTGACGTTTCTAGTCCGAAAAACAAATGATCAGCGTGCACTTGTTACAAAAATCCAACAAATTTTCTCACATTCTAAGTCGCATATTTTCAGTAGTGGACTAAATAGAACAAAAAAACTTTCAGGAATTACTGACAGAATGTTTATAGTACACAAAAAACTAAATTTGACGTTTCTAGTCCGAAAAACAAATGAACAGCGTGCACTTGTTACAAAAATCCAACAAATTTTCTCACATTCTAAGTCGCATATTTTCAGTAGTGGAAAAAATAGAACAAAAAAACTTTCAGAAATTTCTGACAGAATGTTTATAGTACACAAAAAACTAAATTTGACGTTTCTAGTCCAAAAAACAAATGAACAGCGTGCACTTGTTACAAAAATCCAACAAATTTTCTCACATTCTAAGTCGCATATTTTCAGTAGTGGACTAAATAGAACAAAAAAACTTTCAGGAATTTCTCACAGAATGTTCATAGTACACAAAAAACTAAATTTGACGTTTCTAGTCCAAAAAACAAATGAACAGCGTGCACTTGTTACAAAAATCCAACAAATTTTCTCACATTCTAAGTCGCATATTTTCAGTAGTGGACTAAATAGAACAAAAAAACTTTCAGGAATTTCTCACAGAATGTTCATAGTACACAAAAAACTAAATTTGACGTTTCTAGTCCGAAAAACAAATGAACAGCGTGCACTTGTTACAAAAATCCAACAAATTTTCTCACATTCTAAGTCGCATATTTTCAGTAGTGGACTAAATAGAACAAAAAAACTTTCAGGAATTACTGACAGAATGTTTATAGTACACGAAAAACTAAATTTGACGGTTGTAATCCAAAAAACAAATGAACAGCGTGCACTTGTTACAAAAATCCAACAAATTTTCTCACATTCTAAGCCGCATATTTTCAGTAGTGGACTAAATAGAACAAAAAAACTTTCAGGAATTTCTCACAGAATGTTTATAGTACACGAAAAACTAAATTTGACGGTTGTAATCCAAAAAACAAATGAACAGCGTGCACTTGTTACAAAAATCCAACAAATTTTCTCACATTCTAAGTCGCATATTTTCAGTAGTGGAAAAAATAGAACAAAAAAATTTTCAGGAATATCTGATAGAATGTTTATAGGACACGAAAAACAAAAAAAAATTAACTTACCTTTATTACTTTCTTAATAAAAATCTCTGATAAAAAAACACAAATTTTTTTCGATTTTTTTTAATAAAATTCTCTTAAATTACGTTCCTACAAGAGTGTTACAATTATCATTATTTTAAATATTATTATTATTATTTTATCAAAATCAGAACTAAGAAAAAAAATCAATAATATACAGAACCTTTTTTGGTGTAGTTTTAATCCACAAAAAAATTTCCCGCCCCTCAAAAAAAAAACATTTCAGACAAAAATCACATTTTATTTGCAGTGTTTTCCTTTTAAAGAAAATATATTCATCCCGTTCGTTGTAAGTGTGTGAAAGTACGTTAGAAAAGAAAAAATCACGTGGTACATAATGACAGTCATTTATGAAACAAATAAATTAATCCATAGAAAATAAAAAAAAAACAACCAACGCACACTCACACACAATTTCGACATTTCGCATATAAAACAAACCGAAAAGCAAAAAAAACCGAACAATCCCCACTACAATCGTCAATTGTTTATTATTGTTCCAAGGTGGATTTGATTCAAGAATTGTTAAAATTTCGGAAAACAAAAAGCGAAATATGATACATAAACAAAGACAGAAAGAGAAAAACACATTCCAACAAAACAATCATCAAACCAACAAAATTAATTTATTACTAATCATTAATATTAAATTTTAAAAAATCAAGAATCAAATCGAAAAACGATTTCAGCAAAAATAAATTGATAGATTTTTTTTTTGAATTTTTTTCCTGTTTGTTTAAATAGGTATTTATAATACGGCTGTTGATTTTTTTTTGTTTATTATTTTATTATTATATTATACTAACATTCCTCCTGTTCTTGTGATTTCCGCACACATCTTGCCACTTTTCGTTTGAATTCCGAATAAGATTCCCGCCATTCTTTCTGCAAACAAAAACAAAACATTAACTAGACGCACAGTACAAGGAAAAACTGTTTGGGAACCGATGATCGGATATTTGCCACTATTTTCAACAGTGACCCCTTTAAATTGCGACTGTTTTAGTACCACTGGTTGGATTTTTGTAAAATTTACGTTGGCGCAAACCTTAAAGATGTCCTAACCTAAGAAAGAATTGCAAAAACTCCAATAGAAAATTTTCAATTTTTTTAAACACTTTGAAAGAAGCTGACAGAAAAAGTTGCCATTTTTCCTTCTGGTGACTTTACGACGTCACAGTTTTGGAACCACTGCTTAGATTTGAATAAAATTTACTTTCACACAAAGCTTAAAGATGCCTTAACCTATGAAAAAATTGCAAAAACTCCAACAGAAAATTTCCAATTTTTTTTAACACTTTGTAAGGAGCTGAAAGAAAAATTAGCTATTTTTCCTTCTGGTGACTTTAGAACGTCACAGTTTTGGAACCACTGCTTAGATTTGAATAAAATTTACTTTCACACAAAGCTTAAAGATGCCTGAACCTACGAAAAAATTGCAAAAACTCCAATAGAAAATTTTCAATTTTTTTAAACACTTTGTAAGAAGCTGAAAGAAAAATTTGATATTTTTCCTTTTGGTGACTTTAGAACGTCACAGTTTTGGAACCACTGCTTAGATTTGAATAAAATTTACTTTCACACAAAGCTTAAAGATGCCTTAACCTATGAAAAATTTGCAAAAACTCCAATAGAAATTTTTCAATTTTTTTTAACACTTTGAAAGGAGCTGAAAGAAAAATTTGCTATTTTTTCTTCTGATGACTTTAGAACGTCACAGTTTTGGAACCACTGCTTAGATTTGAATAAAATTTACTTTCACACAAAGCTTAAAGATGCCTGAACCTACGAAAAAATTGCAAAAACTCCAATAGGAAATTTTCAATTTTTTTAAACACTTTGAAAGGAGCTGAAAGAAAAATTTGCTATTTTTTCTTCTGGTGACTTTAGAACGTCACAGTTTTGGAATCACTGCTTAGATTTGAATAAAATTTACTTCCACACAAAGCTTAAAGATGTCTTAACCTATGAAAAAATTGCAAAAACTCCAATAGAAAATTTTCAATTTTTTTGAACACTTTGAAAGGAGCTGAAAGAAAAATTTGCTATTTTTTCTTCTGATGACTTTAGAACGTCACAGTTTTGGAACCACTGCTTAGATTTGAATAAAATTTACTTTCACACAAAGCTTAAAGATGCCTGAACCTACGAAAAAATTGCAAAAACTCCAATAGAAATTTTTCAATTTTTTTTAACACTTTGAAAGGAGCTGAAAGAAAAATTTGCTATTTTTCCTTCTGGTGACTTTAGAGCGTCACAGTTTTGGAACCACTGCTTAGATTTGAATAAAATTTACTTTCACACAAAGCTTAAAGATGCCTGAACCTACGAAAAAATTGCAAAAACTCCAATAGAAAATTTTCAATTTTTTTAAACACTTTGTAAGAAGCTGAAAGAAAAATGTGATATTTTTCCTTTTGGTGACTTTAGAACGTCACAGTTTTGGAACCACTGCTTAGATTTGAATAAAATTTACTTTCACACAAAGCTTAAAGATGCCTGAACCTACGAAAAAATTGCAAAAACTCCAATAGGAAATTTTCAATTTTTTTAAACACTTTGAAAGGAGTTGAAAGAAAAATTTGCTATTTTTTCTTCTGGTGACTTTACGACGTCACAGTTTTGGAACCACTGCTTAGATTTGAATAAAATTTACTTTCACACAAAGCTTAAAGATGCCTGAACCTACGAAAAAATTGCAAAAACTCCAATAGGAAATTTTCAATTTTTTTAAACACTCTGAAAGGAGCTGAAAGAAAAATTTGCTATTTTTTCTTCTGGTGACTTTAGGACGTCACAGTTTTGGAACCACTGCTTAGATTTGAATAAAATTTACTTTCACACAAAGCTTAAAGATGCCTGAACCTACGAAAAAATTGCAAAAACTCCAATAGGAAATTTTCAATTTTTTTAAACACTTTGAAAGGAGCTGAAAGAAAAATTTGCTATTTTTCCTTCTGGTGACTTTAGAGCGTCACAGTTTTGGAACCACTGCTTAGATTTGAATAAAATTTACTTTCACACAAAGCTTAAAGATGCCTGAACCTACGAAAAAATTGCAAAAACTCCAATAGGAAATTTTCAATTTTTTTAAACACTTTGAAAGGAGCTGAAAGAAAAATTTGCTATTTTTTCTTCTGGTGACTTTAGAACGTCACAGTTTTGGAACCACTGCTTAGATTTGAATAAAATTTACTTTCACACAAAGCTTAAAGATGCCTGAACCTACGAAAAAATTGCAAAAACTCCAATAGGAAATTTTCAATTTTTTTAAACACTTTGTAAGGAGCTGAAAGAAAAATTTGATATTTTTCCTTTTGGTGACTTTAGAACGTCACAGTTTTGGAACCACTGCTTAGATTTGAATAAAATTTACTTTCACACAAAGCTTAAAGATGCCTGAACCTACGAAAAAATTGCAAAAACTCCAATAGGAAATTTTCAATTTTTTTAAACACTTTGAAAGGAGCTGAAAGAAAAATTTGCTATTTTTTCTTCTGGTGACTTTAGAACGTCACAGTTTTGGAACCACTGCTTAGATTTGAATAAAATTTACTTTCACACAAAGCTTAAAGATGCCTGAACCTACGAAAAAATTGCAAAAACTCCAATAGGAAATTTTCAATTTTTTTAAACACTTTGAAAGGAGCTGAAAGAAAAATTTGCTATTTTTCCTTCTGGTGACTTTAGAGCGTCACAGTTTTGGAACCACTGCTTAGATTTGAATAAAATTTACTTTCACACAAAGCTTAAAGATGCCTGAACCTACGAAAAAATTGCAAAAACTCCAATAGGAAATTTTCAATTTTTTTAAACACTTTGAAAGGAGCTGAAAGAAAAATTTGCTATTTTTTCTTCTGGTGACTTTAGAACGTCACAGTTTTGGAACCACTGCTTAGATTTGAATAAAATTTACTTTCACACAAAGCTTAAAGATGCCTGAACCTACGAAAAAATTGCAAAAACTCCAATAGGAAATTTTCAATTTTTTTAAACACTTTGTAAGGAGCTGAAAGAAAAATTTGATATTTTTCCTTTTGGTGACTTTAGAACGTCACAGTTTTGGAACCACTGCTTAGATTTGAATAAAATTTACTTTCACACAAAGCTTAAAGATGCCTGAACCTACGAAAAAATTGCAAAAACTCCAATAGGAAATTTTTCAATTTTTTTAAACACTTTGAAAGGAGCTGAAAGAAAAATTTGCTATTTTTTCTTCTGGTGACTTTAGAACGTCACAGTTTTGGAACCACTGCTTAGATTTGAATAAAATTTACTTTCACACAAAGCTTAAAGATGCCTTAACCTATGAAAAAATTGCAAAAACTCCAATAGAAAATTTTCAATTTTTTTGAACACTTTGAAAGGAGCTGAAAGAAAAATTTGCTATTTTTCCTTCTGATGACTTTAGAACGTCACAGTTTTGGAACCACTGCTTAGATTTGAATAAAATTTACTTTCACACAAAGCTTAAAGATGCCTGAACCTACGAAAAAATTGCAAAAACTCCAATAGGAAATTTTCAATTTTTTTAAACACTTTGAAAGGAGCTGAAAGAAAAATTTGCTATTTTTTCTTCTGGTGACTTTAGAACGTCACAGTTTTGGAACCACTGCTTAGATTTGAATAAAATTTACTTTCACACAAAGCTTAAAGATGCCTGAACCTACGAAAAAATTGCAAAAACTCCAATAGGAAATTTTCAATTTTTTTAAACACTTTGTAAGGAGCTGAAAGAAAAATTTGATATTTTTCCTTTTGGTGACTTTAGAACGTCACAGTTTTGGAACCACTGCTTAGATTTGAATAAAATTTACTTTCACACAAAGCTTAAAGATGCCTGAACCTACGAAAAAATTGCAAAAACTCCAATAGGAAATTTTTCAATTTTTTTAAACACTTTGAAAGGAGCTGAAAGAAAAATTTGCTATTTTTTCTTCTGGTGACTTTAGAACGTCACAGTTTTGGAACCACTGCTTAGATTTGAATAAAATTTACTTTCACACAAAGCTTAAAGATGCCTTAACCTATGAAAAAATTGCAAAAACTCCAATAGAAAATTTTCAATTTTTTTGAACACTTTGAAAGGAGCTGAAAGAAAAATTTGCTATTTTTCCTTCTGATGACTTTAGAACGTCACAGTTTTGGAACCACTGCTTAGATTTGAATAAAATTTACTTTCACACAAAGCTTAAAGATGCCTGAACCTACGAAAAAATTGCAAAAACTCCAATAGGAAATTTTCAATTTTTTTAAACACTTTGAAAGGAGCTGAAAGAAAAATTTGCTATTTTTTCTTCTGGTGACTTTAGAACGTCACAGTTTTGGAACCACTGCTTAGATTTGAATAAAATTTACTTTCACACAAAGCTTAAAGATGCCTTAACCTATGAAAAATTTGCAAAAACTCCAATAGAAATTTTTCAATTTTTTTTAACACTTTGAAAGGAGTTGAAAGAAAAATTTGCTATTTTTCCTTTTGGTGACTTTAGAACGTCACAGTTTTGGAACCACTGCTTGGAATTTCACGAAATTTCCACTGTAATAAAGCAAAAGCACGTAGCTACCTCGTGATATAACAACTTAGTCGCCCCCTTGACTTTTCCCCAGGCCCCCAGCAAATATCCGATCTAACCTCACTTTCCCAACTTACCGCAGCATCAACATTGGCAGGTGACTCATCATTTGGATCAGCTAACATTGAGATAACAGATATTAAAATAGTTTCTACAGTGTGTACAGGCAGCCATCGTTCTGAGGCCTTTTCGTAACCAAATTTATCATCACCAGGCTCGTGTAATATAGATATACAAACATCGCCATTCTTATCAACTGGAAAAGGGGAAAATCATCAAATAACATTTAAGCGGGCGATGCGGAAGGAAACTCACTATTTGGATGCCAAATTTCCGTCACAAACTTCATTTTAGGCGGCCTCAATGGGTATTCTTTAGGGAAATATAAGTGGCATTTGAAGAAGCCTCCTTCACTGGAAAAGGAAGATTGTTAGTTACTTTTGGAACTTAAAAAAAAATCGGAAATTGTGGTTTGGTCACAAGTACATAAAACGCGAATTTTCGTGGTGGAATATTTCGCCTGGTGCACTAGCTTCGTATACCACACAATCCCCAATCGTTTTTATATAGATTAAAGCATAAATTTCCCGAAATTCCTCGAGTTATCCATCGACGAAAAAAACACGCTTTGTCTAACATAACCTAACTTTTTCCTTTGTTCAAGATTTCAAGCTATCACTTACTATAAGGTGTCGGGTGGTCCAATTATAAGTACTTCCCATCTATAAATATCATTATCGTCTATTAGCCCTGCAGAAAAACCCTCCACTGGGTTTTTGTTCAGTTCTAAAAAAAATAAAATTGGAAATTAGTTTTGGGTTTTTGATGGTTGACTAGTGTAGGGTATAAAGCGGTGATTTGGGAGGTTTTTATGTTGGGATAATGCGAGAAAAATCCGAGTTTTTAGGTTGGGGAAAAGTTTGAAGGGCTATTGATTTTCTCGCTGGTGAAACCAAAAAAACTAACACAATTTTGGTGTGGTAAGTTAAGCGAGTTAACTAGAGGATCCACGTTGGTTTTCTAGTAAATAATCCGGGAAATGGTCGTTATTTCGCGTGTAGATTTCCGCCGTTTCCCCCCAACAAACTCCCAACACCAACACGGAAAAACCACCCAATTGCCACCCCCATCCCCACACAAAACCCCATCACATTTCACTAACCTGCTAGCTGTTTTCGTAACAGAAGTGCTGATTGTGGTTCTGACATTAATAACAAATTGTAATTTTGATCCCCCAAAAAAACGAAAAGTGTGCGGTTGTTGTTGGTTTTTGTTTGATTCGACGATTTTCGGTGTGGAATCTAGAAATATCTACGGCCCAACAAACACACTTTCCTATCAATTTATTGTAATGTTATGTATAAATTGGTGGAAAAGATGGCCGGTGTACGTGTGTGTGTGGTTAGTGAAAACTTGCTTGCTGCTGCAAATGCCAGACCGCATTGACTGTTGGAACATGAACATATGTTATTTCCGGAATTGGGGGATTTTGACGGTTGTTTGGTGGTAACATTGATTTACTCTCAACTTGGGTAAGTAATATAGGAAACTGTAATTCAAATCGCACACAAAATTACAACTAACACTGCTTAAATTAATTATTATTTAATTTGTTCCGTTAGAATTTACAGAAAAACGGAAAATCCGTTATTATTAAAAATTTTATGCATAAAACTAAACAATTATTTAAACTTCCGACATTATGATAATAAAAACACCTTTATTACCGGCATTGAGGTTACGTAAGTTACACAAAGATGGCAGCAGTAAACCAGTAAATTAGTGTTATTATTCATAAAATTTTTCGTTATTATCATAATTATACTAAATTTTATTCAGAAAATTATTCTAATTCTAGATTACCTCGTGCTGCACTGCTTATTTTAAAACTAAAAATTTTCGAATACTACAGGCACCTTTATTACCAACGACATTGAGGTTTGATAAGTTATACACAGATGGCAGACGTAAAGCGCTAAATTTAAAGTTCTAGCTATAATTTAAAAACTGCTCAAGATCCTTTCAAATTAATTTGAAAAAATATGAAAAAATTGCAAAAACTCCAATAGAAATTTTTCAATTTTTTTACACACTTTGTAAGGAGCTGAAAGAAAAATTTGATATTTTTCCTTCTGGTGACTTTAGAACGTCACAGTTTTGGAACCACTGCTTAAATTTACTTTCACACAAAGCTTAACGATGCCTTAACCTATGAAAAAATTGCAAAAACTCCAACAGAAAAATTTCAATTTTTTTAAACACTTTGTAAGGAGCTGAAAGAAAAATTTGCTATTTTTCCTTCTGGTAACTTTAGAGCGTCACAGTTTTGGAACCACTGCTTAGATTTGAATAAAATTTACTTTCACACAAAGCTTAAAGATGCCTTAACCTATGAAAAAATTGCAAAAACTCCAATAGAAAATTTTCAAATTTTTTACTCACTTTGTAAGGAGCTGAAAGAAAAATTTGCTATTTTTCCTTCTGGTGGCTTTAGAACGTCACAGTTTTGGAACCACTGCTTAGATTTGAATAAAATTTACTTTCACACAAACTTAAAGATGCCTTAACCTAAGGAAAAATTGCAAAAACTCCAATAGAAAATTTTCAATTTTTTTAAACACTTTGTAAGGAGCTGAAAGAAAAATTTGCTATTTTTTCTTGTGGTGGCTTTAGAACGTCACAGTTTTGAAACCACTGCTTAGATTTGAATAAAATTTACTTTCACACAAAGCTTAAAGATGCCTTAACCTATGAAAAAATTGCAAAAACTCCAATAGAAAATTTTCAATTTTTTTAAACACTTTGTAAGAAGCTGAAAGAAGAAGTTGCTATTTTTCCTTCTGTTGACTTTAGGGCGTCATAGTTTTGGAACCACTGCTTAGATTTGAATAAAATTTACTTTCACACAAAGCTTAAAGATGCCTTAACCTACGAAAAAATTGCAAAAACTCCAATAGAAAATTTTCAAATTTTTTACTCACTTTGTAAGGAGCTGAAAGAAAAATTTGCTATTTTTCCTTCTGGTGGCTTTAGAACGTCACAGTTTTGGAACCACTGCTTAGATTTGAATAAAATTTACTTTCACACAAAGCTTAAAGATGCCTTAACCTATGAAAAAATTGCAAAAACTCCAACAGAAAAATTTCAATTTTTTTAAACACTTTGTAAGGAGCTGAAAGAAAAATTTGCTATTTTTCCTTCTGGTAACTTTAGAACGTCACAGTTTTGGAACCACTGCTTAGATTTGAATAAAATTTACTTTCACACAAAGCTTAAAGATGCCTTAACCTATGAAAAAATTGCAAAAACTCCAACAGAAAAATTTCAATTTTTTTAAACACTTTGTAAGGTGCTGAAAGAAAAACTTGCTATTTTTCCTTCTGGTAACTTTAGAACGTCACAGTTTTGGAACCACTGCTTAGATTTGAATAAAATTTACTTTCACACAAAGCTTAAAGATGCCTTAACCTATGAAAAAATTGCAAAAACTCCAATAGAAAATTTTCAATTTTTTTAAACACTTTGTAAGAAGCTGAAAGAAGAAGTTGCTATTTTTCCTTCTGTTGACTTTAGGGCGTCATAGTTTTGGAACCACTGCTTAGATTTGAATAAAATTTACTTTCACACAAAGCTTAAAGATGCCTTAACCTACGAAAAAATTGCAAAAACTCCAATAGAAAATTTTCAAATTTTTTACTCACTTTGTAAGGAGCTGAAAGAAAAATTTGCTATTTTTCCTTCTGGTGGCTTTAGAACGTCACAGTTTTGGAACCACTGCTTAGATTTGAATAAAATTTACTTTCACACAAAGCTTAAAGATGCCTTAACCTAAGAAAAAATTGCAAAAACTCCAATAGAAAATTTTCAATTTTTTTAAACACTTTGTAAGGAGCTGAAAGAAAAATTTGCTATTTTTCCTTCTGGTAACTTTAGAGCGTCACAGTTTTGGAACCACTGCTTAGATTTGAATAAAATTTACTTTCACACAAAGCTTAAAGATGCCTTAACCTATGAAAAAATTGCAAAAACTCCAACAGAGAAATTTCAATTTTTTTAAACACTTTGAAAGGAGCTGAAAGAAAAATTTGCTATTTTTCCTTCTGTTGACTTTAGGACGTCATAGTTTTATAACCACTGCTTAGATTTGAATAAAATTTACTTTCTTACAAAGCTTAAAGATGCCTTAACCTAAGAAAAAATTGCAAAAACTCCAATAGAAAATTTTCAATTTTTTTAAACACTTTGTAAGGAGCTGAAAGAAAAATTTGCTATTTTTCCTTCTGGTGGCTTTAGAACGTCACAGTTTTGGAGCCACTGCTTAGATTTGAATAAAATTTACTTTCAGACAAAGCTTAAAGATGCCTTAACGTATGAAAAAATTGCAAAAACTCCAGTAGAAAATTTTCAATTTTAAACACTTTGTAAGGAGCTAAGAAAAAGTTGCTATAATTTAAAAACTACTCAAAATCCTTTCATATTAATTTTATATGCCGACTTTCTTCAAAGTCAAGGTTCTATTTCTCAACTTAAGCAATAAAAGCGAAATAAAATATAATTTTTTATGTGATTAGAAACTCATAAGCCACACGCAGACATGGACACAAAAAAAAACAACATCAGTCATTAAATTAATTATCTAACATTTTTTATTTCCCCATTTTTAATAACAATTTTTAATCATATTCGTATTATATATTTATCATCTTCACAGCACACTTATTTGAATTTTAAATATTATACTTAAGAGCGTCCTTTTCCCCAGCATGGCCTACTTATACATGCATTACATTTAACAATTTTAATTACAGCGCGCGTTACTTAATAACAAATTTCGTATAAGCAATTAATTATTGTATCTCATCAAGTCATCTAGCACTAGGAAGAGCTGGTTTTTTTTATTATTCCAATGAGAATCTGCGCTCTTTGACTGGGTGACTGTCCTTTATTTTTTCTTAACTCCTTTGTTAATTAAATTTGAAAACAATGTGCAATTCTTCTAGACTATTAAACAAGTATGTTTTGGGATGATTAGATTTTATACCAGTTGAGTGAAGAGTTGAGAGAGAAATTTGAGTTTAACGTTTCTAAATGGAGATGATGCTAATTAAGTTTAAGTGTTAGGTTTTGTGTGTTGATTGTATTTTGTGGGATTGCTGTTTGCAATTCACATCCGGCATCCGTTTGTTACACCAGTTTGTAGGTTTTCATTTGAATTTTTATACAGGACCGGCTTTATTGGCTTGGGAAGGACTCTTAAAATGAATAAATACACAAAATTCGCCTTCTTTTGTTTATTTTGACTACCGTGAGGTTTGTTGTAAACTAAATTGTGTCATTGCAGGTAGTTTGCAATGTGCTTTATAGAAATCTTTAAACCGCCTTGCGATATCTCTACTAGTTTTCGAGATATCAGCGTTGAAATTTTTGAAAAAAAAACGATACATTTGAGTTGCAATTTTTAAAACTCTGTAACTTTGCAACAAAAACAGATATCTACAAGTAACTTTCGGATTTTTCATCAGTATTAAGTGTTCTTCCAAAATCTGTCAGATTATCTACAAAAACAATTGAAGGTTCTCCAAGAAACTGTCTTAAAATGAAAAAATACACAAAAATCGCCTTCTTTTGTTTATTTTGACTACCGTGAGGTTTGTTGAAAAGAAAATTGTGTCATTGCAGGTAGTATGCAATGTGTTTTATAAAAATCTTCAAACCGCCTTGCGATATCTGTACTAGTTTTCGAGATATCAGCGTTGAAATTTTTGAAAAAAAAACGATAATTTTGAGTTGCAATTTTTAAAACTCTGTAACTTTGCAACAAAAACAGATATCTACAAGTTACTTTCGGATTTTTTATCAGTATTAAGTCTTCTTCCAAAATCTGTCAGATTATCTACAAAAACAATTGAAGGTTCTCCAAGAAACTGTCTTAAAATGAAAAAATACACAAAAATCGCCTTCTTTTGTTTATTTTGACTACCGTGAGGTTTGTTGAAAAGAAAATTGTGTCATTGCAGGTAGTATGCAATGTGTTTTATAAAAATCTTCAAACCGCCTTGCGATATCTGTACTAGTTTTCGAGATATCAGCGTTGAAATTTTTGAAAAAAAAAACGATAATTTTGAGTTGCAATTTTTAAAACTCTGTAACTTTGCAACAAAAACAGATATCTACAAGTAACTTTCGGATTTTTCATCAGTATTAAGTGTTCTTCCAAAATCTGTCAGATTATCTACAAAAACAATTGAAGGTTCTCCAAGAAACTGTCTTAAAATGAAAAAATACACAAAAATCGCCTTCTTTTGTTTATTTTGACTACCGTGAGGTTTGTTGAAAAGAAAATTGTGTCATTGCAGGTAGTATGCAATGTGTTTTATAAAAATCTTCAAACCGCCTTGCGATATCTGTACTAGTTTTCGAGATATCAGCGTTGAAATTTTTGAAAAAAAAAACGATAATTTTGAGTTGCAATTTTTAAAACTATGTAACTTTGCAACAAAAACAGATATCTACAAGTTACTTCCGGATTTTTTATCAGTATTAAGTCTTCTTCCAAAATCTGTCAGATTATCTACAAAAACAATTGAAGGTTCTCCAAGAAACTGTCTTAAAGTGAAAAAATACACAAAAATCGCCTTCTTTTGTTTATTTTGACTATCGTGAGATTTGTTGAAAACAAAATTGTGTCATTGCAGGTAGTTTGCAACGTGCTTTATAGAAATCTTCAAATCGCTTTGCGATATCTCAACTAGTTTTCGAGATATCAGCGTTGAAAAATTGAAAGAGAAACGATAATTTTGAGTGACAATTTTTAAAACCCTGTAATTTTGCAACAAGAACAGATATGTACAAGTTATTTTCGGATTTTTCATCAGTATTAAGTCTTCTTCCAAAATCTGTAAGATTATCTACAAAAACATTTGAAGGTTCTCCAAGAAACTGTCTTAAAATGAAAAAATACACAAAAATCGCCTTCTTTTGTTTATTTTGACTACCGTGAGGTTTGTTGAGAAGAAAATTGTGTCATTGCAGGTAGTTTGCAATGTGCTTTATAAAAATCTTCAAACCGCTTTGCGATATTTCTAGTACTTTTAGAGATATGAGCGTTGTAAAATCTATAAAAAAACCTTTTTTTTTTCTACTGAAATTTTCAAATTGCTGTAACTTTGGAACTAAACCAGATATTTACAAGCTATTTTTGGATTTGTAATCAGCATTAAATCTTCTTTGGAAATGTGTTAAATTATCGCAAAAAACAATTGAAGGTTTTCTAAGAAAAGTAAAAAAATATTCAAAATTACTACAGTCGTCAACTTTTTTTTTGCTTTCTTCCTAATGCAAAAATCAATTACAAAAATTGGTAAAACAATCACAAATATACGCAAATAGCAATTAACATAATAAGTATTACAAGTTTCACTGTAATTCAATATGAAAATAATCGAATGGAAAGTGATTTGGAAGTGCACACCATCAACAAATTGAAGAGTATAAACTATGTTTATTTTATACTCGTCTATAAATAAATACCGGAATATTTTCTGTATATTGTTCGTTAATTCGCATATATTTTATTATTATTATCCGAAACCATAAATTACTAACATTATTTTTTTAACACTTTCACACTGGCCTAGCCCGCGGGGCCCCAAAATAGGAAACCTAGGAAACACTGACGGAAGTCCAACTTTACAACTTGGACATCTGTTGTATAGTTGTAATTATAATTAAACACACAAACGACCATTAATTTATTCCGCCCCCATTTGATGATGGTGCCAGTTAATAGAATGGTGCCTACCACTCAATCTAGCTAAATAAGTATGCCTTTCCTCAAAAGTGAATGTAAATTAATTTTTCAATTTTTTTACGATGTGCAATATTGTGTTTGGATCTTTGACATTTCCAACTGTTATAATATATTACAGATGCACTTACAATAGTACACTAAATAACATGTTTCAAATAAAATTAATTGCATATGGATGCCAAATTGTAAAGGTTACGAAATTATGTAAAAGATACAAAATTACTTTTCGGATGATTGATATGCAGAGTAGGCTGCGGGCGTTTTAGGCCCTGGGGCGTAGTTTTAATGTCACATTTTGATATTCACTTCGTAAAAAGCGAAAAAGTTGCAAAGCGTTCTTGATTTAGTACACTGTTAAAGATGAAGATATTTTTTTCTATAGATTTTGTAACGCTCATATCTCTAAAACTAGTAGAGATATCGCAAAGCGGTTTGAAGATTTCTATAAAGCACATTGCAAACTACCTGCAATGACACAATTTTCTTTTCAACAAACCTCACGGTAGTCAAAATAAACAAAAGAAGGCGGTTTTTGAGTATTTTTTCAGTTTAAGGCAGTATCTTGGAGTATCTTCAATTGTTTTTGTAGATAATCTGACAGATTTTGGAAGAAGACTTAATACTGATGAAAAATCCGAAAGTAACTTGTAGATATCTGTTTTTGTTGCAAAGTTACAGAGTTTTAAAAATTGCAACTCAAAATTATCGTTTTTTTTATTTTTCAACGCTCATATCTCGAAAACTAGTAGAGATATCACAAAGCGTTTTGAAGATTTCCACAAAGCACATTGCAAACTACCTGCAATGACACAATTTTATTCTCAACAAACCTCACGGTTGTCAAAATAAACAAAAGAAGGCGATTTTTGTGATTTTTTCATTTTAAGACAGTTTCTTGGAGAACCTTCAATTGTTTTTGTAGATAATTTGACAGATTTGGGAAGAAGACTTAATACTGATGAAAAATCCGAAAATAACTTGTACATATCTGTTCTTGTTGCAAAATTACAGGGTTTTAAAAATTGTCACTCAAAATTATCGTTTTTCTTTCAATTTTTCAACGCCTATATCTCGAAAATTACTAGAGATATCGCAAAGCGGTTTGAAGATTTCTATAAAGCACATTGTAAATTACCTGCAATGTCACAATTTTCTTTTCAACAAACCTCACGGTAGTCAAAATAAACAAAAGAAGGCGATTTTTGTGTATTTTTTCATTTTAAGACAGTTTCTTTAAGAATCTTCAATTGTTTTTGTAGATAATTTGACAGATTTTGGAAGAAGACTTAATACTGATGAAAAATCCGAAAGTAACTTGTAGATATCTGTTTTTGTTGCAAAGTTACAGCGTTTTAAAAATTGCAACTCAAAATTTTAAATTTTTCAGCGCTCATATCTCTAAAACTAGTAGAGATATCGCAAAGCGGTTTGAAGATTTTAATTTTTTTCTAAGCTTAACCAACATTTATCTTTCAAATACAGTCAAGATTTTGCAAATCGGAGCATTAGTTTAGTTATGTTTTTACGAATTTTAAAACAGTTTATAAAAGATATTTTACCTTAAATTTAGTTTGGACGTCTAAAACAAATACAGCGAGTTGTGCCATGCCGGTCCTGATTTTTTTCTAAACTTACCAAACATTTATCTTTCAAACACAATCAAGATTTTCAAAATCGGGTTATTAGTTTGACTTTTATGAATGTTTGATTATCCAAAAAAAAATAATAAAACAAAATTTTATTAAGTATTACCAAACAATTAAAAAAACGGTATTAAATAATGAAGAAGGTTTAACCATCTGGAAAAAACAACACAATTTCATAACATTAAAACCGAAATAACCATAAATGAATTAAGATCATCATCAAGTTAACCTGAATTTAATTAATTAGAAAATTTTATCGTAATAAAAGTATTTGGAGCAAGGCATTTAAAACACCTTATATATGAGTTGTAATGAATTCATAACATAATTATGTAATATAATTACTGTAATTTTATCTTTATTTTATTTTATTTTATATCAGACATTTTTTTTTAATTTATTATATTTAAAGGTGGGAAATTTTTTATGTGGAAATTCTGTTGAAATTCTCAGAGAATTATTTCGAAATGTTGTTTGGGAACCACTGGAGTTAATTTTATATTTATTTGTTATCATTAATAACATAAATATTTAGGTACTAAAATAAAAAATAAAAACCAAAAATTTATACTAAAAAATACATTTATTTGTCACCGTATTCATATAAAAAATATACAAAAATATAAAATATAATAATATAACATATATTGCACGATATTTACAAAAGAAATTCCATGCAACACTTTTGATAAAACCATCGGAAAAATCCTCAAGAAAAAAAATATATTTATTTATCCAAATACGGCGCACTTAGTCTTCAAAAACAAGGAAATTATTCAACATAATTTTATCAAAAGTATCACAATTATTCCAAAAAAAAATAGTTCACACTTAGCAAACTAGAGGTATGATGTTTGGGGGGTAGCAAAGGGGCGGCAACGCACTTAGTACGGACCACCAGTTTTCGCTGGAGCGCCATAACTGGAGGAAATACCGCCACCACCGCCGCCTCCGTGACCACCACCGCCTCCATGTCCACCGCCGATTCCTCCACCAATTCCTCCTCCAATTCCACCGCCGATTCCGCCTCCAATACCACCGCCATGTCCTCCATCACCGAGTCCTGAAATGAGATTTTGTATAAATAATAAAAAAAAAATTAAAATATTTAAACTTACCGCCGCCGAATCCGCCGCCGCCTCCGAAACCTCCACCACCACCGCCTCCAAATCCACCACCACCTCCGAATCCACCGCCGCCGCCTCCTGCAGCCTTCTGCAAAAAATTGGAAGCAAATTAGTGGATTAATACAATAACATTTTTGAATTTCCCGCCAAGTTAACCTTGGAAAAACTGGGAAATGACAGTTGAATAATCTTCTACAATGTCTACTTGATTCCTTGGAAAAAGTTAGAAGTGTCTAGGGTGGAAAACAAAAGCACTGCGTGGATTTAATTGAGCTATTGCAGTTTATTTTGCAACTGTCGACTAGTTCTAGGGCCTACAGTTTGGAAAAAAATAGCAAATGACAGTTGAAAATTTACGATAATCTTCGTATATGTCTATTTGATTCCTGAGTGAAGTTATAAGTGTCTAGGGTGGAAAACAAAAGCACTGCGTGGATTTAATTGAGCTATTGCAGTTTATTTTTCAACTTTCGACTAGTTTTAGGCCCTATAACTTTGAAAATAATAGGAAATGACAGTTGAAAATTTACGATAATCTTCTTCTATCTCTACTTGATTCCCGAATGAAGTTATAAGTGTCTAGGGTGGAAAACAAAAGCACTGCGTGGATTTAATTGAGTTATTGCAGTTTATTTTGCAACTTTCGACTAGTTCTACGCCCTATAGCTTGGAAAAAAATAGGAAATGACAGTTGAAAATTTACGATAATCTTCTTATATGTCTACTTGATTCCCGAATGAAGTTATAAGTGTCTAGGGTGGAAAACAAAAGAACTGCGTGGATTTAATTGAGCTATTGCAGTTTATTTTGCAACTTTCGACTAGTTCTATGCCCTATAGCTTGGAAAAAAATACGAAATGACAGTTGAAAATTTACGATAATCTTCTTATATGTCTACTTGATTCCCGAATGAAGTTATAAGTGTCTAGGGTGGAAAACAAAAGCACTGCGTGGATTTAATTGAGCTATTGCAGTTTATTTTGCAACTTTCGACTAGTTCTATGCCCTATAGCTTGGAAAAAAATAGGAAATGACAGTTGAAAATTTACGATAATCTTCTTATATGTCTACTTGATTCCCTAATGAAGTTATAAGTGTCTAGGGTGGAAAACAAAAGAACTGCGTGGATTTAATTGAGCTATTGCAGTTTATTTTGCAACTTTCGACTAGTTCTACGCCCTATAGCTTGGAAAAAAATAGGAAATGACAGTTGAAAATTTACGATAATCTTCTTATATGTCTACTTGATTCCCGAATGAAGTTATAAGTGTCTAGGGTGGAAAACAAAAGAACTGCGTGGATTTAATTGAGCTATTGCAGTTTATTTTGCAACTTTCGACTAGTTCTACGCCCTATAGCTTGGAAAAAAATAGGAAATGACAGTTGAAAATTTACGATAATCTTCTTATATGTCTACTTGATTCCCGAATGAAGTTATAAGTGTCTAGGGTGGAAAACAAAAGAACTGCGTGGATTTAATTGAGGTATTGCAGTTTATTTTGCAACTTTCGACTAGTTCTACGCCCTATAGCTTGGAAAAAAATAGGAAATGACAGTTGAAAATTTACGATAATCTTCTTATATGTCTACTTGATTCCCGAATGAAGTTATAAGTGTCTAGGGTGGAAAACAAAAGCACTGCGTGGATTTAATTGAACTATTGCAATTTCCTTTGCAATTTATTCAAAACAAACTTGCACAAAATCGCTTACAATTTACCCACCAGCATGTTCTAGTGCCTCTAACTGAACGATTGTGTAAAATTTCGTGAGAATTGGAATTAATCTCTCGTTTTAATCCGATAGAAAGTTGGGTTTTTTTCAGTAGAACAAGTGAAAGATGGTTTGGTACGACTATAAAAAAATCATCTCATGTCTGCACAACAATTGTCTTAAAGAAAAAGGTATTTGCTATGGAAAGTGGCATCTTCAACTACATTATATTAGTCATTTTCTCTAATCATCTGTTGACTGTGTGTGAAATGGGTGAAAGTCGCCAGGTCAGTCGCTTCTTCAGATGTGCAGGCTGCGCTTTTGTACGTAAATTAAAAACTTTCATAGGTGAAATACCGTAATCCTAGCCTACTAGACAATTTGAATAAAGCGATTTACTTCACATAAAAACATTCCGGATCAGGAAGGATAATGAAAGTATGACGTAATTATTGATCATGATCACGATCACTTACCTGTGTCTTGTAGCGGATGAAGTAGACTTCTGGTTTGCTGGGTTGTGTTGGTACTGGTGTAGGAATGTTGATTTCTGGTGCCTCTTCTGGTTTCTTAACCAAAACGTAAACGAGAGTTTTTTCTTCGTTTTGTGGTTGTAGGGGAATCACTGGGGCAGTTGGAGTTGGAGCACTTGGCGCCTGCGTACAAAGTTTACAATCATTTGGGGGAATCCCGCAGAAAAAAATTGTAATTCCCGCTTATAATCGATTCTTATTTAAATTTTCCCCCCAAAAATCCCATTTTCTTCTTCCCAGCATAGCTTACCTTGATGAAGATAATTTTGTAATGTTTTTGGGCCTGTCCAACATGAATGGGCCTTTGTGGCCTAAATTCCTCGGGTTCTGGTGGTGGCACATGCACATAAATGTGTTTTTGTACAGTGGTACCGCCGCCGCCGAATCCACCTCCAAAACCTCCGCCTCCTCCGCCGCCGCCTCCAAAACCACCGCCGAATCCGCCTCCGCCTCCACCACCGCCTCCAAATCCACCGCCACCTCCATGGCCACCGCCTATTAAAAAAATAAATTCCAAATCCAAAATATTATTATTTAACTTACCGCCTCCAAAACCGCCGCCTCCGCCGAATCCACCGCCACCTCCGTGTCCTAAACACACATTAGTTTAAGTGGTTAAAATATTTAACTAATTATAAATGTACCTCCTCCGATTCCACCTCCGAAACCGCCTCCGATTCCAGAACCGCCAAAACCGCTACCGCCACCCGACGGGGCGCCATATGAACTTGATGGTGGGGGGCTGTAGCTGTAACCAGCCTCTGGTCTGGCACTAGCCAAGGCTGCCAACGTTGTAAGTAGCTGGAAAAAAATGCGTGAGTTAAAATTGGATCTTGGGGAACACCATAAGAAAAATTGCTTTTTATTTTGGGGCCTTAAAATTGTACCTTGTGGTGCACACACGTGGAAAGATTTTGATTAAAATCGAAAATACAGTTGTTAATTATATTGTGAAATCATCCGGAGGCCCTTAAATTGGTTCCTTGTGGAACACCATAAGAAAAATTAGTTTTTAATTTAATAGAAACACTCGTTTGTTTAGTTTGAGGTCTAAAATTGTACCTTGTGGTGCACATAATAGGAATATTTTGATATAAGTTGAAAGTACAGTTATTAATTTCTTTTGTAATCGTTCGAGGCCCTCAAGCTGGCTCCCTGTGGAACACCATAAGAAAAATTGCAGTTTACTGGAAAATATGCTTTTTTACTTTGAGGCCTTAAAATTGTACCTTGTGGTGCACACAGTTGGAAATATTTTGGTTTAAATCGAAAATACAGTTGTTAATTATATTGTGAAATCATCCGAAGGCCCTTAAATTGGTTCCTTGTGGAACACCATAAGAAAAATTAGTTTTTAATTTAATAGAAACACTCGTTTGTTTAGTTTGAGGTCTAAAATTGTACCTTGTGGTGCACATAATAGGAATATTTTGATATAAGTTGAAAGTACAGTTATTAATTTCTTTTGTAATCGTTCGAGGCCCTCAAACTGGCTCCCTGTGGAACATCATAAGAAAAATTGCAGTTTAATGGAAAAATTACTTTTTTACTTTGGGGCCGTAAATTGTACCTTGTGGTGCACACACGTGGAAAGATTTTGATTAAAATCGAAAATACAGTTGTTAATTATATTGTGAAATCATCCGGAGGCCCTTAAATTGGTTCCTTGTGGAACACCATAAGAAAAATTAGTTTTTAATTTAATAGAAACACTCGTTTGTTTAGTTTGAGGTCTAAAATTGTACCTTGTGGTGCACATAATAGGAATATTTTGATATAAGTTGAAAGTACAGTTATTAATTTCTTTTGTAATCGTTCGAGGCCCTCAAGCTGGCTCCCTGTGGAACACCATAAGATAAATTGCAGTTTACTGGAAAATATGCTTTTTTACTTTGGGGCCTTAAAATTGTACCTTGTGGTGCACACAGTTGGAAATATTTTGGTTTAAATCGAAAATACAGTTGTTAATTATATTGTGAAATCATCCGAAGGCCCTTAAATTGGTTCCTTGTGGAACACCATAAGAAAAATTAGTTTTTAATTTAATAGAAACACTCGTTTGTTTAGTTTGAGGTCTAAAATTGTACCTTGTGGTGCACATAATAGGAATATTTTGATATAAGTTGAAAGTACAGTTATTAATTTCTTTTGTAATCGTTCGAGGCCCTCAAACTGGCTCCCTGTGGAACACCATAAGAAAAATTGCAGTTTATTGGAAAAATTACTTTTTTACTTTAGGGCCTTAAATTGTACCTTGTGGTGCACACAGTTGGAAATATTTTGGTTTAAATCGAAAATACAATTGTTAATTATACTGTGAAATCATCCGGGGCCCTTAAATTGGTTCCTTGTGGAACACCATAATAAAAATTAGAGTTTGAGTAGAATTTTAATTACTAAGAAATTATTGTTAGATATTTGAATGGGCACGATTCATGTGCGGTATGTGTACTTTCTTCAGTTTCACCCACACGATCACCGAGCTCCCTGACCTCTCACAGCATTGGCCTAGACCTTCAAGCGTCTAACAACTCGATATAAATGATCAAATTTTTTTTATGATGGTTATAAATGGTAGAAAGTATTTTGCGCCGAAAATGCAACCATAAAGTAGGTTTTAGGGTGAGTGAAATGGCTGGTTTAATAAAAATTTATTTCAGAACTAAAGCAGTTAAAATTTGTTATTTATTAGGAATTTGTTTTTATGCGAAGCCAAAATTTGAACTTACTTTTTTGACTAGTGGAAAGAAGGCCATTTTTTGCACTTGTTTATAGGTTTAAGGTTTGAGTGAATGTTTTGTGTGTTACACTATTTAATTAAATCTGTAACTAATAAAAAAGTGCATTAAAGGCGGCGTAGAAAAAACTACGACAAAAATATCGCTAAAAACCGAAGTGGAATTTTGAATTTCGCGCCAAGTTTCGACAAATTTTAACCTAAAACTTAAATTTTTGACGTTTCTTTGACAGTTCTAAGACGTAATCTAAAACAGTCCATAGCCGCCTCATCATATTCAATAATATCTGGATTTTACATTTTTTTTGGCACTTTCTAAATAATTTTTAATTATTAATAATAAAATTACAACAAACAATAATTAAATGGGTAATTAATTTTTTTTTAGTTACAATCACAGGCGGCTTCCGAACTTTTTATTATTATAAATAAAACAATTAATTTTCCAGCGCAATTGTGATGCAAAAGTTGAGTTAGATTAGAAATCGTGGGAATTAGTTTACATTTAATTCCCTTAAGGTCGGTTATCAAGATTATACTGGGTGTTGTAATACGCGCCACCCCGAAACCCCCAAAAAATTTCACACTATTTAAATAACAATAAAATAAATAAAGTAAAAAATAAAATGTACATACCACAAATGGTTTCATCGTATATTTTGTACAAACCACTAGGTACTAAACTAGGATCAAATCTGATAGCACCAAGTTAATCCTAATTCATTTAAATAGAAACATCTCCCACTCACTTTTGCAAGAAGATTCACACTATATCCACCATCTAAAATCTCGACATATCCTCACCACTACTCCGTTCTTGTACATTCACTTTGTATAGAACAACAAAAAATATATAATAAAAATTAAATGAGAAAAATTACTTTTACTGTTGGATGTATTATGGTAACGTACACAATAATTTGCATCCGATTTGTGAGCAATATGGATAAGTTTGTTGGAATTTGGCGGCAAAAAGGGAAGTCAAAAATATTAAGTCACTTTCAGGTTCCTTAAAAAATTATAAATCGAGTGACCGGTACAATTATTGTTTGTTTATAACTAAATGCAACATTTATCTTTGTTTTAAAGTAAATTTCGTTAAAATCCAACGAGTGGTTCTAAAACTGTGGTACTTTCTGCTTAAAAATAATCAAAAATATTAAGTCACTTTCAAGTTTCCTAAAAAGTTATAAATCGAGTGACCAGTACAATAATTGTTTATTTATAAGTAAATACAACATTTGTCTTTGTTTTAAAGTAAATTTCGTTAAAATCCAATCAGTGGTTCTAAAACTGTGGTACTTTCTGCTTAAAAATAGTCAAAAATATTAGGTCACTTTCAAGTTTCCTAAAAAGTTATAAATCGAGTGACCAGTACAATTATTGTTTGTTTATAACTAAATGCAACATTTATCTTTGTTTTAAAGTAAATTTCGTTAAAATCCAATCAGTGGTTCTAAAACTGTGGTACTTTCTGCTAAAAAATAGTCAAAAATATTAGGTCACTTTCAAGTTTCCTAAAAAGTTATAAATCGAGTGACCAGTACAATTATTTTTGTTTATAACTAAATGCAACATTTATCTTTGTTTTAAAGTAAATTTCGTTAAAATCCAATCAGTGGTTCTAAAACTGTGGTACTTTCTGCTAAAAAATAGTCAAAAATATTAGGTCACTTTCAAGTTTCCTAAAAAGTTATAAATCGAGTGACCAGTACAATTATTGTTTGTTTATAACTAAATGCAACATTTATCTTTGTTTTAAAGTAAATTTCGTTAAAATCCAATCAGTGGTTCTAAAACTGTGGTACTTTCTGCTAAAAAATAGTCAAAAATATTAGGTCACTTTCAAGTTTCCTAAAAAGTTATAAATCGAGTGACCAGTACAATTATTGTTTGTTTATAACTAAATGAACATTTATCTTTGTTTTAAAGTAAATTTCGTTAAAATCCAATCAGTGGTTCTAAAACTGTGGTACTTTCTGCTAAAAAATAGTCAAAAATATTAGGTCACTTTCAAGTTTCCTAAAAAGTTATAAATCGAGTGACCAGTACAATTATTTTTGTTTATAACTAAAGGCAACATTTATCTTTGTTTTAAAGTAAATTTCGTTAAAATCCAATCAGTGGTTCTAAAACTGTGGTACTTTCTGCTAAAAAATAGTCAAAAATATTAGGTCACTTTCAAGTTTCCTAAAAAGTTATAAATCGAGTGACCAGTACAATTATTGTTTGTTTATAACTAAATGCAATATTTATCTTTGTTTTAAAGTAAATTTCGTTAAAATCCAATCAGTGGTTCTAAAACTGTGGTACTTTCTGCTTAAAAATAGTCAAAAATATTAGGTCACTTTCAAGTTTCCTAAAAAGTTATAAATCGAGTGACCAGTACAATTATTGTTTGTTTATAACTAAATGCAATATTTATCTTTGTTTTAAAGTAAATTTCGTTAAAATCCAATCAGTGGTTCTGAAACTGTGGTACTTTTTGCTTAAAAATAGTCAAAAATATTAAGTCACTTTCAAGTTTCCTAAAAAGTTATAAATCGAGTGACCAGTACAATAATTGTTTATTTATAAGTAAATACAACATTTGTCTTTGTTTTAAAGTAAATTTCGTTAAAATCCAATCAGTGGTTCTAAAACTGTGGTACTTTCTGCTTAAAAATAGTCAAAAATATTAGGTCACTTTCAAGTTTCCTAAAAAGTTATAAATCGAGTGACCAGTACAATTATTGTTTGTTTATAACTAAATGCAACATTTATCTTTGTTTTAAAGTAAATTTCGTTAAAATCCAATCAGTGGTTCTAAAACTGTGGTACTTTCTGCTAAAAAATAGTCAAAAATATTAGGTCACTTTCAAGTTTCCTAAAAAGTTATAAATCGAGTGACCAGTACAATTATTTTTGTTTATAACTAAATGCAACATTTATCTTTGTTTTAAAGTAAATTTCGTTAAAATCCAATCAGTGGTTCTAAAACTGTGGTACTTTCTGCTAAAAAATAGTCAAAAATATTAGGTCACTTTCAAGTTTCCTAAAAAGTTATAAATCGAGTGACCAGTACAATTATTGTTTGTTTATAACTAAATGCAACATTTATCTTTGTTTTAAAGTAAATTTCGTTAAAATCCAATCAGTGGTTCTAAAACTGTGGTACTTTCTGCTAAAAAATAGTCAAAAATATTAGGTCACTTTCAAGTTTCCTAAAAAGTTATAAATCGAGTGACCAGTACAATTATTGTTTGTTTATAACTAAATGAACATTTATCTTTGTTTTAAAGTAAATTTCGTTAAAATCCAATCAGTGGTTCTAAAACTGTGGTACTTTCTGCTAAAAAATAGTCAAAAATATTAGGTCACTTTCAAGTTTCCTAAAAAGTTATAAATCGAGTGACCAGTACAATTATTTTTGTTTATAACTAAATGCAACATTTATCTTTGTTTTAAAGTAAATTTCGTTAAAATCCAATCAGTGGTTCTAAAACTGTGGTACTTTCTGCTAAAAAATAGTCAAAAATATTAGGTCACTTTCAAGTTTCCTAAAAAGTTATAAATCGAGTGACCAGTACAATTATTGTTTGTTTATAACTAAATGCAACATTTATCTTTGTTTTAAAGTAAATTTCGTTAAAATCCAATCAGTGGTTCTAAAACTGTGGTACTTTCTGCTAAAAAATAGTCAAAAATATTAGGTCACTTTCAAGTTTCCTAAAAAGTTATAAATCGAGTGACCAGTACAATTATTTTTGTTTATAACTAAATGCAACATTTATCTTTGTTTTAAAGTAAATTTCGTTAAAATCCAATCAGTGGTTCTAAAACTGTGGTACTTTCTGCTAAAAAATAGTCAAAAATATTAGGTCACTTTCAAGTTTCCTAAAAAGTTATAAATCGAGTGACCAGTACAATTATTGTTTGTTTATAACTAAATGCAACATTTATCTTTGTTTTAAAGTAAATTTCGTTAAAATCCAATCAGTGGTTCTAAAACTGTGGTACTTTCTGCTAAAAAATAGTCAAAAATATTAGGTCACTTTCAAGTTTCCTAAAAAGTTATAAATCGAGTGACCAGTACAATTATTTTTGTTTATAACTAAATGCAACATTTATCTTTGTTTTAAAGTAAATTTCGTTAAAATCCAATCAGTGGTTCTAAAACTGTGGTACTTTCTGCTAAAAAATAGTCAAAAATATTAGGTCACTTTCAAGTTTCCTAAAAAGTTATAAATCGAGTGACCAGTACAATTATTGTTTGTTTATAACTAAATGCAACATTTATCTTTGTTTTAAAGTAAATTTCGTTAAAATCCAATCAGTGGTTCTAAAACTGTGGTACTTTCTGCTAAAAAATAGTCAAAAATATTAGGTCACTTTCAAGTTTCCTAAAAAGTTATAAATCGAGTGACCAGTACAATTATTGTTTGTTTATAACTAAATGCAACATTTATCTTTGTTTTAAAGTAAATTTCGTTAAAATCCAATCAGTGGTTCTAAAACTGTGGTACTTTCTGCTAAAAAATAGTCAAAAATATTAGGTCACTTTCAAGTTTCCTAAAAAGTTATAAATCGAGTGACCAGTACAATTATTGTTTGTTTATAACTAAATGAACATTTATCTTTGTTTTAAAGTAAATTTCGTTAAAATCCAATCAGTGGTTCTAAAACTGTGGTACTTTCTGCTAAAAAATAGTCAAAAATATTAGGTCACTTTCAAGTTTCCTAAAAAGTTATAAATCGAGTGACCAGTACAATTATTGTTTGTTTATAACTAAATGCAATATTTATCTTTGTTTTAAAGTAAATTTCGTTAAAATCCAATCAGTGGTTCTAAAACTGTGGTACTTTCTGCTTAAAAATAGTCAAAAATATTAGGTCACTTTCAAGTTTCCTAAAAAGTTATAAATCGAGTGACCAGTACAATTATTGTTTGTTTATAACTAAATGCAATATTTATCTTTGTTTTAAAGTAAATTTCGTTAAAATCCAATCAGTGGTTCTGAAACTGTGGTACTTTTTGCTTAAAAATAGTCAAAAATATTAAGTCACTTTCAAGTTTCCTAAAAAGTTATAAATCGAGTGACCAGTACAGTTATTGTTTGTTTATAACTAAATGCAACATTTATCTTTGTTTTAAAGTAAATTTCGTTAAAATCCAATCAGTGGTTCTAAAACTGTGGTACTTTCTGCTTAAAAATAGTCTAAAATATTAAGTCACTTTAAAGTTTCCTAAAAAGTTATAAATCGAGTGACCAGTACAATTATTGTTTGTTTATAACTAAATACAACATTTATCTTTGTTTTAAAGTAAATTTCGTTAAAATCCAATCAGTGGTTCTAAAACTGTGGTACTTTCTGCTTAAAAATAGTCAAAAATATTAGGTCACTTTCAAGTTTCCTAAAAAGTTATAAATCGAGTGACCAGTACAATTATTGTTTGTTTATAACTAAATGCAACATTTATCTTTGTTTTAAAGTAAATTTCGTTAAAATCCAATCAGTGGTTCTAAAACTGTGGTACTTTCTGCTTAAAAATAGTCAAAAATATTAGGTCACTTTCAAGTTTCCTAAAAAGTTATAAATCGAGTGACCAGTACAATTATTGTTTGTTTATAACTAAATGCAACATTTATCTTTGTTTTAAAGTAAATTTCGTTAAAATCCAATCAGTGGTTCTAAAACTGTGGTACTTTCTGCTAAAAAATAGTCAAAAATATTAGGTCACTTTCAAGTTTCCTAAAAAGTTATAAATCGAGTGACCAGTACAATTATTTTTGTTTATAACTAAATGCAACATTTATCTTTGTTTTAAAGTAAATTTCGTTAAAATCCAATCAGTGGTTCTAAAACTGTGGTACTTTCTGCTTAAAAATAGTCAAAAATATTAGGTCACTTTCAAGTTTCCTAAAAAGTTATAAATCGAGTGACCAGTACAATTATTTTTGTTTATAACTAAATGCAATATTTATCTTTGTTTTAAAGTAAATTTCGTTAAAATCCAATCAGTGGTTCTGAAACTGTGGTACTTTTTGCTTAAAAATAGTCAAAAATATTAAGTCACTTTCAAGTTTCCTAAAAAGTTATAAATCGAGTGACCAGTACAATTATTGTTTGTTTATAACTAACTGCAACATTTATCTTTGTTTTAAAGTAAATTTCGTTAAAATCCAATCAGTGGTTCTAAAACTGTGGTACTTTCTGCTAAAAAATAGTCAAAAATATTAGGTCACTTTCAAGTTTCCTAAAAAGTTATAAATCGAGTGACCAGTACAATTATTTTTGTTTATAACTAAAGGCAACATTTATCTTTGTTTTAAAGTAAATTTCGTTAAAATCCAATCAGTGGTTCTAAAACTGTGGTACTTTCTGCTTAAAAATAGTCAAAAATATTAGGTCACTTTCAAGTTTCCTAAAAAGTTATAAATCGAGTGACCAGTACAATTATTGTTTGTTTATAACTAAATGCAATATTTATCTTTGTTTTAAAGTAAATTTCGTTAAAATCCAATCAGTGGTTCTGAAACTGTGGTACTTTCTGCTAAAAAATAGTCAAAAATATTAGGTCACTTTCAAGTTTCCTAAAAAGTTATAAATCGAGTGACCAGTACAATTATTGTTTGTTTATAACTAAATGCAATATTTATCTTTGTTTTAAAGTAAATTTCGTTAAAATCCAATCAGTAGTTCCCAAACTGTACCACTTTTACTATTTAAAGAAATTTAACGGATTTTTTTAAATTATCATATAGTAGGCTTTGAAAAGTGGCGTTAGTTTAGTGTAGATATCTCAAATGAATTACTTAGTTATTTTTAAGAATGAAACAAACGAATAATAATTAGTAATTTAAAACTTCTTCGTGATTTGGTGTTTTGAAACTAAAATGATTTAAGTCATAAATCAGACTTAGTAGGCTTAGCAAAGATGCGCGTTTATTTATATTAGGTACGTTAACGAGGTAAAAAACAGTCATAGCCTACTTTACATATAGACAAATCGGAAAAAATCCATACCATCAAGGCTATCGCGATTATTAAACTTTGATAATTTGGATGGGAAGATGGGAGATTGTACTACTTTTCCATAATAACCACGACAGTTACATATTACAAATTATAAAATCGTTGTTATTCAGTGCACTGTTACAATAATACAATAATAATAAAATCTTTTGTATGCATAATACAACAACAAACACAGACTTTTTTTTTTGCCTTTTACAAAGATAGAAAGCTTATTATTTTTTTATACTCGCACCAAAACAGAATATCAAGTATTTTTTTTATAATTCTCCTTTTAGAAGATGCTTATAACGGGAACAATTATCGCACACAACTATGTCAAAAGAAATGGAAATTAAAATTTCACACATTAGCAAACTGTTTAGAAACATTATAAAATAAACATTCAGTATTTGTAATTGTAATTGCGGGCATATGGGGGGAAGAATACGACTTGGAAAATATCTGCGTACATGCAGATAACCAAGATTTATTAAAATTGTAAACGGTTTATGCGGTGGGGTGTACGAGATAGCGACAGGACCGGCTTGGTCTAAAATACCAAGAAAAATGATGAAAATTTGCAAAAGGACCTTTGAATTCAAAAAAAATGTATAAGCAGGCTAGATTAGCTTAAATTGAGGTTATATACAAATAACACAAACACTTATCTTTATAAAATCGTAAATTTGGTTAAAATCGGATTAACGGTTCGAAAACTACGACATATTGAATAACGCCACTTCGAAATATGTTTTAAATTTGAAGTACTACGTTCCAATGGGAAAAAATATATAAGTGAGGTTAGATTAGCTTCAAGTGGGATCAAATATAAATAACTCAAACATTTATCTTTACAAAATTGCAAATTTGGCTAAAATCGGATTAACGGTTCGAAAACTACGACACTTTCAATATGCCACCTCGAAAAATGTTTTATTTTTGAAGTACTACATTTCAATGGAAAAAAAATATATAAGTGAGGTTAGATTAGCTTCAAGTGAGATTAAATATAAATAACACAAATATTTATCTTTACAAAATCGTAAATTTCACTTAAATCGGATTAACGGTTCGAAAACTACGACATTTTAAAGAAGCCAACTCGAAAAATAATGAAATTGTTTTAAATGGCACAATTTTGGAACTACTGATAGGATTTTAGTCAAAATTACTTTAAAAGGGAGGTAAATATTGTCTTTATTTAAAATAAAACAACTGAGGTTGTCATGGACTCCTTTGATTTTTTTCTAGTCAAATCTAAATGATATAGAAAAATTATGCTAAATTTCGGAGTGACTGTTTTTATATGGCACAATTTTCGAACTAGTGCTCGGATTTTAGTCAAAATTACTTTAAACGACAGGTAAATATTGTCTTTAATTAAAACGAAACAGTCGAGGTTGTCATGGTCTCCTTTTATTTTTTTCTAGTCAAATCTAAATGATGTATAAAATTTATGCAAAATTTCGGAGTGACTGTTTTAATATGGCACAATTTTCTAACTAGTGCTCGGATTTTAGTCAAAATTACTTTAAACGACAGGTAAATATTGTCTTTAATTAAAACGAAACAGTCGAGGTTGTCATGGCCTCCTTTGATTTTTTTCTAGTCAAATCTAAATGATGTATAAATTTTATGCAAAAATTTCGGAGTGACTGTTTTTATATGGCACAATTTTCGAACTAGTGCTCGGATTTTAGTCAAAATTACTTTAAACGACAGGTAAATATTGTCTTTAATTAAAACGAAACAGTCGAGTTTGTCATGGCCTCCTTTGATTTTTTTCTAGTCAAATCTAAATGATGTATAAATTTTATGCAAAAATTTCGGAGTGACTGTTTTTATATGGCACAATTTTCGAACTAGTGCTCGGATTTTAGTCAAAATTACTTTAAACGACAGGTAAATATTGTCTTTAATTAAAACGAAACAGTCGAGTTTGTCATGGCCTCCTTTGATTTTTTTCTAGTCAAATCTAAATGATGTATAAATTTTATGCAAAAATTTCGGAGTGACTGTTTTTATATGGCACAATTTTCGAACTAGTGCTCGGATTTTAGTCAAAATTACTTTAAACGACAGGTAAATATTGTCTTTAATTAAAACGAAACAGTCGAGTTTGTCATGGCCTCCTTTGATTTTTTTCTAGTCAAATCTAAATGATGTATAAATTTTATGCAAAATTTCAGAGTGACTGTTTTTATATGGCACAATTTTCGAACTAGTGCTCGGATTTTAGTCAAAATTACTTTAAACGACAGGTAAATATTGTCTTTAATTAAAACGAAACAGTCGAGTTTGTCATGGCCTCCTTTGATTTTTTTCTAGTCAAATCTAAATGATGTATAAATTTTATGCAAAAATTTCGGAGTGACTGTTTTTATATGGCACAATTTTCGAACTAGTGCTCGGATTTTAGTCAAAATTACTTTAAACGACAGGTAAATATTGTCTTTATTTAAAACGAATCAGTCGAGGTTGTCATGGACTCCTTTGATTTTTTTCTAGTCAAATCTAAATGATGTATAAATTTTATGCAAAAATTTCGGAGTGACTGTTTTTATATGGCACAATTTTCGAACTAGTGCTCGGATTTTAGTCAAAATTACTTTAAACGACAGGTAAATATTGTCTTTATTTAAAACGAATCAGTCGAGGTTGTCATGGACTCCTTTGATTTTTTTCTAGTCAAATCTAAATGATGTATAAATTTTATGCAAAAATTTCGGAGTGACTGTTTTTATATGGCACAATTTTCGAACTAGTGCTCGGATTTTAGTCAAAATTACTTTAAACGACAGGTAAATATTGTCTTTAATTAAAACGAAACAGTCGAGTTTGTCATGGCCTCCTTTGATTTTTTTCTAGTGACTGTTTTTATATGGCACAATTTTCGAACTAGTGCTCGGATTTTAGTCAAAATTACTTTAAACGACAGGTAAATATTGTCTTTATTTAAAACGAATCAGTCGAGGTTGTCATGGACTCCTTTGATTTTTTTCTAGTCAAATCTAAATGATGTATAAATTTTATGCAAAATTTCGGAGTGACTGTTTTTATATGATATAATTTTCGAACTACTGACCGGATTTTAGTCAAAGCTACTTTAAAGGAAATGGCTTAAGTGCGCGGAAGAACTGCCCTAAATCCAACTCTGTATAAGAGTGTTTGCGCGTACTAAATGTAATTGAATGTCGCAAAAATTTCAGCGTACACCTGATTATACAGTAATATCATCTAGATGTTGCCGACACACCATCTCAATTGTTCATCTCTGGGTCTGGGTACCAATTCTGGGTTGTGCGAATTTCCTTGCACACGATATTTTGTAATGCATGAAAAATACGGTTTAAACAATGCGGAGAGAGGAGTTTTTGGAGGGTTTATTGTGACGTAAATGGCAACTAACCAACGGATGTAGTCGTAGTCGTATATAATAAAATTGTCGTGTAATTTTTTATTTTTTATAACACGCACTGTGTAATAAATTGGAAAACAGGTCGAGGGTTTCCTTTTATTATGTGGATAATAAAAGCGGCAGTTTCCAGATAAATTTTAATAATGAGGGAAGACGGTGGTCTGGATGAAAGTAGGCCATGCAAAACAAAAACAAAAACAAAAACACAAAATCAATTGTCTATTCATTCATAAAGTCGATAATTTTAATAAATTTAAATCTCAAGACAAATCATGATTAATTTTGTATTCATTATGTAAAGATAAATTCACGCTTAAGTGATTTCATTGAATTTATTTATATAACCATGCTAAATTTATTATTCTACTATATTATTAAATAAATAAAGCGAACAAAATAATTGTTTTCGTATATTTTTTGTACTAAAGCCAGAATTTTCCTTAAGCTCCATTTTAAGAATTTTTAATTTCTGGTGTGGTTATCAGATTTTTACAAGAATTACAGTTTTGTAAAGTTTGAACTTGCGTTTAATTAGAAAAAATCGCCAATCTCGTGGGAACTAGTTTAGAATTTTTTTGGGGTGGTTCTAAATAGCACCAAAATTTTTACCTAAAATCCTCAGATTCCTTTTAAAAATTTTTAGTTTCTGATCTAGTAATCTGATTTTTACAAGAAAAACAGTTTTATAAAGCCAAAAGATGCAAGTAATTAGAAAAAAATCGCCAACCCCGTGGAAAGTAGTTTAGATTTTTTTTGGGCTGGTTCTAAATAGCACCAAAATTTTTACCAAATTTCCTCAGATTCCTTTTAAAAATTTTTAGTTTCTGATCTAGTAATCTGATTTTTACAAGAAAAACAGTTTTATAAAGCCAAAAGATGCAAGTAATTAGAAAAAAATCGCCAACCCCGTGGAAAGTAGTTTAGATTTTTTTTGGGCTGTTTCTAAATAGCACCAAAATTTTTACCTAAAATCCTCAGATTCCTTTTAAAAATTTTTAGTTTATGATCTAGTAATCTGATTTTTACAAGAAAAACAGTTTTATAATGCCAAAAGATGCAAGTAATTAGAAAAAAATCGCCAACCCCGTGGAAAGTAGTTTAGAATTTTTTTGGGCTGTTTCTAAATAGCACCAAAATTTTTACCTAAAATCCTCAGATTCCTTTTAAAAATTTTTAGTTTATGATCTAGTAATCTGATTTTTACAAGAAAAACAGTTTTATAATGCCAAAAGATGCAAGTAATTAGAAAAAAATCGCCAACCCCGTGGAAAGTAGTTTAGAATTTTTTTGGGCTGTTTCTAAATAGCACCAAAATTTTTACCTAAAATCCTCAGATTCCTTTTAAAAATTTTTAGTTTCTGATCTAGTAATCTGATTTTTACAAGAAAAACAGTTTTATAAAGCCAAAAGATGCAAGTAATTAGAAAAAAATCGCCAACCCCGTGGAAAGTACTTTAGAATTTTTTTGGGCTGTTTCTAAATAGCACCAAAATTTTTACCTAAAATCCTCAGATTCCTTTTAAAAATTTTTAGTTTCTGATCTAGTAATCTGATTTTTATAAGAAAAACAGTTTTATAAAGCCAAAAGATGCAAGTAATTAGAAAAAAATCGCCAACCCCGTGGAAAGTAGTTTAGAATTTTTTGAGCTGTTTCTAAATAACATCAAAATTTTTACCAAATTTCCTCAGATTCCTTTTAAAAATTTTTAGTTTCTGATCTAGTAATCTGATTTTTACAAGAAAAACAGTTTTATAAAGCCAAAAGATGCAAGTAATTAGAAAAAAATCGCCAACTTCGTGGGAACTAGTTTAGAATTTTTTTGGGCTGTTTCTAAATAGCACCAAAATTTTTACCAAATTTCCTCAGATTCCACTTTAAGAAATTTTAGTTTCTAATCTAGTTATCAGATTTTTACAAGAAAAACAGTTTTACAAAGGAAAAAGACGCAGCTAATTAGAAAAAAATCGTCAACCCCGTGGAAAGTAGTTTAGAATTTTTTTTGGGCTGGTTCTTAATAGCACCAAAATTTTTACCAAATTTCCTGAGATGCCCTTTAACAATTTTTAGTTTCTGATCTAGTTATCAGATTTTTATAAGAAAAACAGTTTTACAAAGCCAAAAGACGCAAGTAATTAGAAAAAAATCGTCAACCCCGTGGAAAGTAGTTTAGAGCAATTTTAGATCCTCTTGAAGAATTTTTAACCAATTTCATCATATTACACTTTGAAAATTTATAAAACCTCACCGGATTCCCGGATTTTTACCAAATTGACTGTTTTGAAAGATTAAGAATGTCGCATTTTGGAAAAAAATCACAAAGCTCATAGAAGGTAGGTTAGAGTATTTTTGGACCCCTTCAAAAAACTATATAATTTTTAATCGATTTTAATCATAGTATGGTTTAAAAAATCATAAAACCTCACCGGATTCCCGGATTTTTACCAAATTGACTGTTTTGTAAAGCTTAAGAATGTCATATTTTAGAAAAAATCGTCAAACTCGTAGAAGGTAGTTTAGAGCATTTTTGGGTCCTTTAAAAAAACTATATAATTTTTAATCGATTTTAATCATAGTACGCTTTAAAAAATCATAAAACCTCACCGAATTCCCGGATTTTTACCAAATTGACTGTTTTGTAAAGTTTAAGAATGTCACGTTTTAGAAATAAATCACCAAACTCATAGAAGGTAGTTTAGAGCACTTTTGAACCCTTAAAATAGCTATATAATTTTTAGTCGATTTTAATTATGGTACACTTCAAAAAATCATAAAACCTCACCGGATTCCCGGATTTTTACCAAATTGACTGTTTTGTGAAGCGTGAGAATGTGGCATTTTGGAAAAAAATCGCCAAATTCATAGAAGGTAGTTTAGAATATTTTTGGACCCTTTCAAGGAACTATACAATTTTTAATCGATTTTAATTATGGTACGCTTTAAAGAATCATAAAACCTCACCGTATTCCCGGATTTTTACGATATAAACAGTTTTGTAAAGCTTAAAGATGTAGAAGTTTGAAAAAAAATCGCCAAGTTAGTGGAAGGTAGTTTAGAATATTTTTGGGGCACTTTAAAAAACATCAAAAATTTTATCTGTTTTTATATCCTAATCATACAACTAGTATGCTAAATTGCTAGAAATTTTTGTGCATCACAACGTAATAATTATGTCTGAAATTGAAAGCAATATCCCATCAAGTAGGAAAAGGAGACAAGGCGGCTGTGGCTATAATAGTGTACAGTCATTACCCACTGTGAAAGTACGAAAGTTTAAAGAGAATATTTGACCTATTGCCTTTATTGCCCCCCAAGACTTGCGATTTACCGTTTACTTGATTCTGGTTGGTCAAAATTTATCTCCTAGTTACCAGCTTTTTTTTCCTTCTCAATAGTCCATCCGCTAACATTTTAATTTATTTTTTCCTGACAGCGTGCGCTACAATCTGGATAAATTATTATTATGATTGAGCCTGGGGGGCGCTTCAACATTTAAAACATGAGGAGTTTAATTTTTTTTTTTCGTATAGCTATCCATGGACCAAACGGCACGTTAGCAACCGTTGTTATGATGATGTTTGGAATCAACAGTCGAATTTTTAGTTTTCTTTTAGTAGTTTATGGACAAAACGACACCTTAGCAACGGTAGTCAAGAAAGGTTGTTTGGAATCAACAAGCGGGTTTAGTTGTTTAGTTTAACGTAAATTTATAGAAAATTTGTAATATTTTGGGGTTTCTTTAGTGTACAGTGTGGAAAAATGTGTGAAAATTCCAGTAGTTATCGAGACAATAAGAGTAAAAGGTAGGAAATTTTATTTGTGTTAATTTTTTTCGTCGATCCAATAAAACTTCGTATTCGAACAAAAGTGATTGTATTGTTGCGTGATGTTATATTAGTCTGTGTCCAAAGTAACATCACCTCCATAATTAACCAAACGAACTGGCGTTTTCTTCTTCCGCCAGTTGAGATTATCCTATTACCTTTTGTAGTGACGTATCGGAAATGGTTGTGGTTGTGGCGGTCAGTAAACCTCATTTGTCTTTCTGTTGGTGTGTGTGAAAGTAAATCTGATGCACACAACACTCTATGATTCTTAATAAAGACAATAAAAAAATCTAACTATGATGTAGTTTGTTGTAAGTTGTATTTCCTGGGGACACTCGATGTTCCGGTTTGGAATAAGTGATTGGTCAAGTCGCCTAAGCGGTAATTTGATTGTTGGAACACGAACCGATAATTTGTTATGTGGAGACGTGGAAAAATCGGAGGATTGCATAAAAAATCCGTTTTTTTGTTCTATAGACCAATTCTAGTTGTCCTTGGAAACTATAGGACATTTTATTTGGAAAAATATTGACACTTCTAGTAGGCAAGACCTACTAAAATTTCACAAACTATAGGACATAGAAGTGACATTATTATTACCTAATTTTAAAATCTAGTTTTCTAGTTTAGTACACACTATCTTAAAACTATCTTAAACCATGTAGACTAGATATTGAAGTACCTCGATTATCTTCTATGTTGAAGTTGATCCCCCTCTTAAAAAATTCTTCACCTCCACTTTAATGCTACTTTTATTTACTTAGTTATTTGTTGATATGTATAGGCAACAATACACACACTTTCTTTATTTATTTATTGCCTAAAGTCGCGGTAGTGGTAGTGTTTTGTTTTGTTTTATCGAAAATTATTGTAGATTTCTGTTTTTTTTTTATTTCATGTAAAATTTAGGTAACAGTTTTGAAACCACTGGTCGGATTTTCTTTTAAATTTATTTGTTTAATCAGAAAATAATGTAAAAAAATTTTGACGTTTGTAGCATTAAAAACAGATGAATAGTGTCGATTTTTTTAACTTTATTTATTTTCTATGTCTTATAGTTTGGAAACTGTTACGAATTTTACAACAAACTCCCGAATTAATCATGCGTGTTTAATTACTAAGTTAAAAATCCAATTTGGTGTCTATAGCATCAAAAACAGAGGAATAGCGGCGATTTTTCCAGGATTATATGATAACTGGACCAGTCTATGTCTTATAGATTCCCAACCGCTTGAAATAAATTTCTGAATTTTTGTAGTAATCTTTCGGATTACTTACCGTAACAAAAAAACCAAATTTGAGGTTTGTAGTGTAAAGAACAAGTGAATAGCGTGGAGTTTATTCAATAATTATTAATTTCGTGGCGTTTGACCCAATTTTCAAGTGTTATAGTTTGGAAACTGTTACGAATTTTAAAACAAACTCCCGAATTAATCTTGCGTGTTTAATTACTAAGTTGAAAATCCAATTTGATGTCTATAGCATCAAAAACAGACGAATAGCGGCGATTTTTCCAGTGTTATATCATAACTGGACTAGTTCTATATCTTATAGATTCCAAACCGCTTGGAATAAATTTCTGTATTTTTGTAGTAATCTTTCGGATTACTTACCGTAACGAAAATACCAAATTTGAGGTTTGTAGTGTAAAAAACAAGTGAATAGCGTGGGTTTATTCCAAAATAATTAATTTCGTGGCGTTTGACCCAATTTTCAAGTGTTATAGTTTGGAAACTGTTACGAATTTTAAAACAAACTCCCGAATTAATCATGCGTGATTAATTACTAAGTTAAAAATGTAATTTGATGTCTATAGCATCAAAAACAGACGAATAGCGGCGATTTTTCCAGAGTTATATGATAACTGGACTAGTTCTATGTCTTATAGATTCCAAACCGCTGGGAATAAATTTCTGAATTTTTGTAGTAATCTTACGGATTACTTACCGTAACAAAAAAACCAAATTTGAGGTTTGTAGTGTAAAAAACAAGTGAATAGCGTGGGTTTATTCCAAAATAATTAATTTCGTGGCGTTTGGCCCAATTTTCAAGTGTTATAGTTTGGAAACTGTTACGAATTTTAAAACAAACTCCCGAATTAATCTTGCGTGTTTAATTACTAAGTTGAAAATCCAATTTGATGTCTATAACATCAAAAACAGACGAATAGCGGCGATTTTTCCAGTGTTATATCATAACTGGACTAGTTCTATATCTTATAGATTCCAAACCGCTTGGAATAAATTTCTGTATTTTTGTAGTAATCTTTCGGATTACTTACCATAACAAAAAACCAAATTTGAGGTTTGTAGTGTAAAAAACAAGTGAATAGCGTGGGTTTATTCCAAAATTATTAATTTCGTGGCGTTTGACCCAATTTTCAAGTTTTATAGTTTGGAAACTGTTACGAATTTTAAAACAAACTCCCGAATTAATCATGCATGATTAATTACTAAGTTAAAAATGTAATTTGATGTCTATAGCATCAAAAACAGACGAATAGCGGCGATTTTTCCAGAGTTATATGATAACTGGACTAGTTCTATGTCTTATAGATTCCAAACCGCTTGGAATAAATTTCTGAATTTTTGTAGTAATCTTTCGGATTACTTACCGTAACAAAAAAACCAAATTTGAGGTTTGTAGTGTAAAAAACAAGTGAATAGCGTGGGTTTATTCCAAAATAATTAATTTCGTGGCGTTTGGCCCAATTTTCAAGTTTTATAGTTTGGAAACTGTTACGAATTTTAAAACAAACTCCCGAATTAATCATGCATGATTAATTACTAAGTTAAAAATGTAATTTGATGTCTATAGCATCAAAAACAGACGAATAGCGGCGATTTTTCCAGAGTTATATGATAACTGGACTAGTTCTATGTCTTATAGATTCCAAACCGCTTGGAATAAATTTCTGAATTTTTGTAGTAATCTTTCGGATTACTTACCGTAACAAAAAAACCAAATTTGAGGTTTGTAGTGTAAAAAACAAGTGAATAGCGTGGGGTTTATTCAATAATTATTAATTTCGTGGCGTTTGACCCAATTTTCAAGTTTTATAGTTTGGAAACTGTTACGAATTTTAAAACAAACTCCCGAATTAATCATGCATGATTAATTACTAAGTTAAAAATGTAATTTGATGTCTATAGCATCAAAAACAGACGAATAGCGGCGATTTTTCCAGAGTTATATGATAACTGGACTAGTTCTATGTCTTATAGATTCCAAACCGCTTGGAATAAATTTCTGAATTTTTGTAGTAATCTTTCGGATTACTTACCGTAACAAAAAAACCAAATTTGAGGTTTGTAGTGTAAAAAACAAGTGAATAGCGTGGGTTTATTCCAAAATAATTAATTTCGTGGCGTTTGGCCCAATTTTCAAGTGTTATAGTTTGGAAACTGTTACGAATTTTAAAACAAACTCCCGAATTAATGATGCGTGTTTAATTACTAAGTTAAAAATCCAATTTGATGTCTATAGCATCAAAAACAGACGAATAGCGGTGATTTTTCCAGGGTTCTATGATGACTGGACCAGTTCTATGTCTTATAGATTCCAAACCGCTTGGAATAAATTTCTGTATTTTTGTAGTAATCATCCGGATTACTTACCGTAACGAAAATACCAAATTTGAGGTTTGTAGTGTAAAAAACAAGTGAATAGCGTGGGTTTATTCCAAAATTATTAATTTCGTGGCGTTTGACCCAATTTTCAAGTGTTATAGTTTGGAAACTGTTACGAATTTTAAAACAAACTCCCGAATTAATCATGCATGATTAATTACTAAGTTAAAAATGTAATTTGGTGTCTATAGCATCAAAAACAGACGAATAGCGGCGATTTTTCCAGAGTTATATGATAACTGGACTAGTTCTATGTCTTATAGATTCCAAACCGCTTGGAATAAATTTCTGAATTTTTGTAGTAATCTTTCGGATTACTTACCGTAACAAAAAAACCAAATTTGAGGTTTGTAGTGTAAAAAACAAGTGAATAGCGTGGGTTTATTCCAAAATAATTAATTTCGTGGCGTTTGGCCCAATTTTCAAGTGTTATAGTTTGGAAACTGTTACGAATTTTAAAACAAACTCCCGAATTAATGATGCGTGTTTAATTACTAAGTTAAAAATCCAATTTGATGTCTATAGCATCAAAAACAGACGAATAGCGGTGATTTTTCCAGGGTTCTATGATGACTGGACCAGTTCTATGTCTTATAGATTCCAAACCGCTTGGAATAAATTTCTGTATTTTTGTAGTAATCATCCGGATTACTTACCGTAACGAAAATACCAAATTTGAGGTTTGTAGTGTAAAAAACAAGTGAATAGCGTGGGTTTATTCCAAAATTATTAATTTCGTGGCGTTTGACCCAATTTTCAAGTGTTATAGTTTGGAAACTGTTACGAATTTTAAAACAAACTCCCGAATTAATGATGCGTGTTTAATTACTAAGTTAAAAATCCAATTTGATGTCTATAGCATCAAAAACAGACGAATAGCGGTGATTTTTCCAGGGTTCTATGATGACTGGACCAGTTCTATGTCTTATAGATTCCAAACCGCTTGGAATAAATTTCTGTATTTTTGTAGTAATCATCCGGATTACTTACCGTAACGAAAATACCAAATTTGAGGTTTGTAGTGTAAAAAACAAGTGAATAGCGTGGGTTTATTCCAAAATTATTAATTTCGTGGCGTTTGACCCAATTTTCAAGTGTTATAGTTTGGAAACTGTTACGAATTTTAAAACAAACTCCCGAATTAATGATGCGTGTTTAATTACTAAGTTGAAAATCCAATTTGATGTCTATAGCATCAAAAACAGACGAATAGCGGCGATTTTTCCAGGATTATATGATAACTGGACCAGTTCTATGTCTTATAGATTCCAAACCGCTTGGAATAAATTTCTGTATTTTTGTAGTAATCATCCGGATTACTTACCGTAACGAAAATACCAAATTTGAGGTTTGTAGTGTAAAAAACAAGTGAATAGCGTGGAGTTTATTCAATAATTATTAATTTCGTGGCGTTTGACCCAATTTTCAAGTGTTATAGTTTGGAAACTGTTACGAATTTTAAAAAAAACTCCCGAATTAATCTTGCGTGTTTAATTACTAAGTTGAAAATCCAATTTGATGTCTATAGCATCAAAAACAGACGAATAGCGGCGATTTTTCCAGTGTTATATGATAACTGGACCAGTTCTATATCTTATAGATTCCAAACCGCTTGGAATAAATTTCTGTATTTTTGTAGTAATCTTTCGGATTACTTACCGTAACAAAAAAACCAGAATTGAGGTTTGTAGTGTAAAAAACAAGTGAATAGCGTGGGGTTTATTCAATAATTATTAATTTCGTGGCGTTTGACCCAATTTTCAAGTGTTATAGTTTGGAAACTGTTACGAATTTTAAAACAAACTCCAGAATTAATCATGCGTGATTAATTACTAAGTTAAAAATGTAATTTGATGTCTATAGCATCAAAAACAGACGAATAGCGGCGATTTTTCCAGAGTTATATGATAACTGGACTAGTTCTATGTCTTATAGATTCCAAACCGCTTGGAATAAATTTCTGTATTTTTGTAGTAATCTTTCGGATTACTTACCATAACAAAAAACCAAATTTGAGGTTTGTAGTGTAAAAAACAAGTGAATAGCGTGGGTTTATTCCAAAATTATTAATTTCGTGGCGTTTGACCCAATTTTCAAGTTTTATAGTTTGGAAACTGTTACGAATTTTAAAACAAACTCCCGAATTAATCATGCATGATTAATTACTAAGTTAAAAATGTAATTTGATGTCTATAGCATCAAAAACAGACGAATAGCGGCGATTTTTCCAGAGTTATATGATAACTGGACTAGTTCTATGTCTTATAGATTCCAAACCGCTTGGAATAAATTTCTGAATTTTTGTAGTAATCTTTCGGATTACTTACCGTAACAAAAAAACCAAATTTGAGGTTTGTAGTGTAAAAAACAAGTGAATAGCGTGGGTTTATTCCAAAATAATTAATTTCGTGGCGTTTGGCCCAATTTTCAAGTGTTATAGTTTGGAAACTGTTACGAATTTTAAAACAAACTCCCGAATTAATCATGCGTGTTTAATAACTAAGTTAAAAATGTAATTTGGTGTCTATAGCATCAAAAACAGACGAATAGCGGCGATTTTTCCAGAGTTATATGATAACTGGACTAGTTCTATGTCTTATAGATTCCAAACCGCTTGGAATAAATTTCTGTATTTTTGTAGTAATCTTTCGGATTACTTACCATAACAAAAAACCAAATTTGAGGTTTGTAGTGTAAAAAACAAGTGAATAGCGTGGGTTTATTCCAAAATTATTAATTTCGTGGCGTTTGACCCAATTTTCAAGTTTTATAGTTTGGAAACTGTTACGAATTTTAAAACAAACTCCCGAATTAATCATGCATGATTAATTACTAAGTTAAAAATGTAATTTGATGTCTATAGCATCAAAAACAGACGAATAGCGGCGATTTTTCCAGAGTTATATGATAACTGGACTAGTTCTATGTCTTATAGATTCCAAACCGCTTGGAATAAATTTCTGAATTTTTGTAGTAATCTTTCGGATTACTTACCGTAACAAAAAAACCAAATTTGAGGTTTGTAGTGTAAAAAACAAGTGAATAGCGTGGGTTTATTCCAAAATAATTAATTTCGTGGCGTTTGGCCCAATTTTCAAGTTTTATAGTTTGGAAACTGTTACGAATTTTAAAACAAACTCCCGAATTAATCATGCATGATTAATAACTAAGTTAAAAATGTAATTTGATGTCTATAGCATCAAAAACAGACGAATAGCGGCGATTTTTCCAGAGTTATATGATAACTGGACTAGTTCTATGTCTTATAGATTCCAAACCGCTTGGAATAAATTTCTGAATTTTTGTAGTAATCTTTCGGATTACTTACCGTAACAAAAAAACCAAATTTGAGGTTTGTAGTGTAAAAAACAAGTGAATAGCGTGGGTTTATTCCAAAATAATTAATTTCGTGGCGTTTGGCCCAATTTTCAAGTGTTATAGTTTGGAAACTGTTACGAATTTTAAAACAAACTCCCGAATTAATCATGCGTGTTTAATTACTAAGTTAAAAATGTAATTTGGTGTCTATAGCATCAAAAACAGACGAATAGCGGCGATTTTTCCAAAATATGTTGAATGATTGGTAGTACTCGTAGTAGGAGTAAAAGTTTGTTGTCACTTTATTTATTGTATCCAAAATATACATTTAGATAAAAAAATACAAAAAATATCCTATGTATGTATGTAACTCTAACCTAAAATCTTAAATATTTGTATAAAGCTTTGTGGTCATTAAATTAAACTTACATTATAATAATTATTTACACTGATTACTTACTTAAGAAATAAAGTAAATTATTTTGACAAAAAAATACTTATAGAATACATTTGCACCGTGTTTTCTTCTTCGTCCTCTTAGTCTAGTTTTAAACTACAACAGATCACATTAATATCGTATTTGTTAATCATTTTACTGGCATAGAAAAATATATGAATACTCGTATATACAACAATAAAAACCAGGATTGATTAGTATCCAGATTGTCCGCCGCCGCCAGAAGATGGCGCTCCGTATTCACTAGAAGGTGGACTAATTGGTGCCGAAGGCGCACCATATTGACTTTGTGGCACTCCACTCTCAGGATATCCTTCTTGTTTCTGGAAAATTAAATTCGAGTTATTTCCGGGGTTAATATGGTACCTTGCGGCACTCACCTGTGTCTTATAGCGGATGAAGTAGACTTCAGGTTTGCTAGGTTGGGTGGGGGCGGGTGTTGGTATGTGGACCTCAGGCGCCTCCTCCGGTTTCTTCACCAACACATAAACCAAAGTCTTCTCCTCGTTTTGGGGTTGGAGGGGAATGACAGGTGCTGTGGGTGTGGGGGCGGAGGGGGCTTTGATGAAGATGATCTTGTAGTGTTTCTGTGGTGCGGCTACGTGGATGGGCTTCCTAGGAGCGGCGTACTCTTGTTCTGGGGGTGGCACGTGTACGTAGACGTGCTTGTGGACGGTGGGTTGTTGGGGTGGGGCGCCATATTGAGGAGCGGGGGCACCGTAGTTGCTGCTGGGGGCACTCGGGGCGTTGTAGCTGTAACCGGCTTCGGGGCGAGCGTATGCCACCGCTGCCAAAGCAGACATAACCTAGAAATTATGGAAAATTATCCGAGTTAATTAATGATGAATAATTATGATGACATTTTTGGAATCCGACGTTTCTCACTTGTTTTTTTGGGATAGAAACGTCAAACTTTCGATATTGTTTAAAGAAAACAGCACACTAAGCTATAGTAAAAGTTTCATTTGTTTCTTGATATTAGTTTATGAACTATAAGACATAGAAGTTGACACACTTAAGAAAGTATGTAATTGTAGGAAATCCAACGTTATTCACTTGTTTTTTAAGTTACAAATGTCAAATTTTCGATATTGTTCAAAGAAAAGAGCCTACTACGCTGTAGTAAAAGTTTTAATTGATTCTTGATATTAGTTTATGAACTATAAGACATAGAAGTTGACAAACTTAAAAAAGTATGTAATTATAGGAAATCCGACGTTATTCACTTGTTTTTTAAGTTACAAATGTCAAATTTTCGATATTGTTTAAAGAAAAGAGCCTACTACGCTGTAGTAAAAGTTTCATTTGTTTCTTGATATTAGTTTATGAACTATAGGACATTGAAGTTGACAAACTTAAAAAAGTATGTAATTATAGGAAATCCGACGTTATTCACTTGTTTTTTAAGTTACAAATGTCAAATTTTCGATATTGTTTAAAGAAAAGAGCCTACTACGCTGTAGTAAAAGTTTCATTTGTTTCTTGATATTAGTTTATGAACTATAGGACATAGAAGTTGACAAACTTAAAAAAGTATGTAATTATAGGAAATCCGACGTTGTTCACTTGTTTTTTAAGTTACAAATGTCAAATTTTCGATATTGTTTAAAGAAAAGAGCCCACTACGCTGTAGTAAAAGTTTCATTTGTTTCTTGATATTAGTTTATGAACTATAGGACATTGAAGTTGACAAACTTAAAAAAGTATGTAATTATAGGAAATCCGACGTTGTTCACTTGTTTTTTAAGTTACAAATGTCAAATTTTCGATATTGTTTAAAGAAAAGAGCCCACTACGCTGTAGTAAAAGTTTCATTTATTTCTTGATATTAGTTTATGAACTATAGGAGATAGAAATTGACAAACTTAAGAAGTATGTAATTATAGGAAATCCGACGTTATTCACTTGTTTTTTAAGTTACAAATATCAAATTTTCGATATTGTTTAAAGAAAAGAGCCCACTACGCTGTAGTAAAAGTTTCATTTGTTTCTTGATATCAGTTTATGAACTATAGGACGTAGATGTTGACAAACTTAAAAAAGTAGTACATTTTAGAAAAGCTGGTGGTATTCACTTGTTTTTTGGGTTACAAACGTCAAATTTTCGATATTGTTTAATGAAGAGAGTACACTTTGCTAAAGTGAAAGTTTAATTTGTCTCTTGATATTAATTTATGAACTATAGGACATAGAAGTTGACAAACTTAAAAATATTTTGGGAAATTCGGCGTTATTCGCTTGTTCCTTTATAAACTAGGTATGCAATTCCAATTATAAATAATGTAATAATTGTTCAAACATTTGTTCTTATTGTTATTAAAATGATGACTCACGTCTTGTTGCAATAATTATTTTCCAGTGCTTTATTATTCTTGTTGCGTCTTCTTCCGCATACAGTTTAAAGTAGCTATTGCAAAAATTGTATTATAGGGTGTTGCATTATTCAGTTATTCGCGTAGTGGCACCAAACGAAAATTGCAGAATAATTTGTCTACTTTGTAAGTTAATTTAAATTGTAATTGATGTCGTCATATCAAACAACAAAAGCCCTCAACAAGTTGTTATTTATTGACATCAACAATCATTAATATTTAATTATGAATTATTCAACATATGTATATACTTTCTAAATAGATTTCAACCTAAAATTAATTGTACTTGGAATTAATTATCTGTTAGTAAGTAATTTGTTGTGTTATATTAGATTAAGAAAAGTACGTCGGTTTAAGTTGCATAATAGGAAATTACGCCAAGTTTTATCAGTTTTTAGAAACATCGGAAACGATCCACAAGGGGAGAATCGCTGGATTTGTCAAAATATTTTTTAAGTTTAACAACTTCTATGTCCTATAGTTTCTAAACTAATATCAAGAGACCACTGAAACTTTTACTATAGCGTAGTGGGCTCTTATCTTTAAACAATATCGAAAATTTGACATTTGTAACTTAAAAAATAAGTGAATAACGTCGGATTTCCTATAATTACATATTTTTTTAAGTTTGTCAACTTCTATCTCCTATAGTTCATAAACTAATATCCAGAAACAAATGAAACTTTTACTACAGCGTAGTGGGCTCTTATCTTTAAACAATATCGAAAATTTGACATTTGTAACTTAAAAAACAAGTGAATAACGTCGGATTTCCTATAATTAAGATTTTTTTAAGTTTGTCAATTTCTATGTCCTATAGTTTGTAAACTAATATCAAGAAACAAATGAAACTTTTACTATAGCGTAGTGTGTTGTTTTTTTTAAACAATATCGAAAATTTGACGTTTCTATCTCAAAAAACAAGTGAATAACGCTAGATATCCTGATATTAATAATTTTTTTCAGTTTTCAAGTTTTATGTTCTATATTTTTATACGGCCTACTTTGAAAATTCATAACTTTGCACCGGATTTCCGGATTTTCACTCAGAATACAGTTTTGCAAAGCCCATGGCCGACTTTATTAAGAAAAAAATCATCAAGTTTTTATTATAAAAAAAAAAAAATCCACAGTCCCATCCACTAAATCACCAATTTTTCGCACTTTCCAACTGAACTCCCAAAAAAAATATTTGTGTGTACCTACCACAAAAAATTTCATATTGAACTTGGATGGCGCTCTTCGAAACGCACTTAAGTCGCACCAAATAGAACAAACTACCAACTAACTTGGTACCATCCGCATCAAAGTATTTATATCAAAATTAAAATTGTATCGGAAAAACGGTGGGGAGGAATAAATATCTGTTGGTAAAATAAATGCATTTGGGGCCCGACTAACCTGGGGGGGAAGAAGCATTGTACTCGCTCCCCTCTTCTTCGTCTACTAAGTTGCAGTTGTCTATATTAGTAGATCATCATCAAGTCTTACTTTCTTTGAAGATGGGATCATTAAAACATTTATAGGTCGGCGTAGGAATTTTATGTAATAGGTGATTTTTCCCCCCGAAAAAACAAATTATGGAAATTGTTTCTGGCGTTTTGTTTATCGCTTTAACCCAAAGATATATTCATTTACGCGTCGGGTAATAAAATTGATACATAACATGATGATAAGATGCGGAAAGTGTAGAAACTTATTAGGAGAAACTCGTATATTGGAAAATATTTAATAGATTTTTTTACGCTTAAACCACCATTATTATGTAGGAACTAGTGTGCTAATGGAATATTACATTTGACTAAAATCTGACCAGTAGTTCCAAAATTATAACATTTTAAACCTGACATATTGAAAATTATCTTGAAATATGGCAGATAAGTTTAGGTAGGCGAGAAAATATAGTCGAGAACAGTCGGGGAAGTACCGTGAGATTTTCTGAATAACGGCAACATTGCTCTTTGTAAAAATTCTAATTTGACTGAAATTCGACCAGTGGTTCCAAAATTATAACATTTTAAACCTGACATATTGAAAATTATCTTGAAATATGGCAGATAAGTTTAGGTAGGCGAGAAAAAATAATCGAAAACAGTCGGGGAAGTACCGTGGAATTTTCTAAATAACGCCAACTTTGCTCTTTGTAAAAATTCTAATTTGACTGAAATCCGACCAGTGGTTCCAAAATTATAACATTTTAAACCTGACATATTGAAAATTATCTTGAAATATGGCAGATAAGTTTAGGTAGGCGAGAAAAAATAATTTAAAACAGTCGGGGCAGTACCGTGGAATTTTCTGAATAACGGCAACATTGCTCTTTGTAGAAACTCTAATTTGACTGAAATCCGACCAGTGGTTCCAAAATTATAACATTTTAAATCTGACATATTGAAAATTATCTTGAAATATGGCAGATAAGTTTAGGTAGGCGAGAAAAAATAATTTAAAACAGTCGGGGCAGTACCGTGGAATTTTCTGAATAACGGCAACATTGCTCTTTGTAGAAACTCTAATTTGACTGAAATCCGACCAGTGGTTCCAAGATTATAACATTTTAAACCTGACATATTGAAAATTATCTTGAAATATGGCAGATAAGTTTAGGTAGGCGAGAAAATATAGTCGAGAACAGTCGGGGAAGTACCGTGGAATTTTCTGAATAACGCCAACTTTACTCTTTGTAAAAATTCTAATTTGACTGAAATCCGACCAGTGGTTCCAAAATTATAACATTTTAAACCTGACATATTGAAAATTATCTTGAAATATGGCAGATAAGTTTAGCTAGGCGAGAAAATATAGTCGAGAACAGTCGGGGAAGTACCGTGAGATTTTCTGAATAACGGCAACATTGCTCTTTGTAAAAATTCTAATTTGACTGAAATCCGATCAGTGGTTCCAAAATTATAACATTTTAAACCTGACATATTGAAAATTATCTTGAAATATGGCAGATAAGTTTAGGTAGGCGAGAAAAAATAATCGAGAACAGTCGGGGCAGTACCGTGGAATTTTCTGAATAACGGCAACATTGCTCTTTGTAGAAACTCTAATTTGACTGAAATCCGACCAGTGGTTCCAAAATTATAACATTTTAAACCTGACATATTGAAAATTATCTTGAAATATGGCAGATAAGTTTAGGTAGGCGAGAAAAAATAATTTAAAACAGTCGGGGCAGTACCGTGGAATTTTCTGAATAACGGCAACATTGCTCTTTGTAGAAACTCTAATTTGACTGAAATCCGACCAGTGGTTCCAAAATTATAACATTTTAAACCTGACATATTGAAAATTATCTTGAAATATGGCAGATAAGTTTAGCTAGGCGAGAAAATATAGTCGAGAACAGTCGGGGAAGTACCGTGAGATTTTCTGAATAACGGCAACATTGCTCTTTGTAAAAATTCTAATTTGACTGAAATCCGATCAGTGGTTCCAAAATTATAACATTTTAAACCTGACATATTGAAAATTATCTTGAAATATGGCAGATAAGTTTAGGTAGGCGAAAAAAAATAATCGAAAACAGTCGGGGAAGTACCGTGGAGTTTTCTGAATAACGGCAACATTGCTCTTTGTAGAAACTCTAATTTGACTGAAATCCGACCAGTGGTTCCAAAATTATAACATTTTAAACCTGACATATTGAAAATTATCTTGAAATATGGCAGATAAGTTTAGCTAGGCGAGAAAATATAGTCGAGAACAGTCGGGGAAGTACCGTGAGATTTTCTGAATAACGGCAACATTGCTCTTTGTAAAAATTCTAATTTGACTGAAATCCGATCAGTGGTTCCAAAATTATAACATTTTAAACCTGACATATTGAAAATTATCTTGAAATATGGCAGATAAGTTTAGGTAGGCGAAAAAAAATAATCGAAAACAGTCGGGGAAGTACCGTGGAGTTTTCTGAATAACGGCAACATTGCTCTTTGTAGAAACTCTAATTTGACTGAAATCCGACCAGTGGTTCCAAAATTATAACATTTTAAACCTGACATATTGAAAATTATCTTGAAATATGGCAGATAAGTTTAGGTAGGCGAGAAAAAATAATTTAAAACAGTCGGGGAAGTACCGTGGAATTTTCTGAATAACGCCAACTTTGCTCTTTGTAAAAATTCTAATTTGACTGAAATCCGACCAGTGGTTCCAAAATTATTACGTTTTAAGTACGACATTTTGAAAATTACCTCATAATTTTTGCTAGAACTCATTTAAAATTTCTGCAAAATTATATAACAATGATAATGACTGAATGAATGAATGTAGACGAAATTAATGTAAAAACCTACTTTTAATTTTATGCATTTTGCCATCCTAATGACCACGGAAGTATTTAACAGTAAGTTATATCAGTTCAGTTTTAGCCATTTTTTTATTTTTAAGAGCGTAAACTTTATTGTTTTTAGTTATGCTTGAGGAAGATCCTTCCTATTCTAATGTACGAAATAATGCAACACAACACAATTTCTTTATTCAAATTAGTTGGTTATGAAAATGCTTGCCTTAAATTACCTGATGGTTAGAAATTTGCTCTGTTATTGTTTAAATTTTTTTTTGTGAGCTAGGAATTTTTTTATATACTTAATAATGAGCTAAATATAAAGTAAATCTGGATAGCGGTGATAAATTTATTATTATACGAGGCGCAGTTTTTATACGAGGTCTAGTTAAAAAAACTTGTACATTATCAATTAAATAAATCTCCGATGATGATGATGGATAGAAATCGTTCGCGTCTTCCGCATCACATCGAAATGGTGATTTATTGTTAAATAATCGACGATTCAAATGAAAGTAACACAATTGTGTTTTTTGTTCCAATTTCCCACGCGATCTATATAAGTATATTTCTATTGTGGTTTCGTGACGGGACTAAAAGTATACCCAACGAAAACAGTCTTAGACTTAGGTAATGACTTTCATTCCAAATGGTTGCACGTCGTTTAAATTACCTTGAAAAGTAATAGTTAGTATACTCAGTGAAGATGGTATAATTAACGATTTTGGTAGTTTACACAAAATTGTTTGTGTACAAAACAAATTTCGTTGCAAAATTGTTAGAGTTAAGTAAGCTTGAAAAGAAACAAGTTGTAATACCTAGTTTTATCAATCAATTATAGAAAAATAGTCTGTGCTAATATTTTTTTTCTTCATGTAGATTTGCGTCATCTGGATAATTTTGCAATGATGTACCCATCTAGTATTCAATGAAAATTATTCGTAGAAAGAATGCGAGAAATTTAAACTGAATTATTGAATTCCATTAAGATTTCCATCACGTTTTTTAATTGAAAGTTATTACAAAATAAACTGAATATTGTATGTAATTTAAACGAAAATTAGTATTTGTTTGGTAGAAATTTAATTGGTTTGAACCATCAGTAGCGTTCATAATTTGGAAATTGTTTTGGGATTTGTGAAAGAGAAAATTTATTTTATATTTGTTATTGTTAATATGATAATATTTTGAGGTTAAGCCAAGATTTTATAAGGAAAGTGAGTTATAACAACAATTATATCAGGCAATTTTCAAAATGTATTTAAAACGTAATAATTTTGGAACCACTGGTTGGATTTCAGTCAAATTAGAATTTTTACAAAGAGCAATGTTGCTGTTATTCAGAAAATTCCACGGTACTTCCCCGACTGTTTTCGATTATTTTTTTTCGCCTACCTAAACTTATCTGCCATATTTCAAGATTATTTTCAATAAGTCAGGTTTAAAATGTTATAATTTTGGAACCACTGGTCGGATTTCAGTCAAATTAGAATTTTTACAAAGAGCAATGTTGCTGTTATTCAGAAAATTCCATGGTACTTCCCCGACTGTTTTCGATTATTTTTTTTCGCCTACCTAAACTTATCTGCCATATTTCAAGATTATTTTCAATAAGTCAGGTTTAAAATGTTATAATTTTGGAACCACTGGTCGGATTTCAGTCAAATTAGAATTTTTACAAAGAGCAATGTTGCTGTTATTCAGAAAATTCCATGGTACTTCCCCGACTGTTTTCGATTATTTTTTTTCGCCTACCTAAACTTATCTGCCATATTTCAAGATTATTTTCAATAAGTCAGGTTTAAAATGTTATAATTTTGGAACCACTGGTCGGATTTCAGTCAAATTAGAATTTTTACAAAGAGCAATGTTGCTGTTATTCAGAAAATTCCATGGTACTTCCCCGACTGTTTTCGATTATTTTTTTTCGCCTACCTAAACTTATCTGCCATATTTCAAGATTATTTTCAATAAGTCAGGTTTAAAATGTTATAATTTTGGAACCACTGGTCGGATTTCAGTCAAATTAGAATTTTTACAAAGAGCAATGTTGCTGTTATTCAGAAAATTCCATGGTACTACCCCGACTGTTTTCGATTATTTTTTTTCGCCTACCTAAACTTATCTGCCATATTTCAAGATTATTTTCAATAAGTCAGGTTTAAAATGTTATAATTTTGGAACCACTGGTCGGATTTCAGTCAAATTAGAATTTTTACAAAGAGCAATGTTGCTGTTATTCAGAAAATTCCACGGTACTTCCCCGACTGTTTTCGATTATTTTTTTTCGCCTACCTAAACTTATCTGCCATATTTCAAGATTATTTTCAATAAGTCAGGTTTAAAATGTTATAATTTTGGAACCACTGGTCGGATTTCAGTCAAATTAGAATTTTTACAAAGAGCAATGTTGCTGTTATTCAGAAAATTCCATGGTACTTCCCCGACTGTTTTCGATTATTTTTTTTCGCCTACCTAAACTTATCTGCCATATTTCAAGATTATTTTCAATAAGTCAGGTTTAAAATGTTATAATTTTGGAACCACTGGTCGGATTTCAGTCAAATTAGAATTTTTACAAAGAGCAATGTTGCTGTTATTCAGAAAATTCCATGGTACTTCCCCGACTGTTTTCGATTATTTTTTTTCGCCTACCTAAACTTATCTGCCATATTTCAAAATTATTTTCAATAAGTCAGGTTTAAAATGTTATAATTTTGGAACCACTGGTCGGATTTCAGTCAAATTAGAATTTTTACAAAGAGCAATGTTGCCGTTATTCAGAAAACTCCACGGTACTTCCCCGACTGTTTTCGATTATTTTTTTTCGCCTACCTAAACTTATCTGCCATATTTCAAGATTATTTTCAATAAGTCAGGTTTAAAATGTTATAATTTTGGAACCACTGGTCGGATTTCAGTCAAATTAGAATTTTTACAAAGAGCAATGTTGCTGTTATTCAGAAAATTCCACGGTACTTCCCCGACTGTTTTCGATTATTTTTTTTCGCCTACCTAAACTTATCTGCCATATTTCAAGATTATTTTCAATAAGTCAGGTTTAAAATGTTATAATTTTGGAACCACTGGTCGGATTTCAGTCAAATTAGAATTTTTACAAAGAGCAATGTTGCTGTTATTCAGAAAATTCCATGGTACTTCCCCGACTGTTTTCGATTATTTTTTTTCGCCTACCTAAACTTATCTGCCATATTTCAAGATTATTTTCAATAAGTCAGGTTTAAAATGTTATAATTTTGGAACCACTGGTCGGATTTCAGTCAAATTAGAATTTTTACAAAGAGCAATGTTGCTGTTATTCAGAAAATTCCACGGTACTTCCCCGACTGTTTTCGATTATTTTTTTTCGCCTACCTAAACTTATCTGCCATATTTCAAGATTATTTTCAATAAGTCAGGTTTAAAATGTTATAATTTTGGAACCACTGGTCGGATTTCAGTCAAATTAGAATTTTTACAAAGAGCAATGTTGCTGTTATTCAGAAAATTCCATGGTACTTCCCCGACTGTTTTCGATTATTTTTTTTCGCCTACCTAAACTTATCTGCCATATTTCAAGATTATTTTCAATAAGTCAGGTTTAAAATGTTATAATTTTGGAACCACTGGTCGGATTTCAGTCAAATTAGAATTTTTACAAAGAGCAATGTTGCTGTTATTCAGAAAATTCCACGGTACTTCCCCGACTGTTTTCGATTATTTTTTTTCGCCTACCTAAACTTATCTGCCATATTTCAAGATTATTTTCAATAAGTCAGGTTTAAAATGTTATAATTTTGGAACCACTGGTCGGATTTCAGTCAAATTAGAATTTTTACAAAGAGCAATGTTGCTGTTATTCAGAAAATTCCATGGTACTTCCCCGACTGTTTTCGATTATTTTTTTTCGCCTACCTAAACTTATCTGCCATATTTCAAAATTGTTTTCAATAAGTCAGGTTTAAAATGTTATAATTTTGGAACCACTGGTCGGATTTCAGTCAAATTAGAATTTTTACAAAGAGCAATGTTGCTGTTATTCAGAAAATTCCACGGTACTTCCCCGACTGTTTTCGATTATTTTTTTTCGCCTACTTAAACTTATCTGCCATATTTCAAGATTATTTTCAATAAGTCAGGTTTAAAATGTTATAATTTTGGAACCACTGGTCGGATTTCAGTCAAATTAGAATTTTTACAAAGAGCAATGTTGCTGTTATTCAGAAAATTCCACGGTACTTCCCCGACTGTTTTCGATTATTTTTTTTCGCCTACCTAAACTTATCTGCCATATTTCAAAATTATTTTCAATAAGTCAGGTTTAAAATGTTATAATTTTGGAACCACTGGTCGGATTTCAGTCAAATTAGAATTTTTACAAAGAGCAATGTTGCCGTTATTCAGAAAACTCCACGGTACTTCCCCGACTGTTTTCGATTATTTTTTTTCGCCTACTTAAACTTATCTGCCATATTTCAAGATTATTTTCAATAAGTCAGGTTTAAAATGTTATAATTTTGGAACCACTGGTCGGATTTCAGTCAAATTAGAATTTTTACAAAGAGCAATGTTGCTGTTATTCAGAAAATTCCACGGTACTTCCCCGACTGTTTTCGATTATTTTTTCTCGCCTACCTAAACTTATCTGCCATATTTCTAAATCATTTTCAATAAGTCAGGTTTAAAATAAAAAATCACAGCTTTGGAACCACTGGTTGGATTTTGGTCAAATTTACTTTGTTGCAAAGGCAAATGTTTGTTTTAACCAAAAAAAATTCTTGTTAGGGATTTTATGCATATTTCAAGTCGTCAAAGTTCAGTTCGCAAAAAATAAGCATAATTTTCTAGTGACTGTTTTAAAAAATCACAGTTTAGGAACCACTGGTCAGATTTTAGTAATTTCAGTCATTTTGCACATCAAAATTATTCCTCGATAATTAATTCCATACTTACACAATGCCAATGCTAATGATAATCGAGAAATTCCACATCTTTCCGCCCAAACCAAAATTTTCGAAATTCCTCCACATGAATCACCACAACGCCATTAAATCAACATTAACCACCATTCGTAAATTCGCAAACTGTTCAGTTAGTCTCCTAAACCATTTAAGGCAACATCATGTCGTGCCCTAACACAGTAAGTACTTAGTGAAGTGAACTAGTCTAGCCATGACGCAATTTTTTGTTTTAGTACCTCACGTTGGTTATAGTTTTGCTATTTTGCATTATTAAAACCACTTTAGGTCACTTTTCCAATCCGATTTTCCAAAGAGTGTTCAATCGAGATCCATCAACTAGCCTAGCGGAAGCCTTTCTTGGAAGTCAACATCACCACCACCACCACCAGCACAACCAAGAGCACCAAGAGCAGAACTTCTACCATATTCCAGTGGCAATCCCCGAAGACTACCAGGAAGAAGTTGAACCAGTTGTAGTGGAAGAACCTCAAGAAACCGTAACTGAAACCAACCAAAACTCCTACCAAGGATTCAACTTGTTGCCTTTCTACGAAAAAACAGCTCAGTTCAACTCGGCACAGCCACATGAAGAACTTGTGGTGGTACCAGAAGGTTACAACCAGTTTCGACTGCTACCTTACTACGAATTGCTAACTAAATTCTCAGAAAAAGTCCCTACAAGCCAGGAAATCATCGTGGAGGAGGAGCAGGAGGTGTCACAACCTTACTCAGGCTTCAAACTACTCCCCTTCTACACCTCCCCTGGAAAATTCCGCGAGGTTACCGCACCCTTCACCTCCAACCTCCAACCAGCACACATCTCCACCTTCAAACTACTACCAACCTACGAACTCCAACCCTTCAAGGACAAGGAAACCTTAAGCACCTCCAGACCAATTCTTCAACCCACTCCAGTTTTTTCACAGTTCAAATTGCTGCCAGATTTCGAACGTTATGAACAATTTAATCCAGCCCAGCAAACCTTCACAGGACAAGTAATTCCAGGTAGGAAAGTTTTGATTGGTATCAGGAAAAAACAGAGGAAGATCGTGGATTTGGCTAGGAATGATGTGGAGACTGTTGAGGATTTCAATAGGAATAATTTTGGGCAACGAATTGGGGGGTTTAGGAATGTGGGGGAGATTCCATTGGAGCCACATGGGGTCTTTGATGCCAGTCCGAGGGTGGTGACGGATTCTTATGGAACCCTTGTGAGGAAATTTTAGTTTAAATCGTAGATGTCTAAGTAGTTGTAATATTTATAATAATTTTTAGTTATCGTAATAATAATAAATGTGTTAATTAATTTTTCATCTGGAGTTGAAATTTTTTGCCTTCCAAGAAACCTAATTTCACGAAAATCCGACCAGCGGTTCTAAAACTACAAAATTTTAAAACAGTCGCTTAGTGTTTAGATATTTTTTGCCAGTTTAGGGCCCCGAAAATCGCAGAAAATAATAAAATAAACTCATGGTGATTTTTTTCTAAATAAAACAGACATTTAGCTTTCAAACAAACGTAATTTCACGAAAATCCGATGAGCGGTTCTAAAACTACAAATTTTTAAAACAGTCACTTGGAGTTTGCTGTTTTTTTTTAAATACGCATTTTGATGTCTCAAAAATCATAGAAAACATTGAAATAATAAGCGCTTGGCGAATTTTTTCCTAAATAAAACAATCATTTACCTTTCGAAAAAACTAAATTTCACAAAAATCGTTCAAGCAGTTCCACCGGAAAAAAAATCATAATTCTTCCATAACCCAAATAAAACTAACAATTCTTCAACATTTCATCTTTTATTAAACGAACCAACAAATAAATACTCTTAGTCTAAATCGCTTAACCTCAAACCTCAAATCCTCCTCACATTAACCTCATCCCCAGCCATAATCAACTTGTGCAGGCTCACAGCATCCTCAATCATCTTGGATTCCTCTTCATTAAGGCTGCGACCGGCTCTGAAACTGCTCTCAGTGGCGGTAGATGGCACCCCGTACGCTGTAGACGTCACAACAGGTGGACCATACTGAACTGGTATAGCAGTGGTACCAAGTCCTAAAGCACCTGACGCGATTAAGTCAATCTGGGGGAAGATTAAATTGAGGAAGAGCGAAGCGGAGCTGTTGGGATCGGCGCTGGTGGGGATGAAATTCAGGATCCAAGCACCAAAACGAACAGCTAGGTCTAAGGACTTGCGAAGTAGGATTAGGTTTTCTGTAGTGTAGATGGAGCGGACGAAGGTGATGAGCCGCAGTTTGACGTCGAATATCTCGAGGAGGGTTTGCAGTTTTTGAGTTAGAGTGTTAACGATTAACGTTGAGATGTTGGCTGCAAAATCTAGAGTTGGTCCGTTGGTTTCTTCAGTTTGGTCGACAACGCTGATGCCTGATGCGGGGTAAAGTTGGCAGGATGCGAGGGTTAAAGTGCTGAGCACTAGAAAAATCTGCGCAAAAATTACGATGTGGAATCACACTTACTCAAAATATAATAAAAATCTACTTACAGTGTACATTTTCATCTTTGGGCACTTTTTTGACTAGTTCCAAGTTTTTTCAATTGAAGACTGAGCTCAAATGAAAGGTACTAACACTTTTAACTATTTAAATTGGCTATTGACTTAATGACACGCCAGTTTCTAATGATAATTAAATTACACTTAACGTACAATTCTTATAGTGACTGGTTTGGAATTTTGCAATGTCAACCCAAAAAACTTGATTTTATTGTTTTTTTCGGTGAGTGTAAACTAAACTTTAGGAAATTTTTCGGGTTTTTTGGCTGGTTTTTTCATCACCTTCTAACTTAACGCGGTTTTTTTTTGGTTACTACTTTTCTATAATTTGGAAAGTACTGGTGATATTGTAAAGCGGAATAATTTTTTTCATTTACAAAAAAGCAACAACTATCTTATTTCTTTGTAATAAAACAAACCGGAAGAAAATCCGACAATTTTTCGAAATTTTTACGGACCTAGAACCCGAAATTCCATTAAAACTGGCTAAATTTTCATTCTGGTGCTATTCTTTTGTTTTTTGGGATCTTCACCGGTAAGTTTCAGTTTTTTTTTAATAAAGAATTTGTTGTTAGTATACAGTAAATAATTTTAAGCACTAGTTATAATAACTTAGAAACTATAGCACTTAGTACTCGAAATTCGATAAAAACTAACGGCATTAAATTCTGTTGCTATTCGTTTGTTTTTTGGGATATCGCCACGAAATTTTCAGGTTTTTTAGTCAAATACGTATGGCTTTTGGTTTTGGTGAAAAAATCTAAACTCTAGTGTCACTATTTTACTAACTAAAGCACTTAGAACCCGATATTCGATAAAACTAAGGTCATTTTCATTGTGTCGCTATTCGTTTGTTTTTTTAGATATCGCCACGAAATTTTCAGGTTTTTTAGTCAAATACGTATGGCTTTTGGCTTTAGTGAAAAAATCTAAACTCTAATGTCAATATTTTACTAACTATAGCACGTAGAACTCAAAATTCGATAAAAACTAAGGTCATTTTCATTGTCTCGCTAATTGTTTGTTTTTTTAGATATTGCCACGAAATTTTCAGGTTTTTTAATCAACTACGTATGACTTTTGGTTTTGGTGAAAAAATCTAAACTCTAGTGTCACTATTTTACTAACTAAAGCACTTAGAACCCGATATTCGATAAAACTAAGGTCATTTTCATTGCGTCGCTATTCGTTTGTTTTTTTAGATATCGCCACGAAATTTTCAGGTTTTTTAATCAACTACGTATGACTTTTGGTTTTGGTGAAAAAATCTAAACTCTAGTGTCACTATTTTACTAACTAAAGCACTTAGAACCCGATATTCGATAAAACTAAGGTCATTTTCATTGCGTCGCTATTCGTTTGTTTTTTTAGATATCGCCACGAAATTTTCAGGTTTTTTAGTCAAATACGTATGGCTTTTGGTTTTGGTGAAAAAATCTAAACTCTAGTGTCACTATTTTACTAACTAAAGCACTTAGAACCCGATATTCGATAAAACTAAGGTCATTTTCATTGTGTCGCTATTCGTTTGTTTTTTTAGATATCGCCACGAAATTTTCAGGTTTTTTAGTCAAATACGTATGGCTTTTGGCTTTAGTGAAAAAATCTAAACTCTAATGTCAATATTTTACTAACTATAGCACGTAGAACTCAAAATTCGATAAAAACTAAGGTCATTTTCATTGTCTCGCTAATTGTTTGTTTTTTTAGATATTGCCACGAAATTTTCAGGTTTTTTAATCAACTACGTATGACTTTTGGTTTTGGTGAAAAAATCTAAACTCTAGTGTTACTATTTTACTAACTATACCACTTAGAACCCAAAATTCGATAAAAATTAAAGTGATTTTTATTCTGTCGCTATTCGTTTGTTTTTTGAGATATCGTCTGGTAAATTTCAGCTTTCTTTGAAGGAAATAATGACTTTTGACTTTGGTAAAAAAAATCTAAACACTAGTGTTGCTAGTTTACAAACTATAGCGCTTAGAACCCGAAATTCTATAAAAATGAAGGTGATTTTTATTCTGTCGATATTCGTTTGTTTTTTGAGATATCGCCTTGTAAATTTCAGTTTTATTTGAAGGAAATAATGGCTTTTGAGTTTCGTAAAAAAATCTAAACACTAGTGTCACTAGTTTACAAACTATAGCACTTAGAACCCGAAATTCGATAAAAATCAAGGTGATTTTTATTCCGTCGTTATTCGTTTGTTTTTTGGGATATCGCCACGAATTTTTCAGGTTTTTTTAAGGAAAATATGACTCTAGGCTTTAGTAAGCCTTAGTGGCAATAATTTACAAACTACAACACTTAGAACTCGAAATTCTATAAAAACTAATGAAATTTCTATTATTATGCTATTCATTTGTTTAATTCAGAGAGATTTCAACGTTTTTTTACATACTAAACGAACCAGAAAAACATGCCATTTAAATTGATTTTATTTTCAAACAAAAACCCGTTCATTTAATTAAGAACATAGTTAAAACAATTTATAATAGATTTAATTAATTATTCCAAATGAATTCCCCTTCACTCCGCGCTATACCAAAATTAATTACTCGTTTTATTTCATAATGCTGTTTTTTTTTCTGTTCTCATGTCTTTCACCAAATAAAACACATCATTATGTTTCATTGTAATATTTAAATTATTAAATCATATTTACACATGTAATAATTATGCAGGCATAGCTATTGCTAATTCTAAACCTATTATTACATGTGTGGGTATATGAAACTCTATGAAGTATGTACTAAAATGTAGATATCTATATAATAATAATTTTAGTGTCTAGGTTTTGTTTCGATGTTATAATAATGTAATGATGCTCTTCTATAGCACGATTACAAAATGATAGTGTTAGTTATTGTGGTGTTGATGAATAGGAGGAAAAAATCCTTTCTATTGATTGTGCTCTACTTTTTCCTTTTATTGTTGTTAATGCGCTAATTACGTTTGCTAATTTTGTTAATGATTCAATGAAATTGGTAGAAAAGTGCATTTTACAGTAAATTTGACTTAAATCTGACTAGTGGTTCCAAAATTATAACATTTTAAACCTGACATATTGAAAATGATCTTGAAATATGGCAGATAAGTTTAGGTAGGCGAGAAAAAACAATCGAAAACAGTCGGGGAAGTACCGTAGAATTTTCTGAATAACGACAGCATTGCTCTTTGTAAAAATTGTAATTTGACTGAAATCCGACCAGTAGTTCCAAAATTATAACATTTTAAACCTGACATATTGAAAATGATTTTGAAATATGTCAGATAAGTTTAGGTAGGCGAGAAAAAATAATCTAAAACAGTTGGGGAAGTACCGTGGGATTTTTTAAATATCGGTAACATTGCTCTTTGTAAAAATTCTAATTTGACTGAAATCCGACCAGTGGTTCCAAAATTATTACATTTTAAACCTGACTTATTGAAAATGATTTTGAAATATGGCAGATAAATTTAGGTAGGCGAGAAAAAATAATCGAAAACAGTCGGGGAAGTACCGTGGGATTTTCTGAATAACGGCAACATTGCTCTTTGTAAAAATTCTAATTTGACTGAAATCCGACCAGTGGTTCCAAAATTTTTAAAAACTGTCGCTTAAAAATTATGTCATTTTTTTAAGTTGTACTTTGACGTCAGTGAAAACGCATAAAACCGCGAGATATAAACAGTTTAATTTTTTTCAGAATAAAACCAACATTCAGCTTTGCAACAAAGTAAATTTGACTAAAATCCGACCAGTGGTTCCAAAACTGTGATTTTTTAAAAACTGTCGCTTAAAATTATGTCATTTTTAAGTTGTACTTTGACGTCACTAAAAACGCATAAAACCACCAGATATAAACGGTTTAATTTTTTTCAGAATAAAACCAACATTCAGCTTTGCAACAAAGTAAATTTGACCAAAATCCGACCAGTGGTTCCAAAATTTTAACATTTTAAAAGCTGTACAACACAATTTTCTGTTAGTACAAATTTCCTGGTTTAAAGCGTCACAGTTTTGGAACCGCTGAGCGGATTTTAGAAAAACTTCCGGTTTTACACAAAGCAATATTGGAATTATTAAAATAGGAACCCTAACCTCACTTTTAAGTTAGGTTAGATAGGCGATAATTTCCAGACGAAAAAGCAGCCAAAATCGTGGGGTGACTGTTTTAAAAAATTGTAAATTTGGAACCGCTGAACGGATTTTGATAAAATTTGCGTTTTTGTATAGAGAAATGTTGCCGTAAACATGAAAAAAATCGCCAACAGTATGGAAGTTAGTTTAGAGTATTTGTGGGTGATTGAAAGACGAACTAAATTTTTTGATCAAATTTCTACATCGTGCACTTTGAAAATTCGTAACTCTACATTGAATTTCCGGATTTTCACTTAGAATACAGTTTTGTAAAGCTCAATGTTGACTGTATTAAGAAAAAAATCATCAATATAGTGGAAGATAGTTTAGATGCTTTTTTGGCCGTTTGGACAAAACTAGAATTCCGGATACATTTTCTATATTTTGCACTTTCAAAATTCGTAACTCTGCACCGGATTTCCGGATTTTCACTTAGGATACAGTTTTGTACAGCTCAATGTTGAGTGTATTAAGAAAAAAATCATCAATACAGTGGAAGATAGTTTAGATGCTTTTTTGGTCGTGTGGACAAAACTAGAATTCCGGATACATTTTCTATATTTTGCACTTTCAAAATTCGTAACTCTGCACCGGATTTCCGGATTTTCACTTAGGATACAGTTTTGTACAGCTCAATGTTGAGTGTATTAAGAAAAAAATCATCAATACAGTGGAAGATAGTTTAGATGATTTTTTGGTCGTTTGAAAAAACTAGAATTCCGGATACATTTTCTATATGGTGAATTTTGAAAATTCGTAACTCTACACCGAATTTCCGGATTTTCACTTAGAATACATTTTTGTAAAGCTCAATGTTGACTGTATTAAGAAAAAAATCATCAATATAGTGAAAGATAGTTTAGATGCTTTTTTGGTCGTGTGGACAAAACTAGAATTCCGGGTACATTTTCTATATGGTGCATTTTGAAAATTCGTAGCTCTACACCGGATTTCCGGATTTTCACTTAGAATACAGTTTTGTAAAGCTCAATGTTGACTGTATTAAGAAAAAAATCATCAATATAGTGGAAGATAGTTTAGATGCTTTTTTGGTCGTGTGGACAAAACTAGAATTCCGGATACATTTTCTATATGGTGAATTTTGAAAATTCGTAACTCTACATTGAATTTCCGGATTTTCACTTAGAATACAGTTTTGTAAAGCTCAATGTTGACTGTATTAAGAAAAAAATCATCAATATAGTGGAAGATAGTTTAGATGCTTTTTTGGTCGTGTGGACAAAACTAGAATTCCGGATACATTTTCTATATGGTGAATTTTGAAAATTCGTAACTCTACATTGAATTTCCGGATTTTCACTTAGAATACAGTTTTGTAAAGCTCAATGTTGACTGTATTAAGACAAAAATCATCAATATAGTGGAATATAGTTTAGATGCTTTTTTGGCCGTTTGAAAAAAACTAGAATTCCGGATACATTTTCTATATGGTGCATTTTGAAAATTCGTAACTCTATACCGGATTTCCGGATTTTCACTTAGAATACAGTTTTGTAAAGCTAATACTGTAGAAGTTAGTTTAGAGTATTATTGTCGAAAATTCCTATTAAACCTCCAGCTGTGCCACATAAATGAAAACTTATTAACCATCAAGTAACATTTCCATCGAAGAATGACCACCTTTCAAAAAAATTTGCATTACTAATGGTTGTCCTAGTAACCATCGAGTGCACTCATCTTGATGTATGTACACTTTACAAGTAATATTATGTTAGATTACGTAATAACAAAGTTGTTGCGAAATTTTAATCTGTACCATAGTTTATACCTTCACCAAACAACAGGATGTAATATAAAGATTTTTCTTTTCAGTCGAATCTCCAATGGAATGCACATTATTGATGGTATGACGTAACAACATGCACAACTAAAATAAGATGATGTAGGTAAGTCTAAATAAGTTTCGTGACAAATTAATTGAATTATTGGCACATAACCGCGAATAAAAAATAAAACCACAACAAAAGACTGAAGAATCGATTTCTTCATCTTCAACACTTCCATGTAGACAGTAAGGCTACTGTAGGTACTAACTATACTAAGTCCATTACACAATAAATTAATATTTATTTTTTTTAGACAACTTTCTTTCTATTCAAACAAATTTATTTAATTACTAAGCGAGTAGATGCTAATCAAATCCTTTCTTCCCAATTAAAAATTATTGGCGACTGTACTGTATAGTGTATAGTGTACACTCACTGTCCATTAGCGTGCTAATTGAACTGAAAGCTTAGACTCAAACACTCAAGGGAAGTTCCTTGTTTTGGTTATTGTTGTTATTTTACATAGTTTTCAGTGGTTTGGGGTTTGGGGAATAAAACTACGACGTCATAGCTATGACGACGCCGTTTCGACTAGCCGTCCAGGCGCCGTTCTTTGGTTGGGAGTTTACAAAGAACCGGAGGGGATCCGTCAATTTGTAGTGGCAATTTTTGACCTTACTCTATTTTATAACATTAATTGCGTGATTAATTCGAGGAAAAGTTGCAAATTTAGCAGGAAAAAATCTGGATTTCAGTTTTTTGGCACTCTAACTGTCATAAAAAATCGAAAAATGATCCAAATTTATTTCCGTTTGATTTTTTTGAGGAAATAAAGACAGTTTTACTAGAAACCTCAAACGCGATGAAAATTGGTTCAAAATCCTGGATTTTATGCCCGATTTTAGCGTCTAACTTCTAGATTTCAGTTTTTTGGCACTCAAACTGTCATAAAAAATCGAAAAATAATCCAAATTTAGTTCCGTTTGATTTTTTAGAGGAAATAAAGACAGTTTTACCAGAAACTTTAAACGCGATGAAAATTGGTTAAAAATTCTGCATTTTATGCCCGGTTTTAGCGTCTAACTTCTAAATTTCCGTTTTTTTGGCACTCAAACTGTTATAAAAAATGTAAAAATGATCCAAATTTAGTTCCGTTTGATTTTTTAGAGAAAATAAAGACAGTTTTACTAGAAACTTCAAACGCGATGAAAATTGGTTAAAAATTCTGGATTTTATGCCCGATTTTAGCGTCTAACTTCTAGATTTCCGTTTTTTGGCACTCAAACTGGCATAAAAAATCGAAAATTGATCCAAATTTATTTCCGCTTGATTTTTTAGAGAAAATAAAGACAGTTTTACTAGAAACTTCAAACGCGATGAAAATTGGTTAAAAATTCTGCATTTTATGCCCGATTTTAGCTTCTAACTTCTAGATTTCAGTTTTTTGGCACTCAAACTGTCATAAAAAATCGAAAATTGATCCAAATTTATTTCCGCTTGATTTTTTAGAGAAAATAAAGACAGTTTTACTAGAAACTTCAAACGCGACGAAAATTGGTTAAAAATTCTGCATATTATGCCCGATTTTAGCGTCTAACTTCTAAATTTCAGTTTTTTGGCACTCAAACTGTCATAAAAACTCGAAAAATGATCCAAATTTAGTTCTGTTTGATTTTTTAGAGAAAAGAAAGACAGTTTTACTAGAAACTTCAAACGCGATGAAAATTGGTTGAAAATCCTGGATTTTATGCCCGATTTTAGCGTCTAACTTCTATATTTCAGTTTTTTGGCACTCAAACTGTCATAAAAAATCGAAAAATAATCCAAATTTAGTTCCGTTTGATTTTTTGGAGGAAATAAAGACAGTTTTACCAGAAACTTCAAACGCGATGAAAATTGGTTAAAAATTCTGCATTTTGTGCCCGGTTTTAGCGTCTAACTTCTAAATTTCCGTTTTTTGGCACTCAAACTGTCATAAAAAATGTAAAAATGATCCAAATTTAGTTCCGTTTGATTTTTTATAGAAAATAAAGATAGTTTTACTAGAAACTTCTAACGGGATGAAAATTGGTTAAAAATTCAGACAGAAACAAAGCAACAATTCGTACAGTTCAATTTTTCCAATAAATTCCAATACAAAACAGGGTCACAGGAGGCTGGAAGGATTGTATATGTATGTAACTTGTGACTAGAATAATATCCCTCTGTCCTCCCTCAACCCTAACCCCCCCCCGTTTTTCCCAAGAAAATTTTTTGAATGATGGACGTGACAAAAATAACGGAACTGTTTTTGTTGCGAGAGGATTTTCATTTCAAGGACTGTGCGCGCGTGGGAGAGACAAGACAAGGACTGGGTGGTTGGATATGCGGCAGAGGTTGGTGAAAAACCGCCCCCTCTGCTGCCGCCGCCGCCAGCATGATTATATAAATGCGGGTAACTGGCAGGGTGGCGGTGCAGTTTATCTGGTGGTTTTGTTGCGTAATTTAGTGCAAAAGTTACAATTATTTTCCTGTGGTAAGTACTTCAGATATAGTTAAGGACTAAAGCTCGGTTTATACTTACTTAATTAATTTTTAAAGAGAATTATCTCGAAAATCATTATGTGGATTTTTGAACGCGCCAAAAAATTTTTAAACTAACTTTCACGAGTTTTAGGATTTTTTTCCTAATAAACTCATCTTGAAGCTTTGCAAAACTGTACTTTGTGTAAAAATCTGGAAATCCGGTGAGAAGTTACGATTTTTTAAAGAGAACATCTCGGAAATGTACAAAAATTTTTAATGGAGTTTTGAACGCCCTAAAAATGTTCTATACTAACTTCCACGAGTTTCATGATTTTTTCCCTAATAAACTCATCTTTAAGCTTTGCAAAACTGTACTTTATGTAAAAATCCGGAGCTCCGGTGAGAAGTTACGATTTTTTAAAGAGCACCATCTCGGAAATGTACAAAAATCTTTAATGGAGTTTTGAACTTCTCAGAAATATTCTATACTAACTTCCACGAGTTTCATGATTTTTTTCCTAATAAACTCATCTTTAAGCTTTGCAAAACTGTACTTTGTGTAAAAATCCGACAATCCGGTGAGAAGTTACGATTTTTTAAAGAGAACCATCTCGGATATGTGTAAAATTTACTAAAGCCCGATTTATGCACTTCAAGTTAACTTAAGCTGTCTTATCGTTAGTTTCTCGTAGATTTTTTTGAAGAAACATGTTTGGACGCTCAGTTTTCCCCTTGGTACTCCTCACCTTAGGCCTTATAGTGATTTTGGACGAATGCGAGTCTCGCTATCTGCCCACAAGATCCAACACTGATCGCATTGAAAAATTGCGAGAATTAATAAAAGAAGTGAGTACCTACTTAGATTGTTTAAGGTATCTATCTATAATATTTTTTTCCTTATGTTACGAAACAAACAATCGTGATTCAATTATTTTATTTTAGTTACACGATAAATATTATATTCTATATTCCAACGCGCTCTTTGATTGTTTGTTTTATTTATTTTTTATTTGTATCGCCGTGGTGTGCCTTTAATAGTTGAAACAGTTGAAGGATGTGACGACATCATGGACATAACACAATTCAACTGTCTACTTTCACTCTTGTTCTTCTGCCCAGACGTGGCCTTCTGTTTTGTGTTCTGATCTAATTATGCCACTAGGTGATTTTCTTATGCTGTTTTATGTTATACAGGGTGCCAAAGTAGTTTACAATTGAAAAATAAATATATGTATGTAGTTACATTTGAACTATTTTGTGGTTGAAAAATAACCGTGGTGGAGTTGTAGAGAGGAAGGGTCGTTTGCACCACTAAAAAATCGAAAAATGATCCAAATTTATTTCCGTTTGAATTTTTAGAGAAAATAAAGAGAGTTTTACTATAAACTTCAAACGCGATGAAAATTGGTTAAATGTTCTGGATTTTATGCCCGATTTTAGCTCCTAACTTTAAATTTTAGTTTTTTGGCACTCAAACTGTCATAAAACTCGAAAAATGATCCAAATTTAGTTCCGTTTGATTTTTTAGAGAAAATAAAGACAGTTTTACTAGAAATCTCAAACGCGATGAAAATTGGTTAAAAGTCTGGATTTTATGCCCGATTTTAGCGTCTAACTTCTAGATTTCCGTTTTTTGGCACTCAAACTGTCATAAAAAATCGAAAAATGATTCAAATTTAGTTCCGTTTGATTTTTTAGAGAAAATAAAGACAGTTTTACTAGAAACTTTGAACTCGACGAAAATTGGTTTAAAATTCTGGATTTTATGCCCGATTTTAGCGTCTAACTTCTAGATTTCCGTTTTTTGGCACTCAAACTGTCATAAAAACTCGAAAAATGATCCAAATTTATTTCTGTTTGATTTTTTAGATAAAATAAAGACAGTTTTACTAGAAACTTCAAACGCGACGAAAATTGGTTAAAAATTCTGCATTTTATGCCCGATTTTAGCTTCTAACTTCTAGATTTCAGTTTTTTGGCACTCAAACTGTCATAAAAAATCGAAAATTGATCCAAATTTATTTCCGCTTGATTTTTTAGAGAAAATAAAGACAGTTTTACTAGAAACTTCAAACGCGACGAAAATTGGTTAAAAATTCTGCATTTTATGCCCGATTTTAGCGTCTAACTTTTAGATTTCCGTTTTTTGGCACTCAAACCGTCATAAAAACTCGAAAAATGATCCAAATTTAGTTCCGTTTGATTTTTTAGAGTAACTAAAGACAGTTTTACTATAAACTTCAAACGCGATGAAAATTGGTTAAAAATTCTGGATTTTATGCCCGATTTTACTGTTTAACTTTAGATTTCAGTTTTTTGGGCACTCAAACTGTCATAAAAAATCGAAAAATGATTCAAATTTAGTTCCGTTTGATTTTTTATAGAAAATAAAGACAGTTTTACTAGAAATCACAAACGCGATGAAAATTGGTTAAAAATTCTGGATTTTATGCCCGATTTTAGCTCCTAACTTTAGATTTTAGTTTTTTGGCACTCAAACTGTCATAAAAAATGTAAAAATGATCCAAATTTAGTTCCGTTTGATTTTTTAGAGAAAATAAAGACAGTTTTACTATAAACTTCAAACGCGATGAAAATTGGTTAAAAATTCTGGATTTTATGCCCGATTTTACTGTTTAACTTTAGATTTCAGTTTTCTGGCACTCAAACTGTCATAAAAACTCGAATAACGATTCAATTTTGTTTTGGTTTGATTCTTTAGACTAAATTAGGATACAGTCTTCTAGATTTCAGTTATTATCTATCGGCACCCTGTATAATTTCCAATTTTTCCCCGATTTCTTCACGCTTGGTTTGTTCAGTTTGAAAACTTGTTTACGTTTGAAAATAAAACGAAAAAAAAAACCAAACTCCAATTCCAATTAAATTCCTGGTTCTATTTATAGTACAGCGGCTTATACGATGTGATGTAATCGATGAAATGCGCTTCTTCATTTGGAACTTTATGTTAATGTAATAACTTAATATTGTGGTGGTGAACTTGAAATAGTTAAAGAGAAAGTGCATGCGTGTAAGTGTGTGAGTGAGTAAACTAAACTGAACTGAACTTGCCGGATGTTGGGAGGAATTCAAATCATTTTTTTTGTGTTGTAGTTAAATAAAATCGAAACGAGAATTTCCATTAGTTTACATCGCCGTGACTAATTCGATTGTCTTGTACAGGAAAAACCGCGTTTCCATTGGGAAAACTTTCACCGCACCCTGTACATTTATTTCCTCATGTATGTACACGGAAAAAAGTCATTTGCACCATAAATTTCGAAAAAACTATTATAGTAATTATGTTGGGTACATTTGAACTAATTTCTGTAAATAACGTAACCGTGGTGGAATTGTTTCCCACACCACGGAAAAGCTCATTTGCACCACAACTGTTGTTTGTTATTTTGAGTAATTTTTGTTTGTTGATTTTAGTTGTTGGAAAACGAGTTGGAAAAAGAGGAAATCAACGACATGCCCAGATGGCATCCGGACACGAAGCTTTTCTATAAAAGGGAGGCTACGCCGCCACGTTAATTTTTTTCTATCGTCCGTCTTGATTCTTTTTTCCACAACCATAAAAACCGCTAAGGATTGGTACAATGATTGTTTGTTTTTGGCGTAAAAATTAATAAAATAAATAATAACATACATGTCGTACCTCTACGTAAATTATTGTATAAAATTTTAACAAAAAATTCGTGTTTTTATAATTATGTATGTGTAATAAAGTTTTTCTTAAAAATACTGGCAAATTGGATTTTATATAATTTAATAGACAAAATGTTATAGTTTGTACGAGTAGTGTTTACTTTGGTGCAATTGAAAATTTGTTAATTCCACCACAGAAAAATCGTTTGCACCACGACACGACAGTTATTATTATAATATGTTGATTAATTTATAAATAAATTGTTGTTGTTTTCCAGTTTGCCTAGAAAATGTTTATAAAAGTGAAAATAAAATTATATTTGTTAAAAAAATTAATAAAAGAGAAGCAATAATAATATTTTAAACACGTTTTTTCCTATTAATAAATAATAAAAACCAAATTTATATTCTGTAATTAATAATAAATGTGATTTAAATAACATAAATGTGTCTTACTATATTTACATATATTATATTACTGTGAATTTATTATTATTATTATTAATGTGCATGGGAATAAAAACTATTCAAATTGTTTCGTTTTTCTGTTAGAATTTATTTTTTTAAATTTCGCGCCATTTTATCTTTTATAATTACAATTTTTTTGGAAAAATAAAGACAGTTTTACTAGAAACTTCAAACGCGATGAAAATTGGTTAAAAATTCTGAATGTTATGCCTGATTTTAGCGTCTAACTTTAGATTTCCGTTTTTTGGCACTCAAACTGTCATAAAAACTCGAAAAATGATCCAAATTTAGTTCCGTTTGATTTTTTATAGAAAATAAAGATAGTTTTACTAGAAACTTCAAACGCGATGAAAATTGGTTAAAAATTCTGGATTTTATCCCCGATTTTAGCGTCTAAATTTAAATTTCCGTTTTTTGGCACTCAAACTGTCATAAAAAATCGAAAAATAATCCAAATTTAGTTTCGTTTGATTTTTTAGAATAAATAAAGACAGTTTTACTAGAAACTTCAAACGCGATGAAAATTGGTTAAAAATTCTGGATTTTATGCCCGATTTTAGCGTCTAACTTTAGATTTTAGTTTTTTGGCACTCAAACCGTCATAAAATATCGAAAAATGATCCAAATTTAGTTCCGTTTGATTTTTTAGAGGAAATAAAGACAGTTTTACTAGAAACTTCAAACGCGATGAAAATTGGTTAAAAATTCTGGATTTTATGCCCGATTTTAGCGTCTAACTTTAGATTTCCGTTTTTTGGCACTCAAATTGTCATAAAAAATCGAAAATGATCAAAATTTAGTTCCGTTTGATTTTTTAGAGAAACTAAAGACAGTTTTACTAGAAACTTCAAACGCGATCACAATTGGTAAAAAATTCTGGATTTTATGTCCGGTTTTAGCGTGTAACTTCTAGATTTCCGTTTCTTGGCATTCAAACTGTCATAAAAAATCGAAAAATCATCCAAATTTATTTCCGTTTGATTTTTTTAAGGAAATAAAGACAGTTTTACCAGAAACTTCAAACGCGATGAAAATTGGTTAAAAATTCTGGATTTTATGCCCGATTTTAGCGTCTAACTTTAGATTTCCGTTTTTTGGCACTCAAACTGTCATAAAAACTCGAAAAATGATCCAGATTTAGTTCCGTTTGATTTTTTATAGAAAATAAAGATAGTTTTACTAGAAACTTCAAACGCGATGAAAATTGGTTAAAAATTCTGGATTTTATCCCCGATTTTAGCGTCTAAATTTAGATTTCCGTTTTTTGGCACTCAAACTGTCATAAAAAATCGAAAAATAATCCAAATTTAGTTTCGTTTGATTTTTTAGAATAAATAAAGACAGTTTTACTAGAAACTTCAAACGCGATGAAAATTGGTTAAAAATTCTGGATTTTATGCCCGATTTTAGCGTCTAACTTTAGATTTCCGTTTTTTGGCACTCAAATTGTCATAAAAAATCGAAAATGATCAAAATTTAGTTCCGTTTGATTTTTTAGAGAAACTAAAGACAGTTTTACTAGAAACTTCAAACGCGATCACAATTGGTAAAAAATTCTGGATTTTATGTCCGGTTTTAGCGTGTAACTTCTAGATTTCCGTTTTTTGGCATTCAAACTGTCATAAAAAATCAAAAAATCATCCAAATTTATTTCCGTTTGATTTTTTTAAGGAAATAAAGACAGTTTTACTAGAAACTTCAAACGCGATGAAAATTGGTTAAAAATTCTGGATTTTATGCCCGATTTTAGCGTCTAACTTTAGATTTCCGTTTTTTGGCACTCAAATTGTCATAAAAAATCGAAAATGATCCAAATTTAGTTCTGTTTGATTTTTTAGAGAAAATAAAGACAGTTTTACTAGAAACTTCAAACGCGATGAAAATTGGTTAAAAATTTTGGATTTTATGCCCGATTTTAGCTTGTAACTTTAGATTTCCGTTTTTTGACACTCAAACTGTCATAAAAGTTCAAAAAATGATCCAAATTTAGTTTCGTTTGATTTTTTAGAATAAATAAAGACAGTTTTACTAGAAACTTCAAACGCGATGAAAATTGGTTAAAAATTCTGGATTTTATGCCCGATTTTAGCGTCTAACTTTAGATTTCCGTTTTTTGGCACTCAAACTGTCATAAAAACTCGAAAAATGATCCAGATTTAGTTCCGTTTGATTTTTTAGAGAAACTAAAGACAGTTTTACTAGAAACTTCAAACGCGATGAAAATTGGTTAAAAATTCTGGATTTTATCCCCGATTTTAGCGTCTAAATTTAGATTTCCGTTTTTTGGCACTCAAACTGTCATAAAAAATCGAAAAATAATCCAAATTTAGTTTCGTTTGATTTTTTAGAATAAATAAAGACAGTTTTACTAGAAACTTCAAACGCGATGAAAATTGGTTAAAAATTCTGGATTTTATGCCCGATTTTAGCGTCTAACTTTAGATTTCCGTTTTTTGGCACTCAAATTGTCATAAAAAATCGAAAATGATCAAAATTTAGTTCCGTTTGATTTTTTAGAGAAACTAAAGACAGTTTTACTAGAAACTTCAAACGCGATGAAAATTGGTTAAAAATTCTGGATTTTATGCCCGATTTTAGCGTCTAACTTTAGATTTCCGTTTTTTGGCACTCAAATTGTCATAAAAAATCGAAAATGATCCAAATTTAGTTCTGTTTGATTTTTTAGAGAAAATAAAGACAGTTTTACTAGAAACTTCAAACGCGATGAAAATTGGTTAAAAATTTTGGATTTTATGCCCGATTTTAGCTTGTAACTTTAGATTTCCGTTTTTTGGCACTCAAATTGTCATAAAAAATCGAAAATGATCCAAATTTAGTTCTGTTTGATTTTTTAGAGAAAATAAAGACAGTTTTACTAGAAACTTCAAACGCGATGAAAATTGGTTAAAAATTTTGGATTTTATGCCCGATTTTAGCTTGTAACTTTAGATTTCCGTTTTTTGACACTCAAACTGTCATAAAAGTTCAAAAAATGATCCAAATTTAGTTCCGTTTGATTTTTTATAGAAAATAAAGACAGTTTTACTAGAAACTTCAAACGCGATGAAAATTGGTTAAAAATTCTGGATTTTATGCCCGATTTTAGCGTCTAACTTTAGATTTCCGTTTTTTGGCACTCAAATTGTCATAAAAAATCGAAAATGATCCAAATTTAGTTCTGTTTGATTTTTTAGAGAAAATAAAGACAGTTTTACTAGAAACTTCAAACGCGATGAAAATTGGTTAAAAATTTTGGATTTTATGCCCGATTTTAGCTTGTAACTTTAGATTTCCGTTTTTTGACACTCAAACTGTCATAAAAGTTCAAAAAATGATCCAAATTTAGTTCCGTTTGATTTTTTATAGAAAATAAAGACAGTTTTACTAGAAACTTCAAACGCGATGAAAATTGGTTAAAAATTTTGGATTTTATGCCCGATTTTAGCTTGTAACTTTAGATTTCCGTTTTTTGACACTCAAACTGTCATAAAAGTTCAAAAAATGATCCAGATTTAGTTCCGTTTGATTTTTTTGAGAAAATAAAGACAGTTTTACTAGAAACTTCAAACGCGATGAAAATTGGTTAAAAATTTTGGATTTTATGCCCGATTTTAGCGTCTAAATTTAGATTTCCGTTTTTTGGCACTCAAACTGTCATAAAAAATCGAAAAATAATCCAAATTTAGTTTCGTTTGATTTTTTAGAATAAATAAAGACAGTTTTACTAGAAACTTCAAACGCGATGAAAATTGGTTAAAAATTCTGGATTTTATGCCCGATTTTAGCGTCTAACTTTAGATTTTAGTTTTTTGGCACTCAAACCGTCATAAAATATCGAAAAATGATCCAAATTTAGTTCCGTTTGATTTTTTAGAGGAAATAAAGACAGTTTTACTAGAAACTTCAAACGCGATGAAAATTGGTTAAAAATTCTGGATTTTATGCCCGATTTTAGCGTCTAACTTTAGATTTCCGTTTTTTGGCACTCAAATTGTCATAAAAAATCGAAAATGATCAAAATTTAGTTCCGTTTGATTTTTTAGAGAAACTAAAGACAGTTTTACTAGAAACTTCAAACGCGATCACAATTGGTAAAAAATTCTGGATTTTATGTCCGGTTTTAGCGTGTAACTTCTAGATTTCCGTTTTTTGGCATTCAAACTGTCATAAAAAATCGAAAAATAATCCAAATTTAGTTTCGTTTGATTTTTTAGAATAAATAAAGACAGTTTTACTAGAAACTTCAAACGCGATGAAAATTGGTTTAAAATTCTGGATTTTATCCCCGATTTTAGCGTCTAAATTTAGATTTCCGTTTTTTGGCACTCAAACTGTCATAAAAAATCGAAAAATAATCCAAATTTAGTTTCGTTTGATTTTTTAGAATAAATAAAGACAGTTTTACTAGAAACTTCAAACGCGATGAAAATTGGTTAAAAATTCTGAATGTTATGCCTGATTTTAGCGTCTAACTTTAGATTTCCGTTTTTTGGCACTCAAACTGTCATAAAAACTCGAAAAATGATCCAAATTTAGTTCCGTTTGATTTTTTATAGAAAATAAAGATAGTTTTACTAGAAACTTTAAACGCGATGAAAATTGGTTAAAAATTCTGGATTTTATGCCCGATTTTAGCGTCTAACTTTAGATTTTAGTTTTTTGGCACTCAAACCGTCATAAAATATCGAAAAATGATCCAAATTTAGTTCCGTTTGATTTTTTAGAGGAAATAAAGACAGTTTTACTAGAAACTTCAAACGCGATGAAAATTGGTTAAAAATTCTGGATTTTATGCCCGATTTTAGCGTCTAACTTTAGATTTCCGTTTTTTGGCACTCAAATTGTCATAAAAAATCGAAAATGATCAAAATTTAGTTCCGTTTGATTTTTTAGAGAAACTAAAGACAGTTTTACTAGAAACTTCAAACGCGATCACAATTGGTAAAAAATTCTGGATTTTATGTCCGGTTTTAGCGTGTAACTTCTAGATTTCCGTTTTTTGGCATTCAAACTGTCATAAAAAATCGAAAAATAATCCAAATTTAGTTTCGTTTGATTTTTTAGAATAAATAAAGACAGTTTTACTAGAAACTTCAAACGCGATGAAAATTGGTTAAAAATTCTGGATTTTATCCCCGATTTTAGCGTCTAAATTTAGATTTCCGTTTTTTGGCACTCAAACTGTCATAAAAAATCGAAAAATAATCCAAATTTAGTTTCGTTTGATTTTTTAGAATAAATAAAGACAGTTTTACTAGAAACTTCAAACGCGATGAAAATTGGTTTAAAATTCTGGATTTTATCCCCGATTTTAGCGTCTAAATTTAGATTTCCGTTTTTTGGCACTCAAACTGTCATAAAAAATCGAAAAATAATCCAAATTTAGTTTCGTTTGACTTTTTAGAATAAATAAAGACAGTTTTACTAGAAACTTCAAACGCGATGAAAATTGGTTAAAAATTCTGGATTTTATGCCCGATTTTAGCGTCTAACTTTAGATTTTAGTTTTTTGGCACTCAAACCGTCATAAAATATCGAAAAATGATCCAAATTTAGTTCCGTTTGATTTTTTAGAGGAAATAAAGACAGTTTTACTAGAAACTTCAAACGCGATGAAAATTGGTTAAAAATTCTGGATTTTATGCCCGATTTTAGCGTCTAACTTCTAGATTTCCGTTTTTTGGCACTCAAACCGTCATAAAATATCGAAAAATGATCCAAATTTAGTTCCGTTTGATTTTTTAGAGGAAATAAAGACAGTTTTACTAGAAACTTCAAACGCGATGAAAATTGGTTAAAAATTCTGGATTTTATGCCCGATTTTAGCGTCTAACTTTAGATTTCCGTTTTTTGGCACTCAAATTGTCATAAAAAATCGAAAATGATCAAAATTTAGTTCCGTTTGATTTTTTAGAGACACTAAAGACAGTTTTACTAGAAACTTCAAACGCGATCACAATTGGTAAAAAATTCTGGATTTTATGTCCGGTTTTAGCGTGTAACTTCTAGATTTCCGTTTTTTGGCATTCAAACTGTCATAAAAAATCGAAAAATCATCCAAATTTATTTCCGTTTGATTTTTTTAAGGAAATAAAGACAGTTTTACTAGAAACTTCAAACGCGATGAAAATTGGTTAAAAATTCTGGATTTTATGCCCGATTTTAGCGTCTAACTTCTAGATTTCAGTTTTTTGGCACTCAAACTGTCATAAAAACTCGAAAAATGATCCAAATTTAGTTCCGTTTGATTTTTTTGAGAAAATAAAGACAGTTTCACTAGAAACTTCAAACGCGATGAAAATTAATAAATAGAAAAAAATTTATTGGTAAATATAGGCAACCAAGTATACACATCACGTCAAGTTGTATTGTTGGTTGCCTAATACGAGCATTGAATACGCTCTTTTACTATAGGGGCTCTACATATACCTGGCGCTATCTACTTGCGACTCATCGTACTAAAATCCTAGTAGACTGTAGTTAGTTTAGTAGAAATAGTAGAAATTTATTGGGTGACGAGAGCGAACAACATCACGGATGAAAAAAGCAAAAACAAAAAAAATATACATAGTAACGTAGTGTTTTTTTTTCGGTTTTTTGTAGTGCGGGAAGTGGAAAATGTCGGTGAAAACATTTCCCGTGGAAAAATTGGTGCGTGTCGGCTACTATGAATTGGAAAAGACCATCGGCAAAGGAAATTTCGCTGTTGTCAAATTGGCTACTCACATTGTCACCCGAACGAAGGTAAAATAACGAACAAACAAATTTTGTTGCTTGATTTTAAACAAAGATTTCATAGAATACGAAAAAATTATAATTAAGCAGGCGTGTGAGTGATTTGTTGGTGGAAAACAATCGACTTAAAGTAAACTATCTAGACAGTTAGTACAAATGTCACTTTTTGGGACAAACAAACAAAAACAGTCTTAGCTAGCTTGATTTCCTATTTTTCCAGTCGTTTTTCTATAAAACTAAATTTCCTAAAAACAATTGCTTAAGCAAATAAATGTCATGGTAATAAACCACTCAAAAACAATAAGTAGGCTGGTTGTGGCATTGTGACAGGTGACACAAAGCAGAGTAGGACAGAAAATGAATTATGGCTTTAATTTTTATTTTTATTAATTTAATTTGTTGTAAATAATGTGAAATTTCCTAGGGAAATTCCGAATTTCCACTACGCAACCCGCGTCCAGGCGCTAATTTCCTATGTAAATATTTCTAGGTTATGTCGTTTTTTGTTTTCGTCTGTACTCACCAAGGCCGACTCGGATTTGATTTCCATATTTGCCATTACCATGCAAATATCTCACACATGACATTATTTTTTGATTATTTAATAAATAATAGTAATAATAATCGAGAGTTAGATAAGAGCAACCAGTAAAATAATTTAATTAATACCCAGAAAAAAAACTGTTTTCTTTTGTTTTTCTGGCTAAATATTTGCACAAGACGGAAGATCAAATAGAAATTTATTTCGCAGTGACACTAATTTTAGAAATAAATAAACGTTTCTAACTCATCTAGTTACCATGATTTTATATTAAAATTTTATTGAAATCGCGTTACCCACATTTATTTTAGTTCTAATCACTTCTATGTCCTATAGTTTCTAAACTAATACAGCTACAATAATGAAACTTTTTCTGGGATTTAAAGAAATGTTATCTGAAATTCAAAAATCAAATTTGGGTTTTGTAACCTTGAAAACAAATGAACAGCGGCGGTTTTGCTTTTTTTTCTACGTCCACTTTGAAAATTCATAACTCTGCACCGGATTTTCCGATTTTCACGTAGAAAACAGTTTTGCTAAGCTAAAACTCGCCTGTATTAAGAAAAAAATCATCAATACAGTGGAAGATAGTTTAGATATTTTTTTGACCTTTCGGAAATAAACTAGAACTTTTCGTCATTTTTCTACATGGACCACTTTGAAAATTCATAAATCTTCACCGGTTTTTCCGATTTTCACGTAGAAAACAGTTTTGCAAAGCTAAATGTCGCCTGTATTAAGAAAAAAATCATCAATACAGTGGAAGATAGTTTAGATATTTTTTTGACCTTTCGGAAAAAACTAGAATTTTTCGTCATTTTTCTACATGGACCACTTTGAAAATTCATAACTCTGCACCGGATTTTCCGATTTTCACGTAGAAGACAGTTTTGCAAAGCTAAAAGTCGCCTGTATTAAGAAAAAAATCATCAATACAGTGGAAGATAGTTTAGATATTTTTTTGACCTTTCGGAAATAAACTAGAACTTTTCATCATTTTTCTACATACTCCAATTTGAAAATTCATAATTCTGCACGGGATTTTCCGATTTTCACTTAGAAAACAGTTTTGCAAAGCTAAATGTCGCCTGTATTAAGAAAAAAATCATCAATACAGTGGAAGATAGTTTAGATATTTTTTTGACCTTTCGGAAATAAACTAGAACTTTTCGTCATTTTTCTACATGGACCACTTTGAAAATTCATAAATCTTCACCGGTTTTTCCGATTTTCACGTAGAAAACAGTTTTGCAAAGCTAAATGTCGCCTGTATTAAGAAAAAAATCATCAATACAGTGGAAGATAGTTTAGATATTTTTTTGACCTTTCGGAAAAAACTAGAATTTTTCGTCATTTTTCTACATGGACCACTTTGAAAATTCATAACTCTGCACCGGATTTTCCGATTTTCACGTAGAAGACAGTTTTGCAAAGCTAAAAGTCGCCTGTATTAAGAAAAAAATCATCAATACAGTGGAAGATAGTTTAGATATTTTTTTGACCTTTCGGAAATAAACTAGAACTTTTCATCATTTTTCTACATACTCCAATTTGAAAATTCATAATTCTGCACGGGATTTTCCGATTTTCACTTAGAAAACAGTTTTGCAAAGCTAAATGTCGCCTGTATTAAGAAAAAAATCATCAATACAGTGGAAGATAGTTTAGATATTTTTTTGACCTTTCGGAAATAAACTAGAACTTTTCATCATTTTTCTACATACTCCAATTTGAAAATTCATAATTCTGCACGGGATTTTCCGATTTTCACTTAGAAAACAGTTTTGCAAAGCTAAAAGTCGCCTGTATTAAGAAAAAAATCATCAATACAGTGGAAGATAGTTTAGATATTTTTTTGACCTTTCGGAAATAAACTAGAACTTTTCATCATTTTTCTACATACTCCAATTTGAAAATTCATAATTCTGCACGGGATTTTCCGATTTTCACTTAGAAAACAGTTTTGCAAAGCTAAATGTCGCCTGTATTAAGAAAAAAATCATCAATACAGTGGAAGATAGTTTAGATATTTTTTTGGCCCTTCGGAAAAAAACTAGAATTTTTTGTCAATTTTCTACATGGACCACTTTGAAAATTCATATATCTTCACCGGTTTTTCCGATTTTCACGTAGAAAACAGTTTTGCAAAGCTAAAAGTCGCCTGTATTAAGAAAAAAATCATCAATACAGTGGAAGATAGTTTAGATATTTTTTTGGCGCTTCGGAAAAAAACTAGCATTTTTCGTAAATCTTTCCACTTCATTTTAGGTATAAGAAAGTCATGTGCTGGCTGCATCGGATCAGATATATTTTTGTAACAACTGTTTTAGATTGTCATCTAACCAAACTAAAACAAATATTTACTAATAATATAGAAAAAACTGTTAGATAATTCCTTCTAAAAAAATATTTATTTGCCTTTGTCATCAAAGATAACGAATTTCAGACGGAAAAAATCTTACATTCAAATTTCTTTGTATTCTTTTCCTCCACAATTATTACAATAACAATAACTGTAAAGTCTAAAATCGTTGCATTGTTTGTTGTTTTGTGTGAAAATTTTCGTTATACTTTTTTTCGGTACAAAAATCTCTCTGAATGGATTTTTGTTTTGTATGCTTTACCTTGAACCTCTCTGTGTTTTCTGTTATCATTTTGCTCTCTCTAATACTATATTAAAGTAGTTTTTTGATACAAAAGTGCTTGTTTACTTGGAAAGCATTTTTTATACGCCGCACAAAGATTTCATGTTAATTATATCTGATGGGAAATTTTATGTCACTGTTTTAGAACCGCTGGTCAAATTTTTGTCAAAATACCTTTATTTCAAAGCGGAAAGGTGGTATTATTTTAGAAAAATTCATACAGTGTGTACACGAATTTTCAGTGCATTTTTTTGAGTCCCAAAAACGCGTTTTTAGTATGTTGTTGTTTTAAAAATTCACAGTTTTGGAACCGCTGCTCAAAATTTTGTCAAATATCATTTATTTCAAAGCTGAAATATGGTATTATTTTAAAAAAATTCATACAGTGTGTACATGAATTTTCAGTGCATTTTTTTGAGTCCCAAGTTGCACTTTTTAAAAACGCATGTTTTGTATGTTGTTGTTTTAAAAATTCACAGTTTTGGAACCGCTGCTCAAAATTTTGTCAAATATCATTTATTTCAAAGCTGAAATATGGTATTATTTTAAAAAAATTCATACAGTGTGTACATGAATTTTCAGTGCATTTTTTTGAGTCCCAAGTTGCACTTTTTAAAAACGCATGTTTTGTATGTTGTTGTTTTAAAAATTCACAGTTTTGGAACCGCTGCTCAAAATTTTGTCAAATATCATTTATTTCAAAGCTGAAATATGGTATTATTTTAGATAAAATTTATACAGTGTGTACATGAATTTTCAGTGCATTTTTTTGAGTCCCAAGTTGCACTTTTTAAAAACGCATGTTTTGTATGTTGTTGTTTTAAAAATTCACAGTTTTGGAACCGCTGCTCAAAATTTTGTCAAATATCATTTATTTCAAAGCTGAAATATGGTATTATTTTAGATAAAATTTATACAGTGTGTACATGAATTTTCAGTGCATTTTTTTGAGTCCCAAGTTGCACTTTTTAAAAACGCATGTTTTGTATGTTGTTGTTTTAAAAATTCACAGTTTTGGAACCGCTGCTCAAAATTTTGTCAAATATCATTTATTTCAAAGCTGAAATATGGTATTATTTTAGATAAAATTCATACAGTGTGTACATAAATTTTTAGTGCATTTTTTTGAGTCCCAAGTTGCACTTTTTAAAAACGCGTGTTTTGTGTGTGGTTGTTTTAAAAATTTACAGTTTTGGAACCGCTGCTCAAAATTTTGTCAAATATCATTTATTTCAAAGCTGAAATATGGTATTATTTTAAAAAAATTCATACAGTGTGTACACGAATTTTCAGTGCATTTTTTTGAGTCCCAAGTTGCACTTTTTAAAAACGCGTGTTTTGTGTGTGGTTGTTTTAAAAATTTACAGTTTTGGAACCGCTGCTCAAAATTTTGTCAAATATCATTTATTTCAAAGCTGAAATATGGTATTATTTTAGATAAAATTCATACAGTGTGTACATAAATTTTTAGTGCATTTTTTTGAGTCCCAAGTTGCACTTTTTAAAAACGCGTGTTTTGTGTGTGGTTGTTTTAAAAATTTACAGTTTTGGAACCGCTGCTCAAAATTTTGTCAAATATCATTTATTTCAAAGCTGAAATATGGTATTATTTTAAAAAAATTCATACAGTGTGTACATGAATTTTCAGTGCATTTTTTTGAGTCCCAAGTTGCACTTTTTAAAAACGCAAGTTTTGTATGTTGTTGTTTTAAAAATTCACAGTTTTGGAACCGCTGCTCAAAATTTTGTCAAATATCATTTATTTCAAAGCTGAAATATGGTATTATTTTAGATAAAATTCATACAGTGTGTACATGAATTTTCAGTGCATTTTTTTGAGTCCCAAGTTGCACTTTTTAAAAACGCATGTTTTGTATGTTGTTGTTTTAAAAATTCACAGTTTTGGAACCGCTGCTCAAAATTTTGTGAAAAAACCGTTATTTCAAAGCTAAATAATGGTTCTATTCTAGAAAAAATCGCCAACAGTTTATAAAAATTATTTCTACGTTTTTTCCGAGCTTAAAGTTGTTTTTACAAAATCCACCATTTTCGAGGGTGACCATTTTAAAAAATCATAATTTTAGTACCCCTGGTTGTATTTTCTCCAAAAAACCTTCATTACAAAGCTGAATGACTGTTTTATTTTAAAAATAAATCACGAATTGTTCACTTGAACTTTACTTAAAAAATTTTAGTGCTCAAAATTCCTATCCTAAAATTTGCTATTTTTTTCACTTCCTCAAACTGAATTTTTTCTTTCACAAATGTGATTTATTTCTAATAATTTTTCCGGCGTATTCATTAGTAATTATGGACCTGCGTGAGATTCCCACTGCATATCTAATTGTATTAATGGATAAGTTCAGAAATTGATATTCGAATATACAGCACCAGAAAATACCATATTATTATTAGTACAAGTTATAAATGAATAAATAATGGATGAGAAGAGCCGCGACCGGGTCAATTCCCTAAATTGAAGTCAATTGGTGTAGTATCCACACACACACATACATATTTATATTATTTTATTGTGTGGTTAGCGTGGAAAAGATTTTGAAATTTTTTTTTTTAATTTATGTAAAATAATAATTTATTGACCATATATCAATTGTAGAAGATAACAGGATAAGATAACAAAATTATAATACTCACGATTCAAATACTTATAATAACAATACAAACATTGTCCAAGGTAATCGCAGAAAGTCACATGTGTAGGAGTTAATTAACAAAAATACGGTGATAATTATTTCGTACAATTATTCTAAATTTTTTTTATCGTCACTTTATTTTAATTCAATATGTTAAATATATTCGGTATTTTACTACAAAATGGCCGACGATCTTATAGAACAAAATGGCGAACAACTTTGACAGTTATCGTACAAAATGGCTGACATTATTTCGGGTAATTTGATTTTTAGTATTAATCTACCTTTTATTGTCTATAATTCCTAGATAATTATCTATGGACAGTTATTTTTGTTTAACAGGAGCTAATTTAAAGTTTTGTGTGTACAACAAAGCAAATTTGACGTTTCTAGCTCGTAAAATAAGTGAAAAACGTCGGTTTTCCCCCCAGCATAATTGATTTTTTCACTATAAGTCCAGCTTCGATTGTCTATAATTCCTAAACAATTGCGAATGTACACTAGATTTTTTAAACAGGATCTTAAGCAATGTTTTGTGTGTACAACAAAGCAAATTTGACGTTTCTAGCTCGAAAAATAAGTGAATAACGTCGTTTTTCCCCCCAGCATAATTGATTTTTTCACTATAAGTCCAACTTCGATTGTCTGTAATTCTTAGACAATTGCGAGTGGGCACTTGATTTTTTCAACAGGATTTTAAGCAATGTTTTGTGTGTACAACAAAACAAATTTGACTTTTCTAGCTCGTAAAATAAGTGAATAACGTCGTTTTTCCCCCCAGCATAATTGATTTTTTCACTATAAGTCCAACTTCGATTGTCTGTAATTCTTAGACAATTGCGAGTGGGCACTTGATTTTTTCAACAGGATTTTAAGCAATGTTTTGTGTGTACAACAAAACAAATTTGACTTTTCTAGCTCGTAAAATAAGTGAATAACGTCGTTTTTCCCCCCAGCATAATTGATTTTTTCACTATAAGTCCAACTTCGATTGTCTGTAATTCTTAGACAATTGCGAGTGGGCACTTGATTTTTTCAACAGGATTTTAAGCAATGTTTTGTGTGTACAACAAAACAAATTTGACGTTTCTAGCTCGTAAAATAAGTGAATAACGTCGTTTTTCCCCCCAGCATAATTGATTTTTTCACTATAAGTCCAACTTCGATTGTCTGTAATTCTTAGACAATTGCGAGTGGGCACTTGATTTTTTCAACAGGATTTTAAGCAATGTTTTGTGTGTACAACAAAACAAATTTGACTTTTCTAGCTCGTAAAATAAGTGAATAACGTCGTTTTTCCCCCCAGCATAATTGATTTTTTCACTATAAGTCCAACTTCGATTGTCTGTAATTCTTAGACAATTGCGAGTGGGCACTTGATTTTTAAACAGGATTTTAAGCAATGTTTTGTGTGTACAACAAAGCAAATTTGACGTTTCTAGCTCGTAAAATAAGTGAAAAACGTCGGTTTTCCCCCCAGCATAATTGATTTTTTCACTATAAGTCCAACTTCGATTGTCTGTAATTCTTAGACAATTGCGAGTGGGCACTTGATTTTTAAACAGGATCTTAAGCAATGTTTTGTGTGTATAACAAAGCAAATTTGACGTTTCTAGCTCGTAAAATAAGTGAAAAACGTCGTTTTCCCCCCAGCATAATTGATTTTTTCACTATAAGTCCAACTTCGATTGTCTGTAATTCTTAGACAATTGCGAGTGGGCACTTGATTTTTTCAACAGGATTTTAAGCAATGTTTTGTGTGTATAACAAAGCAAATTTGACGTTTCTAGCTCGAAAAATAAGTGAATAACGTCGTTTTTCCCCCCAGCATAATTGATTTTTTCACTATAAATCCAACTTCGATTGTCTGTAATTCTTAGACAATTGCGAGTGGGCACTTGATTTTTTCAACAGGATTTTAAGCAATGTTTTGTGTGTATAACAAAGCAAATTTGACGTTTCTAGCTCGAAAAATAAGTGAATAACGTCGTTTTTCCCCCCAGCATAATTGATTTTTTCACTATAAATCCAACTTCGATTGTCTGTAATTCTTAGACAATTGCGAGTGGGCACTTGATTTTTTCAACAGGATTTTAAGCAATGTTTTGTGTGTACAACAAAACAAATTTGACGTTTCTAGCTCGTAAAATAAGTGAATAACGTCGTTTTTCCCCCCAGCATAATTGATTTTTTCACTATAAGTCCAACTTCGATTGTCTGTAATTCTTAGACAATTGCGAGTGGGCACTTGATTTTTTCAACAGGATTTTAAGCAATGTTTTGTGTGTACAACAAAACAAATTTGACTTTTCTAGCTCGTAAAATAAGTGAATAACGTCGTTTTTCCCCCCAGCATAATTGATTTTTTCACTATAAGTCCAACTTCGATTGTCTGTAATTCTTAGACAATTGCGAGTGGGCACTTGATTTTTAAACAGGATTTTAAGCAATGTTTTGTGTGTACAACAAAGCAGATTTGACGTTTCTAGCTCGTAAAATAAGTGAAAAACGTCGGTTTTCCCCCCAGCATAATTGATTTTTTCACTATAAGTCCAGCTTCGATTGTCTATAATTCCTAAACAATTGCGAATGTACACTAGATTTTTTAAACAGGATCTTAAGCAATGTTTTGTGTGTACAACAAAGCAAATTTGACGTTTCTAGCTCGTAAAATAAGTGAATAACGTCGTTTTTCCCCCCAGCATTATTGATTTTTTCACTATAAATCCAACTTCGATTGTCTGTAATTCTTAGACAATTGCGAGTGGGCACTTGATTTTTTCAACAGGATTTTAAGCAATGTTTTGTGTGTATAACAAAGCAAATTTGACGTTTCTAGCTCGAAAAATAAGTGAATAACGTCGTTTTTCCCCCCAGCATAATTGATTTTTTCACTATAAATCCAACTTCGATTGTCTGTAATTCTTAGACAATTGCGAGTGGGCACTTGATTTTTAAACAGGATCTTAAGCAATGTTTTGTGTGTATAAAAAAGCAAATTTGACGTTTCTAGCTCGTAAAATAAGTGAAAAACGTCGGTTTTCCCCCCAGCATAATTGATTTTTTCACTATAAGTCCAACTTCGATTGTCTGTAATTCTTAGACAATTGCGAGTGGGCACTTGATTTTTTCAACAGGATTTTAAGCAATGTTTTGTGTGTACAACAAAACAAATTTGACGTTTCTAGCTCGTAAAATAAGTGAAAAACGTCGTTTTCCCCCCAGCATAATTGATTTTTTCACAATAAGTCCAACTTCGATTGTCTGTAATTCTTAGACAATTGCGAGTGGGCACTTGATTTTTTCAACAGGATTTTAAGCAATGTTTTGTGTGTACAACAAAACAAATTTGACGTTTCTAGCTCGTAAAATAAGTGAAAAACGTCGTTTTCCCCCCAGCATAATTGATTTTTTCACTATAAGTTCAACTTCGATTGTCTGTAATTCTTAGACAATTGCGAGTGGGCACTTGATTTTTTCAACAGGATTTTAAGCAATGTTTTGTGTGTATAACAAAGCAAATTTGACGTTTCTAGCTCGAAAAATAAGTGAATAACGTCGTTTTTCCCCCCAGCATAATTGATTTTTTCACTATAAGTCCAACTTCGGTTGTCTGTAATTCTTAGACAATTGCGAGTGGGCACTTGATTTTTAAACAGGATCTTAAGCAATGTTTTGTGTGTATAAAAAAGCAAATTTGACGTTTCTAGCTCGAAAAATAAGTGAATAACGTCGTTTTTCCCCCCAGCATAATTGATTTTTTCACTATAAGTCCAACTTCGGTTGTCTGTAATTCTTAGACAATTGCGAGTGGGCACTTGATTTTTAAACAGGATTTTAAGCAATGTTTTGTGTGTACAACAAAGCAAATTTGACGTTTCTAGCTCGTAAAATAAGTGAAAAACGTCGGTTTTCCCCCCAGCATAATTGATTTTTTCACTATAAGTCCAACTTCGATTGTCTGTAATTCTTAGACAATTGCGAGTGGGCACTTGATTTTTTCAACAGGATCTTAAGCAATGTTTTGTGTGTATAAAAAAGCAAATTTGACGTTTCTAGCTCGTAAAATAAGTGAAAAACGTCGGTTTTCCCCCCAGCATAATTGATTTTTTCACTATAAGTCCAACTTCGATTGTCTGTAATTCTTAGACAATTGCGAGTGGGCACTTGATTTTTTCAACAGGATCTTAAGCAATGTTTTGTGTGTATAAAAAAGCAAATTTGACGTTTCTAGCTCGTAAAATAAGTGAAAAACGTCGGTTTTCCCCCCAGCATAATTGATTTTTTCACTATAAGTCCAACTTCGATTGTCTGTAATTCTTAGACAATTGCGAGTGGGCACTTGATTTTTTCAACAGGATTTTAAGCAATGTTTTGTGTGTACAACAAAACAAATTTGACGTTTCTAGCTCGTAAAATAAGTGAAAAACGTCGTTTTCCCCCCAGCATAATTGATTTTTTCACAATAAGTCCAACTTCGATTGTCTGTAATTCTTAGACAATTGCGAGTGGGCACTTGATTTTTTCAACAGGATTTTAAGCAATGTTTTGTGTGTACAACAAAACAAATTTGACGTTTCTAGCTCGTAAAATAAGTGAAAAACGTCGTTTTCCCCCCAGCATAATTGATTTTTTCACTATAAGTTCAACTTCGATTGTCTGTAATTCTTAGACAATTGCGAGTGGGCACTTGATTTTTTCAACAGGATTTTAAGCAATGTTTTGTGTGTATAACAAAGCAAATTTGACGTTTCTAGCTCGAAAAATAAGTGAATAACGTCGTTTTTCCCCCCAGCATAATTGATTTTTTCACTATAAGTCCAACTTCGGTTGTCTGTAATTCTTAGACAATTGCGAGTGGGCACTTGATTTTTAAACAGGATCTTAAGCAATGTTTTGTGTGTATAAAAAAGCAAATTTGACGTTTCTAGCTCGAAAAATAAGTGAATAACGTCGTTTTTCCCCCCAGCATAATTGATTTTTTCACTATAAGTCCAACTTCGGTTGTCTGTAATTCTTAGACAATTGCGAGTGGGCACTTGATTTTTAAACAGGATTTTAAGCAATGTTTTGTGTGTACAACAAAGCAAATTTGACGTTTCTAGCTCGTAAAATAAGTGAAAAACGTCGGTTTTCCCCCCAGCATAATTGATTTTTTCACTATAAGTCCAACTTCGATTGTCTGTAATTCTTAGACAATTGCGAGTGGGCACTTGATTTTTTCAACAGGATCTTAAGCAATGTTTTGTGTGTATAAAAAAGCAAATTTGACGTTTCTAGCTCGTAAAATAAGTGAATAACGTTTTTCCACCAACATGATTACATTTTTTACTACATGACTAGTTTATATATCAAAATGGCGGCCACTTTTTGGCAGTTATGATACAAAATGGCAACCGGCGCATGCGCGCCTTCGTACACATTGCCCTTTGTTCCAGGTGGCGATAAAAATAATAGATAAGACTGCCTTAGATGAGGAAAATTTAACTAAGATATTTCGAGAGACTGCCATATTAAAGAAACTTAGGCATCCCCACATAACCAGGCTGTACCAGCTGATGGAAACCAATCAGACCATCTACATGGTGACGGAATATGCCAGTAAAGGCGAGATATTCGGTAAGTACAAATTATTTAACTAGGAAAACTATAACATAGGTTTTCCCTTAGATCACTTGGTGGCTAAAGGGCGCATGTGCGAAACGGAAGCCAAACGAATATTTAGTCAAATAGTGTCGGCCGTAAGTTATTGCCATTCTCAGGGGGTAGTACATAGAGATTTAAAGGCTGAAAATTTACTGTTAGATCACAATATGAATATAAAAGTGAGTTTTTAGTGGTTGTATTAATTTTTTTCGAAATTGTTGTGGTTTGTTTAAAATTCTGTGTAGCTTGCTGATTTTGGATTCAGTAATCAATTCATTGAGGGCTGTTTGTTGTCGACGTGGTGTGGTTCGCCGCCCTACGCCGCCCCTGAACTTTTTCAAGGCCTTAATTATGATGGACCTAAAGCGGACATCTGGGTGAGTTTTTACTTATTTATTAATCATACAGTACAATCATTAAAAATATTTTGTTCTAACTTGAACTCAAAGGAAGTTATTTTAGAAAAACTGTTTTATTTTCTATATGGCACCTTAGAAACTAATCACTCGGTATAATACATAACGCCATCGTGTAGTACGGAAAATTAACTGTAAATTTGGTCTAAGAAGTTTTCTTCTAACGTGGTTAGTTTCGGAGATATCGTGGAAAAACTGTAAATTATACAGGGTGTTGTCAAAAATCGTTTTGCTGATATCTCGGCTTGTACTACAGATAGAAGGCTGATCTTGGTGTCAAATGTTAAGTTGACGTTTGGGCTATTTTACGGTAGTCATTTGGAAAACAATCGAGCATCGCGTAGGTTTTTTTTTAAGATTTTTATAAAAATTGTCGTAATTTCTCGGTATTTTTACTCAGTTTTCGCAGTTTTTATCTTACACTTTATAGTAAATTGTATGCAAGGAGATTTGATGTAAATTTAGCGACAATGCTAATTTTTTACAAATTTTTGGGTTTTTAATTTGCATCACTCAGTATACTAAATGGCACCATTGTGTAGCTCATAAAAATAGCTGTAAATGCAGTGCAAGAAATTTTCTTCTAACGCGATTAGTTTTGGAGATATAGGGGAAAAACTGTAAATTATACAGGGTGTTGCGAAAATTCGTTTTGCTGATATCTCGGCTTGTACTACAGCTAGAAGGCTGATTTTGGTGTCTACTGTTAAGTTGACGTTTCGGCTATTTAATGGTAGTCATTTGGAAAAAAGTCGAGCATCACACAGGTTTTTTTTTAAGATTTTATTATAATTTCGTCACAAAGCATTTTTCCCACAAAAAAACCGCACCACCCAAACTTAACCCCACCAAAAGCACCAGGAAACCACCTTGGAGATGCTCCAAAGCCAACTGGGTATTCCCCGAATCCCCCGAAAAATTCACAGTGAATTTCGGCAAATACACCGAGGCATCGTACATGCATTTTTGCAAAATCCCCTTTTCAAACAAGTTTTTGATCCAGTAGTCTAGGATATTGAGGAGGGGATGTCCTTTGCGTACTATGATATAGTAGCGTCCTTTATATATCTGCAAGATAAAAGATAGTAGCTCATGATGATATTAGTAGTTGTGGTGGTTTACCTTGTCTTTCCACATAACCTCCAAAGCTTCTGGATTCCTGAAATGGCGAAAATGTACGTCCATTACAGGAGTAGCATGATCAGGATGGCGTAGGAATTCCTCAATCATTTCTGCGGTGTGTTGCAATTTGGGATCTAGTTGTCTACGACTTAGTCTAAGAGCTAACTTTGGATAGCGTAGTTTTACGCTGGTTAAAATAGACTCGTAACTTTTGAATTTTATCTGAGTTTTATCCAGAACCTCCTCAAAAGTTTCCAGTTTTTTCGCATAGAAAGGTTTGGTTAAAATGCTGCCTTGGTAGGTTTGGTTAAAAGTGTTGACCAACATGATATAGAATATAAACCAGAGGAAGAATAAGCGTTTTGGGGTTTTCGGAGGTTTATCCAGAGCCATCTGGAAGTGGATTTGTAGGGCAAACGTGAGGATTCCAGATAAATTTGTGGGGGGCGATAGGAGATACCATACAATAGTTCCGGCGATACCCCCACAGATAACGCCTATTAAAGCCCAGAAGTCAAACAGGTTGAAGTAGACGCTATTATAGACTATCTTCGCCCTTGGAGGTAGCACCATGTAGACTTCCGACTCAAAAACCATGTAGCTATACTCAAAACTAGCTTCGTCTATAGTATTTGTGTCGCCTTCGAACGTAACAAAGTGCGCCATGTCCACGCGGTTAGTCCGCATAAACTCCTCCAAAACCTCCCACTTGCCGTTTTTGAGGTAAATACCTATATAATCGACGCTGTTTTGGAGGTACTCAAAATTTATTCCTGATTTTTCGGACAAAACTCTATAAAAGTAGACAAATGCCCCAGGATCGGTTTGGTTAAACGGATTTTTCATGATGTAGTTCGTTAGGGACCACGTCATATTCATGGCGCAGCCCAACTTAACTCTTGGAGTAGCGCCAAAAAATTGTCCCGATTTAATTAGGTGCACTTTTCGCCCGCAGTTGGAGTAGTTGAATGGTAACCAAGTGAAAATTGTGCGGTTTTGTACTATAGCTACTTGATGGATGTTGTGGTAATCCAACATGGCTTTTAGAGTAGTTTTCATCTCGCTTTCTTTTATGCGGGTTTCCTCTAGGAAAACTAGGAATTTCCGCCTGGGGTTCACTGTTACTTTATCCAAACCCTCTAGTAACGTTTTTAAGTTTTTCTCCAAGATGATATAGTTGGCGTTTGTGGGTAAATCGTGGTAGGAAGCGTTTTTGGAGTTGAGCAAAATTTTGGGCATGGGAAGTACCGCCAGGTGGTCCACACCATCACCTCGCAAGTTGTCGTAGATGATCACTGGATTATCTAAGGACAAACCTGCGGTGACTACGTCACTATAATACTGCTGGTTCACCGGAAGTGCCTGCAGGATAGCCAACAACCCCCGCAACATGTTCGCTGCTTTGATTGCGTGCGACCAAATGGTGGTTGCGTGCCAAAAACTTACTTGTCACACACTAGAGTGTTTTATGCATTATTTATTATAAGTTCATTTGTTTTATGATAGGTTAATTGTATAAAATTGGTGGTTAATTTGTTGTGTTTTTGTTGCAGAGTTTGGGTGTTGTTTTATATGTGCTTGTTTGTGGATCTCTGCCCTTTGATGGGTCAACATTGCATGCCTTGCGAAACGTTGTGATCGAAGGGAAGTTTCGAATTCCTTATTTTATGTCACAAGGTAAGTGCTAGTACGTAAAGGTAGGGTGCTACATAGACTAAGTGACAAAAACTCCAGTATTTTTGTTCTAGTTACCGTATTTTTCAACGTGGAAAGCTCAACTAAATTCCAAATTATTCCCCGAGGATTTCTCTACGAGTTTTCTCTTACAAATTTTATTCTAACTTGAACTCAACGGAAGTTATTTTAGAAAAACTGTTTTATTTCCTATATGGCACCCTAGAAACTAATCACTCGGTATAGTACATAAGGCCATCGTGTAGTACGGAAAATTTCCTGTAAATTTGGTCTAGGAAATTTTTTTCTAACATGCTTAGTTTTGGAGATATCGCGGAAAAACTGTAAATTATACAGGGTGTTGTCAAAATTCGTTTCGCTGATATCTCGGCTTGTACTACAGCTAGAAGGTTGATCTTGATGTCAAATGTTAAGTTGATGTTTGGGCTATTTTGTGGTAGTCAATTGGAAAACAATCGAGCATCGCGCAGGGTCTTTTTCAAAGATTTTTAGTAAAATTCTCGTAATTTATTGGTATTTTTGCTTAATTTTTTCACTTTTCATATTATATTCTATAGTAAATTGTATGCAAAGAGATTTATTGTAAATTTTGCGACAAAGCTAATAATTAAAAAAACACAATTTTTTGTATTTTTTAAATTGCATCACTCAGTATAGTAGTATACGCCATTGCGTAATCCATAAAATTAGCTGTAAATTCAATCTAGGAAGTTTTCTTCGAACGTGCTTAGTTTCTGAGATACCGTGGAAATTATACAGGGTGTTGTCAAAATTCGTTTCGCTGATATCTCGGCTTATACTACAGCTAGAAGGCTGATCTTGGTGTCTAATGTTAAGTTGACGTTTGGGCTATTTTATGATAGTCATTTCGAAAACAATCGAGCATCGCGTAGGTTTTTTTTGAAAGATTTTTTGAAAAATTATCGTAATTTCTTGGTAAATTTGCTTAGTTTTCGCAGTTTTCATATAATACTCTATAATAAATTGGATGTAAAGAGATTTATTGTAAATTTTGCAACAATGCTAGTAAGTTTCTTTTTTATCAATTTTTTGTGTTTTTTAAATTGCGTCACTCAGTATATTAAAGGGCGCCATTGCGTAGCCCATAAAAATAGCTGTAAATTCAATGTTGGAAGTTTTCTTCTAACGCGATTAGTTTTGGAGATATAGTGGAAAAACTATAAATTATACAGGGTGTTGTCGAAATTCGTTTTGCTGATGTCTGTGCTTGTACTACAGCTAGAAGGCTGATCTTGGTGTCAAAAGTTAACTAGAGTTTTGGGCTATTTATGCGTATAATTTGTAAAAACAATTGAGCTTCGCACTAGGTTATAACCTAAATTTTCGTTGTTTTTTCCGCCTAGATTGTGAACACCTCATCCGACACATGTTAGTAGTGGACCCGGAGAAAAGACTGACCATCACCCAAATAGTGAAACATCGATGGTTGAGCAATGCACCACCGGTAGTGGACACCGGCCCCGAACGTGATATACAACTGAACAAAACTGTGATAGACCACATGCTGCAACTACCTAACCTCAATCACACCATGATCATGCAGTCCTTGCAAAGCAATTCCTTCGACCACATCTACGCCATCTACAATTTGTTGTTGGACAAGTTGCATCAGCGCACACTTAATTTCCAACAGCGACGAGTTGAAACGCAACAGTTACAACAGCAACCGGTAGAAGGCGACAGGGATGCGTCTAGTTATTTGTTGCATACTCGCCCGCCGAAGATTAACGAGCGAAGTGAGTCGTTCAACGAGCAGCAGTTGGTGACGCATTTGGCCAATGAAGTTGGAGTTGGCTTAGGACAACAAACTGATGAGTCTTTCAACTATAGACGGGAGAGCTTTAATGAGAACTGCTTAAGAGCTGAGGGGAAGGAGAGGAGGAAGAGCTTGAACAGCGAAGGAGTGCCGGAGGATGTTGGCTCGCCTTTCGTTTCCATGCCAACGATCCCCGCTGTTTATTTAGTAGGAGACGGCGATAGTCAGCCATTAGAAAAGGTCACTAACTTACTACTAACCTCTCTTAGTTTACTTGATTTTAAACGTGTTTTTTTTTCAGTTTGGTGAAATGGACTTGGATCAGGGCAACGACGAGGCGTGTTCGCTGAACGTGCCATTGAACGCCTCAAGTCCTACTACGACTGGTTATAGTAGTTGCTCTTCTTCTGGTGATAAATATTTGACAGTAAGACGGCATACGGTTGGACCTGGTGATCCGGCTCATGAGCAAGTTTTGGAGAGTCACTACATGGGGCAGGTTCCGCATGATGCTAAGTTATTGCCGCATACTAATTTGCCGGCGTTGGCGCAGCAAAATCCGCATTATTTTGGCGGGAAAGATCCGCATTTACTCAAACCGCCTACTGTTTTGAGTGCGGCTGGGGGTTTTGGGCGAAGAGCTTCAGGTTAGTAATGTAAAAACAGTTTACTAATAACTAGTCTAGTTCAAAAGTTATAGCACTTTGAAAAACTGTCAAATTTTCAACTTTTTTTTCCATTCAAAACGTCATATTTTGAAAACGCGTAGAGATATCGCAATGATGTTTGGAAATTTGGATAGAACGCATCGAAATCTATAAGAATCAGTATAATTTTCATTTTAATTGTACTTGAGATTGGCAGGAAAAATTAAAAAACGCGATTTTTTGGGGTACTTTAGATAGGAAATTTTTTTCCATAAAAAATCAAAATGCTTTAAATTTCGTATATTAATAATAATTATGAAAGACAGTTGAGAGGTGATAATAAATGTGAAAACAGTTCACCAGTAACTACTCTAGTTCAAAAGTTATAACACTTTGAAAAACTGTCAAATTTACAACTTTTTTTTCCATTCAAAACGTTATATCTTGAAAACGCGTAGAGATATCGTAATGATGTTTGGAAATTTAGATAGAACGCATCGAAATCTATAAGAATCAGTATAATTTTCATTTTAATTGTACTTGAGATTGGCAGGAAAAATTAAAAAACGCGATTTTTTGGGGTACTTTAGATAGGAAAATGTTTTCCATAAAAAATCAAAATGCTTTAAATTTTATATATTAATAATAATTATGAAAGACAGTTGAGAGGTGATAATAAATATGAAAACAGTTCACCTGTAACTACTCTAGTTCAAAAGTTACAGCACTTTGAAAAAATGTCAAATTTGCAACTTTTTTTTCCATTCAAAACGTCATATCTTGAAAACGCGTCGAGATATCGTAATGATGTTTGGAAATTTAGATAGAACGCATCGAAATCTATAAGAATCAGTATAATTTTCATTTTAATTGTACTTGAGATTGGCAGGAAAAATTAAGAAACGCGATTTTTTGGGGTACTTTAGATAGGAACATTTTTTCCATAAAAAATCAAAATGCTTTAAATTTTATATATTAATAATAATTATGAAAGACAGTTGAGAGGTGATAATAAATATGAAAACAGTTCACCTGTAACTACTCTAGTTCAAAAGTTACAGCACTTTGAAAAAATGTCAAATTTTCAACTTTTTTTTCCATTCAAAACGTCATATTTTGAAAACGCGTAGAGATATCGCAATGATGTTTTGAAATTTGGATAGAACGCATTGAAATCTATAAGAATCAGTATAATTTTTTGGGGGTACTTTAGATAGGAAAATTTTTTCCATAAAAAATCAAAATGCTTTAAATTTCGTATATTAATAATAATTATGAAAGACAGTTGAGAGGTGATAATAAATGTGAAAACAGTTCACCAGTGACTAGTCTGCTTCAAAAGTTACACCAATTTTTCCAACTTTCCTCCTTCTAACCTCACTTTTCTAGACGGTGGCGCCAACTTGCACATGGCCTGGAGCACACCCGGATCTCACGAACAACTCTCCATGATGTCCACAAGCTCCAGTGGCAATCCGAGTCTAAGCAGTGGCACTGGAACGCAACCCCTCGAGCATGGCCAGCATACTTTAGACGAGTTGGCTGTGGCTAGGTACATGCAAAACAGGGGAAACACCAAGAGGCACACCATGGCCAATCCGGAAGACGTACACTCATTACAGTCGAGTGGGGGCGGATCTAGTGGGCGAGTGAGGCGTACTGGTCTATTAACAGTCATGGAACGACCGCCAGGTTAGTTAGATTTTTTTGCATCACCCTGTAGGTATAGAAAATAGCGTAGTTTTGTAGGTTATAAAATACTGTTTAAATTATGTCTTGGAATTTTGTTTGTAGCTTGATTAGTTCCAGAGATAACTTGCTAAAACGGTATTTTATACAGGGTGTTGTCGAAAATCGTTTTGTTTATATCTCGGGTTGTACTACAGCTAGAAGGCTGATCTTAGTGTCAAAATTTAAGTTGAATTTTCGGCTATTTTTCGACATGTTTTTATTAAACTACTTGTGAATTTTTCCCAGAAAAATTTCCCCTCTTCATCTAAAAAAACTCAGGTACGGTTCACATACAAATAAAATGCACTTTATTGTGTTCCAAACTGCTAATATACACGCTCTTTAATTTTTTTAATGTAATTATGTAGTAATTTTGTAGCGTTGTTGTTTTTTTTTTGTAGTTTTGTTTTTTTTTTGCATGGCACTGTTTTTTTTTCGTTTGTTTTTCGTTCACCAACCACCAGTTATCCCTCCTGAGATTGTAATGGAAGTGGAGGCGCGCATGAAGCGCAACTACATGCCGCCAATGTTGCCAACCCGTAAGCATTCCAGATGTCACGTGGTTAAGCCTCATTTGTTGCCTACCGTCCAAGAATTGCAAGGTAGGTTTATTATACATGTGTAACTAGATGCTTTGGGTGTTTTGCATTATTTCAACCAAGCGAGGAAAAAGTTTAAATTTGGGTAAAAAAATTTTTTCGGTTTTTAGAAATTATTTTAATAAAAATTTATTTAAGTTACATTTTTTTGTTTAGGTCGTGAACAAAAGTCGATGGAGCGTTTTTCGCCTGTACGACGAGGAAGTGAAGGTTCTGCTAGTGGGTCCAGGACTTTGAGTCCTTCGACTCCTCAACAGGAGTGCCAGAGGTTGCAAAGGGGGCTGCAAAGTCGGGCTAGTCCGCCCCGGTCCATTCCAGGTAATTTCCATTTTTGATAAATCCATCTTTCAGCTTTGCAACAAAGTAAATTTGACCAAAATCCGACCAGCGGTTCCAAAGCTGTGATTTTTTAAAAACGGTCGCTAAAAATTATGTCATTTTTTTAAGTTGAACTTTGACGTCACTAAAAACGCATAAAACCACCAGATATAAACGGTTTAATTTTTTTCAGAATAAAACCAATATTCAGCTTTGCAACAAAGTAAATTTGACCAAAATCCGACCAGTGGTTCCAAAATTTTAACATTTTAAAAGCTGTACAACACAATTTTCTGTTAGTACAAATTTCCTGGTTTAAAGCGTCACAGTTTTGGAACCGCTGACCGGATTTTTAAAAAACTTCCGGTTTTACACAAAGCAATATTGGAATTATTAAAATAGGAATCCTAACCTCACTTATAAGTTAGGTTAGATAGGCTATAATTTCCAGACGAAACATCAGCAAAAATCGTGAGGTGACTGTTTTAAAAAATTGTAAATTTGGAACCGCTAAATGGATTTTGATCAAATTTGCGTTTTTGTATAGACAAATGTTGCCGTAAACATGAAAAAAATCGCCAACATTATGGAAGTTAGTTTAGAATATTTGTGGGCGATTGAAAGACGAACTAAAAATTTTGATCAAATTTCTACATCGTGCAATTTGAAAATTCGTAGCTCTGCACCGGATTTCCGGATTTTCACTTAGAATACAGTTTTGTAAAGCTCAATGTTGACTGTATTAAGAAAAAAATCATCAATATAGTGGAAGATAGTTTAGATGCTTTTTTGGCCATTTGAAAAAAAACTAGAATTTTAGTAATTTTCTACATGGTGTGTTTTGAAAATTCGTAGCTTTACTCCGGATTTCCGGAATTTCACTTATAGTACATTTTTACAAAGGCGAAAATGTGCATAATTAGGAAAAAAATCATCAACTCGCTAGAAGTTGCTGTGTGATTTTTTATCAATTTATAATTATTGATAAATTTTTTCCATTTCAGGTTCTCCAATCCACCAAATGGTGTCCTCCGACCCCTCCCACCGCCACCAGCTGGTCGAGTGCACGTCCCCCATCCACCAATTCTACACCCCCATCACCGATTTGGACTACCAAAGACGCGGCGACCCCACCCTGGGTCTCCCCCCGGAGAATTTCTCCAGCTTCGATGCCACGCCCTCTTCTTCCAGTACAAACCGCAGCCCTCTCCACTCCTCCTCCCCCTACAGCACCAGCAACAGCAACTCACCTATACAACAGTCCGTGTATCCAAATCTCGGTATTTACTCACCGGGGGCGGGGGGTGGAGGCGCCGTGGCAGGAACAACGTCGCCGATAATGAATCCACTTTTGAGTCCGAATACCTCGCCGGTTTTGAGTATTTCCTCGATTACTCAGGGGATAAGCGGTTTGAATACGACAGGGGCGAGTAGTGGGGGGTCGATAACGCAGGGTACGCCTTCTACTAGTCTGCAGTTGGAGATTCGCCAGCAGCAGCACCAGATCCAGGAGGAGAGCAAGATGGACACGAGTGGGTTTGGTGGGAGTTTGGGCGCGTTTCAAGGAACCGGCTTTCTACATCAGACGCACCACATGCATCACATTCTAAACATCCACACCCATAGAAGCTTGACTAACAGTCCGATTAGTAATCCGGGGAGTCCGGGCCTGGATATGATCCAGGAGGAAATCCAGGTGCATCCAAATAAAACATCGGCACTTCTAAGCGGTGGCGTTGTGGATCAAAACGTTGGACATCCGCAGATTTCCGTTACGGATGTTTTAGGTAAAATTAAATATTAACTAAACAGAAAAATTAATCACTCTGTATTTAATAACATCATCATTGTATAGAGTATAAAAAATCCTATAAATTTCGTCTTGGAACTTTTCTTCTAACGTGATTAGTTCGGGAAATAACGCGAAAATACTGAAAATTATACAGGGTGTTGTCAAAAATAGTTTTGCTGATATCTTGGTTTGTACTACAGCTAGAAGGCTGATCTTAGTGTCAAATGTTAAGTTAATGTTAGGGCTATTTTATGGTAGTCATTTGGAAAACAATCGAGCATCGCGCAGGTTTTTTTTCGTAGATTTTTAGAAATATTGTCGTAATTTCTTGGTATTTTTGCTCAGCTTTCGCAGTTTTTATATTATACTTTATAGTAAATTGTATGCAAAGAGATTTATTCTAAATTTTGCGACAATGCAATTTTTTTTTTCTAATTTTTTGTATTTTTTAAATTGCATCACTCAGTATATTAAAGGGCGCCATTGCGTAGCCCATAAAAATAGCTGTAAATTCAGTCCAGGAAGTTTTCTTCTAGCGTGATTAGGTTCCGAGATATTGCAGAAAAACTGTAAATTATACAGGGTGTTGTCGAAATTCGTTTTGCTGATATCTCGGCTTGTACTACAGCTATCGTAGTGATCTTGGTGTCAAATGTTAGGTTGTGCTTCGGGGTATTTTTGTGGTATATAAGAAAAACAATCGAGCATCGCAGTGTGTTTTTTTAGTCGATTTTAAGCGTTTTTCGTTTAGATAATTTTTTTTTGCATCTGAAATAGTGTTGAATTAACTTTAATTTGTTGTAGATTTAATTTATGTGGTTTTTAGTTGTTGATTTTTATGGATTTTATTACAATTTTATTGTCGAAAATTCATTTGGTTAATTTTGACTCTAGTAGGCTGATTTTAGTGTTAAATGTGAGGTCAGGATTTGGACTGATTGTTGCTTTTGTTAATTTTCAGGCAGCGAAGTGACTTTGGTAGCTGGTTCGGATACAAGCGAGGACTCAATGGACAGCTTAGAAAACCAGAAAATCCCGAAAATCCCCTCGTTTATCATCTCGGAACCATCCGAGAACCTCCCCTCGATAACGCGGGGTATTGGTCGTAAAACCAGCCAAGAAAACGTGCCTCAACCACCGATAGACGACACCAGCCACTCGGAGTTTTTTCTAAGACGCAACTCGGACAAAAGTTCTTGTTATTCAGACGATTCTCTATCGAATGACAGTTTGAGCATCGGAAACCAGAGTCCGAGCTCTAGCTCTAACACTCAGAGTAATCAACTGGATGGGGGTACGGAGAATTTCCAGATTTTCCAGAATTTACAGCTGAATTTAGGCGATTCGGGCGTTTTTACCATAGACGATGAGAACGCTTCGAAGAATCTGCTCCATAAAAATTCTGGCTCGTTTGAGTTTGAGCTAAGCGAGGTTTGTTCTAAGCTACAATCGACTGATATTTTGGAAATGGTGAAGAAGACGATCAACACGCAGATCCCGCCGAAAACTTGCGGGGAGGTGAATGGGGGTGGGGATCGGTTGGCTTTGGAGTATGAGGGGGGGATTCAGATTGAGTTGAAGATTGTTGAGAAACCGCGGGATAGTAAAGGGTTGAAAATGCGGAGGATTTCCGGGGATCATTTGGTTTATAATCAACTTTGCCAGCAGTTGATTTCTTGTATGACGGTCTCCTAGCGTTAGGTTTTAGTTTTGCTGCCATTTTTGCCCATTTTGATGACACATTCCACTTGGTTACCAGCCAGACTGAATTTCGTTTGGGATTTTGTATATATATAAACAAACAGTACTTGCTATGAGTACTATAAAAGATATTTTAATCGCACAATTTTGTACATAGGTATTTAAAATTATGTTGGATTTTTCGCCTAAACTAGCGGAAAACTAACTAAACCAGATCTTAATTAAACTACATAATTTAAAAACAGTTTTAATATAAATTATAATAAACTAAATATTTAGTTTAGGCTACAATATTCCTATTAATTTTTAGTAAACTAGTTGACTAAACTTGAACTTTAAACGCAAATATTTTTGTGTGTGATTTTTTTCGTTTAATTTCGACTTGTACATATTTTTATATAAATAACGTGTAAATACTTCTTGAGCATTCCTATTAGTTGGTATAATTAAAAATTCTAGGATAAAATTTTCAAATTTTTGTCAAATTATTATCACTTAATAATAATAATAATAATAAACTAGCACAAAAAATTAATATGTAATTAAATTAAATTAAATTAACATCTACATAAATTTAGAATATGCTCCTACAATTTTTGACTTAATCGCAGTTAAACTAAAATAATTAATTTGTATAAATTTGCACTATATTATTGTATATTTGTATAATTATTTGTTTTGTTCTTCTGGAGATTCTTTGTGACATTCACAAAAACTAAATAGTGTTGCAGTCTTTTTAGTACAATGCAACAAACTTGTAAAAATATAAATAATAGTCTATTTTATTTTAGTTTGATTTTATTCTGTTGTTTTTGTACTAGAAACGCATCTGGGCACCTTTTAACTGTATAATAAATAAATTATTACTATAAAAAGAAAAACAAAACACATAACGGTTGTAATGATTAGTATTTTTCTGTCAATTCAAATCTGTGATGTCAATAAAAATAATTACAAAAATTTCGTTTGTTTTATTTAGAAAAAAATCCCCATGAGTTTATCTTATTATTTTCTGCGATTTCCGAGAGCCTAAAATGATAAAAACAGTTAAAATTTTCAAAAAAAAGTACTACAGCTGCCATCTCGTAATAGTTAGCTAAAACTGCAGCCGGTATAGAAGATGCCTGTGTATAACTTTGAATTTCTGCAATAGATGTCTTTACTAAATATTTATGCAACAAAATATACGTTGTTGTGTATATCTGGTTGCCTACATGTAAACACAAATTATAATTTGGGAAAATTTAAATTTCCCGCCAAAATATCAGGAGCAAGTTTATGGCGGGAAACGACCTCCTCGCGTTTCTGCTATCCTGGTACCAGGAGCAAAATTTCGCAGAAAATTTTCACAAATTAAAGATATTTTTACTAAATATTTATGCAACAAAATGTACGTTGTTATGTATATCTGGTTGCCTACATGTAAACATAAATTATAATATGTGAAAATTCAAATTTCCCGCCAAATACTTACTCCTGATATTTTAGCGGGAAAAGACCTCCTCGCGTTTCTGCTATCCTGGTACCAAACGCGAAATTTCGTATAGAAAACTTGAAAATTTTGCTCCTGGTATCAGGATAGCAGAAAAGCGAGGAGGTCTTTTCCCGCCAAAATATCAGGAGTAAGTATTTGGCGGGAAATTTGAATTCCTATAAATTTTAATAAGAAAGGAATCCTTTTTACCACTACATAGGGTTTAGATAATTAAAGATAGATGGCGACTATAAATTATTTTAATTTAATTAAATTCCAAATTTCCCGCCAAATACTTGCTCCTGATATTTAGGCGGGAAAAGACCTCCTCGCTTTTCTGCTATCCTGGTACCAGGAGCAAAATTTCACAGAAAATTTTCACGAATTATCCAAATTGCTGGTTGATAAAACAGCGTAACAGCAGATAGATGGCGATAGTAAAATTTATTGTAGCTTGTATATTTGGTTGCCTACAATTTTACGGTAAATATTAAAGCCAAATGTTTGAAAATTTAATTTATTTCCGATATTATAAATATTAATAATTTTAAATAAAACACAAAATATTTTAACACTATCTTTATTGTATTTTTTTGGCACCTTTATTACATACCTAAACAGATATTATTTAGTGCTTTTAATGGAATAAAATAACAATAGGGTAAAAAATTGTAAAAATAAAGTTAATAAAATATAAATAAAATACAAAATAATACAGTTGTTCAGTGATTTGATCCCAAGAAGTTAAGTTAAGTTAAAAAAAATCTCAGGAATAAAATCTCCCGCCGTGATTTCGGCGCCAACCTACCACAATCCTAAAATTACATTATAGTATAGTGTAGGATTAATTAAACCTCTAAAAAACCGCGTGATCCCTAATCCAACATTGTTTTTCCCTCATCCACTAACCGGAAAAAATATCACAGATTAATACGAAAAAAAGCCACAACAACCCAACTAACAAATCAAAGTGAATGTTGCAAATTACCGGCCACATCTATGGCGCATTGGGGAAGCACAAACTCCACTTCACACAGGGACTGGCTCACTAGTAGACGACAGAGCCATCTTCGAGAGTGTGGATAAACTACGCCTAGGAAAACCGCTCCCGCTGCCGCTCTCCGAAAAAATCTTCCGAAAACTAAAAAAAAACAAATAATCCAAGAAATAGGCATAAATTAAAACAACGTACAACTTCCGAATGCCGGATTCGGAGGATTTCTTCCAAGGGGCGTCGTCCGGTTCGTAAGGTAGTGGGCCTTGAACTGGCGCGTCTTCATCCACTGGCCTGGGGAGGAAACAAATTCGTCATGGATTTTGTTCAATAAATTAAAATGGTGCAACTTACGATTCTACTTTATTTTTCGGTCGATATGTCTCAAGTTCATCTTCTAGATCACTGACGCGAGCTTTCAACTCGTTGCGCTCGTGCAGAATATCCTTCAGTTCTTGTGTGGTGAATCTAGGACGATTTGGGTCGTCCAAATCGAACACAGCCATGTTACTGGGTATGGGAAGATCACCCTTAGCTAGATCCTCGTTTTCCTTTTGCGCCAATCCGAGTCTCTGCCTCAATCCTGTAATATCCCGATGTTGGTCCTGGATTTGCACCAGGAAATCTGCGCGTTCATCGCACAAATTCCTCACTTGTGTCTGGATGGTCTTGTGCTTCCTTCGCAGGTCCTTGCAAGTGCTTGTCATCCTGTCTATTTGCGACCGCAACTAAAACCAAAATAATTCCATATTTATTATGTGAAAACACAGAAGGTAATCAACTAACGTTGTCTACATCGCAGCACTTTTCCTGAAGTTGATTTTCCTTCATTCGGATTTCCTCGCGTTGTTTCTCCAACGAATCTTTAAGTCGTTGCAGGACGTTGTCATCAGGAGTTGGAGGTGACGCACTATGACTGGTAGTTTGACCATGTGTGGGGCTTTGTCCTTTAACCAAACGCCGGATTTGCTCGTGCTGCTTAGCCACCAAACCTACCAGCTCGTTCGTATCGGCCCTCCACTGGTCTTCAATCGCCTCCAGCTCCTTCTCAAATTTCTGTCTGTATTCCGCCTTTTCCAACTTCTCGTTCTCCAACTGGGTGATTTTCGACTGTAGTTCATGCAGCTCGGTGTTTTCCCGTTCGTTTCGCGTGGCCATCGTCTCCAACAGCTCCAGAGCGTTGATTACTTTGGGCATGAGGGAAGTGACGGCATCGGCCCCATATTGGTCGATGATCTTCTCGCATTCTTTGCCGATTTCCGACGCGATGTCGTACACATCCACCACAGTTACCTCGTCGTTGGTATTTGTTGGATCGTCCATTTTCACGCGCGGCATTAAATTTTTAGGTTTTTTCGGGTATTGATTCGAGAAACGTCATTTAAGTGTTTGACATTTGCGTCATATCACTCAGTATTGCCAATGGAGAAAACACGAAAACCCTGGTTTGGAACTGATAGAGTCCCTGTGTTAAGAGAATACTGTAGTGTATTGTTGGTTGCCTAAAACTTACAATTATTTAGAAAATCATTTAATTTGTACATATAATGCCACAAATTGTAGTTTTAACTGTTGCAAATTAATAGAAATGACGTGTGTGTTTCAAATATAAATATAGGGTGATGAGAAAATTGCGTTTTAACACTTCTTCATCGTTTTTTCGCTTCTACTGCCTATAGTTTTAACAAATTTTGCCCCAAAACTGAATTTTTCAATAAACAATTTTTAATTAGAAAATTATTCCATTACTCGCCTAATAAGAAAATTATTTAAGGAAAAGACAGTAGACTTGAAGAAAATTAGTCTTAGGCCTTTTCCGGAAATAACTTTAGAACCACTGGTTTGATGGCAAATTTCTAAGAGACAAAAAAGTTGTGATTTTAACTGTTCTCTCAAATAGAAATGACGGGTGTGCGTGAAATATATAGGGTGATGAAAAAAATCGTGTTTTAGCAGTTTTTCATCGTTTTGTCGCACTGAAACGCTTTTACTGCCTATAATTTTGACAAATTTTGCCCCAAAACTGAATTATACAATAAACACTGCTTTAATAAACAATTTTTAATCAGAAAATTTTTCCATTACTCGCCTAATAAGAAAATTATTTAAGGAAAAGACTGTAGACTTGAAGAAAATTAGTCTTGGGCCTTTTCCGGAAATAACTTTGGAACCACTGGTTTTATGGAAAATTTCTAAGAGACAAAAAAGTTGTGATTTTAACTGTTCTCTCAAATAGAAATGACGGGTGTGCGTGAAATATACAGGGTGATGAAAAAAATCGTGTTTTAGCAGATTTTCATCGTTTTTTCGCACTAAAACGCTTCTACTGCCTATAGTTTTGACAAATTTTGCCCCAAAACTGAATTATACAATAAACACTGCTTTAATAAACAATTGTTAATTAGAAAAATTTTCCATTACTCGCCTATTAAGAAAATTATTTAAGGAAAAGACAGTAGACTTGAAGAAAATTAGTCTTGGGCCTTTTCTGGAAATAACTTTGGAACCACTGGTTTTATGGAAAATTTCTGAGACAAAAAAGTTGTGATTTTAACTGTTCTCTCAAATAGAAATGACGGGTGTGCGTGAAATATATAGGGTGATGAAAAAAATCGTGTTTTAGCAGTTTTTCATCGTTTTGTCGCACTGAAACGCTTCTACTGCCTATAATTTTGACAAATTTTGCCCCAAAACTGAATTATACAATAAACACTGCTTTAATAAACAATTTTTAATCAGAAAATTTTTCCATTACTCGCCTAATAAGAAAATTATTTAAGGAAAAGACTGTAGACTTGAAGAAAATTAGTCTTGGGCCTTTTCCGGAAATAACTTTGGAACCACTGGTTTTATGGAAAATTTCTAAGAGACAAAAAAGTTGTGATTTTAACTGTTCTCTCAAATAGAAATGACGGGTGTGCGTGAAATATACAGGGTGATGAAAAAAATCGTGTTTTAGCAGATTTTCATCGTTTTTTCGCACTAAAACGCTTCTACTGCCTATAGTTTTGACAAATTTTGCCCCAAAACTGAATTATACAATAAACACTGCTTTAATAAACAATTGTTAATTAGAAAAATTTTCCATTACTCGCCTATTAAGAAAATTATTTAAGGAAAAGACAGTAGACTTGAAGAAAATTAGTCTTGGGCCTTTTCTGGAAATAACTTTGGAACCACTGGTTTTATGGAAAATTTCTGAGACAAAAAAGTTGTGATTTTAACTGTTCTCTCAAATAGAAATGACGGGTGTTCGTGAAATATATAGGGTGATGAAAAAAATCGTGTTTTAGCAGTTTTTCATCGTTTTGTCGCACTGAAACGCTTCTACTGCCTATAATTTTGACAAATTTTGCCCCAAAACTGAATTATACAATAAACACTGCTTTAATAAACAATTTTTAATCAGAAAATTTTTCCATTACTCGCCTAATAAGAAAATTATTTAAGGAAAAGACTGTAGACTTGAAGAAAATTAGTCTTGGGCCTTTTCCGGAAATAACTTTGGAACCACTGGTTTTATGGAAAATTTCTAAGAGACAAAAAAGTTGTGATTTTAACTGTTCTCTCAAATAGAAATGACGGGTGTGCGTGAAATATACAGGGTGATGAAAAAAATCGTGTTTTAGCAGATTTTCATCGTTTTTTCGCACTAAAACGCTTCTACTGCCTATAGTTTTGACAAATTTTGTCCCAAAACTGAATTATACAATAAACACTGCTTTAATAAACAATTGTTAATTAGAAAAATTTTCCATTACTCGCCTATTAAGAAAATTATTTAAGGAAAAGACAGTAGACTTGAAGAAAATTAGTCTTGGGCCTTTTCTGGAAATAACTTTGGAACCACTGGTTTTATGGAAAATTTCTGAGACAAAAAAGTTGTGATTTTAACTGTTCTCTCAAATAGAAATGACGGGTGTGCGTGAAATATATAGGGTGATGAAAAAAATCGTGTTTTAGCAGTTTTTCATCGTTTTGTCGCACTGAAACGCTTCTACTGCCTATAATTTTGACAAATTTTGCCCCAAAACTGAATTATACAATAAACACTGCTTTAATAAACAATTTTTAATCAGAAAATTTTTCCATTACTCGCCTAATAAGAAAATTATTTAAGGAAAAGACTGTAGACTTGAAGAAAATTAGTCTTGGGCCTTTTCCGGAAATAACTTTGGAACCACTGGTTTTATGGAAAATTTCTAAGAGACAAAAAAGTTGTGATTTTAACTGTTCTCTCAAATAGAAATGACGGGTGTGCGTGAAATATACAGGGTGATGAAAAAAATCGTGTTTTAGCAGATTTTCATCGTTTTTTCGCACTAAAACGCTTCTACTGCCTATAGTTTTGACAAATTTTGTCCCAAAACTGAATTATACAATAAACACTGCTTTAATAAACAATTGTTAATTAGAAAAATTTTCCATTTAACAAGAAAATTATTTAAGGAAAAGACTGTAGACTTGAAGAAAATTAGTCTTGGGCCTTTTCCGGAAATAACTTTGGAACCACTGGTTTTATGGAAAATTTCTAAGAGACAAAAAAGTTGTGATTTTAACTGTTCTCTCAAATAGAAATGACGGGTGTGCGTGAAATATATAGGGTGATGAAAAAAATCGTGTTTTAGCAGTTTTTCATCGTTTTTTCGCACTAAAACGCTTCTACTGCCTATAGTTTTGACAAATTTTGCCCCAAAACTGAATTATACAATAAACAATGCTTTAATAAACAATTTATAATTAGAAATTATTTCCCTAACTCTTGTAGTTAATTCGGCATTAAAAATTCCACCACGGACAAACATCATTTGCACCACGACATTACTGGCAAAAAATTACAAATTCGCTTATTTTCTTATTTTGCACAAAAGTAGAAAATTTATTTACACGTAAGTAAAATATAAACTAGTACAACTTAAAATAAAACAATAAGGCAAGACTTACAAAACTAATATAAATAAAAGCCATCCCTTACAAATCCGTCTGGGAAAACCGCACATGTCTCGACTGGCCCTCATCCACTTCACTCAAATTCCCATCCAAACTCTGCACCATACTGCTGGTAAAGCTAAACTCTTCCACTTCTTCTGGATCATCCTCCGTTTCTAATAAACTGTCTTCCAATTTTTTTCCATTAATCAATTTCAGCTGTCCTTCATGACAAACATACAAGCCTAATTTGCTCCATCCGACAAACCGGAACTTACTTAAGGGAATCCTACGAGCTTCACCTTGCCCAAACTTGTACAATTCCACCGAGGAAAAATGCACAACATAAAGATACGGTTTAATATACACGAAATTCAAGGGAAGATGCGTCGGAATCAAATCGGGTTTCATCGTCGACGACCCAAACTCATCGACAAACAGCGCAAACTCAGTAAAGCACACTAGATACTCCTTCGGCTCGGCGCAGAGCTCTAAAACGCCCAAGGGAAACGACCCCATTTTGTAGCACTTTTCCACTTTGACCAGCTCTTTATCCGAGTGGTCAATAAATTCCTCAGCTTGGAACGTCGCCAAGTCAATTTCAAAGAACTTATCAGCGCCTACTATTAAACTATGCTCCGTAAACAACATACAGCGTGTTGGTTTCGCCGTGTCCAGAATCCTCAACGGCACAAAATCTTTTTTATCCAAATCATAACCTAAAATCACCAACTGTTTGCTGGTAGCCACAGCCAGCTTTAGCTTAGGCCCAACTGAGACTATATGCAACCCATCAAGGCCGCCTGCGTTCACTAAACGATAATTGAGCTTCGGGTTTGCACATGGAGCACATTGAGCCACATTGGTGAGATGGTGGTAGTCACACGTGACCAAAACGCAGTTTTGTTCCGTTATCATAACGACTGTGTTTGAAGAGGGTAACAAAGCTATATGGTGGACAACTTGAGGACCTTCGATGTAGACTAAGGAGCTGTTTTGTTGCGAGTACAGCCCGGATTCAGTGCCGATTACTCGAAGATTGTCTGAGAGATCAAATACACAATTTACTTGGAGATTTTGGGGAATGCCACAAATTGGTTCGATTTCTGGTTGGAGGTTGGGTTCCTCGAAGAGTTTTCGTAGAGCTGTTGAGGAAAGAAAAAAAAATTGGGTTAAAAACGAAAAAAATCCAACTTTAAAAAAATTACAGTTTTGGAACCCCTGGTCGGATTTTTATTAAATAAAGTTTGTTTGAAAGCTACATGTTTGTTTTATTTAGAAAAAAATTCCCATTAGTTTATCTTATTAAATTCTGCGATTTCCGGGGGCGTAAAGTGATAAAAAACAGAAATCCCAAGAGACTGTTTTAAAAATTTGTATTTTTAGAACCGCTGGTCGGATTTTCGTGAAATTACGTTTGTTTGAAAGCTGAATGTTTGTTTTATTTAGAAAAAAATCCCCATGAGTTTATCTTATTATTTTCTGCGATTTCCGGGGCCCTAAAGTGATAAAAACAGTTAAATTCCAAGCGACTATTTTAAAAATTTGTAGTTTTAGAACCGCTGGTCGGATTTTTGTGAAATTACGTTTGTTGAAAAGCTAAATGTTTGTTTTATTTAGAAAAAAATCCCCATGAATTTATTTTATTATTTTCTGCGATTTCCGGGACCCTAAAGTGATAAAAACAGCTAAAATCCAAGCGACTATTTTATAAATTTGTAGTTTTAGAACCGCTGGTCGGATTTTCGTGAAATTACGTTTGTTGGAAAGCTAAACGTTTGTTTTATTTAGAAAAAAATCCCCATGAATTTATTTTATTATTTTCTGCGATTTCCGGGGCCCTAAAGTGATAAAAACAGATAAATTCCAAGCGACTATTTTAAAAATTTGTAGTTTTAGAACCGCTGGTCGGATTTTCGTGAAATTACGTTTGTTGGAAAGCTAAACGTTTGTTTTATTTAGAAAAAAATCCCCATGAATTTATTTTATTATTTTCTGCGATTTCCGGGGCCCTAAAGTGATAAAAACAGATAAATTCCAAGCGACTATTTTAAAAATTTGTAGTTTTAGAACCGCTGGTCGAATTTTCGTGAAATTACGTTTGCTGGAAAGCTGAATGTTTGTTTTATTTAGAAAAAAATCTCCATAAGTTTATCTTATTATTTTCTGCGATTTCCGGGCCCCTAAAGTGATAAAAACAGTTAAATTCCAAGCGACTATTTTAAAAATTTGTAGTTTTAGAACCGCTGGTCGGATTTTTGTGACATTACGTTTGTTGGAAAGCTAAATGTTTGTTTTATTTAGAAAAAAATCTCCATAAGTTTATCTTATTATTTTCTGCGTTTTCCGGGGCCCTAAAGTGATAAAAACAGATAAATTCCAAGCGACTGTTTTAAAAATTTGTAGTTTTAGAACCACTGGTCAGATCTTCGTGAAATTACGTTTGTTGGAAAGCTGAATGTTTGTTTATTTAGAAAAAAATCTCCATAAGTTTATCTTATTATTTTCTGCGATTTCCGGGCCCCTAAAGTGATAAAAACAGCTAAATTCCAAGCGACTGTTTTATAAATTTGTAGTTTTAGAACCGCTGGTCGGATTTTCGTGAAATTACGTTTGTTGGAAAGCTAAATGTTTGTTTTATTTAGAAAAAAATCCTCATGAGTTTATCTTATTATTTTCTGCGTTTTCCGGGGCCCTAAAGTGATAAAAACAGATAAATTCCAAGCGACTGTTTTAAAAATTTGTAGTTTTAGAACCACTGGTCAGATCTTCGTGAAATTACGTTTGTTGGAAAGCTGAATGTTTGTTTTATTTAGAAAAAAATCTCCATAAGTTTATCTTATTATTTTCTGCGATTTCCGGGCCCCTAAAGTGATAAAAACAGCTAAATTCCAAGCGACTGTTTTATAAATTTGTAGTTTTAGAACCGCTGGTCGGATTTTCGTGAAATTACGTTTGTTGGAAAGCTAAATGTTTGTTTTATTTAGAAAAAAATCCTCATGAGTTTATCTTAATATTTTCTGCGTTTTCCGGGGCCCTAAAGTGATAAAAACAGATAAATTCCAAGCGACTGTTTTAAAAATTTGTAGTTTTAGAACCACTGGTCAGATCTTCGTGAAATTACGTTTGTTGGAAAGCTGAATGTTTGTTTTATTTAGAAAAAAATCTCCATAAGTTTATCTTATTATTTTCTGCGTTTTCCGGGGCCCTAAAGTGATAAAAACAGATAAATTCCAAGCGACTATTTTAAAAATTTGTAGTTTAAGAACCGCTGGTCGGATTTTCGTGAAATTACGTTTGTTGGAAAGCTGAATGTTTGTTTTATTTAGAAAAAAATCTCCATAAGTTTATCTTATTATTTTCTGCGATTTCCGGGCCCCTAAAGTGATAAAAACAGTTAAATTCCAAGCGACTATTTTAAAAATTTGTAGTTTTAGAACCGCTGGTCGGATTTTCGTGAAATTACGTTTGTTGGAAAGCTAAATGTTTGTTTTATTTAAGAAAAAATCCCCATGGGTTTATTTCATTATTTTCTGCGATTTCCGGGACCCTAAAGTGATAAAAACAGCTAAATTCCAAGCGACTGTTTTTTAAATTTGTAGTTTTAGAACCGCTGGTCGGATTTTCGTGAAATTACGTTTGTTGGAAAGCTAAATGTTTGTTTTATTTAGAAAAAAATCCCCATGAGTTTATCTTATTATTTTCTGCGATTTCCGGGGCCCTAAAGTGATAAAAACAGCTAAATTCCAAGCGACTGTTTTATAAATTTGTAGTTTTAGAACCACTGGTCAGATCTTCGTGAAATTACGTTTGTTTGGAAGCTAAATGTTTGTTTTATTTAGAAAAAAATCCCCCTAAGTTTATCTTATTATTTTCTGCGGTTTCCGAGGCCGTAAAATGATAAAAACAGCAATTCCAAGCGACTGTTTTAAAAATTTGTAGTTTTAGAACCGCTGGTCGGATTTTCGTGAAATTACGTTTGTTGAAAAGCTAAATGTTTGTTTTATTTAGAAAAAAATCCCCATGAATTTATTTTATTATTTTCTGCGATTTCCGGGACCCTAAAGTGATAAAAACAGCTAAATTCCAAGCGACTGTTTTATAAATTTGTAGTTTTAGAACCGCTGGTCGGATTTTCGTGAGATTACCTTTGCTGGAAAGCTAAATGTTTGTTTTATTTAGAAAAAAATCCCCATGAGTTTATCTTATTATTTTCTGCGATTTCCGGGGCCCTAAAGTGATAAAAACAGCTAAATTCCAAGCGACTATTTTAAAAATTTGTAGTTTTAGAACCGCTGGTCGGATTTTTGTGAAATTACGTTTGTTGGAAAGCTAAATGTTTGTTTTATTTAAAAAAAAATCCCCATGGGTTTATTTTATTATTTTCTGCGATTTCCGGGACCCTAAAGTGATAAAAACAGCAATTCCAAGCGACTGTTTTAAAAATTTGTAGTTTTAGAACCGCTGGTCGGATTTTCGTGAAATTACGTTTGTTTCAAAGCTAAATGTTTGTTTTATTTAGAAAAAAATCCCCCTAAGTTTATCTTATTATTTTCTGCGGTTTCCGAGGCCGTAAAATGATAAAAACAGCAATTCCAAGCGACTGTTTTAAAAATTTGTAGTTTTAGAACCGCTGGTCGGATTTTCGTGAAATTACGTTTGTTTCAAAGCTAAATGTTAGTTTTATTTAGAAAAAAATACCTTGGAACCAGTTCTCCTTGTCCTCCACCGACAAAGCCATAAAAACCAAACTTCTAGCAGGCCAGCACGTAGTATTCGGAGCAATCTCCACTTTAAGCACAAAAGGCAAATCACTAGCCGCCACTGTAACATCAATCTCACAAGCCGTAGGTTCTATAATGATTTTACAATGACTATCTTCCGGTTTCAAGTCGATGGTATCGACAGGGTGACCGCCTGGTTCCATATAGAGCCTCAAACGAGTTCCTGAGAGGACAGCATAGCGTTTATTCCAGCCGTTTTTTCCACTAAAACAAAAGACAAATAGTTAATAAATACAGTCAAGTAACCTAAACTCACTTTGGTAGCTTTATCCAAGTTTCCACTGCCTTATCCTCGATAAATTTCTCTTCCAGCTCACACGTCTCCTGCTGTATCTTCTCTAAACTACTCTTATAGTGGTTAACTAGCTCTAAGGGCAAACCACAAGAACTAGGCAGAGCTTTAGCACAATTTCCATGAACTAAAACCCCACATTCCCTACAAAAACTAACAGAGCGCCCTATGACAACTTGCTGCGAACATTGAGCACACTTGGTAATTTTAGAGCAAATTTTCGACTCAAATCTATGCGGAATATTATGATGCATCCTTCGGCGAGAGTTACTTCTAGTCAACGTCTCGCTTTTAACTAACTGCTCCATAGCGATTTTGCTTTTAGGGGAAATTTCGTTGAGTTTCGTTCTGGGTGGCGCAGAATCAGTTTTGAGCTTGAATATTTGCTCTTGGAGCTGCTGGTTGAGCTGGCGCTCTTTATACAACTCAGCTTCCAGGTCTTTGTAGTTTTTTGACAGGGTTATTGGAGGGGTGTTCTCTTTTTTCGAGTGGCCAAAGAGCATGTCGGTTAAGGTCTTCTTCTTGTGGGAATGCTCGTCGATCTGGAGAGAATTAATTAATTAGAGGTAATTAAGGCGTTGGCAAGTTTTTAGGGAAGTTTAGTTGAGAAAATACAAGAAAAATCGCTTAATTAGTTGACTCTTGTGGCCAATTTCACTTTGCACGAACTATAACACAGCAAAATCTATCATCGCTTTATCGGATGTAACTCGCTTGTTTTTTGTGGTAGCACTGTCAAATTTTCAGTTTTATTTTCAGGAAACTTCGGAGAACATTCCTATAAAAGCTTAACTTTTTACTGCGTTTAATTCCGGAGTTATAGTGTTCCGGGACATTAAAGTGATAAAAACAGTTAAATTCCAAGCGACTGTTTTAAAATTTTGTAGTTTTAGAACCGCTGGTAGGATTTTCGTGAAATTACGTTTGTTGGAAAGCTGAATGTTTGTTTTATTTAGAAAAAAATCCCCATGAGATTATTTTATTATTTTCTGCGATTTCTGGGGCCCTAAAGTGGTAAAAAACAGTTAAATACCAAGCGACTGTTTTAAAAATTTGTAGTTTTAGAACCACTGGTCAGATTTTCGTTAAATTACGTTTGTTTGAAAGCTAAATGTCTATTTTATTTAAAAAAAAATTTCCATGAGTTTATCTTGTTATTTTCTGCGATTTCCGGGGGTCTAAAGTGATAAAACAGTTAAATTCCAAGCGACTGTTTTAAAAATTTGTAGTTTTAGAACCGCTGGTCGGATTTTCGTGAAATTACGTTTGTTGGAAAGCTGAATGTTTGTTTTACTTACAAAAAAATCCCCATGAGTTTATCTTGTTATTTTCTGCGATTTTCGGGGCCCTAGTGATAAAATCAGTTAAATTCCAAGCGACTGTTTTAAAAATTTTTAGTTTTAGAACCGCTGGACGGATTTTCCTGAAATTACGTTTGTTTGAAAGCTAAATGTTTGTTTTATTTAGAAAAAAATCCCCATGAGTTTATCTTGTTATTTTCTGCGATTTTCGGGGCCCTAGTGATAAAATCAGTTAAATTCCAAGCGACTGTTTTAAAAATTTTTAGTTTTAGAACCGCTGGACGGATTTTCCTGAAATTACGTTTGTTTGAAAGCTAAATGTTTGTTTTATTTAGAAAAAAATCCCCATGAGTTTATCTTGTTATATTCTGCGATTTCCGGGGCCCTAAAGTGGTAAAAAACAGCTAAATACCAAGCGGCTGTTTTAAAAATTTTTAGTTTTAGAACCGCTGGTCGGATTTTCGTTAATTAAGACGTTGGAAAGCTTTTCGAAAACTTAGTTAACAAAAATACAAAAAAAATTGCTTAATTAGTCGACTCTTGTGGCGAATTTCACTTTGTACGAACTATAACACAGCAAAATCTATCATCGCTTTATCGGACGTAACTCGGCTGTTTTTTGTGGTAGCACTGTCAAATTTTCAGTTTTATTTTCAGGAAATTTCGGAGAATATTCCTAGAAAAGCTCAACTTTTTACTGCGTTTAATTCCGGAGTTATAGTAGTTTGTAAAAAAAATTAAACTCACCTTAGTTTGCAAATAATCAATAAGCTTAATCTGCTGTCGAATTGTGCTCTCAGATTTCATCTCGCGCTCCTTATAAAAATTGCTTTTCTCATTTAGCACCACCTCCAAATCGTGTAGACGCCCAATCAAAACTTTTTCGCTTTCCTAAGAAAAAAATCCAAATAAAAACGAAATAAACAATTTTCTCATATGCAAACCTTCAACTCCTTGACTTGCTGCGCTAGCTTATAGTTCACCTCCTTAACACTAGCAACTTGCGTTAGCTTTTCCGTCGCCTCCTCCTTCAGCATATTCCGCTCCACACCCATATCCTGGACCTGCCGCTCATACGCTCGAAGAACCGTTTCCAATTCGGCGATTTTCTCTTCGGCAACTCGAAGGTCTTCCGATAAACTCTTAGAAAAATCCTTGTACTCCAAACTTTGTTCTTTGTAGGACATCGACTCGCTTTCCAAGGACTGTACATCGTCCTTCAGTCGTTTAATTTGCGTTTCTGCTAGAAGCCGCAAGGATTTCTCCGAGTTAGTCGCACGTTTAGCTTCCTGGACTTCCTGGCGGGTTTCGCAGAGCTCCCCTACAAGTTTCTCTATGTTGGCGTTTAAATCCTGGCGTTTTGCCTCGAAGCCCGCGCATATTTTCTCGTATTCCACCAGCTGGTTTTCCAGTAGGGTGCAGGCTTCGCGAAGGGCGCTTAGGTTTAGTCCTGTTACACTTAGCTGACTTTCGGCTTGAGATAATTGGGCTTCCAAATGGGTTTTCTGCTGCTTTATCTGTGGATAAATAGAAGAATTACTAAATAATATTAAAGTACATTTGAACTAATTTGTGGTGAAAACTTAACCGTGGTGGAATTGTGGTCATTTGCACCACGAGTTTTGTGTTCTAATGCGAATATTTAGTAAACGGAAAGTCGGATCGAAAAATAGTATTTAAGTAAAATGTTTGTTTGTTTGAGGGTAACAAAAAAGGTCTTAGAGATTTTTTGCTAAAATGGCGTTAAATTCGATTTTTTCAAAAAATCCGCCTAACCTATCTTTTAAGTGTTGATATTTAAAAAACGAAAAATGCAATCGAAAAAATTTATTTAGGTAAAATGTTCGTCTGGGTGAGGACAACAAAAAACATTTAATAAATTTTCTTGTAAAAAAATTAACTACCTGATTTAACTCCTGTTGAGCCTCCAAATTTTGCTTTTGGGTCCTCCGGACCAACTCATCTTTCCCTTGAACTTCCTCCTGAGCAGCATACAAAATCCCCTGTAACTTCTTCACATTTTCCTGCGAATTCCCCAGCATTTTCTCCAACTTCCCCACTTGAGCTTTCTCCTGGCTTAAGTTTTCCTCACACGATTTTAATTTATCCTCAATTAATCGCTGCGCCTCCTTAGCCTTCAACACCTCCAAACTCATCCCCTCATTCATCCCCGCCAGCTCCAACAACGCGCTTTCCTGCTTCTTCTTACTTTCTTCAAACATCGTTTTTAGCTCATCCAGATTCTTCTTGGTTTCTTCTAAAACAGTTTCACTGTCTTTCAGCTCACGCTCCAAGATTCTCTTATCGATTTTCGCGTTGTTGCACTCTTTTTCCAATCGCCAAAATTTCGTACGCAAATCGCGTAGTTCCGTAGCTTCATTTTGTAAACTTTCGGATTCCAGTAGTTGTTTTTTCAAACGCAGAGTAGTTTCAGTTTCTTTCAGTAGCTTGGTTTCGATTTCTGTGAGATTTTTCACATTCTCGCGTAGTTGCTCATGGAGAACGCGATTTTCCTCGCGGATTTGCTCAAAGTTACTTTGCTCTATCAGCGTTAGTTTGCTGCGGTTTTGCAGGTCTTTCATAGCCTTCTCTTTGATGCTAACTAGCTGCTTTAAGGACTCAACTTGGTCCTTGCAGCTTTCCATCTGCTGCACTTCGACTTCAAGTCCTGTGACTTTCTCGCTTAGTTTTAGGATCACATCCTCAGCCTCCTCGATTTTCCCCTTTAAACTCCGGTAATTCTCTTCACTGCTCCGCAATTTCACCTCCAAATCCCCCTTAACCACCTCCAAACCCCCCAGGTGTTTCTCCAATCCCCTGTTTTGTGTTTCCAGTTCTACTACCTTCAACCTCAACTCGCTTATGGTGGTTTGAGTGTCGTTGGTGAGCTCCTCCAAGCGCGACTCTAAACCTACCACACTCCTCCTGCTCAAACTCTGCACTTTAGCCAAAGATTCCTTCTGCTTCCCTTGGATATTCAACGCCTGCTGCAACTGTTGGTTTAGCATTTCGTTATTCTGCGTTAACTGTTGGATTTGCGCGTTTTGTTGCTCAAGCTCTAACGTTAGAGCTTCAACTTTGCAACGCTCGGTTTGCGCCCATTTTAGCTTAGCCGCCTTGATTAAATCCAAAGCTTTTTTTTCCAGATCGCTCCTCTCTTTGCGCTCTAGCTCTAAAGTGCGTTTTAAGGCGCTAGTTTCGCCTAAACTACCAGCTAGCTCCTTCTCTAAACGATCTCTTACCCCCTCCACCATCTCCAACTTACGCGATTTCTCTTCTAGTTTCTTCTCCAAGGGTTTCTGCACCTCCAACTGGGCTTTAGTGTGTAGCAGCTCCTGCCGAAGCTCCTCCAGCTCACCCTTCATCACCTCATCTTTTACTATAACAGGTTTCCGTTCCCTCAAATCAAAACCCAAATCTTGAGTGTAACTAAATCCGACAAACGGCAAATTCCGTCCTGAGAACTGCGTCCGCTTCTTGTAGTTTTCTATATGCGGGCTCTTCTTCTTTGCTGCGACATCTACGAAGTTTCGCGTGTCCTCCCCAGAAGAAATTTTCGGAACAAACGGTGGGACTTTATCGCGTAGTGTTTCGAAATTTACGTTTTTAAACACAGCGTGTTTTTTGATTTTCTCCAAGGTTAGGCGTGTACGTGCGTCGGTGATTAAGCCTTTGATTAAGGCGACGTACGCTTGGGACAGAACCACGTCTGGCGAGAATTTCAGGTGGTTTTGGTGGTTCATTATTTTGGAGTAGACAGATGTTGTGTTTGGGGCCGTGAACGGCGTAGCCCCGATTGTTAGTTCATAAGCGAGGACGCCCAAGGACCAAAAGTCGCAGCCCATCTGGAAAAACAATTTAGTACATTTTAACTATTTTGCATTGGAAAGTGACCGTGGTGGAATTGCAGATGTCCCGAAAAAGTCATTTGCACTAGATAACCTCGAAAAATCCGGCATAAAAACTCGAAAAGTGCTTAAAAATTCTTGTGGTTTGATTTTTCTGGCCGAACGGAACTTTTAACACGATTCCTTATCATAAGTTGAAGGATTAAATAGTGAAAATTGTAAAAAATCATGACAGGTACAATTCCACCACGGAAATGTCATTTGCACCACAAAACCACTCGATTTTTTGTATTTTATTGGAAATCCTTACCCCATATCCGGCATTCTTATTTCTATTATCCAGCGACTCCAGCACTTCCGGTGCCACGTAATCGGGCGTCCCAACCGGCGGTCCATCACAAACTTTTCCATTTCCATCGAGTTTCCCAGCCGAGCCAAAATCGGCTAGTTTCAAATGTCCACAACGATCCAGTAAAACATTATCCGGTTTGATGTCTCGATGGACATAACCTAATTTATGCAGATCTTCCAAAGCTAGAACTAGTTCGGCTACGTAGAAAGTTGCAGCGCTTTCCGGCAGCGTGCCACCTTGGCGGTATAGTAGCCCCAAAAGGTCCCCGCCTGGATGGTATTCCATTATAAAGAACAAACTGGTGGTGTCTTGGAAAGCGTATTGTAGCGAGGTTAACCACGGCGAGGCCCCAAACGCCATAATATCGCGCTCGATTTTAAACGAACTAAACTTCCCATCAGCTCCTTGGAACTTCCTGATGGTTTTCATAGCGTAAACATCGCCGGTTTGCTTCTCTTTGACAACATGAACTTCACCGAAAAATCCACGACCAATTACCGATTTTATCTCGAAGTCGCTTGCGTTTACTCGCAGCTGTTTTAGCTGTTTCACGGCTGTCTTGTGTTTCTTGGCAAATTCTCCGATATTTGCGTCGTATTTTTGCAGGGCTTCGATTGAACATTCTTCGTAGAGAACTTGAAGAACATCCAGGAGACTTTCACGTGATAAAATTGTGTTTTCACTGCGGGTTATCTCGGTGTTTAAGCGGGCTGTACGTACGGCTATTGGATCTTGCGATGGCTCCATTTTTCTATAAGTTAAATTAAATTAAATCAGTGGACATGTTACAAAAAAAAAACCGTTAAAAACGGTTTGAGTTTAAGTTGACAGATGCCTAACAAAATGCTGCGAGCTGATTGGTTGAAAAACTGCAACTATTGTAGCCCTCTATGAGGAACTATGTGAAGTTCTAAAGTTATCGACGAAAGGAAACTGTATTAAATAATTAAATTACATTTATTTATTGTTATCGCAAAAACTGATAAATTCTTGTTTATTTTATATATTAATTAATTGTTTGATTTATAATTTATATTGCTAATATAAATTTATTTTATCATATTGTCGCCATCTATGAGGAAACTGTAATAAGATACTTTCTGAGTCGCAAGTAGATAGCGCCAGGCATATGTAGAGCCCCTGTAGTAAAAGAGCACAAAACTCGAGTTATTTTGAGCTAATTTTAGCGAGTATTTCAAGCAATTTCACGTTGTGGCATCATAATTAGTAAATTAGTTTTGATATTGTGGATTGTATCAGTTTTACTAACAGCGAGCGTAGTCAGTGCTCGTATTAGGCAACCAACAATACAAACACGCCATAGAAATTTCGTGTATACCTGGTTGCCTATATTTACTAATACTAAAAACGTGCATAAAATCCAGAATTTTTAACCAATTCTCATCGCGTTTGAAGTTTCTAGTTAAACAGCTAAATTTTTGTTTATTTTATATATTAATTGCTTAATTTATAATTTAAATTGCATTTATTTTGTCATATGGTCGCCATCTATGAGGCCTTACGACAACTTTAATAGTTTCGTCGAAAGGAAACTGTAATAATTAAACTAATTTCTATAACACACTTTCTGCCTAACAGTAATTAATTAAAATGTGAATTATAAAACAATCTCACTAATTCCGTTAATTTTATTTATGTAATTATTAGATAATTCAAATAAAAGTTGTTAATATAATTTTGGTTAGTGCGACTGGCTCCCCAAGTAAATTTACGTTGGTATACCTGGCGCACCAAACTAACCTAAAAATTTTCAAGCTCCAAGTAAATATGGACCAAATTTCGCCCATTAACGCCACTTCCAGCTCAATTTGCAGGGTTTGCTTGTCCCACGACAACACAGAGAGTTTATTCGACTGTTCGCCCATAAATTCCTTACAATATTCTGACATCCTAACCTACTGTGCTTCGATACAGGTAAACTAACCTCTCTTTAAATTTAAAATCTCGTTAAATCGGTGTTTTAGATCACCCCCGACGATAATCTACCAACATTCCTATGTACAAACTGCCAGAATTTACTGGTTTCATTCTACAAGTTTAAGCAGTTAATCCAGACGAATGATCGGAAACTTCGGGAGGTTTGGGGTAAGAAAGTTAACTACCAGGAGTTGGTGATGGTGGAAATTAAGTTGGAGGATACGGTGGATGAAAACCATCCACCTGGAGCAGGTAAAAGTGCACGTGTTGTGTACCAATGCGAGTTTTGTGGGAAGTTACTGCGACATCGTTCAAATTTGGTTTTGTGTCAAAAAAGACACTTGGGGGTGAAGCCGTTTGATTGTGAGGTTTGCCTGAAGAGTTTTGCTAGAAGCGAGCAGCTTAAAATACATAAAAGAACACACACAGGTTATTTTTTTAAGGTTTTAATTTCTAGTTTCTAGGTTAGAATTTTTTAGGCGAGCGCCCGTTTCGGTGTAGCTTATGCCCGAAGACTTTTACACAAAGCGCTAACTTGTCAATCCACCAACGCATCCACACGCACGAGCGCCCCCACCAATGCACAATCTGCGGGAAATCCTTCAGCCAATCTACCACTCTCCTCTACCACACGCGCTTCCACACCGGGGAAACCCCGTACAAGTGCCGCATTTGCAACAAGGGCTTCATCCACTCCGGCAACCTAAAAGCCCATTTGCGGTTCCATAAAAATGAGCGGGCTTTCGCCTGTGATTTGTGCCCGAGAAAGTTTGTAACTACTAGTCACTTGGCTAGGCATGTAAAGCAGCATTTGGGGGACAAGAGTCATCAGTGTCATGTGTGTGAGAAGCGGTTTTCCAGGAAGGAGCATTTGAGGGATCATGTGCTGACGCATACGGGGGAACGACCGCATGAGTGCGGGTTTTGTAGGAAGAAGTTCAAGCAGAAGCAGCATTTGAATCGGCATGTTAAGTCGCATCATAAGGTTAAGGAGGAGGAAGTATAGGCGTAAAAAGAAAACTTACATTTGAACTAATTTGACGGTGTAAATTGATGACCGTGGTGGAATTTTACGCGTAAAGTCATTTGCACCACGAGTTTCTATTTATGTTGAAATTGTTGGAAAGTACGTAAGAAAATTGTGTTGTATTTAGTTTTGAAAAAGAGCATTACGATTCAGATATGCAGTTTAAGATGTTTTAAGCCAAAATTATATCGATTATTCCCATCGCTTTTATTAAAATGTTGATATTTTTATATTTTGTAAATGTTGTTATGTGGTACTGGCTGCTTTATAGCAACGTAGTTTCCGGTTGTAACTTAATAAAAATTTATAGTAAAAACTTAAAAAAGAGTTTTTTTTCCCAATTTGATTTATTGTTTAGATTTAAACGTGGAGTCACAGTTTAAAGTAGCGAAAGTCGAAAAATTGAATAATTTTTTTACGCGAGTCTATAGTAGGCTATAAAAACCGGAATTTTCGACAGATTTTTATTCTGTTTGATTTTCCTAGTAAAACTAACTCGTCTCTTTGTAACAAAGCAAACCGCAAGAAAATCTGATGATTTTTAGAAATTTTATGACAGTTTAAAGGAGCGAAAGTCGAAATATTTAATAATTTTCAAGCGAGTCTGTAGTAGGCTATAAAAACCGGAATTTTCGACAGATTTTTATTCTGTTTGATTTTCCTAGTAAAACTAACTCGTCTCTTTGTAACAAAGCAAACCGCAAGAAAATCTGATAATTTTTAGAAGTTTTATGAGCGTTTAAAGAAGCGAAAGTCGAAAATTTGAATAATTTTTTAAGCGAATTTATAGTAGGCTATAAAAACCGGAATTTTCGACAGATTTCCATTCTGTTTGATTTTCCTAGTAAAACTAACTTGTCTCTTTGTAACAAAGCAAACCGCAAGAAAATCTGATAATTTTTAGAAATTTTATGACAGTTTAAAGGAGCGAAAGTCGAAAAATTGAATAATTTTTTTAAGCAAGTCTATAGTAGGCTATGAAATCCGTAATTTTCAACCGATTTTCATTCTGTTTGATTTTCCCAGTAAAACTAACTTGTCCCTTTGTAACAAAGCAAACCGCAAGAAAATCTGATAATTTTTAGAAATTTTATGACAGTTTAAAGGAGCGATAGTCGAAAAATTGAATAATTTTTTTACGCGAGTCTATAGTAGGCTATAAAAACTGGAATTTTCGACTGATTTCCATTCTGTTTGATTTTCCTAGTAAAACTAACTTGTCCCTTTGTAACAAAGCAAACCGCAAGAAAATCTGATGATTTTTAGAAATTTTATGACAGTTTAAAGGAGCGAAAGTCGAAAAATTGAATAATTTTGAAGCGAGTCTATAGTAGGCTATAAAAACCGGAATTTTCGACAGATTTTTATTCTGTTTGATTTTCCTAGTAAAACTAACTTGTCTCTTTGTAACAAAGCAAACCGCAAGAAAATCTGATAATTTTTAGAAATTTTATGACAGTTTAAAGGAGCGAAAGTCGAAAAATTTAATAATTTTCAAGCGAGTCTATAGTAGGCTATAAAAACCGGAATTTTCGACAGATTTCAATTCTGTTTGATTTTCCTAGTAAAACTAACTTGTCTCTTTGTAACAAAGCAAACTGCAAGAAAATCCGATAATTTTTAGAAGTTTTATGACAGTTTAAAGGAGCGATAGTCGAAAAATTGAATAATTTTTTTACGCGAGTCTATAGTAGGCTATAAAAACCGGAATTTTTGGAAGATTTTCATTCTGGTTGATTTTCCTAGTAAAACTAACTTGTCTCTTTGTAACAAAGCAAACCGCAAGAAAATCTGATAATTTTTAGAAATTTTTTGACAGTTTAAAGGAGCGAAAGTCGAAAAATTTAATAATTTTCAAGCGAGTCTATAGTAGGCTATAAAAACCGGAATTTTCGACAGATTTCAATTCTGTTTGATTTTCCTAGTAAAACTAACTTGTCTCTTTGTAACAAAGCAAACTGCAAGAAAATCCGATAATTTTTAGAAGTTTTATGACAGTTTAAAGGAGCGAAAGTCGAAAAATTGAATAATTTTTTTACGCGAGTCTATAGTAGGCTATAAAAACCGGAATTTTTGGAAGATTTTCATTCTGTTTGATTTTCCTAGTAAAACTAACTTGTCTCTTTGTAACAAAGCAAACTGCAAGAAAATCCGATAATTTTTAGAAGTTTTATGACAGTTTAAAGGAGCGAAAGTCGAAAAATTGAATAATTTTTTTACGCGAGTCTATAGTAGGCTATAAAAACCGGAATTTTTGGAAGATTTTCATTCTGTTTGATTTTCCTAGTAAAACTAACTTGTCTCTTTGTAACAAAGCAAACCGCAAGAAAATCTGATAATTTTTAGAAATTTTATGACAGTTTAAAGGAGCGAAAGTCGAAAATTTGAATAATTTTTTAAGCGAATTTATAGTAGGCTATAAAAACCGGAATTTTCGACAGATTTCCATTCTGTTTGATTTTCCTAGTAAAACTAACTTGTCTCTTTGTAACAAAGTAAACCGCAAGAAAATCTGATAATTTTTAGAAATTTTATGACAGTTTAAAGGAGCGAAAGTCGAAAAATTGAATAATTTTTTTAAGCAAGTCTATAGTAGGCTATGAAATCCGTAATTTTCAACCGATTTTCATTCTGTTTGATTTTCCCAGTAAAACTAACTTGTCCCTTTGTAACAAAGCAAACCGCAAGAAAATCTGATAATTTTTAGAAATTTTATGACAGTTTAAAGGAGCGAAAGTCGAAAAATTTAATAATTTTCAAGCGAGTCTATAGTAGGCTATAAAAACCGGAATTTTCGACAGATTTCAATTCTGTTTGATTTTCCTAGTAAAACTAACTTGTCTCTTTGTAACAAAGCAAACTGCAAGAAAATCCGATAATTTTTAGAAGTTTTATGACAATTTAAAGGAGCGAAAGTCGAAAAATTGAATAATTTTTTTACGCGAGTCTATAGTAGGCTATAAAAACCGGAATTTTTGGAAGATTTTCATTCTGTTTGATTTTCCTAGTAAAACTAACTTGTCTCTTTGTAACAAAGCAAACCGCAAGAAAATCTGATAATTTTTAGAAATTTTATGACAGTTTAAAGGAGCGAAAGTCGAAAAATTTAATAATTTTCAAGCGAGTCTATAGTAGGCTATAAAAACCGGAATTTTCGACAGATTTTTATTCTGTTTGATTTTCCTAGTAAAACTAACTTGTCTCTTTGTAACAAAGCAAACTGCAAGAAAATCCGATAATTTTTAGAAGTTTTATGACAGTTTAAAGGAGCGAAAGTCGAAAAATTGAATAATTTTTTTACGCGAGTCTATAGTAGGCTATAAAAACCGGAATTTTCGACTGATTTTCATTCTGTTTGATTTTCCTAGTAAAACTAACTTGTCCCTTTGTAACAAAGCAAACCGCAAGAACATCTGATAATTTTTTGAAATTTTATGACAGTTTAAAGGAGCGAAAGTCGAAAAATTGAATAATTTTTTTACGCGAGTCTATAGTAGGCTATAAAAACCGGAATTTTCGACAGATTTCCATTCTGTTTGATTTTCCTAGTAAAACTAACTTGTCTCTTTGTAACAAAGTAAACCGCAAGAAAATCTGATAATTTTTAGAAATTTTATGACAGTTTAAAGGAGCGAAAGTCGAAAATTTTTTAAGCGAGTCTATAGTGGGCTATAAAAACTGGAATATTCGACAGATTTTAATTCTGTTTGATTTTCCTAGTAAAACTAACTTGTCCCTTTGTAACAAAGCAAACCGCAAGAAAATCTGTCAATTTTTCACAATTTTCCTTGGTGCAGTTGCAAATTTAATTCCACCACGGAAAAAGTCAATTGCACCACAAGACCTTACCGTTTAAAGATAGGATGCAACTTTGGCAAATGATTATCACCGGCGGTGTCTCGCCTACCAACAAGCGGCAAACTCAACAACACCTTCGTCCAAATTTCCAACAACTGCGGCGAAAAATAATCGGTAGTTAAATGTGGCAACGTCCTCAACAGCAACATCTAAAAAAACGCAACTTCCTCAAACAAATTGTATTAAAATTAAGCAGCAACAAACACAAACCTTCCCTTTTCTAATATTAATAAAACTGGCAAACTTCTCCTTCTGTAACAGCCCAGTGACAATCTTCACAATAAAATCGTGTTGGTTCTCCACCACCACCGGCTCACTGTCCTGCTTAAGCAACCTCAAAACTTCCTGCTTTTGCTCAGCTGTGGGCGCCAAATCCAACTCCCGCAAACGCTGTTTCTACTTGATTTCTCGCAACTTCTCCAATTTGCTTATCGCCAACGGATTCTTCAAATCCAGAATTTTTCACCAAGTGAAAATTCTTGTTTAACACAAATTTTAATTAGGTAATTAACAATCAGTTTAATGCCAAACATTTTATTAACATATATTTGTTTGGACAGTAAGTGTAACTATCTATTTGAAAAAAGCTCCATAATATAATAATTATTAATTAATTATTTTATATAATCGATATCTTTCAAACATATTTAGATATCGTCAAATAAAAACGTATTGAAACAACAATTTTCTTCTCCTATTCATGATACTAGGAATTTGTTTTAAAAATTAATTTTTGTCACTTTTATAAATTAATAAAAATACAACTAAAAATACTTTGGAACCAATGCAATTACAAACATATATTTTTTGCATTAGTTACCGCATACAACTAATTAAATGATTCATCAAGTGAGTGCACCAATTATTTACGTTTTTTTTACAATAATTATATTTTTATAAACAAACAAATTATAAAAAAATATTTTTAATATTAATACATTACGAAAATTAAATACGTAAAGTAGTAGATAGGAAAATAAATCACTGAATATACTAAATCTGTAAAAGGCGGATAATTGACCTCCTTTTATAAATTTAGCATACCCATTATTTTTCTTATAGTCACAATTATAATCATAATAAAAGCGTATTTTTCGTTTTTTTTCTCATTTTGTCCAACAAACAAACAATTTTTAAATAAAACAAACCTACATAAAAAAAATGAAAAATTAAAAAAGCAAAACCACCAACTAATTTAGTTAGTATTATCCACAAAATGTTTCTCTAACAGTGTTCGCTTATCGCTGGTTAGATTCGAAAATCTATTACAATGTTTATTGAAAATCTGCATCGGTATCAACTCCAGTGGCTGCGCCACTTTGCTAACAGCCCCCGTATGTTCCGCCCAACTCAATAAGAAGTTCGACCAGTCGTTTTGTTGTTTCTCTGATGACGTGTCGGTTGATATGAGATATTCGGTGCGGATCAGCAGGATTATCAGTGCAGACACCCCCAACTTTAACAAACCAACAATTTAGCTAAAAAATTTTTTTTAAGTATTATTTTTTACCTTGTTTAGGAGCACGAAATAAAGCGGGGCTTTGCCTTGGTGGCCCAGGGGCGTACTGCGGTGGTTCTCCTGTCGCACCACTTCCACCAAACCGGTTACGATGTCCAGAATGTCCGACATTGTGCTCGATTGGATATAACTATAAAATTGTAACAAAAGTTACATTTGAACTAATTAGGACGGAAAAATTTTCCTTGGTGGAATAGTAGGCACTATTTCATTATAACTGAATTTCATACTAAAGCTAGCTGGTTTTATTGAGAAATTAAAGCAAAATGTTGGATAATCCATCAATATTTACTAGTTTTACAATTTTATTGATTGAGAAAAAAAAATAGGGCAATTTTTTATGTGAGTTTTAGTAGGATATAAAAACCGGAATTTTCGACAGATTTTCATTCTGTTTGATTTTCCTAGTAAAACTAACTTGTCTCTTTGTAACAAAGCAAACCGCAACAAAATCTGATAATTTTTAAAAGTTTTATGACAGTTTAAAGGAGTGAAAGTCGAAAAATTGAATAATTTTTTTACGCGAGTCTATAGTAGGCTATAAAAACCGGAATTTTTGACAGATTTGTATTCTGTTTGATTTTCCTAGTAAAACTAACTCGTCTCTTTGTAACAAAGCAAACCGCAAGAAAATCTGATAATTTTTAGAAATTTTATGAGCGTTTAAAGGAGCGAAAGTCGAAAATTGAATAATTTTTTAAGCGTGTCTATAGTAGGCTATAAAAACCGGAATTTTCGACTGATTTCCATTCTGTTTGATTTTCCTAGTAAAACTAACTTAGTTCTTTGTAACAAAGCAAACCGCAAGAAAATCTGATAATTTTTAGAAATTTGATGACAGTTTAAAGGAGCGAATGTAAAAAATTGAATAATATTTTTAAGCGAGTCTATAGTAGGCTATAAAAACCGGAATTTTAGACAGATTTTAATTCTGTTTGATTTTCCTAGTAAACCTAACTTGTCTCTCTGTAACAAAGCAAACCGCAAGAAAATCTGATAATTTTTAAAAGTTTTATGACAGTTTAAAGGAGCGAATGGCGAAAAATTGAATAATTTTTTAAGCGAGTCTATAGTAGGCTATAAAAACCGGAATTTTTGACAGATTTGCATTCTGTTTGATTTTCCTAGTAAAACTAACTTGTCTCTTTGTAACAAAGCAAACCGCAAGAAAATCTGATAATTTTTAGAAATTTTATGACAGTTTAAAGGAGCGAAAGTCGAAAATTGAATAATTTTTTAAGCGTGTCTATAGTAGGCTATAAAAACCGGAATTTTCGACTGATTTCCATTCTGTTTGATTTTCCTAGTAAAACTAACTTAGTTCTTTGTAACAAAGCAAACCGCAAGAAAATCTGATAATTTTTAGAAATTTGATGACAGTTTAAAGGAGCGAATGTAAAAAATTGAATAATATTTTTAAGCGAGTCTATAGTAGGCTATAAAAACCGGAATTTTAGACAGATTTTAATTCTGTTTGATTTTCCTAGTAAACCTAACTTGTCTCTCTGTAACAAAGCAAACCGCAAGAAAATCTGATAATTTTTAAAAGTTTTATGACAGTTTAAAGGAGCGAATGTCGAAAAATTGAATAACTTTTTTAAGCGAGTCTATAGTAGGCTATAAAAACCGGAATTTTTGACAGATTTGCATTCTGTTTGATTTTCCTAGTAAAACTAACTTGTCTCTTTGTAACAAAGCAAACCGCAAGAAAATCTGATAATTTTTAGAAATTTTATGAGCGTTTAAAGGAGCGAAAGTCGAAAATTGAATAATTTTTTAAGCGTGTCTATAGTAGGCTATAAAAACCGGAATTTTCGACTGATTTCCATTCTGTTTGATTTTCCTAGTAAAACTAACTTAGTTCTTTGTAACAAAGCAAATCGCAAGAAAATCTGATAATTTTTAGAAATTTGATGACAGTTTAAAGGAGCGAATGTAAAAAATTGAATAATATTTTTAAGCGAGTCTATAGTAGGCTATAAAAACCGGAATTTTCGACAGATTTCAATTCTGTTTGATTTTCCTAGTAAAACTAACTTGTCTCTTTGTAACAAAGCAAACTGCAAGAAAATCCGATAATTTTTAGAAGTTTTATGACAGTTTAAAGGAGCGAAAGTCGAAAAATTGAATAATTTTTTTACGCGAGTCTATAGTAGGCTATAAAAACCGGAATTTTTGGAAGATTTTCATTCTGTTTGATTTTCCTAGTAAAACTTACTTGTCTCTTTGTAACAAAGCAAACCGCAAGAAAATCTGATAATTTTTAGAAATTTTATGACAGTTTAAAGGAGCGAAAATCGAAAAATTTAATAATTTTCAAGCGAGTCTATAGTAGGCTATAAAAACCGGAATTTTCGACAGATTTCAATTCTGTTTGATTTTCCTAGTAAAACTAACTTGTCTCTTTGTAACAAAGCAAACTGCAAGAAAATCCGATAATTTTTAGAAGTTTTATGACAGTTTAAAGGAGCGAAAGTCGAAAAATTGAATAATTTTTTTACGCGAGTCTATAGTAGGCTATAAAAACCGGAATTTTTGGAAGATTTTCATTCTGTTTGATTTTCCTAGTAAAACTTACTTGTCTCTTTGTAACAAAGCAAACCGCAAGAAAATCTGATAATTTTTAGAAATTTTATGAGCGTTTAAAGAAGCGAAAGTCGAAAATTTGAATAATTTTTTAAGCGAATTTATAGTAGGCTATAAAAACCGGAATTTTCGACAGATTTCCATTCTGTTTGATTTTCCTAGTAAAACTAACTTGTCTCTTTGTAACAAAGCAAACCGCAAGAAAATCTGATAATTTTTAGAAATTTTATGACAGTTAAAGGAGCGAAAGTCGAAAAATTGAATAATTTTTTTAAGCAAGTCTATAGTAGGCTATGAAAACCGGAATTTTCGACAGATTTTTATTCTGTTTGATTTTCCTAGTAAAACTAACTCGTCTCTTTGTAACAAAGCAAACCGCAAGAAAATCTGATAATTTTTAGAAATTTTATGACAGTTTAAAGGAGCGAAAGTCGAAAAATTGAATAATTTTTTTAAGCGAGTCTATAGTAGGCTATAAAAACCGGAATTTTTGACAGATTTGCATTCTGTTTGATTTTCCTAGTAAAACTAACTCAGTTCTTTGTAACAAAGCAAACCGCAAGAAAATCTGATAATTTTTAGAAATTTGATGACAGTTTAAAGGAGCGAATGTAAAAAATTGAATAATATTTTTAAGCGAGTCTATAGTAGGCTATAAAAACCGGAATTTTCGACAGATTTTCATTCTGTTTGATTTTCCTAGTAAAACTAACTTGTCTCTTTGTAACAAAGCAAACCGCAAGAAAATCTGTCAATTTTTTACAATTTTCCTTGGTGCAGTTGCAAATTTAATTCCACCACGGAAAAAGTCAATTGCACCACAAGATCTTACCGTTTAAAGAAAGGATGCAACTTTGGCAAAAGATTATCACCGGCGGTGTCTCGCCTACCAACAAGCGGCAAACTCAACAACACCTTCGTCCAAATTTCCAACAACTGCGGCGAAAAATAATCGGTAGTTAAATGTGGCAACGTCCTCAACAGCAACATCTAAAAAAACGCAACTTCCTCAAACAAATTGTATTAAAATTTTGCAGCAACAAACACAAACCTTCCCTTTTCTAATATTAATAAAACTGGCAAACTTCTCCTTCTGTAACAGCCCAGTGACAATCTTCACAATAAAATCGTGTTGGTTCTCCACCACCGGCTCACTCTCCTGCTTAAACAACCTCAAAACTTCCTGCTTCTGCTCAGCTGTGGGCGCCAAATCCAACTCCCGCAAACGCTGCTTCTGTTTGATTTCCCGCAACTTCTCCAAATTGCTTATCGCTAACGGATTCTTCAAATCCTCCGCTTTCAGCAACTGACTGTACATCATTTCCAACTCCAGAAGCAATTGTTTGGTCTTGCGACTGTCACGTGACGCTGATGGATTGTCACCGTCTTTGTCGGGGGTCACTATGTCCATGTCGATGATTTTCCGGGGGGCCGTAACGGAACCACACTAAAAAATAACAGTTTTTCATCGTTTTTTCGCACTAAAACGCTTCTACTGCCTATAGTTTCGACAAATCTTGTCCCAAAATTGCTCAGTACAATTAACACTGCTCTAGTAAACAATTTTCAATTAGAATTTTTTCCCATTACTCCTACAATAACCGCGTTATTTAAGCAAGTATATAATTTGTTGTAGAAAATTCCACCACGGAAAAACCCCATTTGCACCACGCATTCTCCCTTACCTGAAGCTTCCCCAACGAATTCTCAAACTGCAACGGAGTGTACACTCTAGGCGTCAGCGTATTCCCACTATTCTCCTGCCGATCATTATTCCGCTGGTTGCGATTATTCGGAAACCGGACACTCCTCTCCGGAAAATTCTCCTTGTTATTCTTCGCCTTGCGCTCCTTGAACACCGTAAAATAATAATCATCAAAATACGGCGTGCCCGTATTCAACTGCAACAACTGAATATTCAACAACCACTGCTTCTCTCTGGGCGTCATCAGACCCGCGTAGTCGTCCTTGTGGTTACCACCCCCATCATACCCCTGCTTAAAACTACCGGTACTGTCGTGGCGTACCCTCTGCTGCTGGTAGTTGTTCCCTCGGTTGTTGTTTGTGTTGTTATTGTTGTGCTGCTGGATGTTGTTCATGTTTCTTTGTTGTTGGTGAGGCGGCGGGAAGTTAAACGGGTGGTTCATCTGCAAAAAGTACATTTGAACTAATTTACTGTTAAAAAGTAACCGTGGTGGAATTGTAATAAATTGTAGGTAATCACCCCGGGGAAACGCCAATTGCACCACGATTGTTACGTTTACAGGTTTTTACACGGATTTATTGGAGCGTAAGCTAATTGTAGGTAGTTTTAGACTGTATTAAGAGTAAACTAAGCTAGAAAAATTGTTTAATTTACCGGTAGGTTGGGGTTATTGCCTAAAAATTAAAAAACGCGATTTTTTGGGGTACTTTAGAGAGGAAAATTTTTTCCATAAAAAATCAAAATGCTTTAAATTTGCTATATTAATAATAATTATGAAAGACAGTTGAGAGGTGATAATAAATGTGAAAACAGTTCACCAATAACTACTCTAATTCAAAAGTTATAGCACTTTGAAAAAATGTCAAATTTTCAACTTTTTTTTCCATTCAAAACGTCATATCGTGAAAACGCGTAGAGATATCGTAATGATGTTTGGAAATTTGGATAGAACGCATCGAAATCTATAAGAATCAGTTTAGTTTTAATTATAATTGTACTTGAGATTGGCAGGAGAAATAAAAAAACGCGATTTTTTGGGGTACTAGATAGGAAAATTTTTTCCATAAAAAATCAAAATGCTTTAAATTTAGTATATTGATAATAATTATAAAAGACAGTTGGGAGGTGATGATAAATGTGAAAACAGTTCACCTGTAACTACTCTAGTTCAAAAGTTATAACACTTTGAAAAAATGTCAAATTTACAACTTTTTTTTCCATTCAAAACGTCATATCGTGAAAACGCGTAGAGATATCGTAATGATGTTTGGAAATTTGGATAGAACGCATCGAAATCTATAAGAATCAGTGTAGTTTTAATTATAATTGTACTTGAGATTGGCAGGAGAAATAAAAAAACGCGATTTTTTGGGGTACTTTAGATAGGAAGATTTTTTCCATAAAAAATCAAAATGCTTTAAATTTAGTATATTAATAACAATTATAAAAGACAGTTGGGAGGTGATGATAAATGTGAAAACAGTTCACCGGTAACTACTCTAGTTCAAAAGTTATAGCATTTTGAAAACATGTCAAATTTACAACGTTTTTTTCCATTCAAAACGTCATATCTTGAAAACGCGTAGAGATATCGTAATGATGTTTGGAAATTTGGATAGAACGCATCGAAATCTATAAGAATCAATACAATTTTCATTTAAATTGTACTTAAGATTGGCAGGAAAAATAAAAAAACGCGATTTTTTGGGGTACTAGATAGGAAAATTTTTTCCATAAAAAATCAAAATGCTTTAAATTTAGTATATTGATAATAATTATAAAAGACAGTTGGGAGGTGATGATAAATGTGAAAACAGTTCACCTGTAACTACTCTAGTTCAAAAGTTATAGCACTTTGAAAAAATGTCAAATTTACAACTTTTTTTTCCATTCAAAACGTCATATCGTGAAAACGCGTAGAGATATCGTAATGATGTTTGGAAATTTGGATAGAACGCATCGAAATCTATAAGAATCAGTACAATTTTCATTTAAATTGTACTTGAGATTGGCAGGAAAAATTAAAAAACGCGATTTTTTGGGGTACTTTAGATAGGAAAATTTTTTCCATAAAAAATCAAAATGCTTTAAATTTTATATATTAATAATAATTATGAAAGACAGTTGAGAGGTGATAATAAATGTGAAAACAGTTCACCAGTAACTACTCTAGTTCAAAAGTTATAGCACTTTGAAAAAATGTCAAATTTACAACTTTTTTTTCCATTCAAAACGCCATATCTTGAAAACGCGTAGAGATATCGTAATGATGTTTGGAAATTTGGATAGAACGCATCGAAATCTATAAGAATCAGTTTAGTTTTCATTTAAATTGTACTTGAGATTGGCAGGAAAAATTAAAAAACGCGATTTTTTGGGGTACTTTAGATAGGAAAATTTTTTCCATAAAAAATCAAAATGCTTTAAATTTAGTATATTAATAATTATTATAAAAGACAGTTGGGAGGTGATGATAAATGTGAAAACAGTTCACCTGTAACTACTCTAGTTCAAAAGTTATAGCACTTTGAAAAAATGTCAAATTTACAACTTTTTTTTCCATTCAAAACGTCATATCGTGAAAACGCGTAGAGATATCGTAATGATGTTTGGAAATTTGGATAGAACGCATCGAAATCTATAAGAATCAGTTTAGTTTTCATTTAAATTGTACTTGAGATTGGCAGGAAAAATTAAAAAACGCGATTTTTTGGGGTACTTTAGATAGGAAAATTTTTTCCATAAAAAATCAAAATGCTTTAAATTTAGTATATTAATAATTATTATAAAAGACAGTTGGGAGGTGATGATAAATGTGAAAACAGTTCACCTGTAACTACTCTAGTTCAAAAGTTATAGCACTTTGAAAAAATGTCAAATTTACAACTTTTTTTTCCATTCAAAACGTCATATCGTGAAAACGCGTAGAGATATCGTAATGATGTTTGGAAATTTGGATAGAACGCATCGAAATCTATAAGAATCAGTACAATTTTCATTTAAATTGTACTTGAGATTGGCAGGAAAAATTAAAAAACGCGATTTTTTGGGGTACTTTAGATAGGAAAATTTTTTCCATAAAAAATCAAAATGCTTTAAATTTTATATATTAATAATAATTATGAAAGACAGTTGAGAGGTGATAATAAATGTGAAAACAGTTCACCAGTAACTACTCTAGTTCAAAAGTTATAGCACTTTGAAAAAATGTCAAATTTACAACTTTTTTTTCCATTCAAAACGCCATATCTTGAAAACGCGTAGAGATATCGTAATGATGTTTGGAAATTTGGATAGAACGCATCGAAATCTATAAGAATCAGTTTAGTTTTCATTTAAATTGTACTTGAGATTGGCAGGAAAAATTAAAAAACGCGATTTTTTGGGGTACTTTAGATAGGAAAATTTTTTCCATAAAAAATCAAAATGCTTTAAATTTAGTATATTAATAATTATTATAAAAGACAGTTGGGAGGTGATGATAAATGTGAAAACAGTTCACCTGTAACTACTCTAGTTTAAAAGTTATAGCACTTTGAAAAAATGTCAAATTTACAACTTTTTTTTCCATTCAAAACGTCATATCGTGAAAACGCGTAGAGATATCGTAATGATGTTTGGAAATTTGGATAGAACGCATCGAAATCTATAAGAATCAGTGTAGTTTTAATTATAATTGTACTTGAGATTGGCAGGAGAAATAAAAAAACGCGATTTTTTGGGGTACTTTAGATAGGAAAATTTTTTCCATAAAAAATCAAAATGCTTTAAATTTAGTATATTAATAATTATTATAAAAGACAGTTGGGAGGTGATGATAAATGTGAAAACAGTTCACCTGTAACTACTCTAGTTTAAAAGTTATAGCACTTTGAAAAAATGTCAAATTTACAACTTTTTTTTCCATTCAAAACGTCATATCGTGAAAACGCGTAGAGATATCGTAATGATGTTTGGAAATTTGGATAGAACGCATCGAAATCTATAAGAATCAGTGTAGTTTTAATTATAATTGTACTTGAGATTGGCAGGAGAAATAAAAAAACGCGATTTTTTGGGGTACTTTAGATAGGAAGATTTTTTCCATAAAAAATCAAAATGCTTTAAATTTAGTATATTAATAACAATTATAAAAGACAGTTGGGAGGTGATGATAAATGTGAAAACAGTTCACCTGTAACTACTCTAGTTCAAAAGTTATAGCACTTTGAAAACATGTCAAATTTACAACTTTTTTTTCCATTCAAAACGTCATATCTTGAAAACGCGTAGAGATATCGTAATGATGTATGGAAATTTGGATAGAACGCATCGAAATCTATAAGAATCAGTACAATTTTCATTTAAATTGTACTTGAGATTGGCAGGAAAAATTAAAAAACGCGTTTTTTTGGGGTACTTTAGATAGGAAAATTTTTTCCATAAAAAATCAAAATGCTTTAAATTTAGTATATTAATAATAATTATAAAAGACAGTTGGGAGGTGATAATAAATGTGAAAACCATTCACCAGTAACTACTCTAGTTCAAAAGTTATAGCACTTTGAAAAAATGTCAAATTTTCAACTTTTTTTTCCATTCAAAACGTCATATCTTGAAAACGCGTAGAGATATCGTAATGATGTTTGGAAATTTGGATAGAACGCATCGAAATCTATAAGAATCAATACAATTTTCATTTAAATTGTACTTGAGATTGGCAGGAAAAATTAAAAAACGCGATTTTTTGGGGTACTTTAGATAGGAAAATTTTTTCCATAAAAAATCAAAATGCTTTAAATTTAGTATATTAATAATAATTATAAAAGACAGTTGGGAGGTGATGATAAATGTGAAAACAGTTCACCTGTAACTACTCTAGTTTAAAAGTTATAGCACTTTGAAAAAATGTCAAATTTACAACTTTTTTTTCCATTCAAAACGTCATATCGTGAAAACGCGTAGAGATATCGTAATGAAGTTTGGAAATTTGGATAGAACGCATCGAAATCTATAAGAATCAGTACAATTTTCATTTAAATTGTACTTGAGATTGGCAGGAAAAATTAAAAAACAGATTTTTTTGGGGTACCTTAGATAGGAAAATTTTTTCCATAAAAAATCAAAATGCTTTAAATTTTATATATTAATAATAATTATGAAAGACAGTTGAGAGGTGATAATAAATGTGAAAACAGTTCACCAGTAACTACTCTAGTTCAAAAGTTATAGCACCCCGGGGAAACGTCAATTGCACCACGATTGTTACGTTTACAGGTTTTTACGCGATTTATTGGAGCGTAAGCTAATTGTAGGTAGTTTTAGACTTTATTAAGAGTAAACTAAGCTAGAAAAATTGTTTAATTTACCGGTAGGTTGGGGTTATTGCCTGGCGGAAACATAAAACCAGGCGGTCGAGGAGGTACCGGTCCATTGCCTATAAAATGAGGCGGCGGGCCCATTCGCATCATCCCCGGCGGTAGCATTTGGTGGTGGTGGTGGTGTGGTAAATGCCCCATGCCTGGGGGTGGCATACCCATAGGCGGCAGCCCTGGCGGTGGCGGGTGACGAGTATTTTGTGCTGGATGCTAAGGACAACAAATTGTTACAATACTTAAAATTGCTGTTACTTTAGTGGCACTCACCGGAAGCATTGGATGATATGGATAACCCTGAGGAGGAAGCATCGGCCTGGTTAATATCTGGGGTTTCGCCGTTTTCATCAGGTTCTTCTCCAGCTCTTCCACAGTGCAAAACTTTCGGGCTTGTGGGGTTCCCACTGGCGACGGCAGCGCCTTCTGATCCAGCTGACTCTCAATCTACACGCGAAAATTAAACTACCCTTAACCTAACTTTTATTATGTACTTACGAATGATTTGGAGGCTTTCTCCAGCGAGCTGAGTATGTCCGAGGTGTTGAACACGTCGCCATTTTTACTAGTCGGCGTGTATTTCCACAGGAAGTTCTTATCCAAAGACAGCGGGCTGTCCAAGAGCTGCGCCACGGAGTTTTCTGCAGGGAAAACAACGAAAATTAACCCTAAAAAAACTTGTACTTTGCGCTTTGTTTTTACCAATGTCTGAGTGTATAGAACTTATCGCATTTTCTGCTGCATACTGCTCGTGTTGTTGTTCCCAGTCGTCTAAACACGAGGAATCCTCAAGTGTACCGAAAGTTTCGTCATTAAGGGCGTCGTATTCCTCCTCATTTTCCAAACAGTCATCCTCGTCTGGTGGTAAAATATTATCACCATTCTACAAGGTAACACGCTTAAATTAATCACAAAACACGAATTTTGTCACCACAAAAAAATTTTTTGATAACCCCAATAATAACTGTCACTTAAACCCAAAAAAAACCCTTTGTACTGTCTACTTACATTTAACGTGGAATCGAAACCAAAAAACGTATCAGCCATTTGATTTTTGATAATTACTCAACATTTTACGCACTTAACATGAAATTCGTGCTTGTGAACAATTTTTTCGCATTCTTAACTTAACACAAAGTTTATTAGTGACTGTGTCATCGTGAAAAAATAACGTCAAAGTCCCTAGATTTTGGCTGTGGTTAAAGTTACGCGTGGTTATATAAATAAAAAATCAAAATGCTTTAAATTGTGTATACTAATAATAATTATGAAAGACAGTTGAGAGGTGATAATAAATGTGAAAACAGTTCACCAGTAACTACTCTAATTCAAAAGTTATAGCACTTTGAAAAAATGTCAAATTTTCAACTTTTTTTTCCATTCAAAACGTCATATCTTGAAAACGCGTAGAGATATCGTAATGATGTTTGGAAATTTGGATAAAACGCATCGAAATCTATAAGAATCAGTATAATTTTCATTTTAATTGTACTTGAGATTGGCAGGAGAAATAAAAAAACGCGATTTTTTGGGGTACTTTTGATAGGAAAATTTTTTCCATAAAAATCCAAATTTTTTTAAATTTACTATATTAATAATAATAATGAAAGACAGTTGGGAGGTGATAATAAATGTGAAAACAGTTCACCTGTAACTACCCTAGTTCAAAAGTTATAGCACTTTGAAAAAATGTCAAATTTTCAACTTTTTTTTTCCTTCAAAACGTCATATCTTAAAAACGCGTAGAGGTATCGTAATGATGTTGGGAAATTTGGATAGAACGCATCGAAATCTATAAGAATCAGTATAATTTTCATTTTAATTGTACTTGAGATTGGCAGGAAAAATTAAAAAACGCGATTTTTTGGGGTACTTTAGATAGGAAAATTTTTTCCATAAAAAATCAAAATGCTTTAAATTTCGTATATTAATAATAATTATGAAAGACAGTTGGGAGGTGATAATAAATGTGAAAACAGTTCACCAGTAACTACTCTAGTTCAAAAGTTATAGCACTTTGAAAAAATGTCAAATTTACAACTTTTTTTTCCATTCAAAACGCCATATCTTGAAAACGCGTAGAGATATCGTAATGATGTTTGGAAATTTGGATAAAACGCATCGAAATCTGTAAGAATCAGTATAATTTTAATTTTAATTGTGCTTGAGATTGGCAGGAAAAATTAAAAAACGCGATTTTTTGGGGTACTTTAGATAGGAAAATTTTTTCCATAAAAAATCAAAATGCTTTAAATTTTGTATATTAATAATAATTATGAAAGACAGTTGAGAGGTGATAATAAATGTGAAAACCATTCACCAGTAACTACTCTAGTTCAAAAGTTATAGCACTTTGAAAAAATGTCAAATGTACAACTTTTTTTTCCATTCAAAACGTCATATCTTAAAAACGCGTAGAGATATCGTAATGATGTTGGGAAATTTGGATAGAACGCATCGAAATCTATAAGAATCCGTATAATTTTCATTTAAATTGTACTTGAGATTGGCAGAAAAAATTAAGAAACGCGATTTTTTGGGGTACTTTAGATAGGAAAATTTTTTCCATAAAAAATCAAAATGCTTTAAATTTTGTATATTAATAATAATTATGAAAGACAGTTGAGAGGTGATAGTAAATGTGAAAACCATTCACCAGTAACTACTCTAGTTCAAAAGTTATAGCACTTTGAAAAAATGTCAAATTTACAACTTTTTTTTCCATTCAAAACGCCATATCTTGAAAACGCGTAGAGATATCGTAATGATGTTTGGAAATTTGGATAAAACGCATCGAAATCTGTAAGAATTAGTATAATTTTAATTTTAATTGTGCTTGAGATTGGCAGGAAAAATTAAAAAACGCGATTTTTTGGGGTACTTTAGATAGGAAAATTTTTTCCATAAAAAATCAAAATGCTTTAAATTTTGTATATTAATAATAATTATGAAAGACAGTTGAGAGGTGATAATAAATGTGAAAACCATTCACCAGTAACTACTCTAGTTCAAAAGTTATAGCACTTTGAAAAAATGTCAAATGTACAACTTTTTTTTCCATTCAAAACGTCATATCTTAAAAACGCGTAGAGATATCGTAATGATGTTGGGAAATTTGGATAGAACGCATCGAAATCTATAAGAATCAGTATAATTTTAATTTTAATTGTGCTTGAGATTGGCAGGAAAAATTAAAAAACGCGATTTTTTGGGGTACTTTAGATAGGAAAATTTTTTCCATAAAAAATCAAAATGCTTTAAATTTTGTATATTAATAATAATTATGAAAGACAGTTGAGAGGTGATAATAAATGTGAAAACAACTCACCAATAACTCGTCCAGTTCAAAAATTATTGCACACTGAAAAAATTCTATTCAGTTGGCAGCACTTCCTAACCTCACATCACATGTCATCTAGATATTTCTTTGACAGTTCACGTCCACGATAACGAATCATGGTAGATGAAAGCACACGAAAAACCCTCAGCAGTATCCCCCTGTTGAAAACCAAGGCAGGGCCCCGCGACAAAGAGCTGTGGGTAGAGCGACTAAAGGAGGAATACCAAACACTCATCAAGGTATAAACACAATTTAAGGTTAGGTTTTGTACCATATGTTCACAATTTTAGTACGTCCAAAATAACAAAGATTCGGACAACGACTGGTTTCGTTTGGAGTCCAACAAAGAAGGCACAAAATGGTTTGGTAAATGCTGGTTCATCCAGGATTTACTCAAATACGAATTCGAGGTGGAATTCGACGTAAGAACCAAAATTTTCTCGGAAATTGTTTAAAGGTAATTATTTTAGATTCCGGTGACTTATCCTACAACAGCCCCGGAAATTGCGCTGCCAGAACTCGATGGGAAGACGGCGAAAATGTACCGAGGTGGTAAAATTTGCTTGAGTGACCATTTTAAGCCCCTGTGGGCGAGGAATGTGCCGAAATTTGGAATAGGACATGCGATGGCTTTGGGGGTGAGTTAAAAACCACCAGGGGTTTAAAATTACTGAAGTTTTGTGCTCGTAGTTGGGGCCTTGGCTCGCAGTGGAGATTCCGGATTTAATTGCGAAAGGTGTGATTTCCTACAAGGAAAAACCAAGCAGCAGTTGAAGTCTAACTATAAAACCATATTAACTTTATTTAGCATAATTAATTAAAAATATTTTTTTTACCTACAAGTATTTTTTTTTCACTCAAATAACTTAACAATTTTTTTGCAAACAGTTTATTATATAAGTTAGTGCTTTTTGAACATTTCATTTTAGCTTACGAAGTACATAATAATTGATTTAGTTTTTAATTTGTTATACTTTTGAACTTGAGATTGGCAAGAAAAATTAAAAAACGCGATTTTTTGGGGTACTTTTGATAGGAACATTTTTTCCATAAAAAATCAAAATGCTTTAAATTTTGTATATTAATAATAATTATGAAAGACAGTTGAGAGGTGATAATAAATATGAAAACAACTCACGAATAACTCGTCCAGTTCAAAAGTTATTGCACACTGAAAAAGTGTCAAATTTTCAACTTTTTTTTCCATTCAAAACGTCATATCTTGAAAACGCGTAGAAATATCGTAATGAAGTTTGAAAATTTGGATAGAACGCATCGAAATCTATAAGAATCAGTATAATTTTCAATTTAATTGTACTTGAGATTGGCAAGAAAAATTAAAAAACCCGATTTTTTGGGGTACTTTTGATAGGAAAATTTTTCCATAAAAAATCAAAATGCTTTAAATTTTGTATATTAATAATAATTATGAAAGACAGTTGAGAGGTGATAATAAATGTGAAAACAGTTCACCAATAACTGCTCTAGTTCAAAAGTTGTAGCACTTTGAAAAAATGCCAAATTTTCAACTTTTTTTTCCATTCAAAACGCCATATCTTGAAAACGCGTAGAGATATCGTAATGAAGTTTGGAAATTTGGATAGAACGCATCGAAATCTATAAGAATCAATATAATTTTCAATTTAATTGTTCTTGAGATTGGCAAGAAAAATTAAAAAACGCGATTTTTTGGGGTACTTTTGATAGGAAAATTTTTCCTATAAAAAATCAAATTGCTTTAAATTTTGTATATTAATAATTATTATGAAAGACAGTTGAGAGGTGATAATAAATGTGAAAACAGTTCACCAATAACTACTCTAGTTCAAAAGTTGTAGCACTTTGAAAAAATGCCAAATTTTCAACTTTTTTTTCCATTCAAAACGCCATATCTTGAAAACGCGTAGAGATATCGTAATGAAGTTTAGAAATTTGGATAGAACACATCGAAATCTATAAGAATCAATATAATTTTCAATTTAATTGTACTTGAGATTGGCAAGAAAAATTAAAAAACGCGATTTTTTGGGGTACTTTAGATAGGAAAATTTTTTCCATAAAAAATCAAAATGCTTTAAATTTTGTATATTAATAATTATTATGAAAGACAGTTGAGAGGTGATAATAAATGTGAAAACAGTTCACCAATAACTACTCTAGTTCAAAAGTTGTAACACTTTGAAAAAATGCCAAATTTTCAACTTTTTTTTCCATTCAAAACGCCATATCTTGAAAACGCGTAGAGATATCGTAATGAAGTTTGGAAATTTGGATAGAACGCATCGAACTCTATAAGAATCAGTATAATTTTCATTTTAATTGTACTTGAGATTGGCAGGAAAAATTGAGAAACGCGATTTTTTGGGGTACTTTAGATAGGAAATTTTTTCCATAAAAAATCAAAATGCTTTAAATTTTGTATATTAATAATAATTATGAAAGACAGTTGAGAGGTGATAATAAATGTGAAAACAGTTCACCAATAACTACTCTAGTTCAAAAGTTGTAGCACTTTGAAAAAATGCCAAATTTTCAACTTTTTTTTATATTCAAAACGCCATATCTTGAAAACGCGTAGAGATATCGTAATGAAGTTTGGAAATTTGGATAGAACGCATCGAACTCTATAAGAATCAGTATAATTTTCATTTTAATTGTACTTGAGATTGGCAAGAAAAATTAAAAAACGCGATTTTTTGGGGTACTTTTGATAGGAAAATTTTTCCTATAAAAAATCAAATTGCTTTAAATTTTGTATATTAATAATAATTATGAAAGACAGTTGAGAGGTGATAATAAATGTGAAAACAGTTCGCCAATAACTACTCTAGTTCAAAAGTTGTAGCACTTTGAAAAAATGCCAAATTTTCAACTTTTTTTTCCATTCAAAACGCCATATCTTGAAAACGCGTAGAGATATCGTAATGAAGTTTGGAAATTTGGATAGAACGCATCGAAATCTATAAGAATCAGTATAATTTTCAATTTAATTGTACTTGAGATTGGCAAGAAAAATTAAAAAACGCGATTTTTTGGGGTACTTTTGATAGGAAAATTTTTCCTATAAAAAATCAAATTGCTTTAAATTTTGTATATTAATAATAATTATGAAAGACAGTTGAGAGGTGATAATAAATGTGAAAACAGTTCGCCAATAACTACTCTAGTTCAAAAGTTGTAGCACTTTGAAAAAATGCCAAATTTTCAACTTTTTTTTCCATTCAAAACGCCATATCTTGAAAACGCGTAGAGATATCGTAATGAAGTTTGGAAATTTGGATAGAACGCATCGAACTCTATAAGAATCAGTATAATTTTCATTTTAATTGTACTTGAGATTGGCAAGAAAAATTAAAAAACGCGATTTTTTGGGGTACTTTTGATAGGAAAATTTTTCCTATAAAAAATCAAATTGCTTTAAATTTTGTATATTAATAATAATTATGAAAGACAGTTGAGAGGTGATAATAAATGTGAAAACAGTTCGCCAATAACTACTCTAGTTCAAAAGTTGTAGCACTTTGAAAAAATGCCAAATTTTCAACTTTTTTTTCCATTCAAAACGCCATATCTTGAAAACGCGTAGAGATATCGTAATGAAGTTTGGAAATTTGGATAGAACGCATCGAAATCTATAAGAATCAATATAATTTTCAATTTAATTGTACTTGAGATTGGCAGGAAAAATTGAGAAACGCGATTTTTTGGGGTACTTTAGATAGGAAATTTTTTCCATAAAAAATCAAAATGCTTTAAATTTTGTATATTAATAATAATTATGAAAGACAGTTGAGAGGTGATAATAAATGTGAAAACAGTTCACCAATAACTACTCTAGTTCAAAAGTTGTAGCACTTTGAAAAAATGCCAAATTTTCAACTTTTTTTTATATTCAAAACGCCATATCTTGAAAACGCGTAGAGATATCGTAATGGTGTTTGGAAATTTGGATACAACGCATCGAAATCTATAAGAATCAGTATAATTTTCAATTTAATTGTACTTGAGATTGGCAAGAAAAATTAAAAAACGCGATTTTTTGGGGTACTTTAGATAGGAAAATTTTTTCCATAAAAAATCAAAATGCTTTAAATTTTGTATATTAATAATTATTATGAAAGACAGTTGAGAGGTGATAATAAATGTGAAAACAGTTCACCAATAACTACTCTAGTTCAAAAGTTGTAACACTTTGAAAAAATGCCAAATTTTCAACTTTTTTTTCCATTCAAAACGCCATATCTTGAAAACGCGTAGAGATATCGTAATGAAGTTTGGAAATTTGGATAGAACGCATCGAAATCTATAAGAATCAATATAATTTTCAATTTAATTGTACTTGAGATTGGCAAGAAAAATTAAAAAACGCGATTTTTTGGGGTACTTTTGATAGGAAAATTTTTCCTATAAAAAATCAAATTGCTTTAAATTTTGTATATTAATAATTATTATGAAAGACAGTTGAGAGGTGATAATAAATGTGAAAACAGTTCACCAATAACTACTCTAGTTCAAAAGTTGTAGCACTTTGAAAAAATGCCAAATTTTCAACTTTTTTTTCCATTCAAAACGCCATATCTTGAAAACGCGTAGAGATATCGTAATGAAGTTTAGAAATTTGGATAGAACACATCGAAATCTATAAGAATCAATATAATTTTCAATTTAATTGTACTTGAGATTGGCAAGAAAAATTAAAAAACGCGATTTTTTGGGGTACTTTAGATAGGAAAATTTTTTCCATAAAAAATCAAAATGCTTTAAATTTTGTATATTAATAATTATTATGAAAGACAGTTGAGAGGTGATAATAAATGTGAAAACAGTTCACCAATAACTACTCTAGTTCAAAAGTTGTAACACTTTGAAAAAATGCCAAATTTTCAACTTTTTTTTCCATTCAAAACGCCATATCTTGAAAACGCGTAGAGATATCGTAATGAAGTTTGGAAATTTGGATAGAACGCATCGAACTCTATAAGAATCAGTATAATTTTCATTTTAATTGTACTTGAGATTGGCAGGAAAAATTGAGAAACGCGATTTTTTGGGGTACTTTAGATAGGAAATTTTTTCCATAAAAAATCAAAATGCTTTAAATTTTGTATATTAATAATAATTATGAAAGACAGTTGAGAGGTGATAATAAATGTGAAAACAGTTCACCAATAACTACTCTAGTTCAAAAGTTGTAGCACTTTGAAAAAATGCCAAATTTTCAACTTTTTTTTATATTCAAAACGCCATATCTTGAAAACGCGTAGAGATATCGTAATGAAGTTTGGAAATTTGGATAGAACGCATCGAACTCTATAAGAATCAGTATAATTTTCATTTTAATTGTACTTGAGATTGGCAAGAAAAATTAAAAAACGCGATTTTTTGGGGTACTTTTGATAGGAAAATTTTTCCTATAAAAAATCAAATTGCTTTAAATTTTGTATATTAATAATAATTATGAAAGACAGTTGAGAGGTGATAATAAATGTGAAAACAGTTCGCCAATAACTACTCTAGTTCAAAAGTTGTAGCACTTTGAAAAAATGCCAAATTTTCAACTTTTTTTTCCATTCAAAACGCCATATCTTGAAAACGCGTAGAGATATCGTAATGAAGTTTGGAAATTTGGATAGAACGCATCGAAATCTATAAGAATCAGTATAATTTTCAATTTAATTGTACTTGAGATTGGCAAGAAAAATTAAAAAACGCGATTTTTTGGGGTACTTTTGATAGGAAAATTTTTCCTATAAAAAATCAAATTGCTTTAAATTTTGTATATTAATAATAATTATGAAAGACAGTTGAGAGGTGATAATAAATGTGAAAACAGTTCGCCAATAACTACTCTAGTTCAAAAGTTGTAGCACTTTGAAAAAATGCCAAATTTTCAACTTTTTTTTCCATTCAAAACGCCATATCTTGAAAACGCGTAGAGATATCGTAATGAAGTTTGGAAATTTGGATAGAACGCATCGAACTCTATAAGAATCAGTATAATTTTCATTTTAATTGTACTTGAGATTGGCAAGAAAAATTAAAAAACGCGATTTTTTGGGGTACTTTTGATAGGAAAATTTTTCCTATAAAAAATCAAATTGCTTTAAATTTTGTATATTAATAATAATTATGAAAGACAGTTGAGAGGTGATAATAAATGTGAAAACAGTTCGCCAATAACTACTCTAGTTCAAAAGTTGTAGCACTTTGAAAAAATGCCAAATTTTCAACTTTTTTTTCCATTCAAAACGCCATATCTTGAAAACGCGTAGAGATATCGTAATGAAGTTTGGAAATTTGGATAGAACGCATCGAAATCTATAAGAATCAATATAATTTTCAATTTAATTGTACTTGAGATTGGCAGGAAAAATTGAGAAACGCGATTTTTTGGGGTACTTTAGATAGGAAATTTTTTCCATAAAAAATCAAAATGCTTTAAATTTTGTATATTAATAATAATTATGAAAGACAGTTGAGAGGTGATAATAAATGTGAAAACAGTTCACCAATAACTACTCTAGTTCAAAAGTTGTAGCACTTTGAAAAAATGCCAAATTTTCAACTTTTTTTTATATTCAAAACGCCATATCTTGAAAACGCGTAGAGATATCGTAATGGTGTTTGGAAATTTGGATACAACGCATCGAAATCTATAAGAATCAGTATAATTTTCAATTTAATTGTACTTGAGATTGGCAAGAAAAATTAAAAAACGCGATTTTTTGGGGTACTTTAGATAGGAAAATTTTTTCCATAAAAAATCAAAATGCTTTAAATTTTGTATATTAATAATTATTATGAAAGACAGTTGAGAGGTGATAATAAATGTGAAAACAGTTCACCAATAACTACTCTAGTTCAAAAGTTGTAACACTTTGAAAAAATGCCAAATTTTCAACTTTTTTTTCCATTCAAAACGCCATATCTTGAAAACGCGTAGAGATATCGTAATGAAGTTTGGAAATTTGGATAGAACGCATCGAAATCTATAAGAATCAATATAATTTTCAATTTAATTGTACTTGAGATTGGCAAGAAAAATTAAAAAACGCGATTTTTTGGGGTACTTTTGATAGGAAAATTTTTCCTATAAAAAATCAAATTGCTTTAAATTTTGTATATTAATAATAATTATGAAAGACAGTTGAGAGGTGATAATAAATGTGAAAACAGTTCGCCAATAACTACTCTAGTTCAAAAGTTGTAGCACTTTGAAAAAATGCCAAATTTTCAACTTTTTTTTCCATTTAAAACGCCATATCTTGAAAACGCGTAGAGATATCGTAATGAAGTTTGGAAATTTGGATAGAACGCATCGAAATCTATAAGAATCAGTATAATTTTAATTTTAATTGTACTTGAGATTGGCAGGAAAAATTAAAAAACGCGATTTTTTGGGGTACTTTAGATAGGAAATTTTTTCCGTAAAAAATCAAAATGCTTTAAATTTTGTATATTAATAATAATTATGAAAGACAGTTGAGAGGTGATAATGAATGTGAAATCAACTCACCAATAACTCGTCCAGTTCAAAAGTTATTGCACACTGAAAAAGTGTCAAATTTTCAACTTTTTTTTTCATTCAAAACGTCATATTTCGAAAACGCGTAGAGATATCGTAATGGTGTTTGGAAATTTGGATACAACGCATTGAAATCTATAAGAATCAGTATAGTTTTTATTTTAATTGTACTTGAGATTGGTAGGAGAAATAAAAAAACGCGATTTTTTGGGGTACTTTAGATAGGAAGATTTTTCCTATAAAAAATCAAAATGCTTTAAATTTTGTATATTAATAATAATTATGAAAGACAGTTGAGAGGTGATAATAAATGTGAAAACAGTTCACCAATAACTACTCTAGTTCAAAAGTTGTAGCACTTTGAAAAAATGCCAAATTTTCAACTTTTTTTTATATTCAAAACGCCATATCTTGAAAACGCGTAGAGATATCGTAATGGTGTTTGGAAATTTGGATACAACGCATCGAAATCTATAAGAATCAGTATAATTTTCAATTTAATTGTACTTGAGATTGGCAAGAAAAATTAAAAAACGCGATTTTTTGGGGTACTTTAGATAGGAAAATTTTTTCCATAAAAAATCAAAATGCTTTAAATTTTGTATATTAATAATTATTATGAAAGACAGTTGAGAGGTGATAATAAATGTGAAAACAGTTCACCAATAACTACTCTAGTTCAAAAGTTGTAACACTTTGAAAAAATGCCAAATTTTCAACTTTTTTTTCCATTCAAAACGCCATATCTTGAAAACGCGTAGAGATATCGTAATGAAGTTTGGAAATTTGGATAGAACGCATCGAAATCTATAAGAATCAGTATAATTTTCAATTTAATTGTACTTGAGATTGGCAGGAAAAATTAAAAAACGCGATTTTTTGGGGTACTTTAGATAGGAAATTTTTTCCATAAAAAATCAAAATGCTTTAAATTTAGTATATTAATAATTATTATGAAAGACAGTTGAGAGGTGATAATAAATGTGAAAACACTTCACCAGTAACCACTCTAGTTCAAAAGTTGTAGCACTTTGAAAAAATGCCAAATTTTCAACTTTTTTTTCCATTCAAAACGCCTTATCTTGAAAACGCGTAGAGACATCGTAATGGTGTTTGGAAATTTGGATAGAACGCATCGAAATCTATAAGAATCAGTATAATTTTAATTTTAATTGTGCTTGAGATTGGCAACCAGGGGTTTAAAATTACTGAAGTTTTGTGCTCGTAGTTGGGGCCTTGGCTCGCAGTGGAAATTCCGGATTTATTTGCGAAAGGTGTGATTTCCTACAAGGAAAAACCAAGCAGCAGTTGAAGTCTGGCTATAAAACCAATAATATTAACTTTATTTAGCATAATTAAAAATATTTTTTTTACCTACAAAAGTATTTTTTTTTTCACTCAAATAACTTAACAAATTTTTTTGCAAACAGTTTATTATTATAAGTTAGTGCTTTTTGAACATTTCATTTTACAATAATGGTATATAAAGCTTACGAAGTACTTTACATAATAATTGATTTAGTTTTTAATTTGTTATAGTTTTTTCCTTATTACAAGTGCTTTTTTTTTGCTGATTTGTCTAATCCAATTTATTATTATTATAACTTCGTTATTTATTAACAATTTGTATATAAATCTTTTTCCTACAATCATTTTTTTCTCACAGTATACTAAAAAAGCTTCATCAAATTTGTATTTCGAGGTAGAATAATAATAACATAACATAACAGGGCAAAACTGGGCGGCGGTTAAACGATGAGTATTTAAATAAAATTTAAAATAATAACAAATTTTATACTATTATTTCGTCTAAAATATCAACAATATTAAGTACAATTTCTAGTTTTCTACAACGTGATTTTAGCTAAAATATTTGGCGATATGTGAACAAAACTAAACAAAACAAAACGACTAGAATTTCTTGTCATATTTACAACATTAGGTACTTGAATTAACTCACACATTCAACAAAAATAAATATAATAATACATGTAAATAAATAAATAAATAAACAAATAAATAAATGAAGCTTAGTTTCTCGTCTAAACTAAATTAAAACAGCACTCAAAACTTAAAGTATGTACGAAAATTCTGTAAAATTACCGCGGGAAAAACTGCAAGCAAATACTAAAAAAATACGTTCAATTTATTTTGTGGGGTAAGTAGAAATAGAGAGAGAGAAAGTTAACAATTGCATAATGTATATAAATAAAAATAAGGGAGAGAGGGGGCGGCGCAACAATAATAATAAAATAAAAAAAAGTTTAAAAAAGGGAAAATTAAACAAAGCCAGAGAACTAACTATGTTATTGTTCTCATAGATGCGATTTTTGTCCATCTTGCTCGTAAAAAAGAACATAAGCCTCACCGCTTACTATGGACCTGGGGGAAATCGACGACACCCTGGAAAAAAAACAAATATTTTAAAAACTAACTTAGTTCTTTATAACAAAGCAAACCGCAAGAAAATTTATAAGTCTATAGTAGGCTATAAAAACCTGAATTTTCAACTGATTTCCATTCTGTTTGATTTTCCTAGTAAAACTAACTTGTCTCTTTCTAACAAAGCAAACCGCAAGAAAATCTGATAATTTTTAGAAATTTTATGACAGTTTAAAGGAGCGAAAGTCGAAAAATTGATAATTTTTTTAAGCGAGTCTATAGTAGGCTATAAAAACCGGAATTTTCGACAGATTTTCATTCTGTTTGATTTTCCTAGTAAAACTAACTTGTCTCTTTGTAACAAAGCAAACCGCAAGAAAATCTGATAATTTTTAGACATTTTATGACAGTTTAAAGGAGCGAAAGTCAAAAATTTGAATAATTTTTTTAAGCGAGTCTATAGTAGGCTATAAAAACCGGAATTTTCGACAGATTTTCATTCTGTTTGATTTTCCTAGTAAAACTAACTTGTCTCTTTCTAACAAAGTAAACCGCAAGAAAATCTGATAATTTTTAGACATTTTATAAAAGTTTAAAGGAGCGAAAGTCGAAAAATTGAATAATTTTTTAAGCGAGTCTATAGTAGGCTATAAAAACCGGAATTTTCGACAGATTTTCATTCTGTTTGATTTTCCTAGTAAAACTAACTTGTCTCTTTGTAACAAAGCAAACCGCAAGAAAATCTGATAATTTTTAGACATTTTATAAAAGTTTAAAGGAGCGAAAGTCGAAAAATTGAATAATTTTTTAAGTGAGTCTATAGTAGGCTATAAAAACCGGAATTTTCGACAGATTTTCATTCTGTTTGATTTTCCTAGTAAAACTAACTTGTCTCTTTGTAACAAAGCAAACCGCAAGAAAATCTGATAATTTTTAGAAATTTTATGACAGTTTAAAGGAGCGAAAGTCGAAAAATTGATAATTTTTTTAAGCGAGTCTATAGTAGGCTATAAAAACCGGAATTTTCGACAGATTTTCATTCTGTTTGATTTTCCTAGTAAAACTAACTTGTCTCTTTGTAACAAAGCAAACCGCAAGAAAATCTGATAATTTTTAGACATTTTATAAAAGTTTAAAGGAGCGAAAGTCGAAAAATTGAATAATTTTTTAAGTGAGTCTATAGTAGGCTATAAAAACCGGAATTTTCGACAGATTTTCATTCTGTTTGATTTTCCCAGTAAAACTAACTTGTCTCTTTGTAACAAAGCAAACCGCAAGAAAATCTGATATTTTTTAGACATTTTATGACAGTTTAAAGGAGCGAAGTCAAAAATTTGAATAATTTTTTTAAGCGAGTCTATAGTAGGCTATAAAAACCGGATTTTTCGACAGATTTTCATTCTGTTTGATTTTCCTAGTAAAACTAACTTGTCTCTTTGTAACAAAGCAAACCGCAAGAAAATCTGATAATTTTTAGAAATTTTATGACAGTTTAAAGGAGCGAAAGTCGAAAAATTGATAATTTTTTTAAGCGAGTCTATAGTAGGCTATAAAAACCGGAATTTTCGACAGATTTTCATTCTGTTTGATTTTCCCAGTAAAACTAACTTGTCTCTTTGTAACAAAGCAAACCGCAAGAAAATCTGATAATTTTTAGACATTTTATGACAGTTTAAAGGAGCGAAGTCAAAAATTTGAATAATTTTTTTAAGCGAGTCTATAGTAGGCTATAAAAACCGGATTTTTCGACAGATTTTCATTCTGTTTGATTTTCCTAGTAAAACTAACTTGTCTCTTTGTAACAAAGCAAACCGCAAGAAAATCTGATAATTTTTAGACATTTTATGACAGTTTAAAGGAGCGAAAGTCAAAAATTTGAATAATTTTTTTAAGCGAGTCTATAGTAGGCTATAAAAACCGGATTTTTCGACAGATTTTCATTCTGTTTTATTTTCCTAGTAAAACTAACTTGTCTCTTTGTAACAAAGCAAACCGCAAGAAAATCTGATAATTTTTAGACATTTTATAAAAGTTTAAAGGAGCGAAAGTCGAAAAATTGAATAATTTTTTAAGTGAGTCTATAGTAGGCTATAAAAACCGGAATTTACGACAGATTTTCATTCTGTTTGATTTTCCCAGTAAAACTAACTTGTCTCTTTGTAACAAAGCAAACCGCAAGAAAATCTGATAATTTTTAGACATTTTATGACAGTTTAAAGGAGCGAAAGTCAAAAATTTGAATAATTTTTTTAAGCGAGTCTATAGTAGGCTATAAAAACCGGAATTTTCGACAGATTTTCATTCTGTTTGATTTTCCTAGTAAAACTAACTTGTCTCTTTGTAACAAAGCAAACCGCAAGAAAATCTGATAATTTTTAGACATTTTATGACAGTTTAAAGGAGCGAAAGTCAAAAATTTGAATAATTTTTTTAAGCGAGTCTATAGTAGGCTATAAAAACCGGATTTTTCGACAGATTTTCATTCTGTTTGATTTTCCTAGTAAAACTAACTTGTCTCTTTGTAACAAAGCAAACCGCAAGAAAATCTGATAATTTTTAGATATTTTATAAAAGTTTAAAGGAGCAACAGTCGAAAAAATGGATATTTTTTTAAGTAGGCTATAAAAACCAGAATTTTCGCTGGATTTTAATTCTATTTGATTTTCCTAGTAAAACCAACTAATTTTTTTGTAACATTTCATAACATACATCAACAAAAAATTGCTACATTTGAACTAATTTGACCAAAAAAAGTAACCGTGGTGCTATTGCAAAATTACCAATTCCACCACGGAAAACGTCAATTGCACCACGAAAACACAACAAAACACAATTTTACAGAAAAAATGCAATTAATTATATGGAAAAACAAACACATTCCCAAAAAAATCTCACCTAGAGTCATTATACTCGTGCCAAGTTTGTGCATAGGGATGTCGACAATAAGCGGTGTAATGTCCGCTGTAAGTGGTGCCACTATGATTAGATATAGCATATAAATTGTATCGACATGGGGCTACACTGTCCGCCGCATAGTTGCTCATATCCAAACCTTCCAAGGGGAAATCCACGTTGACGTTTAATTTACCACGAAATCGTTCTGTAGGCGAAAAGCGTTTCAAATCTATTTCGGGAAAAAGTCAAGGAAACAAACGAAACTTTGTACAATAAAATTTGCGCTTAAAAAAGGATACGTATCACTAAAATCTTCGGGAACTTGTGTATAGCAAACGACTTGGTGCATTTTCTTCGCTCTTTACACTTAGAGCAAGTCTAAAAACCAAAAAAATTACAAAAAAAAAACACCCACAAAACAACTTACAGGTTTCTCATCCCCATCCAACGTTTCCTCCCTGGTAAACGAATCCAAACACTGCGACAGTCTCAGCTGACCAGTACGTTGCGGTATGGGCAACGACAAGTCCCAAAATGGATCAAACGTCACCGAACAATGACCACAATGCGTACATTTCAACGTCGATTTCAATTGCCCCACAAAGTAGTCCACAATGCGCGAATTGTCCATGCGGAGGTATCGCGACCACGATTCCGAGGCCTTTTCTGCGTCACTACAAGAAAAATAACAAAATTTATACATTTGAACTAATTTAGTATAGAACAGGGACCGTGGTGGAATTTTGTACGGGGGAAAAGTCAATTGCACCACGAGAAAATAAAATTCCACCACGGTCACCAATAGGAATTTCTTCAGATTACGTAAAATTTCGGTTCTATCTCCTATAAATCATAATATGACAAAACTAAAAGACATTTTTTATGACATTTTAAAGGAGCAAAAGTAAAAAAATTGCATAATTTTTAAGCGAGTCTTTAGTAGGCTATAAAAACAGGAATTTTCGACGGATTTTCATTTTGTTTCATTTTCCTAGTAAAACTAACTCATTTCTTTCTAATAAAGCAAACCGCAAGAAAATCTGATAATTTTTAGAAATTTTATGACAGTTTATGGAGCGAATGTAAAAAATTGAATAATATTTTTAAGCGAGTCTATAGTAGGCTATAAAAACCGGAATTTTAGACATATTTTAATTCTGTTTGATTTTCCTAGTAAACCTAACTTGTCTCTTTGTAACAAAGCAAACCGCAAGAAAATCTGATAATTTTTAGAAATTTTATGACAGTTTAAAGGAGCGAAAGTCGAAAAATTGAATAATTTTTTTAAGCGAGTCTATAGTAGGCTATAAAAACCGGAATTTTCGACAGATTTTCATGCTGTTTGATTTTCCTAGTAAAACTAACTTGTCTCTTTGTAACAAAGCAAACCGCAAGAAAATCTGATAATTTTTAGAAATTTTATGAAAGTTTAAAGGAGCGAAAGTCGAAAAATTGAATATTTTTTTTAAGCGAGTCTATAGTAGGCTATAAAAACCGGAATTTTCGACTGATTTTCATTTTGTTTCATTTTCCTAGTAAAACTAACTCATTTCTTTCTAATAAAGCAAACCGCAAGAAAATCTGTTAGTTTTTCCCAGTTTTATGACAGTTCAAAGACGCGAAAGTAAAAAATTTGCATAATTTTTAAGCGAGATTTTAGTAGGCTATAAAAACCGGAATTTTCGACGGATTTTCATTTTGTTTAATTTTCCTAGTAAAACTAACTCATTTCTTTCTAATAAAGCAAACCGCAAGAAAATCTGTTAATTTTTCTCAGTTTTATGACAGTTTAAAGGCGCGAAAGTAAAAAAATTGCATAATTTTTAAGCGAGATTTTAGTAGGCTATAAAAACCGGAATTTTCGACTGATTTTCATTTTGTTTCATTTTCCTAGTAAAACTAACTCATTTCTTTCTAATAAAGCAAACCGCAAGAAAATCTGTTAATTTTTCCCAGTTTTATGACAGTTTAAAGGCGCGAAAGTAAAAAATTTGCATAATTTTTAAGCGAGATTTTAGTAGGCTATAAAAACCGGAATTTTCGACGGATTTTCATTTTGTTTAATTTTCCTAGTAAAACTAACTCATTTCTTTCTAATAAAGCAAACCGCAAGAAAATCTGTTAGTTTTTTCCAGTTTTATGACAGTTCAAAGACGCGAAAGTAAAAAATTTGCATAATTTTTAAGCGAGATTTTAGTAGGCTATAAAAACCGGAATTTTCGACGGATTTTCATTTTGTTTAATTTTCCTAGTAAAACTAACTCATTTCTTTCTAATAAAGCAAACCGCAAGAAAATCTGTTAGTTTTTTCCAGTTTTATGACAGTTCAAAGACGCGAAAGTAAAAAATTTGCATAATTTTTAAGCGAGATTTTAGTAGGCTATAAAAACCGGAATTTTCGACGGATTTTCATTTTGTTTAATTTTCCTAGTAAAACTAACTCATTTCTTTCTAATAAAGCAAACCGCAAGAAAATCTGTTAGTTTTTTCCAGTTTTATGACAGTTCAAAGACGCGAAAGTAAAAAATTTGCATAATTTTTAAGCGAGATTTTAGTAGGCTATAAAAACCGGAATTTTCGACTGATTTTCATTTTGTTTCATTTTCCTAGTAAAACTAACTCATTTCTTTCTAATAAAGCAAACCGCAAGAAAATCTGTTAGTTTTTCCCAGTTTTATGACAGTTCAAAGACGCGAAAGTAAAAAATTTGCATAATTTTTAAGCGAGATTTTAGTAGGCTATAAAAACCGGAATTTTCGACGGATTTTCATTTTGTTTAATTTTCCTAGTAAAACTAACTCATTTCTTTCTAATAAAGCAAACCGCAAGAAAATCTGTTAATTTTTCCCAGTTTTATGACAGTTTAAAGGCGCGAAAGTAAAAAAATTGCATAATTTTTAAGCGAGTCTACAAGAAAAATAACAAAATTGGCACTCTCGAACTAATTTGCTATAAAAAAGTGACCGTGGTGGAATTTTGTGTCAATTCCACCACGGTCACTGTTCTATATTTAATTTCGTCAGTTTACTTAAAATTTCGGTTCTATCTCCTATAAATCATAACAAATGACAAAACTAAAAGAAACTACAGTAGAATTATGTAATTAAATTCCACCACGGTTGTATTTTCCGTAAATTTGAACTAATTTGCTATAAAAAAAGTGACCGTGGTGGAATTTTCTGTCAATTCCACCACGGAAAACGTCATTTGCACCACAACTACTCGTATATACCTAAGTTTCTCGTCGATTTCCGTCAAAATCGGCTTGGGTTTCTCCACCACACGATTAACATCCTCATGCAGACCCTCCAATAAATAACGCAGAAACTCCTGGGCGTCCTGTTGGGCATAGCCCATGAAACGTGGCGCAAACCGTTGGATTTGACTTTTTAGGGAGACGGTGTTCACCACACGATCCGAAGCATCTTCGGACCATAGCTCTTTTATAACTTCGGCGAAAGCTGGAATTACAACAATCTTAGAAAAAACGCCTAATATAGCCAACTAGATTCTCTTAAATTTACCTCGAATCAAGGCGCCTTTCATCCCCGATATAGTCGTATTAATATCCTTAACATAGCCATCTTTTCGCACATATTCCAACAGAACTTTGGTGTTGGACAAACACTGAATCACAGAATTCATAAAGCAAGTGTTGCCGATGTTCTTCAAGCCATTTAGACCCAGCGTCTTTACCGGACTGGCGGCTAGAGGGCGAATGGTGGTGTAGTTGGTGCGTTCGCCGTCTTCGTCGCCGTAGTCGATGCGACGCTGCTGCTGGTCGCGGTCAATCGATCGGCGCGATGTCGAATTCAAACTGGCTGCCGCTGGTACTGATTGCGTGCTGGCGTTGGACGGCGGCGATACGGCGGAGCGGCTCAGCTTCGGAGAGGCGGCTAAGTCCTACACAAAAAAAAATAACTATAAACAAACACTTTCATTTAAAATGTGTTGTGGTGTAAATCGGGCTTTGGTAACAACCCAACTACAGTTTCCTATATTACCACTTCGGAATAAAGTGCGTTGTGAACCAGGCTTTAAGAAAAAGCGCGCGATTTTCATATAAATCACGTGACTAGACTCTCATTTACTACATACTAAGACTAACCAATTGCCTACAGCCACAATAAAAAGCCAACACATTGGAACCGTGATAATAATCAGTCTTGTCTCTACTTCTTCCGCTGTGCGACGTAAAAAGCTCCATAGCACCCATCACAAAACCGTACACAATAATAATTAACAGTAACGTCCAAATAATTACAATGAAATAGTTGACATAATATTCGTGGTGTGCGTACATTATCGTCGGAAAAAAAAATTAGTGGAGCTCGGACGCCATGTTTAAAAATAGCCCACTCGTGGTGGTAAAAATAAAATGCGAAATTGCGCGCGCATGCGCCGCTAATTCACGCCAACTACTTACTTACATACCAAAATTTGTCGTCTGGTCATGGAATTCATCAAAATTGGACTTTTCTTGTACATGTTCAACGAAAAGGGTTTTTAGTTTTCACACAAACGCCCGCACACTAATCACACACATGTTCATCCCAATGTTGGCTCGCTTTTACCTTTTTTGTGTGGTTTAATTTTGGACATTACACACGTGAAATTGTGTTTGGTGTATTCGGTTTTTTTTTCTCTCTGACATCGTTTTATTTTTTTTTTAGCAGATCTGTCAACAATCAAACAAAATTTTGCACATCAAAACTGTTTTGGTGACAGTTGATCGGTAGTAGAAAACAGCAAAATAGCCAACTTTGTGATTGATTTTTTGGAAAATTTAGACGATTCAACTAAATCTACACGAAAATCGATTTTTTTTTATTAAAATATTTTATTTCGGTCACAATTACACACATCAGCTATTTATTTGGTTGTGATCTAACCTAATAATTTAAAGTCCATTCATACTTTCGATCAAGTCAGGTCAAGGTCAAGTCACTTTTATATTTTTAGTTCTCTTCTATAAATTACAAACTACTACTAGTGGAAAGTTGAATTTTTGTACGAGTTTAGTGCAGGTATTTCTCTAACCAAAACCGAAAATTTGGCATTTGTATCTTAAAAAACAAGAGAGTAGCGACAAGTTAAAAAAAAAATCAAAATTTCCAACAGTGACAGTTTCTATCTCCGACAGATCGGAAACTAACGCTAGTAGAAAATTGAGTTTTTGCACGAATCTAGTCCACATATTTCTCTAACCAAAACCGAAAATTTGACATTTCTATCTTAAAAAACAAAAGAGTAGCGACAAGTTAAATAAAAATCATAATTTTCCAAAAGTGACAGTTTCTATCTCCTATAAATCAGAAACTAACGCTAGTAGAAATTTGAGTTTTTGCACGAATCTAGTCCACATATTTTTCTAACAAAGACCGAAAATTTGACATTTCTATTTTAAAAAACAAAAGAGTAGTGACAAGTTAAAAAAATCAAATTTTCCCACAATGACAGTTTCTATCTCCTATAAATTAGAAAATAACGCTAATAGAAAATTGAGTTTTTGCACGAATCTAGTCCATATATTTCACTAACCAAAACCGAAAATTTGACATTTCTATCTTAAAAAACAAAAGAGTAGTGACAAGTTAAAAAAAAATCAAATTTTCCAACAGTGACAGTTTATATCTCCTATAAATCAGAAACTAACGCTAGTAGAAAATTGAGTTTTTGCACGAATCTAGTCCATATATTTCACTAACCAAAACCGAAAATTTGACATTTCTATCTTAAAAAACAAAAGAGTAGTGACAAGTTAAAAAAAATCAAATTTTCCAACAGTGACAGTTTATATCTCCTATAAATCAGAAACTAACGCTAGTAGAAAATTGAGTTTTTGCACGAATTTACTCCACATATTTCTCTAACCAAAACCGAACAATTGACATTTATATCTTAAAAAACAAAAGAGTAGCGACAAGTTAAAAAAAAATCAAATTTTCCAACAGTGACAGTTTCTATCTCCTATAAATCAGAAACTAACGCTAGTAGAAAATTGAGTTTTTGCACGAATTTACTCCGCATATTTCTCTAACCAAAACAGAAAATTTGACATTTATATCTTAAAAAACAAAAGAGTAGCGACAAGTTAAAAAAAAATCAAATTTTCCTACAGTGACAGGTTCTATCTCCTATAGATCGAAAACTAACCCTAGTAGAAATTTAAGTTTTTGCACGAATTTACTCCACATATGTCTCTAACCAAAACCGAAAATTTGACATTTATATCTTAAAAAACAAAAGAGTAGCGACAAGTTAAAAAAAAATCAAATTTTCCAAAAGTGACAGTTTCTATCTCTTATAAACCAGAAACTAACGCTAGTAGAAAATTGAGGTTTTGCACAAATCTAAAGCATACATTTCTTTAATAAAAAAATTTGACGTTTCTAACCCAAAAAACAAAAAAGCAGCGGCAAAATAAAAAAAAATCATAATTTCCCAAATTATCAACATTTTCTTGTAAATTTCCCCCGATTTTTTTACTAAACCATCTTCGTAAATCTCTTGTAAACATTCTAATAAAAAAAATTCTAAAATATCGCGACTTTTCACAAATTTAGCGAACAATTCCACCACAGAAAAAGTCAATTGCACCACAAGAGTTTAGATAAAAATTAATGTAGTTGGCCCAAATTACCATAAATCGTGGAGAAGCTAAGTTTTGGCATATACAAAAAAATTCGGCTAATTATTTAAAAATTAACCTAAAAAAAATCCATAGTTTAGCCTAAAAAAACTCCTGGTTGTAAAATTTCCAGTTTTGTGAGGTTATGTTTAAAGAACTAGAGACAAAACTGATTATAGATTTTAGGAATTATTTACACATTTTTAATAAAATTTATCTAGTAATTTACTACTTACTTAAATATTTAATTTAACCACAAAAAAATTAGTAAAATTAGTCAAGTCAAAAAAAAAACCCAACAAAAAAATTATCTCAACTTACTTGTTGTTGTGGCTGCCCCATACTTTTCCCCAAACCATTCTCCAAGCCTTTAATCTCCTCCACCTCCTCCTGCTCCTCCTCCTCGCATTTCCCGTACTCCTTCACCGGAATATAAGACGCAAAGTTGTTCACTCTAGACGCAGCACGACCGCCATCAGCGGCGCCCCCTCTAATCCCACCACCACTCTCATCCCCCGTTTCCTCCACTTCCGATTTCGCGTGATTCACCACATCCAAACCGTATTTCTTTGACAGTTCTGTCACGTACCTGTCACCGTTGCTGACAGGTGGCGACTTTCTTGTTTTCACCGGTTTCTCGTCGAACTTTTTGCACAGATCGGCAACGGATGCGCGGTTGCCATTGTCGTCCTCTTCAATTGTCATGTTGTCGTTATTAGTATTGTTAGAGTATAACACACTGTTATTACAATTTAAAGCTTCAGTTACCTTGGTTTTTTTGCTTGTTTTTGATTCGATTGGTGGTAAGCCTGTGGAATAAAAAAATACAGTAACCTAGAAAATTTTTAGTCTACTAGACTTACCGATATCATTTATCGACTTGGATCTAGCGATATTCTCATTCTTCCGCAAAATCGTCGGCACATAGTTGGCTGGTGAGTATTTATTACGCAATTCGGCCACGGAATCCACCACATTCAAAGTGGACAGTCGCTCATTCCGACTAACGGAACTTTCCCGCCTGGGATACTCCAATTCCCGGTAGGGATCCCTGGAAATTGACTCGCGCTTCGCACTACCCTCCCGCGACTCCTCGCGAAACCGCGTAGTAACCCCATCTTCCGTTATACTGCCCGACCTAAAACCCATAATATTTTGAGTGCACCTCGTATATTTTAATGTTTTTTGTGTACCTACCTGGAGAAGATGCGGCGGCCGTCCGAGTCGGTGTAGGACCTGGAGGAGTAGCGCTCGCTGTAGCTGGTGAATCGGGGGCTGTAGCTGGATGACGTGTAGTAGGGGCGATCCAAGGCGGAGCTGAATGTGGAGCGATAGGAGCCACTTAAGCCAGACGCCGAACTGCGATGGGGCGACAAAACTGGCATCATGGATGGATTGTTGGGAAAACACTGAGGAGATGTTTGTTGGTTGCTAGGGCGACGCCTTGTTTGTTGTCCTCTGTTTAAGACTGCTTGATTTTTGGTTTAATAAACATTAAAGTTGATCTGGAATAAAGACAAATTTTAGGGAAAAGCGGTTTGGATGGCCGATTGTGTGGGCCAGTGTGGGTAAAAATAACTTTGGAAAATATAAAATATGTCAGAGAAATAAAAGTCATGGGGTATTAATAGATTTTCCGCCACCTCATCTCCCTTAATTTCCCGACTAATCCACATGAAAACCCAACTAATTTCCCCACAAAAAAAACTCACTCAAAAAAAACTAAAAAACCTTAACAAAAACTTCCTCACACTCTCACTTTTTTTTACTCACCGTTTGCGTTTCGTCTGGAATTATCCGGAAAATTACATCGAATATTATCTGGGTTCGTTTTTTGTTGTAGATAATTATTGTTAAAAAAAAATATAAAAAATTTGTCTCGTCTTTCTATGAGTCAGCCATGTTTGAATGACGTCAACTTTCAAATGTAGTCAATTGACCTTCGTTGGAATTTAAGCGAAAAGTGTGTGAAGGTAAAAATGCCATTACAAACTGGATTTGATATTTAAATAAATAATTAAAACAGCGGCGGTTTTATTTATTGTGGTAATTTCAAATTCGCTGTTTCGTCTTCTTCCACGTAATACTTATGATAGTATTTTAATTATAGAAACAGAATCAGGGGGTTTTTATTGAAATTCCGCGTTTAATTAAAATCACAACCACACTTAGATTTTTGTGCATTTTTGAAAAAATTAGTTAAATATTCCGGGATTTTCACCATCGCCATCTAGTGTTAAAACTCGGAAGGTATCAAACCTCATGTCGGTAATAAAACTGTAATCAATTTTAATTTTTAACTACACAAGTTTTTATTTATTTACGTGTATTTTAAATGATAATTATGTGTTTTGTAGTGTTTAGGGTGTTCTGCGGTTTCTAGTATGTATTTCAAAATATGCGTTAGTGATGTCGGTAATAAAACTGTAATCACAATGTCGGTAATTAAACTGTAATCAATTTTAATTTTTAATAACACGAGTTTTGGTTATTTATCTGCATTTTAAACGATAATTCCTGAGTTTTCAAGTATTTAGTACTTTCTCCGACTTCCAGTATGTTAAATAGTGATGTCGGTAACGAAACTGTAATCACAATTAATTCGTGTATAAGAAGATTTAGCTAAAATCCACATAAGATTTCGTTTAAGTTTATTAATTTATAAATATGAGGTGAGTCACAATAATTATAACGTGCATTTTAGAATAATTATTTAAAATTACCTTAACAAACTACTAGTGACATCTTTGCCACAAAGTTGTAAACTATGTAGGTAATAATACAGAGCTCTATAAATGTGCAAAAAATTATGTTAAATTCGATTATTATGCCAAAATAAAGCTTCGAAAACAACAAATGAACGATATATAAAGCATTCAAATTGTTTTTATTGGTAGTCAATTAAAATAAAGTAATTTTGGTAGAATAATTTGTTTCTAGCTGTGTAAAACTGTCTTGTGAAATGACATTAGTGGTCGTTATAATTACGAGCAAAGTTTTCATATAAAGTTGTTGTTACATTTTAATTTAGTGTTGTGTAGTTTTGTTAAGAATTTATAAGTTCGTCGTGGATGGGTTTTAGTGCCGCAAATAGTTTACAAAGGTAAGTTTTAATTTTTTAGTTTAAAAATAAATTCAACTACCCACTAGTGACATCTGTGGGGTATGCGTTAACAACACTACAGGTGATAATATAGTTCGCTGTAATTAGCACAATTCGCAGTGGCGCGCTTTTCAAAACTAGAACATGGCGGGATTTTCAAATAAAATTCGTTAAATTTTAATATAAACGTTTATGAAGCTGAATTATTTTAAAAAATATATCATGGTATATGTGTAATAAAAATAATGATACAACTAACTACAATCTAACACTTATTAGACACATTTTACACTTGATGATGATGAATCAATGGAAAAAAGCGCAGTCTTTGTAGCTGTAAATTTAAAATTTGTTCCAAAATTATTAGTAATATTAATATTACAGTAGAATAGAAAATAAATAGGATATAATATGTACAAGAACTAAACTAAATTTATGTGACAAAATAAATAAAGTTTTGAGGGATGTAGGGGGAAAAACTGTACATTTTGTGCTATTTAATTTAATTTAATTTAACTACAACAAAATTTTTTGTACTTTTAGCCAAATCAATAAATAAATCACCTCAATATGAGATATAGTTACGAATAGCCCACAAAGCGCTTAAAAAACAGTTTTATTGCAGAGTATTTTTGGCAGTTATCTTTCGTAGGTAATAATATGACACATTCACGACTCTCATCATTTTTGGTTTACAATTTTCCTCTGAAATACTGAGAAAATAACAGAAATTAACGAGAATTCCATCTCAAATCAAGATCCCTTGGACTAGATTCTCTTTTGTTGTTGTTTAGGCGTTGCCTAGGTGATTTCCACTTGGAGACCAATGGCGGGATCCGGGAAGCATTTTCCGCAGTAGCCGCCGCATTTCCCCGAAACGGTTGTGTCCTTAAAAAAATTTTTATAAAAAAATTTTTTTAAGCATTTTTTTTACTAACCGAACGTCGTATTTCCATTGAGCTACTGGTTCCTATTTTTATCCACCGCACGTCACTGGTCAACTTGAAGGACGTGCCTGTCAAGTCTAACGAAAACCGCCCTTGGGCACAGCCTTCTACGGCACTGTAGCAATCTTCGGCTGTGCCGAAAGCCTTCTGACTTCCCTTCATTTGTCTTGAAAATGTGTAATCGTCGCCTAAAAACAAATTGCCTAACTAACTTGTATAAAATTCACTAAATAATCTCACCGATTATTCGCATTGTGGTTATGTTCAAGCGTACTTTCCAAAATTTTGTAAAACCGGAACGTTCCGGTGGCAGTGAAATACATTGGCAGTTGTCGGTGCGTTGTCCGTTGTCAGGACAACTATTCGTGTCTTCTAGTCTGTAAAAAATTCGGATGAGCCAACCTTGTTTTGTCTAGTTACCTTGGTACCAAACTATTAAAGCTGCTGTAAAATATTGAAAAATCAACCGATTTTCATGCGGTTTTCTTTGTTACAAAGAAGAACGTTGGTTCTAATAGAAAATTCAAACAAATTGAAAATCCGTCGAAAATTGACAATTTTATAAGCCAACTTATAAAATTTTGAAGGTTTTTAATAGAAAAATTGTAGTTTTGGAACTACTGGTCGGATTTGTTTGAAATTTTCATTTTTGTATAGTGTAAACCTGCCTTCAATTAATTAAAAATCGTGAGATTAATCGCGGTACTACTTGAATTTTTTTCGCAACTTTAAACTGGACCTTAGAAATTTTTGCTATTTTTCAGAACACGCGTTTAAAAAATTCTAACTTTGGAACCACTGATCGTATTTTGATGAAACAAACTTTTTTCTACAGCTTAAACCTGCCTTCAATTAAGAAAAAATCCTGAGATAAATCGCGGTACTACTTGAATTTTTGTAGTGACTTCAAAGTGGACCTTAGAAATTTTTGCTATTTTTTAGAGCACGCGTTTAAAAAATTCTAACTTTGGAACCACTGATCGTATTTTGATGAAACAAACTTTTTTCTACAGCTTAAACCTACCTTCAATTAAGAAAAAATCCTGAGATAAATCGCGGTACTACTTGAATTTTTGTAGTGACTTCAAAGTGGACCTTAGAAATTTTTGCTATTTTTCAGAACACGCGTTTAAAAAATTCTAACTTTGGAACCACTGATCGTATTTTGATGAAACAAACTTTTTTCTACAGCTTAAACCTACCTTCAATTAAGAAAAAATCCTGAGATAAATCGCGGTACTACTTGAATTTTTGTAGTGACTTCAAAGTGGACCTTAGAAATTTTTGCTATTTTTCAGAACACGCGTTTAAAAAATTCTAACTTTGGAACCACTGATCGTATTTTGATGAAACAAGCTTTTTTCTACAGCTTAAACCTGCCTTCAATTAAGAAAAAACAGTGAGGTTAGTCGCGGTACTACTTCAATTTTTTTTGGCGACTCAAAGTGGACCTTAGAAATTTTTGCTATTTTTCAAAACACGCGTTTAAAAAATTCTAACTTTGGTACCACTGATCGTATTTTGATGAAACAAACTTTCTTCTACAGCTTAAACCTGCCTTCAATTAAGAAAAAATCGTGAGATTTAGCGTGGTACTATTTCAATTTTTTTTGGCGACTCAAAGTGGACCTTAGAAATTTTTGCTATTTTTTAGAGCACGCGTTTAAAAAATTCTAACTTTGGAACCACTGATCGTATTTTGATGAAACAAACTTTTTTCTACAGCTTAAACCTGCCTTCAATTAATAAAAAATCGTGATATTTAGCGCGGTATTATTTCAATTTTTTTTGGCGACTCAAGATGGACCTTAGAAATTTTTGCTATTTTTCAGAGCACGCGTTTAAAAAATTCTAACTTTGGAACCACTGATCGTATTTTGATGAAATAAGCTTTTTTCTACAGCTTAAACCTGCCTTCAATTAAGAAAAAATCGTGAGATTTAGCGTGGTACTATTTCAATTTTTTTTGGCGACTCAAAGTGGACCTTAGAAATTTTTGCTATTTTTCAAAATACGCGTTTAAAAAATTCTAACTTTGGAACCACTGATCGTATTTTGATGAAACAAACTTTTTTCTACAGCTTAAACCTGCCTTCAATTAAGAAAAAATCGTGAGATTTAGCGTGGTACTACTTCAATTTTTTTTTGCGACCTCAGAAATTTTTGTTATTTTTCAGAGCACGCGTTTAAAAAATTCTAACTTTGGAACCACTGATCGAATTTTGATGAAACTAATTTTTTTCTACAGCGTATTTAGAAAAAATCACACAATTTGTTTGATTTTTTCCTCATAGTAAATTTCCTCAAGGTAACTACGGACAAAGGTGAGCTCATTACGAGCTTCTCCAAGGTGTTTATGTAACAGGTGAGCTGATTGTCAACATCAATTAGATTGCTTTATTACCTTCGATCATAACTTTCCGCATAGTTCATCCCGTCCGATTGCAAACTAATAAATTCCTCCGGTTCAGGTGTGTCCATCTTATAACAGTAAACTTGGGCCGGGCGATTCCGAATGGAAATCAAGTAGTCCTTGTTTTCTCTCGTCCCTAAACGCTGCTTGATTTCCTTGCAACTTTTATTCAAACCTAACGAAAAAAAGTTTATAAGGTGGTTTTCTAAACTTTAGGAGCACTTACATCGCCATTGGTTGCATTTGCGCTTGCGCGGTGGCTTCAAATTCCTCGGACAGTAAAATCTAGGTATGCGTTGTTTGGTTTTGACGTCCACGCAGTAAACTTGCCGCATTTGCCGGCCCTTTTTGCCGCAACTAGTCGAGCACTGAAAGGAATTATTTAAATCTCCCGCCCAAGTTTCCGCAGTGTTGCTTACCGGTTTCCAGTCGCCACGTTGCCAAACGTACAAGTCCGTGCAGTGGCTCAGCATGCACTTGGCGGTTGTGTTGGGTTTTGCGTACAAGTTGCAGTAGTTGTTGTGGAGGATTTTGTTGGTATTGGCAGTGATTTCCGGAAGTGGTACCGGATCCACAACGCCACCACTGTGGACCCTGTGACAGGTCACGTTGCGGGTCTTAAGGCCCGAACCGCATGTTTTGGAGCACTAGAAGAAATTGCGGTTTTGTATAATGGCGATTTGCCGCGGTTTTTGCTTAAAAGTCAAGTTAATATGACGGAAATTTCGTTTAGCGAATAGGTGAAGTTAAAACCCTTACACCCTGTATAGTAGAAGCGGAAATTTAATTTTTACAAAGTGCAATGTTGCCGTTGTATAGAAAACTTGCCAAAGTATTTTCCCGCCTTTGCCAAAATTTTTTTTTGACGTCTTAAACTTACCTGCCTTGATTTGAGGTTATTTTTGAATTGTGTTGTTTGGAAGGTGATAGTTTTGGAACCACTGGTCGGATTTTAGTCGAATTTGAATTTTTACAAAAAGCAATGTTGCCGTTAATTAGAAAATCCATCAGAATTTTTTCCCGCCTTTTTTTGGATTTTTTTTGGCAACCTAAACCTGACTGTCTTAATTTGAGGTAATTTTGAAATTGTGTTAGGATGGTGATAGTTTTGGAAGCACTGGTCGGATTTTAGTCGAATTTGAATTTTCACAAAAAGCAATGTTGCCGTTAATTAGAAAATCCATCAGAATTTTTTCCCGCCTTTTTTTTGGATTTTTTTTGGCAACCTAAACTTGACTGTCTTAATTTGAGGTAATTTTGGAATTGTTGTGTTTGGAAGGTGATAATTTTGGAACCACTGGTCGGATTTTAGTCGAATTTGAATTTTTACAAAAAGCAATGTTGCCGTTAATTAGAAAATCCATCAGAATTTTTTCCCGCCTTTTTTTTGGATTTTTTTTGGCAACCTAAACTTGACTGTCTTAATTTGAGGTAATTTTGGAATTGTTGTGTTTGGAAGGTGATAATTTTGGAACCACTGGTCGGATTTTAGTCGAATTTGAATTTTTACAAAAAGCAATGTTGCCGTTAATTAGAAAATCCATCAGAATTTTTTCCCGCCTTTTTTTTGGATTTTTTTTGGCAACCTAAACTTGACTGTCTTAATTTGAGGTAATTTTGGAATTGTTGTGTTTGGAAGGTGATAATTTTGGAACCACTGGTCGGATTTTAGTCGAATTTGAATTTTTACAAAAAGCAATGTTGCCGTTAATTAGAAAATCCATCAGAATTTTTTCCCGCCTTTTTTTTGGATTTTTTTTGGCAACCTAAACTTGACTGTCTTAATTTGAGGTAATTTTGGAATTGTTGTGTTTGGAAGGTGATAATTTTGGAACCACTGGTCGGATTTTAGTCGAATTTTAATTTTTACAAAAAGTAATGTTGCCGTTAACTAGAAAATCCATCACAGAAAATTCCCGCCTTTTTTTGGATTTTTTTTGGCAACCTAAACCTGACTGTCTTAATTTGAGGTAATTTTGGAATTGTTGTTTGGAAGGTGATAATTTTGGAACCACTGGTCGGATTTTAGTCGAATTTGAATTTTTACAAAAAGCAATGTTGCCGTTAATTAGAAAATCCATCAGAATTTTTTCCCGCCTTTTTTTTGGATTTTTTTTGGCAACCTAAACTTGACTGTCTTAATTTGAGGTAATTTTGGAATTGTTGTGTTTGGAAGGTGATAATTTTGGAACCACTGGTCGGATTTTAGTCGAATTTGAATTTTTACAAAAAGTAATATTGCCGTTAACTAGAAAATCCATCACAGAAAATTCCCGCCTTTTTTTGGATTTTTTTTGGCAACCTAAACCTGACTGTCTTAATTTGAGGTAATTTTGGAATTGTTGTGTTTGGAAGGTGATAATTTTGGAACCACTGGTCGGATTTTAGTCGAATTTGAATTTTTACAAAAAGCAATGTTGCCGTTAATTAGAAAATCCATCAGAATTTTTTCCCGCCTTTTTTTTGGATTTTTTTTGGCAACCTAAACTTGACTGTCTTAATTTGAGGTAATTTTGGAATTGTTGTGTTTGGAAGGTGATAATTTTGGAACCACTGGTCGGATTTTAGTCGAATTTGAATTTTTACAAAAAGCAATGTTGCCGTTAATTAGAAAATCCATCAGAATTTTTTCCCGCCTTTTTTTTGGATTTTTTTTGGCAACCTAAACTTGACTGTCTTAATTTGAGGTAATTTTGGAATTGTTGTGTTTGGAAGGTGATAATTTTGGAACCACTGGTCGGATTTTAGTCGAATTTGAATTTTTACAAAAAGCAATGTTGCCGTTAATTAGAAAATCCATCAGAATTTTTTCCCGCCTTTTTTTTGGATTTTTTTTGGCAACCTAAACTTGACTGTCTTAATTTGAGGTAATTTTGGAATTGTTGTGTTTGGAAGGTGATAATTTTGGAACCACTGGTCGGATTTTAGTCGAATTTGAATTTTTACAAAAAGCAATGTTGCCGTTAATTAGAAAATCCATCAGAATTTTTTCCCGCCTTTTTTTTGGATTTTTTTTGGCAACCTAAACTTGACTGTCTTAATTTGAGGTAATTTTGGAATTGTTGTGTTTGGAAGGTGATAATTTTGGAACCACTGGTCGGATTTTAGTCGAATTTGAATTTTTACAAAAAGCAATGTTGCCGTTAATTAGAAAATCCATCAGAATTTTTTCCCGCCTTTTTTTTGGATTTTTTTTGGCAACCTAAACTTGACTGTCTTAATTTGAGGTAATTTTGGAATTGTTGTGTTTGGAAGGTGATAATTTTGGAACCACTGGTCGGATTTTAGTCGAATTTGAATTTTTACAAAAAGTAATGTTGCCGTTAACTAGAAAATCCATCACAGAAAATTCCCGCCTTTTTTTGGATTTTTTTTGGCAACCTAAACCTGACTGTCTTAATTTGAGGTAATTTTGGAATTGTTGTTTGGAAGGTGATGGTTTTGGAACCACTGGTCGGATTTTAGTCGAATTTGAATTTTTACAAAAAGCAATGTTGCCGTTAACTAGAAAATTTATCAGAGTTCTTTCCCGCCATTTTTTGGATTTTTTTGGCTACCTAAACTTAATTTAAGGTAATTTTGGAATTGTGTTAGGATGGTGATAGTTTTGGAACCACTGGTCGGATTTTAGTCGAATTTGAATTTTTACAAAAAGCAATGTTGCCGTTAACTAGAAAATCCCTCAGTCTATCCCCGACTGTTTCCGATTATTTTTTTTTTGGCTACTAATTGCTGTAATAAAATAAAACTGACTAAACCGGATTTCAAGAGTGTAAAACCGGCTGCTGCGCACACTATACTGCGCATTACTCCACCTATCCACTAAACATATATCAAACGTCACGTGACTAATTCTACGTCCAATAATACAGTTCGTCGCCACCTATAATCCAATCCAATCCAATCGTGCACAGTATCTACATGACATGTGATTGATGACGTTACACAAAACAACTGAAGACAGCGAGAAAGAAAGCATAGCCTACTAAAAAAAAAATCTAAAACTATGTGTGATAACTTACTGGTGACCACTGGCTCTCAATCCATGCATACTTGCAGTTAAAGCGTTCACAATGTTTGGTCGTTTTTGGTTTTGGTAAATTATTGCATAGCGAGTCAACGACAATGATATCGTTCAATGAGTCCTCACAGTCAATGTGTCGTCTACGCAGACCGTTGCCACATGAATTTGAACACTTCACAACAAAGAGACAAGGTTACAAAAGCATGAAAATGATTTTTTAATTTTTTTAAGTCAATTAAATGTACAGGAAGTGAGTTTAAAGGGGGGAGTTGCGTACCTGGCGCCATCTACCGACCTTCCAACGGTAGCGTTTGTCGTGGTGCTTCTCCTCGTCGAAGTAGTTTTTGGAAATTGTGTTGGCCACGTGACGACAGTCGCTTAGTTTACACTTGGTGGAGTTGACAGGGCGCTGGGTTGCGTCACAATTGAAATCCTCCACGAAACTGTCTGGAAAAACGTAATGAGCCGACCTGTGTATTCCTAGTTACCTTGGTACAATTCCACCAAGGTGACTAGCGTAAACAGGTGAGCTCACCCCAAGATACTTACTCGTATGGTCCACACACCGCACCTGTCGTCTTTTCTCGCAATTCCCATCACAGTTCGGACTCCAATCGCCCGTTTTCCATCGTGCACACACCACATTACTATTACAGGGTTTCGTCATGCGCGGTTTTAAGTTGGCATTGCACGCCAGGTCATTCTCCTCCCCAAATTCATTCCGACAGGTGTACAGTTGGTAGCGCAGACCACCATCGCAAGTTTTCGAACACTAAAACAACGAATTAACGCGGGAAAACACTAAGGGGGCGTGGCTAACTTACAGCTGTCCAATCAGCGGGCACCCATTGATACCTACTCGGATTCTCATAACTTCCAATCGAATTATCACTAATATCATTACCACTACCAAATTTCTTTTTATACAACGCCAATTCCTAAAAAAAAACACGTACTCTTCTTCTTCTACTACTAAACCTCTAACAAACTTACGTCACAACTCTCCCGTAAACATGCGCGCGTTTCCATAGCAGGCCTTGGCAGTTCTTTGCAATATTCCGCGTTCACCACCATTTTGTCCTCCAATGACTCACAGATGTGGTCACGTGACTCGATGCCGTTGCCGCAGGTGGTCGAGCATGGGGACCACGGTGCTGGTGACCAGGCGACGCACGGTTGTTCGTTGCAGGCGGCTGTTTCGGCGGGTCGTTGCGATTGGTCGCAGGCCATCGAGTTGAAAATGCGACCGTCTACCACGCAGTAGAGGGTGATGTTTCTGTAGCCACCGCCGCAGGGTGTTGAGCACTGTGAGGTAGACAGTGTGTAGTGAGTCGACCTGTTTTGGTAGAGGTCTTGGAAATTTCGGATTTTTGTAGAGAATTGGAATAAAAATTCGGGAAATTGTCCGATTTTCTCGCAAGTGGATTTTTTGGATGTAGAATAGAGTAGTGTACAAGAAAATTTGGTTTGGAAGTAAGTTTTGGCTAAGATTTGTCATTTTAACGCTGTTTAAATTTTGACATTTGAAATTTTGGGGTAATTCCACTAAAATCGTAATAAAAAATCGGAAAATTGTCCGATTTTATCGCGAGTGGATTTTTTAGATACAAAACAGAGTAATGTACAAGAAAATTTATTTTGGAAGAAAGTTTTGGCTGTATTATTCATTTTAGCGCTGTTTAAAGTTTGACATCTGAAATTTTGGGGTAATTCCACTAAAATCGTAATAAAAAATCGGAAAATTGTCCGATTTTATCGCGAGTGGATTTTTTAGATACAAAACAGAATAATGTACAAGAAAATTTGTTTTGGAAGTAAGTTTTGGCTGTATTATTCATTTTAGCGCTGTTTAAATTTTGACATTTGAAATTTTGGGGTAATTCCACTAAAATCGTAATAAAAAATCGGAAAATTGTCCGATTTTATCGCGAGTGGATTTTTTAGATACAAAACAGAGTAATGTACAAGAAAATTTATTTTGGAAGAAAGTTTTGGCTGTATTATTCATTTTAGCGCTGTTTAAAGTTTGACATCTGAAATTTTGGGGTAATTCCACTAAAATCGTAATAAAAAATCGGAAAATTGTCCGATTTTATCGCGAGTGGATTTTTTAGATACAAAACAGAATAATGTACAAGAAAATTTGTTTTGGAAGTAAGTTTTGGCTGTATTATTCATTTTAGCGCTGTTTAAATTTTGACATTTGAAATTTTGGGGTAATTCCACTAAAATCGTAATAAAAAATCGGAAAATTGTCCGATTTTATCGCGAGTGGATTTTTTAGATACAAAACAGAATAATGTACAAGAAAATTTGTTTTGGAAGTAAGTTTTGGCTGTATTATTCTTTATAGCGCTGTTTAAAGTTTGACATTTGAAATTTTGGGGTAATTCCACTAAAATCGTAATAAAAAATCGGAAAATTGTCCGATTTTATCGCAAGTGGATTTTTTAGATACAAAACAGAATAATGTACAAGAAAATTAGTTTTGCAAGTAAGTTTTGGGTGTATTAATTCATTTTAGCGCCACTTGAAGTGTGACATAATTTTTTTTTATACTTACGCCTGATTGTTCTCCAACAACCCACGCTGGACACTTATTAGTATTACAAATTTGCTCAGTGATCTTCTCGTTACCATTACAGTGTCCTGCATCGATAACCGTGTTATTATCAACGCATTCTGCCGTGCGTCTTTGCGTACCCCCACCACAAGTCCGCGAGCACTAAAATAATTTCAAAAAAATCATATGAATCCTTTTTGAGATTATTTCATACAAACCTCGGACCAGCTGGAGTAATCCCACCTTGTTGAATTACAAACAGTGACGCAAGTCTCCAAACTTAGAGGTTTAGGTAGAATGCTGCAATGTTTTTCGTCGACGATTTCACTGTAGGATGGTTTTTTTATGTGGACTCGCATGCAGTTGTAGTAGACGTTGCGAATGCTGAAAAGTGGAAAAAAAAATTGTCATTGGGCCGACCTGAGATGTTCTAGGTACCTTGGTACCTTGGAAATTTGAGTAAATTTAAAGTGTGGATTTGGACCACTGGGAAAAATTGAAAAACGGCTAGTGGAATGTTGAGATTTTTTTTAATTAATGTCGATATGTTTAGCTTTGTAAAATTGTAAAAATTTCGGAAGTGGTTCTAAAAATATGATTTTTTTAATGGCACACTTAGAAAATTTTCAATAATTTTAAAGTACAAATTTAAACCGTCAGGAAATATTTAAAAAATGGTGTAGAAAATTTTGGAAAGTGAATTTAGTTAGAGGCAACACTCTTGTTGTAAAAATGGAAATTTGGGTAAAATCCGTCCAGTGGTTCCAAAACAAGGGTAATTATAACAAGTGCACCTTGAAAATTTGCGTAAATTCAAAGGTTTGTTTTAGAACCTCTGGAAAAAATAGAAAAACAGCCACTGGAATAATTGGAATTTTTTTCTAATTAAAGTCGACATTTAGCTTTGTAAAATAGTAAAAATTTCGAAAATCGAACCAGCAGTTAAAAAAATATGATTTTTTAAACGGCACACTTGGAAAATTTTCAATAATTTTAAAGTACAAATTTAAACCGTCAGGAAATATTTAAAAAATGGTGTAGAAAATTTTGCAACGTGAATTTACATAGAGGCAACATTTCTTGTTGTAAAAATGGAAATTTGGGTAAAAAGCGTCCAGCGGTTCTAAAACAAGGGCTATTATAACAAGTGCACCTTGAAAATTTGCGTAAATTCAAAGGTTTGTTTTAGGACCTCTGGGAAAAATAGAAAAACAGCCACTGGAATAATTGGAATTTTTTTCTAATTAAAGTCGACATTTAGCTTTGTAAAATAGTAAAAATTTCGAAAATTGAACCAGCAGTTCCAAAAATATGATTTTTTAAACGGCACACTTAGAAAAATTTCAATAATTTTAAGGTACAAATTTAAACCGTCAGGAAATATTTAAAAAATGTAGTAGAAAATTTTGGAAACTGAATTTAGTTAGAGGCAACACTCTTGTTGTAAAAATGGAAATTTGGGTAAAATCCGTCCAGTGGTTCCAAAACAAGGGTAATTATAACAAGTGCACCTTGAAAATTTGCGTAAATTCAAAGGTTTGTTTTAGAACCTCTGGAAAAAATAGAAAAACAGCCACTGGAATAATTGGAATTTTTTTCTAATTAAAGTCGACATTTAGCTTTGTAAAATAGTAAAAATTTCGAAAATCGAACCAGCAGTTAAAAAAATATGATTTTTTAAACGGCACACTTGGAAAATTTTCAATAATTTTAAAGTACAAATTTAAACCGTCAGGAAATATTTAAAAAATGGTGTAGAAAATTTTGCAACGTGAATTTACATAGAGGCAACATTTCTTGTTGTAAAAATGGAAATTTGGGTAAAAAGCGTCCAGCGGTTCTAAAACAAGGGCTATTATAACAAGTGCACCTTGAAAATTTGCGTAAATTCAAAGGTTTGTTTTAGGACCTCTGGGAAAAATAGAAAAACAGCCACTGGAATAATTGGAATTTTTTTCTAATTAAAGTCGACATTTAGCTTTGTAAAATAGTAAAAATTTCGAAAATCGAACCAGCAGTTAAAAAAATATGATTTTTTAATCGGCACACTTGGAAAATTTTCAATAATTTTAAAGTACAAATTTAAACCGTCAGGAAATATTTAAAAAATGTAGTAGAAAATTTTGGAAACTGAATTTAGTTAGAGGCAACACTCTTGTTGTAAAAATGGAAATTTGGGTAAAATCCGTCCAGTGGTTCCAAAACAAGGGTAATTATAACAAGTGCACCTTGAAAATTTGCGTAAATTCAAAGGTTTGTTTTAGAACCTCTGGAAAAAATAGAAAAACAGCCACTGGAATGTTTGGAATTTTTTCCTAATAAAAGTGGACATTTAACTTTCCAACATAGAAAAAATTTCGAAAATCGCACGCGCAGTTCCAAAACTACGATTTTTTTAACCCACAAACCAAATTTTAGTTTACCAAGATAGCTACACATAAACAGGTGGGTTCATGGTGACAAAACTCGGCTCAGCTTACCCTTTTCCACAGTGCGCCGAGCAAACGCCCTTCGACTCAATATTCCACGTCAGCTGACAATGTGTATTGCAATCTTCCTTCTGCATGACACTGTTTCTGTCCAAATGTTCACAAAATCGGTCCTCGACTTGGACATTGGTGGCCAATTCCACACAAACCGGCCGTAGGAATCTAGTACCACTGCAAATCGAGTTGCACTTGGACCATTGTTTCCGATACAAGCGCCATCCGTACCTAAAATGACAGTTGAACGACAACATAACCACAAAAAATTTGACAGGTTGAGCGTTGACATTTAACAGAAAAAATTAGTTTTTTCGATTTGTTAGACGAATAAATAGACGGAAGTCGAAATAGAGATAAGAAAAACAACAAATAATCGAATTAATAACATTTAAAGCTTGGTTTACTACGTTTTTGGCACAACTACCTTTTCTTGACATATCCGTGGAAGTTTACCGTATAAAACCGGGCGGACCTTCCAAAGAAAAAATCATCCAATAAAAAAAACCAACAAATTGCCCGCCCCCTCCATTTTACTTACTTTGGTGCACTGTCCTGACTAATGACGTAACGATACGATATATCCGGTGGCGTTACATTACCCACTGACAACACCTCCAACACCAGATCCTTGGTCAGTTTGTGGTTCTTCGGTGTGGTGATGCTTTCAATTCTCGTGTACGAACCGCTGTATTTTATGATTAGCGAACCGAAAACTACGTCGGTTTCGTGCGTCACGGCCATGTAGTTGCCGTTGAGGATGTACTCGCCTGTTTCGCCATCAACGAGGGCTGTGGAAGAGAGAAAAGAGTCGGTGAGCTCACCTTGGTTTCGCTAGGCACCTTGGGGAATTTGGGTTTGTATAAAGTGGTGTAACTTTTGATTGGGGTTAGGTATCGCGAAGCGGATTTCACTGTTGGGTTTAGGATTAAATTACGCGACAAGATAATTTTGGAAAAAAAAAGTACACTCACCCAAATAATTATCGTCGTTGTTCGAGCGATTAAACGCCTTTTGTCTTATATCCAAATTGGAACTGCCTTTCGGTATCCTGGTAACTCTATTATAACCCAGAACGGATATATTATAAGTACCGGCAATTTCCTCGCATCTACTGTTATCCCCACCACAAATCCCACAGTCATCTACAACACAAAATTCCCTTGACATATAAAACTATTACCAACCACTTAATTTAAAAAAAAAATATATTCCACTAGTTTATAAAGTTGGTACAATTGCTGGGTTTTACCTAACATCATTTTCGATTCCAGTTTGTTGTCACAGCCGCCTGGACGGCATATACCATTGACACAAATGTCAAAACTAGTCAGACCGCATTTGGTGCCATCGGTGACTTTTTCTTTTAACATATAGTAGGCGTTGGAGTTTTTTGGCCTGCAGTACAACCGACAGAAATCCTCCGGTTGGTCTATATTATATATATATATGTACATATCAGATTGATTTTTTGTTTTTTTTTTTGTTTTTTAACAAAACCTACGAAAATTTTATTTTTTAAAATGGGGACTTACCTAGGCCGTATTTTGGCACCCATTCCACGTTGGCTGTTAAATTTGGGAGGCTTTTGGTGATGCCGTTGAAGGTGGCACATTGGACAGCCCTGCGGGAAAGAGTTTAGTTGGGGGGTTAAGGGAACTAGTTGAGATTTTTGGGAGAATTTTGAAAATTACCAAAATTTCGTAATTTTGTTTTGGAGCTAATGGAAAAAATTGTAGAAATACCTACAAGACTAGTTGAATTTTTTTCTATTAATAATCGATAGTTAGCTTTGCAACACAGTAAAATTTTCGAAAATCTAGCCAGTAGTTCCAAAAATATGATTTTTTTTAATGGCACACCTAGAAATTTGTCAATAATTTTAAAGTACAACTTTAAACTTCTAAGAAAAATTAAAAACACATAGTAGAAAATTTTGGAAAGTGACTTTAGTTAAAGGCAACATTTCTTGTTGTAAAAATGGAAATTTTGGTAAAATCGGTCCAGTGGTTCCAAAACAAGGGCAATTATAACAAGTGCATTTTGAAATTTTGCGTAAATTCAAAGGTTTGTTTTAGAACCACTGGAAAAAATAGAAAAACAGCCACTGGAATAGTAGGAATTTTTTTATAATTAAAGTCGACAATTAGCTTTGTAAAATAGTAAAAATTTCGAAAATCGAACCAGCAGTTCCAAAAATAAGATTTTTTAAACAGCACACTTAGAAAATTTTCAATAATATTAAAGTACAAATTTAAACCGTTAGGAAATATTTAAAAAAAGGTGTAGAAAATTTTGGAAACTGAATTTAGTTAGAGGCAACATTTCTTGTTGTAAAAATGGAAATTTGCGTAAAATCCGTCCAGTGGTTCCAAAACAAGGGCAATTATAACAAGTGCACTTTGAAAATTTGCGTAAATTCAAAGGTTTGTTTTTGAACCTCTGGAAAAAATATACAAACAACCACTGGAATAATTTGGAATTTTTTTCTAATTAAAGTCGACATTTAGCTTTGTAAAATAGTAAAAATTACGAAAATCGAACCAGCAGTTCCAAAAATATGATTTTTTAAACGGCACACTTAGAAAATTTTCAATAATTTTAAAGTACAATTTTAAACCGTCAGGAAATATTTAAAAAATGGTGTAGAAAATTTTGGAAACTGAATTTAGTTAGAGGCAACATTTCTTGTTGTAAAAATGAAAATTTGGGTAAAATCCGTCCAGTGGTTCCAAAACAAGGGCAATTATAACAAGTGCACCTTAAAAATTTGCGTAAAATCAAAGGTTTGTTTTAGAACCTCTGGAAAAAATAGAAAAACAGCCACTTGAATAATTGGAATTTTTTTCTAAAAAAAGTCGACATTTAACTTTGTAAAATAGTAAATATTTCGAAAAACGAACCAGCAGTTCCAAAAATATGATTTTTTTAAATGGCACATTGCGAAAATCCGTAAAATCCAAAACTTTGTGTTTGAACCACTGGAAAAAATTGAAAAACAGCAACTAGAACTTTTGGAATTTTTTCCTAATAACTTCCACCATTTAGCTTTCCAAAACAGTAAAATTTTCAAAAATCGGACCACCAGTTCCAGAAATACAATTTTTTCAAAAACAGCGAAAATAATCAATTTAAAAGTTCAATTTTAAAAGACTACAATCCAAGTAGGCGGTAATATTCCAAACAAAATTTTTAGTTAGGTTAGGTCCACCCACCTGAAATCCGGCGAGCTAGTGTCACACTCCTCGATGTTGCACGACGCATACCGAACACTCCGTCCAGTACAATAAGCGCCGCCATTTTCCGGTTTGGGCGAATCGCACGCCCTCTTTGACAGTCTGATACCCCCACCACAAGTCCGACTGCAAGCGCCCCACCTAAACCAAACAACACAACCTAAAAAGAAAAGCCAAGTTGAGTTGGAATATCTCACGGTTGCCATTCGCCCCAGCCGCCGTTGATTGGTGTGAAAAGTTCGCGGTCTAGTGGGATGCATTTGCCGTGGTGGCACCACCGGCGGCTGCCGCATGATGTGCCTTCGGCCCATGGGAGGAACTGCGTTTTGCAGCCGTTTTCCTCGCCTTGCTCAGCACACCATAAGCTGCCACAATGCGGCTGAAAACTTGACTTTAGGACTAAATTTTTAGAAAATTAAATGAGTACCTACCATAAATGAGCACAGTTTGGCACCAGAACCAAATTCGAGTTCGCACTGTCTGTCAACTTGGAAGGTTTCGCCTGGTAGGCGCATGATATCGTAGTTTAGCGGCAGGAAATCTTGACTTGGTGGTGTAAGCAAACACTTGGCGCGGTTAGAACTAAAAAAGTATGAATGAGCCAACCTCTGTTTCCCTAGTTACCTTGGTGCAACTCGAATGAGCCGACCTTTTTTCTCTAGTCACCTTGGCGATAATTTTTTTCTAATATCTAATAAAAATTCTGTGTTGGCTGTTTAATTTTATTATTTTAATAGCTCCACATTCATGGCAATTAAAACTCGATTTTATACGATAAACGACCATTTTTATTAATTTTATTTCTCTTAGTTGCTTTTACGCAACAAATACGCGAACGTGACTGTAATTAAATCACACACAACATCTTGATTCTTGATTGACATGGTTTTGTTCTCTGTTAAAATTATAATTGCGTATATGCCCGCCCAAAAATGGCGATAAAATAAAAATGAGAAAGGAAACTACATAGTGGAAAATGTGGGTCATTTTTTTATTCTACACTGTTTATGGTTGTGGTATTTTATAATCATTGGAAATTCCTGTCGTGTTTTCGGTTTTGTCTCGACGCAGGTTTTTTCCTTCTGGTTATTGTGTCAAGTACGAAGAAATCTCAGACAGACGTGCCAGAATGTGAAATGTTGGGGGGTTAAAAATTTAAAATGGAAATTTGCCCAAAATTTTACTAATTGGTTCTAATTTAACGCTTGTACTTTTTTTTTATTAAGTGTCGAGTTTTAGCTTTGCAGCAAAGTTAAATTTCCGAAAATCGGACCAGTGGTTCCAAAGATGTGATTTTTTTAAAGGGGCCACCTCGAAAATTGTCAAAAATTTGAAGTTTTATATTTGAGAGGCTGGAAAAATTGCAAAATTTACAACTCGATAATTTGAAATTTTTTCAGATAAAAGTCAACATTTAGCTTTGCAAAATAGTAAACTTTTCGAAAATCGGACCAGCAGATCCAAAAATAAGATTTTTTTAAACTGCACACTTCAAAAATGCGTAAAATCCTAAACTTTGTGTTTGGGCCACTGGAAAAAATTGAAAGACAGCCACTAGAACTTTTTCAAATTTTTTATAATAAAAGCCAACATTTAGCTTTGAAAAATAGTAAACTTTTCGAAAATCGGACCAGCAGTTCCAAAAATATGATTTTTTTAAACGGCACACTTCAAAAATGCGTAAAATCCTAAACTTTATGTTTGGGCCACTGGAAAAAATCGAAAGACAGCCACTAGAACTTTTTCAATTTTTTTATAATAAAAGTCAACATTTAGCTTTGCAAAATAGTAAACTTTTCGAAAATCGGACCAGTAGTTCCAAAAATATGATTTTTTTAAACTGCACTCTGCGAAAATGCGTAAAATCTTAAACTTTGTGTTTGGGCCACTGGAAAAAATCGAAAGACAGCCACTAGAACTTTTTCAATTTTTTTATAATAAAAGTCAACATTTAGCTTTGCAAAATAGTAAACTTTTTGAAAATTGGACCAGCAGTTCCAAAAATATGATTTTTTTAAACTGCACACTTCAAAAATGCGTAAAATCCTAAACTTTGTGTTTGGGCCACTGAAAAAAATCGAAAGACAGCCACTAGAACTTTTTCAATTTTTTTATAATAAAAGTTAACATTTAGCTTTGCAAAATAGTAAACTTTTCGAAAATTAGACCAGCAGTTCCAAAAATATGATTTTTTTAAACTGCACACTTCAAAAATGCGTAAAATCCTAAACTTTGTGTTTGGGCCACTGGAAAAAATCGAAAGACAGCCACTAGAACTTTTTCAATTTTTTTATAATAAAAGTCAACATTTAGCTTTGCAAAATAGTAAACTTTTTGAAAATTGGACCAGCAGTTCCAAATATATGATTTTTTTAAACTGCACACTTCAAAAATGCGTAAAATCCTAAACTTTGTGTTTGGACCACTGGAAAAAATCGAAAGACAGCCACTAGAACTTTTTCAAATTTTTTATAATAAAAGCCAACATTTAGCTTTGAAAAATAGTAAACTTTTCGAAAATCGGACCAGCAGTTCCAAAAATATGATTTTTTTAAACGGCACACTTCAAAAATGCGTAAAATCCTAAACTTTATGTTTGGGCCACTGGAAAAAATCGAAAGACAGCCACTAGAACTTTTTCAATTTTTTTATAATAAAAGTCAACATTTAGCTTTGCAAAATAGTAAACTTTTCGAAAATCGGACCAGTAGTTCCAAAAATATGATTTTTTTAAACTGCACTCTGCGAAAATGCGTAAAATCTTAAACTTTGTGTTTGGGCCACTGGAAAAAATCGAAAGACAGCCACTAGAACTTTTTCAATTTTTTTATAATAAAAGTCAACATTTAGCTTTGCAAAATAGTAAACTTTTTGAAAATTGGACCAGCAGTTCCAAAAATATGATTTTTTTAAACTGCACACTTCAAAAATGCGTAAAATCCTAAACTTTGTGTTTGGGCCACTGAAAAAAATCGAAAGACAGCCACTAGAACTTTTTCAATTTTTTTATAATAAAAGTTAACATTTAGCTTTGCAAAATAGTAAACTTTTCGAAAATTAGACCAGCAGTTCCAAAAATATGATTTTTTTAAACTGCACACTTCAAAAATGCGTAAAATCCTAAACTTTGTGTTTGGGCCACTGGAAAAAATCGAAAGACAGCCACTAGAACTTTTTCAATTTTTTTATAATAAAAGTCAACATTTAGCTTTGCAAAATAGTAAACTTTTTGAAAATTGGACCAGCAGTTCCAAATATATGATTTTTTTAAACTTCACACTTCAAAAATGCGTAAAATCCTAAACTTTGTGTTTGGACCACTGGAAAAAATCGAAAGACAGCCACTAGAACTTTTTCAAATTTTTTATAATAAAAGCCAACATTTAGCTTTGAAAAATAGTAAACTTTTCGAAAATCGGACCAGCAGTTCCAAAAATATGATTTTTTTAAACGGCACACTTCAAAAATGCGTAAAATCCTAAACTTTGTGTTTGGGCCACTGGAAAAAATCGAAAGACAGCCACTAGAACTTTTTCAATTTTTTTATAATAAAAGTCAACATTTAGCTTTGCAAAATAGTAAACTTTTCGAAAATCGGACCAGTAGTTCCAAAAATATGATTTTTTTAAACTGCACTCTGCGAAAATGCGTAAAATCTTAAACTTTGTGTTTGGGCCACTGGAAAAAATCGAAAGACAGCCACTAGAACTTTTTCAATTTTTTTATAATAAAAGTCAACATTTAGCTTTGCAAAATAGTAAACTTTTTGAAAATTGGACCAGCAGTTCCAAAAATATGATTTTTTTAAACTGCACACTTCAAAAATGCGTAAAATCCTAAACTTTGTGTTTGGGCCACTGAAAAAAATCGAAAGACAGCCACTAGAACTTTTTCAATTTTTTTATAATAAAAGTTAACATTTAGCTTTGCAAAATAGTAAACTTTTCGAAAATTAGACCAGCAGTTCCAAAAATATGATTTTTTTAAACTGCACACTTCAAAAATGCGTAAAATCCTAAACTTTGTGTTTGGGCCACTGGAAAAAATCGAAAGACAGCCACTAGAACTTTTTCAATTTTTTTATAATAAAAGTCAACATTTAGCTTTGCAAAATAGTAAACTTTTTGAAAATTGGACCAGCAGTTCCAAATATATGATTTTTTTAAACTGCACACTTCAAAAATGCGTAAAATCCTAAACTTTGTGTTTGGACCACTGGAAAAAATCGAAAGACAGCCACTAGAACTTTTTCAAATTTTTTATAATAAAAGCCAACATTTAGCTTTGAAAAATAGTAAACTTTTCGAAAATCGGACCAGCAGTTCCAAAAATATGATTTTTTTAAACGGCACACTTCAAAAATGCGTAAAATCCTAAACTTTGTGTTTGGGCCACTGGAAAAAATCGAAAGACAGCCACTAGAACTTTTTCAATTTTTTTATAATAAAAGTCAACATTTAGCTTTGCAAAATAGTAAACTTTTCGAAAATTAGACCAGCAGTTCCAAAAATATGATTTTTTTAAACTGCACACTTCAAAAATGCGTAAAATCGTAAACTTTGTGTTTGGACCACTGGAAAAAATCGAAAGACAGCCACTAGAACTTTTTCAATTTTTTTATAATAAAAGTCAACATTTAGCTTTGCAAAATAGTAAACTTTTTGAAAATTGGACCAGCAGTTCCAAAAATATGATTTTTTTAAACTGCACACTTCAAAAATGCGTAAAATCCTAAACTTTGTGTTTGGACCACTGGAAAAATTTGAAAGACAGCTACCAGAACTTTTTCAATTTTTTTTTGTAATAAAAGTCAACATTTAGCTTTGCAAAACAGAAAAATTTTCGAAAATCGGACCAGTAGTTCCAAAAATATCATCAAATCGATGTATCTTGTCCACCACCACAAAAATCAAACACCAAGGTGACTACAGAAAAAAGGTGGGCTCACTCACACTCTCTTCAACTTACTCTAAAAATTCCGTGACGAAATGCTTGGAACAAGCAGACCACATCCACGGTTTCGTATCATTTTGCATCATCTTACTCATGATGTTGTTTTGTTTGTATCCAGTGTTGTACTCGTTGCATTTCTTGTCGTCATCATGTGGCATACTGCGAAAAAATCAAGGTTAAAAAAGGTTAACCCACTAAGTTTCCATCTACCTTAGTAAGTGACCTAGTTCGTGTGCTATAGTGTACGAAGTGGACAGACCTTTGTCCCTGACTATCGCACAAGCTGAAGCCGCACTACAAATGGACGCCACCTCCGCCACCCCCAAAGTGTTGCACATATTCGCCGATGAATTCTTGCAGATTGTATCCCTGGAAATTGTCTGTAAATCGAAAACTTACCGTTGTAGAGGGCGCTAGCTTACCTTGTCAAAAGCAATGCTGCGTCATGCTGTTTCGTCACCGTGTTCTTCTCCTGCCAACTGCAGAACTGCCTTAACATATCTTGGGAATTGGAGTTGGAGAAGTCGCCATGATGGAGGATGTTTATGTGGACCACGGATACGGAAATGGCGTTTCCTATGGTTGCGTCTTTGTATAGTAGCGCCACCTGGAATATATGACAACTATAACTGTCAACTGTCATGGCGATTTTTTGAAATCTGGCTAAAATTCGGCTAGAAATTTTGGTTGATGTTTGGGGTTCTTGCAAATGCTCAAAACTAACTTCTACGCCTTTCGCGATTTTTTTACGAACAAACCTAACGTTAAGCTTTGTAAAACTGGCTTTTGCATAAAAATCTGGCAATCCGGTGAAAAACTACGAATTTTTAAACTATACCCTTAGTTCCCCAAAACTACCTTCCACATCTTCCACCAATCAAAACACAACTTACATGCGACATCAACGTCAAAATATAATGCTGCAAATCCTCATCAGTCCGATGGTACTCCACCATGGTACGATCCACCACCACCAGTACTTTAATATAGTATTCATTGCTGCGCTTCCCATAACTGCGCACCCAATCCGTGTCACGTGTTGTGCGCGTCAGCTCGTCCATCCAGACGGACGTGGTATGATTTTCCACTTCGGTATCCAGATCATCAAAGGGCACTGAGCGTTTGTTGATGGTGTGCTGGGGGTTCTTCTGGACCACTTCACTTGTCGGGAAGTCGTCCTCTATGATGGTGTGGGTGGTGTCTGGAAGAAAGCGGTTTTGTTATGAATAGATGTAAGGTTGAGCTTTGTAAAACTGGCTTTTGCATGAAAATCCGGATATCCAGTCGAAAACTACGAATGTTTAAAGTGGGACATCCTGAAATTTTAGGGTTTTATTTAGACAGTGCTAAAAAAATTCTAAACTAACTTCCAGTAGTGCCGCGATTTTTTCCTAAACAAACACATCTTTAAGCTTTGTAAAACTGGCTTTTGCATGAAAATCCGGATAACCAGTCGAAAAGTACGAATGTTTAAAGTGGGACATCCTGAAATTTTTAGGATTTTATTTAGACTGTGCTAAAAAAATTCTAAACTAACTTCCAGTAGTGCCGCGATTTTTTCCTAAATAAACACATCTTTAAGCTTTGTAAAACTGACTTTTGCATGAAAATCCGGATAACCAGTCGAAAAGTACGAATGTTTAAAGTGGGACATCCTGAAATTTTTAGGATTTTATTTAGACTGTGCTAAAAAAATTCTAAACTAACTTCCAGTAGTGCCGCGATTTTTTCCTAATTAAACACATCTTTAAGCTTTGTAAAATTGGCTTTTGCATGAAAATCCGGATATCCAGTCGAAAACTGCGAATGTTTAAAGTGGGACATCCTGAAATTTTTGGGGTTTTATTTAGACAGTGCTAAAAAAATTCTAAACTAACTTCCAGTAGTGCCGCGATTTTTTCCTAATTAAACACACGTTTAAGCTTTGTAAAACTGGCTTTTGCATGAAAATCCTGATAACCAGTCGAAAAGTACGAGTATTTAAAGTGGGACATCCTGAAATTTTTAGGGTTTTATTTAGACAGTCCTAAAAAAATTCGAAACTACCTTCCACTAGTGCCGCGATTTTTTCCTAACTAAACACATTGTTAAGCTTTGTAAAACTGGCTTTTGCATGAAAATCCGGATAACCAGTCGAAAAGTACGAATGTTTAAAGTGGGACATCCTGAAATTTTTAGGATTTTATTTAGACTGTGCTAAAAAAATTCTAAACTAACTTCCAGTAGTGCCGCGATTTTTTCCTAATTAAACACATCTTTAAGCTTTGTAAAACTGGCTTTTGCATGAAAATCCGGATATCCAGTCGAAAACTACGAATGTTTAAAGTGGGACATCCTGAAATTTTTGGAGTTTTATTTAGACAGTGCTAAAAAAATTCTAAACTAACTTCCAGTAGTGCCGCGATTTTTTCCCAATTAAACACATCTTTAAGCTTTGTAAAACTGGCTTTTGCATGAAAATCCTGATAACCAGTCGAAAACTACGAGTATTTAAAGTGGGACATCCTGAAATTTTTAGGGTTTTATTTAGACAGTCCTAAAAAAATTCGAAACTACCTTCCACTAGTGCCGCGATTTTTTCCTAACTAGACACATCGTTAAGCTTTGTAAAACTGGCTTTTGCATGAAAATCCGGATAACCAGTCGAAAAGTACGAATGTTTAAAGTGGGACATCCTGAAATTTTTAGGATTTTATTTAGACTGTGCTAAAAAAATTCTAAACTAACTTCCAGTAGTGCCGCGATTTTTTCCTAATTAAACACATCTTTAAGCTTTGTAAAACTGGCTTTTGCATGAAAATCCGGATATCCAGTCGAAAAGTACGAATGTTTAAAGTGGGACATCCTGAAATTTTTAGGATTTTATTTAGACTGTGCTAAAAAAATTCTAAACTAACTTCCAGTAGTGCCGCGATTTTTTCCTAATTAAACACACGTTTAAGCTTTGTAAAACTGGCTTTTGCATGAAAATCCTGATAACCAGTCGAAAAGTACGAGTATTTAAAGTGGGACATCCTGAAATTTTTAGGGTTTTATTTAGACAGTCCTAAAAAAATTCGAAACTACCTTCCACTAGTGCCGCGATTTTTTCCTAACTAAACACATCGTTAAGCTTTGTAAAATTGGCTTTTGCATGAAAATCCGGATATCCAGTCGAAAACTGCGAATGTTTAAAGTGGGACATCCTGAAATTTTTGGGGTTTTATTTAGACAGTGCTAAAAAAATTCTAAACTAACTTCCAGTAGTGCCGCGATTTTTTCCTAAATAAACACATCTTTAAGCTTTGTAAAACTGGCTTTTGCATGAAAATCCGGATATCCAGTCGAAAACTACGAATGTTTAAAGTGGAACATGCCGAAATTCGAGTTAAAATATTCAAAACTAACTTCTAAACATCAATGCGCTCACCTTTTCGCCCATATACCTTGACACCAAGCTACTAACAAAACACAGGTGATCCTACTAAAACCACATCGAGCTCACCCGCTTCTTAGCCACATTGCTTTGCTTCCAAGGTACTACTACATAAGGTTGGCTCATTCTAACAAAAAAATTCCAGTGCGCTGACCTTTGATTGTGTTACCTTGGGGCTTATTTAAAATTCTAATCCGCCTAAAATAAATCAACGTATACGGTATTTTTTTTCGTACTTTCATCACAAACTGTTCGGAATAAATAACACGGTCATTGGTAGACAAAACCGCAAGTCTGTATAGTGTGCACACTCAGACAGCTCGGCACCTTTTCTTATTTAGATGAAGTACCAGCAACCAGAACAGACAAAGCACGTGCGGAAAAAGTTACCACACACGGCAACATTTTATCTTGTAGAAGAATAAAGGCGACCCACGCTTTTGGTTTTTTTTTCGTCGGCTTCAATGGAGTATTATTAGCATTTGAGTGGAAGAATAAGATGTTAGTTACAATACGAAACTGTGAACAATAGAATTTATTGCTTTTTGTATAAACATTTTGTGCAAAAATTATTTCTATTTTTGTTGCTTTTAGTTGACGCGTTGACAAGCATTCCAAATAAACTAAACGTGTGTTGAATAAAATATGTTTGAATGTAGTAGAAGCGCAACGAATTTTTACATCTTTAGTGATTGCAAAATGGTAAATTGTGTTAAAATCCGGAACTCCGGTGAGAAATTATGAATTTTTAAAGTGGATGATGTTGAAAATGGGTTCAAAATTATACATTTTTTTGGGAGGGGTCCAAAAGTACTCTAAACTATTTTCCACAACATTGGCGATTTTTTTCTACAAAGCCACATCTTTAAGCTTTACAAAATGATAAATTTCGTTAGAATCCGGTACTCCTGTGAGAAACTATGAATTTTTAGAGTGGGTCATATTGAAAATGGGTTGTAAATTATACATTTTGTTGGAAGGGCTCAGAAGTGGTCTAAACTACTTTCAAAAAGATTGGCGATTTTTTTCCGAAAAGTGACATTTTTAAGCTTTACGAAATGATAAATTTCGTTAAAATCCGGAACTTCGGTGAGAAATTATAAATTTATAAAGGGGATAATGTTAAAAATGGGCTCAAAATTATACATTTTGTTGGGAAGGACCCAGAAGTAGTCTAAACTACTTTCCACAACATTCGCGATTTTTTTCCAAAAAGTGACATCTTAAAGCTTTACGAAATGATAAGTTTTGTTAAAATCCGGAGCTCCGGTAAGAAATTATGAATTTTTAAAGTGGACAATATTAAAAAACAACGAAAATTGAAGAATATTTTCAAAGGACCCAGAAATAATCGAAACTACCTACAAGTTTGGTGATTTTTTCTCAAATAGCGACATCTTCAACGATTATAAAACACTAAATTCCAATAAAAATCCGGATTTCCGGTGAGGTTCTACAAAATTTTAAACTAGACTATGTTGAAAATTTATTAAAAATTATAATATTTTTTGAATGGGTCATAATAATCAAAACTACCTTCCGCAAAGTGGGCGATTTTTTTCTAAACAGCGACATCTTTAACGATTATAAAACTATAAATTCCACCAAAATCCGGAATTCCGGTGAGAAATTATGAATTTTTAAAGTGGACAATGTTAAAAAACAACGAAAATTGAAGAATATTTTCAAAGGACCCAGAAATAATCAAAACTACCTTCCACAAGTTTGGTGATTTTTTCTCAAATAGCGACATCTTCAACGATTATAAAACACTAAATTGCACCCAAATCCGGATTTCCGGTGAGGTTCTACAAAATTTTAAACTAGACCATGTTGAAAATCGACTAAAAATTATAATATTTTTTGAATGGGTCATAAAATAATCGAAACTACCTTCCGCAAAGTGGGCGATTTTATTTCTAAACAGCGACATCTTTAACGATTATAAAACAAGAAATTACACCAAAATCCGGAATTCTGGTGAGAAATTATGAATTTTTAAAGTGGACAATGTTAAAAAACAACGAAAATTGAAGAATATTTTCAAAGGACCCAGAAATAATCGAAACTACCTTCCACAAGTTTGGTGATTTTTTCTCAAATAGCGACATCTTCAACGATTATAAAACACTAAATTCCACCCAAATCCGGATTTCCGGTGAGGTTCTACAAAATTTTAAACTAGACCATGTTGAAAATCGACTAAAAATTATAATATTTTTTGAATGGGTCATAAAATAATCGAAACTACCTTCCGCAAAGTGGGCGATTTTATTTCTAAATAGCGACATCTTTAACGATTATAAAACAAGAAATTCCACCAAAATCTGGAATTCCGGTGAGAAATTATGAATTTTTAAAGTGGACAATGTTAAAAAACAACGAAAATTGAAGAATATTTTCAAAGGACCCAGAAATAATCAAAACTACCTTCCACAAGTTTGGTGATTTTTTCTCAAATAGCGACATCTTCAACGATTATAAAACACTAAATTCCACCCAAATCCGGATTTCCGGTGAGGTTCTACAAAATTTTAAACTAGACCATGTTGAAAATCGACTAAAAATTATAATATTTTTTGAATGGGTCATAAAATAATCGAAACTACCTTCCGCAAAGTGGGCGATTTTATTTCTAAACAGCGACATCTTTAACGATTATAAAACAAGAAATTACACCAAAATCCGGAATTCTGGTGAGAAATTATGAATTTTTAAAGTGGACAATGTTAAAAAACAACGAAAATTGAAGAATATTTTCAAAGGACCCAGAAATAATCAAAACTACCTTCCACAAGTTTGGTGATTTTTTCTCAAATAGCGACATCTTCAACGATTATAAAACACTAAATTGCACCCAAATCCGGATTTCCGGTGAGGTTCTACAAAATTTTAAACTAGACCATGTTGAAAATCGACTAAAAATTATAATATTTTTTGAATGGGTCATAAAATAATCGAAACTACCTTCCGCAAAGTGGGCGATTTTATTTCTAAACAGCGACATCTTTAACGATTATAAAACAAGAAATTACACCAAAATCCGGAATTCTGGTGAGAAATTATGAATTTTTAAAGTGGACAATGTTAAAAAACAACGAAAATTGAAGAATATTTTCAAAGGACCCAGAAATAATCAAAACTACCTTCCACAAGTTTGGTGATTTTTTCTCAAATAGCGACATCTTCAACGATTATAAAACACTAAATTGCACCCAAATCCGGATTTCCGGTGAGGTTCTACAAAATTTTAAACTAGACCATGTTGAAAATCGACTAAAAATTATAATATTTTTTGAATGGGTCATAAAATAATCGAAACTACCTTCCGCAAAGTGGGCGATTTTATTTCTAAACAGCGACATCTTTAACGATTATAAAACAAGAAATTACACCAAAATCCGGAATTCTGGTGAGAAATTATGAATTTTTAAAGTGGACAATGTTAAAAAACAACGAAAATTGAAGAATATTTTCAAAGGACCCAGAAATAATCAAAACTACCTTCCACAAGTTTGGTGATTTTTTCTCAAATAGCGACATCTTCAACGATTATAAAACACTAAATTTCACCCAAATCCGGATTTCCGGTGAGGTTCTACAAAATTTTAAACTAGACCATGTTGAAAATCGACTAAAAATTATAATATTTTTTGAATGGGTCATAAAATAATCGAAACTACCTTCCGCAAAGTGGGCGATTTTATTTCTAAACAGCGACATCTTTAACGATTATAAAACAAGAAATTACACCAAAATCCGGAATTCTGGTGAGAAATTATGAATTTTTAAAGTGGACAATGTTAAAAAACAACGAAAATTGAAGAATATTTTCAAAGGACCCAGAAATAATCAAAACTACCTTCCACAAGTTTGGTGATTTTTTCTCAAATAGCGACATCTTCAACGATTATAAAACACTAAATTGCACCCAAATCCGGATTTCCGGTGAGGTTCTACAAAATTTTAAACTAGACCATGTTGAAAATCGACTAAAAATTATAATATTTTTTGAATGGGTCATAAAATAATCGAAACTACCTTCCGCAAAGTGGGCGATTTTATTTCTAAACAGCGACATCTTTAACGATTATAAAACAAGAAATTACACCAAAATCCGGAATTCTGGTGAGAAATTATGAATTTTTAAAGTGGACAATGTTAAAAAACAACGAAAATTGAAGAATATTTTCAAAGGACCCAGAAATAATCGAAACTACCTTCCACAAGTTTGGTGATTTTTTCTCAAATAGCGACATCTTCAACGATTATAAAACACTAAATTCCACCCAAATCCGGATTTCCGGTGAGGTTCTACAAAATTTTAAACTAGACCATGTTGAAAATCGACTAAAAATTATAATATTTTTTGAATGGGTCATAAAATAATCGAAACTACCTTCCGCAAAGTGGGCGATTTTATTTCTAAATAGCGACATCTTTAACGATTATAAAACAAGAAATTCCACCAAAATCTGGAATTCCGGTGAGAAATTATGAATTTTTAAAGTGGACAATGTTAAAAAACAACGAAAATTGAAGAATATTTTCAAAGGACCCAGAAATAATCAAAACTACCTTCCACAAGTTTGGTGATTTTTTCTCAAATAGCGACATCTTCAACGATTATAAAACACTAAATTCCACCCAAATCCGGATTTCCGGTGAGGTTCTACAAAATTTTAAACTAGACCATGTTGAAAATCGACTAAAAATTATAATATTTTTTGAATGGGTCATAAAATAATCGAAACTACCTTCCGCAAAGTGGGCGATTTTATTTCTAAACAGCGACATCTTTAACGATTATAAAACAAGAAATTACACCAAAATCCGGAATTCTGGTGAGAAATTATGAATTTTTAAAGTGGACAATGTTAAAAAACAACGAAAATTGAAGAATATTTTCAAAGGACCCAGAAATAATCAAAACTACCTTCCACAAGTTTGGTGATTTTTTCTCAAATAGCGACATCTTCAACGATTATAAAACACTAAATTCCACCCAAATCCGGATTTCCGGTGAGGTTCTACAAAATTTTAAACTAGACCATGTTGAAAATCGACTAAAAATTATAATATTTTTTGAATGGGTCATAAAATAATCGAAACTACCTTCCGCAAAGTGGGCGATTTTATTTCTAAACAGCGACATCTTTAACGATTATAAAACAAGAAATTACACCAAAATCCGGAATTCTGGTGAGAAATTATGAATTTTTAAAGTGGACAATGTTAAAAAACAACGAAAATTGAAGAATATTTTCAAAGGACCCAGAAATAATCAAAACTACCTTCCACAAGTTTGGTGATTTTTTTTCAAATAGCGACATCTTCAACGATTATAAAACACTAAATTGCACCAAAATCCGGATTTCCGGTGAGGTTCTACAAAATTTTAAACTAGACTATGTTGAAAATTTATTAAAAATTATAATATTTTTTGAATGGGTCATAAAATAATCAAAACTACCTTCCGCAAAGTGGGCGATTTTTTTCTAAACAGCGACATCTTTAACGATTATAAAACTATAAATTCCACCAAAATCCGGAATTCCGGTGAGAAATTATGAATTTTGAAAGTGGATAATGTTAAAAAACAACGAAAATTGAAGAATATTTTCAAAGGACCCAGAAATAATCAAAACTACCTTCCACAAGTTTGGTGATTTTTTCTCAAATAGCGACATCTTCAACGATTATAAAACACTAAATTGCACCCAAATCCGGATTTCCGGTGAGGTTCTACAAAATTTTAAACTAGACCATGTTAAAAATCGACTAAAAATTATAATATTTTTTGAATGGGTCAAAAAATAATCAAAACTACCTTCCGCAAAGTGGGCAATTTTTTTTCTAAACAGCGACATCTTTAACGATTATAAAACAATAAATTCCACCAAAATCCGGAATTCCGGTGAGAAATTATGAATTTTTAAAGTGAACTATGTGGAAAATCATCAATTTTTTAAGCGAATGTTGAGTAGGCTATAAAATCCGGATTTTCCAATTTTTCCAGTCTAGCCAACTTGGTTGATTGTACCAAATCAAACCACAAGAAAATCCGTTAATTTTTCCGCAATTTAAGAAACGCCAAGGCGACTAGAAAAAAACAGGTAAACCCAACAAAACCACCCTAAAGCTCCCCACAGACGATTTACATAAAAACACACCACTTTTTTCTTCATTTCTCTTAGCAGTTTTGTTTGAACTTGTAGTCGAAGATCCGCATTATACCATTAAATAATAATAATAATAATAAAACAGGTGTTCCGCCTGCAGCGCCAACACCAAAATTCAATTCTGGTTTTATTGATCATTAAAACACGACAAAATAATAATAATAACTAGCATCATCAGAGACAACAAAGCGACCAAATAGAAACCGTTAATTATGATTATTTACTTATGTAAGGGGGTGGGGAGGGGGGTTAATTGAGGTTATGTAAGAATAGTGGCATTTTGTGTTGTGCCCAAGTGGAATTTGTGCAGGTTTCGCTTATTGGGTGGGCTCACAAACCATCAGATAAATAAATAAATAATCGTGGTTGCGTTTCGTTTCGAAAGCGGGCCATCATCATTACCGTCGTTTTGGCCAAGCTGTAACTTAACCACGGGTGTAATCACGCTGATTTATTTGACGCAAAATACAATGCAGGTGGAGAAAAAATGTGATGGGACTGACCATTGGTTTCGCAGTCGGCGGCGGGTGTCTCGGCACCATTCGTCGAGTTGATGGGTGTGTTGGGTGGTAAACGATGGAGCTTGTGGACGAAGCTGTGCAGCGTATTATTGGTGGATTTCACTGGTTCGATGTGGTAGCTGTCATGGTTTGTTCTAATATATCCAGTCTGGAATAGAAAAATTTGTTATTAGATAGATTTTGAGGTTGGAGTATTGATTTTAAGTGCAAGTGGTGCCACCTTTTATGTTCTAGTCACCTTGGAAAAATTTTGAATTTGTTGTGGTGTTTCAAAATGTCGTAGTTTTGGAACCGCTTGTTGGATTTCTTTCAAATTTTCGCTGTTGCAAAGCTGAATGTTTGCTTTATTTAGGAAAAAATTATAAAAGCTCCATTTGTTTGTTTTTAATTTTTTTACGAGCTTTCAAAAGTCACTTTGAAATAATTAGTTATTTTTTAGTACTACTGTTAGAGGTCCAATAGTTTTGGAACTACTGGTTGGATTTTCGTCAAATTTTCGTTGTTGCAAAGGTGAATGTTTGCTTTATTTAGGAAAAAATTATAAAAGTTGCATTTGTTTGTTTTCAATTTTTTTACGAGCTTTCAAAAGTCACTATGAAATAATTAGTTATTTTCTAGTACCACTGTTAGAGGTCCAATAGTTTTGGAACTACTGGTTGGATTTTCGTCAAATTTTCACAGTTGCAAAGCTGAATGTTTGCTTTATTTAGGAAAAAATTATAAAAGTTGCATTTGTTTGTTTTCAATTTTTTTACGAGCGCTGAAAAGTCACTTTGAAATAATTAGTTATTTTCTAGTACTACTGTTAGAGGTCCAATAGTTTTGGAACTACTGGTTGGATTTTCGTCAAATTTTCACAGTTGCAAAGCTGAATGTTTGCTTTATTTAGGAAAAAATTATAAAAGTTGCACTTGTTTGTTTTCAATTTTTTTACGAGCTTTCAAAAGTCACTTTGAAATTATTAGTTATTTTCTAGTACTACCGTTAGAAGTCCAATAGTTTTGGAACTACTGATTGGATTTTCGTCAAATTTTCACAGTTGCAAAGTTGAATGTTTGCTTTATTTAGGAAATAATTATAAAAGCTCCATTTGTTTGTTTTTAATTTTTTTACGAACTTTCAAAAGTCACTTTGAAATAATTAGTTATTTTCTAGTACTACTGTTAGAGGTCCAATAGTTTTGGAACTACTGGTTGGATTTTCGTCAAATTTTCGTTGTTGCAAAGGTGAATGTTTGCTTTATTTAGGAAAAAATTATAAAAGTTGCATTTGTTTGTTTTCAATTTTTTTACGAGCTTTCAAAAGTCACTATGAAATAATTAGTTATTTTCTAGTACCACTGTTAGAGGTCCAATAGTTTTGAAACTACTGGTTGGATTTTCGTCAAATTTTCACAGTTGCAAAGCTGAATGTTTGCTTTATTTAGGAAAAAATTATAAAAGTTGCATTTGTTTGTTTTCAATTTTTTTACGAGCGCTGAAAAGTCACTTTGAAATAATTAGTTATTTTCTAGTACTACTGTTAGAGGTCCAATAGTTTTGGAACTACTGGTTGGATTTTCGTCAAATTTTCACAGTTGCAAAGCTGAATGTTTGCTTTATTTAGGAAAAAATTATAAAAGTTGCACTTGTTTGTTTTCAATTTTTTTACGAGCTTTCAAAAGTCACTTTGAAATTATTAGTTATTTTCTAGTACTACCGTTAGAAGTCCAATAGTTTTGGAACTACTGATTGGATTTTCGTCAAATTTTCACAGTTGCAAAGTTGAATGTTTGCTTTATTTAGGAAATAATTATAAACGTTGCATTTGTTTGTTTTCAATTTTTTTACGAGCTTTCAAAAGTCACTTTGAAATTATTAGTTATTTTCGAGTACTACCGTTAGAAGTCCAATAGTTTTGGAACTACTGGTTGGATTTTCCTCAAATTTTCACAGTTGCAAAGCTGAATGTTTGCTTTATTTAGGAAAAAAAATTATAAAAGTTGCATTTGTTTATTTTCAATTTTTTTTCGAGCTTTCAAATGTTACTTTGAAATAAATAGCTTTTATCGATTAACCAGCGGTTCCAAACCGTATAGCTCCGGGCTGTACAACCCGATTAAATCTTAAACCAATTCTTGCGCGTCTCCTCCTCCTCCTCGTCACATAAATCACGCATTATTCGTAATTTCCGAGATTAAAACTGGAACCCAATTTTCCATTCGATAATAATACGTTTGTAGTCATAAATACATGTTGTATGCACATCAATACAAAATTGTGCATGTGTTGTTTGTGATATAAAATATTATTCACATTGTTGCATTTGGAAAATGGATTGTATTTATAGAATTGCATCCAGACTAATATGAACATGAATATATTCGAGATTCGAGTCTATAGTGTACACACTTAGTAAAGAGTAGTATGTTGTGAAATTAATAATAAAACGCTTGTTTACATTTTGTAAGCACGTATTTCCAATTGGAAATAATTTGAAAATTAATAATATAGCTACAAAACAGTATTTTATTTCGTTTTCAATAAAAATTATACAATATGTTGCTGGTGTGTTGAGATGGGAGTCGAATAACGAAAAACACACATTTATCATACACACAATTTATTTTTATTCGTATATTCGGCCTGGCTTTGCCTATAAAGTCACTTTTTAGAACCAAAAATTTACTAGTTTAAGTTTCTGAACTTCTATGTCCTATAGATTGTAAACTAATAGCAACACATTATTGAAATTTTCATTATAGTCTAGTGTGCTCTTTTCTACAAAGAATGTCGATAATTTGACGTTTCTAACCCAAAAAACAACTGAGAAACGCCGAATTTCCCAAAATGTACTAGTTTTTTAAGTTTTGAATATCTATGTCCTATAGATTGTAAACTAATAGCAACACATTATTGAAATTTTCATTATAGTCTAGTGTGCTCTTTTCTACAAAGAATGTCGAAAATTTGACGTTTCTAACCCAAAAAACAAGTGAGAAACGCCGAATTTCCCAAAATGTACTAGTTTTTTAAGTTTTGAATATCTATGTCCTATAGATCGTAAACTAATAGCAACAGATTATTGAAATTTTCATTATAGTCTAGTGTGCTCTTTTCTACAAAGAATGTCGAAAATTTCACGTTTCTAACCCAAAAAACAAGTGAGAAAAGCCGGATTTCCCAAAATGTACTAGTTTTTTAAGTTTTGAATATCTATGTCCTATAGATTGTAAATTAATAGCAACAGATTATTGAAATTTTCATTATAGTCTAGTGTGCTCTTTTCTACAAAGAATGTCGAAAATTTGACGTTTCTAACCCAAAAAACAAGTGAGAAACGCCGAATTTCTCAAAATGTACTAGTTTTTTAAGTTTTGAATATCTATGTCCTATAGATTGTAAACTAATAGCAACACATTATTGAAATTTTCATTATAGTCTAGTGTGCTCTTTTCTACAAAGAATGTCGAAAATTTGACGTTTCTAACTCAAAAAACAAGTGAGAAACGCCGAATTTCCCAAAATGTACTAGTTTTTTAAGTTTTGAATATCTATGTCCTATAGATTGTAAACTAATAGCAACACATTATTGAAATTTTCATTATAGTCTAGTGTGCTCTTTTCTACAAAGAATGTCGAAAATTTGACGTTTCTAACCCAAAAAACAAGTGAGAAACGCCGAATTTCCCAAAATGTACTAGTTTTTTAAGTTTTGAATATCTATGTCCTATAGATTGTAAACTAATAGCAACACATTATTGAAATTTTCATTATAGTCTAGTGTGCTCTTTTCTACAAAGAATGTCGAAAATTTGACGTTTCTCACCCAAAAAACAAGTGAGAAACGCCGAATTTCCCAAAATGTACTAGTTTTTTAAGTTTTGAATATCTATGTCCTATAGATTGTAAACTAATAGCAACACATTATTGAAATTTTCATTATAGTCTAGTGTGCTCTTTTCTACAAAGAATGTCGAAAATTTCACGTTTCTAACCCAAAAAACAAGTGAGAAACGCCGAATTTCCCAAAATGTACTAGTTTTTTAAGTTTTGAATATCTATGTCCTATAGATTGTAAACTAATAGCAACACATTATTGAAATTTTCATTATAGTCTAGTGTGCTCTTTTCTACAAAGAATGTCGAAAATTTGACGTTTCTAACCCAAAAAACAAGTGAGAAACGCCGGATTTTCGAAAATGTACTAGTTTTTTAAGTTTCTCAATTTCTATGTCCTATAGATCGTATACTAAGGTCACTAGACTACTGAAACTTACATTATATAATAGCGTGCTCTTTTCTATAAACAATATCGAAAATTTGACGTTTCTAACTCAAAAGACAAGCGAATAACGCCGGAAATTCCAAAAAAACTACTTTTTTAAGTTTCTTGACTTCTATGACTTAGTGTGACTTAGCTAAAGTCAATAAACTTTTAATACAGTTACCATTATTATTATTAATTATTATAAAAGGTGTAAAGTTGAAGTTGCTCTATTGTGGAAGTTAATTTAGAGCTTATGTTGGACGGTTTCAATAAAACTCTAAAAATTCCCATATTTTCGCAAGGTCAACTTTGAAAAAATGCAGAAACTTACCGGAATTCCGGATTTTTACTTGGATTACAGTTTTGGAAAGTTTAAAGTTGAGGTTATTAAGGAAAAAATCACGACACTAGTGGAAGTTAGTTTAGAATTTTTTTTGGACAGTTTGAATAAAACCCTAAAAATTTTTCATAATTTCGCAACGTCAACTTTGAAAATTCGTAGAATCTCACCGGAATTCCGGATTTTTACTTGGATTACAGTTTTGGAAAGTTTAAAGTTGAGGTTATTAAGAAAAAAATCGCGACACTAGTGGAAGTTAGTTTAGAATTTTTTTTGGAGTGTTCAAAAAATCTAAATTTTCTAGCCCCTCTACTTTACAAATTACTTACAGAAGATCTAGTTTGCCAAGCTTAAAATTAGATTTGTTAATACATAGATAAATATCGCTCGAGAATTATTGATGATAAAACATACACGGCAACGTGTTAACAAGATGAAATGGATTTGTTTAGTCTCCATCACATTATGTTTATTGTAATTTGATTGCCTGGGCAGAAAAGACTGATAAACCGAGATAAGTCAAGCACGCTTTGGAAATTGAATTTGGAACAAGAAAACAAAAAAATTCGAAGGTACGTGATCATAAAATCCAGAAAAAATCACGTAAATTAAGATCAAGTTACTGTTTTGATTAAAATAGGAAATGTTTGAGTTAGTTTGAAGTAGTTTCTTCTTCTTCCTAATAATAATAATTGTGTTTAGTTTAAAACACGAGCCGCGATGGAAATTGCGCGATGAATCACCGAATCTAAATTTACATTCAGGAAAAATTGAATGATGAGTGTGTAACTGTGTACTAAAGTCTGCGATGATTCGAGTAAATAAAACGTCCTTGAACTAAACGAAAAAAAGGAGAATGGCACTAGGAGGAGACGCAAGGGGAAGACAGTGGACTAGTCGTCAAAAAAATTAATTTTGGAATGGTGATGTCAATTGTATATATAAAAGTCAACGACCATGTGCGATTTTATTGGTTTATGGACCAGAAGCGCGGGCAAAACAGAATTTATTTTAATGTGTTTGGTGTTCTGTTTTTTTAACTGTTCTATTTTTACTATGCAAGCGCGAGTAGCTTTTTATTGTTTTCATTTAATGGCTCTATTAAAAGTGGATTCTTTTTGAGGTCGAACACTGAAAAAAAAACTGTGTCACTTGTTTTAGTGCTATCACCTTGATTGGGCTATATAACTTCAAATGATTGCAATTAGGTTTCAGTTAGATCACCGGAAGACAATCCTGTAGTACCCCAAGGTTATATTACAAGCTCTTTTATTGGTTATTTGATCATTAAAATAGGAAAAAGAGTTGGAAGTTTTTTATGTAATTTTCGAAGAACCGAAAAGAGTTCTAAACTAACTTCCATAGCAGTCATAATTTTTTTCCGTATAACCTCAACTTTAAGCTCTCTAAAACTGTAATCCAACTAAAAATTCGAAATTCTGGTGAGATTCTACAAATTTTCAAAGTTGACGTTGCGAAATTATGAAAATTTTCAGGGTTGTATTCAAACTGTCCAAAAAAAATTCTAAACTAACTTACACTAGTGTCGCGATTTTTTCCTTAATAACCTCAACTTTAAGCTTTACAAAACTGTAGTCCAAGTAAAAATCCGGAATTCCGGTGAGATTCTACAAATTTTCAAAGTTGACGTTGCGAAATTATGAAAATTTTTAGGGTTGTATTCAAACTGTCCAAAAAAAATTCTAAACTAACTTACGCTAGTGTCGCGATTTTTTCCTTAATAACCTCAACTTTAAGCTTTACAAAACTGTAGTCCAAGTAAAAATCCGGAATTCCGGTGAGATTCTACAAATTTTCAAAGTTGACGTTGCGAAATTATGAAAATTTTTAGGGTTGTATTCAAACTGTCCAAAAAAAATTCTAAACTAACTTACGCTAGTGTCGCGATTTTTTCCTTAATAACCTCAACTTTATGCTTTACAAAACTGTAGTCCAAGTAAAAATCCGGAATTCCGGTGAGATTCTACAAATTTTCAAAGTTGACGTTGCGAAATTATGAAAATTTTTGGGGTTGTATTCAAACTGTCCAAAAAAAATTCTAAACTAACTTCCACTAGTGTCGCGATTTTTTCCTTAATAACCTCAACTTTATGCTTTACAAAACTGTAGTCCAAGTAAAAATCCGGAATTCCGGTGAGATTCTACAAATTTTCAAAGTTGACGTTGCGAAATTTTGAAAATTTTTGGGGTTGTATTCAAACTGTCCAAAAAAAATTCTAAACTAACTTCCACTAGTGTCGCGATTTTTTCCTTAATAACCTCAACTTTATGCTTTACAAAACTGTAGTCCAAGTAAAAATCCGGAATTCCGGTGAGATTCTACAAATTTTCAAAGTTGACGTTGCGAAATTATGAAAATTTTTAGGGTTGTATTCAAACTGTCCAAAAAAAATTCTAAACTAACTTACGCTAGTGTCGCGATTTTTTCCTTAATAACCTCAACTTTAAGCTTTACAAAACTGTAGTCCAAGTAAAAATCCGGAATTCCGGTGAGATTCTACAAATTTTCAAAGTTGACGTTGCGAAATTATGAAAATTTTTAGGGTTGTATTCAAACTGTCCAAAAAAAATTCTAAACTAACTTACGCTAGTGTCGCGATTTTTTCCTTAATAACCTCAACTTTATGCTTTACAAAACTGTAGTCCAAGTAAAAATCCGGAATTCCGGTGAGATTCTACAAATTTTCAAAGTTGACGTTGCGAAATTATGAAAATTTTTGGGGTTGTATTCAAACTGTCCAAAAAAAATTCTAAACTAACTTCCACTAGTGTCGCGATTTTTTCCTTAATAACCTCAACTTTATGCTTTACAAAACTGTAGTCCAAGTAAAAATCCGGAATTCCGGTGAGATTCTACAAATTTTCAAAGTTGACGTTGCGAAATTTTGAAAATTTTTAAGGTTTTATTCAAACTGTCCAAAAAAAATTCTAAACTAACTTCCACTAGTGTCGCGATTTTTTCCTTAATAACCTCAACTTTAAGCTTTACAAAACTGTAGTCCAAGTAAAAATCCGGAATTCCGGTGAGATTCTACAAATTTTCAAAGTTGACATTGCGAAATTTTGAAAATTTTTAAGGTTTTATTCAAACTGTCCAAAAAAAATTCTAAACTAACTTACACTAGTGTCGCGATTTTTTCCTTAATAACCTCAACTTTAAGCTTTACAAAACTGTAGTCCAAGTAAAAATCCGGAATTCCGGTGAGATTCTACAAATTTTCAAAGTTGACGTTGCGAAATTATGAAAATTTTCAGGGTTGTATTCAAACTGTCCAAAAAAAATTCTAAACTAACTTACACTAGTGTCGCGATTTTTTCCTTAATAACCTCAACTTTAAGCTTTACAAAACTGTAGTCCAAGTAAAAATCCGGAATTCCGGTGAGATTCTACAAATTTTCAAAGTTGACGTTGCGAAATTATGAAAATTTTTAGGGTTGTATTCAAACTGTCCAAAAAAAATTCTAAACTAACTTACGCTAGTGTCGCGATTTTTTCCTTAATAACCTCAACTTTAAGCTTTACAAAACTGTAGTCCAAGTAAAAATCCGGAATTCCGGTGAGATTCTACAAATTTTCAAAGTTGACGTTGCGAAATTATGAAAATTTTTAGGGTTGTATTCAAACTGTCCAAAAAAAATTCTAAACTAACTTACGCTAGTGTCGCGATTTTTTCCTTAATAACCTCAACTTTATGCTTTACAAAACTGTAGTCCAAGTGAAAATCCGGAATTCCGGTGAGATTCTACAAATTTTCAAAGTTGACGTTGCGAAATTATGAAAATTTTTGGGGTTGTATTCAAACTGTCCAAAAAAAATTCTAAACTAACTTCCACTAGTGTCGCGATTTTTTCCTTAATAACCTCAACTTTATGCTTTACAAAACTGTAGTCCAAGTAAAAATCCGGAATTCCGGTGAGATTCTACAAATTTTCAAAGTTGACGTTGCGAAATTTTGAAAATTTTTAAGGTTTTATTCAAACTGTCCAAAAAAAATTCTAAACTAACTTCCACTAGTGTCGCGATTTTTTCCTTAATAACCTCAACTTTAAGCTTTACAAAACTGTAGTCCAAGTAAAAATCCGGAATTCCGGTGAGATTCTACAAATTTTCAAAGTTGACATTGCGAAATTTTGAAAATTTTTAAGGTTTTATTCAAACTGTCCAAAAAAAATTCTAAACTAACTTACACTAGTGTCGCGATTTTTTCCTTAATAACCTCAACTTTAAGCTTTACAAAACTGTAGTCCAAGTAAAAATCCGGAATTCCGGTGAGATTCTACAAATTTTCAAAGTTGACGTTGCGAAATTATGAAAATTTTCAGGGTTGTATTCAAACTGTCCAAAAAAAATTCTAAACTAACTTCCACTAGTGTCGCGATTTTTTCCTTAATAACCTCAACTTTAAGCTTTACAAAACTGTAGTCCAAGTAAAAATCCGGAATTCCGGTGAGATTCTACAAATTTTCAAAGTTGACGTTGCGAAATTATGAAAATTTTTAGGGTTGTATTCAAACTGTCCAAAAAAAATTCTAAACTAACTTACGCTAGTGTCGCGATTTTTTCCTTAATAACCTCAACTTTATGCTTTACAAAACTGTAGTCCAAGTAAAAATCCGGAATTCCGGTGAGATTCTACAAATTTTCAAAGTTGACGTTGCGAAATTATGAAAATTTTTGGGGTTGTATTCAAACTGTCCAAAAAAAATTCTAAACTAACTTCCACTAGTGTCGCGATTTTTTCCTTAATAACCTCAACTTTAAGCTTTACAAAACTGTAGTCCAAGTAAAAATCCGGAATTCCGGTGAGATTCTACAAATTTTCAAAGTTGACGTTGCGAAATTATGAAAATTTTTAGGGTTGTATTCAAACTGTCCAAAAAAAATTCTAAACTAACTACCACTAGTGTCGCGATTTTTTCCTTAATAACCTCAACTTTATGCTTTACAAAACTGTAGTCCAAGTAAAAATCCGGAATTCCGGTGAGATTCTACAAATTTTCAAAGTTGACGTTGCGAAATTATGAAAATTTTTGGGGTTGTATTCAAACTGTCCAAAAAAAATTCTAAACTAACTTCCACTAGTGTCGCGATTTTTTCCGTAATAACCTCAACTTTATGCTTTACAAAACTGTAGTCCAAGTAAAAATCCGGAATTCCGGTGAGATTCTACAAATTTTCAAAGTTGACGTTGTGAAATTTTGAAAATTTTTAAGGTTTTATTCAAACTGTCCAAAAAAAATTCTAAACTAACTTCCACTAGTGTCGCGATTTTTTCCTTAATAACTTCAACTTTCTGCTTTACAAAACTGTAGTCCAAGTAAAAATCCGGAATTCCGGTGAGATTCTACAAATTTTCAAAGTTGACGTTGTGAAATTTTGAAAATTTTTAAGGTTGTATTCAAACTGTCCAAAAAAAATTCTAAACTAACTTACGCTAGTGTCGCGATTTTTTCCTTAATAACTTCAACTTTCTGCTTTACAAAACTGTAGTCCAAGTAAAAATCCGGAATTCCGGTGAGATTCTACAAATTTTCAAAGTTGACGTTGCGAAATTATGAAAATTTTTAGGGTTGTATTCAAACTGTCCAAAAAAAATTCTAAACTAACTTACACTAGTGTCGCGATTTTTTCCTTAATAACCTCAACTTTATGCTTTACAAAACTGTAGTCGAAGTAAAAATCCGGAATTCCGGTGAGATTCTACGAATTTTCAAAGTTGACGTTGCGAAATTATGAAAATTTTTGGGGTTGTATTCAAACTGTCCAAAAAAAATTCTAAACTAACTTCCACTAGTGTCGCGATTTTTTCCTTAATAACCTCAACTTTAAGCTTTACAAAACTGTAGTCCAAGTAAAAATCCGGAATTCCGGTGAGATTCTATGAATTTTCAAAGTTGACGTTGCTAAATTATGAAAATTTTTAGGGTTTTATTCAAACTGTCCAAAAAAAATTCTAAACTAACTTCCACTAGTGTCGCGATTTTTTCCTAAATAACCTCAACTTTAAGCTTTCTAAAACTGTAATCCAAGTAAAAATCCGGAATTCCGGTGAGATTCTACGAATTTTCAAAGTTGACGTTGCGAAATTATGAAAATTTTTAGGGTTTTATTCAAACTGTCCAAAAAAAATTCTAAACTAACTTCCACTAGTGTCGCGATTTTTTCCTTAATAACTTCAACTTTCTGCTTTACAAAACTGTAGTCCAAGTAAAAATCCGGAATTCCGGTGAGATTCTACGAATTTTCAAAGTTGACGTTGCGAAATTATGAAAATTTTTGGGGTTGTATTCAAACTGTCCAAAAAAAATTCTAAACTAACTTACACTAGTGTCGCGATTTTTTCCTTAATAACCTCAACTTTATGCCTTACAAAACTGTAGTCCAAGTAAAAATCCGGAATTCCGGTGAGATTCTACAAATTTTCAAAGTTGACGTTGTGAAATTTTGAAAATTTTTAAGGTTTTATTCAAACTGTCCAAAAAAAATTCTAAACTAACTTCCACTAGTGTCGCGATTTTTTCCTTAATAACCTCAACTTTATGCTTTACAAAACTGCAATTCATGTAAAAATCCGGAACTCCAGTAATTTTCTGCAATTTTTCAAAGTTGACCTTGCGAAAATATGGGAATTTTTAGAGTTTTATTGAAACCGTCCAACAGAAGCTCTAAATTAACTTCCACAATAGAGCAACTTCAACTTTACGCCATTTCTAATAATTAATAATAATAGTAATAACTGTATTAAAACCTTATTGACATTAGCTAAGTCACACTAAGTCATAGAAGTCAATAAACTTAAAAAAGTAGTTTTTTTGGAATTTCCGGCGTTATTCGCTTGTCTTTTGAGTTAGAAACGTCAAATTTTCGATATTGTTTATAGAAAAGAGCACGCTATTATATAATGTAAGTTTCAATAGTCTAGTGACCTTAGTATACGATCTATAGGACATAGAAATTAAGAAACTTAAAAAACTAGTGCATTTTGGGAAATACGGCGTTTCTCAATTGTTTTTTGGGTTAGAAACGTCAAATTTTCGACATTCGTTGTAGAAAAGAGCACACTAGACTATAATGGAAATTTCAATAATCTGTTGGTATTAGTTTACCATCTATAGGACATAGATATTCAAAACTTAAAAAACTGCTACATTTTGGAAAATCCGGCGTTTCTCACTTGTTTTTGGGTTAGAAACGTCAAATTTTCGACATTCTTTGTAGAAAAGAGCACACTAGATTATTATGAAACTTTTAATGGTCTATTGTTATTATTTTCCGATTTATAGGACATAGAAGTTCAGAAACTTAAAAAACTGGCATATTTTGGAAAATCCGGCGTTTCTCACTTGTTTTTTGGGTTAGAAACGTCAAATTTTCGACATTCTTTGTAGAAAAGAGCACTCTCGATTATTATGATTATTATTTAATGGTCTGTTGTTATTATTTTCCGATTTATAGGACATAGAAGTTCAGAAACTTAAAAAACTTGCACATTTTGGAAAATCCGGCGTTTCTCACTTGTTTTTTGGATCATGACGACTTCAAATCCAGTTTTTAATCGTTATTAGAATCAAAAAATTTAATTTAAAAATGTAAACTCACCATTCCATTGCAAAGTGACACGGCCACAGCCGACGCCGAATCACCTCGGATTTTTCCACTATAAAAACATTTGGCCATTTTGGGATCGTGCCTCACCCTCTGCGTGTAATTGTCATGAATGTGCATGGTAATCTAGAAAAGAATGCTACTAAAAAAACATCCCCCTCACCCACCCAACCACTCAACTTACATGTAAATTTCCCGGTACAAACTTGCTGTCATTTTCCAAATCCAACGTCAGTTTTTCCCCGAAGGCATTAATGACATAACTGGGATGTGGATCCCAGATTTCGGCGGTTTTGTGCCGGAAGTGGCCGCTGTGGTGTCGTAAAGTTGGTTTACCTGTAAAGCAATTGGACTTAGATGCGGTTGTTTGGAAGGACTTTTGTTTTGGTTACCGTGGTAGTTGTGGAGTTTGTCGTAGATTACGTCGTGTTCGGTTAGTTCGGGTGGGCTGATTTTGATGGGTTTGACTAGTTCTGTGTCGGGTCGTTGGTGGTGCTGATGGTCGTGGAATTCTGAAATTTTGAGATAATAATTTTATCATTCCGACACACCTCGTATATATTTGTATGAAATCCACTGGTGCCTCTACCTACACAAGAATCAAGAATGTGAACGCGTGAGATAAGCTAGGGAATTTTTTTTAGAATTTTTCGCCGTTGATGGTTTATGGCACTAGATTCCTAATAGACTACAAGCCATTGGAGAATGTAGATTGCTAAACTTAAGTGTACATACTCGTAAATAGAAAGTATGATTTTAAAATATTATTTACGTTTTTATGCGAAAATCCATCAAAACTACTTTTATTTTAGAAAGAGGGTAGTTTTGATAGAAATGTTACATCGAGTTTTTAAACTATTACCAACCTAACATTTGTACATCGACAAATATTGGCGCCAAATTTAAAATTATAAGAACATATTATGCTATAGACTATTTAGTTTTGTAAATTACACATACACACCACACACGCAAATGTTGCAAATGTTTTGTTGTAACCTACGCATTGAAAATAAAAGAATCATTAAATTATTAAGCAACATGCGCATAGTTAACACCTTTAAAAAGCAGCTAACGGTGGTTTTGTTGTGTTGTTATTAATAATATAATAACAAAAATGTGTGTTTAACGTTTAGGAATAGACACACATATACATATGCAAAAGTTATTAGATTTTATTGTTCAGGTGGCAAAAACTTAATTTTGTAATCAAACAATCACACCTACGGATTTTCAACAAAAACTGAATGAGAAATTAATTTAACTTTCATCAATGGGAAAGCTGTGTTTTACAAAAATCTAGCCAGCTGTGTCTAAAGTGCGGGTTTTTTATAAGGTTAAGTCGAATGCCCTCTTAAGTTTTATTGGAACAGGCGGAAATACTCTAAACTAGTTTCTATAGATTTTGTGATTTTTTTCCTAATAGTACATATTATCAGCTATGTAAAACTGTAATTTATTGAAAATTTTGGGGTTCCAGTGGCACGCTACGATTTTTCAAAAAGCCAAGTCGAAATTTTTTTAGACACTTTCGAGGTTTTGTTTGAAGCAGGCGGAAATACTTTAAACTAGTTTCTATAGATTTTGTGATTTTTTTCCTAATAGTACATATTATCAGCTATGTAAAACTGTAATTTATGAAAAAATTCGGGGTACCAGTGGCACGCTACGATTTTTCAAAGAGCCAAGTACCAAATTTTTTTTAGAAATTTTCGAGTTTACTTTCAGGCAGGCGGAAATACTCTAAACTAGTTTCCATAGTTTTTGTGATTTTTTTCCTAATAGTACAGATTATCAGCTTTGTAAAACTGTAATTTATGAAAAAATCCGGGGTACCGGTGGCACGCTACGATTTTTCAAAGAGCCAAGTACCGAAATTTTTTTAGAAACTTTTGAGTTTTCTTTCAGGCAGGCGGAAATACTCTAAACTAGTTTCCATAAATTTTGTGATTTTTTTACTAATAGTACATATTATCAGCTATGTAAAACTGTAATTTATGAAAAAATCCGGGGTACCAGTGGCACGCTACGATTTTTCAAAGAGCCAAGTACCAAATTTTTTTTAGAAATTTTCGAGTTTACTTTCAGGCAGGCGGAAATACTCTAAACTAGTTTCCATAGATTTTGTGATTTTTTTTCTAATAGTACAGATTATCAGCTTTGTAAAACTGTAATTTATGAAAAAATCCGGGGTACCGGTGGCACGCTACGATTTTTCAAAGAGCCAAGTACCGAAATTTTTTTTAGAAATTTTCGAGTTTACTTTCAGGCAGGCGGAAATACTCTAAACTAGTTTCCATAGTTTTTGTGATTTTTTTCCTAATAGTACAGATTATCAGCTTTGTAAAACTGTAATTTATGAAAAAATCCGGGGTACCGGTGGCACGCTACGATTTTTCAAAGAGCCAAGTACCAAATTTTTTTTAGAAATTTTCGAGTTTACTTTCAGGCAGGCGGAAATACTCTAAACTAGTTTCCATAGATTTTGTGATTTTTTTTCTAATAGTACATATTATCAGCTATGTAAAACTGTAATTTATGAAAAAATCTGGTGTACCAGTGGCACGCTATGATTTTTCAAAGAGCCAAGTCGAAATTTTGTTAGAAACTTTCGAGGTTTTGTTTCAGGCAGGCGGAAATACTCTAAACTAGTTTCCATAGATTTTGTGATTTTTTTTCCTAATAGTACATATTATCAGCTATGTAAAACTGTAATTTATGAAAAAATCCGGGGTACCAGTGGCACGCTACGATATTTCAAAGAGCCAAATACCAAAATTTTTTTAGAAATTTTCGAGTTTACTTTCAGGCAGACGGAAATACTCTAAACTAGTTTCCATAAATTTTGTGATTTTTTTACTAATAGTACATATTATCAGCTATGTAAAATTGTAATTTATGAAAAAATCCGGGGTACCAGTGGCACGCTACGATTTTTCAAAGAGCCAAGTCGAAAATGTCTTAGGAACTTTCAAATTTTTTTTCAGGAAAACTGTTCGATTAAACGGAAAAGCACAAGAGAGAAAAATAGTTCAAAATTAAATTACCTACTAAAATAACTCTTCTTCAGTGTAAATTTGGTAGCTTATTCGACTTTATACCGAAAATCTGTTTAAACTTTGTTTATTTATTGAGTTAAAGATAAGCTATTTTTGTAAATGAGATGATGTTTATATGAAAGGTGTTGTGTTGGGTGGAAGGCTGGAAGGTGGAAGTCTACAACATCAGGAAATAGCATTGAACACTCTCTGTCAATGCCACCACCATCACCATCGCCATCACCACCTCCAACATTCCAAGTAAAAAAAACCGAAATAAGTCGCGATTTTTACAGGAAAATCCGACCATGTCCATGTTCATGTCCATGCAAAACCAAAAATGGTATAATGCTGTCTCAAATCTCGTGTCCTTATGTAGTGTACCCGACCACGTCATGACATGACATGTAAGTGAGTTTTTATTACTGACAATAATTAATTATTTGGAATGGGAAAAAATTGTATGGAAAAAAATGCATTTCTTGGAGTTGTAACAAAAAATGCTGTCCAAGCAGCAAGCACCATCAGCAAGGTCTCTAGACCTTACCGGGTGTTTTGTTACCTTACACATTGATATTTTGTGGCGGTTTTCCAGTGAAAAAATCGCCCGATTCAGTTCACTGGAAAAAAAAATTGCTACAACATTCCACGGGCGAAAACAGAAAAAACTAACTTGCCGTCTATATTTAGACATCAGCTCATTCAATGCAAATCTATAATTGTTAAAATAAATAATATTATACAGGAATTAATTTTCGAAGCGTGCCCATTAAGTTTCAGTCGTATGCAAATGCGTCAAGGCCACGACTAAACACAACGACCTAGAGACATTTAATTTTCCGTTAAATTCAGTTTTATTATTTATAATAGAATATTATAGTAGGCGGGGGAGAAGTTTTCGCGCCAAAAAACAACAAAATGTTTGCTTTGTTTATCTTTATTATTAGTACAGTTTTAGATTTTCGTTTTTTACGTAAGAAGTGTTTGTGTGTACAGGACCTTGACCTAGAATAAGTTTAGATGGGAAACAATTATTATTTGATGAAATTTTGAAAATCGTCATAAAATATATTTTGGCATTGTAATTTGTAAAATGTTGTTTGTATGGAAAACATGTTTAAACGAAAGTTGTGGCTTATTTGATTCTCTACAACTTTGGTCCTATCTAATTTAGTTGTAAGATTGACGGGAAGCGAGATATTTTCAAAAAATATGACTAAATAAAATTTTCCGAAATTTTCTACCACTGTAACTCGCACACTATCAAACCTAGGAAATTTTTTTTAAACGAAATTTGTTGCTAATTTGATTCTCTACCAAATCGAATATATCGAATTTTACCGTAAAATTGGCGGGAAACGAGATATTTTCAAAAAATGTGACTAAACAAGATTTTTCTAAATTTGTGATGGCTGTAACTTGTAAACTGTCAACTATATAAAAATAATCCATTTACAAAAGTTGTAGATAATTTAGTTTTACACAATATTGATAATAACTACTTTTATCGTAGCAGCCACTGGAACGCAAATATTAACAAAAGAATGTCAAACATAAATTTTGACACTTTCAAGCGCTCTAACTCGTAAACTATCAAACCTACCAAAAAATTGTTTAAACAAAAGTTGTAGATAATTAAATTTTGCACAATTTTGATAATAACTATTTTTATCATAGAACCCACTGGAACTCAGATATTAACAAAAGAATGTCAAACACAAATTTTTACACTCTCAAGCGCTGTAACTCGTAAACTATCAAACCTACGAAAAATTTGTTTAAACAAAAGTTCTAAATAATTCAATTTTGCACAATATTGAAAATAACTATTTTTATCATAGAAGCCTCTGGAAGGCAGATATTAACAAAAGAATGTAAAACATAAATTTTGACACTTTCAAGCGCTGTAACTCGTAAAGTATCAAACCTACGAAAAAAATGTTTACATAAAAGCTGTAAATAATTCACTTTTACACAATATTGATAATAACTATTTTTATCATAGAAGCCACTGGAACTCAGATATTAACAAAAGAATGTCAAACACAAATTTTGACACTTTCAAGCGCTCTAACTCGTAAACTATCAAACCTACGAAAAATTTGTTTAAATAAAAGTTGTAAATAATTAAATTTTGCACAATATTGATAATAACTATTTTTATCATAGAACCCACTGGAACTCAGATATTAACAAAAGAATGTCAAACACAAATTTTGACACTTTCAAGCGCTGTAACTCGTAAAGTATCAAACCTACGAAAAATTTGTTTAAATAAAAGTTGTAAATAATTAAATTTTGCACAATATTGATAATAACTATTTTTATCATAGAAGCCACTGGAACGCAGATATTAACAAAAGAATGTCAAACACAAATTTTGACACTTTCAAGCGCTCTAACTCGTAAACTATCAAACCTACGAAAAATTTGTTTAAATAAAAGTTGTAAATAATTAAATTTTGCACAATATTTATAATAACTATTTTTATCATAGAAGCCACTGGAACGCAGATATTAACAAAAGAATGTCAAACACAAATTTTGACACTTTCAAGCGCTCTAACTCGTAAAGTATCAAACCTACGAAAAATTTGTTTAAATAAAAGTTGTAAATAATTAAATTTTGCACAATATTGATAATAACTATTTTTATCATAGAACCCACTGGAACTCAGATATTAACAAAAGAATGTCAAACACAAATTTTGACACTTTCAAGCGCTGTAACTCGTAAAGTATCAAACCTACGAAAAATTTGTTTAAATAAAAGTTGTAAATAATTAAATTTTGCACAATATTGATAATAACTATTTTTATCATAGAAGCCACTGGAACGCAGATATTAACAAAAGAATGTCAAACACAAATTTTGACACTTTCAAGCGCTCTAACTCGTAAAGTATCAAACCTACGAAAAATTTGTTTAAATAAAAGTTGTAAATAATTAAATTTTGCACAATATTGATAATAACTATTTTTATCATAGAACCCACTGGAACTCAGATATTAACAAAAGAATGTCAAACACAAATTTTGACATTTTCAAGCGCTCTAACTCGTAAAGTATCAAACCTACGAAAAATTTGTTTAAATAAAAGTTGTAAATAATTAAATTTTGCACAATATTGATAATAACTATTTTTATCATAGAAGCCACTGGAACGCAGATATTAACAAAAGAATGTCAAACACAAATTTTGACACTTTCAAGCGCTCTAACTCGTAAAATATCAAACCTACGAAGAAATTGTTTAAACAAAAGTTGTAGATAATTCTATTTTACACAATTTTGATAATAACTACTTTTATCATAGGAGCCACTGGAGCGGAGATAAGCGAAAAAACAGTTTTCCAACGCCGTTTTATCAAGCAGGCGGTTTTCATAGCCTCCTCGGATGGATAACTAAGGCAATTAACCGTTGTTTATTCAAACCGGATTTTAATTAAACTCAATTAACACCGTCCGAATCATAAATATAATCAATTATAATTAAACATAGGTATTTATTGAAATAAGACTAAAACTGTGTAATTATTATTGCTATTTTTAATTTCTTCTTGTTACGTAAACTATAACACACATGTTACAATAATTTTAAACACGTGTTAGTAAATTGGATTTTTTTTTTCAAGCTAATAGAAGTTCAATACCCGCCAAAAAAATTATTTATATGGGAGGCTGTGAGATTAATTTCGACTACTTGATTTATTGCCTTTAATACTAAAACGATTAATAACAATTTATTTCTGGGGGGGAGATGATTAGATGAAGGAAAAAATTACTTTGTGTAATTAAAAGAAAAAAGTGGCAATTTTTCTAACTCACTTTATTATTATTATTAATTAATGGAATTAATTATTGCTATTAAGCTCGCGCTCGCTAAATTAAGTAAACAGTTTTATGGTTTCAAGTTTGTATTGATTAACGCTAATTATTATTCTTGCCTCCTCCTGCTCCTCCTCGTCCGATGCTATACGAGTAAAGTAGTTGGTTATTTTTATTTTTATTTTATTTACTATTATGTGTAAAATATTAATAGTGAAATTGTAAATTATCAGCGAAGGTTGTTCGAACCACTAAAACTTTAATTGATGGAATTGTTAGTTAGTTAGTTAGTTAGTATTTCAGCTACTTAATCCTCTTTGTCCTTTTTTAAATCCTAACACAATACTCTTGTTAAGTCCGTCAAAACACTCAAACAGACCACCCCAAAAAGCTTTTAAGAGCTCTTCTCTGCTATCTAAATATCTGGCAGACAAAAGTTCATCTTAGTAGAGTTGAAATATTTTCAGTAGGTAGCTTGTCTTACTCGCTATCTCTCTCGCTCTCATGGGAGGCGAAGTAGAGATAAAGACAGAGATATGGTCTACTGAAAATAGCGGCGCTATACAAGCATTCTATTATATATTCCAGTATTTAATCAGACGCTTAAGAATAGAAAAAGGTACATTCACTTTACTAGCAAGGATGAGTTGATAACTGTGACAAACAGAAATAAATTGAGTGTTAATTTGAAGCCGTACAAGCGCTCGTTTATCTTCCAGATTTATTTCTATAGAAAAAAAATTGTTATATAGAAATGGAAATTATTGTGAAAGGTTGTCTTATTATAATATATTTCTTGAACTACCATGAAGTGTTTGAATTAAAAATACCGTCCCAGTCCCAGACTGTACCTAATATATAAAATATTTCGTTTTTAATAATCGGATAAACTCGCACGTATTTAATCGACACCAAACATTCCAAACACGTTTTTTTTTCTCGTCATCATCAGACTTCAAAACATTTTAACTACTTTGTGGTGTTGTTGAATTTGTGAGCACGACATGCTTTTGCTGCGGTTTATGTGCATATTATTTTCGGTATTTATGTACAGTCTGGGTGCTAAGCGAATTTATTTACGATTATGGAACGAGTGTGTGTTTTTAAATCTGTCAATTTTTCGAATTATAATTGGAAGTATGGTAAAAAGTCACTTTTGCGTCGCTGGTTAGTTTAGTTTCAGTCGCAAAGCAGTAGCTGAGGGTAAATGTTGGATTTCGAGGAAGTTTACTTTGGGAAATTGCAGTTTGTCACCGGAGTTCCGGATTTTTACTAGAAATACAGTTTTGCAAAGCTCAAAGCCGTCTTTATTTAGAAAAAAATCATGAAGTTCGTGGAAGTTAGTTTAGAATTTTTTTTTGGGTAGTTCAAAAACTAGTATATTTTCGAGATGGTTCCCTTTAAAAAATTGTAGTTTCTCACCGGAGCTCCGGATTTTTACTAGAAATACAGTTTTGCAAAGCTCAAAGCCTCCTTTATTTAGAAAAAAATCATGAAGTTCGTGGAAGCTAGTTTAGAATTTTTTTTTGGGTAGTTCAAAAACTAGTAGATTTTCGAGATGGTTCCCTTTAAAAAATTGTAGTTTCTCACCGGAGTACCGGATTTTTACTAGAAATACAGTTTTGCAAAGCTCAAAGCCGCCTTTATTTAGAAAAAAATCATGAAGTTCGTGGAAGTTAGTTTAGAATTTTTTTTTGGGTAGTTCAAAAACTAGTATATTTTCGAGATGGTTCCCTTTAAAAAATTGTAGTTTCTCACCGGAGCTCCGGATTTTTACTAGAAATACAGTTTTGCAAAGCTCAAAGCCTCCTTTATTTAGAAAAAAATCATGAAGTTCGTGGAAGCTAGTTTAGAATTTTTTTTTGGGTAGTTCAAAAACTAGTAGATTTTCGAGATGGTTCCCTTTAAAAAATTGTAGTTTCTCACCGGAGTACCGGATTTTTACTAGAAATACAGTTTTGCAAAGCTCAAAGCCGCCTTTATTTAGAAAAAAATCATGAAGTTCGTGGAAGTTAGTATAGAATTTTTTTTTGGGTAGTTCAAAAACTAGTAGATTTTCGAGATGGTTCCCTTTAAAAAATTGTAGTTTCTCACCGGAGTACCGGATTTTTACTAGAAATACAGTTTTGCAAAGCTCAAAGCCGCCTTTATTTAGGAAAAAATCATGAAGTTCGTGGAGGTTAGTTTAGAATTTTTTTTTGGGTAGTTCAAAAACTAGTATATTTTCGAGATGGTTCCCTTTAAAAAATTGTAGTTTCTCACCGGAGTTCCGGATTTTTACTAGAAATACAGTTTTGCAAAGCTCAAAGCCGCCTTTATTTAGGAAAAAATCATGAAGTTCGTGGAGGTTAGTTTAGAATTTTTTTTTGGGTAGTTCAAAAACTAGTATATTTTCGAGATGGATCCCTTTAAAAAATTGTAGTTTCTCACCGGAGCTCCGGATTTTTACTAGAAATACAGTTTTGCAAAGCTCAAAGCCTCCTTTATTTAGAAAAAAATCATGAAGTTCGTGGAAGCTAGTTTAGAATTTTTTTTTGGGTAGTTCAAAAACTAGTAGATTTTCGAGATGGTTCCCTTTAAAAAATTGTAGTTTCTCACCGGAGTTCCGGATTTTTACTAGAAATACAGTTTTGCAAAGCTCAAAGCCGCCTTTATTTAGGAAAAAATCATGAAGTTCGTGGAGGTTAGTTTAGAATTTTTTTTGGGTAGTTCAAAAACTAGTAGATTTTCGAGATGGTTCCCTTTAAAAAATTGTAGTTTCTCACCGGAGTACCGGATTTTTACTAGAAATACAGTTTTGCAAAGCTCAAAGCCGCCTTTATTTAGAAAAAAATCATGAAGTTCGTGGAAGTTAGTATAGAATTTTTTTTGGGTAGTTCAAAAACTAGTAGATTTTCGAGATGGTTCCCTTTAAAAAATTGTAGTTTCTCACCGGAGTTCCGGATTTTTACTAGAAATACAGTTTTGCAAAGCTCAAAGCCGCCTTTATTTAGGAAAAAATCATGAAGTTCGTGGAGGTTAGTTTAGAATTTTTTTTTGGGTAGTTCAAAAACTAGTAAATTTTCGAGATGGTTCCCTTTAAAAAATTGTAGTTTCTCACCGGAGTACCGGATTTTTACTAGAAATACAGTTTTGCAAAGCTCAAAGCCGCCTTTATTTAGAAAAAAATCATGAAGTTCGTGGAAGTTAGTATAGAATTTTTTTTTGGGTAGTTCAAAAACTGGTAGATTTTCGAGATGGTTCCCTTTAAAAAATTGTAGTTTCTCACCGGAGTTCCGGATTTTTACTAGAAATACAGTTTTGCAAAGCTCAAAGCCGCCTTTATTTAGAAAAAAATCATGAAGTTCGTGGAGGTTAGTTTAGAATTTTTTTTGGGTAGTTCAAAAACTAGTATATTTTCGAGATGGTTCCCTTTAAAAAATTGTAGTTTCTCACCGGAGCTCCGGATTTTTACTAGAAATACAGTTTTGCAAAGCTCAAAGCCTCCTTTATTTAGAAAAAAATCATGAAGTTCGTGGAAGCTAGTTTAGAATTTTTTTTTGGGTAGTTCAAAAACTAGTAGATTTTCGAGATGGTTCCCTTTAAAAAATTGTAGTTTCTCACCGGAGTACCGGATTTTTACTAGAAATACAGTTTTGCAAAGCTCAAAGCCTCCTTTATTTAGAAAAAAATCATGAAGTTCGTGGAAGCTAGTTTAGAATTTTTTTTTGGGTAGTTCAAAAACTAGTAGATTTTCGAGATGGTTCCCTTTATAAAATTGTAGTTTCTCACCGGAGTACCGGATTTTTACTAGAAATACAGTTTTGCAAAGCTCAAAGCCTCCTTTATTTAGAAAAAAATCATGAAGTTCGTGGAAGCTAGTTTAGAATTTTTTTTTTGGGTAGTTCAAAAACTAGTAGATTTTCGAGATGGTTCCCTTTAAAAAATTGTAGTTTCTCACCGGAGTACCGGATTTTTACTAGAAATACAGTTTTGCAAAGCTCAAAGCCTCCTTTATTTAGAAAAAAATCATGAAGTTCGTGGAAGCTAGTTTAGAATTTTTTTTTGGGTAGTTCAAAAACTAGTAGATTTTCGAGATGGTTCCCTTTAAAAAATTGTAGTTTCTCACCGGAGTACCGGATTTTTACTAGAAATACAGTTCTGCAAAGCTCAAAGCCGCCTTTATTTAGAAAAAAATCATGAAGTTCGTGGAAGTTAGTATAGAATTTTTTTTTAGGTAGTTCAAAAACTAGTAGATTTTCGAGATGGTTCCCTTTAAAAAATTGTAGTTTCTCACCGGAGTTCCGGATTTTTACTAGAAATACAGTTTTGCAAAGCTCAAAGCCGCCTTTATTTAGGAAAAAATCATGAAGTTCGTGGAAGTTAGTATAGAATTTTTTTTTGGGTAGTTCAAAAACTAGTAGATTTTCGAGATGGTTCCCTTTAAAAAATTGTAGTTTCTCACCGGAGTACCGGATTTTTACTAGAAATACAGTTTTGCAAAGCTCAAAGCCGCCTTTATTTAGAAAAAAATCATGAAGTTCGTGGAAGTTAGTATAGAATTTTTTTTTGGGTAGTTCAAAAACTGGTAGATTTTCGAGATGGTTCCCTTTAAAAAATTGTAGTTTCTCACCGGAGTTCCGGATTTTTACTAGAAATACAGTTTTGCAAAGCTCAAAGCCGCCTTTATTTAGAAAAAAATCATGAAGTTCGTGGAGGTTAGTTTAGAATTTTTTTTGGGTAGTTCAAAAACTAGTATATTTTCGAGATGGTTCCCTTTAAAAAATTGTAGTTTCTCACCGGAGCTCCGGATTTTTACTAGAAATACAGTTTTGCAAAGCTCAAAGCCTCCTTTATTTAGAAAAAAATCATGAAGTTCGTGGAAGCTAGTTTAGAATTTTTTTTTGGGTAGTTCAAAAACTAGTAGATTTTCGAGATGGTTCCCTTTAAAAAATTGTAGTTTCTCACCGGAGTACCGGATTTTTACTAGAAATACAGTTTTGCAAAGCTCAAAGCCTCCTTTATTTAGAAAAAAATCATGAAGTTCGTGGAAGCTAGTTTAGAATTTTTTTTTGGGTAGTTCAAAAACTAGTAGATTTTCGAGATGGTTCCCTTTATAAAATTGTAGTTTCTCACCGGAGTACCGGATTTTTACTAGAAATACAGTTTTGCAAAGCTCAAAGCCTCCTTTATTTAGAAAAAAATCATGAAGTTCGTGGAAGCTAGTTTAGAATTTTTTTTTTGGGTAGTTCAAAAACTAGTAGATTTTCGAGATGGTTCCCTTTAAAAAATTGTAGTTTCTCACCGGAGTACCGGATTTTTACTAGAAATACAGTTTTGCAAAGCTCAAAGCCTCCTTTATTTAGAAAAAAATCATGAAGTTCGTGGAAGCTAGTTTAGAATTTTTTTTTGGGTAGTTCAAAAACTAGTAGATTTTCGAGATGGTTCCCTTTATAAAATTGTAGTTTCTCACCGGAGTACCGGATTTTTACTAGAAATACAGTTTTGCAAAGCTCAAAGCCTCCTTTATTTAGAAAAAAATCATGAAGTTCGTGGAAGCTAGTTTAGAATTTTTTTTTTGGGTAGTTCAAAAACTAGTAGATTTTCGAGATGGTTCCCTTTAAAAAATTGTAGTTTCTCACCGGAGTACCGGATTTTTACTAGAAATACAGTTTTGCAAAGCTCAAAGCCTCCTTTATTTAGAAAAAAATCATGAAGTTCGTGGAAGCTAGTTTAGAATTTTTTTTTGGGTAGTTCAAAAACTAGTAGATTTTCGAGATGGTTCCCTTTAAAAAATTGTAGTTTCTCACCGGAGTACCGGATTTTTACTAGAAATACAGTTCTGCAAAGCTCAAAGCCGCCTTTATTTAGAAAAAAATCATGAAGTTCGTGGAAGTTAGTATAGAATTTTTTTTTAGGTAGTTCAAAAACTAGTAGATTTTCGAGATGGTTCCCTTTAAAAAATTGTAGTTTCTCACCGGAGTTCCGGATTTTTACTAGAAATACAGTTTTGCAAAGCTCAAAGCCGCCTTTATTTAGGAAAAAATCATGAAGTTCGTGGAAGTTAGTATAGAATTTTTTTTTGGGTAGTTCAAAAACTAGTAGATTTTCGAGATGGTTCCCTTTAAAAAATTGTAGTTTCTCACCGGAGTACCGGATTTTTACTAGAAATACAGTTTTGCAAAGCTCAAAGCCGCCTTTATTTAGAAAAAAATCATGAAGTTCGTGGAAGTTAGTATAGAATTTTTTTTTGGGTAGTTCAAAAACTGGTAGATTTTCGAGATGGTTCCCTTTAAAAAATTGTAGTTTCTCACCGGAGTTCCGGATTTTTACTAGAAATACAGTTTTGCAAAGCTCAAAGCCGCCTTTATTTAGAAAAAAATCATGAAGTTCGTGGAGGTTAGTTTAGAATTTTTTTTGGGTAGTTCAAAAACTAGTATATTTTCGAGATGGTTCCCTTTAAAAAATTGTAGTTTCTCACCGGAGCTCCGGATTTTTACTAGAAATACAGTTTTGCAAAGCTCAAAGCCTCCTTTATTTAGAAAAAAATCATGAAGTTCGTGGAAGCTAGTTTAGAATTTTTTTTTGGGTAGTTCAAAAACTAGTAGATTTTCGAGATGGTTCCCTTTAAAAAATTGTAGTTTCTCACCGGAGTACCGGATTTTTACTAGAAATACAGTTTTGCAAAGCTCAAAGCCTCCTTTATTTAGAAAAAAATCATGAAGTTCGTGGAAGCTAGTTTAGAATTTTTTTTTGGGTAGTTCAAAAACTAGTAGATTTTCGAGATGGTTCCCTTTATAAAATTGTAGTTTCTCACCGGAGTACCGGATTTTTACTAGAAATACAGTTTTGCAAAGCTCAAAGCCTCCTTTATTTAGAAAAAAATCATGAAGTTCGTGGAAGCTAGTTTAGAATTTTTTTTTTGGGTAGTTCAAAAACTAGTAGATTTTCGAGATGGTTCCCTTTAAAAAATTGTAGTTTCTCACCGGAGTACCGGATTTTTACTAGAAATACAGTTTTGCAAAGCTCAAAGCCTCCTTTATTTAGAAAAAAATCATGAAGTTCGTGGAAGCTAGTTTAGAATTTTTTTTTGGGTAGTTCAAAAACTAGTAGATTTTCGAGATGGTTCCCTTTAAAAAATTGTAGTTTCTCACCGGAGTACCGGATTTTTACTAGAAATACAGTTCTGCAAAGCTCAAAGCCGCCTTTATTTAGAAAAAAATCATGAAGTTCGTGGAAGTTAGTATAGAATTTTTTTTTAGGTAGTTCAAAAACTAGTAGATTTTCGAGATGGTTCCCTTTAAAAAATTGTAGTTTCTCACCGGAGTTCCGGATTTTTACTAGAAATACAGTTTTGCAAAGCTCAAAGCCGCCTTTATTTAGGAAAAAATCATGAAGTTCGTGGAAGTTAGTATAGAATTTTTTTTTGGGTAGTTCAAAAACTAGTAGATTTTCGAGATGGTTCCCTTTAAAAAATTGTAGTTTCTCACCGGAGTACCGGATTTTTACTAGAAATACAGTTTTGCAAAGCTCAAAGCCGCCTTTATTTAGAAAAAAATCATGAAGTTCGTGGAAGTTAGTATAGAATTTTTTTTTGGGTAGTTCAAAAACTAGTAGATTTTCGAGATGGTTCCCTTTAAAAAATTGTAGTTTCTCACCGGAGTTCCGGATTTTTACTAGAAATACAGTTTTGCAAAGCTCAAAGCCGCCTTTATTTAGAAAAAAATCATGAAGTTCGTGGAGGTTAGTTTAGAATTTTTTTTGGGTAGTTCAAAAACTAGTATATTTTCGAGATGGTTCCCTTTATAAAATTGTAGTTTCTCACCGGAGTACCGGATTTTTACTAGAAATACAGTTTTGCAAAGCTCAAAGCCTCCTTTATTTAGAAAAAAATCATGAAGTTCGTGGAAGCTAGTTTAGAATTTTTTTTTGGGTAGTTCAAAAACTAGTAGATTTTCGAGATGGTTCCCTTTATAAAATTGTAGTTTCTCACCGGAGTACCGGATTTTTACTAGAAATACAGTTTTGCAAAGCTCAAAGCCTCCTTTATTTAGAAAAAAATCATGAAGTTCGTGGAAGCTAGTTTAGAATTTTTTTTTGGGTAGTTCAAAAACTAGTAGATTTTCGAGATGGTTCCCTTTAAAAAATTGTAGTTTCTCACCGGAGTACCGGATTTTTACTAGAAATACAGTTTTGCAAAGCTCAAAGCCTCCTTTATTTAGAAAAAAATCATGAAGTTCGTGGAAGCTAGTTTAGAATTTTTTTTTGGGTAGTTCAAAAACTAGTAGATTTTCGAGATGGTTCCCTTTAAAAAATTGTAGTTTCTCACCGGAGTACCGGATTTTTACTAGAAATACAGTTCTGCAAAGCTCAAAGCCGCCTTTATTTAGAAAAAAATCATGAAGTTCGTGGAAGTTAGTATAGAATTTTTTTTTAGGTAGTTCAAAAACTAGTAGATTTTCGAGATGGTTCCCTTTAAAAAATTGTAGTTTCTCACCGGAGTTCCGGATTTTTACTAGAAATACAGTTTTGCAAAGCTCAAAGCCGCCTTTATTTAGGAAAAAATCATGAAGTTCGTGGAAGTTAGTATAGAATTTTTTTTTGGGTAGTTCAAAAACTAGTAGATTTTCGAGATGGTTCCCTTTAAAAAATTGTAGTTTCTCACCGGAGTTCCGGATTTTTACTAGAAATACAGTTTTGCAAAGCTCAAAGCCGCCTTTATTTAGAAAAAAATCATGAAGTTCGTGGAAGTTAGTATAGAATTTTTTTTTGGGTAGTTCAAAAACTAGTAGATTTTCGAGATGGTTCCCTTTAAAAAATTGTAGTTTCTCACCGGAGTTCCGGATTTTTACTAGAAATACAGTTTTGCAAAGCTCAAAGCCGCCTTTATTTAGAAAAAAATCATGAAGTTCGTGGAGGTTAGTTTAGAATTTTTTTTGGGTAGTTCAAAAACTAGTATATTTTCGAGATGGTTCCCTTTAAAAAATTGTAGTTTCTCACCGGAGCTCCGGATTTTTACTAGAAATACAGTTTTGCAAAGCTCAAAGCCTCCTTTATTTAGAAAAAAATCATGAAGTTCGTGGAAGCTAGTTTAGAATTTTTTTTTGGGTAGTTCAAAAACTAGTAGATTTTCGAGATGGTTCCCTTTAAAAAATTGTAGTTTCTCACCGGAGTACCGGATTTTTACTAGAAATACAGTTTTGCAAAGCTCAAAGCCGCCTTTATTTAGGAAAAAATCATGAAGTTCGTGGAAGTTAGTATAGAATTTTTTTTTGGGTAGTTCAAAAACTAGTAGATTTTCGAGATGGTTCCCTTTAAAAAATTGTAGTTTCTCACCGGAGTACCGGATTTTTACTAGAAATACAGTTTTGCAAAGCTCAAAGCCGCCTTTATTTAGAAAAAAATCATGAAGTTCGTGGAAGTTAGTATAGAATTTTTTTTTGGGTAGTTCAAAAACTAGTAGATTTTCGAGATGGTTCCCTTTAAAAAATTGTAGTTTCTCACCGGAGTACCGGATTTTTACTAGAAATACAGTTTTGCAAAGCTCAAAGCCGCCTTTATTTAGGAAAAAATCATGAAGTTCGTGGAAGTTAGTATAGAATTTTTTTTTGGGTAGTTCAAAAACTAGTAGATTTTCGAGATGGTTCCCTTTAAAAAATTGTAGTTTCTCACCGGAGCTCCGGATTTTTACTAGAAATACAGTTTTGCAAAGCTCAAAGCCTCCTTTATTTAGAAAAAAATCATGAAGTTCGTGGAAGCTAGTTTAGAATTTTTTTTTGGGTAGTTCAAAAACTAGTAGATTTTCGAGATGGTTCCCTTTAAAAAATTGTAGTTTCTCACCGGAGTACCGGATTTTTACTAGAAATACAGTTTTGCAAAGCTCAAAGCCGCCTTTATTTAGAAAAAAATCATGAAGTTCGTGGAAGTTAGTATAGAATTTTTTTTTGGGTAGTTCAAAAACTAGTAGATTTTCGAGATGGTTCCCTTTAAAAAATTGTAGTTTCTCACCGGAGTACCGGATTTTTACTAGAAATACAGTTTTGCAAAGCTCAAAGCCGCCTTTATTTAGGAAAAAATCATGAAGTTCGTGGAGGTTAGTTTAGAATTTTTTTTTGGGTAGTTCAAAAACTAGTATATTTTCGAGATGGTTCCCTTTAAAAAATTGTAGTTTCTCACCGGAGTTCCGGATTTTTACTAGAAATACAGTTTTGCAAAGCTCAAAGCCGCCTTTATTTAGGAAAAAATCATGAAGTTCGTGGAGGTTAGTTTAGAATTTTTTTTTGGGTAGTTCAAAAACTAGTATATTTTCGAGATGGATCCCTTTAAAAAATTGTAGTTTCTCACCGGAGCTCCGGATTTTTACTAGAAATACAGTTTTGCAAAGCTCAAAGCCTCCTTTATTTAGAAAAAAATCTTGAAGTTCGTGGAAGCTAGTTTAGAATTTTTTTTTGGGTAGTTCAAAAACTAGTAGATTTTCGAGATGGTTCCCTTTAAAAAATTGTAGTTTCTCACCGGAGTTCCGGATTTTTACTAGAAATACAGTTTTGCAAAGCTCAAAGCCGCCTTTATTTAGGAAAAAATCATGAAGTTCGTGGAGGTTAGTTTAGAATTTTTTTTGGGTAGTTCAAAAACTAGTAGATTTTCGAGATGGTTCCCTTTAAAAAATTGTAGTTTCTCACCGGAGTACCGGATTTTTACTAGAAATACAGTTTTGCAAAGCTCAAAGCCGCCTTTATTTAGAAAAAAATCATGAAGTTCGTGGAAGTTAGTATAGAATTTTTTTTGGGTAGTTCAAAAACTAGTAGATTTTCGAGATGGTTCCCTTTAAAAAATTGTAGTTTCTCACCGGAGTTCCGGATTTTTACTAGAAATACAGTTTTGCAAAGCTCAAAGCCGCCTTTATTTAGGAAAAAATCATGAAGTTCGTGGAGGTTAGTTTAGAATTTTTTTTTGGGTAGTTCAAAAACTAGTAAATTTTCGAGATGGTTCCCTTTAAAAAATTGTAGTTTCTCACCGGAGTACCGGATTTTTACTAGAAATACAGTTTTGCAAAGCTCAAAGCCGCCTTTATTTAGAAAAAAATCATGAAGTTCGTGGAAGTTAGTATAGAATTTTTTTTTGGGTAGTTCAAAAACTGGTAGATTTTCGAGATGGTTCCCTTTAAAAAATTGTAGTTTCTCACCGGAGTTCCGGATTTTTACTAGAAATACAGTTTTGCAAAGCTCAAAGCCGCCTTTATTTAGAAAAAAATCATGAAGTTCGTGGAGGTTAGTTTAGAATTTTTTTTGGGTAGTTCAAAAACTAGTATATTTTCGAGATGGTTCCCTTTAAAAAATTGTAGTTTCTCACCGGAGCTCCGGATTTTTACTAGAAATACAGTTTTGCAAAGCTCAAAGCCTCCTTTATTTAGAAAAAAATCATGAAGTTCGTGGAAGCTAGTTTAGAATTTTTTTTTGGGTAGTTCAAAAACTAGTAGATTTTCGAGATGGTTCCCTTTAAAAAATTGTAGTTTCTCACCGGAGTACCGGATTTTTACTAGAAATACAGTTTTGCAAAGCTCAAAGCCTCCTTTATTTAGAAAAAAATCATGAAGTTCGTGGAAGCTAGTTTAGAATTTTTTTTTGGGTAGTTCAAAAACTAGTAGATTTTCGAGATGGTTCCCTTTATAAAATTGTAGTTTCTCACCGGAGTACCGGATTTTTACTAGAAATACAGTTTTGCAAAGCTCAAAGCCTCCTTTATTTAGAAAAAAATCATGAAGTTCGTGGAAGCTAGTTTAGAATTTTTTTTTTGGGTAGTTCAAAAACTAGTAGATTTTCGAGATGGTTCCCTTTAAAAAATTGTAGTTTCTCACCGGAGTACCGGATTTTTACTAGAAATACAGTTTTGCAAAGCTCAAAGCCTCCTTTATTTAGAAAAAAATCATGAAGTTCGTGGAAGCTAGTTTAGAATTTTTTTTTGGGTAGTTCAAAAACTAGTAGATTTTCGAGATGGTTCCCTTTAAAAAATTGTAGTTTCTCACCGGAGTACCGGATTTTTACTAGAAATACAGTTCTGCAAAGCTCAAAGCCGCCTTTATTTAGAAAAAAATCATGAAGTTCGTGGAAGTTAGTATAGAATTTTTTTTTAGGTAGTTCAAAAACTAGTAGATTTTCGAGATGGTTCCCTTTAAAAAATTGTAGTTTCTCACCGGAGTTCCGGATTTTTACTAGAAATACAGTTTTGCAAAGCTCAAAGCCGCCTTTATTTAGGAAAAAATCATGAAGTTCGTGGAAGTTAGTATAGAATTTTTTTTTGGGTAGTTCAAAAACTAGTAGATTTTCGAGATGGTTCCCTTTAAAAAATTGTAGTTTCTCACCGGAGTACCGGATTTTTACTAGAAATACAGTTTTGCAAAGCTCAAAGCCGCCTTTATTTAGAAAAAAATCATGAAGTTCGTGGAAGTTAGTATAGAATTTTTTTTTGGGTAGTTCAAAAACTGGTAGATTTTCGAGATGGTTCCCTTTAAAAAATTGTAGTTTCTCACCGGAGTTCCGGATTTTTACTAGAAATACAGTTTTGCAAAGCTCAAAGCCGCCTTTATTTAGAAAAAAATCATGAAGTTCGTGGAGGTTAGTTTAGAATTTTTTTTGGGTAGTTCAAAAACTAGTATATTTTCGAGATGGTTCCCTTTAAAAAATTGTAGTTTCTCACCGGAGCTCCGGATTTTTACTAGAAATACAGTTTTGCAAAGCTCAAAGCCTCCTTTATTTAGAAAAAAATCATGAAGTTCGTGGAAGCTAGTTTAGAATTTTTTTTTGGGTAGTTCAAAAACTAGTAGATTTTCGAGATGGTTCCCTTTAAAAAATTGTAGTTTCTCACCGGAGTACCGGATTTTTACTAGAAATACAGTTTTGCAAAGCTCAAAGCCTCCTTTATTTAGAAAAAAATCATGAAGTTCGTGGAAGCTAGTTTAGAATTTTTTTTTGGGTAGTTCAAAAACTAGTAGATTTTCGAGATGGTTCCCTTTATAAAATTGTAGTTTCTCACCGGAGTACCGGATTTTTACTAGAAATACAGTTTTGCAAAGCTCAAAGCCTCCTTTATTTAGAAAAAAATCATGAAGTTCGTGGAAGCTAGTTTAGAATTTTTTTTTTGGGTAGTTCAAAAACTAGTAGATTTTCGAGATGGTTCCCTTTAAAAAATTGTAGTTTCTCACCGGAGTACCGGATTTTTACTAGAAATACAGTTTTGCAAAGCTCAAAGCCTCCTTTATTTAGAAAAAAATCATGAAGTTCGTGGAAGCTAGTTTAGAATTTTTTTTTGGGTAGTTCAAAAACTAGTAGATTTTCGAGATGGTTCCCTTTAAAAAATTGTAGTTTCTCACCGGAGTACCGGATTTTTACTAGAAATACAGTTCTGCAAAGCTCAAAGCCGCCTTTATTTAGAAAAAAATCATGAAGTTCGTGGAAGTTAGTATAGAATTTTTTTTTAGGTAGTTCAAAAACTAGTAGATTTTCGAGATGGTTCCCTTTAAAAAATTGTAGTTTCTCACCGGAGTTCCGGATTTTTACTAGAAATACAGTTTTGCAAAGCTCAAAGCCGCCTTTATTTAGGAAAAAATCATGAAGTTCGTGGAAGTTAGTATAGAATTTTTTTTTGGGTAGTTCAAAAACTAGTAGATTTTCGAGATGGTTCCCTTTAAAAAATTGTAGTTTCTCACCGGAGTACCGGATTTTTACTAGAAATACAGTTTTGCAAAGCTCAAAGCCGCCTTTATTTAGAAAAAAATCATGAAGTTCGTGGAAGTTAGTATAGAATTTTTTTTTGGGTAGTTCAAAAACTAGTAGATTTTCGAGATGGTTCCCTTTAAAAAATTGTAGTTTCTCACCGGAGTTCCGGATTTTTACTAGAAATACAGTTTTGCAAAGCTCAAAGCCGCCTTTATTTAGAAAAAAATCATGAAGTTCGTGGAGGTTAGTTTAGAATTTTTTTTGGGTAGTTCAAAAACTAGTATATTTTCGAGATGGTTCCCTTTATAAAATTGTAGTTTCTCACCGGAGTACCGGATTTTTACTAGAAATACAGTTTTGCAAAGCTCAAAGCCTCCTTTATTTAGAAAAAAATCATGAAGTTCGTGGAAGCTAGTTTAGAATTTTTTTTTGGGTAGTTCAAAAACTAGTAGATTTTCGAGATGGTTCCCTTTATAAAATTGTAGTTTCTCACCGGAGTACCGGATTTTTACTAGAAATACAGTTTTGCAAAGCTCAAAGCCTCCTTTATTTAGAAAAAAATCATGAAGTTCGTGGAAGCTAGTTTAGAATTTTTTTTTGGGTAGTTCAAAAACTAGTAGATTTTCGAGATGGTTCCCTTTAAAAAATTGTAGTTTCTCACCGGAGTACCGGATTTTTACTAGAAATACAGTTTTGCAAAGCTCAAAGCCTCCTTTATTTAGAAAAAAATCATGAAGTTCGTGGAAGCTAGTTTAGAATTTTTTTTTGGGTAGTTCAAAAACTAGTAGATTTTCGAGATGGTTCCCTTTAAAAAATTGTAGTTTCTCACCGGAGTACCGGATTTTTACTAGAAATACAGTTCTGCAAAGCTCAAAGCCGCCTTTATTTAGAAAAAAATCATGAAGTTCGTGGAAGTTAGTATAGAATTTTTTTTTAGGTAGTTCAAAAACTAGTAGATTTTCGAGATGGTTCCCTTTAAAAAATTGTAGTTTCTCACCGGAGTTCCGGATTTTTACTAGAAATACAGTTTTGCAAAGCTCAAAGCCGCCTTTATTTAGGAAAAAATCATGAAGTTCGTGGAAGTTAGTATAGAATTTTTTTTTGGGTAGTTCAAAAACTAGTAGATTTTCGAGATGGTTCCCTTTAAAAAATTGTAGTTTCTCACCGGAGTTCCGGATTTTTACTAGAAATACAGTTTTGCAAAGCTCAAAGCCGCCTTTATTTAGAAAAAAATCATGAAGTTCGTGGAAGTTAGTATAGAATTTTTTTTTGGGTAGTTCAAAAACTAGTAGATTTTCGAGATGGTTCCCTTTAAAAAATTGTAGTTTCTCACCGGAGTTCCGGATTTTTACTAGAAATACAGTTTTGCAAAGCTCAAAGCCGCCTTTATTTAGAAAAAAATCATGAAGTTCGTGGAGGTTAGTTTAGAATTTTTTTTGGGTAGTTCAAAAACTAGTATATTTTCGAGATGGTTCCCTTTAAAAAATTGTAGTTTCTCACCGGAGCTCCGGATTTTTACTAGAAATACAGTTTTGCAAAGCTCAAAGCCTCCTTTATTTAGAAAAAAATCATGAAGTTCGTGGAAGCTAGTTTAGAATTTTTTTTTGGGTAGTTCAAAAACTAGTAGATTTTCGAGATGGTTCCCTTTAAAAAATTGTAGTTTCTCACCGGAGTACCGGATTTTTACTAGAAATACAGTTTTGCAAAGCTCAAAGCCGCCTTTATTTAGGAAAAAATCATGAAGTTCGTGGAAGTTAGTATAGAATTTTTTTTTGGGTAGTTCAAAAACTAGTAGATTTTCGAGATGGTTCCCTTTAAAAAATTGTAGTTTCTCACCGGAGTACCGGATTTTTACTAGAAATACAGTTTTGCAAAGCTCAAAGCCGCCTTTATTTAGAAAAAAATCATGAAGTTCGTGGAAGTTAGTATAGAATTTTTTTTTGGGTAGTTCAAAAACTAGTAGATTTTCGAGATGGTTCCCTTTAAAAAATTGTAGTTTCTCACCGGAGTACCGGATTTTTACTAGAAATACAGTTTTGCAAAGCTCAAAGCCGCCTTTATTTAGGAAAAAATCATGAAGTTCGTGGAAGTTAGTATAGAATTTTTTTTTGGGTAGTTCAAAAACTAGTAGATTTTCGAGATGGTTCCCTTTAAAAAATTGTAGTTTCTCACCGGAGCTCCGGATTTTTACTAGAAATACAGTTTTGCAAAGCTCAAAGCCTCCTTTATTTAGAAAAAAATCATGAAGTTCGTGGAAGCTAGTTTAGAATTTTTTTTTGGGTAGTTCAAAAACTAGTAGATTTTCGAGATGGTTCCCTTTAAAAAATTGTAGTTTCTCACCGGAGCTCCGGATTTTTACTAGAAATACAGTTTTGCAAAGCTCAAAGCCGCCTTTATTTAGAAAAAAATCATGAAGTTCGTGGAAGTTAGTATAGAATTTTTTTTTGGGTAGTTCAAAAACTAGTAGATTTTCGAGATGGTTCCCTTTAAAAAATTGTAGTTTCTCACCGGAGCTCCGGATTTTTACTAGAAATACAGTTTTGCAAAGCTCAAAGCCTCCTTTATTTAGAAAAAAATCATGAAGTTCGTGGAAGCTAGTTTAGAATTTTTTTTTGGGTAGTTCAAAAACTAGTAGATTTTCGAGATGGTTCCCTTTAAAAAATTGTAGTTTCTCACCGGAGTACCGGATTTTTACTAGAAATACAGTTTTGCAAAGCTCAAAGCCGCCTTTATTTAGGAAAAAATCATGAAGTTCGTGGAGGTTAGTTTAGAATTTTTTTTTGGGTAGTTCAAAAACTAGTAAATTTTCGAGATGGTTCCCTTTAAAAAATTGTAGTTTCCCACCGGAGCTCCGGATTTTCACTCGGATTTCAGTATTACAAAGCCGAATGTTAGGTTTATATAGAAAAAAATCCTGGAAGTTAGTTTCGAGTTTTTAGAAACCATCATGGGTGTCTAGGTCTAAATGATGAACTATTAAGTGACTAACTTTGACCCACCTAATTTCCCAAGAGTCTGGCTTGCCCCCCCCCCCAAAAAAAAAACCCAGTTCAATACACTTTGCAAAAACCGTTTCCGCGTACAAATCAAAGAGCGCCAGGCGGCAGCGTCAAGGTCACACACAGCCGCCTGCTTTAAATCCATCCAACTTAGCAACCCGTATACGAGAAAACCTAAAAATAAAAAGCTGTAATAATCCGCGGTCTGTCTGGTCTGATCTGGCCAACATGTGGTTTTCATGAGGAGGAAAAAAAAACCGTTTACGTCGGGATTTAACCTTGATGGGAGGAGGGAAGTGAGGAAGGACTGTCAAATTGGAACTGTGGAGGTCAGCAAAGTTGGGTCTAAAGACCTGCGTTCTACAAATTGATATTTGATCTAGTTGGCGGCGGGTAATGGCCTTGCATGGATGCTGCGATTATTGTAGGGGTTTTGGTGGGACACCCTGTAATAATATGCAGTCTAATGACTCAAAAAACCTTCGTTTTATTTTCGCATGTTTTCCCAGGCATCCAACGTCCAGGCGGCATTTCCGTTTGGATTCTTTTACAAAATTCTTGTCCCATTTAATAAGCAAGTAAACAAATTTATTAACAGCAAATAATAGAATTCTTATCGTGCTGTTATTATTTTATTACAATATTGACAATGTACTTGAATTAAACGGGAAGACAAATTGATTGGCCTGTATTTTATGAGGATTATTAATAATGTGATGTCTGCGACAAACAAAACAACAAGCTGGCTGTAGACGACACAATAGATGAATAAGAATTGTCCTCTTCTTCGCCTCTCCCCCTCCCCTCCATATACGATCGAAAGATGAATCATTTTGATTAACACATTAATAAAATCGGGAATGGAGGCGTCTGGATATAATTGGAACAATTGAAGGCTGTGTCATAATATTTGAATAGGTTATGAAGTTTGGGGAATGGGGAATTTTTTAAGTGTGTCTATGGTAGGCTATAATATCCGTAAATTTCGAGCGTTTTTGATTCTGTTTGATTTTCGTAGTAAAACTAACTTGTCTCTTTGTAACAAAGCAAACCGCAAGAATATCAGTCAATTTTTTAGAGTTTTATGACAGTTCTAACGTCATAAAGTCGAAAATTGGACAATTTTTTAAGTGCGTCTATGGTAGGCTATAAAAACTGCAATTTTCGACCGATTTTCATTCTGTTTGATTTTCCTGGTAAAACTAACTTGTCTCTTTGTAACAAAGCAAACTGCAAGAAAATCTGTAAATTTTTTGGGGTTTTATGACAGTTCTAAAGTCATAAAGTCAAAAATTGGACAATTTTTTCAAGTGAGTGTATGGTAGGCTATAAAATCCGTAAATTTCGAGCGATTTTCATTCTGTTTGATTTTTCTAGTAAAACTAACTTGTCTCTTTGTAACAAAGCAAACCGCAAGAAAATATGTCAATTTTTTCGAGTTTTATGACAGTTCTAAGGTCATAAAGTCGAAAATTGGACATATTTTTTAAGTGAGTCTATGGTAAGCTATAAAATCCGTAGCACTCTGTACATGAAATTTGCTTGATTTATTTCAGGTTCCTTTCCACAAAAATTCGTAATAAATTAACTTTTATTTACCGAGTGATACGCTTAAATTTTGTTGTTTGTTCAAACACAAATTAATTCCTACTTTTTATACATTTAATAAATATATAATTTTCTTGCTTATCACTTTATCAATGTGTATTATACGAGGCTATTTAATTATATCCTAATTAGCACTCGCTCGCGTATACTTGCAACATTTATGAATGATTCCAGTTCATTCATTTTAATATCATAATTTTCAGGCATAATAATTTTCTTATTTTATCATTAATTATTGTAAAACTAAATAACATAACATACAGCAGGTCAATGATTGTTTTTTTATATATTTATAAGCTAGTTAATTATTTATTGCTTTGGTTAGCTATAATAACCAATAACACATGTATGCTATTAAATTTTGTGTCCTTAATAAATTATTATTAATAAAATCGTTTTTTATTATTTTACTTTACGTCGATATTTAATTACAATTTAATTATATTTTGTGGTAATTACGTCACAGAGTGAAGTATTAGCGATAAATTCCCACAGTTTACTGTTGTAAAAATTTTGTTATAAATTAAATTAATTACATTTATTTCTCTTTAACCTTGAACTTTTTCGGACGAATTTTTTTTATGTGAGTATGGCAGGCTATAAAATGCGTAATTTTCGGCCGATTTTCATTCTGTTTGATTTTTTTAGTAAAACTAACTTGTCTCTTTGTAACAAAGCAAACCGCAAGAAAATCTGTCAATTTTTCCGAGTTTTATGAAAGTTCTAAGGTCATAAAGTCGAAAATTGGACAACATTTTTATGTGAGTTTATGGTAGGCTATAAAATCCGTAATTTTCGACCGATTTTCATTCTGTTTGATTTTCCTAGTAAAACTAACTTGTCTCTTTGTAACAAAGCAAACCACAAGAAAATCTGTCAATTTTTTCGGGTTTTATAACAGTTCTAAGGTCATAAAGTCGAAAATTGGAGTAAATTTTTATGTGAGTCTATGGTACACTATAAAATCCGTAATTTTCGACCGATTTTCATTCTGTTTGATATTTTTAGTAAAACTAACTTGTCTCTTTGTAACAAAGTAAACCGCAAGAAAATCTTATAATTTTTAAAAGTTTTATGACAGTTTAAAGGAGCGAAAGTCGAAAAATTTAATAATTTTTTTAAGCGAGTCTATAGTAGGCTATAAAAACCGGAATTTTCGACAGATTTTCATTCTGTTTGATTTTCCTGGTAAAACTAACTTGTCTCTTTGTAACAAAGCAAACTGCAAGAAAATCTGTAAATTTTTTGGGGTTTTATGACAGTTCTAAAGTCATAAAGTCAAAAATTGGACAATTTTTTCAAGTGAGTGTATGGTAGGCTATAAAATCCGTAAATTTCGAGCGATTTTCATTCTGTTTGATTTTTCTAGTAAAACTAACTTGGCTCTTTGTAACAAAGCAAACCACAAGAAAATCTGTCAATTTTTTCGGGTTTTATAACAGTTCTAAGGTCATAAAGTCGAAAATTGGAGTAAATTTTTATGTGAGTCTATGGTACACTATAAAATCCGTAATTTTCGACCGATTTTCATTCTGTTTGATATTTTTAGTAAAACTAACTTGTCTCTTTGTAACAAAGTAAACCGCAAGAAAATCTTATAATTTTTAAAAGTTTTATGACAGTTTAAAGGAGCGAAAGTCGAAAAATTTAATAATTTTTTTAAGCGAGTCTATAGTAGGCTATAAAAACCGGAATTTTCGACAGATTTTCATTCTGTTTGATTTTCCTGGTAAAACTAACTTGTCTCTTTGTACCAAAATAAACCGCATGAAAATCTGTCAATTTTTCCAAGTTTTATGACAGTTGTAAGGTCATAAAATCTAAAATTGGACAATTTTTTTAATCGAGTCTATAGTAGGCTATAAAATCCGTTATTTTCGACCGATTTTCATTCTGTTTGATTTTTCCGGAAGAGCCAACCTATTTTTTGGGATTTTACACAAATACCAACATCAGTACACATTTTTTACGTAATTTTTGGGTTCGAATTCTTGTTAGAATTTTCTTTGGATATTTCTAATTTTTGTTTTGCCAAAACCTCGCGGCACACCTTCCATTACAGATGTTTGAAATACAGCTTTGGCGTAGCTAGATGAATAATTTATTAGATAATAATGATTCAGGGGGACACCCACGGGGCAAAAGCCCACCAAAACCGCGGGAATAATTAGAAAGTGCAATTTACACATTTACATTTATTTTATTCACATGTTACATTATAAAACTGATTAAAGATTATCGTCTTGTACACATCAAGCAAGCTTATTAATTTTGTTGTGGTTGTGGGAGTTTTTTTTCCATAATTCAACAGGTTTTTGCCAAGTTCTTATGTAATTTTGTAGACGGAAGACTAAGAGCCATTTTTGTAGGAATAAATTTGCTTTTTGGATGATAATGTTGGTTATTTTGGGAGTGGCGGTTAAATTGTGTTGTTGTGCAGTTTGTGATGATCACGGTGCCAAATTGCCCGTATCAATTTTTTAAATATTTAGGACGAAACGATTATCGCGTGAGTGTCTGCGTGCCAGAAATTAATTCAATCTTCGCCTGCGTTTTTTTCTCTTGCGTTATTTTCGGTGCAGTAACTTACTGGAGTATTTTTAAAATATTTAAATAGAATATTTTTCAGGTTTTTTTTATTATAATTACAGTGCGAACTATTTAAATAGGGCGGATTTTTTAGCCTACCTTAAAAAATTGTCCAATTTTCGACTTTATGACCTTAGAACTGTCATAAAACTTGGAAAAGTTAATTAATTGTCTTGCGGTTTGCTTTATTACAAAGAAATAAGTTAGTTTTACTAGAAAAATCAAACAGAATGAAAATCGGTTGAAAATTCCGGATTTCATAGCCTACCATAGACTCACTTAAAAAATTTGTCCAATTTTCGACTTTATGACCTTAGAACTGTCATAAAGTTTCTAAAAATTATCAGATTTTCTTGCGGTTTGCTTTGTTACAAAGAGACAAGTTAGTTTTACTAGGAAAATTAAACAGAATAAAAATCTGTCGAAAATTCCGGTTTTTATAGCCTACTATAGACTCGCTTAAAAAAATTATTAAATTTTTCGACTTTCGCTCCTTTAAACTGTCATCAAATTTCTAAAAATTATCAGATTTTCTTGCGGTTTGTTTTGTTACAAAGAGACAAGTTAGTTTTACTGGGAAAATCAAACAGGATGAAAATCTGTTGAAAATTCCGGTTTTTATAGCCTACTATATACTCGCTTAAAAAAATCATTCAATTTTTCGACTTTTGCTCCTTTAAACTGTCATCAAATTTCTAAAAATTATCAGATTTTCTTGCGATTTGCTTTGTTACAAAGAGACAAGTTAATTTTACTAGGAAAATCAAACAGGATGAAAATCTGTTGAAAATTCCGGTTTTTATAGCCTACTATATACTCGCTTAAAAAAATTATTCAATTTTTCGACTTTTGCTCCTTTAAACTGTCATAAAATTTCTAAAAATTATCAGATTTTCTTGCGGTTTGCTTTGTTACAAAGAGACAAGTTAGTTTTACTGGGAAAATCAAACCGAATGAAAATCTGTCGAAAATTCCGGTTTTTATAGCCTACTATAGACTCGCTTAAAAAAATTATTCAATTTTTCGACTTTCGCTCCTTTAAACTGTCATAAAATTTCTAAAAATTATCAGATTTTCTTGCGGTTTGCTTTGTTACAAAGAGACAAGCTAGTTTTACTGGAAAAATCAAACAGAATAAAAATCTGTCAAAAATTCCGGTTTTTATAGCCTACTATAGACTCGCTTAAAAAAATTATTCAATTTTTCGACTCGCTCTTTTAAACTGTCATAAAATTTTTAAAAATTATCAGATTTTCTTTCGGTTTGCTTTGTTACAAAGAGACAAGTTAGTTTTACTAGGAAAATTAAACAGGATGAAAATCTGTTGAAAATTCCGGTTTTTATAGCCTACTATAGACTCGATTAAAAAAATTGTCCAATTTTAGATTTTATGACCTTAGAACTGTCATAAAACTTGGAAAAATTGACAGATTTTCATGCGGTTTATTTTGGTACAAAGAGACAAGTTAGTTTTACTAAGAAAATCAAACAGAATGAAAATCTGTCGAAAATTCCGGTTTTTATAGCCTACTATAGACTCGCTTAAAAAAATTATGAAATTTTTCGACTTTCGCTCCTTTAAACTGTCATCAAATTTCTAAAAATTATCAGATTTTCTTGCGGTTTGCTTTGTTACAAAGAGACAAGTTAGTTTTACTGGGAAAATCAAGCAGAATGAAAATCTGTCGAGAATTCCGGTTTTTATAGCCTACTATAGACTCGCTTAAAAAAATTATTCAATTTTTCGACTTTCGCTCCTTTAAACTGTCATAAAATTTCTAAAAATTATCAGATTTTCTTGCGGTTTGCTTTGTTACAAAGAGACAAGGTAGTTTTACTGGAAAAATCAAACAGAATAAAAATCTGTCAAAAATTCCGGTTTTTATAGCCTACTATAGACTCGCTTAAAAAAATTATTCAATTTTTCGACTTTCGCTCCTTTAAACTGTCATCAAATTTCTAAAAATTATCAGATTTTCTTGCGGTTTGCTTTGTTACAAAGAGACAAGTTAGTTTTACTGGGAAAATCAAACCGAATGAAAATCTGTCGAAAATTCCGGTTTTTATAGCCTACTATAGACTCGCTTAAAAAAATTATTCAATTTTTCGACTTTCGCTCCTTTAAACTGTCATAAAATTTCTAAAAATTATCAGATTTTCTTGCGGTTTGCTTTGTTACAAAGAGACAAGCTAGTTTTACTGGAAAAATCAAACAGAATAAAAATCTGTCAAAAATTCCGGTTTTTATAGCCTACTATAGACTCGCTTAAAAAAATTATTCAATTTTTCGACTTTCGCTCTTTTAAACTGTCATAAAATTTTTAAAAATTATCAGATTTTCTTTCGGTTTGCTTTGTTACAAAGAGACAAGTTAGTTTTACTAGGAAAATTAAACAGGATGAAAATCTGTTGAAAATTCCGGTTTTTATAGCCTACTATATACTCGCTTAAAAAAATTATTCAATTTTTCGACTTTCGCTCCTTTAAACTGTCATAAAACTTCTAAAAATTATCAGATTTTCTTGTGGTTTGCTTTGTTACAAAGAGACAAGTTATTTTTACTGGGAAAATCAAACAGAATGAAAATCGGTTGAAAATTACGGATTTCATAGCCTACCATAGACTCACTTAAAAAAATTGTCCAATTTTCGACTTTGTGACCTTAGAATTGTCGTAAAACTTGCAAAAATCGACAGATTGTCTTGCGGTTTGATTTGTTACAAAGCGACAACTCAGTTTTACTAGAAAATTTAAAAAAAACGCAAATTCGGATTAGTATTCGGCAGTCAGATTATTGGTAAAGTGTAACTGTAAAAATTTTCCCATGTTTTGAATAAATTATAACTATACGAGTATAGGAAATACTCAGATGCAGTTTGGTGGTTTCATGATGGCATTTTCATAATAAAACATGCCTTCGAGCAAGGTTGGCGCAATCATCCTCTCTGCATATTAATCAACACAACTTGTCTAAACAAACGGTAAATAAATAAAATCGCTAATTGGCCTTAATTATCTTTTATTTCGTTTTGTTGATTTGATTCATTCACACTAAAAAACTGATTTCACTTTCATTCAAAATTCCTATAGACACATTTTAATAAAATTCCAGTGGCCACCAAACAAATTCCCTTTAATGCATTTTTGTTGTGAGTTGTGAATGTTTTTCTAAAAGCCCACATAATAATAATAATAACCCATTAAAATAATAATGGGTGAACAAGACTGACTGTCTTGTGTTCGCCTCTCTCCGCCTGCTGAGCTTTTCCTGAATAATAAAACCTGGAATCCTGTTAAAAAGTTCCTAGACTGCATAATAAAACAAGTTATAAAATGTAAATTTAAAGTGAACATACACACAAAAAAATATTTTACGACCAGGAACAACTTGAGTCAGTGTGAGGAATACCTTTAAGTCTTTAGTACTAAACAAAACACTAACAACGTCAAAATATTGACAGCTGTGTTGTTGGTGTATTAGAGCAAAGTTGGGTGTGACAAATAAAGAAAATTTGACGTTTCTAAGTTTAAAAACAAGCGAACTGGAGCGTTTCTCCTGAAGATTATCAAAATTCTCTCTTTTATATCGCAATCATGTTCTATGGCCTATAGTTTCAAAACTATGACACTTATATAGGTGAAATTTTACAGTGTACTAAAGGTGGGTTTACTGTACGAATAAAGAAAATTTGACGTTTCTAAGTCTAAAAACAAGCGAACTGGAGCGTTTCTCCTGAAGATTATCAAAATTCTCTCTTTTATATCGCGATCATGTTCTATGGCCTATAGTTTCGAAACTATGACACTTATATAGGTGAAATTTTACAGTGTACTAAAGGTGGGTTTACTGTGACGAATAAAGAAAATTTGACGTTTCTAAGTCTAAAAACAAGCGAACTGGAGCGTTTCTCCTGAAGATTATCAAAATTCTCTCTTTTATATCGCGATCATGTTCTATGGCCTATAGTTTCGAAACTATGACACTTATATAGGTGAAATTTTACAGTGTACTAAAGGTGGGTTTACTGTACGAATAAAGAAAATTTGACGTTTCTAAGTCTAAAAGCAAGCGAACTGGAGCGTTTCTCCTGAAGATTATCAAAATTCTCTCTTTTATATCGCAATCATGTTCTATGGCCTATAGTTTCGAAACTATGACACTTATATAGGTGAAAGTTTACAGTGTACTAAAGCTGGGTTTACTGTGACGAATAAAGAAAATTTGACGTTTCTAAGTCTAAAAACAAGCGAACTGGAGCGTTTCTCCTGAAGATTATCAAAATTCTCTCTTTTATATCGCGATCATGTTCTATGGCCTATAGTTTCGAAACTATGACACTTATATAGGTGAAATTTTACAGTGTACTAAAGGTGGGTTTACTGTGACGAATAAAGAAAATTTGACGTTTCTAAGTCTAAAAACAAGCGAACTGGAGCGTTTCTCCTGAAGATTATCAAAATTCTCTCTTTTATATCGCGATCATGTTCTATGGCCTATAGTTTCGAAACTATGACACTTATATAGGTGAAATTTTACAGTGTACTAAAGGTGGGTTTACTGTGACGAATAAAGAAAATTTGACGTTTCTATGTCTAAAAACAAGCGAACTGGAGCGTTTCTCCTGAAGATTATCAAAATTCTCTCTTTTATATCGCGATCATGTTCTATGGCCTATAGTTTCCAAACTATGACAGTTATATAGGTGAAATTTTACAGTGTACTAAAGGTGGGTTTACTGTGACGAATAAAGAAAATTTGACGTTTCTAAGTCTAAAAACAAGCGAACTGGAGCGTTTCTCCTGAAGATTATCAAAATTCTCTCTTTTATATCGCAATCATGTTCTATGGCCTATAGTTTCAAAACTATGACACTTATATAGGTGAAATTTTACAGTGTACTAAAGGTGGGTTTACTGTGACGAATAAAGATAATTTGACGTTTCTATGTCTAAAAACAAGCGAACTGGAGCGTTTCTCCTGAAGATTATCAAAATTCTCTCTTTTATATCGCGATCATGTTCTATGGCCTATAGTTTCGAAACTATGACACTTATATAGGTGAAATTTTACAGTGTACTAAAGGTGGGTTTACTGTGACGAATAAAGAAAATTTGACGTTTCTAAGTCTAAAAACAAGCGAACTGGAGCGTTTCTCCTGAAGATTATCAAAATTCTCTCTTTTATATCGCAATCATGTTCTATGGCCTATAGTTTCAAAACTATGACACTTATATAGGTGAAATTTTACAGTGTACTAAAGGTGGGTTAACTGTGACGAATAAAGAAAATTTGACGTTTCTAAGTCTAAAAACAAGCGAACTGGAGCGTTTCTCCTGAAGATTATCAAAATTCTCTCTTTTATATCTCGACAAAGTTCTATGAGCTATAGTTTCGAAACTAACAAACCTAGACAGGTCAAATTTTACAGATTACTAAAGCTGGGTTTACTGTGACGAATAAAGAAAATTTGACGCTTCTATGTCTAAAAACAAGTGAATTAGAACGTTTTCCCCAAAACGCTACAATTTTTTTAAAGTTAGGTTAGTACTGAGCACGAAACGTCAAAACTTTGACAGCTGTCACTGTTAATTTGAAACGTAAGATTTGACATGTGTCAGAATAAAATAGTAAAGCACACACAGCTAAAGCCAAATTTACATAGCTATAAAGGTGGTTTTTAGTAGTAAATTAGTAAAACAAAAATTCGATGGTTCCTAGATTGATTATCTCTTAACTCACCTTGATCCAGCTGTTTTGTTTGCTGTCCATCCCCATCTGCAGCCACTTCGCTCCCATTAACCGCCTCCTTGTAGTGTTGCTGTTTGGTTTTTATAGCACTAGGGCTAAAAGTCACCCAAACGTACACCACCACCGCCACCAACACCAAAATGGCGAGGAAAGTCAGCGCCGAAACGCATCTTTGGACGAATTTATTCGACATTGTAGCCTGTAAAAGAGTAGATGATTGAGTGGCGACTTGTATGCTGCAACGCCATCTACGGGCATTGGTGTGAGGTAAGTTCAAAGCACTCTAGTCTAGACGTGAGTTTATTTTATTGGATGTTGAAAGATGTTATAATAATTGTCTGGGTGTCTGGGAAATTTGAGCTGGATGGGAAAATAAACGGAAATTTGGGAATTGGGTCAAAGTCCATCAGGCGCATTTATTATAAAACGTTTATTTGTTTTGATGACTTATCCCTGGACTATAATAAAAGCATCTGTTTAATGTCTATAAAACATATTGCAAATTTTCGTAGCCTACATGCGATTTAAAATAAACTGTATGTATATCGGAAAGATGAAACATATACAGAGGAAAGAAAAATGTTGATATAGCAAAAATAAATAAATTTCTAGCGCCACTAGATTGAATTTTATTTAGAAAAAATGGAAAAAAAATCTCGATGATGACTTTTATTAGGGTGCAGTTTTGGAACCACTGGTCGGATTTTGACCAAATTTGATTTTTTATATAGTAGAGAGTTGCCTATGGTTAGAAAATTACACCAAAATAATTCCTCGCTTTTCCGTTGTTTTTCTATGGTAAATAAACCAGCGCACTAAAATTTACCGTATTCAAAACTGACTTTTTGTAACTTGCACAGTTTTGGAACCGCTGCACATATTCTGATCAAATTTTGATTTTTGAGAAACTATTACATGACTGTACTTGCAAACAGGTAAGTTTTGGAACTTTTCCTAAAAACAAAATGTCCAGTTTGAAATTTGCACTAAATTCCACGTTTCACTAGTTTGAAGTGCCATATTTTTGGAACCACTGCTTAAATTTGGACCAAATTTGATTTTTCGCATAGCAAAAAGTTGCCTGCGCTTAGAAAATTACAGCAAAATAATTCCCCGCTTTTCAACTGTTTTTCCATAGTGCGCGTTAAAATTTACCATTTTCAAAAGTGTCTTTTTGGAACTCGCACAGTTTTGGAACCGCTGCACATATTTTAATCAAATTTTGATTTTTAAGAAGTTATTACATGATTGTACTTGCAAACAGGTAAATTTTAGAATTTTTTCCAAAAACAAAATGTCCAGTTTGAGATTTGCACTAAATTTCCATGTTTCGCTAGTTTGAAATGCCATATTTTTGGAACCACTGCTTGAAATTGGACCAAATTTGATTTTTCGCATAGCAGAAAGTTGCCTGCGTTTAGAAAATTACACCAAAATAATTCCCCGTTTTTCAACTGTTTTTCCATAGTGCACGTTAAAATTTACCATTTTCAAAATTGTCTTTTTGTAACTCGCACAGTTTTGGAACCGCTGCACATATTTTTATCAAATTTTGATTTTTGAGAAGCTAATACATGACTGTACTTGCAAACAGGTAAATTTTAGAACTTTTCGTAAAAACAAAATGTCCAGTGTGAAATTTGCACTAAATTTCTACGTTTCGCTAGTTTGAAGTGCCATATTTTTGGAACCACTGCTTGAATTTGGACCAAATTTGATTTTTCACATAGCAGAAAGTTGCCTGCAGTTAGAAAATTACACCAAAATAATACCCCGCTTTTCAATTGTTTTTCTATGATAAATCAAACGATGCACTAAAATTCCAATTTTCAAATCTGACATTTTGTAACTAGCACAGTTTTGGAACCACTGATCGCATAGTGGTGAAATATGAATTAGCACAAAGCTAAAAGTTGGTTCTTTCTGGAAAAAAATACATCAACACCATCAGATGGCCTGTCTTGATTTTTTTTGCAATTCAAAAAAACTTAGTTATTTTATCAATTATTTATTTACCTTGAAACAACGTTTCGTCCCTCGCAATTCACCTCTATCTTCAGGTCTCTTCGTCTTCTTCTCACCGCCCAGCAAGCAACACACCACGTTCACAATTTCACACTTTTATCTATTGGAAACTCGCGACAAAAACAAATTCGAATGTCTAATATTAAACAAATTACTATATTTTGAGAAATTTCTTAAAAAACACATTGTTTGTCGAAGTTTCCTGTGGTGGAGGGGTTGGTGGTTTACTGTGAAGACATGCTGATGAAAATCTGAAAGAAATTAGATATGTAGACTTAGTGGTGTGTTCGGTAGATGGCGGTGTGGCGTAGAAGTCGCCGCTGTTGGCTGTTGGAGTTCCAGCGAGATTTTCCTTGCGTGTTATTTTGGTGCTAAGACAATATTTATTTTGTGCGGTTCGTAATTTTATTGTAATTACGTCAGTTGAGTCGCGCACGTTATTATCTACTATCTTCCCGTAGCAAGGTCATTATCAATGATGGGTCATCGAACTAAGTACTATCTGGGATTGTGTAATAAGTGTGTGTGGTGAGTTATAGGAACTTGATAAAAAAATTTGTACTAGGAGAGTAGTACTACTTTAGTACCTATTTGTCTTCCAACAGTTCCAATAATTCCAATATTATGAGCAATTTTTTGGTAAATTGTTTGAAATATTTATAATAGGATCAGTCGAGTGATTAAAAAATCGTAACTGTATGAAATTTTGCTCGATTTTCAAAATTTTGACAGTTTTGGAAGGAGAAATGTTTGATTAGAATAGAAAAAAGTCAGGGGCCGCTTCGGACAACTGTCAGTATTTTTTTAACGGCGGCTAACTTGATGCTTTATTTTAGACAAAATAATTTTACAAACTCGCTTAAAAAATCATAAAAATTTAACCAATTGTCCGATTTTCAAAATTTTGACTGTTTTGGAAAGGTAAATGTTTGATGAGGATAGAAAAAAATAATGAGCGGCTTTGGACGACTGTCAGCATTTTTTTAACGGCGCCTAACTTGATGCTTTATTTTAGACAAAATAATTTTACAAACTCGCTTAAAAAATCACAAAAACTTAACCAACTGTTCGATTTTCAAAATTTTGACTGCTTTGCAAAGGTAAATGTTTGATAAGGATAAAAAAAAATAATGAGCGGCTTTGGACGACTGTCAGTATTTTTTTAAGGGCTCCTAACTTGATGCTTTATTTTAGACAGAATAATTTTACAAACTCGCTTAAAAAATCATAAAAATTTAACCAATTGTCCGATTTTCAAAATTTTGACTGTTTTGGAAAGGTAAACGTTTGATGAGGATAGAAAAAAATAATGAGCGGCTTTGGACGACTGTCAGTATTTTTTTAACGGCGCCTAACTTGATGCTTTATTTTAGATAAAATAATTTTACAAACTCGCTTAAAAAATCATAAAAACTTAACCAATTGTCCGATTTTCAAAATTTTGACTGTTTTGGAAGGGGAAATGTTTAATTAGAATAAAAAAAATCAGGGGCGGCTTTGGTCAACCGTCAGTATTTTTTTAAGGGCGCCTAACTTGATGCTTTATTTTAGACAAAATAATTTTACAAACTCGCTTAAAAAATCATAAAAATTTAACCAATTGTCCGATTTTCAAAATTTTGACTGTTTTGGAAAGGTAAACGTTTGATGAGGATAGAAAAAAATAATGAGCGGCTTTGGACGACTGTCAGTATTTTTTTAACGGCGCCTAACTAGATGCTTTAAATTTTAGATAAAATAATCTTAGAAACTCGCTTAAAAAATCATAAAAACTTAACCAATCGTCCGATTTTCAAAATTTTGACTGCTTTGCAAAGGTAAATGTTTGATAAGGATAAAAAAAAAATAATGAGCGGCTTTGGACGACTGTCAGTATTTTTTTAAGGGCTCCTAACTTGATGCTTTATTTTAGACAGAATAATTTTACAAACTCGCTTAAAAAATCATAAAAATTTAACCAATTGTCCGATTTTCAAAATTTTGACTGTCTTAGAAAGGTAAACGTTTGATGAGGATAGAAAAAAATAATGAGCGGCTTTGGACGACTGTCAGTATTTTTTTAACGGCGCCTAACTTGATGCTTTATTTTAGACAGAATAATTTTACAAACTCGCTTAAAAAAATCACAAAAACTTAACCAATTGTTCGATTTTCAAAATTTTGACTGTCTTAGAAAGGTAAACGTTTGATGAGGATAGAAAAAAATAATGAGCGGCTTTGGACGACTGTCAGTATTTTTTTAACGGCGCCTAACTTGATGCTTTATTTTAGACAAAATAATTTTACAAACTCGCTTAAAAAATCACAAAAACTTAACCAATTGTTCGATTTTCAAAATTTTGACTGTTTTAGAAGGGGAAATGTTTGATGGGGATAGAAAAAAATAATGAGCGGCTTTGGACGACTGTCAGTATTTTTTTAACGGCGCCTAACTTGATGCTTTATTTTAGACAAAATAATTTTACAAACTCGCTTAAAAAATCACAAAAACTTAACCAACTGTTCGATTTTCAAAATTTTGACTGTCTTAGAAAGGTAAATGTTTGATGAGCACAGAAAAAAATAATGAGCGGCTTTGGACGACTGTCAGTATTTTTTTAACGGCGCCTAACTAGATGCTTTAAATTTTAGATAAAATAATCTTAGAAACTCGCTTAAAAAATCATAAAAGCTTAACCAATCGTCCGATTTTCAAAATTTTGACTGCTTTGCAAAGGTAAATGTTTGATAAGGATAAAAAAAAAAGTAATGAGCGGCTTTGGACGACTGTCAGTATTTTTTTAAGGGCTCCTAACTTGATGCTTTATTTTAGACAGAATAATTTTACAAACTCGCTTAAAAAATCATAAAAATTTAACCAATTGTCCGATTTTCAAAATTTTGACTGTTTTGGAAAGGTAAACGTTTGATGAGGATAGAAAAAAATAATGAGCGGCTTTGGACGACTGTCAGTATTTTTTTAACGGCGCCTAACTAGATGCTTTAAATTTTAGATAAAATAATCTTAGAAACTCGCTTAAAAAATCATAAAAGCTTAACCAATCGTCCGATTTTCAAAATTTTGACTGCTTTGCAAAGGTAAATGTTTGATAAGGATAAAAAAAAATAATGAGCGGCTTTGGATGACTGTCAGTATTTTTTTAACGGCGCCTAACTTGATGCTTTATTTTAGACAAAATAATTTTACAAACTCGCTTAAAAAATCATAAAAACTTAACCAACTGTTCAATTTTCAAAATTTTGACTGTTTTGGAAAGGTAAATGTTTGATGGGGATAGAAAAAAATAATGAGCGGCTTTCGATGACTATCAGTATTTATTTCAAAGCGCCAAATTATATGCTGTGAATTAAAGATAAATTCAATTAAAAAAAAATGATATCCAGCTTTTTATTAACCGCACAGTAAAAATGGTTAAAAATACACACACAATTAACTTCCTTCCAGCTAACAAGCCCAACCAAAACAACTTTTATTACTACCAAAAAATCCTATAAAATTATTTTTTATACGATTATCGACGGAACTAAATCCAATTTATTATTATCCATGTGTTGTAAATACACACACACACAGCCGACAGTTTTGGGTTTTATTGTTTTTGAAATGCTGATTAATCAAATCAAATCGTATGTTCCAAAATAAAATAAAAATATACACGAACACACGTCAGACTTTCGTAGAATGTAAGAATAGACAAAAACACACCAATAAAACTCGTAACTCGACAAAAAGACGATAAATGCATCAGCGGCGACTTTTATGTGACAGCGCCATCTACAGGATTTTACCGCATTCTTGTTTAAAGTTTAAACACAGCCACTTTTCTGAAAATATTTTACAATAATATTCCAGCGCCAACTTAAAAAAAAATTTAAAAATCAATTTTTTATCCACCTTGCAGTTTCTTGGTGGCTATTATTGCGATTAGCAGCAAATTTCAATCAATATTGATTTTATTTACAAGTCCGAATGGTCTTTTTGATGAATTAGCGTTTAAAACTTGTAATAATTAATTAAAATTTTATTAATTGTGACTGTGAAGAGAATTGTATTTTTAACAAAATTTAAGTCTAAAAATAACTGACATTAATAAGAAGATAACCTAAAAAAATTGATAAAAAGTAATTATTACAGTATTTATAAATGGTTTATACCAAAAAAATAATTAACAATAAAATTATTTTATTTTACTAATTGAGTTGATACGTTGGGGCAAAAAACAAGGTAATCCTCTCCCATCCCACCATAATTTTATTCACATCATGCAAAAATGCAGTTAATAAAGCGGTTTTTTGGATTAATCATCGTAGGTATCGTTTGCCTCCATTTTCTGCAGGTATCATAATTAAAATTATATTAAATAAGACAAAGGATCGAGTCTTTATTATATACGCGGCACAGACAAGAAAAATGGTGTCGCCGCCCATAAAAATCGTGGATTTTACGAGCGAATAACGAAAAATAAAATTGAAAAATTATGACCACAGGTTTGTTTACGGGGAACATTTTTGTTTGGTCGTTAAAATAAAAGTGTCTTTTAGTTTCTGGCATTTTTTTAATTACAAATATTTGTAGAAAATCTACAGCTTCTAGTTTGGCGCTCTTAAAAAAATACTGGGAGTTACCCAAATCCACCTCTAATTTTTTACTATTCTAAGCAAACATTTCCCTTTCCAAAACAGTCAAAATTTTGGTTAAGTTTTTGTGATTTTTTAAGCGAGTTTGTAAAATTATTTTGTCTAAAATAAAGCATCAAGTTAGGCGCCCTTGAAAAAAACTGACAGTTGTCCAAAGCCGCTCATTATTTTTTTCTATCCTCATCAAACATTTACCTTTCCAAAACAGTCAAAATTTTGAAAATCGGACAATTGGTTAAGTTTTGGTGATTTTTTAAGCGAGTTTGTAAAGTTATTTTGTCTAAAATAAAGCATAAAGTTACGCGCCCTTGAAAAAAAACTGACAGTTGTCCAAAGCCGCTCATTATTTTTTTCTATCCTCATCAAACATTTACCTTTCCAAAACAGCCGGAATTTTGAAAATCGGACAATTGTTTAAGTTTTTGTGATTTTTTAAGCGAGTTTGTAAAATTATTTTGTCTAAAATAAAGCATCAAGTTAGCCGCCCTTAAAAAAAATACTGACAATCGTCCAAAGCCGCTCATTATTTTTTTCTATCCTCATCAAACATTTACCTTTCCAAAACAGTCAAAATTTTGAAAATCGGACAATTGGTTAAGTTTTGGTGATTTTTTAAGCGAGTTTGTAAAGTTATTTTGTCTAAAATAAAGCATAAAGTTACGCGCCCTTGAAAAAAAACTGACAGTTGTCCAAAGCCGCTCATTATTTTTTTCTATCCTCATCAAACATTTACCTTTCCAAAACAGTCAAAATTTTGAAAATCGGACAATTGGTTAAGTTTTGGTGATTTTTTAAGCGAGTTTGTAAAGTTATTTTGTCTAAAATAAAGCATAAAGTTACGCGCCCTTGAAAAAAAACTGACAGTTGTCCAAAGCCGCTCATTATTTTTTTCTATCCTCATCAAACATTTACCTTTCCAAAACAGCCGGAATTTTGAAAATCGGACAATTGTTTAAGTTTTTGTGATTTTTTAAGCGAGTTTGTAAAATTATTTTGTCTAAAATAAAGCATCAAGTTAGCCGCCCTTAAAAAAAATACTGACAATCGTCCAAAGCCGCTCATTATTTTTTTCTATCCTCATCAAACATTTACCTTTCCAAAACAGTCAAAATTTTGAAAATCGGACAATTGGTTAAGTTTTGGTGATTTTTTAAGCGAGTTTGTAAAGTTATTTTGTCTAAAATAAAGCATAAAGTTACGCGCCCTTGAAAAAAAACTGACAGTTGTCCAAAGCCGCTCATTATTTTTTTCTATCCTCATCAAACATTTACCTTTCCAAAACAGCCGGAATTTTGAAAATCGGACAATTGTTTAAGTTTTTGTGATTTTTTAAGCGAGTTTGTAAAATTATTTTGTCTAAAATAAAGCATCAAGTTAGCCGCCCTTAAAAAAAAATACTGACAATCGTCCAAAGCCGCTCATTATTTTTTTCTATCCTCATCAAACATTTACCTTTCCAAAACAGTCAAAATTTTGAAAATCGGACAATTGGTTAAGTTTTGGTGATTTTTTAAGCGAGTTTGTAAAATTATTTTGTCTAAAATTTAAAGCATCAAGTTAGGCGCCCTTAAAAAAATACTGACAGTTGTCCAAAGCCGCCCCTGATTTTTTTCTATTCTAATCAAACATTTCCCCTTCCGAAACAGCCGGAATTTTGAAAATCGTACAATTGGTTAAGTTTTTGTGATTTTTTAAGCGAGTTTGTAAAATTATTTTGTCTAAAATTTAAAGCATCAAGTTAAAAAAATACTGACAGTCGTCCAAAGCCGCTCATTTTTTTTATATCCTCATCAAATATTTACCTTTCCAAAACAGTCAAAATTTTTAAAATCGTACAATTGGTTAAGTTTTTGTGATTTTTTAAGCGAGTTTCTAAGATTATTTTGTCTAAAATAAAGCATCAAGTTAGGCGCCCTTGAAAAAAAACTGACAGTTGTCCAAAGCCGCTCATGATTTTTTTCTATTCTAAGCAAACATTTCCCTTTCCAAAACAGTCGGAATTTTGAAAATCGGACAATTGGTTAAGTTTTTGTGATTTTTTAAGCGAGTTTGTAAAATTATTTTGTCTAAAATAAAGCATCAAGTTAGGCGCCCTTAAAAAAAAACTGACAGTCGTCCAAAGCCGCTCATTATTTTTTTCTATCCTCATCAAACATTTACCTTTCCAAAACAGTCAAAATTTTGAAAATCGGACAATTGGTTAAGTTTTTGTGATTTTTTAAGTGAGTTTGTAAAATTATTTTGTCTAAAATTTAAAGCATCAAGTTAGGCGCCCTTAAAAAAATACTGACAGTTGTCCAAAGCCGCCCCTGATTTTTTTCTATTCTAATCAAACATTTCCCCTTCCGAAACAGCCGGAATTTTGAAAATCGTACAATTGGTTAAGTTTTTATGATTTTTTAAGCGAGTTTGTAAAATTATTTTGTCTAAAATTTAAAGCATCAAGTTAAAAAAATACTGACAGTCGTCCAAAGCCGTCCCTGATTTTTTCTAATTCTTAGCAAACGTTGATCTTTCCAAAACAGTCGGGATTTTAAAAATCGGACAACTGCTTAAGTTTTTCTGATGTTCTAAAGATTTTGTAAAAAATTTTTGTAAATTTTTAGAAGAGTTGGTCCTTAAGCCACCCCTGATTTTTTTTAAAAATCAGACAAATAAAAACGTTTGTAATTCAGTAATTTACATAATTTTGGAATAAAATTGGCATTTTTATTATTCTACATGTCAATAAATTTAACGAATTTTCCAAAATATAAAAAATTGTAAACTCTCCAACAAATTTAAAGTTAAATAGTCTGAAGGGGAAAATAGGTCACCAGATATTTAAAATGATATATTGCTTTTGTTAAATAAACAATAAAAATGTGTGCGTGTGTAGAAAAATCCCGGAAGCAATTTCAGTTCAGTTTATTTTTTTATAGATCATAAAAGCCCCCAAAAAAAATATATGACAACCTAGGAGGCGAAATTAAAAAAAATTAATAAAAATAAATTTTAAGTAAATTCTAAAAAAATTTCGCGCTAATTTTCGAAAAAATTCTCATAAAAAAAAATCATAAAACTCACCCCACTCTAAACAAAAATCCTCCCAAAATAACTGAAAAAATCAAAATTTCCAAAAAACACGCACCGGCTTTTTTCTACCCAACAAACACGCACAGCCCACTTTATCCCACAGCACGCACACAACGACAACAGACGAAATTACACGGTGCACTGAACAGACAACGCCGGCTGGATCCCCGAGAGCCCGAGACTCTATTTTATTCAAAACAGATAGAGATAGTGGCGACGCCACTGGAAGGAAAAATACAACGAACATAGGCAACCGGTTATACGCCAGGTTGGTGTAAATGGGGCTTAAGGGTTGAGTAGTTTATGTTGGCTGTACTGTCAAGGAAATTAAATAAAAATAATAATAATAAGGTTAAAAAATGTCTATTTGGTTAAAAGTTGTAGCGTGATTTTATAATAAAGTCTGTTTCAAAGGTAATTAGGTGGTATTTATACAAATATAGGCAACCAGTTATACACTTTATTTTTGTGTTGGCTACGCTGTCGAGAAATTGCGTTTGAAAATAGGTTAATGAATGTTTTGTGGTTATAAGCTTTAGTTTTGATTTGAAAATGTCTATTAGATAAAAACTTGTAGGATTATTCCATGATTTAAGCGAAAATTTGATGAAATTTAACTAAATGTAGGCAACCAGTTATACACAAGTTTAATGTTGGCTGCACTGTTTGAATTTGACTGTTTGCGTTTGGAAACGTGTTTATCTTCACTCTGTTAAAATTAAAATGGATGTTTAGTAAACAAATACCCAAAAAATGTCAGAATTACCTGAAGAATCGCCACAAATCGCCGATTTATTCCAAGGAATCAAATACTTCGTCAGCGGCAATGTACAAACGAAGGTAACTAACCCCCCGCTTACATATTTTTCCGTAAACAACTCAAATTGTCCGCTTTTCTAGGTGGAAGAACTGTTGAAAGCCGGTGGGGCTGAGCGTTTAAACTACTTTTCAGACTACGTAACACACTTAATCGTGGGCGATAATCCGGAAGTGAACGATATATCGGATGCTAATGATTTGTATGAAATCCCCGCCATCTCCTCCAAGTGGGTTTTCATGTGTTGCCAGTTGAAATCGCGAATAAATCCGAAGCCTTACTTGTACAACCCTGGAAAATTGTTTGGGAATTTAGTGTTTGTTCTGTCGAAACCCCTGGAGGATCGCAACGCGCTTTGGGCGATCATAACCTATTATGGTGGGAGGCTATCAGTGGATTTGACGCCGAAATGTACGCATTTAATAACAACTGATGTGACAACCCCCAAATATAATAGAGCAGCAAATTGTGAGGAAATTTCTATAGTAACCCCCGACTGGCTAACCGAAGCAATCAAGTTAAAATCCTTGCCGGATCCGAAGTTATTCCACCCAAAATTAATCCAATGGCCCAAGCGAACCCCCCACGAAAGCACCACATCCATCACAGGTTTCGAAGCCGTGGAAGAACCGCCTGTAAAAGTCGACGAGAAACCCATTTCGGATTCCACGCAAGCTCTCCTGGAAAAACTAAAACAAAGAATGCCATGGAATCAACCACTTAACACCGGGGAGATTGTGGTGCCACCTAACGTTGTGGCGCCTAGTTTCCTAGCGAAAACTCAACGGCCACAAAGTAATTTTGTGCCAATTCCGCGTGGGATTGTACACCATGCGCCTGCGCAAAGCTTTAATCAAACTCGTATGGCTACTACGCCTGCGCCAGTACAACCACAGCGTCCTATGATGCGGCAGCAAGTTCCCATGCATCAACAAATGATGCCGCAGCAGCGCATGGGTCAGAATATTGGGAATAGAGCCAGCGGGCAGCAGTTGACGCAGCAGCTGGTGCAGCAGCAGTTGCTACAGCAACAACAACAACAGCAGCAGAGGCAACATTTGTTGCAGCAGCAACAACAACAACAACAGAATCAAAACCAGTTGATAACGCAGCAGCAGCAGCAGCAGCAGCAAGAGAATCAAGTTGGGCAACATTTGAATCTTAATCCACAGCTGTTGCAGCTGCAACAGCAGCAGTTGCAGCAGTTGAAGTTGCAGCAGCAACAGCAGTTGTTGCAGAATCAACAGAAGCAGCAGTTGTTGCAACAGCAGCAACAAAACACCAATCAGAGCTTCCTGCAACAGCAGAGTATCAATCAGCATTTGTTGTCGCAGCAAAATCAGATTTTCGCTGCGCAGAAACAGCAGCAGTTGCAGCAACAGTTTGTGGGGCAAAATTTTGTTGCACAACAACAACAACAGGAGGCTACTGGTTTGAATTCGCAGCAGAATCAGCCGGATTTGAGTCAGCAGCAGCAGATGTTGAGCCAGCAGCAACAGCAGCAGAATATGGTGCAACAGTTGGGGCATCAGCAGCAACAGAGTTTGATGCAACAGTTAACTGGACAAAATCAGCAGACTTTGGTACGGGAAATTTCCTAGAAATTGTGCAGATATTTATAGTTTTTTCCAGGTACAACAACAGCAGCAAGTTTTGGCTCAAAACGTCGTCGTCCCTCAACAGCAGCAACCCCCGCAGACTAACCTAAACTTAGAGCCACAACCCCCGCAACATTTCCAGCAACAACAAACCAATTTAGTCAATCAACAATTGCTGTTAAATCAGCAACAAAACGCACCGCGACCGCCGCATTTATGGCAGCAAAACCAACAGCAGCAGCAGCAGCAACAACAGCAGATAATCGTACGGCATCCGGTCAATGTAGTGCAACAAGGCGCTAGAATCCAGTGGTCGCCCAATGCACAACAAGCCAACGTGGTGCCGCAACGCCAGTACATCCATTTGGATGAGCAGACGCACAATCAGTTGAGGAAAATGCCGCCGGAACAGCAGGCGCTGTTTGTACAACGCCTGAAGAACCAGCGGTTGATTAAGCATGTGCAACAGCGCGGTGGAGGCGGCAGTCATATTTTAATTAGAGGTTAGATTTTAGGCGAGTGGACGTTTGAAATTCCCGCTTTAGTAAACAATGTTTGTTGTCATGGTAACGCTATTTAATAGGCGGGGATGTTCATTTGCACCACGCTAAATACGTGCGGTATTTCCAACAAATTATTTTACAGGTGCGGTTCCCGCTGGTCTTAGTACGCAACAGCAGGTGCAGTGGTTGCAACAGCAGGCGCGACAACAAGGTATAGTGCTGCCGCCTAACATCCAGCAACAGAACATAACGCCCGGTACTCTAACGCAGAATCCCAACGTTGTTCAGTCGCCGATTGGTCAGGCGCAGCAGCAGCAGCATGCGCCTGGTTTGAGTCCGATTAATCAAACTGCAGCGCCGCCGCAGTTTAGCGATCCGAATCAACAGCAGCAGTACCAGCAGTTGAAGCAGTTTCGCTTGCAACAGTTGCAACTGCAGCGGGAGCAGGCGCAGAAAACGCATTTGGTGCAACAACAACAGCAGCAACCACAACAAGGTTGGCGCTGAAGTTTCAGCTGTTAATTTGTAAATTCAACTTTGTGGGGTTTTAGTTGCGCAACCGCCACCGCCTGCTGCTTTGATTCGTCCGATTGGTCAGCCGCAAACTGCTGATCCAAATAGTGTGGTGGCTACACCGCCAGTTGTTGGTCCCATAGTGCAAGAGGGCGCTGTTGTACAACATTCCAAAACTAAGACGGCGTTGGCTAATATGCTTAGTAATAAGTTGCAGAGTGGCGCTGGTGGGGCTTCTGGAATGTGTGCACGGCCTGAGCCACTGCCCGAACCCTCAGCTGCGTGTACGTTACGGTGAGGAAACTAGTTTAGATCACTTTTAGACACGGCTCTAAATTATTTTTTTTACAGTTTGATGACAGCGCAACACAACGCGGCTCTAAACTCAGGCGCCCGCCCCCAAGACTTGCTGACCCTCCACCAAAGACGCGTGATTAATGGCCCGAATGGGGAGATAATTCGGCCGCCAGGTGTCGTACCTCAAGTGCCAGTTTCGCCTCAGACTGAGCCACCCAAATTGCAATATTGTCCAAGGCCGCCGGTGCCATTACAGCATCGTCCTGGGCCCTTTTATGGACACAATCCCAATTTGAAATGTTGAGTTTTAATATTTGTTGTTTTTTAGGGGTTTTATGTGTTTTATTTTAGTACCGCCGGAGATGTTTCTGTTGGGTTGTGTGTTTGTTGTGGTGGAGGTTGAGCGGTATTTGGATGAAATTTCGCCTGGTTGGCAGCAGAAGATTGAGAAACATGGAGGTGAGAAATTTTATTTTTGTAAATTTTCACTAATTTTGTTTACGTAGGCGAAGTGGAAAAGCAATACTGCACGCGTGTGACGCACGTTTTATGCGAAACGCAACGACACGGCGTCGTAATGCAAGCGCTACGCGACTGCAAACGCTGCGTTACCATCTATTGGCTGTCCGACATACTTAAACGTAAGCAAGTGCTGCCCCCTTGGGCCGCGCTGCATCTACCCAACATGTACTTGGACACAACGCCAGCCTCTAAGCACCTTATCTCGTTGAGCGGCTTCGTAGGACAAGATCGCAATCGCATTAGGCATATGATTATTTATACGGGTGCTAAGGTAGAAATTGGGGTGGTGGTGTTGTTGATGGAGCCTTACGTTAAGCTTTGTTGTAGTTTACCACGTATTTTAGTAAGCATAACACGATTTTGATAGCGGCGAAGACTGAGGGGCCGAAGTACACATACGCGAAGAAATGGGGCATTCCCGTGGTGAATGTGCAGTGGTTGACGGATATAACGCTTGGTAACTTTGCGGCGATGAACCAGATGGACCATCAGATCTACCAGCAGTATGCCAGTCCGGCTAATTTTAGTTTTGATCCGAAATTGGTGCCGAATTTAATGCGTGAGTTATTTTTGGTATTTTTTTTAAGACCTGCTTTGAGCTAGTTGTTGCAGATTCCTGGAAAATGCCTATTAATATTTCCCAAGAGAAATACGAGCGTGTTAAACGCTTGGCTGCATCTGAGCCAGTTGTGGCCTGTTCGAAGGAGAAGAAGCGGAAATTGGACCATCATCAGATTGATGAAAATGAGAATATTAATAGTGATGTGGAGATGGCGTGTGGGAACTATCGGATTTTGCTGTCGATGGTGGGGGATGTGGAGGAAATGCACAGGATGATAAGGTGGGTTTTTTGAAGATTAGAAAACTGCTAAAAAAATTATTTGAACTAATTTGTAAAAAAAAATTGACCGTGGTGGAGTTGCAAAATTCCACTACCGGAAAATGTGATTTGCACCACAAGTGTTGTACTATTTGTCCCCTAAAAACAAATTTCTGTGTTTAAAATGCACAATATTTTCAAATTTATCTTAAATTAACATGGAATTGTTGAAAATTGTCGATAATTTCGTAGTAATTATTGAATAATCAGAAAAATTGTTAAAATTACATTTGAACTAATTTGTAACCGTGGTGCAGTTGCAAATTTATTCCACCACGGAAAAAGTCCTTTGCACCACGACTAATCTAAACTTTCGAACAAATTTTAATACAGTTAATTTTTTCCTAGGGAACTCGGCGGAAGCGTCTCGAACTCCCACGAAGACTGCACCCACCTGGTGATGCCAACCCTCGCCCGCTCCCACAAGCTCCTCTTCTGCTTAACGCGCAGCGTCCACATTCTGCCCGACCAGTGGCTGCGCGACAGCCACCAATCCAAGCAGTTCCTCCCCGAGAGCATCTACCACTTGGACTGCAAAGACTTCAACAGCGAATACCGCTGCGATTTGGCGCAAACGCTACAAACGCGCGCGCGCAACAAGCTATTCGACGGGAAATTCTTCTGGATTACGCCCAGCGTTTATCCGAGCAAGAAAGTCCTGGGACAGTTGATACAGAATTGCGGGGGTGTGGTGGAGAAGAACCGGAGGAGTGCCGCGCAGATTGAAGCGACTAATATAAACTCGCCTTATAGTTATGTGATTGTGACGCATGAACAGGATTTGCATTTGGTGGCGGATTTGTTGAGGAACAAGAAGGAGAAGATACGGATTGTGTGCAATGTGGAGGTGGTGTTGTCGGCGATTTTGAAGCAGACGTTTGAAGTGGAGCCGTTTACTGTTAAGATTTTGTAAAGAAATTAGTTGGATTAAGTTTAAAAATAAAATGTTATTGTTTGATTTAATTTTGTATAAATATATTAAGTGCTCAAAACCAGCAGAAGTTGTTTTATTTTTGTTTATTAAAATTTAAATATCAGGCGATAATTTTCTATGCTTTTGTTCAGTTTTAATTGAAATAAATTTCATATTTCCCGCCAAAGTATTAGGAGTAAAAATTGGCGGGAAACGACCTCCTCGCATTTCTGTTATCCTGGTACTAAAAGCAAAATTTCGCATAGAAAACTAACAAAAGTTTGCTCCTGGTACCAGGATAGCAGAAACGCGAGGAGGTCTTTTCCCGCCAAAATATCAGGAGTAAGGATTTGGCGGGAAATTTAAAAATTAATATCAGGCGCATAAAAATAGAATCCTGCTTATCTACCGCGGTATGGTTTCGATAATTAAAGATAGATGGCGACTAAAAATATTTTAGTTGAATTAAATTTCTAATTTCCCGCCAAATTCTTGCTCCTGATAGTTTGGCGGGAAAAGACCTCCTCGCTTTTCTGCTATCCTGATACCAGGAGCAAAATTTTTAAATTTTCGACACGAAATTTCGCTTTTGGTACCAGGATAGCAGAAACGCGAGGAGGTCTTTTCCCGCCAAAATATCAGGAGCAAGGATTTGGCGGGAAATTTAAAAATTAATATCAGGAGCATAAAAATAGAATTCTTTTTATGGTTTAGATAATTAAAGATAGATGGCGACTATAAATTATTTTTATTTAATTAAATTTCAAATTTCCCGCCAAATTTTTACTCCTGATATTTTGGCGGGAAAAGACCTCCTCGCTTTTCTGTTATCCTGATACCAGGAGCAAAATTTCTCATAGAAAATTTGTAAAATTAACAGAAACGCGAGGTGGTCGTTTCCCGCCAAAATATCAGGAGCAAGTATTTGGTGGGAATAAATTGTTTTAGCTTCAAATTTACCACCAAATTATTATTATCAAGAACAAATTTATATTATTTGAATAATTTAGTAACAAATACAAAACGTATGCAACCAGATATACATTGCCTTGTTTATCTGGTTGCATAACTTTACTTTAAATTAATTTTAGATTTCTTCCCTTAATTTTATTTACTTTTTTACTATCAATTTTATACCGCAAAAAATCGGTTATCTTTTTCGATAAAAAATAAAACAACGAACTTAAATGAAAATTGTTAAAATAGTTTATTATGAACGTGTGAATGCAGATCAAAAACAAAAATGAACTCGCATATATTTACAAGAATGTCTATGCCTGTCAATGGTGGAAAAAATGAGGAAATTCCAACGAAAAAGAAACAAATCAATAATTATAAATTACACATAGAAAAATAGCGCGTTTGGTACTAAAAAACTAAAACAAAATTTCATTAGGTGTAGTGCTAGTACAAATAATTAAATAAAACTAATAATATAAAAGATAAGACAATATTTTGTATAGAATATTATATTTGCTTTTTTCCTTCATATTTGTGGCCATTGAATTTATTTGTATTCGATATATTTAACTAACAGCGATCTATTCCCGTTAAAAAAGCGCACTAAACTTGCAGGTCAAATAAATAATACATAATTTATATCAAAATAGAAATAAATCGAATGGCTGTTAATTTCCAACCCATTTTAAACACTAATACCAACAAAATTTCGTACATGTTAAAGCTTAAGATTTAGTTTGTTTTTTATATTTATAATAACTACGCGAAAAACAAATCACTATCTAACCTGGAAGAACTATAAGTATACTTAATTACGTGTTGTAAACAGAAAATTTTTGGCAAATAACAAATATTAGTATTTAAAATGTAACATCAGAAACGAAAATAAAATGTTATTCTTACATATCCTATCCTACACTTAGATTTCTTTTAAATAACTTATGCTCACTTCTTCTTGTTTTTCGTGTTGGCGCCCCTGGGGGGCGTCACAGGCCTACCAGCATTACCACTATACTGGAACTTTCGTTTGTCCGCTGGTTTCAGTATCTGAAAACTGCACATCAAGGTTTCATCCACTGACATCATTGCACCGGCATTATCGAATTCGCCTGGAAAAAACCGACTATAAAATTTGTTCTATATTAAAAAAATCCACTTACCGCAATAATTCGGTGCACTGAAGAGCGTCACCAGCTGGCGTTTAGCAAAAAACTCGTACCCATCCTCCACCACTTGATGCGCCCTGCATATTAAGTCAAAATCGTGCTTGTGAAGGAACTTTCCAACCACCTAAAAACAAACCATAATAATCCTAACCAAACTTTTTGTTTTTATTATTATTTACCTCTGCACCAAAGGTAAAACTAACACCCCGATCATTCTCCCCCCAACCCATCTGATCTTTGTCCGGATCGGACCACAACAAATCACACAACAGCCCCTGGTCAGGTACGTCGGTTGGTCGCATTATTCTCCTGATTTGCTCCATGGATTGCAGATCGGGGCTCAAGCCGCCGTGGCAGCAGAAGATCTTTTCGTCGACGATCGCCGCCACTGGCAAGCAGTTAAAACAATCCGTGAACGTTTTCCATAGTTTAATATTGTATCTACAAAACAAACAAGTTGGGAAATATTATAATATAAAAGTGAGGTTACACTACCTTCGTTTGCACTCATCGTAAAATCCGTAAATTCTGTTTATGGAGGCGCACTCGTGATTGCCTCGTAAAAGGAAAAAGTTCTCGGGGTATTTGATTTTGTAAGCCAGTAAAAGGCAAATTGTTTCCAGGGATTGTTTGCCACGGTCCACGTAATCCCCCAAAAACAAATAGTTGGATTCTGGTGGAAAGCCACCGTATTCGAACAAACGCAGTAGATCGTAATATTGACCATGGATGTCGCCTAAAAAACAACAACAAAATTTACCAGACAACAACAAACTGATAAGGTGGCAACTTACCACAGATTTTCAGTGGTGCTTCCAATTCCAACAAAATCGGTTGGGACAGGAAGATTTCCCGTGATTTTAAGCACAGTCCACGTATTTCCACTTCGGTTAACTGAACATTTTTCCCAGGCCGTGCCCCTCGCACTAAAACAAACCAAACACTTTTTACACAAAAACTTACAAGGCGTTTACCGACGCCATTACGAAAATTTCTACTACATTGTTGACCTTCATTTTCACTTTACCTTCCAATAATCGGGCGATGATACTGTCGATATTTAGTTTGTCCGCTTCAGCCATTTGATGATCGGTTTTTCTATGCGATGTCGTCTACACTTTCTGCCACTTAATTAACTAACGGATAGCTCGGATTTTTTTGGATTTCTACGAGCCGTTTGGTGGATTGGAATTGGAAACAGCGCGGTTGTTTCCTCGGCTGACGCAAGGCGGCGTTCAAAACACAAACACAGTGCTACCACCACAACAACACGGAAAGTTACTGCGCTGGGCGTTAGGGCGCGTTTACAGCGGACGCACAAACATTCCGGCTAGAAATGAAAACCACAATAAATAAAATATGTATTTATTAAAAAAAATAACAAATAAACGATTACGAGTTTCTCACTAAATTATACAAAAAATAGTCATTAGATTTTTTATACAAAAATATGATTTAAAAAAAATTAAATCAACCCTATGGCCTTCTCAAAGTCCTCATCCGATATCTTCTTCTTCTTATACTTCTTCAACAGCGCCATGTCCTTCTTCAACTCCTCCATATCCTCCTCACTAATTCCTTTTCGCTTCTTCTTCTTCGCCGGTTCTTCCGCCAATTTCCTCGCATCCTTCGCCTGCTTCCTCTTCAAACGTTTTCCCTTCTTGTCCTCCTTTTTCGCCTTGGCTTGCGCCCAAGGCTCTGTGGGCTTCCGCACGGTTTTCATTTTATGTCCGGGCCAAATTCCGGTGGCTTTGTAGTGTTCCAATTTTTTTAAACGGACCGTTTCGCGGGTTTTATCTCGATAGGGGATGAGATTCAAGTCGTAGTCCAATGGGGCGAAGTCGGAGAGGTCGCGGTTTTTTAATTCGGGCATTTTCGGGAGCTGGAGGAGGCCGTAGGTGGAGGCCATGGCACCTAGAGGGAGTTCCTGTAGAAGAAAATAATAAGTGTTTTTTAAAGTGGCGGAAAATTTCTAAAAATTATCAGATTTTCTTGCGGTTTGCTTTGTTACAAAGAGACAAGTTAGTTTTACTGGGAAAATCAAACAGAATGAAAATCTGTCGAAAATTCCGGTTTTTATAGCCTACTACAGACTCGCTTAAAAAAATTATTCGATTTTTCGACTTTCGCTCCTTTAAACTGTCATAAAATTTCTAAAAATTATCAGATTTTCTTGCGGTTTGCTTTGTTACAAAGAGACAAGTTAGTATTACTAGGAAAATTAAACAGAATGAAAATCAGTCGAAAATTCCGGTTTTTATAGCCTACTATAGACTCGCTTAAAAAATATTAAATTTTTCGACTTTCGCTCCTTTAAACTGTCATAAAATTTCTAAAAATTATCAGATTTTCTTGCGGTTTGCTTTGTTACAAAGAGACAAGTTAGTATTACTAGGAAAATCAAACAGAATGAAAATCAGTCGAAAATTCCGGTTTTTATAGCCTACTATAGTCTCGCTTAAAAAATTATTCAATTTTTCGACTTTCGCTCCTTTAAACTGTCATAAAACTTCTAAAAATTATCAGATTTTCTTGCGGTTTCCTTTGTTACAAAGAGACAAGTTAGTTTTAGTAGGAAAATCAAACAGAATGAAAATCCGTCCAAAATTCCTGTTTTTATAGCCTACTACAGACTCGCTTAAAAAAATTATTCGATTTTTCGACTTTCGCTCCTTTAAACTGTCATAAAATTTCTAAAAATTATCAGATTTTCTTGCGGTTTGCTTTGTTACAAAGAGACAAGTTAGTTTTACTAGGAAAATCAAACAGAATGAAAATATGTCGGAAATTCCGGTTTTTATAGCCTACTATAGACTCGCTTAAAAAAATATTCAATTTTTCGACTTTCGCTCCTTTAAACTGTCATAAAATTTCTAAAAATGATCAGATTTTCTTGCGGTTTGCTTTGTTACAAAGAGACAAGTTAGTATTACTAGGAAAATCAAACAGAATGAAAATCAGTCGAAAATTCCGGTTTTTATAGCCTACTATAGTCTCGCTTAAAAAATTATTCAATTTTTCGACTTTCGCTCCTTTAAACTGTCATAAAACTTCTAAAAATTATCAGATTTTCTTGCGGTTTCCTTTGTTACAAAGAGACAAGTTAGTTTTAGTAGGAAAATCAAACAGAATGAAAATCAGTCGAAAATTCCGGTTTTTATAGCCTACTACAGACTCGCTTAAAAAAATTATTCTATTTTTCGACTTTCGCTCCTTTAAACTGTCATAAAATTTCTAAAAATTATCAGATTTTCTTGCGGTTTGCTTTGTTACAAAGAGACAAGTTAGTTTTACTAGGAAAATCAAACAGAATGAAAATATGTCGGAAATTCCGGTTTTTATAGCCTACTATAGACTCGCTTAAAAAAATATTCAATTTTTCGACTTTCGCTCCTTTAAACTGTCATAAAACTTCTAAAAATTATCAGATTTTCTTGCGGTTTCCTTTGTTACAAAGAGACAAGTTAGTTTTAGTAGGAAAATCAAACAGAATGAAAATCAGTCGAAAATTCCGGTTTTTATAGCCTACTACAGACTCGCTTAAAAAAATTATTCTATTTTTCGACTTTCGCTCCTTTAAACTGTCATAAAATTTCTAAAAATTATCAGATTTTCTTGCGGTTTGCTTTGTTACAAAGAGACAAGTTAGTTTTACTAGGAAAATCAAACAGAATGAAAATCAGTCGAAAATTCCGGTTTTTATAGCCTACTATAGACTCGCTTAAAAAATATTAAATTTTTCGACTTTCGCTCCTTTAAACTGTCATAAAATTTCTAAAAATTATCAGATTTTCTTGCGGTTTGCTTTGTTACAAAGAGACAAGTTAGTTTTACTAGGAAAATCAAACAGAATGAAAATATGTCGGAAATTCCGGTTTTTATAGCCTACTATAGACTCGCTTAAAAAAATATTCAATTTTTCGACTTTCGCTCCTTTAAACTGTCATAAAATTTCTAAAAATTATCAGATTTTCTTGCGGTTTGCTTTGTTACAAAGAGACAAGTTAGTATTACTAGGAAAATCAAACAGAATGAAAATCAGTCGAAAATTCCGGTTTTTATAGCCTACTATAGACTCGCTTAAAAAATATTAAATTTTTCGACTTTCGCTCCTTTAAACTGTCATAAAATTTCTAAAAATTATCAGATTTTCTTGCGGTTTGCTTTGTTACAAAGAGACAAGTTAGTATTACTAGGAAAATCAAACAGAATGAAAATCAGTCGAAAATTCCGGTTTTTATAGCCTACTATAGACTCGCTTAAAAAATATTAAATTTTTCGACTTTCGCTCCTTTAAACTGTCATAAAATTTCTAAAAATTATCAGATTTTCTTGCGGTTTGCTTTGTTACAAAGAGACAAGTTAGTTTTACTAGGAAAATCAAACAGAATGAAAATATGTCGGAAATTCCGGTTTTTATAGCCTACTATAGACTCGCTTAAAAAAATATTCAATTTTTCGACTTTCGCTCCTTTAAACTGTCATAAAATTTCTAAAAATTATCAGATTTTCTTGCGGTTTGCTTTGTTACAAAGAGACAAGTTAGTATTACTAGGAAAATCAAACAGAATGAAAATCAGTCGAAAATTCCGGTTTTTATAGCCTACTATAGACTCGCTTAAAAAATATTAAATTTTTCGACTTTCGCTCCTTTAAACTGTCATAAAATTTCTAAAAATTATCAGATTTTCTTGCGGTTTGCTTTGTTACAAAGAGACAAGTTAGTATTACTAGGAAAATCAAACAGAATGAAAATCAGTCGAAAATTCCGGTTTTTATAGCCTACTATAGTCTCGCTTAAAAAATTATTCAATTTTTCGACTTTCGCTCCTTTAAACTGTCATAAAACTTCTAAAAATTATCAGATTTTCTTGCGGTTTCCTTTGTTACAAAGAGACAAGTTAGTATTACTAGGAAAATCAAACAGAATGAAAATCAGTCGAAAATTCCGGTTTTTATAGCCTACTATAGTCTCGCTTAAAAAATTATTCAATTTTTCGACTTTCGCTCCTTTAAACTGTCATAAAACTTCTAAAAATTATCAGATTTTCTTGCGGTTTCCTTTGTTACAAAGAGACAAGTTAGTTTTAGTAGGAAAATCAAACAGAATGAAAATCCGTCGAAAATTCCTGTTTTTATAGCCTACTACAGACTCGCTTAAAAAAATTATTCTATTTTTCGACTTTCGCTCCTTTAAACTGTCATAAAATTTCTAAAAATTATCAGATTTTCTTGCGGTTTGCTTTGTTACAAAGAAACAAGTTAGTTTTACTAGGAAAATCAAACAGAATGAAAATATGTCGGAAATTCCGGTTTTTATAGCCTACTATAGACTCGCTTAAAAAAATATTCAATTTTTCGACTTTCGCTTCTTGAAACTGTCATAAAATTTCTAAAAATTATCAGATTTTCTTGCGGTTTGCTTTGTTACAAAGAGACAAGTTAGTTTTACTAGAAAAATCAAACAGAATGAAAATTTGTCGAAAATTCCGGTTTTTATAGCATACTAAAACTCCAATTTACTCCAATTTTCAACTTCTCACCTTGACCTTAAGCAACAAACTGCACTCGTGCTTCGAATACGCCCTCACATGCGACACAAACGCCTTGGTGGCCTTCTCCATCAGCGCCCTGTCCTTCTTCTGCGCCATGTGAATATGCTCCCTTAACTGTACTATCTAAAAAAAAATTATAATTTAACATAAAAAACAAAACATTTAAATCCAGCTACTTTATCCTCCTCTGTGACATCATCCATGCGAGTCAAGCGCACTCTTTGATTGCTCTCGATGAAATTCACGTAGGACTCTTCGTTGGCCAGCAGGAGGACCACTGCTGAACCCTGGTGACCTTGACGGGCTGTGCGTCCAACGCGATGGACAAAGGCACTGGCGTTTGCTGGGGGATCCCATTGGAGGACCCAGTCCACCTTTTTGGAAGAAATTTTTTTATATAATCCAATATTTTGTTATAATTTGAGAATATTCTACCTCTGGCACATCTATTCCTCTAGCTAAGACATCCGTACAAAGCAACAAAGCCTTGGAGGTGGCCCGAAAACTGTCCAAAACTTTCCTCCTTTTATCCTTCATTTTCCCATGAATGGCCAAAATGGGCAGCTGTAAATTCCTCGGAAGCACTCTAGGAAAAATACTGGCCCAGTAATCGACTACTGCACAAGTTGGAAGGAAAACCATCGCCTTGTGAACGTTATTTTGCAGTAAAAACGACACCATAGTCGCTAGTTTACCTGTAAACGAAACCAAAATTAAAATTGCGGCTTTTTTTGGAAAATAACGACTTTACCATCGTCCCTAGTTACAATGTAGTAGTTCTCGAGCAACTCCGGTGTGCTCTGAGTGGCTTTAGCCGAAACGCTCACCAAAACCGGGTTTCGTAGCCCCGCCCGGATTAAATCTTGCACCTGCTTGGTTTGGGTGGCCGAAAACAACCCAGTGCGTCTTTGCCGCGGTAAATAGCTTAAAATCGTGTCGAGGCAACTTTGGAAACCGAGATCCAATAAACGGTCTGCCTCATCCAACACCAGAAACTCCTACAAACGTTATTTTATTTAAAATTTAAAAGTGGGGTTATGTTGTGGTTTACCAAGTTTTTCACTGCGTTAGCTAAGTTTAAATCGTTGCGGCGAGCTAGGAGGTCTTCAAGGCGACCTGGGGTACAAATCAGGATATTTCCCCCGTTTCTGTTGAAATTCCTTACGTCGTCTCCGACGCTATTCCCCCCAACAAACAAAATTTCTGTCACACCCTAAAAACCACACAGAAACCGTACAACTAGTAGTTTATTTCCAACAGAACTAACCGTCACATGTTGTAGAAGTTCCTTTAGGACATCCCGAGTCTGCACAGCCAATTCTCTAGTGGGGGACACCACAATAGCCCCCACTTGCTTCCTGGTCCATTTCTCCTCCACCTCACGCTGTTTCAACATTTCCAACATTGGAATAAGGAACGCAAGGGTTTTCCCCGAGCCTACAACAATTATTAGAAAAACCAGATGGTTTTTGGGGCTACTAACCTGTAACTGCCTCGGCTGCCACGTCTTTTTTGTTCAGCAATTGTGGGATAACTGCGGCTTGTACTGGAGTCATTGTGGGGAAATTAAGCGAGGCGATGGCGGTTTTCAACTGCTGGTGCAGAGGCACTGTTAGTTCTTCCCAAGTTTTCGGCATGTCGCAGTTTTTTGAGGTTATGTTACCAACAGCAAGGTTATGTATTGTTTGAAATGCTACATAATACGTGACATAATATTTACATGGCGTTTATGAGCGTACAAAGTGGCAAACTACTCAAAACTATTAATTTAAACTAGAAATTTCGATAATATAAGTTGTAAGAGAAGTAGTTCAAATGTACCGTAAAGTTTAGAATTAAAACTAAAGTTCCTAAGAGTTCAGGTGCACCAACCACTTAAAATAATAAAATCACATTGTGTATTGTTGGTTGCCTAGTTAAACGATTTTAATAAACGCATTTTAGTAATTTAAACAAATTTATTAACATAAAACTAATGGAAATAATAAAATTGATTGTATTTTACTATTATATAATCTGTGGTTTAACTATTAACACCATATAGTGTATAACTGGTTAATTTGGAATTTAGTGTGGCACCACTGATTTAACGCAGAAACATCCCTAAAAGTTACTAACTTGAAACGCCATTTTCTGGTATTCCAACAATACGCAATAAAATTGTTTCAGTGATTTGTCATCGTATTTAGTTCCAATTTAAATAGTTTATCAAAATCCAATTAGTAAATAACAGTAAGTACCATAAGTTTCCTTTAGTTTTATCAGACAATGATTTCGTAAACATACAATGACGTTTTATTTTGACAATAAAATCAGCTGACTCCACAAATATTTCTTTGTATTAATTCCAGTTGATTATCCCCTTTCTATCTACTAGTACTAGATGACTCAGTATTCATAATCAACTAGTTAGTGTTACTACTAGAAAAATTGTTATCAGCAACGCCCCTTGAAACTACCAAAAATTTTTTTGTAGAAATGGCCAGTCGTAAAAAGGTTCTTCTCAAAGTGATTATTCTGGGCGATTCGAGTGTTGGGAAAACCTCTCTAATGAACCAGTACGTAAACCGCAAATTTTCCAACCAATACAAAGCCACAATCGGTGCTGATTTTCTAACAAAAGAGGTGACAGTGGACGACCGTTCTGTGACTATGCAAATTTGGGACACGGCGGGGCAGGAGCGTTTCCAGTCCCTCGGTGTGGCCTTTTATCGGGGGGCCGATTGTTGTGTCCTTGGTAAGTATTCATTAATTATTACACGAAATTTTCGATAAGTGAGGTTATAATCATATGGTAAAACGCGTGGAAATTAGAGGAAGTGTTTACCTTCATACTAACGCAAATTTGAAGAAAATCCGACCACTAGTTTCGAAACTATAAGCGTTTAATGCTGGGTAACCTAGAAATTTTTTGGGGGTTAAAAAAATTTTTGGAAACCCGCTTGGGGCGTTTATGGTTTTATTTTAAGTTAAAGGCAATATTTAGCTTTATAATGGTGAAAATATGACACAAATCGGTTCAGCGGTTCCCAAACTGTGGCGCGTTAAACTAAAAATTCCACCACGGAAAAGTCAGTTGCACCACAACAGTAACTTTTTTTTAAGTAAATATTTAAACTAAGGACTAAATTTATTTGTTGTTTGGAATAACGTAAAATTAGTGGCGTTTTGACGAAAAATTTTCAGTGGTTTTGTTGAAAATTGGAATTTTGTATAATTTTCTAACATAAAATTTGGTTCCATTTTACGAATTTTTAGTTTATGATCTGGTTGTCGGATTTTTACAAGAAATACAGTTTTGTGAAGCTTAATAACGCGTTTAATAAGGAAAAAATCGCCACGCTTGTGGAAAGTAGTTTAGAATTTTTTTGGACCGTTTCTAGCTACCACCAAAATTTTTGTTAAATTTCCTCAAGTTCCCTTTTCAGAATTTTTAGTTTTTGATCTGGTTGTCGGATTTTTACAAGAAATACAGTTTTGTGAAGCTTAAAGACGCGTTTAATAAGGAAAAAATCGCCAACCTCGTAGAAAGTAGTTTAGAATTTTTTTGGACCATTTCTAACTAGCATGAAAATTTTTGTTAAATTTCCTCCAGTTCCCCTTTAAGAATTTTTAGTTTCTGATTTGGTTGTCGAATTTTTGCAACAAATATAGTTTTGTGAAGCTTAAAGATGCGTTTAATAAGGAAAAAATCGCCAACCTCGTAGAAAGTAGTTTAGAATTTTTTTGGACCATTTCTAACTAGCATGAAAATTTTTGTTAAATTTCCTCCAGTTCCCCTTTAAGAATTTTTAGTTTCTGATTTGGTTGTCGAATTTTTGCAACAAATATAGTTTTGTGAAGCTTAAAGATGCGTTTAATAAGGAAAAAATCGCCAACCTCGTAGAAAGTAGTTTAGAATTTTTTTGGACCATTTCTAACTAGCATGAAAATTTTTGTTAAATTTCCTCAAGTTCCCTTTAAGAATTTTTAGTTTCTGATGTGGTTGTCGGATTTTTACAAGAAATACAGTTTTGTGAAGCTTGAAGACGCGTTTAATAAGAAAAAAATCGCCAACCTCGTAGAAAGTAGTTTAGAATTTTTTTGGACCATTTCTAACTAGCATGAAAATTTTTGTTAAATTTCCTCAAGTTCCCTTTAAGAATTTTTAGTTTCTGATGTGGTTGTTGGATTTTCATAAGAAATACAGTTTTCTGAAGCTTAAAGACGCGTTTAATCAGAAAAAAATCGCCAACCTCGTAGAAAGTAGTTTAGAATTTTTTTGGACCATTTCTAACTAGCATGAAAATTTTTGTTAAATTTCCTCAAGTTCCCTTTAAGAATTTTTAGTTTCTGATGTGGTTGTTGGATTTTCATAAGAAATACAGTTTTGTGAAGCTTAAAGACGCGTTTAATAAGAAAAAAATCGCCAACCTCGTAGAAAGTAGTTTAGAATTTTTTTGGACCGTTTCTAGCTACCACCAAAATGTTTGTTAAATTTCCTCAAGTTTCCTTTAAGAATTTTTAGTTTCTGATCTGGTTGTCGGATTTTTACAAGAAATACAGTTTTGTGAAGCTTAAAAATGCGTTTAATAAGGAAAAAATCGCCAACCTCGTAGAAAGTAATTTAGAATTTTTTTGGACCGTTTCTAGCTACCACCAAAATGTTTGTTAAATTTCCTCAAGTTTCCTTTAAGAATTTTTAGTTTCTGATCTGGTTGTCGGATTTTTACAAGAAATACAGTTTTCTGAAGCTTAAAGACGCGTTTAATCAGAAAAAAATCGCCAACCTCGTAGAAAGTAGTTTAGAATTTTTTTGGACCATTTCTAACTAGCATGAAAATTTTTGTTAAATTTCCTCAAGTTCCCTTTAAGAATTTTTAGTTTCTGATGTGGTTGTTGGATTTTCATAAGAAATACAGTTTTGTGAAGCTTAAAGACGCGTTTAATAAGAAAAAAATCGCCAACCTCGTAGAAAGTAGTTTAGAATTTTTTTGGACCGTTTCTAGCTACCACCAAAATGTTTGTTAAATTTCCTCAAGTTTCCTTTAAGAATTTTTAGTTTCTGATCTGGTTGTCGGATTTTTACAAGAAATACAGTTTTGTGAAGCTTAAAGACGCGTTTAATCAGAAAAAAATCGCCAACCTCGTAGAAAGTAGTTTAGAATTTTTTTGGACCGTTTCTAAGTAGCACCAAAATTTTTGTTAAATTTCCTCAAGTTCCCTTTTCAGAATTTTTAGTTTTTGATCTGGTTGTCGGATTTTTACAACAAATACAGTTTTGTGAAGCTTAAAAATGCGTTTAATAAGGAAAAAATCGCCAACCTCGTAGAAAGTAATTTAGAATTTTTTTGGACCGTTTCTAGCTAGCACCAAAATTTTTGTTAAATTTCCTCAAGTTTCACTTTAAAAATTTCATAATTCTAAGTTAAATTTTTTTCTTCCAGTGTTTGACGTGACCGCCCCCAACACCTTCAAGTCGCTGGACAGTTGGCGGGACGAGTTCCTCATCCAGGCGTCCCCACGCGAACCAGAGAACTTCCCCTTCGTGCTGCTGGGCAACAAAGTGGACCTGGAGCCGCGTGCCATCTCATCGAAACGTGCCCAAAACTGGTGCCAACCGAAGAACATCCCGTACTTTGAAACATCGGCGAAAGAGGGCCTCAATGTCGAGCAGGCGTTTTTGGCCATCGCCAAAAATGCTTTGGCCCAACAGAACTCCACTGTGGATTTGTACAATGAATTCCCCGATCAGATTAAGTTAACCAGCACTCAGAAACCGAACAGCAATGGAGATTCGTGCGCCTGTTAATTTGTGTTTAATGTTAAATTATCAAAATTTTTTTTTTGGTTTTTGTGTATTGTGTAAACTAGGAGCGTGGGAGGGGGGAAGCGACGTTTTTTTCACTCAGTAAACTAACCAACAGTAAATTTTAGCAGTTATTTATTAAATTAATTAATTTTCTCCAAAAAAACAATGTGATATACTGCGAATGAGTAAACATAGTAAGTAAAGGTAATAAATCAGATTTGTTCGTTTTTTTTTTTGCTTCAACAAATTGTTTTTTTGTCTATATATATATATATATATATATATATATATATGTGGAAATTTCATGGCTTAAAATGTAACCGCTGCAATATTTTTAAAAGCTGTAAATACTAGAAGTGAATTAACTGAAACTAAAAAAAAATAGTTGCCTTATAATTTCATCTAGATCTAGTTTATTATTTTTTTATTTTACTTTGTATTTTATTCTTATTGTAGACAGTTTTAAGGATAACTATATTTAGTTCAAATTGTTTTCTTTATTGTAGACTTACCATCATATCAATTTTAACTATTTTTTTTATTGTAACCCAAAAAAAAAAAACAGTTAAATTGTTTAATATTATTTAATATATGATAAGTTATTCTATTACATGCGCGTTTCAAAATTATTTGCATACTTTTGTAGCTTTTTTGCCGTTGTAATAAAATAATAGTAATTTTGAGACGCACTGTATATAAAATATGTAATAAAATGTTTTCAGATATCATTTTTGAAAAAAAATTTATGTAGTAAATTTAACAGTTTGTATACTGAAATTACAAAAATTAATAAAAACAATGCAAATTAATTTCGACAAAAATTTTTTTTTGGTGCTGCCCAAAAATATTCTAAACTACTTTCCACGAGGTTGGCGATTGTTTCCTTATTAAAAGCGTCTTTAAGCTTCACAAAACTGTATTTCTTGTAAAAATCCAACAACCAGATCAGAAACTAAAAATTCTTAAAAGGGAACTTGAGGAAATTTAACAAAAATTTTGGTGCTAGTTAGAAACGGTAAAAAAATATTCTAAACTACTTTCTACGAGGTTGGCGATTTTTTTCTAATTAAACGCGTCTTTAAGCTTCACAAAACTGTATTTCTTGTAAAAATCCGACAATCAGATCAGAAACTAAAAATTCTTAAAAGGGAACTTGAGGAAATTTAACAAAAATTTTGGTGCTAGTTAGAAACGGTCCAAAAAAATTCTAAACTACTTTCTACGAGGTTTGCGATTTTTTTCTAATTAAACGCGTCTTTAAGTTTCACAAAACTGTATTTCTTGTAAAAATCCGACAATCAGATCAGAAACTAAAAATTCTTAAAGGGAACTTGAGGAAATTTAACAAAAATTTTGGTGCTAGCTAGAAACGGTAAAAAAAAAATTCTAAACTACTTTCTACGAGGTTTGCGATTTTTTTCTAATTAAACGCGTCTTTAAGCTTCACAAAACTGTATTTCTTGTAAAAATCCGACAATCAGATCAGAAACTAAAAATTCTTAAAAGGGAACTTGAGGAAATTTAACAAAAATTTTGGTGCTAGTTAGAAACGGTCCAAAAAAATTCTAAACTACTTTCTACGAGGTTGGCGATTTTTTTCTAATTAAACGCGTCTTTAAGCTTCACAAAACTGTATTTCCTGTAAAAATCCGACAACCAGATCAAAAACTGAAAATTCTTAAAAGGGAAATTGAAGAAATTTAACAAAAATTTTGATGCTAGTTAGAAACGGTAAAAAAAAATTCTAAACTACTTTCTACGAGGTTGGCGATTTTTTTCTAATTAAACGCGTTTTAAGCTTCACAAAACTGTATTTCTTGTAAAAATCCGACAATCAGATCAGAAACTAAAAATTCTTAAAAGGGAACTTGAGGAAATTTAACAAAAATTTTGGTGCTAGTTAGAAACGGTCCAAAAAAATTCTAAACTACTTTCTACGAGGTTTGCGATTTTTTTCTAATTAAACGCGTCTTTAAGCTTCACAAAACTGTATTTCTTGTAAAAATCCGACAACCACATCAGAAACTAAAAATTCTTAAAGGGAACTTGAGGAAATTTAACAAAAATTTTGGTGCTAGTTAGAAACGGTAAAAAAAAATTCTAAACTACTTTCTACGAGGTTTGCGATTTTTTTCTTATTAAAACCGTCTTTAAGCTTCACAAAAATGTATTTCCTGTAAAAATCCGACAACCAGATCAGAAACTAAAAATTCTTAAAAGGGAACTTGAGGAAATTTAACAAAAATTTTGGTGCTAGTTAGAAACGGTCCAAAAAAATTCTAAACTACTTTCTACGAGGTTGGCGATTTTTTTCTAATTAAACGCGTCTTTAAGCTTCACAAAACTGTATTTCTTGTAAAAATCCGACAATCAGATCAGAAACTAAAAATTCTTAAAAGGGAACTTGAGGAAATTTAACAAAAATTTTGGTGCTAGTTAGAAACGGTCCAAAAAAATTCTAAACTACTTTCTACGAGGTTTGCGATTTTTTTCTAATTAAACGCGTCTTTAAGTTTCACAAAACTGTATTTCTTGTAAAAATCCGACAATCAGATCAGAAACTAAAAATTCTTAAAGGGAACTTGAGGAAATTTAACAAAAATTTTGGTGCTAGCTAGAAACGGTAAAAAAAAAATTCTAAACTACTTTCTACGAGGTTTGCGATTTTTTTCTAATTAAACGCGTCTTTAAGTTTCACAAAACTGTATTTCTTGTAAAAATCCGACAATCAGATCAGAAACTAAAAATTCTTAAAAGGGAACTTGAGGAAATGTAACAAAAATTTTGGTGCTAGCTAGAAACGGTAAAAAAAAAATTCTAAACTACTTTCTACGAGGTTTGCGATTTTTTTCTAATTAAACGCGTCTTTAAGCTTCACAAAACTGTATTTCTTGTAAAAATCCAACAACCAGATCAGAAACTAAAAATTCTTAAAAGGGAACTTGAGGAAATTTAACAAAAATTTTGGTGCTAGTTAGAAACGGTAAAAAAAAATTCTAAACTACTTTCTACGAGGTTGGCGATTTTTTTCTAATTAAACGCGTCTTTAAGCTTCACAAAACTGTATTTCTTGTAAAAATCCGACAATCAGATCAGAAACTAAAAATTCTTAAAAGGGAACTTGAGGAAATTTAACAAAAATTTTGGTGCTAGTTAGAAACGGTCCAAAAAAATTCTAAACTACTTTCTACGAGGTTGGCGATTTTTTTCTAATTAAACGCGTCTTTAAGCTTCACAAAACTGTATTTCCTGTAAAAATCCGACAACCAGATCAAAAACTGAAAATTCTTAAAAGGGAAATTGAAGAAATTTAACAAAAATTTTGATGCTAGTTAGAAACGGTAAAAAAAAATTCTAAACTACTTTCTACGAGGTTGGCGATTTTTTTCTAATTAAACGCGTTTTAAGCTTCACAAAACTGTATTTCTTGTAAAAATCCGACAATCAGATCAGAAACTAAAAATTCTTAAAAGGGAACTTGAGGAAATTTAACAAAAATTTTGGTGCTAGTTAGAAACGGTCCAAAAAAATTCTAAACTACTTTCTACGAGGTTTGCGATTTTTTTCTAATTAAACGCGTCTTTAAGCTTCACAAAACTGTATTTCTTGTAAAAATCCGACAACCACATCAGAAACTAAAAATTCTTAAAGGGAACTTGAGGAAATTTAACAAAAATTTTGGTGCTAGTTAGAAACGGTAAAAAAAAATTCTAAACTACTTTCTACGAGGTTTGCGATTTTTTTCTTATTAAAACCGTCTTTAAGCTTCACAAAAATGTATTTCCTGTAAAAATCCGACAACCAGATCAGAAACTAAAAATTCTTAAAAGGGAACTTGAGGAAATTTAACAAAAATTTTGGTGCTAGTTAGAAACGGTCCAAAAAAATTCTAAACTACTTTCTACGAGGTTGGCGATTTTTTTCTAATTAAACGCGTCTTTAAGCTTCACAAAACTGTATTTCTTGTAAAAATCCGACAACCAGATCAGAAACTAAAAATTCTTAAAAGGGAATTTAACAAAAATTTTGGTGCTAGTTAGAAACGGTCCAAAAAAATTCTAAACTACTTTCTACGAGGTTGGCGATTTTTTTCTAATTAAACCCGTCTTTAAGCTTCACAAAACTGTATTTCCTGTAAAAATCCGACAACCAGATCAAAAACTAAAAATTCTTAAAGGGAACTTGAGGAAATTTAACAAAAATTTTGGTGCTAGTTAGAAACGGTCCAAAAAAATTCTAAACTACTTTCTACGAGGTTGGCGATTTTTTTCTAATTAAACGCGTCTTTAAGCTTCACAAAACTGTATTTCCTGTAAAAATCCGACAACCAGATCAAAAACTGAAAATTCTTAAAAGGGAAATTGAAGAAATTTAACAAAAATTTTGGTGCTAGTTAGAAACGGTCCAAAAAAATTCTAAACTACTTTCTACGAGGTTGGCGATTTTTTTCTAATTAAACGCGTCTTTAAGCTTCACAAAACTGTATTTCTTGTAAAAATCCGACAACCAGATGAGAAACTAAAAATTCTTAAAGGGGAACTTGAGGAAATTTAACAAAAATTTTGGTGCTAGTTAGAAACGGTAAAAAAAAATTCTAAACTACTTTCTACGAGGTTTGCGATTTTTTTCTTATTAAAACCGTCTTTAAGCTTCACAAAACTGTATTTCTTGTAAAAATCCAACAACCAGATCAGAAACTAAAAATTCTTAAAAGGGAACTTGAGGAAATTTAACAAAAATTTTGGTGCTAGTTAGAAACGGTCCAAAAAAATTCTAAACTACTTTCTACGAGGTTGGCGATTTTTTTCTAATTAAACGCGTCTTTAAGCTTCACAAAACTGTATTTCTTGTAAAAATCCGACAACCAGATGAGAAACTAAAAATTCTTAAAGGGGAACTTGAGGAAATTTAACAAAAATTTTGGTGCTAGTTAGAAACGGTAAAAAAAAATTCTAAACTACTTTCTACGAGGTTTGCGATTTTTTTCTTATTAAAACCGTCTTTAAGCTTCACAAAACTGTATTTCTTGTAAAAATCCAACAACCAGATCAGAAACTAAAAATTCTTAAAAGGGAACTTGAGGAAATTTAACAAAAATTTTGGTGCTAGTTAGAAACGGTCCAAAAAAATTCTTAACTACTTTCTACTAGGTTGGCGATTTTTTTCTTATTAAACGCGTCTTTAAGCTTCACAAAACTGTATTTCTTGTAAAAATCCGACAACCAGATGAGAAACTAAAAATTCTTAAAGGGGAACTGGAGGAAATTTAACAAAAATTTTCATGCTAGTTAGAAATGGTCCGAAAAAAATCTAAACTAGTTTCCACCAGCTTGGCGATTTTTTTCTAATTAAGCGCGTTTGTCAGCTTTATAAAATTGTATTTTTTGTAAAAATCGGACAACTAGAACAAAAACAAAAAATTCCTAAAGTGGACATTTTTTTGGGAACAAAAAAAATACTTTAGATTTGCCAAAACAACTTTGTAAGTGATTTTACGACTAAATTAACTCGATTTAAACTTAATTTTATCAAAAATGTTCTGAGGGAACTAAAAAACTAATTTTTAAAAAATTCTTCCATAATTCCACAATTTTTGTATACTATAATAAGTGGAACAAAGACAGACTTATTATGTGTTCAAATAAGTGCGAGAGAGACTTCCAATAAACTACTAAAAACCTATCGAAAAAACTAAAACTTTAAAACAAACAAATTCCCAGTTGACTTAATTTAAAACAAACTTAAACATTTGTAAGTTTAATTAATTATACAATTTTTTACACAAAACATCGTATCATAGGCAACCAGACATACACAACACACGGCCCATCGCTTCTTCTTCAACTAATCCCACCATCTGATCAAACGTCAAAATTCCAATGTCATTTGCAATATTTACAAACAAATCCTCTATAATTATAATCATCTCAATAAAACAGTAAAACATGTCAGACAACGAGGATGATTTATTGGAACTTCAAGGGGGCGAAATAGAAAACGGACACATTTCCCTGTCGGCCTCCACCGAAACCCTCACAACATCCTCAGGTAAACAAATTTTGGTTGAAAAAACCCAATTTAAGTCGTAGTTTTAGACGAAGAACAACCACAGCCAGATAATAATGGGCAATTCGACAGGGATTTGCCCACAGCGCATAGGGTAAGTGTTAAGTTAGGTTAGAGTGTAGTTTTTACGTTACTATTTTTAGTATCTTGGGAAGTTGAATAATGTGAGGGGTTACACTTTGTACGACGACGGGGAGATTGTTAAAGTGCTGGCTATTTACACGGATACTTTAGTGTTTCCTGGATTCACCCTTCCGCTGATCATCGGACATGAAGAGGTGAACATCATGCAGAGATATTTGCAAAATAATCGAGTTTTCGTGCTGATTTCCACCAAGTAAGTTGTTAAAAAGTGCTTGGACAAAACTTTATTTATTTGCGATTTTGCAGACCCGGCGACGCCTACAAATTCTTCAACTACGGCGTAACAATGGAAATCTACGAAACCCAAATCCAAAACGAACTGCTAAATCTCAAAGCCAAAGGCCGGCAGCGTTGCAAGCTGATTTCCGGTTATGAAATTCGCACGTTGCATGGCCGCCTACGTGAAGTCACAGTGAAAATGTTGGGGGAGCCGGTGATACTAACGCCGTTATGTGACACGCAAATGCTGGCGTTGAAAGCTAAAAGACTGTTTGTTTCCAGGGATTTTAACGAGTTGAAAAGTAATTATAAATATCGAAGGTGGGGATAAGTTTAATTGTTTTTCGAGGTGGTGACGTTGTTTTGTTTTTTAGGTACCATTTGAGTCAGTATCCGTTTGCTAGTTGGGTTTATGATCGGTATGAAGTGGGGTACTATGTAAGGCAAATTATGAAGAGACTGACTAATTATGTAGGAGGTAGGTATGATAATTTGGATAATTTTGAGGTTTTATAAATATTTTGGGTTAAATTTGCCGTAAAATTAGAACAAAAGTGGAATTGGGTATCTGGTTTAGTAAGGTAGATGTTTTGGATTAAATCAAAGTAAATTTCAGATAAATCCGACCAGCGGTCTCATAGTTATGGCCCTTCAAAGTTTTTTTTTATAAATTACCACTAGGTCGTCTAAAAATTTTTTGGAAACTTTTACAAAAATTTGTTTAGTATATTTTTTATTAACAAACGTCTGCACTTTATAAAATTGCTAATTTCACTAAAATTCGACCAGTTATTCCAAAATTATACGGCTTTAAAGTGTTTGTTATGGAAAATTTCCTATAATTTCGTCTAATTGCCACAAAAACTTTTTGGAAACTTTTACAAAAATTTGTTTAGTATATTTTTTATTAACAAACGTCTGCACTTTATAAAATTGCTAATTTCACTAAAATTCGACCAGTTATTCCAAAATTATACGGCTTCAAAATGTTGGTTATGGAAAATTTCCTATAATTTCGTCTAAGTCCCACAAAAACTTTTTGGAAACTCTTACAACAATTTTTTTAATATATTTTTTATTAACAAACCTCTGCACTTTATAAAATTGCTAATTTCACAAAAATTCGACCAGTTATTCCAAAATTATACGGCTTCAAAGTGTTTGTTATGGAAAATTTCCTATAATTTCGTCTAAGTCCCACAAAAACTTTTTGGAAACTCTTACAAAAATTTTTTAGTATATTTTTTATTAACAAACCTCTGCACTTTATAAAATTGCTAATTTCACAAAAATTCGACCAGTTATTCCAAAATTATACGGCTTCAAAGTGTTTGTTATGGAAAATTTCCTATAATTTCGTCTAAGTCCCACAAAAACTTTTTGGAAACTCTTACAAAAATTTGTTTAGTATATTTTTTATTAACAAACGTCTGCACTTTATAAAATTGCTAATTTCACAAAAATTCGACCAGTTATTCCAAAATTATACGGCTTTAAAGTGTTTGTTATGGAAAATTTCCTATAATTTCGTCTAATTGCCACAAAAACTTTTTGGAAACTCTTACAAAAACTTGTTTAGTATATTTTTTATTAACAAACGTCTGCACTTTATAAAATTGCTAATTTCACAAAAATTCGACCAGTTATTCCAAAATTATACGGCTTCAAAGTGTTTGTTATGGAAAATTTCCTATAATTTCGTCTAAGTCCCACAAAAACTTTTTGGAAACTCTTACAAAAATTTGTTTAGTATATTTTTTATTAACAAACCTCTGCACTTTATAAAATTACTAATTTCACAAAAATTCGACCAGTTATTCCAAAATTATACGGCTTTAAAGTGTTTGTTATGGAAAATTTCCTATAATTTCGTCTAATTGCCACAAAAACTTTTTGGAAACTCTTACAAAAACTTGTTTAGTATATTTTTTATTAACAAACGTCTGCACTTTATAAAATTGCTAATTTCACAAAAATTCGACCAGTTATTCCAAAATTATACGGCTTCAAAGTGTTTGTTATGGAAAATTTCCTATAATTTCGTCTAAGTCCCACAAAAACTTTTTGGAAACTCTTACAAAAATTTGTTTACTACATTTTTTATTAACAAACCTCTGCACTTTATAGAATTGCTAATTTCACAAAAATTCGACCAGTTATTCCAAAATTATACGGCTTCAAAGTGTTTGGTTTGGAAAATTTCCTATAATTTCGTCTAAGTCCCACAAAAACTTTTTGGAAACTCTTACAACAATTTTTTTAATATATTTTTTATTAACAAACCTCTGCACTTTATAAAATTGCTAATTTCACAAAAATTCGACCAGTTATTCCAAAATTATACGGCTTCAAAGTGTTTGTTATGGAAAATTTCCTATAATTTCGTCTAAGTCCCACAAAAACTTTTTGGAAACTCTTACAACAATTTGTTTAGTATATTTTTTATTAACAAACCTCTGCACTTTATAAAATTACTAATTTCACTAAAATTCGACCAGTTATTCCAAAATTATACGGCTTCAAAGTGTTTGTTATGGAAAATTTCCTATAATTTCGTCTAAGTCCCACAAAAACTTTTTGGAAACTCTTACAACAATTTTTTTAATATATTTTTTATTAACAAACCTCTGCACTTTATAAAATTGCTAATTTCACAAAAATTCGACCAGTTATTCCAAAATTATACGGCTTTAAAGTGTTTGTTATGGAAAATTTCCTATAATTTCGTCTAATTGCCACAAAAACTTTTTGGAAACTCTTACAAAAACTTGTTTAGTATATTTTTTATTAACAAACGTCTGCACTTTATAAAATTGCTAATTTCACAAAAATTCGACCAGTTATTCCAAAATTATACGGCTTCAAAGTATTTGTTATGGAAAATTTCCTATAATTTCGTCTAAGTCCCACAAAAACTTTTTGGAAACTCTTACAACAATTTTTTTAATATATTTTTTATTAACAAACCTCTGCACTTTATAAAATTGCTAATTTCACAAAAATTCGACCAGTTATTCCAAAATTATACGGCTTCAAAGTGTTTGTTATGGAAAATTTCTTATAATTTCGTCTAAGTCCCACAAAAACTTTTTGGAAACTCTTACAAAAATTTGTTTAGTATATTTTTTATTAACAAACCTCTGTATTTTATAAAATTGCTAATTTCACAAAAATTCGACCAGTTATTCCAAAATTATACGGCTTCAAAGTGTTTGTTATGGAAAATTTCCTATAATTTCGTCTAAGTCCCACAAAAACTTTTTGGAAACTGTTACAAACATTTTTTTAGTATATTTTTTATTAACAAACCTCTGCACTTTATGAAATTGCTAATTTCACAAAAATCCGACCAGCGGTTCCAAAATTATCGGACTTTTAAGTAGTACGATGCTAAAACCTAACAAATTTCCAGAATATATCCCAGATGATCCAGTGCAGCTCTCCTATTGGGTGGTGCAAAACTACCAACTACGCAACGAGGAACGCTTGAAAATCCTCGAGTTAAACTCGACGTTAGAACGCCTGAAACTGGAGCTAACTTTCTTGGAAATGGTAATAAAAAAAACGCTTAAAAACCAGTTTTTTATTATTTTATTTTATTTATTACAGCGCCGATTAATATGCTGTGCATGTGGACTACAAGTAACCGAACCCAACAAAATTATCACAATGTCCAAAGAGGGCATGCAAAGTAATTATGTGAATCCAGGTTAGTCGTAGCGTAGGTGGCTGTGGTGTTTGGCTTAGTTGATGCAGTTTTGTTTTAGGTGGCTATGTACATGAAACTATCACCGTTTCCAATGCGAAGAACTTTAAGTTAGTCGGGAAGCCCTCAAGTCAGTTTTCCTGGTTTCCAGGGTGCGTATGTCATTTATTTTATGTAATTTGTTATAGTTTGCAATTTTAGGTACGCTTGGACTATAATGCAGTGCAAAAATTGCGACTGTCATTTAGGTTGGCAGTTTGTCAGTTCCAAGTTGAAGCCCAGTTGTTTTTATGGTTTGTCCAAAGGTGCTTTGAATATTGTGAATATCTAAAAAATGTTTATATGAGGATTTTTCGCGCTTTGTGATTTACTTATATTAGATCAAAGTAATAATTTAATATATGTTTTTCTTACTGTATAAGGACAAATAAGTGTAATGTTCAGTTTTCTGTGTGAATAATAACAGTTTACATGAATGTATTTGGTTGTTTTATTGAAGTTTAACTTAAATTTAACTTTGTTATAGTTTGTAAAAAGTGATTTTGACCACAAGAGTTATAGGGAAAAAATTAATAACTTTAGAACCACTGGTCGGATTTTAGTCGAATTTACTTTAAAACAAAGCTAAATGTTTGTTTTATCATTTAAAATATTGAGAAAGTTTTATATTGTGGTTTTATCATTTTTTCGTGCCGTCAAATTAGCATATTTATAAAAATTTTAATTAAAAAGTTTCAAGTGTCACAGTTTGGCGACTGCTGCTTGGATTTTATTGCGCTCCAGCTAGTGCCATCGTTAGAGGTGTCGGTCGTATTTTGAACTGCTACGACTAGTATCCGAGATGTCTAAAATGTCTAAAAACATTTCTTTCAGGCATGTACCTTATAATGTTTATTTACAAAAATTATGAATATGAAACCTACCAAATTGTAAATAATTACATTATGCTCTATAATATTGACCGTGGATTAGGCCTCCTGGGGACACCACGTTAAAAAAATGCGCCTAAACTCTACCCCAGCGGTGGTGAGGAAATGAGTTCCAGATAAAGTAAATACATATCTTAACCACTAGAAAATCACATAAAAACTTACCGTATTGTCGACTAGTTGCCTATGAGTAGTTTAAGTTGGAAATAGCGTGAGGAACGTTAAGGTTTTCCTGTAAAAATAACCACTAAATAAAAGTTAGGTTAGGTAAACACAGAACACTCTACCTTGGTGGAAACTACAGCGGAAAATTGTTGGAAATACTTAAAAAACCAAGTTGTAGTTTGTTAATATTGTAAATAAACCACATTTTAGCACTTTTTTACAACTTTTCTGAGGATAATTGTAAGAAAATTGCAACAATTGAGTTTGTTTACTTCGTTGCTAGGTGATTTTGATTTTACACATCTGTCCTTCTTACTCTTATACACAACAGTTAAGTGGGAGAGAGACAGAGATATACTCGGTGATTCAATATAAATATTGTAGAAATTAAGTAAATAAAACACAAAAATATACAAATTATATTATTAGTGTAAAAATTAAATATTTATCATAAGGTTTTTGTAACTGGGATATTAGTTATGAAATTATTTAGAAGCGCTTTTGTCTGTTTTACAGGTACCTGTAAATTGGGTTAAGCCAGTTTGGCTAGTGATCAACAGAGGGCACTAGGTGTTCTACTAGTGAAGTTTACGCTAGTTTTTTGTGTTTTTTTCCATAAAAACTAAATAATTAGACTTAGTTTTAACTCTAGAAGGTCCTAAAAATTCCTGGGGGCGCTTACGCAATTTCCACGGTATAATTGAGGCGAATTAAAAAAGTTTTCTTTGTTTCGTGTTTTCTCACGTGAAATTTCGTGCGTTCTTTTAGGAAAAACTGCTTGGGAATTTTATACAATGTTCACAACGAGGTTATGTTGGTTTTTCTGATAATCACCCCGAGGAAAATCGCGTATTTTTCCGGAAAATTCCCGTTTTCCTTATGCAGTTGTTGTTAAGGTTCACAATCGCCAGATGGCAGTTGTACGTTCACGTAGGCAAATCTGCGAGATGTGCTGTGATTGGCTGGCAACGCTTCAACTAGCCACCCGATTGGTCGGTAACTGGGCGACGCATCCGGAACCCATCAAAACGCCAGTGAGCAAATCATTTGTGGTCTCCTCGCCAAAGAGAACAGTCCGGTTATATTATTACATGAAAACTATGCGTACATTCTTAATTTATCATGTCTGTCCCATCATCATCCACTACGAACACAACCAGCAGGACAGATTTTAAACAGTGAATGAGTGACTTTATGCCATTTCATTACAATATTCCTGAATAGTGAATAATTACTACTTAGGTATCGAAAAATGGCGCTCGTATGTGATATTGAAAGGTTTGCATTAATTTTTACGCCAAAAATCTGTACACGGAACCGTCGTTTTGAGGCCCGAAATATGTTAAAATTACGTTGGGAGCGGCTGGAAGGATTTTGACAAAGTCACGAACCCCCTAATCACGAAAAACTGACGCGTTGTCGGTCGCTTTGGCCATTTTGGGGGCCGCGTTATTTTATGACGCGCACTTTTCGCCTGTATTAACAGCGCTCAAGCAGTTTTTGTGTTTTTTGTAACTCGCAGCTCGTAACTTAATCTTAGCATATTTCATTACATATTTCCATTGTACTACCAAAATAATTAGTGATTTAATCCAATTTGGAACAAGGTGATAGCATAGCGTTACACAAGATGGCCGCCAGATCGATTTAGTTCAGTTGTACATAAATGGCTGTGTTCCAATAAGTCAACTTGAGGAATTTTCCGTTATTTCCAAATCTTACTTTGTGGCTATTTCAAGCCCAAAAAACCGGAATTCGCTTATTAGCTCGCATGGTAAAGCACAATCTCTAACAAAACAAGCATTTTATCAATTCTACAATTTTTCTGCATGAAAAATCCAGCAAAAAACCAAGTATTTTAGGCTAAACTAGTTGGTGGTGGGAATAGTTTGCTTATTTAATCTCAAAAAACTCCAAAGAAAAATTCCAAGAATTTTATTAGAACATAAGTTGACGTATTAGAACGCAGCCATTTGGTTTGACGTCATTTTGTGTGGCGTGTATCTGAGCGGCCTTGAAATGATTGATTCTCGCGTGGACGCCACCTAGCTACTTCCTAACTAACCAACTAACCTTCGGCGGCAAATTCAAATTTAGGTACGAATTTTAAATTATTTTCCATTAATTTATTTTAGCTTACACGAACTTTTAGATCATTTCTATGAATTTATTTGATTTTTGTACGAATTTTAAGCTAATTTCATACCATGAAAACTGTTTTTTTATCATACGGTGTTGTGTAATTGTCATACGACCCCGAAACTAAAACAGTCTTGTAGAAAATTCAATTTCCTTTAATTTGATATGCAACACGACCATAATCCGTTCAGAACTGACAAAGTTATACAGGGCGTTTTCTAAACTCGAGCCACGTGCTAACTTTTTTACTATACAACATAGAAACGTGGTTTAAACGCCATTCTCATTCGTTTGACTTTATTTTAACGACAATAATACAAAATCACCGAAATTTCATCACGGAAAGTTATTCTAACCTAAAAAAAACTGTTTTTCCGGCATATATTCTTGTACAATTAATCTAGAACCCCCAAACTAAAACAGTATTATAGGAAATTCAATTTCCTTTAATTTGATATGCAACACGACTATAATCCGTTTAGAACTAACGAAGTTATACAGAGCGTTTTCTAAACTCGAGCCACATACTAACTTTTTTACTATACAACATAGAAACGTGGTTTAAACGCCATTCTCATTCGTTTGACTTTATTTTAACGACAATAATACAAAATCACCGAAATTTCCTCACGGAAAGTTATTCTAACCCAAAAAAAACTGTTTTTCCGGCATATATTCTTGTACAATTAATCTAGAACCCCCAAACTAAAACAGTATTATAGGAAATTCAATTTCCTTTAATTTGATATGCAACACGACCATAATCCGTTCAGAACTGACAAAGTTATACAGGGCGTTTTCTAAACTCGAGCCACGTGCTAACTTTTTTACTATACAACATAGAAACGTAGTTTAAACGCCATTCTCATTCGTTTGACTTTATTTTAACGACAATAATACAAAATCACCGAAATTTCATCACGGAAAGTTATTCTAACCTAAAAAAAACTGTTTTTCCGGCATATATTCTTGTACAATTAATCTAGAACCCCCAAACTAAAACAGTATTATAGGAAATTCAATTTCCTTTAATTTGATATGCAACACGACTATAACCCGTTTAGAACTAACAAAGTTATACAGAGCGTTTTCTAAATTCGAGTCACATGCTAACTTTTTTACTATACAACATAGAAACGTGGTTTAAACGCCATTCTCATTCGTTTGACTTTATTTTAACGACAATAATACAAAATCACCGAAATTTCATCACGGAAAGTTATTCTAACCTAAAAAAACTGTTTTTCCGGCATATATTCTTGTACAATTAATCTCGAACCCCCAAACTAAAACAGTATTGTAGGAAATTCAATTTCCTTTAATTTGATATGCAACACGACTATAATCCGTTTAGAACTAACAAAGCTATACAGAGCGTTTATTAAACTCGCGCCACACGCTAACTTTCTTATTATACAACATAGAAACGTGGTTTAAACGCCATTCTGATTCTTTTAACATTATTTTAACGACAATAATACAAAATCACTAAAATTTCATTACGAAAAGTTATTCTAACCTAAAAAAAACTATTTTTCCGGCATATATTCTTGTACAATTAATCTAGAACCCCCAAACTAAAACAATATTGTAGGAAATTAAATTTCCTTTAATTTGATATGCAACACGACTACAATCCGTTTAGAACTAACGAACTTATACAGGGCGTTTATTAAACTCGCGCCACACGCTAACTTTCTTATTATACAACATAGAAACATCGTTTAAACGCCATTTGCATTATTTTGCGCTAATTTTCTCGAATTAATTTAGCAATCTCCCTTCGGAACCAACTGCCCAACCTGTCCCCACCCAAGACGACTTGGAAGACGGTGAAATCGAAGACGATGACGAAGAAGAATCGCCCAGTGTTATAGTAGCCACCCCCGCCGATGTGCCAACAGTGCCTGATTTAACAGTGCCGCCACCTAGTGCCCCAAAACCGCCAATAGTCGACTTGAAATCCGAGAAGCCAGAAGTGCGCAATCGCGAGAGGGAGCGCGAGCGCAGGCGGCATGAAGACAAAGGCAGGAAGCACATGACCGAAGCGGAGAAGAGCATCTTGCATCTGCGCAAGCGCGAGAAAATGCAGCGGGAGCGGTGGGAGAAGAGTCGGAAGGAGCATGGGGTGGTGGGGGTGGTAGGGGGCGCTGTGGGCGTGCTAGGCGATCCCGCTGGTTTGTTTTTTTTTGAGAAATTTATTGGGAATTTGTATTAATTATTTTTTTGAAATTTAGATGATGATTTTGCTAAGAATATCGAGGCAACTTTGGCGACGATTTTGAATAAAAAGAGCAAGCAGGCGTCGAGTGCTGACGAGGATGTTAAGGAGGAAGAGAAGCAGCGGGGGAGGAAGAGGAAGAAACACGATAAAGAGAGGGGGAAAGTAAGTTTATAATTTTTTTTTTTTTAGACAAAAATCGTCAATTTCAGTATGTTCCACTTTAAAAATTTATAGTTTTCGACTGGATTTTCGGATTTTCACGCGAAAGCTAGTTTTACAAAGCTTAAAGTTTTGTCTATTTAGGAAAAAATCGCGGTACTAGTGGAAGTTAGTTTAGAATTTTTTTAGCACTGTCTAACTAAAACTTCAAAAATTGTCATAATTTCAGTGTGTTCCACTTTAAAATTTTATAGTTTTCGACTGGATTTCCGAATTTTTACGCGAAAGCCAGTTTTACAAAGCTTAAAGTTTTGTCTATTTAGGAAAAAATCGCGGCACTAGTGGAAGTTAGTTTAGAATTTTTTTAGCACTGTCTAACTAAAACTCCAAAAATTGTCATAATTTCAGTGTGTTCCACTTTAAAATTTTATAGTTTTCGACTGGATTTCCGAATTTTTACGCGAAAGCCAGTTTTACAAAGCTTAAAGTTTTGTCTATTTAGGAAAAAATCGCGGCACTAGTGGAAGTTAGTTTAGAATTTTTTTAGCACTGTCTAACTAAAACTCCAAAAATTGTCATAATTTCAGTGTGTTCCACTTTAAAATTTTATAGTTTTCGACTGGATTTCCGAATTTTTACGCGAAAGCCAGTTTTACAAAGCTTAAAGTTTTGTCTATTTAGGAAAAAATCGCGGCACTAGTGGAAGTTAGTTTAGAATTTTTTTAGCACTGTCTAACTAAAACTTCAAAAATTGTCATAATTTCAGTGTGTTCCACTTTAAAATTTTATAGTTTTCGACTGGATTTCCGAATTTTTACGCGAAAGCCAGTTTTACAAAGCTTAAAGTTTTGTCTATTTAGGAAAAAATCGCGGTACTAGTGGAAGTTAGTTTAGAATTTTTTTAGCACTGTCTAACTAAAACTTCAAAAATTGTCATAATTTCAGTGTGTTCCACTTTAAAATTTTATAGTTTTCGACTGGATTTCCGAATTTTTACGCGAAAGCCAGTTTTACAAAGCTTAAAGTTTTGTCTATTTAGGAAAAAATCGCGGCACTAGTGGAAGTTAGTTTAGAATTTTTTTAGCACTGTCTAAGTAAAACTCCAAAAATTGTCATAATTTCAGTGTGTTCCACTTTAAAATTTTATAGTTTTCGACTGGATTTCCGAATTTTTACGCGAAAGCCAGTTTTACAAAGCTTAAAGTTTTGTCTATTTAGGAAAAAATCGCGGCACTAGTGGAAGTTAGTTTAGAATTTTTTTAGCACTGTCTAACTAAAACTCCAAAAATTGTCATAATTTCAGTGTGTTCCACTTTAAAAATTCGTAGTTTTCGATTGTATTTCCGGATTTTTTCGCGAAAGCCAGTTTTACAAAGCTTAAAGTTGTGTCTATTTAGGAAAAAGTCGAGGCACTAGTGGAAGTTAGTTTAGAATTTTTTTAGGGCTGTCTAACTAAAACTCCAAAAATTGTCATAATTTCAGTTTAAAAACTCATAATTTTCGACTGGATATCCCGATTTTTATGCAAAAACCCATTTTACAAAGCTCAAAGTTGGGCTTACTCGTAAAAAATCCTGAATATCATACAACTTAACTAATTCTGATTTTAGAGCAAAAAACTGCGCACCGATTCCCCAAAATCCGAAGAATTGGACGAGAACGAAATGTTGAACATCAGAGGTGGCGGTAGTCCACCGGAAAAGCACGAGGATAAACGAGATCGCTCTCTCACCCCCCACACGGACGACTCCTTCGATTCTGAGTACTCGTCCGATCGAAGTAAAGGCGAGGGCAGAAAACGCGACAGCAAACGAGGCAGTAGGCGAAATCGGGAACATAGAAACAAAAATCGAGATCGGGATAAACGCGGGGAGATACAGCTGAAGGACTCGCAGGGGGTTTGCGTGTTTTATCTTCAGGGGAAATGTCAGAAGGTTTGTAGTATGAGAAATTTGGAAAAAAATTGAGTTTCGAATTTTTTTAGTATTTTGAGTTTATAGTATTTTTTTTTATGTTGGCAGAACGATTGTCCCTATTCGCACGAAGCCGTACCCCCCATGAAGTTAGAGCTATGTAAGTTTTACCTAATGGACTGTTGCGCCAAAGGTGAAAAATGTTCCTACATGCATTCTGAATTTCCATGTAAATTTTACCACACAGGTTTGCAATGTGCACAAGGTGATAATTGTAAATTCGCACATGGAAAACCGCTAAGCGAAGGTACACAAACCCCCCACCACCATCTCCCAACTACCCAGCTAACTATTTTGTTATTTTTAGGGTTAAAGCAGATTTTGTTCAAGCATATTGAGACTGCACCACGTGATATCCTCGGTGGGTTTCCCCGGATGAGTCGTGAAGAAGTTTTGAATAAAATTAACGTGTCGCAGAAGAGTCTACAAGAACAATATGGCGTAACGGACAATAAAGACGATGCTTCCAAGTTTAATATTCCGTCTTTGTTTGATATCAGTGTGCCTATGCCTGTGGAGCTGATAGATGGAGCTACTGGAGGTAAGATGGTTTGTGAGTTTGTGAGTTAGGTAACTACCTGACTCACAAACTAAGACAGTTTACTGGAGGAAAATCCGAGGTTCCGGAGTCTTAAAGAGCGTCATTTAAAAAACGGTTAAATTCTAAGGGACTGTTTTAAAAATTTGTAGTTTTGGAACTGCTGGTCAGATTTTCGTGAAATTACGTTTGTTTGAAAGCTGAATGTTTGTTTTATTTAAAAAAACGCGTTTTCAAGATATGACGTTTTGAAGGGAAAAAAAGTTGTAAATTTGGCATTTTTTTAAAGTGTTACAACTTTCGAACTAGAGTAGTTATTGGTGAACCGTTTACACATTTATTATCACCTCCCAACTGTCTTTCATAATTATTATTAATATACAAAATTTAAAACATTTTGGTTTTTTATGGAAAAAATTTTCCTATCTAAAGTACCCCAAAAAATCGCGTTTTTTAATTTTTCCTGCCAATCTCAAGTACAATTAAAATGAAAACTGCACTAATTCTTATAGATTTCGATGCGTTCTATTTAAATGTCCAAACATCATTACGATATCTCGACGCGTTTTTAAGATATGGCGTTTTGAATGGAAAAAAAAGTTGTAAATTTGGCATTTTTTCCAAGTGCTATAACTTTTGAACTAGAGTAGTTACTGGTGAACTGTTTTCACATTTATTATCACCTCTCAACTGTCTTTCATAATTATTATTAATATACAAATTTTAAAGCATTTTGGTTTTTTATGGAAAAAATTTTCCTATCTAAAGTACCGCAAAAAATCGCGTTTTTTAATTTTTCCAACCAATCTCAAGTACAATTAAAATGAAAGCTGTACTAATTCTTATAGATTTCGATGCGTTCTTTCCAAATTTCCAAACATCATTGCGATATCTCTACGCGTTTTCGATATATGGCGTTTTGAATGGAAAAAAAAGTTGAAAATTTGACATTTTTTCAAAGTCCTATATCTTTTGAACTAGATTAGTTACTGGTGAACTGTTTTCACATTTATTATCACCTCTTAACTGTCTTTCATAATTATTATTAATATACAAAATTTAAAGTATTTTGATTTTTTATGTAAAAATTTTTCCTACCTAAAGTACCCCAAAAAATCGCGTTTTTTAATTTTTCCTGCCAATCTCAAGTACAATTAAAATGAACACTGTACTGATTCTTATAGATTTCGATGCGTTCTATCCAAATTTTCAAACATCATTGCGATATCTCTACGCGTTTTCAAGATATGACGTTTTGAATGGAAAAAAAAGTTGAAAATTTGACATTTTTTCAAAGTGCTATAACTTTCGAACTTGACTAGTTATTAATAAACTATTTTCACATTTATTATCACCTCCCAACTGTCTTTCATAATTATTATTAATATACCAAATTTAAAGCATTTTGGTTTTTTTTGGAAAAAATTTTCCTACTCAAAGTACCCCAAAAAATCGCGTTTTTTAATTTTTCCTGCTAATCTCAAGTACAATTATAATTAAAACTGTACTGATTCTTATAGATTTCGATGCGTTCTATCCAAATTTCCAAACATCATTGCGATATCTCTACGCGTTTTCAAGATATGACGTTTTGAATGGAAAAAAAAGTTGAAAATTTGACATTTTTTCAAAGTCCTATAACTTTTGAACTAGAGTAGTTATTGGTGAACCGTTTACACATTTATTATCACCTCCCAACTGTCTTTCATAATTATTATTATTATACAAAATTTAAAGCATTTTGATTTTTTATGAAAAAAAATTTCCTATCTAAAGTACCCCAAAAAATCGCGTTTTTTAATTTTTCCTGCCAATCTCAAGTACAATTAAAATGAACACTGTACTGATTCTTATAGATTTCGATGCGTTCTATCCAAATTTTCAAACATCATTGCGATATCTCTACGCGTTTTCAAGATATGACGTTTTGAATGGAAAAAAAAGTTGAAAATTTGACATTTTTTCAAAGTGCTATAACTTTCGAACTTGACTAGTTATTAATAAACTATTTTCACATTTATTATCACCTCCCAACTGTCTTTCATAATTATTATTAATATAACAAATTTAAAGCATTTTGGTTTTTTTTGGAAAAAAATTTCCTACCCAAAGTACCCCAAAAAATCGCGTTTTTTAATTTTTCCTGCTAATCTCAAGTACAATTATAATTAAAACTGTACTGATTCTTATAGATTTCGATGCGTTCTATCCAAATTTCCAAACATCATTGCGATATCTCTACGCGTTTTCAAGATATGACGTTTTGAATGGAAAAAAAAGTTGAAAATTTGACATTTTTTCAAAGTCCTATAACTTTTGAACTAGAGTAGTTATTGGTGAACCGTTTACACATTTATTATCACCTCCCAACTGTCTTTCATAATTATTATTATTATACAAAATTTAAAGCATTTTGATTTTTTATGAAAAAAAATTTCCTATCTAAAGTACCCCAAAAAATCGCGTTTTTTAATTTTTCCAACCAATCTCAAGTACAATTAAAATGAAAGCTGTACTAATTCTTATAGATTTCGATGCGTTCTTTCCAAATTTCCAAACATCATTGCGATATCTCTACGCGTTTTCGATATATGGCGTTTTGAATGGAAAAAAAAGTTGAAAATTTGACATTTTTTCCTATAGTCCTATATCTTTTGAACTAGATTAGTTACTGGTGAACTGTTTTCACATTTATTATCACCTGTTAACTGTCTTTCATAATTATTATTAATATACAAAATTTAAAGTATTTTGATTTTTTATGTAAAAATTTTTCCTACCTAAAGTACCCCAAAAAATCGCGTTTTTTAATTTTTCCTGCCAATCTCAAGTACAATTAAAATGAAAATTATAGTGATTCTTATAGATTTCGATGCGTTCTATTCAAATTTCCAAACATCATTACGATATCTCTACGCGTTTTCAATATATGCCGTTTTGAATAGAAAAAAAGTTGTAAATTTGACATTTTTTCAAAGTGCTATAACTTTTGAATTAGAGTAGTTATTGGTGAACTGTTTTCACATTTATTATCATCACCTCCCTACCGTCTTTCATAATTATTATTAATATACCAAATTTAAAGCATTTTGGTTTTTATGGAAAAAATGTTCCTATCTAAAGTACCCCAAAAAATCGCGTTTTTTATTTTTTCCAGCCAATCTCAAGTACAATTAAAATGAAAAATGTACTGATTCTTATAGATTTCGATGCGTTCTATCCAAATTTCCAAACATCATTACGATATCTCTACGCGTTTTCAAGATATGACGTTTTGAATGGAAAAAAAAGTTGTAAATTTGGCATTTTTTTCGGATTTTCCTAAAATTAAGTTGGTTTCAAAGCTAAATGTTAGTTTTATTTAGAAAAAACTCACCAAGCATTTATCTGATTGTTTCAGGTACAAAACCCCCAGAGAAACCGGACAAGCCCCCGCGAAATCGCCGCTCCAGATGGCAGGATCCCGATCCAGATCCCACAATTCCAAGAGACGTGCCCCTACCCTTCCCCTTAAAACCCTTCAACTACGGCCAGGATCAAGATATGCGCATTAACAGCAACGGTGACATAGACATGCGCACTCTACCTTCTAACATAGCCAACTTGATACAGCACGACACAACAAAATCGTCAGTTGGCGGCGATATTGAGACATCCAGTGGCTCCCCTCCGAAACAAGACGTCGATATTCGGAAGTTAGATGTGGATATTCGACAACAGAATTTGTTGATTGGTGGTGGGGGGAAAGATGTGGATATACGACAGTTGCCGAGTATTTACGATGATGAGGAGAAGCAAAGGGATGACTTGGATTTGGAGGATGAGAATCGATTGGAGATTGATACCGGGGAGAGCGATGGTGGTGGGGGTAAGCTGATGGAGGAGGAAGAGGAGGAGAATTTGCCGGATTTACCGAAGACGCAGCGCGATTTATTTATGCGGATCCAGGCGCAGCAGAAGGACAACCAACCGGAAGTTAAGGAGGCCTTCCAAATGGACGAAAGCAGCATTAATTGGTATTCAGATGACGATGACGATGACGACGAGAATCGGCTGACTATTAAAGTGGAGGGGGACGAAGCAGGGAAAAGCGAGTTGGACCAGGAGAAAATCGAAGCCGAAACCGAAGAGTAAATTATTCCGCAATTTTCTTACCTTCCGCCTACTAATCTAATTATTTAATTACAGTGAACCAAATTTACTGTCACCGCCCCAAATCCGCCCTTTAGAAATGGTGGAAAAACTGGGCGATTTATCCAAAATCGACATCTCAGCCGAAGTGACCAAACTCCTAACGTCCATGAGTCAGAAGAATCAATTTGCTCAAGAGGCCAAACCGATACCACGTGATCCGCGTACTGTTCAAAATGATCCGCGTACTTTGGCTGATCCGCGTCTAGGTGATCCGAGGAAGTCGCGGCATAGTTCCACTGATAGTCAGAAGGCGAATGAGAAGCTCAGTATTTATGAGCAGGGGAGTATTGACTTGGAGGTGGGGGATGTTGCTGGGGCGAGGGGCGTAGTTGATGTGGATTTAAGGGCAGGTGAGAAAAACGTTGTTTTAGACAGTTTTCTAGTTTGTGTTATTCAAATAGTCATAAAAGTTACATTTGAACTAAATCGCCTTGAAAAATAGCAACCGTGGTGGAATTGCAAGACCCCGCCACGAATGAACATTATTTGCACCACAAGTGCTAGATTTTCTGTTATTTGTCTTTAACAATTTATAGAATCTCACCGGAGTTCCGGATTTTTACGCTGTTTTTTGTTTTGTAATGCATAAATATGTGGCTATTTACAAAAAAATCGCCGACATCTTAGAAGGTAGTTTAGAATATTTTTTTTGAACCTTTAAAAAAAATCTTTAGTTTTGTACATGATCTGCTTTAAAAATTTGTAAAACCTCACCGGAGTTCCGGATTTTTACACAATTGATTGTTTTGTAAAGGTTAAAGATGTCGCTTTTTGGAAAAAAATCGCCAAGCTTGTAGAAAGTAGTTTAGATTATTTTTGGGGCATTTAAAAAAACTTTATAAATTTTATTCGAATTTCAACATAGTTGACTTTAAAAATTCGTAGTTTCTCACCGGACTTCAGGATTTTTACGATATTTATTATTTTGTAAAGCTTAAAGATGTCGCTTTTTGAAAAAAAATCACTAGCCTTGTAGAAAGTAGTTTAGATTATTTTTGGGCCCTTTCAAAATTTTACTATATTTTCCACATGGTCGACTTTAAAAATTCATATTTTCTCACCGGAGTTCCGGATTTTTATGCTGTTTTTTGTTTTGTAACGCTTAAATGTGTGGCTATTTAGGGAAAAATCGCATACTTCATGGAAAGTAGTTTAGAATATTTTTTGGGCCTTTCAAAATTTTCTGTTATTTGTCTTTAAAAATTTATAGAATCTCATCGGAGTTCCGGATTTTTACGTTGTTTTTTGTTTTGTAATGCTTAAATATGTGGCTATTTAAAAAAAAATTGCCGACATCTTAGAAGACAGTTTAGAATTTTTTTTTTCCTTAAAAAAAATCTTTAATTTTGACATTATCTACTTTAAAAATTTATAAAACCTCACCGGAGTTCCGGATTTTTACACAATTGATTGTTCCGTAAAGGTTAAAGATGTCGCTTTTTGGAAATAAATCGCCAACCTTGTAGAAAGTAGTTTAGAATATTTTTGGGGCCTTTCAAAATTTTACTTGATTTTCGACGTGGTAGACTTTAAAAATTCATATTTTCTCACCGGAGTTTCGGATTTTTATGCTGTTTTTTGTTTTGTAACGCTTAAATGTGTGGCTATTTAGGAAAAAATCGCATACTTCGTGGAAAGTAGTTTAGAATACTTTTTGGGACTTTCAAAATTGTTTTGCATAATTTTCAACACGTACTTTAGAAATTCATAGCATGTCACCGGATTCCCGGATTTTTATCCAATACCCAGTTTCACAAAGCTTAAACTTGGGTTAGCTTGGAAAAAATTCGCTAAATTGGTGGAAGTTACTTTCGAATTTTTTTAGGCGGGAGTTTGATGAAACCCCTAAAATTTGATTTTATTTTAATCCAGGTGGCCGTTCCGACGTGGACCTCCGCAACTTGCAACTGCCCTTCAAAGGCATGCAAAACTACACACCAGCCACGGAAATCGACGCCAGTATAAACTCGCACGGCCTCATAACCTGGAAAGTGTACATAGTCGAAGTGCCCCGTCCAGATTATACCGGGCTTAAATTAAGCGTTAATGACGCGGAAAAAACTGGCGACCCTCGCCTAAGGAAGATCTTCCGTTTGAGCACCGAGGAAAAAGACAGTCCGGCTAGTCCTAAAGCCAGTCCGAAAGCGAGTGGGGGCGTTAGAGTCGACCCACGCTTGAGGAAAATGGAGGAGGCGGCGAAGCCCCAGGATATAATCACTGGTGCCATGAGTTACAACCAACAATTGAACATGCTGCAAAGTTCCGCTTTCTATCAAAGTTTAACCAGCAACCAAAAATTGCTGTTGAATCAAGAGCTCGCGTCCAGAACAGACCAGAGTGGGTCACATGATCCAATTTTAAACTCGATGCTGTCCAATTTGAACTTGATACCAGGCGCCGTTACGCTACCCACCAATCAAAATCTGGGCGTGGCCATGAACATTCTTGCCAACGTCAGTAAACTTAACCCCCTAGCGGTGAATCCGGCGATTTTAAATCAGAATGCCAGTATGATGGTGCAGCCTGGTTTGTTGGGGGCAGCACCTGGCATTCCGAATATTCCGGATTTTGCCATTAACTTCGACCCGAGGAATGGCGGGTTGCTAGGTAACGCCCCCCCGCCGCCGTTTGGTAACTTCCAGCAGGAGGCGCCGCCTGGGAGTTTTGGGAATTTTTCCGATGATTTTTACCAGCCGGATGGTGGTAATTTCCAGATGAATAATCCGAGGGATAATCGGGGGTTTAATCGTGATAGGCGGCGAGGTAGGAATAACTTTAATAGGAATAACGGGAACAGGAATTTTAGGAATAATAGGAATAACAATAATCGGTCGAATAGAAGTCACACGCCTCCTTAGATGGGGCTGTTTTGTTTACTAAAACTACATAAGACTGATTGCTTTTTTTTTCGTTGTTGGCAGCTCTGTTTTTTTATTGTGAAGTGACCTTTATTAGAGTGTGTCAATCGAAAGCGAGGAATTGACTGATTTCACCATGAAAAATGTACTATAATAATTATTGATTATATTAAATTATAATAATTCATTCCTCTTTGTAAATATTTGTTTAAGGTAATTTGAGTTGAAAACGACAAATATATTTATTTTTTTGAGGTGCAATCAGATTTGTTGTAACTTATTTTTTGTAATAAAATAAATTTCTAACATAATTGATTTAGGATTAATTAATTATAATTCTGTATATATTGTATATAATATAATATTACATTTTTTCAAGTAGGCTGTTTTAATTATTTATGTAATTTTTGTATTGGATCATGGAGTATATCTCTGTCTCACTCCCACTTTATTCTTGTGGATAAAAGCGACAAGGATCAACGATAATCAAAATCAACAGGTAAAACGAGATTTTTTGTATAACCCCGTATATTTTCAGTAACTTGGTTGATGCTATTCGAAAGAAAGTTGGAAAATACAACTTTTTTACGTCCTGGAAATTTTTGTTTAAACCAGCGGTTCTAAAGTTATTTGAGGAAGAGACCAAAATATTTTTTTTAGGTCTGCTGTCTTTCCCTCAAATAATTCTCTTATTAGGTGAGTAATAAAAAAAAGTTTTAAATAAAAATTGTTAACAGAAGATCTGACTATCATAAAATATAGTTTTGGGGCAGGATTTGTTAAAACTATAGGAAGTAGAAGCGTATAAATGTGAAAAACGGCAAAAAAACAGTTAAAATTAGATTTTTTTATATAACCCTGTATATTTCAATTTATTCGGTGGATTCTATTCGAAAGAAAATTGGAAAATACAGCTTTTTTGCGCCTTGTAAATTTTTGATTAAACCAGCGGTCCTCAAGTTATTTGAAGAAGAGACCAAAACATTTTTTTTTTAGGTCTACTGTCTCTCCCTCAAATAATTCTCTTATTAGGCGAGTAATAAAAAAAAGTTTTAAATAAAAATTGTTAACAGAAGATCTGACTATCATAAAATATAGTTTTGGGGCAGGATTTGTTAAAACTATAGGAAGTAGAAGCGTATAAATGTGAAAAACGGCAAAAAAACAGTTAAAATTAGATTTTTTTATATAACCCTGTATATTTCAATTTATTCGGTGGATTCTATTCGAAAGAAAATTGGAAAATACAGCTTTCTTGCTCCTTGTAAATATTTGATTAAACCAGCGGTCCTCAAGTTATTTGAAGAAGAGACCAAAACATTTTTTTTAGGTCTACTGTCTCTCCCTCAAATAATTCTCTTATTAGAAGAGTAATAAAAAAAAGTTTTAAATAAAAATTGTTTATTAAAAGAGTGACTATCATAAAATATAGTTTTGGGGCATGGTTTGTCAAAACTACAGGCAGTAGAAGCGTATAAATGTGAAAAACGGCAAAAAAACAGTTGAAACTAGATTTTTTTATATAATCCTGTATATTTCAATTTATTCGGTGGAATATATTCGAAAGAAAATTGGAAAATACAGCTTTTTTGCGCCTTGTAAATTTTTGATTAAACCAGCGGTTCTCAAGTTATTTGAAGAAGAGACCAAAACTTTTTGTTTAGCTCTACTGTCTGTCTTTCCCTCAAATAATTCTCCTATTACGCGAGTAATAAAAAAAGTTCTACATAAAAATTGTTAATAAAAGGACTAATTATCATAAAAGGCAGTTTTGGGGCACGGCTTAGCAAAACTATAGGCAGTAGAAGCATATAAATGTGAAAAACGGCAAAAAAACAGTTAAAACTAGATTTTTTATATAACCCTGTATATTTCAATTTATTCGGTGGATTCTATTCGAAAGAAAATTGGAAAATACAGCTTTTTTGCGCCTTGTAAATTTTTGATTAAACCAGCGGTTCTCAAGTTATTTGAAGAAGAGACCAAAACTTTTTGTTTAGCTCTACTGTCTTTCCCTCAAATAATTCTCCTATTACGCGAGTAATAAAAAAAAGTTCTACATAAAAATTGTTAATAAAACGACTAATTATCATAAAAGGCAGTTTTGGGGCACGGCTTAGCAAAACTATAGGCAGTAGAAGCATATAAATGTGAAAAACGGCAAAAAAACAGTTAAAACTAGATTTTTTATATAACCCTGTATATTTCAATTTATTCGGTGGATTCTATTCGAAAGAAAATTGGAAAATACAGCTTTTTTGCGCCTTGTAAATTTTTGATTAAACCAGCGGTTCTAAAGTTATTTGAGGAAGAGACCAAAACATTTTTTTTTAGGTCTACTGTCTCTCCCTCAAATAATTCTCTTATTAGGCGAGTAATAAAAAAAAGTTCTACATAAAAATTGTTAACAAAAGGACTAACTATCATAAAAGACAGTTTTGGGGCACGGCTGAGCAATACTATAGGCAGTAGAAGCGTATAAATGTGAAAAACGGCAAAAAAACAGTTAAATTAGATTTTTTTATATAACCCTGTATATTTCAATTTATTCGGTGGATTCTATTCGAAAGAAGATTGGAAAATACAGCTTTTTTGAGCCTAGTAAATTTTTGATTAAACCAGCGGTTCTAAAGTTATTTGTGGAAGAGACCAAAACATTTTTTTTAGCTCGACTGTCTCTCCCTCAAATAATTCTCTTATTAGACGAGTAATAAAAAAATGTTCTACATAAAAATTGTTAACAGAAGGACTGACTATCATAAAAGATACTTTTGGGACAGGATTTGTTAAAACTATAGGAAGTAGAAGCGAATAAATGTGAAAAATTGTCAAAAAAACAGTGGAAACATGATTTTTTTATAGCCCTGTATATTTCCAGTAACTCCATGGATTGTATTCGAAAGAAAATTGGAAAATACAACTTTTTTGTGTCTTGGAAATTTTTCTTTAAGTTAATAGTTTTAAAGTTATTGGACGTAGAAAGCAAAATTTTTTTAAGTTTAGTTTTTACCTTAAATAAATATTTTATTACAATAACAAGGAAAAACTAAATAAAAATTGTTTATTAAAACACTGTTTATGTTAAAAGACAATTTTTGTGGTAAGATTTGTTGAAATAATGTGAATATTCGATTAAAAAAACTAGTTTAAGTCGATTTTTTTATCGCCCTGTATATTTATGTCTAGGCTATGAATACTATTCCAAAGAATGCTTGAAAATACGACTTTTTTCGCTGTTGCAAATTTCCATTAAAACAAGTTATTTTAAAACGATTTGAAAAATTACTGTTAAACGTGGTGCAAATGACTTTTTCCGTGGTGGAAAAATTTGCAATTCCACCACGGAAATACGAGTTTTTTTCGTGGGATTTTGTCTTTGGGAGGATTTCAATACAAACAATAATTTATACAGTATATATTTTATCAAATTATGAGGTTATTACAAATAAGTTTTAGATGAGCCTAGAGAATTGACGATTATATGCTAAAAAATTAAAATACAAATTGGAAGTGGTTTTGGACGAATACACTTAAAACATTTTCTCGCCCAAAGTAGTGATGTTAATTTGGCAAACGAATCTTGCGCGCTTTCAGGCGTCGTAAGGTTACAAAAATTAAAACAAAAAAAACTGTAAAAAAGTTTTTAAAAGTCTACTAAATTAACACCACAAAAAAACACATAAAACACTAGTTTGGCTTGAATTTTCAGTACATGTAGTTACAGCCATAATATGGAATGATAATCGTCGCAACGCCTGAAAGCGCGCGTACAAAGTGACAAGACACATTTCAACAACAATAAAAATTAAAACTTACATTAAAAAACATTATTAACATACAAAAAAGAAAAGGCCGAACAAAATATTCCCCCTTTTTCTTCTCTAAATAAAAAAATCACAGTTAATCAAATCAAATAGTGGGATTGTGGATCTTCTGTTGTACCATATCCAATAACACATCAGAATACTGCTCCATCACATTGATCACCGTGTTCGGACCGCTGGGGCCCTTCAATTTCAACACCAAATCGTTCAACTTTTTAACCGTATCAGTTTGATTCACATCTATGTTACCGTTGTTTTGTTTCAATTCCTTGAATATGCAATCGTGCAGGATTTTCAGTGTGCATATCATCGACATTTTCACTTTGGTCATGTTGTCCACGTGGGACTCGCACGTGTCCCCATCCGATTCGCTCAAACGACTGTACAGTTTCACCACGTCCTTTGCTGCGGTAGTCAGCTGGTGGATTACGTCGTCGCACAACTGATTCGACACTGAAACAATGCGAAAAAACGAAGAAAATTACACTTATTCTAATCTAGTCGGCTAGGCAATTAATCTACATCATTATAACTAGTCTAGTATAGCAGGAAATTAAATCCCCTTTAATTTGATATGTAACACGACCACAATCCGTTCAGAACTAACGAAGTTATACTGGGCGTTTTTTACACCCGAGCCACATGCTAACTTTCTTATTATACAACTTAGAAACGTGGTTTAAACGCTATTTGCATTCTTTTTAGTTTATCTTAACGACATTAATAGAAATTCAGTGAAATTTTATCACGAAAAGTTATTCTAACCTAAAAAAAAGCTGTTTTTCATCAGATATTCTTGTACAATTGTTCTGGAACCCTTAAACTAAGACAGTCGTGTAGGAAATTAAATTCCCTTTAATTTGATATGTAACACGACTATAATCCGTTTAGAACTAACAAAGTTGTACTGGGCGTTTTTTAAACCCGAGCCACAAGCTAACTTCCTTAATATACAACATAGAAACGTGGTTTAAACGCCATTGGCTTCCTTTTGACTTTGTCGTAAAGATAAAAATAAGAATTATGTGAATTTACATCGAAAACTAGTAATTATTAGCCAAAAAAAAACAAATAAATCGAACTTACTTTCAATCGAAGACAGATCTAAACTTTCACTGGACACCGGAAGATCTTCATTCGTCAAACCATCATCAAAATGTACAGGATGTTGTCTTGAAGCTGCAACACATAAATAATTAGTGCTAAGTATGGTACCTTGTGGCACCCCTCAAACGCCCCTACCTTTATTATTCAAATGTCTTCTAGGCGTTACGACAGGCTGACTATTTGCCCCACCCCCATCATATCCGACATTTCGCGTTCTTGGCGGCACTGTCGGCTTCTTCGTCGTCTCAATTTCCTCCTCTGAAGTTGACACATTGTCCACACCGATCATGTTCAGGTTGCTGGTGCTGTACGATTGTTTTTTCCGTGTTTGCAGCGACTGTTTGCTGTTGATTTTGTTGTGGGAACTGATGGTGGGGCGCATGAGACGCGACACTTTTTTGTCGGCTGACAGTCCGTCGTTTTCCGAGTCGGATTGGTTCAGTACGCCACTGGATCGACTGCGGGTCATCGCCTGGTTTTTGGTGTAGCGCGAATTGTTGCGACCGATGGCACTTTGAGATTTCTTGCCTGAAACTGTGAGGGATCATTTAAGGGTTGCTAACGTTGGAGTTAGTTACAAGTGGGTCTTAAATTGTCAAAATTTTCCTAAAAACTGTAAAATAATTTTTTTGTAGAGAGAGAATTGGTACTAAGAACTGAATTTTCTACCAATATATGCTGAAAAACTGACTTTTTTAGGTTAGAATGACATTTCCCGATTAAATTTCGCTCAATTTGTAGTATTTTAGTTAAGATATACTCAAAAGAATGCTAATAGCGTTTAAACCACGTTTCTAAGTTGTATAATAAGAAAGTTAGCATGTGGCTCGAGTTTAAAAAACGCTCTGTATAACTTTGTCAGTTCTAAACGGATTATAGTCGTGTTACATATCAAATTAAAGAGAATTTAATTTCCTACAGGACTGTCTTAGTTTAAGGGTTCTAGAACAATTGTACAAAAATATCTGATGAAAAACAGCTTTTTTTAGGTTAGAATAAGTTTCCGTGATGAAATTTCACTAAATTTGTATTATTGTTATTAAAATAAACTAAAAAGAATGTAAATAGCGTTTAAACCACGTTTCTAAGTTGTATAATAAGAAAGTTAGCATGTGGCTCGAGTTTAAAAAACGCCCAGTATAACTTTGTCAGTTCTGAACCGATTATAGTCGTGCTACATATCAAATTTAAGGGAATTTAATTTCCTACAGGACTGTCTTAGTTTAAGGGTTCTAGAACAATTGTACAAAAATATCTGATGAAAAACAGCTTTTTTTAGGTTAGAGTAAGTTTCCGTGATGAAATTTCACTAAATTTGTATTATTGTTATTAAAATAAACTAAAAAGAATGTAAATAGCGTTTAAACCACGTTTCTAAGTTGTATAATAAGAAAGTTAGCATGTGGCTCGAGTTTAAAAAACGCCCAGTATAACTTTGTCAGTTCTGAACCGATTATAGTCGTGTTACATATCAAATTTAAGGGAATTTAATTTCCTACAGGACTGTCTTAGTTTAAGGGTTCTAGAACAATTGTACAAAAATATCTGATGAAAAACAGCTTTTTTTAGGTTAGAGTAAGTTTCCGTGATGAAATTTCACTAAATTTGTATTATTGTTATTAAAATAAACTAAAAAGAATGTAAATAGCGTTTAAACCACGTTTCTAAGTTGTATAATAAGAAAGTTAGCATGTGGCTCGAGTTTAATAAACGCCCTGTATAACTTTGTCAGTTCTGAACCGATTATAGTCGTGTTACATATCAAATTTAAGGGAATTTAATTTCCTACAGAACTGTCTTAGTTTAAGAGTTCTAGAACAATTGTACAAGAATATCTGTTGAAAAACAGCTTTTTTTTAGGTTAGAATAACTTTTCGTGATGAAATTTCACTAAATTTCTATTACTGTCGTTAAGATAAATTAAAAAGAATGCAAATAGCGTTTAAACCACGTTTCTAAGTTGTATAATAAGAAAGTTAGCATGTGGCTCGAGTTTAAAAAACGCCCAGTATAACTTTGTCAGTTCTGAATGGATTATAGTCGTGTTACATATCAAATTAAAGGGAATTTAATTTCCTACAAGACCATATTGGTTTAATTGTTCTAAAATACTCGCACAACAACATATGATGAAAAACAAACTTTTTTAGGTTAGAACAACCTTTGCTGGTGAGGTTTTATATATTTGAAGTATCATTACTACCAATTCTCTCTATTAATAATAATATTCTGCAAATATTTATAAATTATCACACTATAACTGTCAAAAAATAAAAAAATCTGTCAAATAATTTAAAACCCACTGTAAATTCTATTGAATCAGACTTAATGTTAAGTTCCCATGTGATAAAATCGTGCTTCCATGCAATTTTTAAGCCACATTCCCGCGTTTTAATACTAAAAAAAAAACTCCAGCATTCCTTACCTTGCTCGATTTTTCTTTTAGACACAACAGGCGCTTGCATACTTAAATCACTCAAACTGCAGGATCTACGCAAACTGCTATCTGGACTGCTCTCGCCTGAATGAACTGCAAAAACATGCATAAAAAAACAAAACGAAAAAAAAAATGATAGGACAAAAAAAACATGCAACTATAAGCGAAAATCTGCGAGGTTCCAAACAAGACAAGACAACATTCACACATGCGACTGTCTTTTGTCTTAAATACCTTCAGCCACCTGCAATTTCCCCTTCGTATCCCCACCACCACAGTCATAATTCAAACGTCGCTCAATAAAACTGGGCAAACTCAAATTCCTCCTTCGAAATCGCTTCACCTCCAACAAATTCAAATCGTTGTGGTAGCTGTACGAACTACTCAACGTTTCGTACATGCTCGATAGGGTGCGCACTTTTCCAGTGGCCATGTTCTTGAGGAACACCTCCACCAACTGGTTGATTCTGCCGATTTTCCGCTGGATCTTCTGTAACAGTTTTATATTCTCCACAGTGAACTGAATATGATCCTGCGGTTTGCTCAGAACTTGCTCCAGTTGATGTGCGGTGTTCTTCTGTTTCGCCCAGACGTTGGCCTCGAGACTATCGTAGTAGGTTTTGGTGGTGGCGTGATGTGGTTGGTTCAAGTTCACTTCCAGTGAATCCAAATCGATTTTGGTTTTGTCTAGACTGTCGTAGAGGAAGTTGAGGGTGTTGGCGGTGTCCACGTCTTTCTCACAGTTGGTTTCCTTGTAAGACAGTTCGATGGTGTTTTCGTCAACATGGCGCGTGTTCAAAACTTTTTTCCCGCCGAAATTCAAGTAGTCCTCCTTTTTTATGTACTCGTAAGTTTTCTTTCTGGCCTTGGAGCTGTGCCTGCGCACCGCTTTAGGTGGCTTATGGCAGATTTTTTCCGACGAAAATAAATGCCTGTCTAAGCTAGAAGTCTCCTGTGGCGGCTTCTTCGCAAAGTTAACGGTACTAAGCGCGAAATTAGGCTTGGATTTAGTTTTTTCCAAAATTATACCCCCAACTTCTGGTTTGTTGTTCAAAATATTACAAAATTTACTTTTGTATTGCTTGTTTTTACTCGCCAAGCTCGGAATGTACATCTGAGGTCCTTCTACAAAAAACGCGACCGGCTTCTCGAATTTCAAAAGCCGCTTTTGGAACTCCTCGCTGGGTTTCCTGCGAACCGGGGAGATGGGCTCGGTTTGGGTTTCGGTGGTTTTCACCGAAAGCTCCACGATATTTTTCGGCAGCGACAGGGAGTGTACCATACAACCCGCGTCAGCTACCACTTTCGCTTGCGTAAACAGCGCCTCTAACGGCGCCGACTTGCAATCCGAATCATTCGATAAAATACTTTCCATACTATTACAGTAACTTTTATTCATCCCGCCTTCTAATATCTGATCGTCAGACAAAATACTGTCTTGCGAGCTGCGAATATTCGGGTTCAAGTAGAAGCTTTCGCTTTTCGGTATCTCCTCCAGTTCCACTTCCTCCTCGTTATCGTAATTATTGTAGATTTCGTTGTTGGAGACGCAGCGTCGTGGTGGTACTACTGACTTAGTTCGCTTGTTACCAACCGAAATAAAACTGTAGTCTTCGAGCGAGTCCGAGCTGAAGTTTGCGTCGTCGTCTTCTTCTTCTTCTTTCCCGTCATTTCGCTTGAAATCCTCGGAAAACTTCTGAATATCATCGCAGATTTTCCTCAGACCTTCCGAGGTGCCACTTTGCTCTAACTCTACGAAATAGCTGAAGCTTCTACGTGGCTCCTGCTGCCTAGGCTCTAACACATAGTCAGCGAACTGGCGCTCTTCACTTACAGGACTAACAGGCAAACTTTTGTGCAGCTTGTACTTAGTTAAAGTTTTGTCTAGTTTTAGTTTGCGTGGTCTAATCAACTCGCTTAAAGTTGGAGTTTTACAACTAGTACTAGGGACTTTTGTGGCGGTGGTGTTGGTACTACTGAAAATATTTGACAGCTGCGCAAAATCCTTCATAAAACAGTCGCACAACTGCAAGTTACTTGATCTAGTGTTCGAGTAGCTGCTGTCTGATGATGGTGAGGATGATGACGTGCTGTTAGTAGAAATGTTAGTAGGGAAACCTGCCGGGTTAACAACTTGATGATGTGTTTGGGTTTTGGCACCACAAAAGCAATTTGTTAGGCTAGTTGGGGGGGTACTACCTTGATTTCGGGTGGTGTTGGGGCGTTTGTCGCGCTCTGGTATGTGGGAGAGGTCGTGGATGGATTGGCTGTATTTCAGGGGACTGGCATGGCCAACCTGGAACAAAATAAATTACATTGTAGTGGGCGTGGTACCAAAATTTAGGCACTTTCTCGAAATATTAAAAAAATTAACAAATGTTAAGTTAGTTAGTATGCAGATTTTTTGAGCAATTACAACTCCAGATGAGGAATAATAGAAAGGCAATATTGGCCTTTATAAAATTGCAAATTTTGTCAAAATCTAACCAGTGGTTCCAAAATTATGACGATTTAAAGTGAAATTTGACACATTTTTTAGGTTTGGCTTAAGAAAAAAGAGACCAAGGTTAGTATTGTGATATTCAAACTCATTTATTTATTAGAGCTAACATTGCTCTTTATAAGAATACAAATTTTGTCAAAATCTGATCAGTGGTACTAAAACTGTGGCACTTTAAAACAGCCAAACTTGGAAAAAATCAGAAAAAATCATAAATTACGCGTCGTATTTCTACAGAAATCATACAAATTTGTACTTTTATTACTAAAGACCACAATTAGCTACAGAAAAACGCAAATATGGCAAAAATCCGACCAGCGGTTCTAAAACTGTGGCACGTTAAAACAGTCAAACTCGAAAAAATCCCAAAAAACCTTCAAATATATGCTCTATTTTCAAGAAAATTGTACAAATTTGTACTTTTAGTACTAGAGACAACTTTTAGCTACAAAAAAATGCAAACACGACCAAAATCCGACCAGCGGTTCTAAAACTGTGGTACTTTAAAACAGCCAAACTTTAAAAAAACGGCAAAAATCTTAAACTGTGCGTGTTATTTCTACAGAAATCACACAAATTTGTACTTTTATTATTAAAGACAACTTTTAGCTACAGAAAAAAGTAAATACGGCAAAAATCCCACTAGCGGATCTAAAACTGTGGCACGTTAAAACAGTCAAACTCGAAAAAATCCCAAAAAACCTTCAAATATATGCTCTATTTTTAAGAAAATTGTACAAATTTGTACTTTTATTACTAGGGACAACTTTTAGCTACCGAAAAATGCAAACACGACAAAAATCCGACCAGCGGTTCTAAAACTGTGGTACTTTAAAAGAGCCAAACTTTAAAAAAACGGCAAAAATCTTAAACTGTGCATGTTATTTCTACAAAAATCACACAAATTTGTACTTTTATTATTAAAGACAACTTTTAGCTACAGAAAAAAGTAAATACGGCAAAAATTCGACGAGCGGTTCTAAAACTGTGGCACGTTAAAACAGTCAAACTCGAAAAAATCCCAAAAAACCTTCAAATATATGCTCTATTGTTAAGAAAATTGTACAAATTTGTACTTTTATTACTAGAGACAACATGTAGCTGCCGAAAAATGCAAACACGACAAAAATCCGACCAGCGGTTCTAAAACTGTGGTACTTTAAAACAGTGAAACTTTAAAAAAACGGCAAAAATCTTCAACTGTGCGTGTTATTTCTACAGAAATCACACAAATTTGTACTTTTATTATTAAAGACAACCTTTAGCTACCGAAAAATGTAAACACGACAAAAATCCGAGCAGCGGTTCTAAAACTGTGGCACGTTAAAACAGTCAAACTCGAAAAAATCCAAAAAAACCTTCCAATATATGCTCTATTTTCAAGAAAATTGTACAAATTTATACTTTTATTACTAGAGACAACTTTTAGCTACAGAAAAACGCAAATATGGCAAAAATCCGACCAGCGGTTCTAAAACTGTGGCACGTTAAAACCGCCAAACTTTAAAAAAACGGCAAAAATCTTCAACTGTGCGTGTTATTTCTACAGAAATCACACAAATTTGTACTTTTATTATTAAAGACAACCTTTAGCTACCGAAAAATGTAAACACGACAAAAATCCGAGCAGCGGTTCTAAAACTGTGGCACGTTAAAACAGTCAAACTCGAAAAAATCCAAAAAAACCTTCAAATATATGCTCTATTTTCAAGAAAATTGTACAAATTTATACTTTTATTACTAGAGACAACTTTTAGCTACAGAAAAACGCAAATATGGCAAAAATCCGACCAGCGGTTCTAAAACTGTGGCACGTTAAAACAGTCAAACTCGAAAAAATCCAAAAAAACCTTCAAATATATGCTCTATTTTCAAGAAAATTGTACAAATTTATACTTTTAGTACTAGAGACAACTTTTAGCTACAGAAAAACGCAAATATGGCAAAAATCCGACCAGCGGTTCTAAAACTGTGGCACGTTAAAACCGCCAAACTTTAAAAAAACGGCAAAAATCTTCAACTGTGCGTCGTATTTCTGCAGAAATAACACAAATTTGTACTTTTATTATTAAAGACAACTTTTAGCTACAAAACAATGCAAACACGACAAAAATCCGAGCAGCGGTTCTAAAACTGTGGCACGTTAAAACAGTCAAACTCGAAAAAATCCAAAAAAACCTTCAAATATATGCTCTATTTTCAAGAAAATTGTACAAATTTATACTTTTATTACTAGAGACAACTTTTAGCTACAGAAAAACGCAAATATGGCAAAAATCCGACCAGCGGTTCTAAAACTGTGGCACGTTAAAACCGCCAAACTTTAAAAAAACGGCAAAAATCTTCAACTGTGCGTGTTATTTCTACAGAAATCACACAAATTTGTACTTTTATTATTAAAGACAACCTTTAGCTACCGAAAAATGTAAACACGACAAAAATCCGAGCAGCGGTTCTAAAACTGTGGCACGTTAAAACAGTCAAACTCGAAAAAATCCAAAAAAACCTTCAAATATATGCTCTATTTTCAAAAAAATTGTACAAATTTATACTTTTATTACTAGAGACAACTTTTAGCTACAGAAAAACGCAAATATGGCAAAAATCCGACCAGCGGTTCTAAAACTGTGGCACGTTAAAACCGCCAAACTTTAAAAAAACGGCAAAAATCTTCAACTGTGCGTCGTATTTCTGCAGAAATAACACAAATTTGTACTTTCATTATTAAAGACAACTTTTAGCTACAAAACAATGCAAACACGACAAAAATCCGAGCAGCGGTTCTAAAACTGTGGCACGTTAAAACAGTCAAACTCGAAAAAATCCCAAAAAACCTTCAAATATCTGCTCTATTTTCAAGAAAATTGTACAAATTTATATATTTATTACTAGAGACAACTTTTAGCTACAGAAAAACGCAAATATGGCAAAAATCCGACCAGCGGTTCTAAAACTGTGGCACGTTAAAACCGCCAAACTTTAAAAAAACGGCAAAAATCTTCAACTGTGCGTCGTATTTCTGCAGAAATAACACAAATTTGTACTTTTATTATTAAAGACAACTTTTAGCTACAAAACATTGCAAACACGACAAAAATCCGACCAGCGGTTCTAAAACTGTGGTACGTTAAAACAGTCAAACTCGAAAAAATCCTAAAAAACCTTCAAATATATGCTCTATTTTCAAGAAAATTGTACAAATTTATACTTTTAGTACTAGAGACAACTTTTAGCTACAGAAAAACGCAAATATGGCAAAAATCCGACCAGCGGTTCTAAAACTGTGGCACGTTAAAACCGCCAAACTTTAAAAAAACGGCAAAAATCTTCAACTGTGCGTCGTATTTCTGCAGAAATAACACAAATTTGTACTTTTATTATTAAAGACAACTTTTAGCTACAAAACAATGCAAACACGACAAAAATCCGAGCAGCGGTTCTAAAACTGTGGCACGTTAAAACAGTCAAACTCGAAAAAATCCAAAAAAACCTTCAAATATATGCTCTATTTTCAAGAAAATTGTACAAATTTATACTTTTAGTACTAGAGACAACTTTTAGCTACAGAAAAACGCAAATATGGCAAAAATCCGACCAGCGGTTCTAAAACTGTGGCACGTTAAAACCGCCAAACTTTAAAAAAACGGCAAAAATCTTCAACTGTGCGTCGTATTTCTGCAGAAATAACACAAATTTGTACTTTTATTATTAAAGACAACTTTTAGCTACAAAACAATGCAAACACGACAAAAATCCGAGCAGCGGTTCTAAAACTGTGGCACGTTAAAACAGTCAAACTCGAAAAAATCCCAAAAAACCTTCAAATATCTGCTCTATTTTCAAGAAAATTGTACAAATTAGTACTTTTATTATTAAAGACAACTTTTAGCTACAGAAAAATGCAAACACGGCAAAAATCGGATCAGCGGTTCTAAAACTGTGGTACTTTAAAACAGCCAAACTCGAAAAAATCTCAAAAAATATTAAAATTATTTCTACAGAATCGGTAGAAATTATATTTTATAATATATATAACAACAACAAAACATTTACTGCCCATTTCTAGTAGTTTCCACATAAATATACGAATTTACGCTAAAAGTTAGGTTATGTTCACTCAGAAACACCAGCGCACCTAACCTAAAAAATTCCACCGCACAAAATGCACCCCATCAACAACAACGAAGACGAATTATTGCAAGATTGGCTGGAAGACATGACTTGCAACCCGTACGACTTCCACGAACCGAATTTGGACAAAACCACCACGAATTTTATACGTACAGCCTGCGAAACACTCAAACAGGGCCCCAATGTGTTCGTGTTAGTAGTGGAGACCATCGAAGAGTACATTCGCGTTAAATCCGAGAGAAACCAAGCGATTTCCGACCAGATTCTTGTGGTAAGCGCCGCGATTTTATTGGCAGGAAAATATTCCGGCGACCAAAACGGTGCGTTAAAACTCAACCACATCTCGGGGTTTTTGCTGAAAATCACCGGAAGGAAGTACAGTTACAAGAGTATCAGCTTGATGGAGATCGAGGTGTTCCAAACGTTGGACAACAAGCTTCCAATTTCCACCCAGTTCGACAATCTCACTACTCTAGTGGAAAAAATCTCCCGCGAGTGTAAACTTAAGGTAAGCGTGCAGAATTTGTGCACCCAAATCCTGGTTTTGGTGTATGTGGAGCGCTCCAACTGGTTCTTCCAACTAAAAGCGATTTACAGTCAAAACGAGGAAACTCGAGCGGTTTTTTGCAACCTTATAAAATCGCCTGTTTACCTTGCCGTCGGGGTGCTTCTAACCGCCTTCCGTTTAACCTACTACAAGAATTTCCTGGACGTGGACAAAATCCTGCAGGAAATTATGCAATTTTCCAGTATTCACACGGATCATTTCATGCTTTTGTGCGATAAGATTTACGCGCTATTCCCCGGGGACGAGGACATCCACTTTTGTTAAGTTAATTCAACCAAAAAATGGTAGATTTAAGGGAAAATGTTTATTTTAGTTCATTTTAGTTTAGTTTTGTAGGTTATAATGATTAATAACCGTCAACTTGTACTTTTGTTCCAATAAATCGACATCGTCTAGCAACGAGATGTGCAATTGTTTCAATAATCAACAAGCGTAATTTTGTGTTTGGTTTTGTGGTTTTGTGCAGGTTGTGTGGCGTGATTTCCCTGGAAACTCAGCTAAAACCAGGTATTTATTATTATTAATAATTGCAATTATTATTATTTATAATATTCCGTTACCACGAGCCCACACAAAAACTTTTTTATTCAAATTTCAAACCGGTGAAGGTGAACTAATCCAGCTAGTTTTTCCACCCTACGAATTGCTGTAAATTATCACCACAAAAATCTTTGGGTAACTTTTAAAAAAGTAGTTTTTGCTTGTAGTTTCGTAATATTAGAAAAACTGTTAAATTCTAATCGGGGTTGAGTTCGTTGTGGTTCGCACATTTCCGCTTTGGTTTGTTGGCTTGTCTAGTAACGCCGCGATGTGTGCTTGTTTCGAAAATCAACAAAGTTTTTTGTGTGGCGTGGGTTCAGTGTATTGTGCAAGTTTTCTTCAGGAAAATCAAGGTATTTATTGTAGTTTTCCTTAGTTATTTTCAATTATTATTTAGTGGTTTTGTTGCTAAGAAATAATAATCCAGAAAAAGTGTTTTGGTTTTGTTGAGTTTGTTTTAAATGCACGTTTTTCGGGGAAATTCGTTAGGAAATTGTTATACAAGTTATCAGAAATTAGAAAATATTTATTATAGCTGCCTTGGAATGTTTTTTTATTACGTCACGTAATTTCCAACGAATTTTCTAGCAAAAACTACTAAAAATCAGAGGCAGAGGAAGAAAAACTAGTCAAAAATGTTCGGTGAGTTTTGACGATTTTTTTTTTGTTCAGTTGGTTTTAAATGCACTTTTTTCGGGAAATTCGTTGTTATAAAAGTTATCAGAAATTAGAAAATATTTATTATAGCTGCCTTCGAATATTTTTTATTACGTCACGTAATTTCCAAAGAATTTTACAACAAAAACTACTAAAAATCAGAGGCAGAAGAAGAAAAACTAGTCAAAAATGTTCGGTGATTTTTGACGATTTTTTTGTTTTGTTGAGTTTGTTTTAAATGCACGATTTTCGGGAAATTCGTTGGGAAATTGTTATAAAAGTTATTAGAAATTAGAAAATATTTATTATAGCTGCCTTGGAATGTTTTTTATTACGTCACGTAATTTCCAAAGAATTTTCCAACAAAAACTACTAAAAATCAGAAGCAGAAGAAGAAAAACTAGTCAAAAATGTTCGGTGAGTTTTGACGAATTTTTTGTTTTGTTGAGTTTGTTTTAAATGCACGATTTTCGGGAAATCCGTTGGGAAATTGTTATAAAAGTTATTAGAAATTAGAAAATATTTATTATAGCTGCCTTGGAATGTTTTTTTATTACGTCACGTAATTTCCAACGAATTTTCTAGCAAAAACTACTAAAAATCAGAGGCAGAGGAAGAAAAACTAGTCAAAAATGTTCGGTGAGTTTTGACGATTTTTTTTTTGTTCAGTTGGTTTTAAATGCACTTTTTTCGGGAAATTCGTTGTTATAAAAGTTATCAGAAATTAGAAAATATTTATTATAGCTGCCTTCGAATATTTTTTATTACGTCACGTAATTTCCAAAGAATTTTACAACAAAAACTACTAAAAATCAGAGGCAGAAGAAGAAAAACTAGTCAAAAATGTTCGGTGATTTTTGACGATTTTTTTGTTTTGTTGAGTTTGTTTTAAATGCACGATTTTCGGGAAATTCGTTGGGAAATTGTTATAAAAGTTATTAGAAATTAGAAAATATTTATTATAGCTGCCTTGGAATGTTTTTTATTACGTCACGTAATTTCCAAAGAATTTTCCAACAAAAACTACTAAAAATCAGAAGCAGAAGAAGAAAAACTAGTCAAAAATGTTCGGTGAGTTTTGACGAATTTTTTGTTTTGTTGAGTTTGTTTTAAATGCACGATTTTCGGGAAATCCGTTGGGAAATTGTTATAAAAGTTATTAGAAATTAGAAAATATTTATTATAGCTGCCTTGGAATGTCTTTTATTACGTCACGTAATTTCCTAAGGATTTTCCAACAAAAACTACTAAAAATCAGAGACAGAAGAAGAAAAACTAGTCAAAAATGTTCGGTGATTTTTGACGATTTTTTTGTTTTGTTGAGCTTGTTTTAAATGCACGATTTTCGGGAAATTCGCTGGGAAATTGTCATAAAAGTTATTAGAAATTAGAAAATATTTATTATAGCTGCCTTGGAATGTTTTTTATTACGTCACGTAATTTCCAAAGAATTTTCCAACAAAAACTACTAAAAATCAGAAGCAGAAGAAGAAAAACTAGTCAAAAATGTTCGGTGAGTTTTGACGAATTTTTTGTTTTGTTGAGTTTGTTTTAAATGCACGATTTTCGGGAAATCCGTTGGGAAATTGTTATAAAAGTTATTAGAAATTAGAAAATATTTATTATAGCTGCCTTGGAATGTCTTTTATTACGTCACGTAATTTCCTAAGGATTTTCCAACAAAAACTACTAAAAATCAGAGACAGAAGAAGAAAAACTAGTCAAAAATGTTCGGTGATTTTTGACGATTTTTTTGTTTTGTTGAGCTTGTTTTAAATGCACGATTTTCGGGAAATTCGCTGGGAAATTGTCATAAAAGTTATTAGAAATTAGAAAATATTTATTATAGCTGCCTTGGAATGTCTTTTATTACGTCACGTAATTTCCTAAGGATTTTCCAACAAAAACTACTAAAAATCAGAGACAGAAGAAGAAAAACTAGTCAAAAATGTTCGGTGATTTTTGACGAATTTTTTTGTTTTGTTGAGTTTGTCTTAAATGCACGATTTTCGGGAAATTCGTTGGGAAATTGTCATAAAAGTTATTAGAAATTAGAAAATATTTATTATAGCTGCCTTGGAATGTCTTTTATTACGTCACGTAATTTCCAAAGAATTTTCCAACAAAAACTACTAAAAATCAGAGACAGAAGAAGAAAAACTACTGTTCGGTGATTTTTGACGATTTTTTCTTAAAAAACCATCGTAGTATGTCAGAGGAAGAATAAGAAATGTTTTTCCTGATGATTTTTTTAGATTCTAATAAATTTCGCGATTTTCCATGATTTTTTTAAAAACTATCACTAGAAATTATTTGAATTTATCAATAACAAATTGTACGTACACTTTCCAATTTCTTTTTCGTTTCGGCAATCCTCTTGGACAATTCCTGACGTTTCTTAATCGCTTCTGGATCGCTTTTCGTTTGTTTCACAGCATTTATGGCTTCTTGGTTTCTGTCACCAGATCTCGTTAAAAATTTGGCGGAAATCGACGATTTATTAGCTGGGAAAAACAAAGAATATTCAGTTCAATGCCATGGTAACAAACAAATAATTTGAAGGATATCAGGGCCGGGTTTAATGAATTATACTTACTTAAAGTTACCTCAGTTTCTGCTCCACTCATACTCTCAAAAGTCGACTGTAAATACCGCTCTCGAGTGACGATTTGATCCAATGATTCTGAACTGATCGAGAATAACGACATCGGATTCCGATCCGTGTTTTCTCCACTTGGAGTCGACGCCTAAAACATCCTTTTTAGCTAGCGTCTAATCGATACTAAAAAATTTTTACCTCATCGTCATCATCATCTTCCGAATCATTGGCCGATAGCGGTTTCTGTATGAATATCGACGGTAGATTCGCTTTCTTTTTCCTCTGGGATTTCCGCAGCTCATCCGCGTCGATGTTCGTAACCGTAAACTCGTTACCACTGGAAATAATTTTCGTTATTTTATTTTTTTGATTTATAGGAGTATTTTTTTTATTAAACCTGGTCGATTCCTTTTCGGACGGATAATAAAGCGGACGATGGCGATATTCGTGATCGGAATCGATGTCGGCATCGTGTGCAGTCGATTCCGCATCACCAATGGCGCTGTCATCTGTCAGAATGCCGCGTCGATCGCTTCGAAGGGTTACATTGGAAAAGTGCGTCTGAAAAATGAGGTTTGGTTGGTTTATTTTGTTATTTTGTTGTGGTTTTTTACCTCTTTTGTGGTAACTTGGCGACTAGTACCGGAATATTGCTTAATATCCGTACCACTGTCTAAGGAGCTGTCTTTGGAGCCATCGGAATCAAATTTGCGTTCTGTATAAAATAATTAGATAATGTAGAGTCCCTGTATTTAAAGAGTGGCGTACTCTTAATACAGTGACTCTAAATTATTTAGTACCTGAAGTAGTAGGAAACTGTAACGGTTCACTCGAGTACAAACTCTTAACGCCCATCGAGTTCTCGGCGCGTTCCGCCCACCGTCCCCTTGGCGCCGCCACACTCTTCGACGCCACTGGAATAGTGTCGTCCCCAAATTGTTTCTTCGCCCATTGTGGCAACTGTCCAATGCTGAAACGGTATTGGTTGTCGACGTTGTTTGAATTTTTGTCGTGGAACTCAAAGTTGGCTGTGTCGGTGAAAATTTCGTCGGTGCGTTCAAGTTGGCGACCTTGGCGCATGGCTTGCTGACTGAGGCGGGCGTGCATTGTCACTACCATGTCGTGGGGGACACGCCAAACGAAGATACAGCCATCTCCACTAGCTGAAATCAGCCGGCGACAGTCGTTGGTAAATCGTAGTCCTGTTGCCAATTCTGAATGTCCGCACATGGTTGCCATGCACTCCCCTGAGTAATAATCGTAAACTGACAGTGATTTATCTGTACAAGAGGTTGCTACATAAATGCCAGATCGATCTAAAACAACCTAAAAAATACAAGTTTTACTTGACGAATTTCGGGCGCATGCGCAATATTTAGGTACCTTAATAAGCGTTCCATCATCTCCAGTGCTGCCTTTGAAACTTTTGGTGTGTTTTCCGGTGTTCACACTGTACATTCTGATGTTACGATCCTGACACGCTGTTAGGACGTGCTTTTGTCCAGCATCCACTTCCATATCGTATAAAGTAGTCTTACCAGTTGCGTGGTGGTCTCTTGTAAATTGAGGCTTGCCGTTCAGCTCACCTAAAGATCGAAATATGATACTCTTGTCGGCACCGCAAGAAACCATCTGCGTGTTGCCGAAATGGTTCAAAAAACGCACAGCTGTGATGGACGAGGAATGGTCGTCTAAAGTCTGTAGAAATTCGCACTCATTTTTCGTGTCGAACACGTGGATGTAACGATCACGGCTGGCGCTGGCCATTAAGTTGGAGGCGTCGGAGGTGCCGTATTCAACGCAAAGCACCTCGGCGTCGTGGGCTTCGATTTTTAGGAGCTCGTGCATTGTTGCCGAGTCGTGGATGCGTATATTGCCTAGTATATGGAGGTAGAAGTGGGATTATTATATAGAAGTGGGATTTACAATCGACTTACCAGATCTGTCACCCGAAGCCAAGTTCTTTCCATCCGGACTAATTCTAATACACCGCACACCATTACTACCATCATACGACGTGTCCTGTTGCTTATCGTTGTTAGTCGACGCAGTTATATCCAAGTCTTTGATATAAGTTAGCTCTTTGTCTACGTAGACTATCTTCAATAGCTCGTTACTGTAGATGTTTGACTGGTAAATCCCCCGCGTATTGTTCTGGTTTAGTTTGTCTAACGTCCACACTCGTATGGTGTCGTCACTGCTGCATGTGAGGAAACTACCGGGCGGTAGGGGGCTGTTTGGTGGTGCCATCTCGACGCCCCAAATGCAAGCCGAGTGGTAGAGGAAGGAAAACGATTTGCCCACCTAGAGAATTTGAATAACGTTTTTAATAAGTTTTTTTAACATCCTCCAAAATTTTACTCACCCGTTTTATATTGAACACGTCCCAAACATACACAGAGTGATCGTTGTAAATACTGGTGAGTTTGTGGTTGGCTTCGTCGTAAGTAATGGCGATGGTGTCCGGATATTTAGAGCCAGGTGGCGCTGAAGCCATATGCGCTATACTGTTTCCTAAGCTGACATCCACCCCCAGGTAGTGCGACCTTGGTAACGTGGTGACAAATCTGAGTGTTGTAGGATCGAAACATCGAATGATTCCATCGGCGCAACCGACGAAAATGTATTTTTCACCAACTGTTATGCAGTTGGCTCTAGTTGTCCTTAACTCTACCCATTTATCTAAAAGTCTTCTATTGCTAAATTCGCATAGTAACCCTGAGCGGGTGATGGCGTATGTGCTGTCGCCACATTCAGCCCTACCGCAAGCTACATCACAGAAGTAATTATTCCGTTGTTCGCCTAAAATGGCGGAACGACCCATGAGGGGCACCGCCTCCTTGTACTGGAAACAGGAAGATTATCAAAAAGACAGTCGATCTAATGTAATTTTACTATCCCACTTCTGATATAAATTTTTGACTCACCTTAGTTTTCCCATGTTCCAAGTACCAAAACTTGACATGTCGATTGCCAACCGTAACAAAATAGCTGCCGTTTTCCGCAAATGCTATCGACTTGACTTTGGTGCTAACTTTATTGCTGGCCACTTTGGTATTGTTTTTCCAGTCCCACACATTAACGATCATGTCATGTTGTGTGCCCACACTCACCACATATTTGTTATTCGGTGAAAATGCCACACAATTAACACCGTATTTGTGGCCTAAGAACTCGGCGATTTGTGGGGGTTGGGGTGCTAAACCTGGTTGGCCTGACTGAGGGTTCGACTGGAGGTCCCAGACTCTTACAGCTGGTTGGTGGCCACATTCGCCTGTGACTAAATAGCGTCCACATGTTGAGAATGCTAGGGAGGTGATGGTTTTGCGGCTTATGTTTATTATGTGGCTTTGTTGCTCTGTTCGGGTGTTGAAAAGTACCACTGTGCAACTGGAAATTAAGAAAATTAGGAGTGGGGTCCGAAGGGGTCCATTCTAGGTTCATATCAAAAAATAGATTAACTTTTGACTGTATTTTTCTAGAAATTTCGTTTTTTTTTTGTAGTTCGATTAATGTACGATATTTTGGACTTCCGCAAGGATCTATTCTAAGGCCCTTATTATTATTATTTCGGATCGTATGATTACTTGAGTGCTTTGATGAAATTTCACTTTTCTTCCTTTCATTATTGTACATTATTACATATAACAATTGTGTTTTATTTCGTAGTTAATTACTGCTGCATATAAAAGGAAAAGACATTTATTACATTTATTAATATCATAATTGAAAAGTGTAAAAATGCTAATGTGTTTAGACAGGTGAAATGAAATTGCTTGTGTTGTGGCGTAAAAGATGGATTAAAGTTTTTTCCGGGTTTACGTCGCTCAAAATTATAAACGTACATAACCTAACATTCTTTAAAAGAAAGTAGTTTTAGATTTTCGGTTTGGTTCTTTAAAACTGTGGAAGTTAGTTTAGAATCTTTTGCAAAATGGCTACAGTAAGGGACTGTAATGGCGGCTTGCGCACACCAGCGCCCTCACATGCGAAAACTAAAACATTTTTCACGTGTAGCTTGATTTTGGAAAGCAGCGTCATATTTCCATAAATTCTATGGTGGTAAATGTGCGCGGGTGTGTGTAATGAAAAATAAATAATTTCTTGCGTGTAATTAAACGTTCAACTTCGTGCTTTATGCATAGTAAAATACCAATAAAAAGAGAAATTTATCCTATTTATTTATCAGCTTCTATCCAAACAGTTGATACGCTTATGTTATGTAAATCCTCTAGATAGTTGAGATTTCCATTAATTTAGATTTTAATTTTCCTAATAGGTACTTAGAATTTTCCGCAATATCCGCAGATTTAATATCTAGGTCATATCGATAAGGTTTTCTTGTTACAGGATGGATTTCAAGTTTACCTATACTTGATTTGAACTGTGTAGTCAATTATTATCGTAATTATTTTAATTATCCAACAATAAACTAGATGTAATTATACTATAATTGAACCATCATCCAAATATGGTAATATTTGATTGCAAGCGAAAAGGTTGAAGGAAAAAAAAAACCTTCGCGGTTAAATTTTATTGCGAAAACTATCAGTAAGTATGATTAATGGTTCTAATTATATTTAGGTTAGTTGGCTTTGGAACTAAATTTTTGAAACAAAACACTCATATTTTGACAGATGTCTATAACGTAACAATATCCGTTCATTGATAGAGTAGGCGGATGTTGTACGACGTGCTGCATTTTTTACGCCAATCATGAAGAAAAAAAAACTAAGTTGGAAACAATTAAATTTCAAAACAGGGTAATTAAAACGTAATAATACAATCACTTTGTTACATACGAAAACGAATGCGGTGCATTGACACTGTTTTCGATGAGATGGAAAAAATTAATTATTATGAAAAATTGAGATGACAAAGCCACCTTTTTATTGTTTCCGAAACTCCTGTGTAGGTACAGGATCAGTGGGTGTCAGACGAAAAAAGAATTGTTCCATATAGGTGACAGTTGGATTAAAACAATGGGTTTTTATGGGGATCTGCGCCTACTCAACTAGATCCGACAGGATAAATTACAAATGTTCAAATCGCGTAAGCGAAGCTATATTTTCATAACGTAACTTTTATTAAAAGAGCGTAACCGAATGTTTAAAAGAACGTAACGTCAAAATAAAACAATATTTTAAGTTAACGTAATTAACCTATAATTTAACTTTGTTAAAAAGTCCGTAACACTCATTAAAACAACGTAACTGAGTGTTTAAAACAGCGTAACTTCACTTTTTACTTGAAATAAAAGCGCTTTTCATCAAAATTTACGCCTTACCTGCTTAGAACAGATCCTAAAGGATTAGTCTAAATTTGTTATAAAAACAGTAACCAAAATATTTTAAGTTTACGTACTTAATCTATAACCTAACTTTGTTAAAAACTCCGTAACACTCATTAAAACAGCGTAACTTCACTTTTTTGCCAAAATAAAACAAAATATTTTAAGTTAAAGTACTTAATCTATAACCTAGCTTTGTTAAAAACTCCGTAACACTCATTAAAACAACGTAACCGCGTGTTTAAAACAGCGTAGCTTCACGTTTTACTCAAAATAAAAGCGCTTTTCATCAAATGTAGCGCCTTGCCCGCTCAGAACATATCCCTGTGTCATCCCCAAACTACTCACCCAGCTGGATAAGCAATAATTCCATTGTTGTTTGAACTTAGTGCAGCATTATTGGAAACAGTGACACCAAGAACCTTTTCCAATTTGATCTGTAAAATAATTGTCATTGTTATATTTTAATAATAAAATTGATCATGTAGGCGCGTTAATTATTTTATTTGAACGAGTTAAATCGCATGTGGGTTTTGATTGGGAATTGTGGGGCCTCTTCCTAAATCACCAAATGAAATAATTGTTATCGTGAAGTGGCGATAATTTATTAAAATGCGCGATTTAGTACCGTGTTATTAACTTATTATTATAGTGATGAACTCAGGCTTTTTTTTTAGAGTTGTTTAACAGGTGTACAATAGAATTTGCATTTTCATCGTGACAACCACATAATTATTGTAATGTGGTGTATAAAATATGGCGACATTGAATTTGTTTGTTTTAATCGTTGTGGAAAATTGAAATTTTGTAATAAATTCCGTGCGCATGTGCAACAATTAAAGGACAAACCGATTTTCATTTCCAGTATAAATTGTCGTGATAAATTTAGTAGTACATTAGCATCACTTTAAGGTGTTGTTTATTATTTTCTTATAGAAAAAAGTGTCTAACCAGAAGGAAATTTACACGAATTTATGGACAAATTGTGCGAAAACATGAAAGACTAACCTTGCAAATCATTTCAAGTTTGACGTTTAGTTTTAATTAGACCATTAAGCAAGTATTATGAGGTAGTTTGAATATGCGATGAAATTAATTACGTTACTTTCTATCAGAAATAATCGTTAATTTAGTTGATTAGATCTAGACAGCTAGGCGAAAAAATTGAAATAGTACGCCGTGATGATTTTAATTTTTTTTTTGTTTTAGTTCTTCCGTAACTTTTTTCAATTATTCTAATCCAAGTTTTATTTAAATTTATTAGAAGTTAATTAAAATACCTCAACCCACCTTTTATCTAGATACCATACACACTGTATTTGTTATAAAAAAAAAACAAATATTATGCAATAAATATTGTCAGGCGATTTATTATATTGTATATAATTTATTAAATTGTTATTATTCGAAATTAGTTTGATTAGAATTATAACAAAGCGGTGGTAATTAATTTAACAAAGCCACAGTCGCTTGTTTGTTATTTATTTGTGTTATTTCTTAAAGTAATTTACCTTGTAGGTGCATATGATTTCCTTTTCTATAATCGGTGAGGAGTTTCTGGGCATCATTTTGTATAATTAATATAACTAAGTATTTTTATATTAAAAACTAATACGCCACGTTAAATAACAAACTTGGATAAGATTGAATATCTGGATTATTTTCTTAGTAATTTAATACCGTGTGATGGTATTAAATGCAGAATTATGTTATACGTTTTTTTCACACCTACAATATAACCTATAACAAAAAACAAACATGTAAATCAAATAAATTATTACGTGAAATTTTCTAGCCTTGTCCCATTTTAAGTTGCAAATGTTTGGAATAGTAGGTTACGGTTGTAAGTGATTATTCATTTGTTTTAAATACGTATCTTTAAATTTTTTGTTGTTTAGGTACAGAGAGGACAGTATTTACCATCCCACTTCTGATATAGCTGTAGGGGGACTCGTAATAATCCATGATACTAAGATTATGTTCGAAATTGTGCAAAAATATATTTTTGCTATCCCACTTCTGATATAGCTGTAAGAGGACTCCTAATAATCTAAACATTCATGATATTTTGTCGTATATTAAGATTTAGTTCGAAATAATGCGTGGAAATAGCGTAAATTGATTAAAAATATATTTTTACTATCCCACTTCTGATATAGGTAATTGTACTGATAATAATCTAAACATCCATGATATTTTGGTTGTATTTTGTTCGAAATTGTGCATGAAAGTAGCGTAAATTGATTAAAAATATATTTTTGTAATCCCACTTCTGATATAGGTAGTTTGACTCGTAGTAATCTAAACATCCATGATATTTACTCGTACATTCAGATTTTATTCGAAATTGCGCAAATTGAAATAAATACGCTTTTTTCTATCCCACTTCTGATATGTGATAGCTACTCTAGATTTTATATACATACTACGTTCAACAGTTTTTCTCTCATCTCATTGTTTTCTTTGTACCACTTCGATTGTAATCAATATTAAATTGAAATAGTGTGCTGTGTATAAAAACAGTTTTTCCCTTGAGCCTTGAGTTGTTTGATTGTGGGCGTGCCATTTCATTATTATTTGTTAAAGTTAAAACGCAGTGCCTGCGGGGTTCCACTTTCTTTTAGCCGCAACTTTTTTGTGGCGTCTTTCTCTTTGAATTGTAGGTGCGTATGATCGCGTTAACCTTAACCTTCGAAATTAAATTGAAACATCATGATGTGTTTTAAATGAATTTGATATTGAGGATTTTCTTTGTGGTGAGAGAAAGTAACTGACAAGCGCCTAATATGGAAAATAAACAAATTAGGAAAAAATACTGTTGTATTTGTGCGTATGTATATATGCATAGTAATTGAAATAGTACGTAAGTTGCTATATTTGGTAATTGGAATTGTTTGTTCTAAATGACCTTAGGTTGTTTTATTATAAGTTTTTTTGGGTTTGGGTTGTTTGTGTTAAAATTTGTTTAAAGTTTCAAGGTTGTTTCGTAAAAATTGTCAATATGGTTTTTCAGAAAACTATAACAGAGGATTTAAAGCGAACTATAACAGAGAAAAGTGTCAACTTAGATCCTTTTCTCACGCAGTTTTTTTGCCTTCTTACCACTCCCAATTAATTAATTTATTAATGTGTGTGCAGTGTGCACATTAGAGACAGAAAAAACTTGTTCAAATTCCCTCGAAGCTTTCACACTACCTACCTAGATGAATAAACAATAAAACTAGTGGTTTTATGTCCATTTGCAAAATTGTTTTAGTTTTGATCCAATAATAAAATCCACATAAACTAAAAACGAAAACTAGTTTGAGTACAAACAGAAATACTACAGCTATATCAGAAGTGGGATGGTAAAAAATCATACGGTATTTCTAGGCGTATTTTGAACAAAATTTGAATGTACGATGTTTTGATTATTAAATATCCTGTTACAATTATATCAGAAGTGGGATATCTAGTAAAAATCATTTTATTTTTCTATTTAACAATAAAATTCACATAGAAACCAAAGCAAGTTAAATAAAATTTTTATTTGTTTTTTATTTTATTTTATTTTATTTATTATTAAACAGTTGCACAAGTAATACAGGTAGTTATGGGCTATCGCACACACGCATTCCATGGCACAAAAAGAAAATAAATAATTGAATAATGCAAGAAGAAAAAACAATATTTACTATTTGATACCTGCAAAATTTCTTATTCATATATTCAAGTCCCGACGACCTTGTCCGAAAAAAATCATTCATGATTTTCACATAAACTATGATTGGTTCCTCGTTCTACAACACTCACTAACCATCTACTCATCTCTGTCTAAAAAAACTGCAATGTGGGTTTCCAATATAGACACATGGCTAGGCTAGAAATGTTACGTAATTGAATAAATAATAACGTATTTGTTGCGATATTCAATTGGAATGCCACAAGAGCAAAATGGCCCACGCTTTAATGGATTATTTTAGAAAAATTTCTACATATTTTTCGAATTAATGTCGCGCTGCATTTGGTGGTGTGAGGCCAGTGCAGGGGTTTTAATCAGTTTGTTCTATATAGTCTGTTAGGGTTAGTAGGCCAAATATTGGAAAATTCACTTAACCTCAAACCTTAAATTTCAGGAATTGTCATTTAATGGACTTGAAAAACTAGAAAAAGTAATTTTTTCGTATTTTTCTTATAAAATGTTGAATGGTCGAAAATTGTGCCATTTTAACACAGCCAATCTTAAAAAATGGCTGAAGTTCTCTTAAATGGACCCAAAAAACTTCTAAAGGGATTTCATGAAGCTTTTCAGAATTTTTCGTATAAATATAATTAAAAATACTATAAAATACCAGTTTTATAGAAATGTGATGAGTGGTTCCAAAACTGTTCCATTTTATAACAGCCAATCTTAAAAAAATGGCAGAAATTCTTGTGAATAAACCTTTAATAGTCCCAGAAAACTACTAAAGGCATGCCGCGATGACTTTTTCGATATTTTCTTATAAAATGTTGAATGGTCGAAAAATGTGCCATTTTAACACAGCCAATCTTAAAAAATGGCTGAAGTTCTCTTAAATGGACCCAAAAAACTTCTAAAGGGATTTCATGAAACTTTTCAGAATTTTTCGTATAAATATAATTAAAAATACTATAAAATACCAGTTTTATAGAAATGTGATGACTGGTTCCAAAACTGTGCCACTTTAAAACAGCCACTCTTAAGAAAATGGCAGAAATTCTTGTCAATAGACCTTTATTGGCCCCAGAAACTACTAAAGGGATGTCGCGATGACTTTTTCGATATTTTCTTATAAAATGTTGAATGGTCGAAATTTCTGCCATTTTACCACAGCCAATTTTAAAAAAATGGCTGAAGTTCTCTTAAATGGACCCAAAAAACTTCTAAAGAGATTTCATGAAACTTTTTAGAATGTTTCGTATAAATATAACTTTAAAATACTATAAAATACCAGTTTTATAGAAATGTGATGAGTGGTTCCAAAGCTGTGCCATTTTAAAACAGCCAATCTTAAAAAAATGGCAGAAATTCTTGTGAATAGACCTTTATTGGTCCCAGAAAACTACTAAAGGGATGACGTGATGATTTTATCGATATTTCCTTATAAATATTGATTAAATATAGTAAAAAATATCCGTTCTAGAAAAATCTGATTAGTGGTGCCATTTTAAAACAGCCTACTCCAAAAAAATTTCAAAATGTTCTGTTTATGTTATAAACCGTGTAACTATAAATAATTTCTTTAGTTTATGTAAATAAACTTATTTAAAGATACAATATTAACAAATGAACCATCTTCAGGGACAGGCACTCGTAAACCGAAACGTCGGGCAATTTTTTCACTTTTTTTTTTATTAAATTGATCTTAAATTTGTAACTATGACTTTTCTTGCGTAGGTTCAAGGATAAAATTTCGTCCTTTAAAATGTCATATGTTGGATTACCAGCTAATTTCCCACTTAATCATACCTGATGTAAATTCATTGATACACAACGCCCTCAAGGGCACTTTTCCGTATATTTCCACTCACAAATCACCAAAAAAATAAACAAATCACACTAAATTGTTTTTAAATTTGTTATTCCGCAAACATGCTTTCATTTGTTTCCTCTCTAATATCAACTTTTTCCTTCACACGCGGCACAAACACGCGTTTATATAAAGCGAAGGCAAGGTACAAACTAACGTCAAAAATCGTCATAATAAAATACACGAACACGCCATGGAGGACGTATGATAGTTTATAGAGGTGGCTGTGGGCCCCTCCCCACCACCATCTTTCGCCAAGTCCAAGCTAGTAGAATGCTGAATGATTTCCTAGTTAGCATGTATGGATATAACATCCTGCGACGACGTGACAAGAAAATTTTGTGTGACAGATGAGGATGTTAGGGGACAACATAACCTATAACAGTTTTGTTGACAGCTGTCAAGTTCAATTTTGTTTTGTTTTGGATTATGCGATAACTATATTAAATTTTTTTATTTTGAGAGATGCTAATTGTGACGTCACAGAACTAGGAACAATTGAACTTACCCTATCCGTGATTCTCTCCTCTTGTTTGCCGCGTTTTAAAGATCGTGCTCTGATGACTTTTTTTCCTGTAGGTGCCCCGTCGAATTCATCCATTTTCTTTGCTTAACTTTTTTTTGTAAAATTTTCTGCTGTATGTTTTTGTCAACTTGGCCGCATAATTGACAGTAGAATGTTTGTGTTTATTTTATCGTTTGTCGTTTGTTATCATCTTAATCTCAGTGGGATCTGTAACAATAAAATTGTTAATCGCTTAGTACGTTGTAACCTTATCTTAAATAGTGTGATGCTAAAAATACGATTTGCAATTGTTTGTCTCTTGACTCTTTCGGTTATTTTTAGTTTGAAATAGTTCGGAAGACTTTCTTGAAACAAAGGCTTTAGTTTAAGACAACTAAAGTTAGAAGCTAATTGAAGGAAGAAAAAAAACTGAAATATCTAAAGTACAGTTTCGTTGTTATTTATTATTTGTAATAAACCGATAGAGTTTTTCTTGTCTTGTTGAGTGCTTTTTTTAACGGTTTCTAATACCACAAATTTATTACAATATAATTCCAAATAATAACTGAAGCAGATCGAAGTCAGAAACACTTGTCCAAACAAAAAATCGTACAAAATTACATAGTGATAGTTCAGTTTTGTACAATGCAAAGTTGGGATTGAAATAATATAAAGATGGCTAGATTTTATTGATGGGATTATACAGGGGGGCCATGGATTGTTTTGTATCAGATTTCATAGCCTCAAAAAAAATGTTACTGGAAAATCGATTTGATGTGTAAATTTATGAAAATTTTAGTTTATTGTTTTACTAATTTGTAAAATGTGTAAAAATTGTAATTAGCTCGTTTTTTAAACTGACAGTTCTGCAATTTTTGACGTTTCTTTGATAGTTTTAACACCCTGCTGTTTTAAAGTGTTCTAACCTTACGCCAAGCTGTTCTAGTGTTTTAATTTTACATCAAGTTGTTTTAAAGTGTTGATTTTACATCGAGCAGCGTTAAAGTGTTCTAACCTTCCATCGAGCAGTGTTAAAGTGTTCTAACCTTACGCCAAGCTGTTCTAGTGTTTTAATCTTACATCGAGTTGTTTTAAAGTGTTGACTTGACATCGAGCTGTTCTAAAGTGTTCTAACCTTACATCGAGCATTGTTAAAGTGTTCTAACCTTCCATCGAACAGTGTTAACGTGTTCTAACCTTACGCCAAGCTGTTCTAAAGTGTTTTAATCTTACATCGAGTTGTTTTAAAGTGTTGACTTTACATCGAGCTGTTCTAAAATGTTCTAACCTTCCATCGAACAGTGTTAAAGTGTTCTAACCTTACGCCAAGCTGTTCTAAAGTGTTTTAATCTTACATCGAGTTGTTTTAAAGTGTTGACTGGACATCGAGCTGTTCTTAAGTGTTCTAACCTTCCATCGAACAGTGTTAACGTGTTCTAACCTTACGCCAAGCTGTTCTAAAGTGTTTTAATCGTACATCGAGTTGTTTTAAAGTGTTGACTTTACATCGAGCTGTTCTAAAATGTTCTAACCTTCCATCGAACAGTGTTAAAGTGTTCTAACCTTACGCCAAGCTGTTCTAAAGTGTTTTAATCTTACATCGAGTTGTTTTAAAGTGTTGACTGGACATCGAGCTGTTCTTAAGTGTTCTAACCTTACATCGAGCATTGTTAAAGTGTTCTAACCTTCCATCGAATAGTGTTAAAGTGTTCTAACCTTACGTCAAGCTGTTCTAAAGTGTTTTAATCGTACATCGAGTTGTTTTAAAGTGTTGACTTTACATCGAGCTGTTCTAAAATGTTCTAACCTTCCATCGAGCAGTGTTAAAGTGTTCTAACCTTACGCCAAGCTGTTCTAAAGTGTTTTAATCTTACATCGAGTTGTTTTAAAGTGTTGACTTGACATCGAGCTGTTCTAAAATGTTCTAACCTTACATCGAGCATTGTTAAAGTGTTCTAACCTTCCATCGAACAGTGTTAAAGTATTCTAACCTTACGTCAAGCTGTTCTAAAGTGTTTTAATCGTACATCGAGTTGTTTTAAAGTGTTGACTTTACATCGAGCTGTTCTAAAATGTTCTAACCTTCCATCGAGTTGTTTTAAAGTGTTGACTTTACATCGAGCTGTTCTAAAATGTTCTAACCTTACATCGAGCATTGTTAAAGTGTTCTAACCTTCCATCGAACAGTGTTAACGTGTTCTAACCTTACGCCAAGCTGTTCTAAAGTGTTTTAATCGTACATCGAGTTGTTTTAAAGTGTTGACTTTACATCGAGCTGTTCTAAAATGTTCTAACCTTCCATCGAGCAGTGTTAAAGTGTTCTAACCTTACGCCAAGCTGTTCAAAAGTGTTTTAATCTTACATCGAATTGTTTTAAACTGATCTAACCTTGCACTGACGTGTCCTCCCAGCATTGTTAATCGTGAAAACATTTTCATTTTAAAATGGTTTAAAACATTTTTTTGGTGGCACCCTGTATAAGAGGGAAATGGGAGAGTTCAACGCTAAATACATTCTTGGTTAATGAAGCTTGATATTAAACAATTTAATGTTACATGCATGATAATATGGAGGTTTGTAGGTATGCCTACTTTCCTAGTGAATAAATATTTGAAATTTTTCGAAATTTATTATTTTGTTGAGATTTGAGAAAATCCAATGTGTCCATTTGGGTAACGCCGGTCCTGTCTAATTAATCTAGCCAACTAGATTGATATTAGACCACACATTAAACACACCCAATTGAGTTGTGATTGTTTATTGTAAACAACTTTTATGTTTTCAGTTGGAAACCTTGACGAATTTGCAATAATTAGACATGTAACAATTTAATAACCGTCGTTATTTTGAATTTCAAATCGTTACTAATCAAGTTGCTGTTATTTGTTGTTGTTGTTGTTATTATCCACACTAATTAACGATTATTATTATCATTTTGGGGGAACAGTTCAATGGAACAAGAACAGAACAAAAAAAAAAACAAAAAGTTCATGGCACCCTAATATAATAGTATAAAAACTAGTAAAACCAGATTTGTTGTAATTTTTTCTTAGTTGGCGTTGCCTTTGCCTTTTGTTTCTAACAGTAAATTAACAGTAAGTTGGATTTTCGGGGCTTATGGTTGTTTTTATTGTGAGAAAAAACAATGGGAATAAATTACTAATACAATGGCATATTATTTTCGTAAATTTACACTGAAATTGGTTAATTTTGAAAAATTCGTGTTGTTAATGTATATCATCACGTAGGCCAGGTATAAAAGGGCAGTATTCGTTTTTTAACATGCAATATTTAGGTAGGGCTCCCCTACTATAATTCAAACAATTTTTATTGATTTCTACACCAATACAGTGATTATTTATCGTAGTAGTTGGCTGTGGATTTAAAACAAATTGCTTCAAGGCAAACTTGGATTGTAAAACAATTTTAGTCAAAGCCTACCACAATATTCAAGTATAAAATGACAAATATTTTTAAAAATTCTATAATCTAGTATTCTAACCTAAATTCCACAGTTTTTCTTGAATTCCTTACCTATTTCTCTCACAATTTTCCAAATAAATTTCCTCTGCGTTCAATCCACTTTTTTATCATTTATTTAACTTAAAACCAACAGGAACATTAAAAAAAAACACGAATTTTTACGACGAACTAACAGATAAGTACACTACACTTCACACAGCACATTTACTTGTTTTTTTAAGCAACTGACAATCTCAGTAACAAGATGACGCCATATTGGTTTTAAATGCGTTCATTCGTAGTGTATTGGCACGTGACTGAGATTTTGTGGTTGATATAAATTATTGTTTGAAGTTTTAAAGGAGTTTAGCTGGCTGTGGGTTTTTCGGTTTGTTTTTAAGGGTTTTTATTTGGGATTTTAGTGAGTTTTTGTGGGGAATTAACGTTGAAGGTAGGTGCAAGTGAGTTGGAATGAAGTAGAGTAAAGCCCTCTCTGTTTTTAGTGGAGAAGTAGATAAGGTGATTTAAAGGGCTCTTGGGGTTTTAAATTTAAAATTTAAAGGGTTTAATTAAGGTTTTAGTGTAACGCACGTGGTTTTGGTTTAATTATTTAATAATAGTCGTAAAAATGTTGTGGAAATTATGTAACGTTTATAATTTTTATGCAGAAATATATTTAGAATATTTCGTTAAAAAAAACAAAATAATTAAACAAAACATACTTTCAAAAATTCTAAACTTTTCACTTGAGTTACATAAATAGGTTAGATTAGATTTGTAGAATCATGTGCTGGCCACATCAGATATTTTATTCAAAATTTCCAAAAATAACAAAATACAACAAATTTCCTATGATATTATCCTGTATAATCACGTGGCCTCATCTTCCAAATCAACATCATCCAATTTCCCGCTCGTTTTAGTTTTTTCTGTTGTCACTTTCGGTTTCCCCCCTTTACCTCCATGCAACTCCTCCAAACCCCCTTCTTCTGGAATCACAGACTTGGCATCAATTTCCCCTATTCCTATTCCAGGTCGTGGCACCAAAACCTTATCCTGGGTTTCGTTTTCCTGCTGATTGTTCTCCTTCATGGTGCTACTCCAAGATGCCAACCATTTTCCTCCTTCGCTTTCAGAATTCTACAAACAAATTTTTTTTTTTGGTTTCTATTTAGATAAAAGTTCAAATTACGCACCTGTTTCTGTTGTTGTAATTGGTTGGCTTTTTTATCTTGTTGGCGTTGCGCGTATAAAACATTTGCTAGGGAGTTTAGCGTGTTTCGTTTGTTGTTGGTGTTGCTGGGTTGATTGGCTAAAGGTTGAGTGTTGGTTTGAGGACCCAGTTCGACTAGAACTTGAAAATCGGCGCGGTTGCCCAGTCGAAAACCCCAACCAAGTCGTGAGTCCGTCCCTGGGTTTTTCAAAATTTTATCCAAAATTACCAAATTAATAATAAGCGTTTACCTTTTTTTATCGTTGGAATATTCGAGTAGATAACTGAGAGAATGGATGGCACTTCATCTGGTACGATAAACGAGTTTGTACCTGTAATAAAGGCCCAAGTGTAGTACCTTGTGTCATATCACTATAATAGAAACTCACCCAAAATTTGCAATAAAATTCCTACTAGCACAATTATTTTAACTTTCATTTTATTCCAATGTTAACTTAGATTATTATCACAGTCCAAAGCCAACTAAGTTCGATTTGAAAACGGCTTCACTTTCGAAAAAAACTAATTGTTAATAATTTTTTCTCCACATGTCTCGCTAAGTTTGACATAAGTATTACCTTATAGTGTGGAAGTAAAGTGAGTGTGCTTGTGCTAATCGGGGTCAAAGATATAAGCAACAACTTTCCCTTATACATCCAAAAGCCAAAAGAAATTAGTATTGGGTTATTTGTGGAGGTTTTCTTGAAGTGTTGGGGAATATTTTATCAAAACTTGCTTCTTTTTTTGTTATTAATTAATGATAGGTAAATGGGAAATATCTGCATAATGTTGCAGTTTTGCAATAATTGTTAGAAGTGATCAAGGTTGGTGTTTTTCTTACTAGATAGTTTACTTGTAGATTGCGTTGGTGTTTTGTTATTAATTTTTGTAAAATACTAAAAATTTCACTATTTTGTGTATGTTTTAACTTGTAATATGTAAATTTCACGAAATTTTTCGGCTTCGTTATAGTTCGTGGTGAAATCGGGGTAAAAATTCAAAATTTAATTAATTTTGTAATTCGTGTAGTTTTTGAAGGAACTCTAATCGCTTTTTCAATATTTTGTGTACGTTTTTAACTTAAATTTTTCCTATAAGCTGTAAATTTCACGAGATTTTACGGCTTTGTTATAGTTCGTGGTAAAATTTGCCAAAAGTTAAACTTTCATTCATTTTTTAATTCGTATAGTTTTAGGGGGAATTTTAATCACTTTTTTAATATTTTGAGTTTTTTTAATGAAATTTTTTCCTATAAAACTAAATTTTACAAGATTTTTTGCCTCTGTTATAGTTCGTGATGAAATCGACCAAAAGTTCAAATTTTGTTCAATTTTGTAGTAAGTTTGTGTACGTTTTTAACTTAAATTTTTCCTATAAAACTAAATAATTTCACGAGATTTTTCGGTTTTGTTATAGTTCGTGGTGAACTCGGAGAAAAAGTTCAATATTTAATTAATTTTCTAATTCGTATAGTTTTTGAACGAACTCTAATCGCTTTTTCAATATTTTGTGTACGTTTTTGATTTAAATTTTTCCTATAAAATTAAATGGAACAATAATTTTTTATGTATTTCTTTATTGGTTATATTTTTTACATACATATTCGATTATTTAATAAATAATATGTACAAGTGTGATATTTTTAAAATTATTTGATTTTTTTTCAATTTAGTTTAGTGTACAAGTACGACAAGATAATTTTTTATTATTTGATAAAAATAATGATTGTGACGTTTAATCCAGACGATGATATAACTTTAACTTTACAATATAATACACAAAGAGCGCGTGTGTGTGTGTTAAAATTTTTGTACAATTTGTGTGTTTGTTTAAAAAATATATATCTAGCTACATTCACATGGTTTTATTTTCGCCATCCCAACATCCAACGGATCAAGTAACATTGATTTCTTCGTCACTGTTGTCCGAACTTTCGTAATCGACGCCATCGTACAGTTGGTAGTTGGGTAATGGTAAACAGTGGCCTGTATTAACGGTATCGCCACGTTCTGCTCTCTGTTGGTCGATAGGCGAACCAGCCGGCGATATGTCCTGTACGTCGGTTAGATCGAGTTTGGGTTTGTCGCCGTCTGCGTCGCTTAGATCGGGATGGGGGTTGTTTTTGTTGGGGAGGGTTTGTTCGCGGGAACCGCCGGCTGCTAATAGTTCACGTTCTTTGGAGTTGCGCCACTTCATACGGCGGTTTTGGAACCAAATTTTCACCTGGAAAGGAATTTTTTAAATTTTTATGCACTAAAAGGCTAAAAAAAAATTGAAATAATTCATATTATAAAGAGTTGGTGATTTTTTTGTAAAATAAAATTATTCGGGTTTAAAATGAAGGTTTTTTGGTAAAAATCCGACCAGTGGTTCTAAAACTTTGATTTTTCAAAACGAACAACCTAAAATATTGAGATTTTTTTAAACTGGCCCCAAAAATTATGGAAAAAATCATGTACGAGGTTTTTCTAAACAGACCAGTTATTTAGCTTTGTATTAATATTAATTTTACAAAAACCAACCAGTGGTACCAAAATTGTGGTGTTTTAAAACAGCCACCTTCGACAATTACAAATTTTAAAAAGCGCAACTTTGGGACTCAAAAAAACGTTGAAAAAATGTAGATAAGCAGTTACTGATTTTTTTTTAAATAAAACCGTTACTCGGCTTTAAAATAAAGGTTTTTTGGCAAAAATCCGACCTGCGGTTCTAAAACTTTGATTTTTCAAAACGAACAACTTAAAAAATTGCGATTTTTTCAAACTGTACTTTAAGGGCCCCAAAAAATAGTAGAAAATATTATTTACGAGGTTTTCCCAAACAGTCCAGTCATTTAATTTTGTATTAATGTTAATTTTACAAAAATCCAACCAGTGGTACCAAAATTGTGATGTTTTAAAACAGCCACCTTCGACAATTACAAATTTTAAAAAGTGCAACTTTGGGACTCAAAAAAACGTAGAGAAAATTTAGATAAGCAGTTACTGATTTTTTTTGTAAATAAAACCGTTACTCGGCTTTAAAATAAAGGTTCTTTGGCAAGAATCCGACCAGCGGTTCTAAAACTTTGATTTTTCAAAACGAACCACCTAAAAAATTGCGATTTTCTCTAACTGTACTTTAATTTAATAAAAATCCAACCAGTGGTTCTAAAATTGTGGTGTTTTAAAGCAGCCACCTTCGACAATTACTATTTTCAAAAAGTGCAACTTTGGGACTCAAAAAAACGTAGAGAAAATTTAGATAATCAGTTTTTTAAATCGAACCGTTATTTAGCTTTAAAATAAAGGTTCTTTGACAAAAATCCGAGCAGCGGTTCTGAAACTGCAACAAAGAACATAAAATTTATGGATATTTTAAAAACTTAAAAAATGGATCTGCTTTTGTTTCTGGGTGGCTCCAAAGTCAACTACTGTAGAATTTTATTAGGAAAACTAGATTTCGTAGTAGTTTTTGATAGCCTAAGCCACCTAGGTTAGAAGTTATAGGACATAGAAAAAAATTTATAAATTTTCCTTGCACAAATTTAACTTTGAATAAAAATATTTTTACGCTTTCATCAACACACACAAATTGAATTGTATAATTAAAAATCAGTTACTTGTAAATAATGTTGTTATTTTCTGTGTGATTAAATTTTTACGATTAATTCCGACAAAATAACAAAAAATTCATTATTTGAATTATTCCTGTCGTTCGATATAATCTACACACATTGCAAATGACGTTTTGCTTTTCGCAGTAATTTGCTCAAAACATTATTAGGTATTATTGACGGCATGTCTTTGTCTATGACTATACATAATAACATTACGTTATATATTATATCTATAGGGTGGAATAAGGGAAGGAAAAGTGAAATCGTATTTTTAAATGGAGATGAAACAACCCTTGTTAGTGTGCCATCAAAAACATATGTTGCAGATCTAACACAGTGGATATAATAGCTGAGACTTTTCGATATATATTATTTAGGGGAGGAATAGGAATCTATTACTTTTGATGTGATGTGTCATCGATCACAAGAAAAACAATCACAATTTTCCATCTAAGCTTATAAAGTTGGCGGGAAATTCAAATAATTAATTTAAATTTCCCGCTGTAACGTGCAAACACAATAATTTGTAATTAATTTCCGGCGGTGACGGTGTGAAAAGCGACTATGTATACGTGGATATGTTGTATAACATAAAGGGGGGAAATCACTAACACAAAGACAACAATCTCCCTTCTCCCCCCCCCCCCCCAAAACCCATCGCTTACACTACTAAATCATTGCGGTTGTTTTCGACTGGCAATTTAATCCATCTCTGCACTTCATCGATCTTTATCTAATCTTTGACTCGCTAAATTACCACCCTTAATACTCGACAAACGACAAACAACCCCCTCTAATTATACAGTTGAGTAGAGTAGGGCACGCGTTGAAAACAATACCGAATCAAAATTGAATTTTAGTACATATTAGGTTGTATAATGGAGAATTTTGAATTTACCGCCGAAATGATGGGAAATAAGGCTCGAAAATTGGTAATAGAACCTGAAGCAATTATATGTAATATGATTTATGAAAATCGGCAACTCGCTTGTAAATTTACAGTGATTTTTTTGGATTTTAATTTATCGCTAATTTTGTCTCAAAAAATGTACCAAAAGTTATTTTAGCACCCTCGCGACTGTTTTTAGTCTAATTAAACTTTAAACAAAGAAATGCAATAGAATTTTTGAAAATCTGGCAGTCGGTTGTAAATTGACAGTATTTTTTTGGATTCATCTCGAAAATTCTCACTTTTATCGCTAATTTTGTCTCAAAAAATTTATCAAAAGTTATTTTAGCACTCTCGCGTCTATTTTTAGTCTAATTTAACCTCAAACAATGTAATGCAATAAAATTAATGAAAATCGGACAGTTGGTTGTAAATTTACATTGATTTTTTTGGATTCATCTCGAAAATTCTCACTTTTATCGGTAATTTTATTTCAAAAAATGTATCAAAAGTTATTTTAGCACTCTCGCGACTGTTTTTAGTCTAATTAAACTTTAAACAATAAAATGCAATAGAATTGATGAAAATCGGACAGTTGGTTGTAAATTTACATAGATTTTTTTGGATACATCTCGAAAATTCTCACTTTTACCGCTAATTTTATCTAAAAAAATTTACCAAAAGTTATTTTAGCACTCTCGCGACTGTTTTTAGTCTAATTAAACTTTAAACAATGAAATGCAATAGAATTTATGAAAATCGGGCAGTTGATTGTAAATTGACAGTATTTTTTTGGATTCATCTCGAAAATTCTCACTTTTATTGCTAATTTTGTCTCAAAAAATGTATCAAAAGTTATTTTAGCATTCTCGCGACTGTTTTTAGTCTAATTAAACTTTAAACAATAAAATGCAATAGAATTGATGAAAATCGGACAGTTGGTTGTAAATTTACATAGATTTTTTTGGATTCATCTCGAAAATTCTCACTTTAATCAGTAATTTTATCTCAAAAAATTTACTAAAAGTTATTTTAGCATTCTCGCGACTGTTTTTAGTCTAATTAAACTTTAAACAATGAAATGCAATAGAATTTATGAAAATCGGGCAACTGGTTGTAAATTTACAGTATTTTTTTGGATTCATCTCGAAAATTCTCACTTTTATTGCTAATTTTGTCTCAAAAAATGTACCAAAAGTTATTTTAGCATTCTCGCGATTGTTTTTAGTCTAATTAAACTTTACATAATGAAATGCAATAGAATTTATGAAAATCGGGCAGTTAGTTGTAAATTGACAGTATTCTTTTGGATTCATCTCGAAAATTCTCACTTTTATCAGTAATTTTATCTCAAAAAATTTACTAAAAGTTATTTTAGCATTCTCGCGACTGTTTTTAGTCTAATTAAACTTTAAACAATGAAATGCAATAGAATTTATGAAAATCGGGCAGTTGATTGTAAATTGACAGTATTTTTTTGGATTCATCTCGAAAATTCTCACTTTTATCGTTAATTTTATTTCAAAAAATGTATCAAAAGTTATTTTAGCACTCTCGCGACTGTTTTTAGTCTAATTAAACTTTAAACAATAAAATGCAATAGAATTGATGAAAATCGGACAGTTGGTTGTAAATTTTCATTGATTTTTTTGGATACATCTCGAAAATTCTCACTTTTATCGCTAATTTTATCTAAAAAAATTTACCAAAAGTTATTTTAGCACTCTCGCGACTGTTTTTAGTCTAATTAAACTTTAAACAATGAAATGCAATAGAATTTATGAAAATCGGGCAGTTAGTTGTAAATTGACAGTATTTTTTTGGATTCATCTCGAAAATTCTCACTTTTATTGCTAATTTTGTCTCAAAAAATGTACCAAAAGTTATTTTAGCATTCTCGCGATTGTTTTTAGTCTAATTAAACTTTACATAATGAAATGCAATAGAATTTATGAAAATCGGGCAGTTGGTTGTAAATTGACAGTATTTTTTTGGATTCATCTCGAAAATTCTCACTTTTATCAGTAATTTTATCTCAAAAAATTTACCAAAAATTATTTTAGCATTCTCGCGACTATTCTTAGTCTAATTAAACTTTAAACAATGAAATGCAATAAAATTTATAAAAATCGGACAGTTGGTTGTAAATTCACATTGATTTTTTTGGATACATCTCGAAAATTCTCACTTTTATCGCTAATTTTATCTCAAAAAATTTAACAAAAGTTATTTTAGGACCCTCGCGACTATTTTTAGTCTAATTTAACCTTAAACAATGAAATGCAATAAAATTAATGAAAATCGGACAGTTGGTTGTAAATTTACATTGATTTTTTTGGATTCATCTCGAAAATTCTCACTTTTATCGGTAATTTTATTTCAAAAAATGTATCAAAAGTTATTTTAGCACTCTCGCGACTGTTTTTAGTCTAATTAAACTTTAAACAATAAAATGCAATAGAATTGATGAAAATCGGACAGTTGGTTGTAAATTTACATAGATTTTTTTGGATGCATCTCGAAAATTCTCACTTTTATCGCTAATTTTATCTAAAAAAATTTACCAAAAGTTATTTTAGCACTCTCGCGACTGTTTTTAGTCTAATTAAACTTTAAACAATGAAATGCAATAGAATTTATGAAAATCGGGCAGTTGATTGTAAATTGACAGTATTTTTTTGGATTCATCTCGAAAATTCTCACTTTTATTGCTAATTTTGTCTCAAAAAATGTACCAAAAGTTATTTTAGCATTCTCGCGATTGTTTTTAGTCTAATTAAACTTTAAACAATAAAATGCAATAGAATTGATGAAAATCGGACAGTTGGTTGTAAATTTACATAGATTTTTTTGGATACATCTCGAAAATTCTCACTTTTATCGCTAATTTTATCTAAAAAAATTTACCAAAAGTTATTTTAGCACTCTCGCGACTGTTTTTAGTCTAATTAAACTTTAAACAATGAAATGCAATAGAATTTATGAAAATCGGGCAGTTGATTGTAAATTGACAGTATTTTTTTGGATTCATCTCGAAAATTCTCACTTTTATTGCTAATTTTGTCTCAAAAAATGTACCAAAAGTTATTTTAGCATTCTCGCGATTGTTTTTAGTCTAATTAAACTTTACATAATGAAATGCAATAGAATTTATGAAAATCGGGCAGTTAGTTGTAAATTGACAGTATTTTTTTGGATTCATCTCGAAAATTCTCACTTTTATCAGTAATTTTATCTCAAAAAATTTACTAAAAGTTATTTTAGCATTCTCGCGACTGTTTTTAGTCTAATTAAACTTTAAACAATGAAATGCAATAGAATTTATGAAAATCGGGCAACTGGTTGTAAATTTACAGTATTTTTTTGGATTCATCTCGAAAATTCTCACTTTTATCGCTAATTTTATCTCAAAAAATTTACCAAAAATTATTTTAGCATTCTCGCGACTATTCTTAGTCTAATTAAACTTTAAACAATGAAATGCAATAGAATTTATGAAAATCGGGCAACTGGTTGTAAATTTACAGTATTTTTTTGGATTCATCTCGAAAATTCTCACTTTTATCGCTAATTTTATCTCAAAAAATTTACCAAAAATTATTTTAGCATTCTCGCGACTATTCTTAGTCTAATTAAACTTTAAACAATGAAATGCAATAAAATTTATAAAAATCGGACAGTTGGTTGTAAATTCACATTGATTTTTTTGGATACATCTCGAAAATTCTCACTTTTATCGCTAATTTTATCTCAAAAAATTTAACAAAAGTTATTTTAGCATTCTCGCGACTGTTTTTAGTCTAATTAAACTTTAAGCAATGAAATGCAATAGAATTTATGAAAATCGGACAGTTGGGTGTAAATTTACATTGATTTTTTTGGATTCATCTCGAAAATTCTCACTTTTATCAGTAATTTTATCTCAAAAAATTTATTAAAATTTATTTCAGCACTCTCGCGACGGTTTTTAGTCTAATTAAACTTTAAACAATGAAATGCAATAGAATTTATGAAAATCGGGCGGTTGGTTGTAAATTTACAGTATTTGTTTGGATTCATCACGAAAATTCTCACGTTTATCGCAAATTTTATCTCAAAAAATTAACCAAAAGTTATTTTAGCACTCTCGCAAGCATTTTTAGTCTAATTTAACCTTTAACAATGTAATTCGATAAAATTTATGAAAATCGGGCAGTCGGTTGTAAATTTACAGTGATTTTTTGGATTTATTTCGAAAATTCTCATTTTTATCGCTAATTTTATCTCAAAAATATATCCAAAGTTATTCTAGCTTCTTCACGATTTTTTCTAGTACTAATTAAGCTTCAAACAACGAAATGTAATAAAATTTATGAAAATCGGGCTATTGGTTAAGAATTTACTGCTATAACTTTAATATTTATGTAGTTAATTCGTAAATAATTTTGTCGAAATTACCGATATCAATTTATGATTAAAAATTATACAACCGCAATAACAAAGCTCATCATCTGTTGGGGTATTAAAATAAAAAACCCACCCCCTCCTTTCTCCTCCACTGTATACATATATACGAGTATATGTCTGGTGCACAAGGGTAAAACAATCAAGAGAAGGGAGGTTTATCCTATAACCATAATTAAAAGCTATTAAATTAGATTTAATCGCAAAAGGAACTGATTTAAACGAGTATTTAAGAGGGTCGTTAGGGTCGAAAATGCCAAGCTAGTGAACTAGGCGGACCATTGTGGAAGATTATATAAGAAAATCACCCAATAGAAAACCAAACATCCCCACCCGGACGACTGCCTCAGATATAAGGGATGAATTGCCGTTGCAACCCTCGATGCCTGCCCTCTTTCACACACACACACAAACATATACACATCAACATAGAAATTCAGCTGAAAAATGTGTGCAATAAAACAATAAATCTAGTTAGCTATTTAACATTATTAAATCTAGTTGGCTTAGAGCTTAGAGAATCAAAAACTACTACTAGTTAAATCTAGATTGCTTTGGGCTCTAAACAAAACACTTTGTGCCATCAGAAGCAAAAGCACAGCGATTTTTTCGAAATTTTTTTAACAATTTTCTGTTTTTATGTCCTATAATCTCTAATCTAGTTGCCTTAGGACTTGGGTTATTAAAATCTACTACGAAATCTAGTCTACTTTGTGTTTCTACAACTAGGGGTCAAAATAGAACCTTGGGGCACTCCCAGCAAAAACTGTTATTTGCTATAATCAGGGGCGGGTTAACTGTACCCTTTTTTAGGGCCACGTAATTAATGTTGTGCAACTTACTTGACTATCCTTAAGTCCCAACTTTTCGGCAAGTTTCTTCCTGTCGGGTTTACTGATGTACTTCTGTATTTGAAACCGCCTCTCCAACCCCTTCCGTTGTAAATCACTGAAAACCGCCCGTCGCATCATCCCTCTTCTGGGCTTTCCGCGTCCACTGTGCGCCCATGGAAATGTTCCGGGTAGCGGAAATACTGTCGATTGTGTACCGGAAACTGGTGTCGAGACTACAATATAATAAACACCAATTTTAAAGTATTAGAGTGAAAATATTTGGCGGGAAATTTAAAATTAATGTAGATATTTAAATCTCTCGCTAAATATTTTATTTTTGTGAGGTTAGATTTACCTGTTAGATAAGGTTGTGGTCTGCAATGGGCCAGAAGTAGATGTGGGTTGAAATGTGGTCGGCTGGCAACAGGTTTGGCTATTGATGGTGAATGGTTATTGAGATATGATGACAGTCCAATTAAACTAGGTGGTGAAACGTGAACGATGTTATCTGGAACAATGTGGTGGATGGAAAATGGTTTATGGATGTACAAGAGAGGAAAACAGGACAATTCGGTGTGATGTGAATTGTCCGGTTTTCTACTGTAGGGGGCGAGTTTTTACAGTTTGTGGTTTTATTGTAACTATAACGAATCAAGTGGGATTTTTTGGAAAAATTCAAGTTTATTTCGAAAAAATTTAACCAAAATACTGACGAAACTAACTAACTAATCTAGTTGGCTTAGGTTATCGAAAACTACCATGAAATCTAGTTTACTGTGTCTAAACAAAACACCACAATAATAGTGGACTTTTGAGTCATCAGAAACAAAACAATAGCGTTTTATTCAAAGGGTTCTTAGAGTTTTCAAAAAAGTTACTAAGTGAAGTGGTGCCTCGAGATATCCCAATATAAATATTTGTAGCCAAAGCGAATCATCCTGTAGGTATAATAAATAAAATCGAAATGTCGATGATGATTTCATGGATTTGCAACACAAGAAGTAGTAAGTGTAAACAGTATCGGAATGTGTGTGTTGAGTGTCCGCTCGAGTGGGATAAGCGTCCAAGCTACAAGGGGTTGATTTGAGCGCGGCGTCATCTGGCCCGGCACTTAGCCACCCTTAAACTGTAACCACCCTTATACCAACCACCACTAAGGTCGCAAATCCCACCACTCCAAACTAAATCTTTTCTGTGAGGCCCTGTCGAAAAAACATGCCGCGCATTTACACGTATTAATTCAAACGGCGCGTTTCGAATGCTAAATTCGAGAATAAATTGACTTCAGACGAATATTCCACCGGATTTTATTTTATGCCATTCTGATGTTCGGTTATCGTATAAATCAAGTCTTACTGGGAATGTGGATGAGGAGATGGAGGTGGAGGAGGATGTGCACCGTTTAGAAGATTAGACAAAAAAAAATTGGGGTGTAAATGGACCCCGCGGTGATATAAATGTCAGACCAGAGCGCGGGATTATTGCGGAAAAGCGAGGAAATGTGACCGGAAAAAAGGAATATGATTTTCCCCAAAGTGTTACATTTTGCCTTGGGATTATTTTCATTTCATTTAAACCATAAAACAGCCACTTTGGGGTCTTTGTTCTATCGTTTGGGGTTCTGGATTAAAATATTACAATATAGTCCCAAAAGATAATGCATGGCAAGAGCTGATTTCTATAAAATTTAAGTTATAAAACTTAGAATGAAAAACTAGAGTGCCAGTGAGAAACCGAAGGCAACTAAATAAATAAATCTGGAAAAACTGGTGGATCAAACGAGAAGTTCTGAAGAAGTAGAAGAAGAAGAAAACGTCACGTGACTAGCATAACTACAATCTAATTTTTAAAGTTTCGCTTCTACTTTCTATAATTCTAAATTATTCTGGATAAAACGATGAATGTTTCTCCTGTGTAAAACTGTCTTTAGCTCTTTCGTTTCTCAAAAAAATAAACGGATCGGCATCAATTTTTTTGAAATTGCGTACATAACCTCAAAGTTTCTGTTTTATTTCTTATAATTGCGTATTTTTTGGGACAGAACGATGAATTTGTGGTAATTTATAGGGCATTGTTTCTCCTATGTGAAACTGTCTTTAGCTCTTTCGTCTCTCAAAAAAATAAACGGATCAGCTTAAATTTTTTTGAAATTGCGTACCTAACCTCAAAGTTTCTGTTTTATTTCTTATACTTGCGTATTTTTTGGGACATAACGATGAATTTGTGGTAATTTATAGGGCATTGTTTCTCCTATGTAAAACTGTCTTTAGCTCTTTCGTATGTCAAAAATTAACGAAATATCACCATTTTCTTGAAATTATCTACCTAACCTCAAACTTTCGGTTCTATCTCCTATAACTTCTGAATTATTCTAGATAAAACGATGAATTTATGGTAATTTGTAGAGCAATGTTTCTCCTATGTAAAACTGTCTTTAGATCTTTTATATGTCAAAAATCAAACGAAACATGGCCATTTTCTTGAAATTTTGTATCTAACCTCAAAATTTCGACTTCTATCTCTTATAAATTCTCAATTATTCGGGAGAGAACAATAATTTTTTTATATTCTATAGAACAATATTTCTACTATGCAAAACTGTCTTTAGTTCTTTCGTGGCCCAAAAAAACAAACGAATCAGCACTACTTATTTTTCTTGAAATTTCGTATCTAACCTCAAACTTTCGGTTCTATCTCCTATAACTTCTGAATTCTTGTAGTTAAAACGATGAATTTATGATAATTTGTAGAGCAATGTTTCTCCTATGTAAAACTGTCTTTAGATCTTTTATATCTCAAAAATCAAACGAAACATGGCCGTTTTTTTGAAATTTCGTATCAAACCTCAAAATTTGACTTCTATCTCTTATAAATTCTCAATTATTCGGAAGAGAAAGATAATTTTTTTATATTCTATAGAACAATGTTTCTACTATGCAAAACAGTCTTTAGTTCTTTCGTGGCCCAAAAAAACAAACGAATCAGCACTAATTTTCTTGAAATTTCGTATCTAACCTCAAACTTTCGCTTCTATCTTTTATAACTTCTAAATTATTCTAGTTAAAACGATGAATTTATGGTAATTTCTAGAGCAATGTTTCTCCTATGTAAAACTATCTTTAGATCTTTTATATGTCAAAAATCGAACGAAACATGGCCATTTTCTTGAAATTTTGTATCTAACCTCAAAATTTCGACTTCTATCTCTTATAAATTCTCAATTATTCGGAAGAGAAAGATAATTTTTTTATATTCTATAGAACAATGTTTCTACTATGCAAAACTGTCTTTAGTTCTTTCGTGGCCCAAAAAAACAAACGAATCAGCACTAATTTTCTTGAAATTCCGTATCTAACCTCAAACTTTCGCTTCTATCTCCTATAACTTCTCATGTATTCATAGAGAACTTAAATTTGGTTGTTCTAGCTACATTTAAACTGTTTGTAAATAAAAAAGCGCGTTGTATAAACAAGTGTACCACAGGGATCAGTCCGGGGGCCCCTAGTTACTTTTCGCTTTTCTAATGACTTTTTCCAGTGTTTTTCGCGTAAATTTCCTTCTGTACACAGTTTCTCCCCCTTTAATTATAACAATAAGAATATAAAAACCGATGTTATTATTTTAAACGATTAAATCACAACCTCAACAAAACACGCAAAGAAAATATTCGCCCTATTTACCAACACCTTGTAAAAACATCCCATTATTTCGTTATATCTATTTATAATGTCGAACAAACGGTATTGTTTGATCGACTAACAAAAGGAGATTTTTTTTTAAGGATAATCCTCCAGCGGGTCTCGATCCTGCTCTTCTTCCCACAAGCGTTTATTAGCCATCCACAATATTCTGACTGACTGACTGGTCTTTTCATTGCCATAAATTTGTAACAATAACATTGATGTACAATGTACAACTGTGTTTTTTTAATGTATGGGATATACAAGGTCTTTATGTTGCGATTTGGGCTTTTGGTTTTTTATTGTTGTGCCCGATAATATAATTGGGCGTACATAATAAAGTGAGTTACAAGAGAATAAAAAAATTTCGGGGCGTGTTTATGTATTATTGGAGGGTTAGTTCTGGTTTGGTTTACCTTAAGGACGTCATAACAATATTTGTGTGAAGTTTTTTTGGTATAAACGTCGGAAAAACGTCATAGAAAGTCGAAAAATCGACCAAGGTTGTGATTGATTATATTATGGCAGATTGTTAAGCAAATCTTATGGCAGGACTAAAAGTATTTAGGTTCTTTGATTGATATAATTAAATCGTGAAATTTAGAGTCAAAATAACGTTATAAAAAGTCTAAAAATCGACCAAAGTTTTTGTTTGATAATCACAACGATGTTTTCGGTAGATTATTTGCCAAATCTAATTACAGGACTAAAAGCATTAAGGTTTGACAATATTAAATGGTGAAATTTTGGTCAAATTTCGCGTAGAAATAACGTCATAAACAGTCTAAAAATCGACCAATGTTTCTAAGTTTTAGTTATAAATAGAAATGCCGATTTTATTCAGCATCCCCCCACAAAAGTATGACTTTTCTCTTAGCTTGCTTGATAATTCCATAAATTCCCATTTTCTCACTCTCCCCCCTTTTTGCAATGTTTTCTGATACATAATATTGGTTTTTGGCACAAAACATGAATATCTGCGAGACGACGATATTGTTGTGTGTGTGTGTGAATGGGACACTTCAAGGCATCTAAAACGTTGCCTAGGCAACCAGAGGGCGCACTTGGTGAAGGTGTTGAAGTGTGTGACGTCATTTCCTCCTCGGGTGCTACCACCGGCACCGTCGGCCCAGTTTCACACTATGTCGTTATTATTATGGGAAGGGAGCTAGCTTGGGGGTGGTGGTGGTGGTGTGGTGGCGGCGCGTCAACTCACACCCCACTATGCCGCCTCTCGTTCGCACCGAGAGACAAAATGGAAGATGAGACGTAATAATATTTGTTGTTTTTGTTAATTTAATCTAGTAGGTTTAGAAATTGTTTGTAGCCAACTAGATTATTAGTTATTTGCAATTTTTCAATGTCATCAGACTTTTTTCAAATTGTTTATTATAAGAATGTGGAACTATTGAATATTTTATAAAATGTAAAGAAGTTACTTTGATTTCATGTATAATTTTATGTATTTTTAGGAATTTTTGAATTTTTTTCGACTGCTTAAAGTCTTAAAGTTATCGACATTTTTTTGGTGATTTTCCACCAGCCAAATCGGCTTTCCATTGTGTCATACAGAAAAACTGATTCTTTTTCTACGACCTTGAATTAGTTAATACAAGCTTTTTCATAAAAATCGAAAATTTTGTAAAAAGTCGTGATTTTTGACCACTTTTCAAAATTTTTGTTTAGGTCTCTAAAATACACTAGATGAGGCTGAAACGGATAGGAAATTTTCCGCTGAATCCAAATCTGTGGTCAACTTCCTTGTAGCATACCCAGCATTTTCCATTTTCCTTAGCACTCAAAGATGTAATTTTTTTGGGGGAAATTTGGCTGTAAAATCGTTACTGTTTCACGAATTACATGAAATTTTTGGCCACTGATAGACTGAACCTTCTAATTTAATTTGATGTATAATTTTATGTATTTTTAGAAATTTTAGAATTTTTTTCGACTGTTCAAAGAATATAAATTAGGTTAGGTAAGAAAGTCATGTGCTGGCCATATCAGATATTTTGAATATAGAGAGTAGTGGAGGGAAATTTAAAATATATTAATTTATTTTAAATTACCTACGTTTATTTCCAAATTTTCTGTATTCCAAAAATGGGTATTAATTTTAAGTTTAGCTTTCTTAATCTTACCACTGCAACTATTCCTCTGTTGGATTTTCTCATCGCCCAAAATTGCACTAACACTAAACTTCAACACCGGTTTGCTGTCTTTGATTAAACCATCACTATTCATCCGACATTGAAAAAAGTTACAGTCTAACCGTCCACAATTCGAACACATCCTACTCCTTAAACAATTATTAAATCTAAGAAATACGTCGTTTTTTTCCATCATCATAGGACTAAGTCGCTCCATCATCAAATCCCCATCACACTGTTCATGATTTGGTGATAACGATGACGTCTTACAATCGTCATTTGTCGTAGTTTCCATTAATTCATCTTGTGTTTTGATTTCCAAGTTTTCCGGTGAGATTTTCCCCGCATTGGCCAACAGGTTTTCCATGGAAAACGGACTGGTGTTGTTGTTTAAGCTCTTGAGCATTTTTTCCCGGTGGTTGTTAACGAAATGAAACATTGCAAATTTTTTTACTAAATCATTTTATTATTCCGGAAAAAAAAAACGATTTTATTTAGTGTTATGAATATTCTGCGTATATTCGAATGTCTGCGCAGGGCTTACGGTAACACCGAACTGATATATTTGTCCGAAAAGCATCCCCCTAAGTGAAACGAGAAAAGGGGGAGGTGCTTGTGTGTTTTAAAGGGGGTGGTCCTTCTTTATCTTCATTTTATTCCAACCTTAATGCCACTTTTTAATGCGCGCTTTTCGCTTGTTGTATATGCTGGCTGGAGGAATTATAAAAGTACAATAATAATTATTTGATTTGAGGAAAATTGGGTTTTTAAGGTGCGCACAAGTGGATGTGAGATGCGGTGTATTAAATAAGGGCGGAGGGTTGGAAATGATTAGATGAGAGGGTGAGAGATGGCTGTAAAAATTTATACAGTTGTGTATTTAATCATTTTTGGGGTTTAAATAATAAAAAACGGATTTGTTCTCCATTTTTTGGTGTTTTTGTAATAAAGTAATAAAATTATCGTAAAATACACAAAATTAATTGTGCAGAGTAACGCAAGGTTCCATACAAAACTCTCTGTGATCAAAGTTTCATAATTACCTATGTAATTTTGTCTAGTAGGCGGAATAGCAATTTTTTCGATTTTGTTTAAAGAATGACAGTTTTGGGATCACTGCTCAATTTTCTATCATTTAAATTGTTCAAAGTCGAAAAATCGTCTATAAATCAAGTTTTGGTACCACTGTCTTAATTTTTATAATTTTTTAAATGTAAAATTGTTTAGAATAAAAAAATTCGTCTACGATCCGAGTTTCGTAGAAAAATTCAAATTTTTCGGTAAGTTTTTAGAATTATTCAAATATTTACTAAGAGTGCCATGAAAATCTCTTGTTAAGTTATCGTTTGTTTTCATGGCTCTCTTAGCAACAATAAAAAACATATTTTAGCCTTTTCCTATAAAAATTCTTGAATTATCTTGAAATTTAACCTAACCTCACTTTGTTATCTCTAAATATACTGATTTATCTTTAAAATTCGGTTTTTTCGTTTATTTTTAAGAAAGATTCAAATATTCATTAAGAGTGCCATGAATATTACGTGTTAAGTTATCATTTGTTTTCATGGCTTACTTAGTGACACTAAAAAACGTATTTTTGCTCTTTCCTATAAAAATCCTTGTAATTACCTTGAAAAATAACCTAACCTCACTTTGATATCTCTAAACAAACAAACTTTTTTTTAAAAATCGATTTTTTCGTTTATTTTTATGAAAGATTCAAATATTCATTATGAGTGCCATGAATATTACGTGTTATGTTATCATTTGTTTTCATGGCTCTCTTAGCGACAACAAAAAACGTATTTTTGCCTTTTCCTCTAAAAATCATTGTAATTATCTTGAAAAATAACCTAACCTCACTTTGATATCTCTAAATTAATTAATTTTTCTTTAAAATTTCGATTTTTTGTTTAATTTACTAAGCGTGCCATGAAAACAACGAATATTAAGTTGTAAAATATCATTTTAATAATCTTAGCGACGAAAAAACATATTTTTGCCTTTTCCTCTAAAAATCCTTGTAATTACCTTGAAAAATAACCTAACCTCACTTTGATATCTCTAAATAAACTGATATTCCTTTAAAAATTCGATTTTCTGTTTAATTTACTAAGTGTGCCATGAATATTACGTGTTAAGTTATCATTTGTTTTCATGGCTCTCTTAGAGACAATAAAAAACGTAATTTTGCCTTTTCCTCTAAAAATCATTGTAATTATATTGAAAAATAACCTAACCTCACTTTGATATCTCTAAATAAATTGATTTTTCTTTAAAAGTTGGATTTTCTGTATAATTTACTAAGTGTGCCATGAAAACAACGAATATTAAGTTGTAAATCATCATTTTAAAAATCTTAGCGACGAAAAAACATATTTTTGCCTTTTCCTCTAAAAATCCTTGTAATTATCTTGAAAAATAACCTAACCTCACTTTGATATCTCAAAATAAACTGATTTTCCTCTAAAAGTTCGATTTTCTGTTTAATTTATTAAGTGTGCCATGAATATTACGTGTTAAGTTATCATTTGTTTTCATGGCTCTCTTAGTGACAATAAAAACATATTTCTGCCTTTTCCTCTAAAAATCATTGTAATTATCTTGAAAAATAACCTAACCTCACTTTGATATCTCTAAATAAATTGATTTTTCTTTAAAAATTCGATTTCACGTTCAGTGTTTCTTAGAATTACTTTTAAATTTGTTTCATGGGACGCTTAGTCGTATAATAAAGTCTTTATTGTACATGTGTGCGAAATGCTTCATATCGCACGGCTTGAAAAAAGCGTTTTTTTCACACTAGAACTAATACAAAATTTTTTTGGCGCTTCCATCCCCCATGGACTTTTCCAAAACATTTCCCTAATCCCCAAACATTTTCATTCCGATTACAACGCAAATAAAATCCAGACATTTTTTGTCATGGCACGTGTGATTGTGCTAGTTCGAACAAAACGACCGACGTTTCGTTCTTTCTATACCACCACCACAACCATATACAGTTATACATAAATGTCACTTACATGAGACGTTTAGGGGTGACCTGTAATGGGGTATTTAAACGACGCCTTAGGGTAATTGCTATTAATAGTGTGTAGATGTGTGTATTGGACAGCCCTTTGCATGTTATGGACACGATAATGAGACACACACAAGACTCTTCAAAGCAAAGATTTTATTACATGCATCAGTGGAGTGCACTGAGATAAGGATCATCGGGGGATTTTGTCGATAATGTTGTGTAATAACTTTGAAGGGGGGTGGTGGCAAGAAATGAAAATTAAACAGTTGAATATTTGAAAATCCCGGAAAATCCTGAGCTCTAAAAATATAAGAAGGCTGTGACCAATAAAAAAGACAGTCAACTAGGCGGCAAATTCAAAATTTAGATCTTCTAATATTTGAAAATCTCGCATTATTGGCAGAATATCTCTAGAAAGCAATGAAACAAAACAAAACAAAAGACAGTGTAACCAATAGATAAACACGTGATTTAGGCGGCAAATTCAAGCCGTTAAATTAAAAGCATCGAAACCTTTAAATAAATTATTATCCTCCGATGTTGTACTTGACGTAGTAGGCCAGGGATTTTAAATAGGAAATCAGCTCATGCCATGGATGGAAAACTGTAGAGAGAGTAGACTGTTGTGTGGTGGATTATAGTAGAGGGGTTATAAAACGCTAATAAAAAAGTGAAATAAAAAAAATATGTAAGAGGCACATTTGATAAAAGGCGTGCCTGGGTTTGGTGGCTGCTTTGATTGGTTCTCAATTCATCCCCACCCCATCACCATGAAAAACAAGTTTCGCAGTAAATCAATGAACACACTGCCGGTTTTTTTTTTCTTGTTGTTTGTATTGTTTATTTTTTCAAGCTAACCGGAAAATGAATTTATTTTATTTGGAGAAAACGCGAGCGTGGAAAAATCTATTTTACTAACAGCCTCCCCATCCCACCCACAGAGGGAAAAGTAGATTTTTGGATGGTTTTCCATGACACGCGTCAAATTTTCCAGCGTTGGTTCGTTTAATTATATTATGTGTGTACAGTTTGGGGAAAAAATGTTAAAAAGAAAACGAATGGTTTTTTAATCAAGTTCTCTTTGGCATACAATTAGGGTTTTTTAGCTGGTATGTTTTTTAATTAACGGTAAATCACTTTGTTATAGTGTCAAAAACAAACTTTATAAATTATTTTTGTAGGGGCAAAGGATTTTCTGGATTAAAACAACAAATTTGGAAAAGTTTTTATGAGAACTAGCAGGACATGGAAAAATTATTTATCATTTGTTGTCATAGCCTACTTTTCGAAAAAAAAGACAATTTTTGAAAACTAGTCATTTAGCTTCAAAATAATGTTTTTTTTTATAAAAATCCCTCCAGCGGTTCCAAAAATGTGGTTTTTTAAAACAGTCGGTAGAAAATTATGTTATTTATAGATCTGCCACTTTGACACCACGAAAAATGTCAAAAATCACCAGATAGAAACTTACAGATTATTTTCTAAATAAAACCAACATTCTGCTTTTTAATAAAGTAAATTTTACGAAAATTCGACCAGTGGTCCCAAAAATATAACGTTTTTTAACACAACATGCCATAATTTTTTATTTGTATAATTTTCCATCATTTTCATATTTTTAAGTGCTACAGTTTTGGAACCGCTGGGCGAATTTTTCCTAAATATGCATTTTTATATATTGGTGTTATTATGAAAAAAATTACAGTCACTATAACCTCACTTTTATAAAGTTGTTAAATATTTCCAGACAAATTTTACAGTCACTGTTTTAAAATGGTATCGTTTTAGAACCGCTGGTCGGTGTTTGAAAATAAATCAAGTTTCACACAAAGCAATGTTGGTATTATTAAAGAAGAAACAACAAGAGCCATAACCTTACTTTTAGGTTAGGTTACATACTCGGAAATTTCCAAGCGAAGCTACAGCGAAAATCATGAAGTGGCTGTTTTAAAAAAATGTAACTTTAGAACTGCTGAGCGGATTTTGACGAAATTTGCACTATTATATAGCCAAATATTGGTGTTATTAGGAAAAAAATTACAGTCACCATAACCTCACTTTTATAAAGTTGTTTGAACTGTCAAATCTTGCAGACAAATTTTACAGACACTGTTTTAAAATGGTGTCGTTTTAGAACCCCTGGTCGGTTTTTGAAAATAAATCAAATTTTACACAAAGCAATGTTGGTATTATTAAAGAAAAAACAACAAAAGCCATAACCTCACTTTTAGGTTAGGTTACATACGTGGAAATTTCCAAGCGAAGCTGCAGCGAAAATCACGAAGTGGCTGTTTTAGAAAAATGTAACTTTAGAACCGCTGAGCGGATTTTGACGAAATTTGCGTTTTTATATAGCCAAATATTGGTGTTATTAGGAAAAAAATTACAGTCACCATAACCTCACTTTTATAAAGTTGTTTGAACTGTCAAATCTTGCAGACAAATTTTACAGGCACTGTTTTAAAATGGTGTCGTTTTAGAACCCCTGGTCGGTTTTTGAAAATAAATCAAATTTTACACAAAGCAATGTTGGTATTATTAAAGAAAAAACAACAAGAGCCATAACCTCACTTTTAGGTTAGGTTACATACTCGGAAATTTCCAAGCGAAGCTACAGCGAAAATCATGAAGTGGCTGTTTTAAAAAAATGTAACTTTAGAACCGCTGAGCGGATTTTGACGAAATTTGCGTTTTTATATAGCCAAATATTGGTGTTATTAGGAAAAAAATTACAGTCACCATAACCTCACTTTTATAAAGTTGTTTGAACTGTCAAATCTTGCAGACAAATTTTACAGGAACTGTTTTAAAATGGTGTCGTTTTAGAACCACTGATTGGTTTTTGAAAACAAATCCATTTCTACACAAAGCAATGTTGGTATTATTAAAGAAAAAATAACAAGAGCCATAACCTCACTTTTAGGTTAAGTTACATACTCGGAAATTTCCAAACGAAGTGACTGTTTTAAAAAAATGTAAATTGGGAACCTCTGAACAGATTTAGACGAAATTTGCGTTTTAATATAGTAAAATGTTTTTGCCAATAAATCTAGGTATAACGAACTTTTTCAAATTTCTATGTACAACAAGACGAAATAATTGATATACTTTTAACAAGCGTATCATTATGGGCTAAAGTGATGGATAGCATTTTGCCCATTTAACCATTGTGATTTCTATTGTCGATTTTAAAGGCGACAAAAGCCCGATGACAAATCACTTTCGTTTATTGGAATGATCGATGGAATATTTTTAAAAATGGAATTTGTTTCGTTTCGGGGTTGCACAATAAAATAATTTTTGTCCATTAAGTGCACCTTTATTTCAAGGGCAAAAGGGGGGAGGCGATTTTATATTGCTTTGCTACGTCATCAGGAAATATTTACCGACATATGTTTCTTAAGTCCCTAAAGTATCTGCAAATATTTGGCGGCGCACGCTCTTCCTCCACCAATATTGAATTACAAATGGATCGCTAAATGATTGCTGAAAGTATAAATTTGATACAACATGGGAATTTCCATCGAGATTTTCTCACAAGCAAAAAAAAAACTACAATTGATATTATTTTGATGACAAAACAAACAATTTATCACAGAAAGAGAATAATCCTTCTTGTTTTGTTGTTGTTATTGTTGAAAGGACCCTTAAGGGTTGCATGTTGGACCACCCAAAACTAGAGCAAAGCAAAACTACCTGCATTTTATTAAAGGTGTAAAAAACGGTTTCCACTATACGATTTTTGGTTTTGGTTGTTTGCTAAAGGACACGTGATGCAAATATGGAAATTAGGTGAAAATCAAATAGTTTGGACATATGCATATCATATCATCCCTACTGATGTAACCCTTCTTGTCACAATATTTACCCTTTTATGTATTGGTGAACCTTTACAATTTGACTTCATTTGAATATATTGACTTGTTTCAATGTTTTGTTTTGTTTACATTTATTTGAACTATTATATGGAAAAAACAAATAAAGGGTATTTATTCAGATTTAGACCTTTTGGAAAATGCATGAGCAGAAATATTCTATACTAACTTCCACGAGGTTGTTGATTTTTTTCGTAATAACACTAATTTTAAGGTTTGTGAAACTGTCTTCCGAAATCCGGAAATCTGGTGAAGAATACGAATTTTCAAATTGCAAGAAAATTGATGATTTTTTTTTCCTTTCGCCCTAAAATAATCTAAACTAACTTCTATAATGTGGATGATTTTTTTCACGATAATTCCAATATTTAACTATATAAAAACGCAAATTTCCTCAAAATCCGCTCAGCGGTTCTCAAGTTACATTTTTTTAAAACAGCCACTTCGTGATTTTCGCTGTAACTTCGCTTGGAAATTTCCGAGTATGTAACCTAACCTAAAAGTGAGGTTTTGGCTCTTGTTATTTTTTCTTTAATAATACCAACATTGCTTTGTGTAAAACTTGATTTTTTTTTAAAAACCGACCAGTGGTTCTAAAACGACACAGTTTTAAAACAGTGATGGCTGTAAAATTTGCCTGCAATATTTGACAGTCCAAACAACTTTATAAAAGTGAGGTTATGATGATTGTAATTTCTTTCATAATAACGCCAACATTTGACTATATAATAGTACAAATTTCGTGAAAATCCGCTCAGCGATTCCAAAACTGTAGCACAAGGAAATGATGGAAAATTATGCAAATAAAAAATTGAAACACTATTTTTACAAATGTTATAATTTTGGTACCACTGGTCGGATTTAAGTGAAATTTACTGTAATTCAAAACAGCATGTTAGTTTTATTTACAAAAAAATCTGTAAGTTTTTATCTGCTCATTTTTGACATTTTTCGTGGCTTCAAAGTTGCAGGTCTAAAAATGACCACATTTTCGAGTAACTGTTTTAAAAAACCATAATTTTGGAACCGCTTTGGTGATTTTTATAAAAAAAACCGTTATTTTGAAGGTAAATTAACGTTTTATTAAAAAAAATCACGTAGGGTTTATTATCCATATTTTTTGGTTTTTTTTTGAGTTCCAAATGGCACTTAATTTTTCAAGATTGCCAATATAAAATTATTGAATTATATATTCTGGATAATCGGGCGAGAGCCCCACAGACAATTTATAGCATTTGGCCAATTTGCATGCAAAGATGTCAATTAATCAACAATTAGACGCATGGTTAGAGACGTGTACCCTTTTCAGGCGTAGTATAACGTTTTGCTTTTGTGTGTCGATTCCATTTCACAGGTCGATGGTTTCACAGAATAAACGATACTCCAATATTATATAACGTGTATATGTGTAACATACAAACAGGGCTTTTTTATAACCATTACGTAAAGCACACATGAGTGGCCATTGTTATTATTCCAGATATATCTAGTGCTCTTTTGAAAAAACCGCCCCGATGCTGTTGTTTTACAGTTGACAGAGTGGGGGTTAGGTTATAATCGAGTTGGCCGCAATTTAATTCAATGGAGGACATTCAAGGCTTCCAATTTTCGGGTTTAAATAAAAATTATTCAAAATTTAAATACAGGACTTGTTTCAGAGGGCTAAATTTTCAAAAATGACCCAAAATCTTTGATTTTTTAACTAATCCAAGGGTGTAGAAAAAGAATAGACACCAAAAACTCATTCACTATACTTCGATTAATAAAAACCCATAAAACATCCCCACAATAACTAAACCCCTTATTTTTCCACAATTTTTTTATTTCCATTTAAATAACCCAGTTTCGGTGTCGCCTTTCATTATTTTGGGGCCTTTGTGAATGAAATCGCTAAAATATGTACATAATAAAAATTGAGGGGCACCAAAACTTCATTGTTCAATTTTTTTTTTGGGTCGTTTACAGAATAATTCATCATAATTCGAAACGCCTCCACATCGGACAGATTTAAGACCGTTGTAGTAATTTTAATAATATTTATTCCGGCGTTTTAGCTAACCCCCCATCCCCTCAAATTACCATTTTCCATGCCGTGCAGTTGACAAGCAAGAAAAAAATTATATCGTCCCGACATCGTCGTCGTCTCAACTCAACTCAGGGGCCATACTTAATTATTCTTTATTTCATAAATTAAATTTCTTTCGTTTCCCCCTTTTTTAGAAACACAACAACGGTGTAGGGAAAATTACTTACTACTCTACAAGACGATTTTCAGATTTAATTAATTTTTTTTCTTCGGTTTGCTTTCCTTTTACTTCATACTTCCATCAACGTGTTTTATATTCAATGGAGCTGGATTTCATTTTTACGCTAGTATAATATTTCATGTTTGTTTCACGTTAATTAAACGTCTAATTGATTTAAATGGAACAAACGAGGGAAAAAAGAAGTTAAATGCAGCAAATTTTTAAACAAAGAACATTTTTAACATTTTTCTACTAGTGTGCCTTGGTGGAAACATCTGATTTTTCATCAGATTTGCTGTCTTATACCACGCGTTAGTTCCTGCAAACGCCGCAACAGTCGCTCTAATCGAGAGATGTTGTTTATTATGATTCTAACGGCACCAACACCCAATTTTTGGATAGAAAAGAACTTTAAGTAGATAGTTGGGTGACATTTGACGTATCAGCACCTAATCTAACCTCAATTTATCTAAAATTGTGATTTTTGTCTAAACATTTCCATAAGTCGAATTTTTGGAATTTCTGTAGATATAGAAGCAATTTTAAGAGGATAGTTAGGTTAGGTGACTGTTGACATTTGACATAACCCCACTTTATATAAAATTTCGCATAATTTGCAATTCCAGCCAAATTAAATGAACAAAAACAAATCCCATCAACCACCACATTATAATAGTATTACATTTCGCAGAATTTATTAATTGAATTCAATATAACGGAAACAAAAGCCTGTTGGGGCGTCGAATTCATAACATTTGTGGTAAAAATCAATCAAACTGTTACACACTCAAAACCATCATCATATCAAAGCCCAAACCCCCCGAAATATATGAAAAGAGTGAGATGGAATGTATTTAGAAAAACGGCGTTAATCGTATTACTAATAGTCTGTTTGGCCCTGAAGGGACGCAAGGGATAACAGTACGGGCAGGGCCGGAATCTGCAAGTGACAGGTTTTATAAGGGTGTCGGCCTCCTGCCGGGCCCATAGCCGTACGTCGTTAAGGGGCAGAGGGGGCGGCGAGAAACCGAGAAATTCAAAACAATACAGCCTAAGGCAAAAATCATGTATGCCTTGTTTATGAATTTACTTGAAATTTAATTAACTAATAAGGTATTAGTTGGCTGTGGAAACAAAACGCGAAATCAAAGGGTTCTTGATCGTATTAAAAAAAAATCGCTTTGTAGCATGTTAAAGTCATGAAATAATTGGTGGAAAGGAAAATTGTTTGTGTATAATATGCAATAATGACGCTCATTCAAACTGGGAGCAAAATGAAATCATAATAAGGGATGCTCAGCTCAACTGGGTTTTTGCTTTGGCGCGCCATGTGCCTTCATAATCTTATATTAATAATTCAATGTTCCCTCTATTATAGTAATAAAGTAATATGTCATAAAGAAGCCGGAACTGCGACCAGATGTCGACGATTTAATATTATCCCCTGATGCCGCCGACGTCGCCGTCCCGACGGCGTTGCTCGTCCAAACTCGAGTTCACAGTTTTCCATGTTATAAAGAAGATAATAGCTTAGGCGAGGAGATTTTTTTCTTTCTCTGTTCTTTCGATTGCTTTATTAAAAATCACCCATCATCAACCAGGGAAGTGGAATGGACCAGGTGGCACTGGGGGGTGGGGGGAGGGGACGACTTCCGGTGTGGATGTAATTTTAATCTTGTTTTTTGTGTTTAGGGAGCTTAGGACGTTGATTGATTTTAATTAAAATTTGGTAATTTCGGGCGGGGGAGATAATTGATAGTTCCTGCAAACGCCACCACATTCGCTGTGATCGAGGGATGTTGGTTATTATGATTATAACATCGAATTTTTGGGCACTTATCTAACCTCGAATTGTGATAGACAAAATTTCATTCAAACTCGTAAAATTTCCGTCAGTAAAATATTTTAAACAACAGTAAATTTCTATTACGCCGATACCTTTTCCCATTTTAATTTTTGCGCTGTTTGTTGTGTTTATGACGGCTGTCGTTCATAATGATATGTACAAAATTTCCCTTTGTGTTTCCCACTTCACTTTATATTCATTGGAAAACCGGAAAATGTACAATAATAATAATAATGCAACATTTTGTTGTCCATCACCTCGATATTGTTGATTTGTGAATTGTCAATTTGTCAATCATCAAATAATCCACTTTTTTTCCATTCGTTGGGTTTGTCACTTAATAGAAATAAATCCAAGTCGATATTAGAGGGAAAATGTTCCGTTGATTATATTTTTGTGTGTGTATGTGTGTGTACGTCCAACACACAAGTGTTTGTGACGGTGTGATTTTTCACTGTGATATTTTGACAGGGGTGTAAACTGACCAAAGGAAATATGTGCTTTCACATAATATTGCTTTAAGCCAGTTGCAATGGGGGGCGGAAAAAGTCATTTGGGGAAAATAATGGTGAAAGGAAGTTTGAATTTGCCGCGTTTTCACGAAAAAAGATTTTTTTTATAAAAATCCCACCAGCCAAAATTTTGTATTTATATAGTCAAATGTTGGAGTTATTATAAAAAAAATACAGCCACCATAACCTCACTTTTGTAAAGTTGTTTGGACTGTCTAATATTTCCAGACAAATTTTACAGTCACAGTTTTAAAATGGTGTCGTTTGAGAACCGCTGGTCGGTTTTTGAAAATAAATCAAGTTTTACACAAAGCAATGTTGGTATTATTAAAGAAAAAACAACAAGAGCCATAACCTTACTTTTAGGTTAGGTTACATACTCGGAAATTTCCAAGCGAAGTTACAGCGAAAATCACGAAGTGGCTTTTTTTAAAAAATGTAACTTTAGAACCGCTGAGCGGATTTTGACGAAATTTGCACTATTATATAGCCATATATTGGTGTTTTTATGAAAAAAATTACAGTCACCATAACCTCACTTTTATAAAGTTGTTTGGAGTATCTAATATTGCAAATAAATTTTACAGTCACTGTTTTAAAATGGTGTCGTTTGAGAACTGCTGGTCGGTTTTTGAAAATAAATCAAGTTTTACACAAAGCAATGTTGGTATTATTAAAGAAAAAACAACAAGAGCCATAACCTTACTTTTAGGTTAGGTTACATACTCGGAAATTTCCAAGCGAAGTTACAGCGAAAATCACGAAGTGGCTTTTTTTAAAAAATGTAACTTTAGAACCGCGGAGCGGATTTTGACGAAATTTGCACTATTATATAGCCATATATTGGTGTTTTTATGAAAAAAATTACAGTCACCATAACCTCACTTTTATAAAGTTGTTTGGAGTGTCTAATATTGCAAATAAATTTTACAGTCACTGTTTTAAAATGGTGTCGTTTGAGAACTGCTGGTCGGTTTTTGAAAATAAATCAAGTTTTACACAAAGCAATGTTGGTATTATTAAAGAAAAAACAACAAGAGCCATAACCTTACTTTTAGGTTAGGTTACATACTCGGAAATTTCCAAGCGAAGTTACAGCGAAAATCACGAAGTGGCTTTTTTTAAAAAATGTAACTTTAGAACCGCTGAGCGGATTTTGACGAAATTTGCACTATTATATAGCCATATATTGGTGTTTTTATGAAAAAAATTACAGTCACCAGAACCTCACTTTTGTAAAGTTGTTTGGACTGTCTAATATTTCCAGACAAATTTTACAGTCACAGTTTTAAAATGGTGTCGTTTGAGAACCGCTGGTCGGTTTTTGAAAATAAATCAAGTTTTACACAAAGCAATGTTGGTATTATTAAAGAAAAAACAACAAGAGCCATAACCTTACTTTTAGGTTAGGTTACATACTCGGAAATTTCCAAGCGAAGTTACAGCGAAAATCACGAAGTGGCTTTTTTTAAAAAATGTAACTTTAGATTTTGACGAAATTTGCACTATTATATAGCCATATATTGGTGTTTTTATGAAAAAAATTACAGTCACCATAACCTCACTTTTATAAAGTTGTTTGGAGTGTCTAATATTGCAAATAAATTTTACAGTCACTGTTTTAAAATGGTGTCGTTTGAGAACTGCTGGTCGGTTTTTGAAAATAAATCAAGTTTTACACAAAGCAATGTTGGTATTAGTAAAGAAAAAATAACCTCACTTTTAGGTTAGGTTAGATAACCCACAGTTTCCAAGCGAAATTATACTGTAAAAATTTCGAAGTGACTGTTTAAAAAATTGTAGCTTTGGAACCGCTGAGCGGATTTTGACGAAATTTGCGTTTATATAAAGCTAAATGTTGAAATTATCGTAAAAAAATTATTAACATTTTGGAACTAAGTTTAGATTATTTTAATCGTGATTTCTGTACTTTCTTACTACTCCGTATAATAAAAATGGTAGTGACGTAAGCATCCACTTTACAACAACTAAAACGTGAAAACATTTAATTAAATATCCTCCTCATCCAGGTTCGTAGCTATAAATTCCCCATTAAACCCATCCATCGTCAATTAAAATTGGTACAGATGCAAAAGTTAAACCCCATTTAAATCTCTTTCCTCCCTCTGCCGCTAATACAATCAAATTTGAATGGAATTATATCCGAAGACACCCGTAGCAAATTTTGTTATGGGGTTATGGTTTACACACACTGGGCTTTATTAAAATATTTTCAAAATAAATAAAGGGGGTGACATGGCTCATTAGAATTTATTAAATTTGCATAAGTTGGCTTGTATCCCTTTTCGATTGGAACTCGCTATTTTCCCATATAATACAATCTGTATGGGTAATAATTCACGAAAAACGTAAGCAACATACACTTGTGAACAGCAATATATCACAAGTTTATATATTACAAGTTTTTGTTAAGTCATAAATTTTAAAGTCGCTTGCCTTTGGTGTGTAGCTTTTACCCCTTTTTTTACCCCCCAAATACAATACAATCCAAATCAATTCCGTTCCAATAAATATTGATTTACGAACTAATAGCTAGGAAAAAGTGTTTTATTTTCCTATAAAAAATGTCACATAAATTTTGTCGGTATACAAAATAACAAGTTGCAATTTTTATTTATGTACAAGTTTGAATTTAGGCGCGAAAATATCGACAGTTTGACGTGTGTCAAAAGTGACAGTTGGATAATTGGAGGCTTAGCCTTGAGGGTAAAAAACTTGACGTGGAATGTACGGAAAATTAAAAAGCGGTTTTCATGTCCAATTAAATTAAAAATGACGTCAGTGTTCCGACTGGATTTTGTTTTCAATTATGAGGGGAAAATGTCTTGATATTTCGCTTTAATCCGATAAGATTTTTGTGGGTTCGTTTATATATAAACTAGTTTTTTTTATTATTATTTTGAATTTCCCGCTTTATCATTATTGACATTTGACATATTTCTTTATTTTATGGCACAAGATCAAGCTGGCATTAAGAATTTTTTGGGCTCTAATTTTACGCAATTTCTTGCAGTTATTTTGAATTTCCCGCCACATTTTTGACATTTAGTTAAGAAAATCGTTGCGAAACACTTAAATAAATATGGTGTAAGTGCAAACTGAGTGTTCTATACAAAAAAATTTTTGGGTTTTGAGGCATTTTCAGTTTTATTTATTTTTCCCAGTTATTTTGAATTTACCGCCATATTTTTGACATTTATTGAAGAAAATTATTGCAGAAAACTTTCATTAACTTTGTTTTATTTTATGGCACAAATTCGAACTGTCATTCCGATAAAATTTATATATAAACAAAATCCCAGATGGCGCTTTTCAGAAAACGCATTTTTCGAGTGTACTTTTTTAAAAAAATCACAGTTTTAGAACCGCTGGTTGGAATTTGATAAAATTAACTTTTTTTCAAAGATAATTCACAGTTTTGTTTAGAAAAACATCACAAATGATTTGTTTCACTTTTTTACTACATTTTTAGGAAACCTCAAACTGCACTTATAAAAAATTGCAATTATCGAAGCGGTTTGTTTTAAAAAATTTCTGTTTTGGAACCGCTGGTCGGATTTAAGTCAAATTTATTTTATTACAAAGCAGAATAATGGTTTTATTCAGGAAAAAATCTGTACGTTTTTTTCTGGTGGTTTTATGCATTTTTTTGACCTTCAAGTTGAACTTTTAAAAAATAACAGAATTTTCGAGCGGCTGTTTTAAAAAATCACAGTTTTAGAAACGCTGGTCGGATTTTAGTAAAATTAACTTTTTTTCAAAGGTAATTCACAGTTTTGTTTAGAAAAACATCACAAATGATTTGTTTCACTTTTTACTGCATTTTTAGGAAACCTCAAACTGCATTTATAAAAAATTGCAATTATCGAAGTGGTTCGTTTTAAAAAATTACGGTTTTGGAACCGCTGGTCGGATTTAAGTCAAACTTACTTTATTACAAAGCAGAATAATGGTTTTATACAGAAAAAACTCAGGAAGTTTTTATCTGGTGATTTTATGCATTTTTGTGACCTCAAAGTTGAACTTTTAAAAATTCATAGAATTTTCGTGCGGCTGTTTTAAAAAAATCACAGTTTTAGAAACGCTGGTCGGATTTTAGTAAAATTAACTTTTTTTCAAAGGTAATTCACAGTTTTGTTTAGAAAAACATCACAAATGATTTGTTTCACTTTTTTACTGCATTTTTAGGAAACCTCAAACTGCACTTATAAAAAATTGCAATTATCGAAGTGGTTCGTTTTAAAAAATTACGGTTTTGGAACCGCTGGTCGGATTTAAGTCAAACTTACTTTATTACAAAGCAGAATAATGGTTTTATACAGAAAAAAATCAGGAAGTTTTTATCTGGTGATTTTATGCATTTTTGTGACCTCAAAGTTGAACTTTTAAAAATTCATAGAATTTTCGTGCGGCTGTTTTAAAAAAATCACAGTTTTAGAAACGCTGGTCGGATTTTAGTAAAATTAACTTTTTTTCAAAGGTAATTCACAGTTTTGTTTAGAAAAACATCACAAATGATTTGTTTCACTTTTTTACTGCATTTTTAGGAAACCTCAAACTGCACTTATAAAAAATTGCAATTATCGAAGCGGTTTGTTTTAAAAAATTACGGTTTTGGAACCGCTGGTCGGATTTAAGTCAAATTTACTTTATTACAAAGCAGAACAATGGTTTTATACAGAAAAAAATCAGTAAGTTTTTATCTGGTGATTTTATGCATTTTTGTGACCTCAAAGTTGAACTTTTAAAAATTAATAGAATTTTCGTGCGGCTGTTTTAAAAAATCACAGTTTTAGAACCGCTGGTTGGATTTTAATAAAATTAACTTTTTTTTAATGGTAATTCACAGTTTTGTTTAGAAAAACATCACAAATGATTTGTTTCACTTTTTACTGCATTTTTAGGAAACCTCAAACTGCACTTATAAAAAATTGCAATTATCGAAGTGGTTCGTTTTAAAAAATTACGGTTTTGGAACCGCTGGTCGGATTTAAGTCAAATTTACTTTATTACAAAGCAGAACAATGGCTTTATACAGAAAAAAATCTGTAAGTTTTTATCTGGTGATTTTATGCATTTTTGTGACCTCAAAGTTGAACTTTTAAAAATTAATAGAATTTTCGTGCGGCTGTTTTAAAAAATCACAGTTTTAGAACCGATGGTTGGATTTTAATAAAATTAACTTTTTTTTTATGGTAATTCACAGTTTTGTTTAGAAAAACATCACAAATGATTTGTTTCACTTTTTACTGCATTTTTAGGAAACCTCAAACTGCATTTATAAAAAATTGCAATTATCGAAGTGGTTCGTTTTAAAAAATTACGGTTTTGGAACCGCTGGTCGGATTTAAGTCAAACTTACTTTATTACAAAGCAGAATAATGGTTTTATACAGAAAAAAATCAGGAAGTTTTTATCTGGTGTTTTTATGCATTTTTGTGACGGCTAAGTTGAACTTTTAAAAAATAACAGAATTTTCGAGAGGCTGTTTTAAAAAATCACAGTTTTAGAACCGTTGGTCGGATTTTGATAAAATTAACTTTTTTTCAAAAGTAATTCATAGTTTTGTTTAGAAAAATATCACAAATGATTTATTTCACTTTTTTACTGCATTTTTAGGAAACCTCAAACTGCACTTATAAAAAAATGCAATTATCGAAGTGGTTCGTTTTAAAAAATTACGGTTTTGGAACCGCTGGTCGGATTTAAGTCAAACTTACTTTATTACAAAGCAGAATAATGGTTTTATACAGAAAAAAATCAGGAAGTTTTTATCTGGTGTTTTTATGCATTTTTGTGACGGCCAAGTTGAACTTTTAAAAAATAACAGAATTTTCGAGAGGCTGTTTTAAAAAATCACAGTTTTAGAACCGCTGGTTGGATTTTAATAAAATTAACTTTTTTTTAATGGTAATTCACAGTTTTGTTTAGAAAAACATCACAAATGATTTGTTTCACTTTTTTACTGCATTTGTAGGAAACCTCAAACTGCACTTATAAAAAATTGCAATTATCGAAGTGGTTCGTTTTAAAAAATTACGGTTTTGGAACCGCTGGTCGGATTTAAGTCAAATTTATTTTATTACAAAGCAACATATTGGTTTTATTCAAAAAAAAAATCTGTAAGTTTTTATCTGGTGATTTTATGCATTTTTGGGACGTCCAAGTTGAACTTTTAAAAAATAACAGAATTTTCGAGCGGCTATTTTAAAAAATCACACTTTTAGAAGCGCTGGTTGGATTTTGATAAAATTAACTTTTTTTCAAAGGTAATTCACAGTTTTGTTTAGAAAAACATCACAAATGATTTGTTTCACTTTTTACTGCATTTTTAGGAAACCTCAAACTGCATTTATAAAAAATTGCAATTATCGAAGTGGTTCGTTTTAAAAAATTACGGTTTTGGAACCGCTGGTCGGATTTAAGTCAAATTTATTTTATTACAAAGCAACATATTGGTTTTATTCAAAAAAAAAATCTGTAAGTTTTTATCTGGTGATTTTATGCATTTTTGGGACGTCCAAGTTGAACTTTTAAAAAATAACAGAATTTTCGAGCGGCTATTTTAAAAAATCACACTTTTAGAAGCGCTGGTTGGATTTTGATAAAATTAACTTTTTTTCAAAGGTAATTCACAGTTTTGTTTAGAAAAACATCACAAATGATTTGTTTCACTTTTTACTGCATTTTTAGGAAACCTCAAACTGCATTTATAAAAAATTGCAATTATCGAAGTGGTTCGTTTTAAAAAATTACGGTTTTGGAACCGCTGGTCGGATTTAAGTCAAATTTATTTTATTACAAAGCAACATATTGGTTTTATTCAAAAAAAAAATCTGTAAGTTTTTATCTGGTGATTTTATGCATTTTTGGGACGTCCAAGTTGAACTTTTAAAAAATAACAGAATTTTCGAGAGGCTGTTTTAAAAAATCACAGTTTTAGAACCGTTGGTCGGATTTTGATAAAATTAACTTTTTTTCAAAAGTAATTCATAGTTTTGTTTAGAAAAATATCACAAATGATTTATTTCACTTTTTTACTGCATTTTTAGGAAACCTCAAACTGCACTTATAAAAAATTGCAATTATCGAAGCGGTTTGTTTTAAAAAATTACGGTTTTGGAACCGCTGGTCGGATTTAAGTCAAACTTACTTTATTACAAAGCAGAATAATGGTTTTATACAGAAAAAAATCAGGAAGTTTTTATCTGGTGATTTTATGCATTTTTGTGACCTCAAAGTTGAACTTTTAAAAATTCATAGAATTTTCGTGCGGCTGTTTTAAAAAAATCACAGTTTTAGAAACGCTGGTTGGATTTTAGTAAAATTAACTTTTTTTCAAAGGTAATTCACAGTTTTGTTTAGAAAAACATCACAAATGATTTGTTTCACTTTTTTACTGCATTTTTAGGAAACCTCAAACTGCACTTATAAAAAATTGCAATTATCGAAGTGGTTCGTTTTAAAAAATTACGGTTTTGGAACCGCTGGTCGGATTTAAGTCAAACTTACTTTATTACAAAGCAGAATAATGGTTTTATACAGAAAAAAATCAGGAAGTTTTTATCTGGTGATTTTATGCATTTTTGTGACCTCAAAGTTGAACTTTTAAAAATTCATAGAATTTTCGTGCGGCTGTTTTAAAAAAATCACAGTTTTAGAAACGCTGGTCGGATTTTAGTAAAATTAACTTTTTTTCAAAGGTAATTCACAGTTTTGTTTAGAAAAACATCACAAATGATTTGTTTCACTTTTTTACTGCATTTTTAGGAAACCTCAAACTGCACTTATAAAAAATTGCAATTATCGAAGCGGTTTGTTTTAAAAAATTACGGTTTTGGAACCGCTGGTCGGATTTAAGTCAAATTTACTTTATTACAAAGCAGAACAATGGTTTTATACAGAAAAAAATCAGTAAGTTTTTATCTGGTGATTTTATGCATTTTTGTGACCTCAAAGTTGAACTTTTAAAAATTAATAGAATTTTCGTGCGGCTGTTTTAAAAAATCACAGTTTTGGAACCGCTGGTTGGATTTTAATAAAATTAACTTTTTTTTAATGGTAATTCACAGTTTTGTTTAGAAAAACATCACAAATGATTTGTTTCACTTTTTACTGCATTTTTAGGAAACCTCAAACTGCACTTATAAAAAATTGCAATTATCGAAGTGGTTCGTTTTAAAAAATTACGGTTTTGGAACCGCTGGTCGGATTTAAGTCAAATTTACTTTATTACAAAGCAGAACAATGGCTTTATACAGAAAAAAATCTGTAAGTTTTTATCTGGTGATTTTATGCATTTTTGTGACCTCAAAGTTGAACTTTTAAAAATTAATAGAATTTTCGTGCGGCTGTTTTAAAAAATCACAGTTTTAGAACCGATGGTTGGATTTTAATAAAATTAACTTTTTTTTTATGGTAATTCACAGTTTTGTTTAGAAAAACATCACAAATGATTTGTTTCACTTTTTACTGCATTTTTAGGAAACCTCAAACTGCATTTATAAAAAATTGCAATTATCGAAGTGGTTCGTTTTAAAAAATTACGGTTTTGGAACCGCTGGTCGGATTTAAGTCAAACTTACTTTATTACAAAGCAGAATAATGGTTTTATACAGAAAAAAATCAGGAAGTTTTTATCTGGTGTTTTTATGCATTTTTGTGACGGCTAAGTTGAACTTTTAAAAAATAACAGAATTTTCGAGAGGCTGTTTTAAAAAATCACAGTTTTAGAACCGTTGGTCGGATTTTGATAAAATTAACTTTTTTTCAAAAGTAATTCATAGTTTTGTTTAGAAAAATATCACAAATGATTTATTTCACTTTTTTACTGCATTTTTAGGAAACCTCAAACTGCACTTATAAAAAATTGCAATTATCGAAGTGGTTCGTTTTAAAAAATTACGGTTTTGGAACCGCTGGTCGGATTTAAGTCAAATTTATTTTATTACAAATCAGAAAGTTAGTTTGATTCAGGAAAAAATCTATAAGTTTTTATCTGGTGATTTTATGCATTTTTGTGACGTCCAAGTTGAACTTTTAAAAAATAACAGAATTTTAGAGCGGTTGTTTTAAAAAATCACAGTTTTAGAACTGCTGCTTGGATTTAAGTCAAATTTACTGTAGATGTTTTGTGTTTACTGTATTATAAAGTTGAATGTTGATTTTCACGAGTTTCTAATCTGGAACTTTTTATTAAAAAAATTACCATAAAAACAATCACACATTTCAAGTCAAATATTAAAAATTCAACTGCAACCATCCCAGTCACATGAGCCACGCGTAACAAATTTAATTCGTTTGTTTGTAACCATGACAAATAAGTTTACAATAATAAATATTAAAAACGATTTGGATTTGTAAAAAAGGGCACACGCGCGCCCCCATCACACATATGGCCATTCTTTTATATTCCATTTTCTACGGTAGCATCCCTTTATCATCATACGCACCCCTTCTATATCGCACATTTAATAATAACGACACAAATTGGTTACAGTTCGATAGGAATTAGACACGATTTTAATAAATTGGTTTAAATTAGCGGGAAATTTAAAAAGTGCACAAATACTTTTTTCTAAAAAATAATAATAATTCATATAGGTAATATAAATTGATCATTTATTATAATAGAATCCAAAGTAAAAAGGAAATTTGGCGTAACATTATAACAGGCACAGCCCACTACGAAAATACATCTCGTAATATTATTTGAGAGAGTGGAATCGTGGGGAGAAAAACTAAAACATATATTCGGATCGTTTCAATTTCTGTTTTTGGCATATTTGAACGTTAACTCTCTATATAATATGAATGCTTTAACTTTACCGAGTATTTCCAGTCGTTCAATTCATTCTTTCCATCTACAACCGAGCCACAACACAATCGAACGCTTTGGCCTGCATTATAATGCATATATAATATTATATTGCAAAAAAGTTGCGAGGTGGCGTGCTAATAAAGCCACTTTCTTTAAGGCGAAACGTCGACCATAATCATCAAGTAGTCCATCTAATAAATTTATACGTAGCACGCTTAAGCTAGGCGGGAAATTTAAAATATTTTTACAACCAGCAAATTTGAATTTCACGCAGCCAATTCATAATAATCGTCTAATCCGTTAAATTTGAATTTGGCGCTAGGTTTTCCACACAGCAAACTCGCTTTTGTTTTCCGCGTTATTAGCACACAGCCACTCACGGCCGCCTTAGTATGATATTAATCTTCAAGCTTCTGCGGTTGATGTATATTATATTGGATATTATAACGGGAGGAAAAACCAAAGCGGCTGCATTTCAACACAAAAGCAGAGCGTACTTAGTTTTATTGTGTCTATATTAATTAACAGCCCCGGCTATATAATAGAATAAACTTCCACCACACTGTTTCCAAATTTACTACATACAGGGTGTTGGTTATTTATTGATATATAATACATACTAATGACATTTTCGATGATTTTATTTAATTGGCTGCGTCCAGTCCCAGTCCGTAATAGTTCAAACTATAACTTTCGTTATAGCACTCTAGAAAAATAAATTTAAACAAAATTTAAAAAAAATTTACGTTAGTTACTTTTGCAGTAAATTTCCCCGCAATTTTCGTAGAAATTCTGCAAAGTTAGCAATTTTCTACAACAGCAACAGGAAAAGCAGCTGGTGTGGTAAGCGCCACTCGAAACCAGAACTTTTTCCGCTACGTAGACCTAAAAAACAAAATGGAGTAAAATTGTGAGGTTAAGGTGGTTTTTCGGTGATTCCCGCAAATTTTCCCATGTAATTTTCACTAAAATTAGCAAGGATATAAAAAGAGCTTTCCAACGACACCCTACATGTCATATTTCTATTAAAAAAATAGGACATAATCAAGGGAGTGCCACAAAGTTCTATTTTAAGCCCTTTCACTAAGCAATTTTCAAAAATTTCGTAAAAACAGTCTTTGAAGAATGTTATTTGATTTATTTCGTGAAAAAATTTTCCATCTGCCAAAACTGACCTTGTTGCCACATCGTACACAGTACGCCGTACAAAACTCCTTCAGTCGATTGTATTTACAATTGCACGGATTCAGTCCGCCACAAGGACAATACTTGGAGCTGGGCCGACAACATCCATAGAATTTGGGCACCAAACAACAAGGATCCTGCACATCCGGACAACATGGCAACGCCGGATCCTCATAACACTGTCCACATGGATTGCAACCGCGCATTCTTCTTGGCGGTGAACAACACCTCGTCCTTCTGTAACACGGCGAAGTGCAAGGTCTTGGCCGGCATCCTCCTCCTCCACCTCCTCCACAACAGTCATCACATTCACCTGGCGCCCCACAACAATTCCCTCTGGAAGGTGGACAAGGTCTGGGTGAAGGACAGCAACTTTTCGGTCTACAGGTTTTAGGTCTGCAACGTTTGGTGTTGGTGCAAGCACAGCATTTTTTTGGCACTACATAGACGGTGTCTGGAGGGCAGCATTGTGGTGGGGGACAACAAGGACCACAGTCTCTTGGTAGGTAGCAAACTCGTGGTGGTGAGCAACTTCTTGGACGACAACAGCGATCACAGTTGGGGGAGTCGCAAGGGGATTTGGGGGGGCAACATTTGCTTGGTGGACAGCAGACTTTTGGAGGGCAGGGGGAGCCGCAGTTTGTGCCGCATGTTGGTGGGTCGGGGAGTGGGGGGAAGCAGAAGGTTTTGCGAGGGACGTAGGGGCAACTTGAGAGAAAATTTTAGGGAGTAAAGCAGTAAACTATATTTTAAATTTTTAAATTTCCCGCCAAAAATTGGCTTACTTTAGGTAGCAAGGTTTGGTGTGGCCGCGGTTGTAATAATTGGCGACCTCTCGTGGTATTGGGTAGTTGAAGCAGTATAAATCGGTGTTGGAGCAGCAGGCAGGGAGACAACTGCACGAGTGGACTGGTTTACAATTGGCCACCTGAAGATAGTCGTTTTTTTAGCTTTTTACAGCTAGTTTTTTTAATATTTTTGTGCTTAATCCAGTAATTTTATCCTAACCTAACTTAACCTATAAATTTTTTACCATGTCTTCTATCGCTTCAGCAACAGAACATGAAGATTCACACTCGCTATTTTGGGAACAGTCAAAATACGAAGCAATCCACACCGGCGGATAAATACCGTGATTAAAATCCCCAACACAATTTGCCCGAAATTCTCGTGAATTATGCTTCGGCTCCGGTACACAACCACAACAGAATATTTCACCTTGGTAAACTTTTGCCGTACATTTATCCAATGGTCTGCCACAAATATCTGCAAAATAATTCAAAAACTTGGAAAATATGCACTGAAAATTTTAATAATATTTTTGTGGCATTCTGATTTTATTTTGACAAATTCAAAAATTTTTAGTAGGTGGCTACACTAATACGAGCCGGGTTTTAATTACAGTTAACTGTATTGAAATTGATTGAAATACAGTTTACTGTAATTAGTTTTGTGGGGTAAATGCGATTAGTTGCACATAGATGGCGATAGGCGAAATTTTGAACTTACAACATGAAAAACAGCATTTATGCCAAACTTTATTCAGTTGAATTTTGTCTTCAGCACTGTAGACTCCAATACCACAACGAGCACAACTCATAATTTTAATTAACAGGAATTTCGATTAGTTTTCAAAAAAAGTGATGGTTTGTCAAAAGTGATTGAAATAATTAATATCAAGGTGGCTACGTGGGTTTGTGTGATTTTCCAAAAAATTCTAATATAATTTCGCGCTTTAATCGACTTTTTAAAATATTCTTCTTGAAATGTTCCTGAACGTACTAATAGCGCCATCTGACGATGTCCTCACACACCCACGCCGACAGTTTGCAGTTTGACAGCCGAGACATTTGTCATAACCAAGAAATTTCTAAAACATCGCAACTAAGTGGCTGTTTTCTGTGAAAATTATTGTGTTTTTTGTGTGTTTTTCATTTCGGATTAATAATAAACCAAAAACCAGTAAGTTAGTTGTGGAAATCTAGTGGGAAGTTCCGGGAGGGGGTACGTGGTTTATGTAGGTGTTTCGGGGGGCTGCCCAACAAAAACAAGCTATTTTTAGATTGGGTTTTATTTAATAAAGTACAACAGTTTATGTAATTTGTAATTAAGCTTTAAGGGGGGGGGGGAATGTTTAGATTTTGTTGGGATATAATTACAGTAGGTTTTTACTAGTTTGTTATTTAACCATTAGGATTATTTAGTTTTAACATGTTTTTTTGTTTAAAATTAGCTTATAAAAGTGAGTTTGTGTTTAAAAACGCGTTGGCCATGAGTCACACAGTCACATCACACAAGTTGACCTTAAAAAAGAACAAATTAGCATCATCTGTCAAATGGCTCATTAATTTGTGATTTACAACCCATTTATTTGGTTTTGTTTAGGTTGGGGACGCATACTATGGCCCACAGGGAAAACTGCGAGGAAACCAACCGACTTTCTACGAGATGACCACGGAAAAACCCTTGGCAACATGTAGAAAACCAAATAAATCAAGTGTGCCGTGCGCCGTGCTGTGTAACATAAACTTAAAAGCCTACTAAGTGTTTTTTTCAAAATGGCCCAACAGCAACACGACGACAGGAAGAAATTCTACTGTCGCGAATGGGCGTTCCAGAAACTCTCACACTGTCTAGACCAGCGTCCCGTGTCGAAAACTTGTGGGGCGCTACTTCTAGGCGGTTCCGGATGCGGTAAAACCACCTTCTGCGCGGAGTTGTGTTGGCCGTCGCAGGGGCCCTCCGGGCGACAGCAGCGCGCCCTCAATCGCCGCCTACTCGGCTACCACTTTTTGCAAGGTCACAACGAGAAAAGTTTGAGTTTGAGCGAGTTTGTGCGCTCACTAGTCACCCAGATCTTAAACCACTCGACTGAGAGTCATAAAGAGCGTAGTATGCGTAGGCGGCTGGCGCAGGAAGCGAAACCAGTGGAGGAGGAAGCGTTGTATGGGAATATCTACGCACCTACTGAGCTACCCTCACCCAAAACTGTAGCACCGAATTTACCGGTGGCGGTGCCGGTGAATCCCCGCACTTTAATCGCCGATGCCTACTTGGAGAAATTGAAGAGTGATCCGGAGATTCAAATTGCGCTTCGCGCCAAGAACATCGAACTAAATCCGGATGATTGTCTAAAACGGGCACTTTTATTTCCATTGTTGGAAATTGATCCACCGAAAACTTCACTGTTTATTCTAATTGACTCCATTGATGAGCATTCGTTTGTTTATTCTAATTCCACGTTAACTAGATCCAAACCGCGTGAGAGATCATCACAGTCTAAGACGATTGCTGAGTTATTGGCCAATCATCATCATTTGTTTCCGCAGTGGTTGCTGTTGGTTTGTACAGCGAGGAAGCAGTCGAAGAGTATTGCTAAGATGTTTACAGGTAAGTGGATGTAAAAGGAGTAAAATTTTTATTAAATTTTTTCTTCTTAAGGTTTCCGGAAGCTTTCCCTGGACGACCTGCGCAAATCGCAAGTAGTCCGCGACGTCCAGCAGTACATTCTCGCCCGTTTGGACCAAGAAAACAGCCTGCGGCAGCACATCAGCCGCGACACCGCCGAAATGCTCAACCAACTCCACATAAAAAGCAACGGTTGTTTCCTCTACCTGGAAAAAGTGTTGGATGGCGTCTCGGATAACTTCATCGTGTTGAGGGAGGTGCGCGAAATACCAGGCACCCTAAACGGACTGTACTTGTGGCTGTGCCAGCGGCTGTTTAATCGGCGGCAATTCGCTAAAGTGCAGCCGCTACTTAACGTGATTTTGGCGGCGAAATGTGCGTTAAACGAGGGGTTGTTACTGGACATCATCCAGGTGTACAATCCGAAGATGACGGGGGAGGATTTTAAAAAGCGCTTTCAGTTGTTGAGGCGTGTGATTGTCGTGTCGAAAAGTGGCGCTATTCGTTTGTTTCATCACAGCTTCGCTGAGTGGTTGCTGGATATTAAGCACTGTACGCAGAAATATCTTTGTAATATCTTCCATGGCCACTGTATACTTGCTATGTACTACACCCTACACGCTAGTCTGCTTAACAACCAGGAGATCTACGACTACGCCTTCCACCTGACGCGTATGGAGCAGTTCTTAAACGAGAAACCAACTCAGAAATGCCCAACGTTAATGTACAAACTCTCACAGGAGAAGCAAAGCGTCAACTCGCTGGAGAAGACATCCACGGAAATCTACGCGGATCTCAAAGCGCTCCAGGATTTAACCGAGACTCTAACTTTAGAAAACATCCAACTGGAGAGTAGCTTTGTGGAAACTGAGCCTGGATTAAATTTAAAACCAATAACTCCGATTTCTGAGCAGCCGATTTATGCGGAGGTTAACAAAATACGGAAGAAGCCGCCCGAGGTTTCCAATGATTTAAATGGTGGTGGTGGCGAGGTGGCTAAGCCGGTGTTGGATGTGCATAGTTTGACGGTTTTATGGCTGATTTTGAGTGGGTGTAATGTGGAGGATTGTTTGTTGGAGGGGAACGAAATGGCGGGGGTGAATTTTGGCGCATTTTTGCCCACTGATCCGAAGGTGTTGCGGCTGTTGTTGGAGGCGGGGGCGACGGAGCAGGTCGATGGGGATGGGTGTGACTATGAGAGTCAGGTGAGAGTACAAATGAACTAATTTGATAAAAATGTAACCATGGTGGAATTGAATCAATTTCTAAATGATGTAGATTTTGGAATAAAATTCAGATTTTTCGACGGATTTTCACGCCGTTAGTTTTTTTTACTAGAATAATCTTTGTTTTTTGTAAAAAATTGAACCAGATGCAAATCGGTGTATTTTTCGATTTTTTATGGTGGTTTTAACGGAACTTATACAAATATCTGAGACAGATACTTAAATTTGTCATAAAATCCACATTTTTTGACAGATTTTCATTCTGTTTGGATTTTTTAGTAGACTAATCTTTCTTCTTTGTAAAAAAGTAAACCACCCGAAAATCGGTGCATTTTTTATGGCCGTTTTCGCGGAACTTAGACAAAAATCTAAGGGAGAAACTTAATTTTGTCATAAAATCCACATTTTTTGACAGATTTTCATTCTGTTTGATTTTTTTAGTAGAATAATCTTTGTTCTTTGTAAAAAATTACACCAGACGAAAATCTGTGCATTTTTCGATTTTTTATGGCCGTTTTCGCGGAACTTAGACAAGAATCTAAGGGAGAATTTTAATTTTGTCACAAAGTCCACATTTTTTGACAGATTTTCCTTCTGTTTGGCTTTTTTAGTAAAATCATCTTTGTTCTTTGTAAAAAACTAAACCACATGAAAATCGGTGCATTTTTCGATTTTTTATGGCCGTTTTCGCGGAACTTAGACAAGAATCCAAGGGAGAAACTTAATTTTGTCATAAAATCCACATTTTTTGACAGATTTTCATTCTGTTTGGATTTTTTAGTAGACTAATCTTTGTTCTTTGTAAAAAAGTAAACCACACGAAAATCGGTGCATTTTTCAATTTTTTATGGCCGTTTTCGCGGAACTTAGACAAGAATCTAAGGGAGAATTTTAATTTTGTCACAAAGTCCACATTTTTTGACAGATTTTCCTTCTGTTTGGCTTTTTTAGTAAAATCATCTTTGTTCTTTGTAAAAAACTAAACCACATGAAAATCGGTGCATTTTTCGATTTTTTATGGCCGTTTTCGCGGAACTTAGACAAGAATCCAAGGGAGAAACTTAATTTTGTCATAAAATCCACATTTTTTGACAGATTTTCATTCTGTTTGGATTTTTTAGTAGACTAATCTTTGTTCTTTGTAAAAAAGTAAACCACACGAAAATCGGTGCATTTTTCAATTTTTTATGGCCGTTTTCGCGGAACTTAGACAAGAATCTAAGGGAGAATTTTAATTTTGTCACAAAGTCCACATTTTTTGACAGATTTTCCTTCTGTTTGGCTTTTTTAGTAAAATCATCTTTGTTCTTTGTAAAAAACTAAACCACATGAAAATCGGTGCATTTTTCGATTTTTATGGCCGTTTTCGCGGAACTTAGACAAGAATCCAAGGGAGAAACTTAATTTTGTCATAAAATCCACATTTTTTGACAGATTTTCATTCTGTTTGGATTTTTTAGTAGACTAATCTTTGTTCTTTGTAAAAAAGTAAACCACACGAAAATCGGTGCATTTTTCGATTTTTTATGGCCGTTTTCGCGGAACTTAGACAAGAATCTAAGGGAGAATTTTAATTTTGTCACAAAGTCCACATTTTTTGACAGATTTTCCTTCTGTTTGGCTTTTTTAGTAAAATCATCTTTGTTCTTTGTAAAAAACTAAACCACATGAAAATCGGTGCATTTTTCGATTTTTTATGGCCGTTTTCGCGGAACTTAGACAAGAATCCAAGGGAGAAACTTAATTTTGTCATAAAATCCACATTTTTTGACAGATTTTCATTCTGTTTGGATTTTTTAGTAGACTAATCTTTGTTCTTTGTAAAAAAGTAAACCACACGAAAATCGGTGCATTTTTCGATTTTTTATGGCCGTTTTCGCGGAACTTAGACAAGAATCTAAGGGAGAATTTTAATTTTGTCACAAAGTCCACATTTTTTGACAGATTTTCCTTCTGTTTGGCTTTTTTAGTAAAATAATCTTTGTTCTTTGTAAAAAACTAAACCACATGAAAATCGGTGCATTTTTCGATTTTTTATGGCCGTTTTCGCGGAACTTAGACAAGAATCCAAGGGAGAAACTTAATTTTGTCATAAAATCCACATTTTTTGACAGATTTTCATTCTGTTTGGATTTTTTAGTAGACTAATCTTTGTTCTTTGTAAAAAAGTAAACCACACGAAAATCGGTGCATTTTTCGATTTTTTATGGCCGATTTCGCGGAACTTAGACAAAAATCTAAGGGAGAAACTTAATTTTGTCATAAAATCCACATTTTTTGACAGATTTTGATTCTGTTTGACTTTTTTAATAGAATAATCTTTGTTCTTTGTAAAAAACTGACCGCGCCGAAAATCGGTGCATTTTTCGATTTTTTATGACAGTTTTAAACTATTCTATTCCACCACGGAAAACATCATTTGCACCACGCATATTAATAAAATTTAAGTAAAATATGGTAAATTTGTGCACATTGTGTATCTTTTGACCTTCCGGATGACATTTATCGTTTTCCCCCAACGCTAACGCACCCTGTTTTTGTTGAAGGTTTGAATCCCCTAGGATCTATTATTTCAATAAATAAATTTTCCTATTACTACCTTTATTATTATTTCTGTTTGCAATCACGCAAAATTATTTTTAGCTTTGTTTATTTATGTATTTGCAAAGTTACGTTGCAGATAAGGAATTCAGTACCACTTCCGGTATTATCCGCATCTTATTCAAATGAAAATCATTAGAATTAAACGCATGTTCACATGTTGGGTCGCCTCTACAATTTATAATTATTATTTTCTACAAGTGAACATTTTTATTTTATTTTGAATGTGTTTAGCAGATGTCTTTGGCGTCTACCTCCAGCGAACAGAGTCCGGAGCCACTGTTTGATCTGCACGATTTACATGGACAAGCTGCTTTGCATGTGGCTGCCAGGCTGGGGCAAGCACAAGTTGTTAAAGTGAGTAAATAACAAAAAAATTCAAATGTAAGCGTAATTTGTACGGTACATTTGAACTAATTTTTATAACCGTGGTGGAATTGCACCTGAGAAAAATGTCATTTGCACCACCAACAATTTTTTTAGGTTCTTCTTGAAGCAGGCGCCACTGCTGACCAAGCCGATGTTGATGGTTGGACTCCTTTACGCGCTGCCGCCTGGGGTGGCCACACAGAAGTAAATCATACTTCATTTATTTTAATTCCTTAGTTGAAATTTTTTTTCTTAGGTGGTGGAGCTTTTGGTAGCCCACGGTTGTGCTCTCGATAGCGTGGACGCGGAAAACCGCACCGCGCTGCGCGCCGCTGCCTGGTCAGGCCACGAGGAAATCGTGAAAATCCTCCTACAAAACCACGCAAGTGTTAATTTGACTGATCATGAAGGACGGACGGCTCTCATCGCTGCCGCTTACATGGGACACGCTGAAATCGTCGATCATTTACTGGATTATGGTGCGGACATTAACCATGCCGATGCTGATGGACGCACGGCTCTTTCCGTGGCGGCTTTGTGCGCACCCAGATCACCAGGTGTTAATGTTGTGTCGACTTTGTTGGAGCGGGAGGCGACTGTGGATCATAATGATAAGGAGGGGATGACTCCGTTGTTAGTGGCTTCGTTTGAGGGACATAGGTAAAGTGTAGGAGGAGATGTTACATTTGAACTAATTTTGTATTGAATGGTTACTGTGGTGGAGTTGCAAAAAAGTTGTTCCACCACGGAAAATGTCGTTTGCACCACTATTAAAATGTTTTTTGTCTATAGTTTTGACAAATTTTATTCCAAAATTGAATAGAGGTTTAAATCAATAATTTATACTCAGAAAAATTTTCCATTATTCTTATTTTAAGAAAGTTATTAAGGAAAAAACAGCAAACTTGAAAAAAATTAGTTTTGGGACTTTTCCGGAAATAGTTTTGGAACCACTGATTTTATGGCAAATTTCCAAGAGACAAAAAAGTTGTAGTTTCAACTGTTCTTTCAAATAGAAATGACGGGTTTGTTTAAAATATACAGGGTGGTGAAAAAATTCGTATTTTAGCAGTTTTTTATCGTTTTTTCGCGCTAAAACGCTTCTACTGCCTATAGTTTTGACAAATTTTGCCCCAAAACTGAATTTTACAATAAACACTGCTTTAATAAACAATTTTTAATTAGAAAATTTTTCCATTACTCGCCTAATAAGAAAATTATTTAAGGAAAAGACAGTAGACTTGAAGAAAATTAGTCTTGGGCCTTTTCCGGAAATAACTTTAGAACCACTGGTTTTATGGCAAATTTCTAAGAGACAAAAAAGTTGTGATTTTAACTGTTCTGTCAAATAGAAATGACAGGTGTGCGTGAAATATACAGGGTGATGAAAAAAATCGTGTTTTAGCAGTTTTTCATCGTTTTTTCGCACTAAAATGCTTCTACTGCCTATAGTTTTGACAAATTTTGCCCCAAAACTGAATTTTACAATAAACACTGCTTTAATAAACAATTTTTAATTAGAAAATTTTTCCATTACTCGCCTAATAAGAAAATTATTTAAGGAAAAGACAGCAAACTTGAAAAAAATTAATTTTGGGACTTTTCCAGAAATAGTTTTGGAACCACTGGTTTTATGGCAAATTTCCAAGAGACAAAAAAGTTGCAATTTTAACTGTTCTCTCAAATATAAATGACGGGTTTGCTTAAAATATACAGGGTGATAAAAAAAATCGTGTTTTAGCCCTTTTTCATAGTTTTTCCACACTTAATCTAATAAAAATTTATAATTTTTCTGTTTTCTCCCTCCTTAGGGATGTTTGCGAGTTGCTACTAGAAAACGAAGCGGACGTTGATCATTGTGACCATGGTGGAAGAAGTCCACTTTGGGCTGCTGCTAGTATGGGACATGGACCAGTTGTGGCGCTATTATTATTTTGGGGCTGTTGTATCGACTCAATGGATGCGGAAGGCAGGACCGTTTTGTCTGTGGCGGCAGCACAAGGTGAAAAAGAGTTAATTTAATTTTAGAACGTGACCGTGGTGGAATTGCAGAAATAATTCCACCACGGAAAAAGTCGTTTGCACCACAAAAAACGAAATTTTGAATGTACTAAACGATTTTTCTGTTTGTAGGTTGTGTAGAAGTTGTAAGACAGTTACTAGATCGTGGACTAGATGAGCAACATCGCGACAACTCCGGATGGACTCCGTTACACTACGCCGCTTTTGAAGGTTAGTTTACGTAGCTCCAAGTTGCCTTTTTATGTGGTTATTTTCTCGTAGGTCACCAGGATGTTTGTGAGGCGCTTTTGGAAGCAGGTGCAAGAATTGATGAGACTGATAACGAGGGTAAAGCACCGTTGGCCTTGGCTTCCCAAGGAGGACACACTGCTTTAGTGAATTTGTTTTTGGAGAAGTACAATGCGCCTGTGGATCAAAGGCCGCATGATGGGAAGACAGCGTTGAGGTAAGAAACGTTAAAAGTGACATTTGAACTAATTTAGTGCTAAACCTTCAATTCCATCACGGAAAAGGTGGTTTGCACCACGAATGTTCTTATACAAAGTAGCACGTGTTTTAGAGGATTTTATCATAATTTCTTTTATAGATTGGCAGCTTTGGAAGCCCACTACGACATTGTACAAATGTTAGTCGTGGCAGGCGCCGACTTGGACTCTAAAGACGCTGACGGTCGCAGTACTCTATACGTATTAGCTCTGGACAATCGGCTGGCCATGTCTAAGTATTTCATCGAACAAGGCGCCGATGTTGAAACTAGAGACTTGGAGGTAGTTGTTTTAGTAGATTTTTATGTTTATAAAATTGATCTGTTTTTTTAGGGACGCACACCGCTTCATGTCTCAGCCTGGCAAGGCCACACCGAAATGGTGGCTCAATTGCTCAGCTATGGCAAGGCACAAGTCGATGCATGTGATTTGGAAAACCGCACGGCTCTACACTCGGCTAGTTGGCAAGGACACAGTGATATAGTGAAGATGCTATTGGAGCATGGAGCCATTCCGGATCATACGTGCAATCAAGGAGCCACGGCTTTAGGTGAGTTGAGTTAAAATAGAGCTGTAAAATTGTTTTATTAATTTGAGGAAATTTAGGTATTGCAGCCCAAGAAGGTCATGAGTTGTGCGTGGTGGCACTGTTGGATCATGGAGCTGATCCGAACCATTCGGATGCGTGTGGACGGAATGCGCTTCGCGTGGCTGCCAAGTCGGGCCATCGCGGTGTTGTCAGATTGCTGGAGGAATATAATGCGAGGTCGCATAAAGTGGCGCATACTAGCAGTAGCGCTAATTCCATTACTTCTGGTAAAAAGAGTTTGCTTTCAGAGTATAGAGCACTTAACATATTTTTTGTAGCTTCCACAGCGGAAACCAAGCCATCTTGTGCCGTTCTATATCCGAGTGCTGGTGGTGGTGATTGGACGGAACAGCAGCGCCGCTCTATGGTCTCGCTTGGTAATCACAGTTCCAATTCCAAGTCCAGTTCGAATTTAACTGGTTCTAGTCATTCCAGTCGTCATGGTGACAGACAACGTGAAACTACGCAAAATACTCAGGTATGCCAAATGTACATTTGAACTATTTCGCATTTGAAAAATAACCGTGGTGGAGTTGCAAAATGTCACAGAAAAGTCATTTGCACCACTATTAGTTTTTTCATTCTAAAATGCTTCTACTGCCTATAGTTTTGACAAATTTTATTACAAAATTGAATATTACTATAAACAGAGGTTTAGTAAATAATTTTTAATTAGAAAAAATTTCCATTGTTCTTATTTTAAGAAAGTTATTAAGGAAAAGGCAGTAAAACTTGATAAAAATTAGTTTTGGGATTTTTACTGAAATAACTTTGGAACCGCTGATTTTAAGACTAATTTCCAAGAGGCAAAAAAGTTGCAATTTTAACTGTTCTTTCAAATAGAAATGGCGGGTTTGCTTAAAATATACAGGGTGATGAAAAAAATCGTGTTTTAGCAGTTTTTTATCGTTTTTTCGCACTAAAACGCTTCTACTGCCTATAGTTTTGACAATTTTTGTCCTAAAACTGAATTTTACAGTAAACAATGCTTTATTAAACAATTTTTAATTAGAAAAATTTTCCATTACTCTTATAGTAAGAAAGTTATTTGTGGAAGACAGTAAACTTGAAGAAAATAAATTTTGGGCGTTTTCCGGAAATAACTTTGGAACCACTGGTTTTATGGCAAATTTCTAAAAGACAAAAAAAGTTGCATTTTTAACTGTTCTTTCACATAGAAATGGCGGGTTTGCTTAAAATATACAGGGTGATGAAAAAATTCGTGTTTTAGCCGTTTTTTATAGTTTTTTCGCAATAAAACGCTTCTATTGCCTATAGTTTTGAAAAATTTTGTCCTAAAACTCAATTTTACAGTAAACAATGCTTTATTAAACAATTTTTAATTAGAAAAATTTTCCATTACTCTTATAGTAAGAAAGTTATTTGTGGAAGACAGTAAACTTGAAGAAAATAAATTTTGGGCGTTTTCCGGAAATAACTTTGGAACCACTGGTTTTATGGCAAATTTCTAAAAGACAAAAAAAGTTGTATTTTTAACTGTTCTTTCACATAGAAATGGCGGGTTTGCTTAAAATATACAGGGTGATGAAAAAATTCGTGTTTTAGCCGTTTTTTATAGTTTTTTCGCACTAAAACGCTTCTATTGCCTATAGTTTTGAAAAATTTTGTCCTAAAACTCAATTTTACAGTAAACAATGCTTTATTAAACAATTTTTAATTAGAAAAATTTTCCATTACTCTTATAGTAAGAAAGTTATTTGTGGAAGACAGTAAACTTGAAGAAAATAAATTTTGGGCGTTTTCCGGAAATAACTTTGGAACCACTGGTTTTATGGCAAATTTCTAAAAGACCAAAAAAGTTGCATTTTTAACTGTTCTTTCACATAGAAATGGCGGGTTTGCTTAAAATATACAGGGTGATGAAAAAATTCGTGTTTTAGCCGTTTTTTATAGTTTTTTCGCACTAAAACGCTTCTATTGCCTATAGTTTTGAAAAATTTTGTCCTAAAACTCAATTTTACAGTAAACAATGCTTTATTAAACAATTTTTAATTAGAAAAATTTTCCATTACTCTTATAGTAAGAAAGTTATTTGTGGAAAAGACAGTAAACTTGAAGAAAATAAGTTTTGGGCCTTTTCCGGTAATAACTTTGGAACCACTGGTTTAATGGCAAATTTCTAAGAGACAAAAAAGTTGCATTTTTAACTGTTCTCTCAAATAGAAATGACGGGTGTGCGTGAAATATACAGGGTGATGAAAAAAATCGTGTTTTAGCAGTTTTTCATCGTTTTTCCGCAGTAAAACGTTTCTACTGCCTATAGTTTTGAGAATTTTTGTTCCAAAACTGTCTTTTTCAATAAACAATGCTTTAATAAGCAATTTTTAAATAGAAATAATTTCTCTAACTCGCATATTTCGCATAGAAAATCGACCATGCACGTCGTGGTGGTGGAGTTGCAAATTTATTCCACCACGGACAACCATCATTTTCACCACGATAAATCTGAACAAATTCTCTCATTATTTTGTTGTTTCGTTCCAGCAGCCATTGTCTTTTACGCAACAGTTGCAACAGTGCACTAGAGGCGGTAAAACTCGCCCACTTAGCAAGCTTCTGTCGCCTTTACAAAGCGAACCGCAAAGTCCGATTTATGCCTCGCCACCTCTAAGTCCAGTTCATGATGCACCAAACGTTTTCGGTATGAAATAAAATTCTCCAGGGGTCAATTTGATTGTTTTGTTTTGTTTTTTTTTTTAGGTGCAATGAACATTTACCAGCCGGTGTTGAGGCACAACAACTTTGCGAAGGCGCCCGATACACATTTTGCTCGCGACACGCACATGCGCATTATCCTAGGCAATTGCAGCAACTCGGCTTTTAGTAAAACGGAGAAGGAGAAGAAGAGCGACAACCAGGATAACGCTAACGTGAAATCAAGGTACGTTTCTGCTTATAGTAACTATGGTAATAACGAAATTTATCGCAAATATTAAATACAGTCCGGTCCTGGTTTTACATCACGTTTTTTTATAGGTTTTCTTTGTTTTTCAGCAATTCAAAGTCCAAGCGCAATGGCATTGTGACCAATCCGGCTCTACGATTGGTGGCCAATGTGAAGAATGGTCTGGATACAGCGGCGGCGAATTTGAGGAAATCCACTTCCGGCGCGAATCCCAGCACGAAAACCAACAGTTTCCATTGGCGGAAAGAGACTCCGTTATAGAGGGCGCTGCATGATGTTACCCTAGTCAATATTAAGGTAAGCACTAAAGTTTCAATCAGGGTAAAGTCTAAGTGTGTGGGCGTTTATTCCAGGTTGGAAACACAACATAAAATGTTAACATTAACAAAACTCACCTAGTCTTAACTATATCAAAGAGTAAATATTATTTTTTTTTTGTCGTAGATATATTTTTAATTTCGGCCTAATTTCTCAACGATTTTCTGTTTTGTGAGGTTGGCAACACAGCCTTGTTTTTCAATCAGTATTTTGTGATAGACATTTGTAGTGTGACGCCCTTTTAAAAGGACAGTTTTTTTTTTGTGTCGAGTTCTCTAATAAAAACCCGAAACAAAGTACTAATGTAATAAGGAACAAAGTAATAATTTTTAGAGGCTTTTTTGAGTGTTTGATCTCATTTTCTCTCTAAAATAGGTTTGTTTTATTCGATTATTTATATTTATACTGACAGTCTGTAAAATAATAATCAAATATTTGTGTGACGTTATAAGGTATTTTTTTTGTTATTTATTTCGTTTTTATTAAAACAAATACATAATATCAATTATTGTATGCCTTTTGTATTTAAATAACAAAAAAAAGCTTTAGTTTTATATACAATTTAAAGAAAAATTGTGCACTGTATATGTTGAAACAGTATTAAACAAAATGTTTAAAATATGTACATGTAAAATAATGTTTTCTGTGGGTTTTATTTAGTAAACTCGTCCTTTAATCCTAGTTAATCCATTCTAGATAAAAATGCGGCTAAAATCTAATAAAAACTAGAGAAAGTTACTTTTGAACTAATTCGTTTAGGAAAAGTAACCGTGGTGGAGTTGCAACCACGGAAAAGTCATTTGCACCACTATTAAAATGTTTTTTCGCGCTATTGTCTATAGTTTAGACAAATTTTATTCCAAAATTGAATATTACGTTAAACAGAGGTTTATTAAACAATTTTTAATTAGAAAATTCTTCTATTATTGTTATTTTAAAAAAGTTATTAGGGAAAAGAGTAAAATTGAAAAAAAAAAATTTGGGACTTTTCCTGAAATAACTTTTGAACCACTGGTTTTAATGCAAATTTCCAAGAGGCAAAAAAGTTGCAGTTTTAACTGTTATCTCAAATAGAAATGGCGGGTTTGCTTAAAATATACAGGGTGATGAAAAAAATCGTGTTTTAGCAGTTTTTCATCGTTTTTCGCACTAAAATGCTTCTACTGCCTATAGTTTTGACAAATTTTGCCCCAAAACTGAATTTTACAATAAACACTGCTCTAATAAACCATTTTAAATTAGAAAATTTTTGCATTACACACCTAGTAAGAAAATTATTTAAGGAAAAGACAGTCGACTTGAAAAAAAATACTATTTATGCCTTTTCCGGAAATAACTTTGGAATCACTGCTTTTATGGCAAATTTCTAAGAGACAAAAAAGTTGTAATTTTAACTGTTCTCTCAAATAGAAATGACGGGTGTGCGTGAAATATACAAGGTGATGAAAAAAATCGTGTTTTAGCAGTTTTTCATCGTTTTTTCGCACTAAAATGCTTCTACTGCCTATAGTTTTGACAAATTTTGCCCCAAAACTGAATTCTACAATAAACACTGCTTTAATAAACAAATTTTAATTAGAAAATTTTTCCATTACTCGCCTAATAAGAAAATTATTTAAGGAAAAGACAGTAGACTTGAAGAAAATTAGTCTTCGGCCTTTTCCGGAAATAACTTTAGAACCACTGGTTTTATGGCAAATTTCCAAGAGACAGAAAAGTTGTAATTTCAACTGTTCTTTCAAATAGAAATGGCGAGTTTGTTTAAAATATACAGGGTGATGAAAAAATTCGTGTTTTAGCAGTTTTTTTCGCACTTAAATTACAATTTTTCAGTTTTTTCGATATTTTTCATTTAATTCTGATTTATTTTCCTTTAAACTAGACACATTTACCTGTTTTTGTGACGAAAAACCAAAGTTACATTTGAACTAATTCGTTTAGGAAAATAGGGAAAATAACCGTGGTGGAATTGCAAATTCGTTATTCAACCACGGAAAAGTCATTTGCACCACAATTTGTGCGTTTTCCATGTGAATTAAGCCTGGAAAATTATGATTTAGACGTAAACTTCTATTCCTAGAAATTAAAGACAATTTTATGATAATTTTGACGAAAATTCCACCACGGAACAAAAAAATTTTTTTCAACAAACTACAAATTTATTTTACTAAAACCACTTTTAAATATTACAATCCTCCAAATACTTGATATCGTTGCACTCCATCATTCTCGGTGCATTTTCCAAACAGTCCAAGTCCACATCCCCCATGGTAGGATCCTCTTTGAACTTGTCCAATACCACGGCGCCCCCTTCGGTCAGATAGTCTGCTTGTGTAAAAAGACATAGGTAATAGCAGTTGAGGTCTTCGGATGCTACATCGTCTTTTTCGTACTTTTCAACTTGCTCGTTTGTGACGCCAGCATCTAACAAGCACAAGTCGTGGATGGTTTGGTTGTGGGTGACCTCGCGGCGTGCGAAAGGGGCACCCTGGAAAAAATGTGTTAAACTAAGGAATAACAGTAAGAAGGAACTTACTTGAGTTTCGTAGAAAAATTCTGAGGAAATCAATAAGGCTAAAGGTAGGAGGAAAAACTGCGTTAGCCACATTTTTTTCACCACTGGATTAGAATATTTTCCCTTCAACGTTTTTTATAACATTGACACGTAATTGTCTTGCAGTATTCACACAGTAATTCGCATTTGTTGGTCCAAATTGAATGGGATTATTATCGGCTAATTTTTCTTGTAAATGTGACAGTTTTGGCGTAACTAAACGTCGAACATCCGGAATAAATTTTGAGCGTTGTGACTATTAATTAATTATATTGTTGTTGTGTGTCACGCTCATGGTAACTTCCGTATTTTGTTTCGTTTGATGTTAGGGAAAAACTGGGTGGTGGAAATTCTTGGAAAACTCCTCCGCGGATTGAGTTCTGTTAGGTTTTGTTGCAGACTGTAGGTGGTTTTTTAAGAGTGTACTTGGCCACCTAGAAAGTAACTTTGAGCTGCTGTAACTTGTGAATGGAACCAGATTTTTCCATTTTATCGTCTGTATTAAATTCGTAACTAAATTTCTCATAAAAATGACGTTTTTAGTTCTACGCTTTTTTCTGCTGATTGTGGATAATTTATCGGAAGTCTCTCTCGCACTTATACAAACACGCATAAGTCTGTCCTTGTTGCACTCATTACAAACTAATTTTTGGGGGTAAAAAAAAAGTAGCTTGGAACAATTTTTCGTGAAATCGATTTTTTACGTTGTTTCGAATATTTTTTGTTGAAATTAGATGGAAACTAAGCAAAATTATCCATAAAATCACTTTTGTAATTTTGGCTATTTTCTGCAAATTTCTATTAATTATCGGAAGTCTCTCTCGCACTTATAGAAACACTCATTACAAACTAATTTTTGGGCCAAAAAAAAATGTAGCTTTGGACTATTTTTTCGTAAAATCGATTTTTTATGTTGTTTCGAATATTTTTTGTTGAAATTAGATGGAAATTAAGCAAAATTATCCATAAAATCACTTTTGTAATTTTGGCTATTTTCCGTAAATTTCTATTAATTATCGGAAGTCTCTGTCGCACTTATAGAAACACGCATAAGTCTATCCTTGTCCCACTCATTACCAACTAATTTTTGGGCCAAAAAAAAAATGTAGCTTCGAACTATTTTTCGTAAAATCGATTTTTTACGTTGTTTCGAATATTTTTTGTTGAAATTAGATGGAAATTAAGCAAAATTATCCATAAAATCACTTTTGTAATTTTGGCTATTTTTCGCAAATTTCTATTAATTATCGGAAGTCTCTCTCGCACTTATAGAAACACGGATAAGTCTGTCCTTGTCCCACTCATTACAAACTAATTTTTAGCTAAAAAAAATGTAGCTTGGAACTATTTTTTGTAAAATCGATTTTTTACGTTGTTTCGAATATTTTTTGTTGAAATTAGATGGAAATTAAGCAAAATTATCCATAAAATCACTTTTGTAATTTTGGCTATTTTCCGTAAATTTCTATTAATTATTGGAAGTCTCTGTCGCACTTTATAGAAACACGCATAAGTCTATCCTTGTCCCACTCATTACAAACTAATTTTTGGGCCAAAAAAAAAATGTAGCTTGGAACTATTTTTCGTAAAATCGATTTTTTACGTTGTTTCGAATATTTTTTGTTGAAATTAGATGGAAATTAAGCAAAATTATCCATAAACTCACTTTTGTAATTTTGGCTATTTTCTGCAAATTTCTATTAATTATCGGAAGTCTCTCTCGCACTTATAGAAACACGGATAAGTCTGTCCTTGTCCCACTCATTACAAACTAATTTTTAGCTAAAAAAAATGTAGCTTGGAACTATTTTTTGTAAAATCGATTTTTTACGTTGTTTCGAATATTTTTTGTTGAAATTAGATGGAAATTAAGCAAAATTATCCATAAAATCACTTTTGTAATTTTGGCTATTTTCCGTAAATTTCTATTAATTATTGGAAGTCTCTGTCGCACTTATAGAAACACGCATAAGTCTGTCCTTGTCCCACTCATTACAAACTAATTTTTGGGCCAAAAAAAAAGTAGCTTGGAACTGTTTTTCGTAAAATCGATTTTTTTCGTTGTTTCGAATATTTTTTGTGGAAATTAGATGAAAACTAAGCAAAATTATCCATAAAATCACTTTTGTAATTTTGGCTATTTTTCGCAAATTTCTATTAATTATCGGAAGTCTCTCTCGCACTTATAGAAACAAGCATAAGTCTATCCTTGTCCCACTCATTACAAACTAATTTTTGGGCCAAAAAAAAAATGTAGCTTGGAACTATTTTTCGTAAAATCGATTTTTTACGTTGTTTCGAATATTTTTTGTTGAAATTAGATGGAAATTAAGCAAAATTATCCATAAACTCACTTTTGTAATTTTGGCTATTTTTCGCAAATTTCTATTAATTATCGGAAGTCTCTCTCGCACTTATAGAAACACGCATAAGTCTGTCCTTGTTACACTCATTACAACCAAATTTTTGGGCAAAAAATACTATTGAAATTATTTACGTTAAAATCGATCGATTATTTTTTGGTTTCTTCTAAATTTCAGCTAAATTTCCCGCAATTTGGCGTTTAAATCGGTTTTGTGTCTTATAAAGTTTCCTGTAATTAAATTAAAAACACCAAATTGGAAGTTTCTGGTAGAAAAATCACATGAACTGGTGCGGTTTTCCCAAAATAAGAACCTTGGTTAGAAATGTTTTTTCTATATGCTATTATAGCACAGGAAATTATTATATTAATAATTATTGTGCTTATAAGGTGTATAAATACAGAAAAATACCCGGAAATTATCAGTTTATTTCGAAAATGCATCAAATAATCAAGTGTGTCGTTGTGCTTTGCCTACTGGGACTCCTCCAGGTAAATTCCCAAAATTATCATCAAAATATTTTCAATAAATTATTTTATCATAGAGTGCCCTGGCTTTCCATTTAATTGGAAAAGTTTCAGACGCCAATAAACAAGAGTGCCTAGAAAAAACCGGATTAGACGCAAAAGAACTGGAAAAAATGCATGCGAATAAAGATGCCGAACCCTCCGAAAAAATGGAATGTTTTTTTAAGTGTTTGGCAGAAAAAAGTGGCTTAATTACGCCTGATGGTAGTTTAGATGCGAAGAAAGTCGACGGAATTGATTTGCCGCCGCATATTGAAGCGGAAAATAAGGAAAAGGTGAAGGAGTGTATCAAGAAAATCAGCAGTGTGGTGGAATGTGATGATATGAAGCAGTTTAAAGAGTGCTTTGCAATTGGGAAAAAACAATAGAAGCCAATCTGTATTTTATTATGTGTGACAGAATAAATTTTTAAATAATAAATATGAGTAGGTAATTTTTTGAGCAAGAAACGAAATTTCTTTAAGAAACCGAAAAAATAATAATTTCAAATTTTAATCAGATTATTATTGTATTTGTATTATTTACATAATTTTAGCTTGATTTTAACCAAATTCTCACTTTCCTCGAATTTAAAAAAATACTACTACAGGTGCCATCTACACGTCATGTTTGAAACCTCAACTTGAAATTACAGTTTTCTTCCAAATACTCCAACGAAACTTCCACTAAGTTCCTACAGTTAATAATAGATGGCACCATGCGCTAAAATTATATAATTTTATATTTTACAGATGTTTTACTACAGTTTATTATGCTGTTTCATCTTAGTAAAATTATTACAATATAAACACAAATTTTTGTTCGGTTTTTGTGTTAAATTTATTAAAACTCTTCAAAATAACAAAAATACTCCTACAGGCGCCATCTACACAACACCAATCAAACCTCAGTTTGAAATAAGCAGTTTTCTACTTTTGACTAGTTTGACGAGGTGTCATGTAGTAGCGTGGCAATCGCAGCTATATTTGCAGTTTTGGTTGACAGGTCGCGATTTTTCTTGCCCTTGTCGAAAGGTCAGCGATATAAAATCTAGTGTAAAACTCTGCTTGTGCTTGACACCAACCAAAGACAGTACAAAGTAATTAAGTTAAAATGTATTCACGTGTATTAAGGCCCAGTTACATTTGTGCCAGACAATTCAGCACTGGAAAAAAGGTTAGTGAAAAATTTGTACTAGGAAAACTTGTCGTTTTTCCAGTGGGTTAATGACGTCAATTACAAATTAAATTAGATAACAAATATTGGGTTATTTTTAGCTTTTTGGTTTTTTTTTTTGTAGAATGATGCCGGTTTCAAAGTGGCGGTGGCTGGAGGTGCTGGAGGCATAGGACAACCATTGTCGCTTTTATTGAAGATTAATCCACTTGTGTGTCAGTTAAATGTGTTTGATATCGATCATTCGATAGGAGTTGGGGCTGATTTATCTCATATTGAGACACATTCTAAAGTGAAAGCGTAAGTACGATCTTAGATAGCGTTGGGTTAGGAGGTTATAGGTTAGGATTTTGAAATGGGTTTTTTTGTAGGTTTGTCGGACAAGACCAAGTTTGCGATGCGTTTAAGGGCATGGATATTATTGTTATACCAGCTGGAGTTCCCAGGAAACCCGGTAAGTACCCAGTTTTTCATAAATGTTTCCATAAAATCCACAATTATCAGCGGATTTTCGTACCGGTTGATTTTTCCAGTAGATTAATCTTTGTTCTTTGTAGTAAACTAAACCAGACGAAAATCGGTGCATTTTTCGATTTTTTATGGCCGTTTTCGCGGAACTTAGACGAGAAACTTAATTTTGTCATAAAATCCACATTTTTTGACAGATTTTCATTCTGTTTGACTTTTTTTAGTAGAATAATCTTTGTTCTTTGTAAAAAACTATACCAGACGAAAATCTGTGCATTTTTCGATTTTTTATGGCCGTTTTCGCGGAACTTAGACAAGAATCTAAGGGAGAAATTTAATTTTGTCATAAAATCCACATTTTTTGACAGACTTTCCTTCTGTTTTTAGTAAAATAATCTTTGCTTTTTATAAAAAACTATACCAGACGAAAATCTGTGCATTTTTCGATTTTTTATGGCCGTTTTCGCGGAACTTAGACAAGAATCTAAGGGAGACTCTTAATTTTATCATAAAATCCACATTTTTTGACAGATTTTCTTTCTGTTTGGCTTTTTTAGTAGAATAATCTTTGTTCTTTGTAAAAAACTAAACCAGACGAAAATCGGTGCATTTTTAGATTTTTTATGGTAATTTTCGCGGAACTTAGACAAGAATCTAAGGGATAAATTTAATTTTGTCATAAAATCCACATTTTTTGACAGATTTTTATTCTGTTTGACTTTTTTAGTAGAATAATCTTTGTTCTTTGTAAAAAACTAAACCAGACGAAAATCGGTGCATTTTTCGATTTTTTATGGCCGTTTTCGCGGAACTTAGACAAGAATCTAAGGGAGAAATTTAATTTTGTCATAAAATCCACATTTTTTGACAGATTTTCATTCTGTTTGACTTTTTTAGTAAAATAATCTTTGCTTTTTATAAAAAATTAAACTAGACGAAAATCGATGTATTTTTCGATTTTTTATGGCCGTTTTCGCGGAACTTAGACAAGAATCTAAGGGAGACTCTTAATTTTATCATAAAATCCACATTTTGTGACAGATTTTCTTTCTGTTTGGCTTTTTTAGTAGAATAATCTTTGTTCTTTGTAAAAAACTAAACCAGACGAAAATCGGTGCATTTTTAGATTTTTTATGGCCGTTTTCGCGGAACTTAGACGAAAATCTAAGGGAGAAACTTAATTTTGTCATAAAATCCACATTTTTTGACAGATTTTTATTCTGTTTGACTTTTTTAGTAAAATAATCTTTGCTTTTTATAAAAAATTAAACTAGACGAAAATCGATGTATTTTTCGATTTTTTATGGCCGTTTTCGCGGAACTTAGACAAGAATCTAAGGGAGAAATTTAATTTTGTCATAAAATCCACATTTTTTGACAGATTTTCATTCTGTTTGACTTTTTTAGTAGAATAATCTTTGTTCTTTGTAAAAAACTATACCAGACGAAAAGCTGTGCATTTTTCGATTTTTTATGGCCGTTTTCGCGGAACTTAGACAAGAATCTAAGGGAGAAATTTAATTTTGTCATAAAATCCACATTTTTTGACAGACTTTCCTTCTGTTTTTAGTAAAATAATCTTTGCTTTTTATAAAAAATTAAACTAGACGAAAATTGATGTATTTTTCGATTTTTTATGGCCGTTTTCGCGGAACTTAGACAAGAATCTAAGGGAGACTCTTAATTTTATCATAAAATCCACATTTTTTGACAGATGTTCTTTCTGTTTGGCTTTTTTAGTAGAATAATCTTTGTTCTTTGTAAAAAACTAAACCAGACGAAAATCGGTGCATTTTTAGATTTTTTATGGTAATTTTCGCGGAACTTAGACAAGAATCTAAGGGAGAAATTTAATTTTGTCATAAAATCCACATTTTTTGACAGATTTTTATTCTGTTTGACTTTTTTAGTAGAATAATCTTTGTTCTTTGTAAAAAACTAAACCAGACGAAAATCGGTGCATTTTTAGATTTTTTATGGCCGTTTTCGCGGAACTTAGACGAAAATCTAAGGGAGAAACTTAATTTTGTCATAAAATCCACATTTTTTGACAGATTTTTATTCTGTTTGACTTTTTTAGTAGAATAATCTTTGTTCTTTGTAAAAAACTAAACCAGACGAAAATCGGTGCATTTTTCGATTTTTTATGGCCATTTTCGCGGAACTTAGACGAGAATCTAAGGGAGACTCTTAATTTTATCATAAAATCCACATTTTTGACAGATTTTCTTTCTGTTTGGCTTTTTTAGTAGAATAATCTTTGTTCTTTGTAAAAAACTAAACCAGACGAAAATCGGTGCATTTTTAGATTTTTTATGGCCGTTTTCGCGGAACTTAGACGAGAATCTAAGGGAGAAATTTAATTTTGTCATAAAATCCACATTTTTTGACAGATTTTTATTCTGTTTGACTTTTTTAGTAGAATAATCTTTGTTCTTTGTAAAAAACTAAACCAGACGAAAATCGGTGCATTTTTAGATTTTTTATGGTAATTTTCGCGGAACTTAGACAAGAATCTAAGGGAGAAATTTAATTTTGTCATAAAATCCACATTTTTTGACAGATTTTTATTCTGTTTGACTTTTTTAGTAGAATAATCTTTGTTCTTTGTAAAAAACTAAACCAGACGAAAATCGGTGCATTTTTAGATTTTTTATGGTAATTTTCGCGGAACTTAGACGAGAATCTAAGGGAGAAATTTAATTTTGTCATAAAATCCACATTTTTTGACAGATTTTTATTCTGTTTGACTTTTTTAGTAGAATAATCTTTGTTCTTTGTAAAAAACTAAACCAGACGAAAATCGGTGCATTTTTAGATTTTTTATGGCCATTTTCGCGGAACTTAGACGAGAATCTAAGGGAGACTCTTAATTTTATCATAAAATCCACATTTTTGACAGATTTTCTTTCTGTTTGGCTTTTTTAGTAGAATAATCTTTGTTCTTTGTAAAAAACTAAACCAGACGAAAATCGGTGCATTTTTAGATTTTTTATGGCCGTTTTCGCGGAACTTAGACGAGAATCTAAGGGAGAAATTTAATTTTGTCATAAAATCCACATTTTTTGACAGATTTTTATTCTGTTTGACTTTTTTAGTAGAATAATCTTTGTTCTTTGTAAAAAACTAAACCAGACGAAAATCGGTGCATTTTTAGATTTTTTATGGTAATTTTCGCGGAACTTAGACAAGAATCTAAGGGAGAAATTTAATTTTGTCATAAAATCCACATTTTTTGACAGATTTTTATTCTGTTTGACTTTTTTAGTAGAATAATCTTTGTTCTTTGTAAAAAACTAAACCAGACGAAAATCGGTGCATTTTTAGATTTTTTATGGTAATTTTCGCGGAACTTAGACGAGAATCTAAGGGAGAAATTTAATTTTGTCATAAAATCCACATTTTTTGACAGATTTTTATTCTGTTTGACTTTTTTAGTAGAATAATCTTTGTTCTTTGTAAAAAACTAAACCAGACGAAAATCGGTGCATTTTTAGATTTTTTATGGCCGTTTTCGCGGAACTTAGACGAGAATCTAAGGGAGAAATTTAATTTTGTCATAAAATCCACATTTTTTGACAGATTTTTATTCTGTTTGACTTTTTTAGTAGAATAATCTTTGTTCTTTGTAAAAAACTAAACCAGACGAAAATCGGTGCATTTTTAGATTTTTTATGGTAATTTTCGCGGAACTTAGACAAGAATCTAAGGGAGAAATTTAATTTTGTCATAAAATCCACATTTTTTGACAGATTTTTATTCTGTTTGACTTTTTTAGTAGAATAATCTTTGTTCTTTGTAAAAAACTAAACCAGACGAAAATCGGTGCATTTTTAGATTTTTTATGGTAATTTTCGCGGAACTTAGACGAGAATCTAAGGGAGAAATTTAATTTTGTCATAAAATCCACATTTTTTGACAGATTTTTATTCTGTTTGACTTTTTTAGTAGAATAATCTTTGTTCTTTGTAAAAAACTAAACCAGACGAAAATCGGTGCATTTTTAGATTTTTTATGGCCATTTTCGCGGAACTTAGACGAGAATCTAAGGGAGACTCTTAATTTTATCATAAAATCCACATTTTTGACAGATTTTCTTTCTGTTTGGCTTTTTTAGTAGAATAATCTTTGTTCTTTGTAAAAAACTAAACCAGACGAAAATCGGTGCATTTTTAGATTTTTTATGGCCGTTTTCGCGGAACTTAGACGAGAATCTAAGGGAGAAATTTAATTTTGTCATAAAATCCACATTTTTTGACAGATTTTTATTCTGTTTGACTTTTTTAGTAGAATAATCTTTGTTCTTTGTAAAAAACTAAACCAGACGAAAATCGGTGCATTTTTAGATTTTTTATGGTAATTTTCGCGGAACTTAGACAAGAATCTAAGGGAGAAATTTAATTTTGTCATAAAATCCACATTTTTTGACAGATTTTTATTCTGTTTGACTTTTTTAGTAGAATAATCTTTGTTCTTTGTAAAAAACTAAACCAGACGAAAATCGGTGCATTTTTAGATTTTTTATGGTAATTTTCGCGGAACTTAGACGAGAATCTAAGGGAGAAATTTAATTTTGTCATAAAATCCACATTTTTTGACAGATTTTTATTCTGTTTGACTTTTTTAGTAGAATAATCTTTGTTCTTTGTAAAAAACTAAACCAGACGAAAATCGGTGCATTTTTAGATTTTTTATGGTAATTTTCGCGGAACTTAGACGAGAATCTAAGGGAGAAATTTAATTTTGTCATAAAATCCACATTTTTTGACAGATTTTTATTCTGTTTGACTTTTTTAGTAGAATAATCTTTGTTCTTTGTAAAAAACTAAACCAGACGAAAATCGGTGCATTTTTAGATTTTTTATGGCCATTTTCGCGGAACTTAGACGAGAATCTAAGGGAGACTCTTAATTTTATCATAAAATCCACATTTTTGACAGATTTTCTTTCTGTTTGGCTTTTTTAGTAGAATAATCTTTGTTCTTTGTAAAAAACTAAACCAGACGAAAATCGGTGCATTTTTAGATTTTTTATGGCCGTTTTCGCAGAACTTAGACAAGAATCTAAGGAGGAAACTTAATTTTGTCATAAAATCCACATTTTTTGACAGATTTTCTTTCTGTTTGGCTTTTTTAGTAGAATAATCTTTGTTCTTTGTAAAAAACTAAACTAGACGAAAATCGGTGCATTTTTAGATTTTTTATGGTAATTTTCCCGGAACTTAGACAAGAATCTAAGGGAGAAATTTAATTTTGTCATAAAATGCACATTTTTTGACAGATTTTCATTGTGTTTGATTTTTTTAATATAATAATCTTTGCTCTTTATAAATAATTTAACTAGACGCAAATCGGTGCATTTTTCGACTAGTTTATATGCTAAACAATAAGCGACATTTGAACTAATTTAGTCCTCAAAACTAACCGTGGTGGAATATCAAACATACAATTCCACCACGGAAAAAGTCATTTGCACCACGACTGTGATGTTTTTACGTGCTTATACGAAATCTCACATGATTTTTGTACATTTTATCACAAATTAGAGATTAATTATTAATTTTTTAGTAGAATAATCTTTGTTCTTTGTAAAAAACTGCACCAGACGAAAATTGGTACATTTTTCCATTGTTATGGCCGTTTTAGCGGAACTTAGACACAAATCTAAGGCACATACTTAATTTTGTCATAAAATCCACATTTTTTGACAAATTTTCATTCTGTTTGACTTTTTTAGTAGAATAATCTTTGTTCTTTGTAGAAAACTAAACCACACAAAAATCGGTGCATTTTTCTAATTTTTATGGCCGTTTACGCGGAATTTAAACAAGAATCTAAGAGAATTTAATTTTGTCATAAAATCCACATTTTTTGACAGATTTTGATTCTGTTTGACTTTTTTAGTAGAATAATCTTTACTCTTTATAAAAAATTTAACTAGACGAAAATCGGTGCATTTTTCGATTTTTTATGACCGTTTCAACGAAACTTATCGGAAATTATCGCTATAAAGCCGCGATTTAATGTGAGATTTTTATTCCATTTGCATTTTCTTACAAATATTTAATAATTTTAAGTAAAAACTGAGGAAATTGTGCTGGAAATTAACCATTTTTCGACTGGTTTATATGCTAAACAATAAGCGACATTTGAACTAATTTATTCCTAAAATCTAACCGTGGTGGAATACCAAACATACAATTCTACCACGGAAAAAGTCATTTGCACCACGACTGTAATGTTTTTAAAACGTGCTTATACGAAATTTGATTTTTGTACATTTTATCACAAATTATGTATTAATTTTTTTATACAAACTAATTTTTTTGTGATTAATTTAAGGCATGACGCGTGACGACCTCTTCAACACCAATGCGAGTATAGTAAGAGACTTGGCTAAAGCAGCGGCGTCAGTCGCCCCCTGCGCCTTCCTAGCCATAATCACAAATCCCGTCAACTCAACGGTGCCAATCGCCTGTGAAATCCTCCAGAAAAATGGTGGAGATCCATCGCGTGTTTTCGGTGTGTCTACTTTAGATGTAGTGCGAGCTAACACTTTTATAGCAGAAGCTAAAGGCTTGAATCCGAAGGATGTTAATATTCCGGTTATTGGTGGGCATTCTGGCGTCACGATTTTACCGCTGATTTCACAAGCGAAGCCGGCTGTGCAATTTAAACCGGACGAATTGAAGGCGTTGACGTCCAGAATCCAAGAGGCGGGGACTGAGGTGAGAATAAAATAATCTTTCGCATCGTATAAGAAAATCTAACTTTTAATATTTCAGGTTGTCAAAGCCAAGGCAGGCAAAGGCTCCGCGACCTTATCCATGGCCTACGCCGGTGCCCGCTTCACCAACTCCCTAATGCGCGGCCTTTCTGGCGAATCCAATGTCATTGAGCCAGCTTACGTCAAATCTGACGTATGTAATACGGAATACTTTTCCACACCTTTACTACTGGGTAAAAATGGCATCGAAAAGAATTTGGGTATGGGCAAGTTGAGTGACTTTGAGTCGGAAATGTTGAAGGCTTGTGTGGAGGAGTTGAAGAAGAATGTGAAGAAGGGGAAAGAATTTGCGAGTAAGGCTTAGAGGGAGGTAATAGTGATATAATAGAGCATTTTTGTTTTGTTTTTTCTGTTGTTTTTTTTTGTAATTAATACGAAGTGAAGTATTATTATAATAAAAAGTTGAGAGTACCGCCAAAATTTGGTTGGTTTTATTAGTAGTAAAATTAAGGCCTCCTTATTAGATAATTAATAAATAAAACAAATGACTGTACTTTAAGAAATGAGTAACCATTTCCCAATTTTATTATTATTATTATTAAGAATAATATAAAAAAAAAGTTCAGATCTGAACGAAACAGTAAAAAAGTGGACGTATTTTACAGACTTTTCTGTTACAAAATAGAGTACTTAAAAATTGGACACAACATACACAAATTTATCATAATATTACAACTAATTCAATCGGAATGTTTAGTTTTTCCTCATATCATCAATTATATAAAATTAAAATAATCCTGGAAATTATTTCCCTAGCTACCTACCAAACAAAAAAAAATATACACATAACCTACAAAATTCAGGCCGTTTTACACTGTAAAAATATTTTATGCGCCCGATGGCTGCTCCACACCCCAAAAATCATGTACACCATCCCCGCGACCATCATTAAAAACATGCAGATAAATGAACCGAAATACACCTTGTTGCGATGTCATTTGTCTACGTAATTATACAGGGTGTGGTAGAGAAACACGCAGGCGGCACAGAATAGAAATGGTAGGACTGTTTTGTTGTTGGTACGCCTGTAGTGGGCGGTGTCACCAGAGCGGTAGAGACCTGCGTAGTTAATGTTGGGCGTGGAGATTTCTAAAAGAAAGATTAATTAATATACAGGGTTTTTTAGAGTTTTTTCAGGTTAAAATTAAATTTTGTATACTTTTCTATGTTAAGTCACAGAAAACATTATTTTGCATTTTATTTATTATGTCATTTTGTCATAAAATCCACATTTTTTGACAGATTTTCATTGTGTTTGATTTTTTTAATAGAATAATCTTTGTTCCTTGTCAAAAACTACATCAGACGAAAATCGGTGCATTTTTCGATTTTTTATGGCCATTTTCGCGGAACTTAGACAAGAATCTAAGGAGGAAACTTAATTTTGTCATAAAATCCACATTTTTTGACAGATTTTTCTTCGGTTTGTCTTTTTTAGTAAAATAATCTTTGCTCTTTGTAAAAAACTAAACCAGACAAAAATCGGTGCTTTTTCGAATTTTTATGGCCATTTTCGCGGAACTTAGACAAGAATCTAAGGAGGAAACTTAATTTTGTCATAAAATCCACATTTTTTGACAGATTTTTCATTCTGTTTGACTTTTTTAGTAGAATAATATTTGCTCTTTGTAAAAAACTAAACCAGACGAAAATCTGTGCATTTTTCAATTTTTTATGGTCATTTTCGCGGAACTTAGACAAGAATCTAAGGCAGAAACTTAATTTTGTCATAAAATCCACATTTTTTGACAGATTTTCATTCTTTTTTTTTTTAGTAGAATAATCTTTGCTCTTTGTAAAAAACGACACCAGACGAAAATTTTTAGATTTTTTATGGCCATTTTAAATTAAATTTTGTATATTTTTCTATGTTAAGTCACAGAAAACATTATTTTGCATTTTATTTATTATGTGTTAATCATTTTTTTATTTGCGTATATTTTTCATGAAATAAAACAAAAATTATTAAGCTAAATTTTCCATAAAATTTCGGTTTTGAATTTTTAGCTTTTTCCCGCTGATTTCTGATAATTTATCGGAAGTCTCTCTCGCACTTATAGAAACACACATAAGTCTGTCCTTGTTCCACTCATTACAACCAAATTTTTGGGCAAAAATCGACTATTTTTTGTAATTTTTTTTTGAAAGCCCAAAGTCTACAAAATTAAACATGCAAAACAGATGCATATACAGATTAAACCTGCTTCGATGGAATGATGAAATGATATAAATTAATCAACGAATATAACGAAAAAAAAAATGTTTTCTTACCTATAAATGAGTATAACTAAAGTTAAAAAGAGCGCAGCTGTACTAGTTGACATGGTAGCGGCCTCAGCATACCTAGCAGAACCACAGGCAGGAGGACAAACAGGAATGATGGATTCTACATACATTCAGAAACAACAAATAACATGCGAACTTTTCCAGGCAACAAATAATTCCATACCGAATAATTCGACTCGTCCCTCAGCTGTGCCCAATTTATTCGCAGCCTTACAAGCATACATCCCATACTGCCGTTTCTCAATTGTTATCACACGAATCGTGGTGTCCGTGAATTCGTCAGCGACAGCAAAATGCGAGATTTTATAGTGCTGGTTGTTCGAGAGGGCGATGTCGTCTTTCTCCCACGTGATCGCTGGTGGCGGATAGGCCTCCACGTGACACTCCAAGTCCATGTCGAATTGGAGCGCTTGACCCAGCCGGGGGCGTGGCACAGTGACGACAGGCGCAAACTCCACCTCCACAGCAATGTTACCTTGGAAACAAGTAAATAAACTTTTAGTATAAAGTAACTTGATTAAAATTTTAAAATTTAGCTTATTACGTTTCGTTCCTCGTCCAACGCCATTCTCAGCCACACAATAATAAGTTCCGCGGTCCTCCTTGCGAATCGCCTTAATTTTCAGGATATTCCCGCGATAGATGGAACCACCAGTTGGTAGTATAGCGTTATTCTCGCGCCTCCATGAGATTTTCGGCACTGGATAACCGCCGGCGTAGCACTCCATTTCCACGGCCTCCCCTTCGGAAACCACCACGGATCTGGTGGAATTGTCGGAAATGAAGGGCGGTCGACGTACTTGGAGCTCAACTTCAGCCGATACGCGATTACTAGGCGAGATTAGAATTTGACACTGGTAGTAACCGGCGTCTGTTTCTTGGATATCCTTGATTTGGAGCAGGTACGTGGAGCTGGTCTGTGAAAATGAATAAACGGTGTAGCTAGTTGGATAGGTAGGAAAATTTCCGTTAATTTGAGTGATAACACGGGGGCATTCGGATTAAAACTGTGGAAGTTGTACAGGGTGTTCAGAAAAATCGTCCAGCGCTAACTTTGTTAATATTCAAGATAACACAAAAATTCCAACGGTGTTTTTCTTAACGTGACGTGGAGAGTTGTAATAAATCTAGCCACCAGTGATAATGACAGTTTTCTGTAAAATTTTCGTAAGAAATGTCGCAAAATCCGTCGCAAAAACTGCACGAAAGCGAAATCAAACGTCTTTTAAAGTACACCGCTACCAAAGACGCGGAAATAACGAATGCCGGTGATGCAAGTGGCAAAATTCCGATCCATCAGTTCTACATCATACAGAAATTACCAATGGACCAAATCGGGGATTTACCGAGGATCATCGATGGACAACTGGACAAATTCCATCAATCTAAAGAGCATGCTAACAAACAATTGGAAAAAGACAGTTGCACCATGCGTTCGTTTGAGCAAATCCGAACCACCATGAATAATTTGAGCACAACTGGTGAGTAGATTTTAGGCGGAAAATTCAACATTTTGAATGTCTTTTCCCAGAAAGTGCGTCGAGATGCAAATCGTTTACTTCACTCACAGTCAGACAAGACGAAGACGAAGAAGACATTAGTGATTTTCTGTTTGTTTAAAGTTTAAAAAATAAATTTTTTAATATTTTGTTTTTAAAACTTACATCGACGTAACGCAAAGCAAAACGTGAGTCATGTAGAATAAGAGAGCTGCCAGTTGAGATCGGTAAGCTGCTGCTACTAGGGCCCTTGTCAACTTTCATCCAAATGACAGAATAGTCCTGAGTGTACTGTACGGAGCAGGATAACTCGACTGTACCTCCGATGTCCTTAATTTGAGTTTGGGAGATGTAGGAAATCGTTGGGGAGCGCTGTGCATCACCTAGAACAAATAACAGTATTTTTGTAACAGCGTAGATGCAGTTTTTTGTTTCTGTAGCTTAGTATAGGGCGATTTATGCCGTAATTTTGTACAATCCCAATAGATTTTCACCAGCTCTATCATAATTTACTAAAATCGTTGCGATATCTCGAAGGGTTTTCGCGATATAGCCGTTTGAAAAATCATCTAGTAGGCGCTGACTATTTTCAAAGTGCTGTAACTTTTGAACTAGACTAGATATTTTCCTACGGTTTTCACTATTAAAATCCGCGATAAAAGCTCTTGCAATATCGTCGAAAAACGTCTGGTTAGTTTTTCCATAAATAGCCGAAAATACAGGAAAAGTCTTGGTTAAAGGCGTGTTAGGAAATTTTAAATAAATTATGTATGAATGAATCATATTTAATTATTAATTATTAATGACTCAAGTTGTACTAAAATCTAGTTTTCTTTAGGGAATTTCTGTTAAAATTGAAAATTATTGGAAGAAAATTTGTTTTTAATAAAAATTACAAATACTCGTCCGTAATTTCTAAATATTTTTGGGCGTCGTTTGTTTCCAATTTGTCAATGGTGTTTTGGTTTTTATAGGCTACTAGATTTACGCAGCCGCCTCGAAAAATTGTACGTTTTTTATAGAAAAATTGGAAAAGTGTAATTATAACGATTAAAACTAGATTAACTTACAGATTTTGAGTAAAAATAATAAAACAAGCACTAGACACTCCCAGCACATATTTACCAACGCCATTGTTGATGTATTCTGGCAGTTTTATTGAAAACGCTACTTTGGTGTATGTTGGGTTGCCTAACTTCAGGTGCGATAGTTTGAAAATTTATTAAAATGTTGTTGTGATGATTTTGTCGAGTTGTCTGTGGATTATTGTATGGAAAATTCAAGGGTGCTAGGGTGATTAATGGAAATTTTAGTTATAATGATAAAAATTCTTTGTTTATATGACAGTTGGTACTTTGGATAGATTACAGAGCCCTCTAGGAGCGCTACAAATCGGTGTTTGGGTTGGGAGTTCTGTTTATTGATTGAATTTTGTGCAGGAAAATCGGAAAATAAACCAAATTTCCTCCTGGACAATTCGGATTAGAACCCAGACAACAAGTAGGTGTTACCTAAATTCAACTGTTTTGGATTTAATTGCATCGTGGTGAAAAAATGTCTAAAACTACGCTAGCTCTGGAAGACCAAGAAACAAAAATCAAAGACAGCTTGTTCGACTTCGTTAAAATGCATATTCCAAGCGCCGATTTGAGCCTGATTGACGAAATCGTCTTGTCCTATGTGGTGGCTGTGCTGGAAGACGTCAGTTCCGATCCAGTTTTCGATGTCGAAGGTACGTAACCCCATCAAGTTGTACTGTATAAAAAGCTAAACTAAACTGATCGTAGGCTTCTGTGAGATGATGTCGGCGTATTTCCCCGAATTCGAGTCAATCAACCACACAATAGTCTGTGCGTGGATGTTCGAGTTGGCTGGGAAGCTACGCGAAGCCGATTCGGGCCAAGAAAACCACAAAAAAACTAGTGCTGTGATTGAGATTAGCTTGCCGGAAATCGCACCCAAAACTAAGCCCAGGTCAGTGAGAATTAATAAAAGTTTCGTTTTGTCAAGTGCGTTTTTAGGTCGCACAACAATTCGGAAAGTTTCGAGGCTCCAAAACGCATCCATAAACTGTCGGAAATGAGCGATGGGGGCTCCACTGACAGTTCCTGCTGTGATTTTTCCGATGAAATGGATGTACTACAGGAAATGTTCCCTAGCGTGTGCTCAATCGAGGTAGGTCATAGTTTTGTTTTGGGACACTTCAGTTATTGATTTGATTTTCTGATTCCAGGTGAAACACTGTCTGACTATCGCCAGTGGTGATATAGAGCGCGCCACCCAAATCCTCATCGATCGCCAGGAAAGCGGCCAATGTCTGACCCAAAACGCCACCCTAACTATCCACGTAAACAAAACAACAATCGACGATGCCGAATTGAAAAATCGCATAATCGAGCGCTACTCCTACATAGACAAAGAGTCGTTCAACAAGGAGCATCGTCCAGTAGCGCCTAAAGTCGAGCCGAAGAAGATGGTGCGCTATCGCGACAACAAAATTGTCAGTTTGAAAGGTGAGCGGTTTACTGAGGTGAAGAAGGGCGAGGATGTGGACGATATCTCCCTGAAAAAGAACAAAAAAGGTCACACACCGTAACCAAACGGTAATCAGCTACTAACTGAGTTTTGGTTCGGCACTTTATCAGTTCCTGTTTTTTTGTTTTATCCACTCAATTATTATCGAATGTTTTTATTAGTTATGATTTTACTACTCGTAGCTTTATGCGTAACTCTTCATCGTATCTCTGTAGGATTATTATTAGATGTAGTTAGAGATATATCAATGTTTCTGTGTAGGTGTCAGTTAAATCTAGCTGGGAAATCTGATAGCTACAACTAGCTATAAGGAGCAAGTGTTGGGTGAGGTTTCGGAACGGAAAATGGGGACAAGATACAAAAAAATGTCTCCTAACGTTTAGTTAGTTTAAATTAGATCAAAACTGCCTTGGAAACTGCCCCGTTCTTCAAAATTTTACATTTGTACCCTACTATCTTTCCTATATCACTTAATTCCAACTTATTGTCCAAAAAAACGTGATAAAACCTTGTCTCCTCCCTCCACCGAATCTAACCTAACAACTTGCTCCACTCCATTGTTTTATGTACACACACACACACACCATCGTTAGTATTATTAAGTGTAAGTTTCTGATTATTAATTAGTTACGAGTTTAAGAAATTACATAAAGACTAGTCAAAGTTGTTTTTTTGGAAGTGCCAGGGGTATTTAGAGGGAGGGAGGGGTGGGGGTTAATAGAGGGATAATTGGTACTGCGTGTTGTAATAATACTGTTAATTAAGTGAAAGATAACCTGTGATTTATATATTTGTATTTTGTTTCGTTTCTGTGTGAAAATAATGCAGCTGTTTCTCGATTATTATTAATATTTCATTTTTTGTCTCTGTGGTGAAAAAATGGAACTTTTGTATTTATTTTTTTATTTATAGAAGTTTAGTATTTGATTTGTGTCGTTTTTAATTTATCGAATATCCGATTTTTTTACAGTCTAAACGTATAAGACGTCGTAAGTGAAAAATAAATGATTGAAAAATGTTTTTGGTGTTTTCTTTTAAATTAACTAGTATAAATTAATGAAACGGAAAAAGAAAGTTGGAATGAAGTAGATCTACTCTATTCCAACTGTCTTTGCCTTTCCCATGTAAATTAATGGAACGGAAAAAGAAAGTTGGAATGAAGTAGATCTACTCTATTCCAACTGTCTTTGCCTTTCCCATATAAATTAATGGAACGGAAAAAGAAAGTTGGAATGAAGTAGATCTACTCTATTCCAACTGTCCTTTTCCGTTCCATTAATTTATATGGGAAAGGCAAAGACAGTTGGAATGAAGTAGATCTACTCTATTCCAACTGTCTTTGCCTTTCCCATATAAATTAATGACACGGAAAAAGAAAGTTGGAATGAAGTAGATCTACTCTATTCCAACTGTCTTTGCCTTTCCCATATAAATTGATGGAACGGAAAAAGAAAGTTGGAATGAAGTAGATCTACTCTATTCCAACTGTCTTTGCCTTTCCCATATAAACTAACGGAACGGAAAAAGAAAGTTGGAATGAAGTAGATCTACTTCATTCCAACTGTCTTTGCCTTTCCATTATAAATTTTTCAATTTTAATAGCCATTTTTTGTTCCTACTCTATTCCAACTGTCTTGAAATGTTTTCTCAAAAAGCATTTAGGAAAAATAAAACAATAAACGCCACAAAAATAGTGTAATCGTTTTATTATTTTGCTAAACAATATTTAAACAATAATCCTCCTTCTTCCGGAGGGCAACATAACATCTGAAAAGCACTTTTTAACTTTATTCATAGTACCACAGTTCTCCACAACTCTAATTTTCGCCAGACAATTTTCAATATGCTTCTCCACGTCAGGGTCCAACGTCATCCGGAACATATCGGGCACCATTTTCAAATTGGCCAGCTTAATATTGCCATCTTCATCCAGGAAATCGGCTTCTTTGGCCACACATTCCATGAAGCAAAGCTCGTTTTCTCCAAACTGGCTGTCGAGCTGCATGTTGAGGATTTGACCAAAGTGGATATTGAATTTGCCCATGCAGGTGAAGACCTCGCGTTCCAAGGCCCCCTAAGAATCGAAAAACAAAAATTAATAAATGCATGCAGTCCATTTTTTGACTAATTTAAATGCTCTTTAGTACTACTAAAACAATGAAGTATAATTATGGGAGGATTTCTGGTTTTCAGGTAAAAAAACTACAATTCGGTTTTGCTACAGCAATTTTAGTTTTTCGGGAAAACCCTCAAAATCTCTAATTTTGCGTCACACGACGCAACCTCGCCATAAAACACAATTTAACTTTATTCATATCGTGGCAAGTGGTCACTAGCCCAATATGCGACAGGCAATTTCGAATTATCTTTTCACGTTTTGGATTCATGTCCCCTGAGGTTGCCACGTCAATCAATTGGAAATTTTGTACAATTACATTACCATTGTGTCGATCAATAAAATTAACTTGCTCAGCCATACATTTGGTAAAACACAATTGATTTTCATTCAAATTGTCACGGAGCTTTAAATTTTCGGCTTCGAATCTGGTGAGCGAATTAGCGGCTAAGCATATGTCAAAAGCTGCCTCGGTCTAAAAATATAGAAAATGTATTGGGCGGCTGTGAATATAGTTTGTGGATAAACTTTTTTATTTATCATCAGATCATCTACTTTTCAATTAAAAAAACACCCACGTGATTTTTATTTCCACAATCCTGATGATTAAAAAACAATACTTACAGAAATTGTCGGAATTAAACCACTAAAAACCACAACAAAAGTGGACAAAATTAGAACTTTCGTGTTGCAAATCATTTTAGTAGGCTTTGAAAATTGACAAATTTCTGTTTCCTTTAATACGTGCCAATCCAAAATATACCAAATAATTTTACACAAAACGCACAACTATACTGAAGCCAAAACCATAAAAGATAAATCAAATTAAAGTGGCGATAAAATTATTTTAATGCAATTATTTCGTCGATTTTATTGTTTTTATGTTTTTATCACATAAGAAGTGAAGATCAAGCTGAGCTGTGAGCTACATATTTTAATTAAATAAAATACAATTTGATTAAAACCGAAAAATTAAATTACCATTGTTTACCTATATGTCATTTTGACAGTTTTATTTCGAAAAAAACAATTTTAGATAGGCGGCGGAAATCTTTTCATACCAAACTGAGGAAAATAACATAGCAGGCCTGTGTCACTTAATTGGAACAAAATCCTAACAATCGTTATCCTGCTATTTCATTAAAATTTGCTACAAAAAAACACATCATGACACTCTTTGTTGTCACAAAACACACTTTATTAAAAATAACAACTTCGACATGCAAAATCAAGGCTAACGCTATTATATAGTTCATTTAAAACACAAAAAAGTGTCAGGATGATGTTTTATAATAAGGAAAAAAAAACTCATGACCATGTCTGTAATTAATTCCGGAAATAATGTATTTAAAAAAAAATTACCGAATAATATTGGAATATAAAATAAGGGAGAATCTAAGTGAGCTTCGCAATATTTCATTAACAATTCGCAATGATGGTACGAGAAAATCTAGTAGCCTTCGCCGGAATTCTGCTAGTGCTATTCCTAAGCGCCCATGTAAGTTTCCTTTATTAAAAAAATTCTTCAACTACATATGTATAACATTTTTTCTATAGGCTGACCCCGCGCTCCCCGAAGAAATAGTCGGCGCACCATCCGCCGACCACATCCAAGAGTGCATGGCATCCACCAAGCCCGATCAAGCTGAATTCGAAAAAATGAAACCCGGCTATGAGCCATCGGAAAAAATGTTCTGCTTTTTGAAATGTATCGGGGAGAAAGAGGGCATCATCAAGGCGGATGGCAGTGTGGACCAGACGAAAATAGATGCCATGCCAGCACCACCTCACGTCAAACCAGACAAAGCGAATGAAGTCAAGGAATGCTTTGGAAAAGTCACCGTGATCAAAGAGTGCAAGGATATGCAACAGTTTGCACAATGCGTGCAAAGTGGGATGTAATAAATTAGTTGGAAAATAAAGTTTTTAGTGACTAATTCTACTAATAGATTTTTCCTATTTATTAAAACATAACCCGCCAAAAAGTTCAAAATTACATAAATAAAAACACTCACCGCCATCTATGGTATAACTTGGAAAATACGCGATATTAAACTTTAGTCCCTAGGTGGCGCCAGTTGTAGCTGGTAAAATTTTTGTTAATTTGCAGGTACCTATACAAAATTACTACTAGATGTCACTAGTTAAACCTATTGGATTTTTTCGAATTCTTAACAGCATTATCAATAAATTTTCTATTAACTAAAATAGCTAATAAAATTTATTAATACCATGTTTTCGTCCCCCCGTACAAAATTACGTAATAATTATTGTGAAACATCTCAATTAAAACACACAATATGCCTCATCACAATATCAACATCATCAAATTAATTTAATCACATATTTATAATATTAAAATAATTATCGATAATCAAGTCAACTATTGTCCTATTCTCGACTACATTATTTAAGTATAATATTGTTAATAAAGCTTGTTCGTTAAGTATATTATTGTGGTGGTGTGTATGTGGCAATTAGTATTTTTTTAATATTTATTTTATTTCGCCCACAGTAGATTTTCCAAGGAGCTTTGCCAAGAAGACGCCTACTTAATGGAGAAAATAAGTTAATAGGGACGGCTTCAATGGCATATTTCGGGGATTTACCGCTTTAAAAAATTAAAACTTAGTCCATTATAAGTAAGTCGCGTGAAGAATATGATATATTTCAGAACTTAAGTGATTTTTCCTAAACTGAAAAAAATTTTAGACCATCAACTTTGAAGCCAGGAAAATCGCAGAAAATAAGCAGATAAGGTCTTCCAGAATTTTTTCTAAATAAAATCAATGCTTCTCTTTATAATACAGCAAATTTGACTAAAATCCGACCAGTAGTTCCAAAACTGTAGTTACCTAAAGCAGTCGCTCGAAAATGGCGTTAATTTTAGATGTGCAATTGTAAAACCACAAGATATAAACTTGCAGAATTTTTCTTAAATAAAACCAAGCTTCAGCTTTATAATACAGCAAATTTGACTAAAATCCGACCAGTGGTTTCAAAATTGTTATTTTTTTAAACAACCACTCGAATTTCGCCAAATTTACAATTTTATGGGGAAAACTAAAGTTTAATTTTATCTTATCGTTATAATTATTTTCTATATTTATGCGTGTAACAATAAATTAAAAATTTTTATTTAAAAACACTGAAACTATCTGAAAATTTCCAATTTAACTACAACTCTTGTGGCGGATATCACTATTAACGAACTATAACAGAGCTTAAAAATCTTACTTTATTTTATATTTATACGACAATTTCTAATTTCTATTAAAAAAAACCTCCTAAATTATGATTAAATAGCACAACTAAAAACAATTTAGTATAAATAAAAATTCCGTGTAAAGCGCGACATGATAACTTGCACGTCCTCAAAACGCATACATCTTTGGCAATACCAGAAATTAACTGCAATAAAACTTGAATAATGTTAGTCTACTAGTATACGAAAAACAAATTACACCCCGACACAAAATTTATACGCTGACATTTCAGAACATTATCTTGTAATCACATATTTCAAATCCCCTTTTGGTTTTCTCTTACATAACGACAAAAAAAAAACCTATAGATTCGTCGTACGAATTGTTTGATTTGCCCAGTAACCAGTAAGAGTTGATTTTTACATGGAAATTCGAGCGATTTTTATTCCGAGTGCAAATAGAAATTTGTTAGAGTCCCGGCCCTGACTACTTTGGCGCCGGGCGCCCGTTACAATATAAAAGCAACACGGGGCGGTTCGTTCCCTTATTCCATTCTGTGCAGTGGTTTCTTCCTCTTGGTCACCACGATGGTAAGTCGAAATCGTTTACATATAATTTATTAACAAAAACAATCATCATAAATTACGATTAATTATGCGTTTCGAAACGATAACATTTCCCCTCAAAAATTATCTGCGGCACTCTTGACTGATGTCAGCGCATTTTATTTCGTAACAAATCTCTATAATAAATTAATTTCTTGCTCGTCTTACAACATTTTTATCTATTCGTAATTTCCGGTGCATAAATAAAATTAAATAGTCTTGATATCGGTAATAATTCCAAAGTTTCTCTACAAATATCACTTTAATATAAATGTTTAAATTTTAAAAGAAATAAAAGCCAATTTCTTTGACGCTCTGTTCTTTATAACTCAATAGTTCTTGTCGCTAATATAGCAATTTTAGGCTAGACTATTTTTAATAATTTTACACAGCTTTTGTTCGATTTTTTACAAAACGACATAAATCGGTTAATTATTAAGGATCTTACAGACAGGGATTTTAAGGATAATTGCTATAAAATTTCTTTTAAACTGTCATAAAAAATCCGGAAAACCTCCGATTTACCCCAAAATTGAATTTTTAGTATAAGATAAGTTCCTTTAAAGAAAAAAATCAAAAGCCACATAAATCGGTTATTTATTAAGGATTTTACAGAGATTTTAAGGATAATTACGATAATTTTCCTTTAAACTGTCATAAAAAATCCGGAAAAACTCCGATTTTCTCCAAAATTAAAATTTTAGTATAAGATAAGTTCCTTTAAAGGAAAAATTCAAAAGCCACAAAAGACGGTAAATTATTAAGGATTTTACAGGGATTTTAAGGATAATTACGACAATTTTCCTTTAAACTGTCATAAAAAATCCGGAAAACCTCCGATTTTCTCCAAAATTGAATTTTTAGTATCAGATAAGTTTCTTCTAAGGAATGAATAAATAAATAAAAACTACAAAAATCGGTTATTATTCCGGCTTCTAAAAATAATAATATATAAAAAAAAAATAACAAAATTAAATTATAAAAATATTTTTGCTGTTGTCGAAAACTTATACCGCTCTAAAAATGGCACCAATTCAGAATCAAGTTGAATCCGACATTAGCCACTTCAAACATGTTTCAACTTGACTGAAAACCACATCAGTGACGTCACAAAAATATGTTTCTTATCCTATTAGACGAAATTTTAACTACAACAAAATTATTGATGTTATTTGTTTCATGATGACGTCAGACCATTCTTACAAAAATTGGACTGTATACGTAATTTTTAAAGGTGATTAAATACGAAAACTCGCCTTAACATAAATTGCGATATGAGCAAAAAAAACCGTGTTCAAAAATAACTTTGCAGATAAAGCACTGACCTATTACAAGTAATTATGTGTGGCCCTCTTATAAAAAAAATATCAACAAAAAGTGTTTTTGTTTGAAGAGTTTGTCATTTATTTAAAATTAAATTAAACAAGCGGCAAGATTAGAAAATAAATGAAAGGAACTAATGAGCGCCTACTAAACAAATGATATTACAAAAAATTTCTAAATAAAAAACTCGAAAATGGTCAATTTTTTACGAAAACTAAAACTCGTGAGGTTACTAGATTTTTAACCATAATTTACCAACTAGAAAACAAACGACCCAACATTGGTAACAATCCCAATTTCAAAGAAGGAATTTTTTCCAAGAATCCAACGCCCCCTCGAAAAACCCACTTCCCGCGTAATTTTTTCCCGGTAAAGCGGCCGATTTTTCTGCACATGTTGCAAAAGGATTTTCTCGGAAAGAAGGACAAAAGCGAAATCAAGACGCCTGGGCTGGGATGCCGATGGTGATGATGCAACACCTCGTACGATTTCCATCCCATCCAAATCATCCAATCCCCAGTAGGCTGTGCTCTTGTACACACACACACAATTTTGAAAACAACGCGCCATCATCACGTCACAGTTTTATCAACTCACCAAATCAATTTGTTTATCGTAGTAGGTTACGTAGTAATAAATATTTCATTCATAAAACAGTCGGTGCTAGTGAAAGAGTGCGATTTTTTTTCGAAAAAAATTTAATTGATCTACGGATAAATAATGGTAAGTTTACTTGATTGTTATAAATTAATATTTTGGGCTTCGAAATATATAATAAAAAAAAGCGTAATTTTTAAAATATCTAAAAATCAAAGCCCACTTTGGTAATATTCGTATAAACGCGCCACGTGATTTATTTTTCGATTTAACAATAATTTTAATTCCGGATTTTAAGTAGAAAAATCTGGTTACAATTTGCGTTGCGTTGCAACTTAAGAAAAAAACCACAACAATAACATTATTAACAAATATTAAATTAAATAAATCCGGTGTTTTGTACTAGAGTATCTAATACGTCACATTTTCAAATATATCCAAGTGTGCCTTAATTACAACACAATTTTATTGCTGATTCATCATAGTAGTCCCACCAATTACGACATATTCGATTATTCGCGCCCCCTTTTGTTTTTTTTTTGTTTAGCCGCCGCCGCCTAGCTGAAAATATTCTTAGAATTGTTTAACTGGCACCATGCTGTCTCTTGTTTATTTCTACGTCGGCACATTTTTCCACACACACACACACACACTCATCATATTTTTATTGATATTAAGCGATATTAATTGGACACATTTCTGAGAAGGCTGGTGTTTCATTGATAGAAAATAAATGACGAAATACCGAAATCAAGTGGATGTTGACCTCGTTTTACTGAGAAATTGTACCAATGGGAAAAAATTATTTGGAAAAATTGTAAACTGATAAAAATTGATACCAGAAAAAAATTATGTTTAAATAGAATAAAATTATAAACTTAACAAATAATACAAACAAATTCTACGTTAAAAAATTTTCCTGTTAATAATTACGCAAAAATTTTGAATTTACAAATCACAGCAACCTAACTTCAAATAAAAATGTTCTAAAAAAAAATTTTTGGTATCAGATATTGGCTTACTGCTGGCGGTTTTTCCTGCAAATTTCTGTGGAAACATTCCAAGATTTCCAACGCGTCACTTTGTACACATTTTACGAAAATAACCCACAAAAAAATGGAGTTTTTCGTCTGTTAAACTTTTTTCGAATTTCAACACCTAACCTCAATTTCTAATAGTAAATTTCGCTTACCAATTAGTTTTCCACGTGGAAATATTCCAAGACGCCACCAAGACATTTTCATACAATAATCCCAAAGGGAAATCTGTAGTTTTCCATAATTTAAAACACGAAGTTTAGGCCGACACTACAGCAATCTATCTTATCCACTTTTTGCGTTATTTTCATAAATTTCAGGATTTTACGAACCGGAACAACTTCAAATCATAGTTCCCTGGAAATAAACATGATTTTTAAGAAGCCGCATTCATTTTCTGTTTTTTCCACTATAAAACACCTAACCTAACCTCAAATTTCTATAGTGAATATATTCGCTTACTGCTGGCGGTTTTTCCTGCAAATTTCTGTAAAAACATTCCAAGATTTCCAACGCGTCACTTTGTACACATTTTACAACAATAATCCACAAAAAAAATCGAGTTTTTCGTCTGTTAAACTTACAGACTTGTAACGGTTTTCACTGAGAATGCACTAGTCAAATTGGCAACTATTTGGAATATTTTCACGATAATTAAATTAATTTTACATAAAAATCTTGTGGGTTTAAGAATATTAAGTGCTTAAAAATAATTTACACGCAAAAAAATTAGAAATTTTGCTGTTTTAGCGAAGAAAATAATTAGGCCGGTAATACAGGGATTTAATTTATTTGTTTTGGTTTTTTATTAAGAAAAAATAAAAATATCATATTGTGTACACAAACTACATTAACTTTGTGGATAATTATACGCATTTTAAGTAAATAAACGCATTTTTCCGGTTTTAAACCAGCAAAAAACGAACCTAACCTCACTTTATAAATAACGGAATAAAACATTCGCTCACCTTTATTAACATTTTCTACACATTTCTGAGTATAATCCAAAGGAAAACAGACATTTTTCCGGCGTTTTCCTACAATATCTTACAGAAAACTTGCATTTTGTACACAAAAAAAGTAAGCGTCACTTTTGGAAGAAACAACTACGAGAGTCAATAAAACAACACAAGTTTCTGTATTATTTTCACAAATCAATTAGAAAAAATACGATTTATGCAAAACATTAATTAGATTCAATAATAAAAAATTTCCAGTGGATATTTACATAAATTAACTGAAAAATTTCAAAATAAAACCAACAAAACTCTCATGCCGATATTACAGGCATCTAACTTAGCCACTTTCTTATACGAAGTAATAATAATTTTCTTATACGATGTAATTAATATAAAAGTGGTTTTCATATTAAATTTTTGAGGTTTTCGATATAAATCAGATAATATTCACGTGTTAACACGGAAATTCGAATGAAAAAATCAAAAACCACGTGAATCGATTAATTATTAAGGATTTCACAGAGATTTTAGGGACAATTACGATAATTTTCCTTTAAACTGTCATAAAAAATCCGGAAAACCTCCGATTTTCTCCAAAATCGTATTTTTAGTATAAGAAAAAGTTCCTTTAAAGGAAAAAATCAAATCGGTGAATTATTAGGGATCTTACAAGGATTTTAATGATAATTGCCATAATTTTCCATAAACTGTCATAAAAAATCTGGAAAAAGTCCGATTTTCTCCAAAATTAAATTTTTAGTATCAGATAAATTTCTTCTAAGGAAAAAATCAAAAACCACATAAATCGGTTAATTATTAAGGATCTTACAGGGATTTTAAGGATAATTACGATAATTTTCCTTTAAATTGTCATAAAAAATTCGGAAAACCTCCGATTTTCTCCAAAATTAAATTTTTAGTATCAGATAAGTTTCTTCTAAGGAAAAAATCAAAAACCACATAAATCGCTTAATTATTAAGAATCTTACAGGGATTTTAAGGATAATTTACCGTGAATTAAAAAAAAACATACAATTTAATGTTTAAACGACTTAAAAGTGGCACCAAATCGTAATTTTAGATAATTTACCGTGCTATATTATAAATTCCAGTTCCAATTCATGCTATACACCTGGTGTTTGTGGCACACCGTCTCCAGCCGCCGCATAACCCCCTCCGCAGCCATGGGCGACGTTGCCACATCGTCCGACAACGATTTGGACAACACCATTGGCCCAAATCCACATTCCAACAATTTCCGCGACGGCGAATGGGTGAAAATCAGCGAACCACCCATGCCCGTATTCAGTAGAAAAGTAGGCGGCCATGTCGAGTTACACTGCGAGGCGATGGGCTCCCCCCCACCTGCCATCCAATGGTACAAACGCAACATGCGACTGACACAAGTAAGAGAAATTATTTAATAAAAAATAACAAGTTGATAAATAAATTAATATTTTAGAATACGATTGTGAGTAATATGATCGAAGATGGCGCCAATGGTGCTGGTTTAGCTAAAGTCTCCTCGCGTTTAGTCATCAACTACTTGCTACCCCGCCACGAGGACCTCTACCGTTGCGTGGCGGAAAGTGGCGCCCAAGTGGCCACAGCCGTAACCAAAATCATCGTGCTAAACAAAGCAGGCCGTGAAATGAACTTCACCCAACTCATCAACTCCAAGATCCTGGGCGCCCATCATGTACCACGCGTGACGTTCTGGGCCACAACCTACATGGATATAATCGGTAAAATCAAATTAAAAAAAAAACCATAACATAACCTCACTTAATTTGATTAATTCGCAGGCTCCGATGTGATTTTGCCGTGTACAACAGTCGGCAATCCAAAACCAACGCTGTCTTGGATGGATCCCAATGATAAACCGGTGGAGAATGATGATCCACGTGTCCAAGTGCTGCCCAATGGCGAGCTGCAAATACGCTCCATCACGTGGGATGATATGGGCGTGTACAATTGCGTGGTGGACAATTTGGTTGGACGCGACAAAGTTGAGACGTTTTTATATCCCATGCAGGTAATTGTTGAATAATTAAATAATAAATAAAATTTGTCCATGGGTTACTATGATTTCTATGTTGCAGGATTCCAAATAACCAACGCCATCTTCTGAACGGTTTTAGAAGCAATGATGGGCCAATCTAGTCACGTGTGGACGGGTAGTGTTTGGGCTCCCCTCCACCACACACAATTTTCGTTTAAATTAATTTATATTCTACCACTTGTGTATTTGTAGTATTTATAGACGTTAGTTACAAAATAACTTAAGTACTTATTATAAGGAATGTGTTTTTTAGAACGCGAGTTTATTGAAATACAAAAAAACTACATTGGATCTAATAAAGTAAAATTGCAATTCGACTGAAATGTTGTTTTATTTATTGTGGGGGGTTTTAAAATAACAAACACAAATATTTCTGTTATTTAAACAATTATTTTTTATTTTGAAATACTTTTCCCATTAGGAACCAAAATTTCTGAAAGTCAGTCTTAATAATAATAAAAATAATAAAACCTTAAGACGAAAAAATAATTAATAAGTACTAGTAGTTTACATAATATTATATATAAATAAAAGAATTATTTACAACAAACTTTCTTCTTTTCTTTACAGTGCACTACAATAATTATTGTATTATTATTTTATTATGTACATGACTTAATAAATTACTGACTCTTGAACACAATCATCATTTAAAAAAAAAACTATCTGCAGTTGGGGTGGAAAAACATTTTCACCGTGTAGTTACACTGACTTCAAAAAAGAAAAACTTAAATTACTGTTTTTTTTTGTTTTCGTTAAATTTGGTTGCGAGTTTTCAGACATCAGAAATAATTTAATCAAGCCAAAGCTGCCAAAACTGGAACGCAAATTATACACACCCAGTTTTATGTGTTTTAATTTAACACAAGTCGAGGAAAATCTATTCCAAGATCTAGTTACCGTGGAAATAAAATAATCACGTTTGCTTGAATTTCAACACCTAACCTCAATTTCTAATAGTAAATTTTGCTTACCAATTAAGTTTTTTATGTGGAAATATTCCAACACGCCACCAAGACATTTTCATATAATAATCCCAGAGGGAAATCTGTAGTTTTCCATAATTTAAAACATGAAGTTTAGGCCGACACTACAGGAATCTATCTTATCCACTTTTTGCGTTATTTTCATAAATTTCAGGATTTTACGAACCGGAACAACTTCAAATCATAGTTCTCTGGAAATAAACATGAGTTTTTAAGAAGCCGCAGTCATTTTCTGTTTTTTCCACTATAAAACACCTAACCTAACCTCAAATTTCTATAGTTAATATATTCGCTTACTGCTGGCGGTTTTTCCTGCAAATTTCTGTGGAAACATTCCAAGATTCCAACGCGTCACTTTGTACACATTTTACAACAATAACCCACAAAAAAAATCGAGTTTTTCGCCTGTTAAACTCACAGATTTGTAACGGTTTTCACTGAGAATGCACTAGTCAAATTGGCAACTATTTGGAATATTTTCACGATAATTAAATTAATTATACATAAAAAACTTGTGGGTTTAAGAATATTAAATGTTTAAAAATAATTTAGACGCAAAAAAATGGAAATTTTGCTGTTTTAGCGAAGAAAATAATTAGGCCGGTAATACAGGGATTTAATTTATTTGTTTTGGTTTTTTATTAAGAAAAAATAAAAATATCATATTGGCTACACAAACTACATTATCTATGTGGATAATAACACGCATTTTAAGTAAAAAACGCAATTTTCCGGTTTTAAACCAGCAAAAAAACGAACCTAACCTCACTTTATAAATAACAGAATAAAACATTCGCTCACCTTTATTAAAATTTTCTACACATTTCTGAGTATAATCCAAAGGAAAACAGACAATTTTCCGGCGTTTTCCTACAATATCTTACAGAAAACTTGCGTTTTGTACAATAAAAAAAGTAAACGTCACTTTCGCAAGAAACAACTACGAGAGTCAATAAAACAACACAAGTTTCTGTATTATTTTTACAAATTAATTAGAAAAAATACGATTTATGTAAAACATTAATTAAATTCAATAATAAAATATTTCCAGGGGATATTTACACAAATTAACTGGAAAATTTCAAAATAAAACCAACAAAACTCTTATGCCGATATTACAGGTATCTAACTTAGCCACTTTCTTATACGAAGTAATAATAATCTTCTTATACGATGTAATTAATATAAAAGTGGTTTTCATATTAAATTTTTGAGGTTTTCGATATAAATCAGATAATATTCACGTTTTAACACGGAAATTCGAATATAACGTGGTTAAAACGGCGAAAATTCAATAAGTTAAAAATTACTGGTAACTATATTATCTCGGAATAGATTTAGCTTTAAAATAGCATTTTCCTTGGTGGTACCAGTACAGAAATATCACAATAAATCAAACAAAAGTTTGTTAAAAAAAAATAAAAATAAAAATCACAACCAACCGTCTAAAAACATCGCACAAACTGAAAAAATCAAAATCGAAAAAAATGAATTTGATCACAATATCGTGTTGCTACAAAACCAAAGCCACCACGCTACGCTCCTTACGCGCCTAGTACTAAACATACCGTCATGACAGGATACTATCCAAATCCAAACCGGCAGATGTCGTTGTACTCTGTTGCAAATTCAAAATCGAATCAATAGCCGACTGCACCTGCTCATCAATACTATTATTCTCCGGCTCAGTCTCCTCATGCGAACCATAACTCAAATTATTGTGACTTTGGCCTGTTACGGCTGTGGCGCCCTCTATCCCCTGCACATCCAGACACTTCTTGCTGTGCTTGTCCACGCGAAATCTCTTCAACGTCTCCAAGCGGGAATCAGTGCTGGCCGAGCGCTTGGTAGAGGGCGCCGTGGCGATTTGCGGGGGTGGTGGATTGGGGTGCGTTGAGGGCGCCACTATATTGCTTGGTTTCTCGTCGGGGGTGTGAGCGGGTAGACAGCCGAGCTCGCGTTGGATGCACGCCCATTCGTCGTATACTTCGCTATTTTGGTCTAGTTGCTGCACCGCCAAATCTTCTTCTTGTTGTAATAGGCGCGCTGTTTCTAACTCATCACGTAATTGCGTCAAGGACGCTTGCTCTTCGTTCAAAAACAATCGATCTAGCATCATTAGTTCTGAAGTTTGGACGTGGCGCTACAAATTACACAAAATAAAATTACAAAACGTAACTTTAACCACAAACATATTTTTATTTAACTCACCATGCTCTCCTTCATCAATAAAAACTTGTACTTATCCACCATTTTGGCGTACTTGCCGATGAAATGTCGAGCAGTCAACTCGAAAATCTCGTCGGCTTTGTTCAGGTCCTTCTGCGATAAAACCGGCTGGTCCATGCAGTGGTAGCGTATTAAGCGTACGCATGCGTCCTTTTTATCACGAAACGGCGTCTCCATATCCGGTTTAACAGCGCCATTTTGATCTAAATTCAACTGGGTTTCCACTCTGAAAAAAAATCACAATTATGTTGCTTCGTATAAGAAAGTTATAAAGTCAATTACATAGTTCGTATAAGAAAGTAAAAATAATGCGGAAAAGCTTAGATTTGAATCGATATTTAGTACACTAGAAGTTTGCTCGAGTGGAAAAAACTAATCGGATGAAAAGCGGAGAATTATTCAGGATTTTACAGGGATTTTCAGGAAAATTATTTGAAATTTACTTTAAACTGTTATAAAAATTCAGGGAAAACTCGGATTTTCCCCAGGATTGATTTCTTAGTATCAGACAAGTGTCTTCTAACAAAAAAATCAAAAACCACATAAATCGGTTTATAATTAAGGATTTTGCAGAGATTTTAAGAATAATTACGATAATTTTCTTTTAAACTGTCATAAAAAATTCGAAAAACTTCTCCAAAATTGTATTTTTAGTATAAGATAAGTTCCTTTAAAGGAAAAAAACAAAAACCACATAAATCGGTTAATTATTAAGGATCTTACAGGGATTTTAAGGATAATTACGATAATTTTCCTTTAAACTGTCATAAAAAATTTGGAAAACCTCCGATTTTCTCCAAAATTAAATTTTTAGTTTAAGATAAGTTTCTTTTAAGGAATAAATCAAAAACTACAAAAATCGGTTAATTATTAAGGATTTTACAGAGATTTTAAGGATAATTAAGATAATTTTCCTTTAAACTGTCATAAAAAATCCGGAAAACCTCCGATTTTCGCCAAAATTGTATTTTTAGTATAAAATAAGTTTCTTTTGAGGAATAAATCAAAAACTACAAAAATCGGTTAATTATTAAGGATCTTACAGGGATTTTAAGGATAATTACGATAATTTTCCTTTAAACTGTCATAAAAAATCCGGAAAACCTCCAATTTTCTCCAAAATTGAATTTTTAATATCAGATAAGTTTTTTCTAAAGAAAAAATAAAAAACTACAAAAATCGGTTAATTATTCTGGCTTCTACAACAATTTTAAGGATACAAAAAAAATTGCCAACTTACAATTGCGCTTTCTTCACTATAGACTGCTGTTGTTTCTGCGGGGTCACCGTCCCCACCGAGCTACAAGCCGCCGCCGCCGCTCCCACACTTAATCTTTGGTTGTGCGTCACTGGTGCTGCAACAGTTGCCGCTACTAAATTATTGCTATTATTATTATTGTGTAGTAGAGTAGGCGGTGTTTGGGTGGCATGTTCCACTGATGATGAGACAGAGGGCACCACCGATGGTACTGTGGGTGTGGGCGCCACCAAAGACACCGATATTCTTGGTATTGGATGAGTTTGTGTTGTGGTGGTCGTTGTTGTTGATGTGGTTGTTGTTATTGGCTGTTGAAATAGAAACAAAACACTGTCAAAGTCGAGAATGCAAAACAAACAATGGGATTTTTTATCGCAATTAGCGTATCTCAAGTAGGCTGTGATAATGACCAAGGTGTTGGGTGGAAGAGGTTGGCTCATTAAAAAACGCGAGGAAAATTGGCATAAAAAATCCGGAAAAACTCGGATTTTCACCAGGATTGATTTGTTATCTCCCGACAAGTTTCCCATAAGAAAAAAATCAAAAAAACGCTTAATTATTAAGGACTTTAAGGGTAATTCTTAAAAAATTCCCGTTTAAACCGCTATAAAAACTCTGGAAAACCTCCGATTTCCTTGCAATTTCCTTCCCGGGGACCAGCCAACCCTCCCCTACAAAACCCCCACAAAAATCCCTCAACTCCAAACTCACCAATGGCACCTGGTGCAACTCCTGCTGCTTCCCCACCACCACCGTCGCCGTTGTCGTCGCCGTCGTAGTCACCGGCGGCAAATTCAAACTGGACGGATTAACAATCAACTGATTATTGTGATAATACACCTTATCGGGCGGCAACAGCTTCCCAGACGCCAAAATCTTCTGCTGCTCGGCAAACAGCAACTTGAGCGCATTCTGCATCTCCGTGTCGCCTCCACCACGCGCCGACAGCGTTTGAATCTGCAACTGGATGCTTTTTAAGTGCTGCTGCTTCTGCGGGGTTAATTGAATGGTGGTAATGCGCTGATTTTGGAGTGGAACTGGAGGAGGATTGTCTTCGAGTAGCTGCCCAAGGAATTTATCGACTTCGCCGTTGTTTAAATCCGGTTGTGGTAGCTGCGGTTGCGGTTGCACTTTCTTCAGCGGCTGTACTTTCTTCGGGGGGATCACCGACGGTTGAACTAGCGCCTTCTGCACCACGTGGTTTAGTTTCGCTTTAATAGGACTTGGAGGGGGAATTATTTCCTTGTGCTCGCTTTTTACCACCACTTCCTCTTTGAACACGCTTTTGTTGACTTTCTTCACCACAGCACCGCCGCCTCCCTTCACCTTCAACTTCTTGTCCTCCTTGGGGCGTTGCATAAAAATCGTCTGGCCATTCACCGTCACCTGCCCATTCCTCTTCAGCTGCTCCAGCTGGTCCGGCGTTAAATTCACCACGTACGAAGTAGGCGGCGCTGATTGTCCATTCGAATGATTCTCTTGCTGCTGCTGCTGCTGTTGGTGATGGTGTACACTTTGAATCGGTTGCACCGGTTGGACTGGCGGATGATGCGTTTTCTGAAACGGCTGCACTTTCAGCACCGGCTGGCTGTGGTGATGGTGGTGGTGATGATGGTGGTGCTGCTGGAAATTCTGCTGGGGTTGCTGATGCTGCTGTTGTTGTTGTTGCAACAAATTCTGAATTTGGCTTAAACTGTGCACTTGCGATTGAATTGAGTGGACTGAGGCTGGTTGGGGTTGGACGATTTGCATGGGCTGTTGGAGGGCCGTGAGGGGTTGCGATTGGACTGTTTGGTGTTGGATGGTTTGTTGTACTGTTTGCTGCTGGATTTGGGGTTGGAGCGTTTGCAGGGTTTGAGCTGGAACGGTTTGTTGTTGCACCTGGAAAAGAAAACAAAAAATTTACCAAAAAAATTCAAGAAATTATTTGAGGGCCCCCAAAACTTCAATGAGCAAATCCAAACAATCCATAAGGTTTTTATTTTGATAAAATGTATTTTCAGTTTCAAAATAAACTTTAGTTTATGAAAATCTAACCAGCAATTCTAAAACTAGAAAAAGTTTTATGAAAAAAAAATCGTTTTTTTATATTACACACTTTGAAAGCTCCCAAACACTCTAAAAAACTGAAAATTAACACCATGTGAGGTTTTTATTATTAAAACAGTTATTCAGCTTTAATATAAAATTTATTTCATGAAAATCTAACCAGTGGTTCTGAAACTATAATATTTAAAAAAACTTTCATGGAAATAATCGTTGTGTACTTTTAAAGGCCCCAAAAACGCTAAAAACCTGAAAATTAACATCTCGTGAGGTTTTTATTATTAAAACAGTTATTCAGCTTTAAAATAAACTTTATTTCAATAAAATTTGATCAGTGGTTCTAAAACTGTGAAATTTTAAAACAGCCACCTGCGACAAGTGTGATTTTCAAAAAGTGCAACTTGGGCTCTCAAAAAAACGCAGAAAAAATCCATGAAAAACGGTGGTGATTTTTTCTAAACTAAAACCATCCTTTAGCTTTGATATAAAGGTAAATTGACAAAAATCCAACCAGCAGTTCCGAAACTGTTATTATTTAAAATGAGCAACCTAAAAAATCGCGATTTTTTCAAACTGTACTTTAAGAGCCCAAAAAAAAATCGAAAATTAGTGATAAAACCAAATAGTAAGGTTTTTTTAAACAAATTATTTATTAAACTTTGTATTAAAGTTAATTTCACAAAAATCCGACCAGTGGTTCCAAAATTATGGTATTTTAAAACAGCCACCTTCGACCAGTACGAATTTCAAAAAGTGCAACTTGGGGCTTCAAAAAAACACAGAAAAATCCCAAAAAACAGCTGGTAATTTTTTTTAAACTAAAGCCATCATTCAGCTTTAAAATAAACTTAACTAAATAAAAATCCGACCAGCGGTACCAAAACTATTAATTTTCAAAGCCAACAACCTAAAAAAATCGCGATTTTTTTAAACTGTACCAAAAACGAGAAAAAAACAGGGAAAAAATCCATATGCCGTATTTTTTAAACATCACAGTTATTTAGATTTGCATTAAAGTTATTTTGACAAAAATCCAACCAGTGGTACCAAACCAAAACTCCAAAAACTCACCGTTTGTATCGTCTGACTTTGCACAGTCTGCTGTTGAATAGTCTGCACGGACTGCTGTTGAATGGTCTGCACAGTCTGTTGCACCGTCTGCTGGTCAATGCTGGAGGGTTGCAACACCAACCCACCCGTATTCAACCCCAACAACCCCTGGAAAAACAATTGCGACTGCAAATCCTGATTCATCGTCGGATCATGCTGCAAAACCAAACGACCATCTTCGCCCATCGTCAACTTAAAACCGCCACTGCTGCGCTGCTGCAACATCAGTCCATTGTTGATGGTGAAGTTGGGCGCTATGAAGGAGTTGAAGGGGATGCCGGCGGCGGCTTGGGCCTGAGCGGCGTTTTGAGAGGCGGCACTTTGGAAATTTTGATGATTCAACACCTAAAACAGGAGGAAAATCGGTTAAAAAAAAGCGAGTTATCCAAATGGCGAAGTAGGCTATGCACTAACCTAACAACCACTTCAATTGTTTATTAACATTAGCTAATAACTAGCTTGATAAAAACTCAACTAAAATAAATTCCTAATTATAATCTAAAACCGCACATTTTTCTACGATTAGTCGCTTTAATTAACAGCGTTTTGATTTAAATTCAATTACAGGAAACTGTAATTCAAATAACAAAAGCTAGTTTGAAGTATCAAGGCAATAATCGACGAGTAAGCCATGGAAAACTAGAAAATCCTACTAAAATCCTTCACTGTGCTTTTGTTTTTCCAGGTAGAACTGTCAAAATTATTACAGTGCTACATTGGAGTTCCTATAAGATTCTGCTAAAATTTCCACAGCCTACTGCTAGTAGTTACCAAACTATAAGACATAGAAATGGGAGAAAAAAAAGCTATACTTTGGATTAAATAGCTGCTGCTCTTTTGTTTTTCGACATAGACACGTGAAATTTGGCACAGAAATCAAGTAGACATTGGACAAAATTGTCGTAAAGTTTCAACTGCCCTCTACGAGTAGTTTCCAAGCTATAGGACATAGAACACGGTGAAACTTTGAGCTTGAGTGTTAGATGGGGGGGGGGGAAAACTCGTCGCTGCTGTTTTGTTTTTTGTTAGTTCTATCCCAAACCCCACCAGACGATTGTCCTAACCCTACTTAACATTACCTGCACCACTGGTGTCGCTGTCGTCGCATTGATTGTCTGTGGCATCGCCGATATCTGAATATTGCCCAATTTTTTCGCCATGGAATTATCGGCATTCTGATGATGGTGTTGTTGTTGTTGCAACAATGTGGCATGCGGTGATTGGGGCATAGTCGTTATAACATTAGGCACTGAATTGTGATCGCTTTCACTCTGCTGTGACGTGTCACTTTCAAACTGGATGTCATCTTCGTCGCCAATTCCCGACAATTTCATGATATTGGCCAAGTCCAGTTTCTTTTTCACCTTGGTTTTGGTGCGTTTCTTCACCACTGGTGCCGCCACAGTCACATGATGATTGTTGTGGTTGATTATTGCTTGTTGCTGCTGTTGCACGGGCTGCTGCGATGTTGCCATCTACAAAAATAAAAAACAATTACATATTTTGGTTAATTTTAATACAAATTACGTACCTGTGTGACGTATGTCGTTGTAGATGGCGCCAGTTGCATGCCGTTGGTGAGAACGCGTACCATTGGCTGGGATCTAGGCGGTTGCAGTTGGAGGAGTGGCTGACCGCCAGACGATTGCAAGATGAGGCCTTGAGGGGTGGCGGTTTGCATTTGGGTGGGGAGTTTGGTGGTGGTTTGGGGCCGTATGATGAACTGGGTGGTTATCATGGGCATTTGATTGATGAGAAGGGGTTGGGCTGTTGGCATCAAGGTAGCAGTGGCCGTTGGCTGATTGGGTATCACAATTTGGGGACTGGAATTACAACAGAAAAATTAAGCTTCATTTCAAACGGGCATAAAATTTCGAAAAATTGACAGATTTTCTTACGGTTTGATTTTTTACAAAGACAAGTTGGTTCTACAAAAAAAATTTAAAAAAATGAAAATCCGTCGATTATTACGGTTTTTATAGCCTACTAAAGACACGCTTCGTATTTTAGACTTTGTTCGCTTAAAACTGGCGTAAAATTTCAAAAAATTGTTAGATTTTCTTGTGGTTTGGTTTTTTTCAAAAAGACAAGTTGGTTTTATTGAAAAATTCTACAAATTGAAAATCTGTTAAATATTCCGGTTTTCATAGCCTACCAAAAACTCGCTTAAAAAATTAGTCCAATTTTCTACTTTGTTCGTTTAAAACTGTCATAAAATTTCGAAAAATAATCAGATTTTCTTGTAGATTATTTTTTAACAAAGTGACAAGTTAGTTCTACTAGAAAAATCAAACAGAATGAAAATCGTTCGAAAATTCCGCATTTCATAGCCTGCTTAGTGTACCAACTAGCAAATTACCTAACGCTGGGCTTGGGCGATTGTTGTGGACTAGCGGCCGCCGGTTTGGGTAAAATATTCAAATGTGGCTTCAGTTTAATAATATTCTGCGACTGTTGATTGTTTGGTCCACTCTGCATCGGCCTGGCCAACAACGGATGATTATTATGAATAATCTGCATCACAGGGAAATTAGTAGGCGTTGGTGGCTTCAAACTAGGCGACGGCGACTTCAAACTAGCTGGGGAGGAGTAGGGCGACGAAGGGGGATAACACCCCGACCCACCACCTGGACTAGGATTCGAGTAGGCGGGCGACATCCCGCTTGCTTGATTCTGCTGTTGTTGCTGCTGCTTCTTCACCAAATTCAAATTATTTGAACCCACCACCGTGCAGTTGGTGCTCAGGTTCTCATACTCGATCTTGTCGAGGATCAGATTGTTGTGCGGCTGCTTTTGGTGGTGGTGGTGATGGTAGTTGTTGCTAATTGTCGAGTTCTTTGGTGATTTGCACATCTTTTGATTGGTTGTTGATGTTGGTTTGTTTTGGGGAGTTTGAGACATCTTTTTGGGGGTGCCGGTTGGTTCGGTTTTTGCACGTTGTCCAAATTAACAACTGCTATTGCTACTGGAAACCGAAAATGGAAAATTAGCTTTGGAAAATAACTCGAAAAATAACAATCATAGAGCTAAATGTTTTTAACGAAAATTATAGGTAATTCAATTCTCTACTAGATTGCTAATAGCTATTATTAGCGTAGGACTGGCGGAAAACGAGATATTTTCAAAAAATAGTACAATAAAAAAAATTTGGAAACTTGCGCCCTCTATAACTCGTAAACTATTAACTATACAAAAAAAAGTTTTAAGCAAAATTCGTAGATAATTGTATTCTCTACAACATTCAATTAACATTTTTTACCGTATGGCTAAAAGAAAAAAAGTTATTTTCAAAAAATAGTACTATAAAAGAAATTTGGAAACTTGCGCCCTCTATAACTCGTAAACTATTAACCATACAAAAAAAGTTTTAAACAAAATTCGTAGATAATTGTATTCTCTACAACATTCAATTGACATTTTTTACCGTATGGCTAAAAGAAAAAAAGTTATTTTCAAAAAATAGTACTATAAAAGAAATTTGGAAACTTGCGCCCTCTATAACTCGTAAACTATTAACCATACAAAAAAAGTTTTAAACAAAATTCGTAGATAATTGTATTCTCTACAACATTCAATTGACATTTTTTACCGTAAAGTTAAAGGAAAAAAAGTTATTTTCAAAAAATTGTATTATACAAAAAATTTGGAAACTTGCGCCCTCTATAACTCGTAAACTATTAACCATACAAAAAAAGTTTCAAGCAAAATTCGTAGATAATTGTATTCTCTACAACATTCAATTGACATTTTTTACCGTAAAGTTAAAGGAAAAAAAGTTATTTTCAAAAAATTGTATCATAAAAAAAATTTGGAAACTTGCGCCCTCTATAACTTGTAAACTATTAACCATACAAAAAAAAGTTTTAAGCAAAATTCGTAGATAATTGTATTCTCTACAACATTCAATTAACATTTTTTACCGTATGGCTAAAAGAAAAAAAGTTATTTTCAAAAAATAGTACTATAAAAGAAATTTGGAAACTTGCGCCCTCTATAACTCGTAAACTATTAACCATACAAAAAAAGTTTCAAGCAAAATTCGTAGATAATTGTATTCTCTACAACATTCAATTGACATTTTTTACCGTAAAGTTAAAGGAAAAAAAGTTATTTTCAAAAAATTGTATTATACAAAAAATTTGGAAACTTGCGCCCTCTATAACTCGTAAACTATTAACCATACAAAAAAAGTTTCAAGCAAAATTCGTAGATAATTGTATTCTCTACAACATTCAATTGACATTTTTTACCGTAAAGTTAAAGGAAAAAAAGTTATTTTCAAAAAATTGTATCATAAAAAAAATTTGGAAACTTGCGCCCTCTATAACTCGTAAACTATTAACCATACAAAAAAAAGTTTTAAGCAAAATTCGTAGATAATTGTATTCTCTACAACATTCAATTAGCATTTTTTACCGTAAGGCTAAAAGAAAAAAAGTTATTTTCAAAAAATAGTACTATAAAAGAAATTTGGAAACTTGCGCCCTCTATAACTCGTAAACTATTAACCATACAAAAAAAAGTTTAAAACAAAATTCGTGGATAATTGTATTCTCTACAACATTCAATTAGCATTTTTTACCGTAAGGCTAAAAGAAAAAAAGTTATTTTCAAAAAATAGTACTATAAAAGAAATTTGGAAACTTGCGCCCTCTATAACTCGTAAACTATTAACCATACAAAAAAAAGTTTAAAACAAAATTCGTGGATAATTGTATTCTCTACAACATTCAATTAGCATTTTTTACCGTAAGGCTAAAAGAAAAAAAGTTATTTTCAAAAAATAGTACTATAAAAGAAATTTGGAAACTTGCGCTGTCTATAACTTGTAAACTATTAACCATACAAAAAAAACTTTTAAACAAAATTCGTAGATAATTGTCTTCTCTACAACATTCAATTAACATTTTTTACCGTATGGCTAAAAGAAAAAAAGTTATTTTCAAAAAATAGTACTATAAAAGAAATTTGGAAACTTGCGCCCTCTATAACTCGTAAACTATTAACCATACAAAAAAAAGTTTAAAACAAAATTCGTGGATAATTATATTCTCTACAACATTCAATTAACATTTTTTACCGTATGGGTAAAAGAAAAAAAGTTATTTTCAAAAAATAGTACTATAAAAGAAATTTGGAAACTTGCGCCCTCTATAACTCGTAAACTATTAACCATACAAAAAAAAGTTTTAAGCAAAATTCGTAGATAATTGTATTCTCTACAACATTCAATTAACATTTTTTACCGTATGGCTAAAAGAAAAAAAGTTATTTTCAAAAAATAGTACTATAAAAGAAATTTGGAAACTTGCGCCCTCTATAACTCGTAAACTATTAACCATACAAAAAAAAGTTTAAAACAAAATTCGTGGATAATTATATTCTCTACAACATTCAATTAGCATTTTTTACCGTAAGGCTAAAAGAAAAAAAGTTATTTTCAAAAAATAGTACTATAAAAGAAATTTGGAAACTTGCGCCCTCTATAACTCGTAAACTATTAACCATACAAAAAAAAGTTTTAAGCAAAATTCGTAGATAATTGTATTCTCTACAACATTCAATTAGCATTTTTTACCGTAAGGCTAAAAGAAAAAAAGTTATTTTCAAAAAATAGTACTATAAAAGAAATTTGGAAACTTGCGCCCTCTATAACTCGTAAACTATTAACCATACAAAAAAAAGTTTAAAACAAAATTCGTGGATAATTGTATTCTCTACAACATTCAATTAGCATTTTTTACCGTAAGGCTAAAAGAAAAAAAGTTATTTTCAAAAAATAGTACTATAAAAGAAATTTGGAAACTTGCGCTGTCTATAACTTGTAAACTATTAACCATACAAAAAAAACTTTTAAACAAAATTCGTAGATAATTGTCTTCTCTACAACATTCAATTAACATTTTTTACCGTATGGCTAAAAGAAAAAAAGTTATTTTCAAAAAATAGTACTATAAAAGAAATTTGGAAACTTGCGCCCTCTATAACTCGTAAACTATTAACCATACAAAAAAAAGTTTAAAACAAAATTCGTGGATAATTATATTCTCTACAACATTCAATTAACATTTTTTACCGTATGGGTAAAAGAAAAAAAGTTATTTTCAAAAAATAGTACTATAAAAGAAATTTGGAAACTTGCGCCCTCTATAACTCGTAAACTATTAACCATACAAAAAAAAGTTTTAAGCAAAATTCGTAGATAATTGTATTCTCTACAACATTCAATTAACATTTTTTACCGTATGGCTAAAAGAAAAAAAGTTATTTTCAAAAAATAGTACTATAAAAGAAATTTGGAAACTTGCGCCCTCTATAACTCGTAAACTATTAACCATACAAAAAAAAGTTTAAAACAAAATTCGTGGATAATTGTATTCTCTACAACATTCAATTAGCATTTTTTACCGTAAGGCTAAAAGAAAAAAAGTTATTTTCAAAAAATAGTACTATAAAAGAAATTTGGAAACTTGCGCTGTCTATAACTTGTAAACTATTAACCATACAAAAAAAACTTTTAAACAAAATTCGTAGATAATTGTCTTCTCTACAACATTCAATTAACATTTTTTACCGTATGGCTAAAAGAAAAAAAGTTATTTTCAAAAAATAGTACTATAAAAGAAATTTGGAAACTTGCGCCCTCTATAACTCGTAAACTATTAACCATACAAAAAAAAGTTTAAAACAAAATTCGTGGATAATTATATTCTCTACAACATTCAATTAACATTTTTTACCGTATGGGTAAAAGAAAAAAAGTTATTTTCAAAAAATAGTACTATAAAAGAAATTTGGAAACTTGCGCCCTCTATAACTCGTAAACTATTAACCATACAAAAAAAAGTTTTAAGCAAAATTCGTAGATAATTGTATTCTCTACAACATTCAATTAACATTTTTTACCGTATGGCTAAAAGAAAAAAAGTTATTTTCAAAAAATAGTACTATAAAAGAAATTTGGAAACTTGCGCCCTCTATAACTCGTAAACTATTAACCATACAAAAAAAAGTTTAAAACAAAATTCGTGGATAATTATATTCTCTACAACATTCAATTAACATTTTTTACCGTATGGGTAAAAGAAAAAAAGTTATTTTCAAAAAATAGTACTATAAAAGAAATTTGGAAACTTGCGCCCTCTATAACTCGTAAACTATTAACCATACAAAAAAAAGTTTTAAGCAAAATTCGTAGATAATTGTATTCTCTACAACATTCAATTAACATTTTTTACCGTATGGCTAAAAGAAAAAAAGTTATTTTCAAAAAATAGTACTATAAAAGAAATTTGGAAACTTGCGCCCTCTATAACTCGTAAACTATTAACCATACAAAAAAAAGTTTAAAACAAAATTCGTGGATAATTATATTCTCTACAACATTCAATTAACATTTTTTACCGTATGGGTAAAAGAAAAAAAGTTATTTTCAAAAAATAGTACTATAAAAGAAATTTGGAAACTTGCGCTGTCTATAACTTGTAAACTATTAACCATACAAAAAAAAGTTTTAAGCAAAATTCGTAGATAATTGTATTCTCTACAACATTCAATTAACATTTTTTACCGTATGGCTAAAAGAAAAAAAGTTATTTTCAAAAAATAGTACTATAAAAGAAATTTGGAAACTTGCGCCCTCTATAACTCGTAAACTATTAACCATACAAAAAAAAGTTTAAAACAAAATTCGTGGATAATTATATTCTCTACAACATTCAATTAACATTTTTTACCGTATGGGTAAAAGAAAAAAAGTTATTTTCAAAAAATAGTACTATAAAAGAAATTTGGAAACTTGCGCTGTCTATAACTTGTAAACTATTAACCATACAAAAAAAAGTTTAAAACAAAATTCGTGGATAATTGTATTCTCTACAACATTCAATTAGCATTTTTTACCGTAAGGCTAAAAGAAAAAAAGTTATTTTCAAAAAATAGTACTATAAAAGAAATTTGGAAACTTGCGCTGTCTATAACTTGTAAACTATTAACCATACAAAAAAAACTTTTAAACAAAATTCGTAGATAATTGTCTTCTCTACAACATTCAATTAACATTTTTTACCGTATGGCTAAAAGAAAAAAAGTTATTTTCAAAAAATAGTACTATAAAAGAAATTTGGAAACTTGCGCCCTCTATAACTCGTAAACTATTAACCATACAAAAAAAAGTTTAAAACAAAATTCGTGGATAATTATATTCTCTACAACATTCAATTAACATTTTTTACCGTATGGGTAAAAGAAAAAAAGTTATTTTCAAAAAATAGTACTATAAAAGAAATTTGGAAACTTGCGCCCTCTATAACTCGTAAACTATTAACCATACAAAAAAAAGTTTTAAGCAAAATTCGTAGATAATTGTATTCTCTACAACATTCAATTAACATTTTTTACCGTATGGCTAAAAGAAAAAAAGTTATTTTCAAAAAATAGTACTATAAAAGAAATTTGGAAACTTGCGCCCTCTATAACTCGTAAACTATTAACCATACAAAAAAAAGTTTAAAACAAAATTCGTGGATAATTATATTCTCTACAACATTCAATTAACATTTTTTACCGTATGGGTAAAAGAAAAAAAGTTATTTTCAAAAAATAGTACTATAAAAGAAATTTGGAAACTTGCGCCCTCTATAACTCGTAAACTATTAACCATACAAAAAAAAGTTTTAAGCAAAATTCGTAGATAATTGTATTCTCTACAACATTCAATTAACATTTTTTACCGTATGGGTAAAAGAAAAAAAGTTATTTTCAAAAAATAGTACTATAAAAGAAATTTGGAAACTTGCGCTGTCTATAACTTGTAAACTATTAACCATACAAAAAAAAGTTTTAAGCAAAATTCGTAGATAATTGTATTCTCTACAACATTCAATTGACATTTTTTACCGTAAAGTTAAAGGAAAAAAAGTTATTTTCAAAAAATTGTATTATACAAAAAATTTGGAAACTTGCGCCCTCTATAACTCGTAAACTATTAACCATACAAAAAAAGTTTTAAGCAAAATTCGTAGATAATTGAATTCTCTACAACATTCAATTAGCATTTTTTACCGTAAGGTTAAAAGAAAAAAAGTTATTTTCAAAAAATAGTACTATAAAAAAAGGTTGGAAACTTGCGCCCTCTATAACTCGTAAACTATTAACCATACAAAAAAAAGTTTAAAACAAAATTCGTGGATAATTGTATTCTCTACAACATTCAATTAACATTTTTTACCGTATGGGTAAAAGAAAAAAAGTTATTTTCAAAAAATAGTACTATAAAAGAAATTTGGAAACTTGCGCCCTCTATAACTCGTAAACTATTAACCATACAAAAAAAAGTTTTAAGCAAAATTCGTAGATAATTGTATTCTCTACAACATTCAATTAACATTTTTTACCGTATGGCTAAAAGAAAAAAAGTTATTTTCAAAAAATAGTACTATAAAAGAAATTTGGAAACTTGCGCCCTCTATAACTCGTAAACTATTAACCATACAAAAAAAAGTTTAAAACAAAATTCGTGGATAATTATATTCTCTACAACATTCAATTAACATTTTTTACCGTATGGGTAAAAGAAAAAAAGTTATTTTCAAAAAATAGTACTATAAAAGAAATTTGGAAACTTGCGCCCTCTATAACTCGTAAACTATTAACCATACAAAAAAAAGTTTTAAGCAAAATTCGTAGATAATTGTATTCTCTACAACATTCAATTAACATTTTTTACCGTATGGCTAAAAGAAAAAAAGTTATTTTCAAAAAATAGTACTATAAAAGAAATTTGGAAACTTGCGCCCTCTATAACTCGTAAACTATTAACCATACAAAAAAAAGTTTAAAACAAAATTCGTGGATAATTATATTCTCTACAACATTCAATTAGCATTTTTTACCGTAAGGCTAAAAGAAAAAAAGTTATTTTCAAAAAATAGTACTATAAAAGAAATTTGGAAACTTGCGCCCTCTATAACTCGTAAACTATTAACCATACAAAAAAAAGTTTTAAGCAAAATTCGTAGATAATTGTATTCTCTACAACATTCAATTAGCATTTTTTACCGTAAGGCTAAAAGAAAAAAAGTTATTTTCAAAAAATAGTACTATAAAAGAAATTTGGAAACTTGCGCCCTCTATAACTCGTAAACTATTAACCATACAAAAAAAAGTTTAAAACAAAATTCGTGGATAATTGTATTCTCTACAACATTCAATTAGCATTTTTTACCGTAAGGCTAAAAGAAAAAAAGTTATTTTCAAAAAATAGTACTATAAAAGAAATTTGGAAACTTGCGCTGTCTATAACTTGTAAACTATTAACCATACAAAAAAAACTTTTAAACAAAATTCGTAGATAATTGTCTTCTCTACAACATTCAATTAACATTTTTTACCGTATGGCTAAAAGAAAAAAAGTTATTTTCAAAAAATAGTACTATAAAAGAAATTTGGAAACTTGCGCCCTCTATAACTCGTAAACTATTAACCATACAAAAAAAAGTTTAAAACAAAATTCGTGGATAATTATATTCTCTACAACATTCAATTAACATTTTTTACCGTATGGGTAAAAGAAAAAAAGTTATTTTCAAAAAATAGTACTATAAAAGAAATTTGGAAACTTGCGCCCTCTATAACTCGTAAACTATTAACCATACAAAAAAAAGTTTTAAGCAAAATTCGTAGATAATTGTATTCTCTACAACATTCAATTAACATTTTTTACCGTATGGCTAAAAGAAAAAAAGTTATTTTCAAAAAATAGTACTATAAAAGAAATTTGGAAACTTGCGCCCTCTATAACTCGTAAACTATTAACCATACAAAAAAAAGTTTAAAACAAAATTCGTGGATAATTGTATTCTCTACAACATTCAATTAGCATTTTTTACCGTAAGGCTAAAAGAAAAAAAGTTATTTTCAAAAAATAGTACTATAAAAGAAATTTGGAAACTTGCGCTGTCTATAACTTGTAAACTATTAACCATACAAAAAAAACTTTTAAACAAAATTCGTAGATAATTGTCTTCTCTACAACATTCAATTAACATTTTTTACCGTATGGCTAAAAGAAAAAAAGTTATTTTCAAAAAATAGTACTATAAAAGAAATTTGGAAACTTGCGCCCTCTATAACTCGTAAACTATTAACCATACAAAAAAAAGTTTAAAACAAAATTCGTGGATAATTATATTCTCTACAACATTCAATTAACATTTTTTACCGTATGGGTAAAAGAAAAAAAGTTATTTTCAAAAAATAGTACTATAAAAGAAATTTGGAAACTTGCGCCCTCTATAACTCGTAAACTATTAACCATACAAAAAAAAGTTTTAAGCAAAATTCGTAGATAATTGTATTCTCTACAACATTCAATTAACATTTTTTACCGTATGGCTAAAAGAAAAAAAGTTATTTTCAAAAAATAGTACTATAAAAGAAATTTGGAAACTTGCGCCCTCTATAACTCGTAAACTATTAACCATACAAAAAAAAGTTTAAAACAAAATTCGTGGATAATTATATTCTCTACAACATTCAATTAACATTTTTTACCGTATGGGTAAAAGAAAAAAAGTTATTTTCAAAAAATAGTACTATAAAAGAAATTTGGAAACTTGCGCTGTCTATAACTTGTAAACTATTAACCATACAAAAAAAAGTTTTAAGCAAAATTCGTAGATAATTGTATTCTCTACAACATTCAATTGACATTTTTTACCGTAAAGTTAAAGGAAAAAAAGTTATTTTCAAAAAATTGTATTATACAAAAAATTTGGAAACTTGCGCCCTCTATAACTCGTAAACTATTAACCATACAAAAAAAGTTTTAAGCAAAATTCGTAGATAATTGAATTCTCTACAACATTCAATTAGCATTTTTTACCGTAAGGTTAAAAGAAAAAAAGTTATTTTCAAAAAATAGTACTATAAAAAAAGGTTGGAAACTTGCGCCCTCTATAACTCGTAAACTATTAACCATACAAAAAAAAGTTTAAAACAAAATTCGTGGATAATTGTATTCTCTACAACATTCAATTAGCATTTTTTACCGTAAGGTTAAAAGAAAAAAAGTTATTTTCAAAAAATAGTACTATAAAAAAAGGTTGGAAACTTGCGCCCTCTATAACTCGTAAACTATTAACACTACGCGGAAAATGTTTAAATACAAGTTGTAGATAATCAAATTCTGCACAAGATTGCTAACGAGTGTTTTTTACGTTAGAATAACTGGAGCCGAGATATTTCAAAATTTCCAACGAGATTAAGATTTTTTCCACGAATTTATAGGTTAGTTTGGTTTTCCTGCAATAGTTTCACTATCACTGGTGTAAATTTAGTAAAATTACGATATTTTCAAGTAAACCTCGAGATTTATCGATAATTCCTCATGGATTTTAGGTTATGTTAAGATTCATTGCTAATCTAGCTACCTTGATCCAAAACAAAAATAAGTCAAAACTTACCAAAAGTTCAAGTTTATAGTACACGCTTTGTTCCTTTGCTATTTTATACAAAAACCTACAATAATAATAATAATTATTTTGGGAATGTTTTACTATCAAACACGACGACATTCAAAGCGCACTTGATTTGGGTTTGTCCTTATTTTATTAAAACTACACAGCACACACACACACACGCACACACGTCGAAAAAAACTTGCTAGTTTCTTATTAGACAAGGTTTTTCTATCATTTTACACTTCACATAATAATAGTCCCTTAACCGAACTCAAATAAAGCCATTTTATCGTTGTGGATTACATCGAAAACAAACGAAACCAACAACGGCATTATTCAACAACAAAGCCAACTTGTCCATTGGTGGTGGTCGTTGTGTTGCCTTTTGTCGTGGCCACTGCGATTTCCATCAGTACTTGAACTTGATCCGCGTTCACCTAAAACAAAACAAACAAAATCACATAACCTTATCCAAAAAATTAATTTCCACTTTCCAACATTTCCAAAATACAATTTATTGTGCGCGCTTACTCGTTTTCCTAATAACACACAAACTATGATGGTATTCCGTAGGGTTGCACATCGGGCTCCGGACAAAACCCCCCGGATTTACCCTCGTTCAACTGTTTGTAAACAATTTTTTGGCAAATTTGCAACAAACACACAAAACGACAAACAACTAATCATTCTACCGCCATCTTTTAATGCGCTGCTCTTCTTCTGCCACTGACAACCGGTTGCAAGCCGGTTGTGGCCACCCCACGCTAAAAATGGAACCGTCCACAAAAGGAACATTTTGGAAAATCTAGTGGGAATTTTACAGAAATTCGTGTAAAATCCCGGAAAAGTTTTTTAAACCCCCAAGAAATCCTGCGATGGGTGGCGTTGGATTTATTTATTTGGTTATTACGATATTACGTAGAGGCGGAGGGGAAGTAAATGAAAGTCGAGTGAAAGTGGTGGGGATGAAGCGGAGCAAGGATGACGAAAAAACAGCTGCCTACGCGATTTAAATAAGTTTTGTTAAAATTGAAGGGAAAAACGGAAAATTCAGTTTGTTTTTTCATCTGCGTCTGTCATTTTTTCTGGTACAAACTTCAAAAAGATTTTTATTCTATTTTTTAAGTATACTTTAGAAGTTACAAGGCGTCAAAATTAAAATTAGGTCAATTTGACATTTTCTTTAGTTATTTCAGCGCCAACTTAGTAAATTCTACTAATTTCCTCGAGAAATCCCTATTCATTATCTAGTAACCCTTGGAGGGAGCCATGTGAATTGTAGCAGCCCCTCCAGGGCCAACTTTATTTATTTTGTTGTTAAGTACAGTGCGGTGGTGGGGGGTGCAACAAATGAAAGTCAAGTTGTGGCGTAGTAGGCGCGGTAGTGGTGGGGATGGCAATCTGGGGGAAAAATTGGAAAAACGCTGCACTAAAAGCGAATAATAATAATAGAGCTTGGATATAAATAAATAAATAAATAAATAAACAAATTGCGTTTTTTTTACTACTATAATATGTATAAAAAAATCAATAAAAAAGTTAGGTTATAATTCGGCGCAATGGAAAAATGCCACTCACACATACACTCATACATTCACACATATACACACACACACACACATTGACGAGATGAGACACCAACACCACAAGCTCAACATTCCAAAAATCGTATTGTTTTTTCCATGGCCATGCGGTTTTTTCAATGTGGCCAAGTAAAAACGGGCCAAAAATCAAACTGGCATAGACTCCATCCTACACACTCGCTTTTCAAGATAAAATTGAATAAAATTTCGTACGTACCTTAAACAATTTTCACTTCATGGGCAGAAACGGGGTTCACTAGTGTGGAAGCAGGGCATCCGGCCAGCTGATTGGTCGGCGCTGGCAAGCGTCATTTGATACACACAGAGCCGCCTGCCTGCACACACACACACAAACAACAAAAAAAGGCGATTTGGTTTGAGGTTATTCTGGTTGGGCAGGCGAAAAGCGACCGTATAAAACTGTGACGTAAGGCGGGTTTGTCTTGCGCCTTGCGGCAATTGCTTTGTGTTTGATGTTTAAATGTATGCGTGTGTGAGTGAGTGTGGGATAATTATTTTTTCATACATTCATTCCACCACCACTTTTACTATAAAAGATTTCGTAAACTAACTCGTAATCATCATTTAATAAAAACTACCATCAGCTACTGTTATTCCATAAGCTCATTGATTTTCCAACGTAATCAAACTAATGAAAACCGAATTTAGCGTATATTTATCTGGGAATGACGTCAGTACCGCCTTACCAGTTTCTGGTAGCGACCACGAAACTACTCCTGAAAGTACGTTACGAAACACGCGCATTTTATCCACGAAAAAGCATATAAATCTTCAATCATTCACTTTTTTAGCATAATAAACGTTAAATTAGCAATTTTTTAACAGATTGTAATAAAAAGCAAGCTTGTTTAGTTGCAAAAATTATAAGGGATGGAACAAATTAATAAACGTCAAGTTGACATTTGTCAAAGTTTTGACCTTCGAGTTTTCGTAATTTTCCTCAGAATAAAACCACGATAATGCAGCAGGATTTTCCGTGAATGTACCCAAAACTGTAAGTAAATAACTCGTTAAAATTACTATGAAAACTCCAAAAGAAATACTAAAGTCCAAAACTAATTTTGTAGGTTAGGTTATAGTAAAATGTACGCCAGTCCATCAACTTTATCCGAAATATGTTTGGATGCTGTGAGCAGCAACATCGTAGCTTACATCCAGAAACAATCCACAGTCTCCAACTCCACTTACGGATGGTTCGAAGACTTCAATTTGAGTGACGGTGATGATGACGAAACCGCACCAACAAAAAAGTACAAATTCCGAGACAGTGGCTTGTTTCTCATCCGGGAAGTATCGGAGCAGCTGTTGGAGTGCCTGGGAAAGAAGAGCATGATGTGCAATGCCATTCTCAATATTTTTATTGAGGCCAATACGAAGTTACAAAGAGTGCGATTGAGGGACTGTCGCTTGACCACAGCTGGGTTTGGCGTTATGGAGCAGCATAAAATTGTGGAGCTGGACTGTCTGAATATCAAGGGAATCAGCATACCGGAGATGCTTGGTAAGCGTGTGGTTTTGAGCGGGAAAACGCGCGCCGTGCTTTTGTTTTTCCACCTAGAGCTACATATCTTCCGGATACAACCCTCGACAAACCCCAAAAAGAATTTTTATTTTATATATAATACTTTAGAAGTTACAAAGGGTCAAAGTGGCGTTTACTAGAAATCACGTCATTTTCCCTTTAAACGCCCGCAGTTCAGTTGTTTTTCCACCTAGAGTTGTCAATTTTACTACATTATCTTTCGGATACAAACCCCAAAAACAATTTCAACTCTACCAATAATACTTTAGAAATGACAACGCTTTAAAATATGCCAAATTTTCCAGGTTGTCTAAACATGTGGTCCACCCTGAACATGAGCAGCGCCTCCTTCGCCAAGTGCACCTTTGTCGATGGGGCCCACCATCGAATGATGGTGACGATCTGCCAGCTAAAAAACCTCAGATCGTTGAACTTGGCCTACACCGAACTGAATCAGCAGGCTTTTGAGATGATTTGCGAGGATTTACGTCTGTTGGAAAAACTGGATATCACTGGCACAGCTGTGAACGATTTACAGCCGCTGGCGAAGACGGCCGAACGATTGATCAGCTTTGTAATGAGTGTAAGTGGATTAGATGTCAGGAAAAATCAAATTAGTCAGGGGAAAATAGGGAATTATTGAAGTGGGCGCTGTTCGGTTGTTTTTTAAGCTACAAATGTCATTTTGACAGTTTTAGCTAGAGCAGTTCACAGACTAGTATCGTGGAAAAACTGAAATTTTTATTGGCTTTAATTTCGGAATTATAGGAGATAGAACGCGAAATATGGAAAAAAAAATTGGATTATCTTAAAGTGGGCGCTGTTCGGTTGTTTTTTAAGCTACAAATGTCATTTTGACAGTTTTAGCTAGAGCAGTTCACAGACTAGTATCGTGGAAAAACTGAAATTTTTATTGGCTTTAATTTCGGAATTATAGGAGATAGAACGCGAAATATGGAAAAAAAATTGGATTATCTTAAAGTGGGCGCTGTTCGATTGTTTTTTAAGCTACAAGTGTCATTTTGACAGTTTTAGCTAGAGCAGTTCACAGACTAGTATCGTGGAAAAACTGAAATTTTTATTGGCTTTAATTTCGGAATTATAGGAGATAGAACGCGAAATATGGAAAAAAAAATTGGATTATCTTAAAGTGGGCGCTGTTCGGTTGTTTTTTAAGCTACACATGTCATTTTGACAGTTTTAGCTAGAGCAGTTCACAGACTAGTATCGTGGAAAAACTGAAATTTTTATTGGCTTTAATTTCGGAATTATAGGAGATAGAACGCGAAATATGGAAAAAAAAATTGGATTATCTTAAAGTGGGCGCTGTTCGGTTGTTTTTTAAGCTACAAATGTCATTTTGACAGTTTTAGCTAGAGCAGTTCACAGACTAGTATCGTGGAAAAACTGAAATTTTTATTGGCTTTAATTTCGGAATTATAGGAGATAGAACGCGAAATATGGAAAAAAAAAATTGGATTATCTTAAAGTGGGCGCTGTTCGGTTGTTTTTTAAGCTACAAGTGTCATTTTGACAGTTTTAGCTAGAGCAGTTCACAGACTAGTATCGTGGAAAAACTGAAATTTTTATTGGCTTTAATTTCGGAATTATAGGAGATAGAACGCGAAATATGGAAAAAAAAATTGGATTATCTTAAAGTGGGCGCTGTTCGGTTGTTTTTTAAGCTACAAGTGTCATTTTGACAGTTTTAGCTAGAGCAGTTCACAGACTAGACACCTAGAAAAAACTTTCAACTAGCTTCACTTTAGGAGCTAGGTACAAGAGATTAAAGCGAAATTTAACATTTTCTGATTTCTTTTTCAGGATCTGCCACTAGTGCGCAACTTTCCAGTAGTATTCCAACTCACCCGCCTCAAACACCTCGACATCAGTCTCCTGCACGAAAGAGTGGAACTCAACGCCTACCCAACCAGTCCAATCACACTTCTGCTAAACGAGCCCCACCACCACCCCGAACTGGTCTCTCTTGAAATTTCCGGCTGGCGAGAGCTGAACTCACAACAACTCCTGCTGGACTACATCCAATGGCACCCCCAATTGGTATACTTGGGGATCGTGGTGACTGTCGTTTGTTTCCAAGAAGCCTTCGCCGATGTAAATCACCCGGATTATCCAGCGAATCTGCAGATTGCTGGATTGGCGAATGAGGAGCATATCAGGGTGGCCTTGCGGAAGTATAAGGAACGTTCGACTTACGTCCAGAAGGCGTTGTATCATTTGTTTCAGTTGTCTAGCGGATTCAACCAGCCACAACCGGATTGGTTCGCTTTAATCATTCCGATTATGGAGCGGCATTTAATGAGATTCGGGGTGCAAATGGCGTCGACTGCTTGTCTTTATAACATGACTAGGGGCGAGTTCTGTCGCGGGTTCCACCCTAAGACCCTCCAGCTAGCCATCGAAGCGACTTTAAACGCCATGTCGGCTTTTCCCAAGGAATTCCAGCTGCAAAAAAACGCGCTTTTAACACTTTGCAGCGACAGAATCCTTCAGGATATCCAGTTTGATCGGTATAAATGCGCAAAATTGGTCTTGGACTCGCTTTGTTTTTTCGATGATGTCAACTTGAATCGCATGGCCGTCGCGATTTGCTCTATTCTAGCGTCTAAAGTCACAACTAAGGAGACGACGTTGCTTGGTTCGCGTCCCGAATACATGCAAAAGTTGCTGGCGTTGGTTCAGACAAGAACCACCTCTAACTCAGCTGACATAACGTTGAAATTCACCCTGAGCGCCCTCTGGAATCTAACAGACGAAAGCGCGGCCACCTGCTCTGTTTTCCTACAACAAAACGGCGCCCATCATTTCCTCAAACTACTCGAAAACTTCCGTAACGATCACGCAATCGAAACGAAAGTTTTAGGATTGTTTAACAATATCGCAGAGGTGCCATGGTTACGTCAAGGTTTGAGGGTTGATTCGCTCATGTGCGAGCTGTCGCGATTGTTGGACTCGGACAACATCGATGTGAGTTATTTTGCTGCTGGGATTGTGGCGTATTTGACGCGAGATGGGGAGGAGAAGTGGGGGTTTAAGTGTCGGGATAGAAGGGAGATGTTGGGGCAGTTGGAGGCGACGGTGTTGGGGTGGAAGGTGCCGGACACGGAGATGGTGGCGTATAGGACGTTCAGGCCGTTTTATGCGCTGTTGGCGTTGGAATTGGATGCGGCGGTGCAGTTGTGGGCTGTGTGGGCCATTCATCATGTTTGCTCGAAGAATCGTAAGTTGGATTTGGGGAAAAGCAACCGAACTTTTAGTAAAATTGTTTTTTTTTGTTTTCTAGCTCAACGCTATTGTCGCATGCTACAAAACGAATCGGGCCACAAATATCTCCACAGATTAATTACGAGAACCCGAAACTGTCATCCAGAAATCAAACGGCTTAGCCAGAATATCTTAGACGGAGTTGAAAGTAAAGATTATACACTTTATGATTGAATCATTGTGATAAATTTGGTTAGATTTATGTTATATAAGGCAGCAAAACTGGATTCTATGTGCCAGTTGTTTGTGCTTTTTGTTTTATTTCGTGCCAATTTAAATTATATTCAATGTTAATATTAATAATTAAAATTTTGTTTATAATGTTAAGACAAATTATTTATTATGATATTATTATGTGTGTAAAGTGGGGGAAGAGTGTTCTAGTCAGAAAACAATAAAAAATATATGTTGGTTGTATAAAATTGTTTTTTTTGGGCTTTTTTTCAAAAAAGTTTTGGTTTAGGCTTGAGTTTTTTTCCCAAAATATAGTCCTGGAATTCCTCTAAATAAAACTGAAAATTTTACTATTCTAACCCAAAAAACAAATGAATTAGACGCAATTTAACAAAATATCTTTTTCACACAAGGTTCAACTTCTATCTCCTATAGTTTCTAAACGCGCACCAATAGAAAGTTGAGGTTTTTCCAGTATAAACTACAAATAATCCTCTAAAGAAACCTGAAAACTAGACGTTTTTATCTGAAGAAACAAAAGAATCGCGTGATTTTTTTCCAAAATACGAAAAAAGTCTAAAAAATTTCAAGTTTTTATTTGACTGGCTGTAGAATCGTTAGTGTTTTTCGGAATTATATGAAATTTTTTTTTAGAGTGAACCTTTCACTTTAATTTGATGTATAATTTAATGCACTTTTAGCAATTTTTCAATTTTTTTCGACGGTTTAAAGTGATGGCGCAAAATTAATTTCTTACCATTTACAAATTTCAACTTCTATCTCCTATAGTTCTTGAACGAGTACTACTAGAAAGTTCAGGTTTCTTCCAGTACAAACTACAGAGAATCCTCTAAACAAATTTGAAAACTAGACGATTCTATCTGAAAAAACAAAAGAATCGCGTGAATTTTATTTCCAGAACACAAAAAAATGTAAACAGTTTCAGGTTTTTTTTGACTGGCTGTAAAATCGTAACTGTTGTACATGAAATTTTTTACCACCGGTAGACTGAACCTTCCCCTTTAATTTAATGTACTTTTAGCAATTTTCAATTTTTTTCAACAGTTTCAAGTGATGGTGGAAAATTAATTTCTTACCATTTACAAATTTCAACTTCTATCTTCTATAGTTCCTTAACGAGTACTAATAGAAACTTGAGGTTTATTCTAGTACAAAACTACAGAGAATCCTCTAAACAAGTCTGAACACTAGACGATTCTATCTGAAAAAACAAAAGAATGGCGTTAATTTTATATCCAAAATTTGAACATTTTCAGGTTTTTTTTTGACTGGCTGTAGAATCCTAACTGTTTTTTGGAATGACATGATAGAATGAACCTTCCGCTTTAATTTGATGTATAACAAAAAAACTGCAAGACATAATAGAAAATATGTTTTATTTCCTCAAGGCATTAATAATAATTTCAGGGGGAGCCCTCAAAATGTAACCTGATAAAGTCATCTAGTAGATCTTTAGAACATTTCCAAAAAACAAAACAAACTAGATTAAGAAACGAAACAACAACATTTTGAACACAATTAAAAAAAAATCTGCATACCCTGCATTTTTTCATATTATGGTAAAAGTGGGGGTGAGGGGAGGGCGGAAGGAAAAACAAACAAAATTACATTCATTAATTAAAGAGAGTAAACAGCAATAATAATAATAATAATAGACTAGTGTTTTTTTTTGTTTTTCCCAGTTCAATTCAATCTATAATAACATATGGCAAAATCCGCAAATTTTCCCCTTGGTAAGATGGCGCATCAACCACCTCGTGCCACTCCCGGAACCCACCCTTATCACTGGCGCCATCTGCTGTCCGCTCATCACAATGATTCACCACCGCACCCGTAGCGGGCGCCACCGACCCCTCTGAAATACTGTACTTCTTGTAAGTCTCACTAGTAAACTTCTTGCGCAAATTCTCACTATATACATTAGGCACTACGTCGTGGTACAGTCCGTCGATAGGGGGCGCCTCGGCACACCCATACGGCACCTCGCCACTTTCACAAGCGTTCCCATTCACCCCCTCCCAACACTCCCTATGCAATTGCAGCAATCTTTGGCTATCCACTTCCACCTCGCCTAAATTATACTTCTCCACCAAGTGCGCTTTACCTGGACACTCTGGTGCCTCCACGAACTCAAACCGGGGCTTCGCCTCCTCCTCCTCCTCCTCCTCATCGTCCACCGAGAAATCCTCTGGTTTGTTTTCGATCAGACTACAAACGCATTGTTGTTCTTCCTCGGCTATTAGCCGTAAGATGGTGTGACGGTCGATGGGGGGCAGTAGGCCCAAAGCGGTGGCTGTGTCCAATGAGCCGGTGGTGGGCGTGGCTGTGTCCACTGCCGCCTCATCCTCCGGCGCCTCAGTCTCTTGTTTCTCGTCAAAGTCATCGCCTACTTGGTGGTTGTCCAGTGGATCGTCCACTACTATCACCTCGTCATCACTGTGGGTGATGGTGTTGTTGTTGATGAGGGATTTGTCGTTTATTACTGAGCCTGATTCGAGTACGATGCTGCCGCCTCCACTGTCGCTTAAGGCGCCTGGAATAACAGAAGGAAATGTTAGGATATAAAAAAAACTATGTACATAGTTATTTATTATCTCTAGAGCTATAAATTAAAATAACAAAACTTTTATCAAGTAGCCTCTGCATAATCATGAGTCATTTTATTGGAATTTCACTACACATAAGTAGTTAATCATAACAAAAAAAAAATAATTGTTATCAAACTATTAACGGCAATTTATTTACCTCCAGCGGTACCAAACTTCTGGTGCTTTCGCTGTTTGTACCGATTGGCATTCGTGTTGAGTTTCTGGTCGATAATCGACACACGTTCAGTCAGTTTAGCGGCTCGTTCACTCAAATCCTCCTTGTTGGTCTTGTTGCCACCGCCACCGACCCCCGCCGGCAGATTCCCGTACACACTTTGTTTATTCTGCAAGCTGGCTATGAGTTCTTGCGTTGTTTTCACTTTACTGTTCCCCCGCGACACAGCCAACTTGCTACTGAAGGAACTCTCAGCCTCATCGATTAAATTCTTGTGATTTTTCGAACCTTTCTTCCTGCCGCGCTTCTTCGGCTGTTGCTCCATCTGCTGCTGCAACTTCTCATAACCCAAACTCGAATTCGAATCGCTGTTAATTAAAATCACATTATCGCGTTGTTGTTGTTGTTGTTGTTGCTGTTTTGTCTCGTTTTTGGTCACTTGATTGTGGCGAATGTCTTTGAAACTGGAGTTTGAATTGTCGGAGAAATCTAACTCCGCACCACCACCACCACCACCACCGCCCCCGTTTAGTTTTGCACGTTTGCTGTCTGTTACAATCGCGGGGGCGGCTACACGTTTTTTCGCTTTTATCACATTGTCCTCGGCGGGTTTCATTTGGCCGTTCGAGTCGGCCAACACCATGTTCCGCCATTTTTTCACTAGCTCCTTGGCGCGTTTCGACAGACTGTCGTTGGAGGTTTTGCGCCGCAACTCGTTCACATGCCGCCCCAATCTGGTGGTCTGGAAAAAAACAATACCAACATAAGCGCTAGTTTATTACATTTTAGACAGTTGGCTAACGCTAAGCTATAAAGACAGTTGGCAACACCTGTTGTGGTGCTTTAGAAAACTGCTATACCGACGTGAATTTCTAACGGACAAAAAGGCCTAAATAACGAACTTTTTTGAAGTAACGCAATTATCGCATGTATTCTCTTAGTTTAAATACAAAAAACCTCGAGTAGTAAGCGTTTTAAACAAAATTTGTATGCATTTAAACATAACCTATTTCTTTTAATTTTTAACCTAGAAAAGTAAACGAATTTTGCATTGTTTTTCCACGTGGTTCGAATTTACGGGTATTTTACTGTAAAACTCAAGAAAATTAAGCGTTTTTTATCAAAAAATTCTCCAAAATTAACTGATAGTTATTAAAGTTTCCTGTTTCAACACCGCACAATTTTTATCAAAAAAACGCATTAATTTCTCCGTGGAAATTCACTCTAGTGGGGTATAGTGAAATTTCCAGTAAAAAACCTAAAAAATTGTGCGTTTTTTCAAGTAAAATTCCTCGTACCGGTAACATAACCTAAAATAATTTTCGAGAGGAACCCACATAGTTTCTAGTATAATTCTCACGCAGAAAACCAATGTAAACTTTAGCAGACATTTCCCTGCAATTTATGTACAAAAACCCACAGGAAATGTGTATTTTAACGTATTTTTACAAGCGCCGGTAAGGAAGTGTCCTGTTTTACCACGGAAGATTTTTACAAAAAAACCACGTGAATTCGCGGATTTTTCACGTGGAAATACTGCAGCTACATTCTAGTGGCGCATCGCTAAGTTTTCGATATAAAAACCGCGTTTTTTAACGTATAATTCCCCGAGGTGTTGACATAACCTAACAAGAAAAAACTCGCTTATGTTAGAATTTTCACACAGAAAAACCAGCGTAAGTAATTTAGAAGATGTTACCTGGTGATTTATGTACTAAAACTTAAAGAAAATATGAATTTTTAACATTTTTTTACAAGAGCCGGTAAGATTGTTTCCTGTATTAACACCGTGAATTTTTAGGGAAAAATCGAACATTTTACACGAAAAATACTAAAATGAAACATTCTACCGGAAAGTTCGTGGGAGTTTTCACATATAAACCTGAAGTTTAAGTGTTTTTTTTAACAGAATTTCCCTCAGATTTTAACCTAACCTCACACGTGTTTTTTCCACAATTTTACACAGAAAATTAAAGTTTTTATGGTATTTCACGAAATTCATGTGGCCGGTAACGTAGGTTTCTGTTTTAACACCCGCAACCCTTACTAGTAAAAGTGGATTTTCCTCGTGAAAACTCTTGGAAATTATCCGGGGCAATTACACACTTACCTCCAATAATTCTTTGGTAATTGTAACTTTTTCCAAAAGGGATATAATGTCAATGACGCTGGCCATGTCGACGACCTAAAAAAAAACGCAGAAACACAATTTATTGCATAATATACCTAATCAAAATGGGGTTAGTTAGATTGTTAAAAATTCTTTATTAAAATCTCGACTGGATGTTACTTATGTAAAACAATTGCGAAACCATGACGACGTAAATAAAAGTATGTACATAGCAATGGTGGAATAATTGTTTATGGTGGCCATGGATTGTGGCTTCGAAATTGTTTTGTTTCCAATTCGGGGGCATTTTATTATTATGGGATAATTTACGGGAAAAAACTGTGTCTGACTTCGTGTCAGTGTCAACGAAGCTAGACACTCACACACAGACACATCTACACTAACACACACATACATATACACACAGCACCAACAGCAGCGCGAGGTGATCACCACACGAAAAAGCCACAAAACAACGAAATAACTACAAAAAAACCACAAATGCTTACATTGTAATTAACGTCCAATGATCGTAGTAATCTTTGACTTAAATCCGTGACGTTATTCTGCATTTAAATAGCGGTTTGTAACGTGTAAACCGTATATACTTTGACAGTAGTGTGCGTAGCTCCTCGCAACAGTAATGGCGCAGGTACATTGCGCTTTGTGCAGTTCTCCAGTCCGCACTGTGTGTAACAGGGAACATGGTGCAGCCCGAATAGGACTGAAGTGGGGATCGGCTGTGGAGCCGAAGCGAAACGATTACTGCGCCTGTCCGTGACGACACTGCCAACAGCACAAACCCGAAAACCCTAATATTATTTTAAACTACAATACTACAATAAATAATTATTCCAATAGCAACAATTAACATAAAAATCAATTAGAATCATACTAACAAAAGCGTAAACTCAAAAAAACTGTATTAAGTTCTAAACTCCTCCAAGAGTCGGTAATGCAGTTTCCTGTTTTAACACGTAACTATTCAATTTTATCTCAAAACTTGCGTCTTAGACGACGCCTGATAATTAAAAATTTTCGTGTATTCAAGCAGTTTAGTAATTTCCAATAATTAAATACAGTAATTTAGAAATTTTAACAAAAATTATCATAATAAGTTTTTGAACGCACTAAATATTCAGTTGGCTAACCTGCACCCTACTGTCATTCTGTAACATAACCTCCCAGTGTCAACATGACAAGATTAACGGATTTTGCTGCAGTTCTCCTGCCTTTAACCAGTATTTGGATTGCGTTGTGCGTCAAGCTTTCCCACAATGATTTCGTGAAAGATTATCCACAAGTCCGTCTGGGAATCCTCTACTTACCCTTGATTTGCCTCGTCTGTTTCGGCGTAAGTTATCCTACCACATAACAGTTCGTATTTTAAAGCTAGTTTTTAGATTTATTCGGCGATAGTGGTTTTGTATCGAACGTTCAACTTCAACGACTGTAAAACTGCCGCATTGGAACTGCATAAGGTTAGAATTTGACAATCTTTATGGCGTTTTATACAGTGATTTTTTCCAGGATATCCAAGAAGCCAGACAAGATTTAGCAAAACAAGGTTTTAAATTTTAAATGGAACTTCCAAAATAACTATTTTATTATTATATTGTTTATAAAATTATTTACAAAACTGTTTTTTTAAACCTCTTGTAACAAAGTAAACTCATCCTCTTTAGTTTCCACAGCTTCGATGTTGTAAAACGCAGCGTGTAACGTGATAATAAAAATCGAGGCACCTATGACCCAAAACATCGCCCCATGGGCGCCTACTAGATAATAAACTGGTAACGAACAAAGTGCCACTAGACCATATTGCTGCGCCAAAGTCAATTCCTTGCTAAAAATTACAACTTTTTCCCCTGTGAGTTGACGCTTATTCAAGCGGTAGCCCGCATAGAAAGTTCCAGCAATCGCCAGGAGAATCAAAGGTGAAGTTATTCTAACAAAACAAAATTATAGCTCTGTGTCTAGTAGGCGATAAGATGAACTTACAAACAATACACAATCAGCCCAAGGAAAACAAACAAATAATTAGCTTGGAAATACTCGATATTCCTCATAATCCGCTTGCTGAGACGTGGAATAGACAACGGCAGTTTAAAGTTGCTGGTTTGGACGAAAACCAGCCACGGTCTCACTTTCTGTCTTTGCTGTTGTATCCACTTTGTCGGATCTGGATTGCTCATCGACATCTGCAAAATACTTTAAAACCAAAATTTTCCTAACCCAAAAACAGTCGAATTTCACCTGGAAAACGAGGGGACTCGTCTGGAGGGACCAGGGGGCGTCTCCATGTCCCCCGTAACTTCCACGGCCACCTCCGACATGCTACACCAGTAGAAACATTAAATTTGGGGCACAATTTGATGACGTGTTGTTTTCATGTGTCAAAACAGCTGTCAGTGGAAATGTCAAAAAAACAGCTGATAATGTGGAAGATTAAAATATAATGAATTGTGACAGTTGTTTGGAGTAAACTTGTAACTAACAAACGGGGGCCCTATACCAAACAGTTTCTTAACGTGTTTTAATTTCATGCGCCTGCTGGGTATGCAACCAGTCGTACACTAGTTACTTTTTAGTTAACAGTTGGTGACAATTGTAACTGTGTTGCAGAAAACTGCTATACCGACAAAAAAAATAACGAAATTTTTTTAAATAACCCAAGAATCGCATGTATTCTCTTGGTTTAAACACAAAAAACCTCGAGTAGTTTTAAGCAAAATTTCTACGCATTTAAACGAAAATTCCTCGAAAATTAACTGGTAGGTATTAAAGTTTCCTGTTTTAACACCGCACAATTTTTATCAGAAAAGCGCATTAATTCGTAGCCTTTCTCCGTGGAAATTCACTCTAGTGGGGTATAGTCAAATTTCCAGTAAAAAACCTAAAAAATTGTGCGTTTTTTCAAGTAAAATTCCTCGAACCGGTGACATAACCTACAATAATTTTCGAGAGAAACCCACATAGTTTCCAGTGGAATTCTCACGCAGAAAACCAATGTAAGTTTCTTAGCAGACATTTCCCTGCAATTTATATACAAAAACCCACAGGAAATGTGTATTTTAACGTACATATTTTTACAAGCGCCGGTAAGGAAGTGTCCTGTTTTAACACCGAACATTTTTACAAGAAAACCACATGAATTAGTGGATTTTTCACGTGGAAATACTACAGCTACAGTCTAGTGGCGCATCGTTACGTTTTCAGTGTAATAACCGGAAAAATTATGCGTTTTTTAACAGAATTTCCCTCAGATTTTAACCTAACCTCACTATTTTTAGTTCACTTGATACACCTGGCGCCATCTAGCAGATGCTATAGTTAACCAATGGAACTTTCTGGAAAATAAACCTTTTAATACTCGAAACAAATTTTATTATTATAATAACTATTTATAGCAAAATACAAATTGTAGTTTTTATCTTAAAATTACTCAGCGAAAATCCCAAATAAATATCCGACGAAATTACGATATTCTAACATAAAAAAATCAAACACTACTACAAACCTGTAATTAATTATTTATATACACGACGCACTTAATTATCACCTAAACGAATTCTCCCCTACGAGCACTCCATAGTAGCCCACGAATTAGAATTCTCACTAAGCGAAGGCAAGTCATTGACACTCTCACTCACAGGACTAGCAGCGGTTTGTTGTACAGCCGCCACTTGGCCCCCACCGGCGCCATTTTCCGCACTATTCGGCTCCTCCCAGTTGATTTTAAATCGCGTCACCCTCGGCTCCGACGCGAGTATATTCCTTGTAACCTAGACAAATAAACAAACAAACTTATTTACCCCACAACCTAAACCTACTCGGATCTTACCTTGTCGAATTGTGGGGGACTCGGTAAGTTCTCTCTTAGTTCCGGATCGCTGTACTCGTTGTTTATAAAATAACCCACTCGGATGAATTCTTGGCTGCGATAGGAGCATGTTAGGAGCACTACAGTGACGCCGATTGCGTCGTTTTCCGGAATGCGTGTGACGTTTGGCGGGTCGGCCTACAAGTTTTACTAAGTAACTAAAACATTAACAACGCTTTTCCGGCTTACCTGAAACACGAACATGTGCTTGCCTTCGGGTATGGGCCCCACAAAAACCGAGTCCAACACCTGATCGTACTCCTCGCTTTCCGCCGAGCCCACATAAATCATCTTCCACTCCAGGTCTGAAAGCACAAGCTGAATCATGTAAAAAACTAAGCGTATTTTATTTTATTACCTTCTTTCAACTCTTCGATGCACTCAAATGTGATTTCGAACTGAAATGGGTTTAAAAACTGACTTGGATTGTCCATGACAGTGATGTTACATAGTTGTACTTTGGCCATGGTGAATTTGGTTAACTAGTAGGGAAATCGGCGGGTTTCCACTGGAAAATCACTGCACTGCTGGTTTTTTAGATGGAAATTGGTGAAAACGCACTTTACGCGGGTAGTTTAGCCAAACGTCAAACAAAGTCAAGTAAATTCAACTATTTCGCCAGTTATACCAACATTATTTCATTGATACCAACCTAAAGTATTTATATACATATATTTGATTTTCCGTTAATAAATCTTTAATCTAAATGCGTTTTTATTCTAATCCCTCATTCATAGGATGATTTAATCTAGAAAACTTCCTAATTATCTCCTATTTTTTGTCAGTGATACCAACTGTCAAAGTTATGTGACCAACAACACACCTAACCTAAAAACTCGATAAATGTTTCTCTTAAAACAACTCGTATTTCTCGTGAAACCCCGCGTTGTTCCCTCGCCCAAGCGATGGTTAAGCCAGAAGAACCCCCTGATGGACCCCCACGACAACATCGCGTCAATTCAGATAAAAAAGCGGCCGGTGCGTAAGAAAAAAACCGCTTTGGATGAGGAGACGAAAACGCCGGGTTTGTATAATGTGGTGGCTTTCGCCACTGCCGAGGAATACCACATGGACAAACTGGTGGACGGTTTGAAAATCCAGGGGCTGTACGAACCGAAAACCGTGGAAAACAGTGACGAAGTCGTGCATGCTGTCGCCAAGTATCAAGTAGGCAAGGAACCGAGGGAATTGTTTATTTTCAAGGAAGGCAGCGTGGTTTTGTGGAATGTCAGTGATTTGGAAAGCGGGAATTTTCTTAGTTTCCTACGACAATTCGAACAGGATAGTTACTCGGAGCGTTTAGTGCAAAGCGAAAGTGAAATTATGAACTACAAGTACCAGCTGGAGGACAAGTAAGTCATCTGGACATATCCAACCTAACCTCACTTAATTTGTTTATAGCCAGACGAGTTGCGTGGAAAAAACCGGCGATTTCCTCCTATCAACCAAAACCGACATCACCCTAGACAAGTACACATTTTCCAACGCCATGATCCTCTCAGTTAAACTGGGAATATGGGAAGCGTCCCTGGATAAATTCATCGACACCATTGAATTTGTGACGCACGATTTAAAACTAGGAAAAAAAATCCGAATGAGTCGCGAGGATGTCTTAAGGAAACATGGGGAATTATTCGCTTTGAGGCACTATCTCAATTTGAGCTCCGATGTTTTAGACACGCCGGATTTTTACTGGGAAAACGAGCAACTTGAAACTTTGTATAATCAAGTGTGCGCGTATTTTGGAATAAACAAACGCACAAAGGTAAAGAGAGTTGGCTTTGTTTATTGTCGTAATACTTCAAGTAAGTTTTTAGGTTATGAACGAGAAAATTAACCATTGTGTTGCCTTAATTGAGCTGTTATCGTCGCATTTAAGTGATAAACACCACATACGACTGGAGTGGATGATTATTATTTTGATTATGGTGGAAGTGGCGTTTGAAACGATACATTACATCGACAGGTACATGCATTAATAATAAATAAATAAATAAGTAAATAGGAAATTATGTTACGTGAATATAATAAAGCTGTTTTATACTGTTAAATAATTTATTTATATCTACTTCCCTTAATTTCTAAATAAATAAAAATATTTCGGGCGCTAGGTGTCCACTTGTTTGGTGTATATGTGGTTGCCTACACCACAGGCGTGAAACGTCACAAATTCCCATTCTAACCTCAATAATATTATTTTAGATAAAAATTCGCACTTTATCGAAGCAATTCACATGGGGGACTTGAAGAAAAACCCTAAGGCATACCAAACCAGGCGTTTAACCTTCTCAGCGTGCCATCGTTTGCACAGGTGAACAAAACTTAACCAAAATCTGTTTATTTTATTAGTCAATATCACACACAAACATAATTGATTTGTAGTCCCACGTTAACAGACGAGGAAAATAAGGAGATTTTTGGAAAATGTAACCACATAAATGGCCATGGACACAACTACATAGGTATAGTTTGATTTGTTTTGGTTTTGGGGTTATAGCAAAAAAAATTGTAAAAAAACAACTGGAATTTATTAATTGAGGACTACTTAACGACATACTAAAATTTGAGGGAAATCCGACCAGGCGTTCCAAAGTTATCATAGTTTAAACCAGAACATAACCTCAAAATATCGTTTACGCTGCTTAGCAAATACACTCGGAGAAACTTTGATGAATATTTTGAATCACGACAACTTTCTCTGTGTGCAAATTCAAATTTGACCAAAATCCAACCAGTGGTTGCAAAGTTACGAGCCCATTTTGAAATTAATTTAAATCTCGCATAGTTTTAGAACCGCTGGTTCGATTTTAACGAAATTCCCTTCTATACAAAGCGAAACTCTCACACAATTAATTTCCGTAGTAAAAGTGACGCTTTTTGGGGAAATCGACTCAAACACAGGCATGATTATGAATATGACTGTTTTGAAAAAACACATGGAAGAGGCGATAATGCAGCCAATGGACCACAAAAATTTGGATAAGGATGTGGAGTATTTTACTACAAGACCAAGCACAACTGAAAATGTTACGATTTTTATTTGGGAACAACTCAAATCCATGCTGGAGAACCCGAACTTGCTTTATGAGGTCGAAGTGTATGAAACTGAGAATAATATTGTTAAATACAGGGGGGAGTAGGGGATTTTGAAACAAATATACATTCCAAAGTTTATTTTAGTTTTTTCAAATTATTTAACCTAAAAATTGTGATTTGAATTTGCCGCAAAAATTTATGCACTAGTCGGTAAAGTAGAGAACACAACCAACTACATGAATATGTTAGAAAACCAGCTTTTAGAAGTTGTATTTTGTATTTTAATCCTGCGGCAAAGTTAAGTGTGTCATTATTTATAATTATTATTAAAAATGTAATATTTTTTGTTGCAAAATATTTTTATTTGTTGTGTTGGCTAAACTTCTTACAAAAACCTAAAATACGGAAGCTAACAATAAAAAGAGATAGACTTACGCGTTAAATGTATGCGAAATAAAGACAGACTTCCTCAGGTATTTTAATTCTATACAAATTATACAATTCCTGCATCTGTGGTCCAATAAACAAAACAGCTGATTTGACATATTTTTATTTCGTTATCAAGCACAAAATTCTAATTGTTATCATTTATGACGCATTAATATAAACATTATTGTCTCTGTTTTATACCATAACAATAATAATAATTTAACGTGCGTTATGGAGGCTGTACGAGAAAAATCTAAGGTAAACTCGCCACAAAATAAATGATCTTGTCCAAAGTTTTGTATTGTAGAAAAAGAAGAAAGTGAAGATTAAGGTAAACGAAACAGAACGTAACACTGCAGACGATAAAGTAGAGGAAATTAGCGTGGGGGTGGAACTAGTTGCACCAGAAATAGCACAGGAAGTCGAGGAAATAAGTGAGGTTAAGGTAGTAAAACTTGAGGAGAGCATAACTAAACCACCCCCAGACGAACTCAACAGAATCCTACAAAAAAACAAAACAATTGCGTCTACAATAACAGAAAATAATCCCATCATCACAACTTCCAAAGCAAACCTTGTACACTCAATCAAACCGTACACAGAATCTCAACTAAGCGCTTTATACACAAACACCGAACTAGAATCTCTGCAGGATTTCAACAAGCATTTCATAGAAGCCGAACTAAACGGCTTGGCCACAAAACAACATTCCCTATACGAACTACTAACTAACTACCAGTTAGTACGCGAGAAATTGGCTGGAAATACAATCGAACTGGAGCAAGTACGCAAGGAATATAATAATATCCAAGGGGATTTGTGGAGTTTGGTTAAAACCACGAAAACTGAGCGGAGTTTGTGTAATGATGGAGTGTGGGTGATGTCGAGTTATACTTATAATAAGTCGGAGTTTCATCGGTCTGTGTTTCAAACTATGGCGAGGGTTTTGGATAATATTCAACGGTTGGTGTATGAGAATCATGTGCTGTATTCGTATAGAGCGGAGGAGTTGAAGTTACAGGTAAAAATTGAGGTTAGGTTTAGATTCAGCTGGAAAAATCCACTGAATTTGGTATATTTATAATAATTATGAAAGACAGTTGAGAGGTGATCATAAATGTGAAAACAGTTTGTTAATAACTAGTCTAGTTCAAAAGTTATAGCACTTTGAAAAAATGTCAAATTCTCAACTTTTTTTCCATTCAAAACGCCATATCTTGAAAACGCGTAGAGATATCGTAATGATGTTTGGAAATTTGGATAGAACGCATCGAAATCTATAAGAATCAGTATAATTTTCAATTTAATTGTACTTGAGATTGGCAGGAAAAATTAAGAAACGCGATTTTTTGAGGTACTTTAGATAGGAAAATTTTTTTCATAAAAAATCAAAATGCTTTAAATTTTGTATATTAATAATAATTATGAAAGACAGTTGAGAGGTGATAATAAATGTGAAAACAGTTTGTTAATAACTAGTCTAGTTCAAAAGTTATAGCACTTTGAAAAAATGTCAAATTCTCAACTTTTTTTCCATTCAAAACGCCATATCTTGAAAACGCGTAGAGATATCATAATAATGTTTGGAAATTTGGATAGAACGCATCGAAATCTATAAGAATCAGTATAATTTTCAATTTAATTGTACTTGAGATTGGCAGGAAAAATTAAGAAACGCGATTTTTTGAGGTACTTTAGATAGGAAAATTTTTTTCATAAAAAATCAAAATGCTTTAAATTTTGTATATTAATAATAATTATGAAAGACAGTTGAGAGGTGATCATAAATGTGAAAACAGTTTGTTAATAACTAGTCTAGTTCAAAAGTTATAGCACTTTGAAAAAATGTCAAATTCTCAACTTTTTTTCCATTCAAAACGCCATATCTTGAAAACGCGTAGAGATATCGTAATGATGTTTGGAAATTTGGATAGAACGCATCGAAATCTATAAGAATCAGTATAATTTTCAATTTAATTGTACTTGAGATTGGCAGGAAAAATTAAGAAACGCAATTTTTTGAGGTACTTTAGATAGGAAAATTTTTTCCATAAAAAATCAAAATGCTTTAAATTTTGTATATTAATAATAATTATGAAAGACAGTTGAGAGGTGATCATAAATATGAAAACAGTTTGTTAATAACTAGTCTAGTTCAAAAGTTATAGCACTTTGAAAAAATGCCAAATTTACAACTTTTTTTTCCATTCAAAACGTCATATCTTGAAAACGCGTAGAGATATCGTAATGATGTTTGGAAATTTGGATAGAACGCATCGAAATCTATAAGAATCAGTATAATTTTCAATTTAATTGTACTTGAGATTGGCAGGAAAAATTAAGAAACGCGATTTTTTGAGGTACTTTAGATAGGAAAATTTTTTCCATAAAAAATCAAAATGCTTTAAATTTTGTATATTAATAATAATTATGAAAGACAGTTGAGAGGTGATCATAAATGTGAAAACAGTTTGTTAATAACTAGTCTAGTTCAAAAGTTATAGCACTTTGAAAAAATGCCAAATTTACAACTTTTTTTTCCATTCAAAACGCCATATCTCGAAAACGCGTAGAGATATCATAATAATGTTTGGAAATTTGGATAGAACGCATCGAAATCTATAAGAATCAGTATAATTTTCAATTTAATTGTACTTGAGATTGGCAGGAAAAATTAAGAAACGCGATTTTTTGAGGTACTTTAGATAGGAAAATTTTTTCCATAAAAAATCAAAATGCTTTAAATTTTGTATATTAATAATAATTATGAAAGACAGTTGAGAGGTGATCATAAATGTGAAAACAGTTTGTTAATAACTAGTCTAGTTCAAAAGTTATAGCACTTTGAAAAAATGCCAAATTTACAACTTTTTTTTCCATTCAAAACGCCATATCTCGAAAACGCGTAGAGATATCATAATAATGTTTGGAAATTTGGATAGAACGCATCGAAATCTATAAGAATCAGTATAATTTTCAATTTAATTGTACTTGAGATTGGCAGGAAAAATTAAGAAACGCGATTTTTTGAGGTACTTTAGATAGGAAAATTTTTTCCATAAAAAATCAAAATGCTTTAAATTTTGTATATTAATAATAATTATGAAAGACAGTTGAGAGGTGATCATAAATGTGAAAACAGTTTGTTAATAACTAGTCTAGTTCAAAAGTTATAGCACTTTGAAAAAATGCCAAATTTTCAACTTTTTTTTCCATTCAAAACGCCATATCTCGAAAACGCGTAGAGATATCATAATAATGTTTGGAAATTTGGATAGAACGCATCGAAATCTATAAGAATCAGTATAATTTTCAATTTAATTGTACTTGAGATTGGCAGGAAAAATTAAGAAACGCGATTTTTTGAGGTACTTTAGATAGGAAAATTTTTTCCATAAAAAATCAAAATGCTTTAAATTTTGTATATTAATAATAATTATGAAAGACAGTTGAGAGGTGATCATAAATGTGAAAACAGTTTGTTAATAACTAGTCTAGTTCAAAAGTTATAGCACTTTGAAAAAATGTCAAATTCTCAACTTTTTTTTCCATTCAAAACGCCATATCTTGAAAACGCGTAGATATATCGTAATGATGTTTGGAAATTTGGATAGAACGCATCGAAATCTATAAGAATCAGTACAGTTTTAATTTTAATTGTACTTGAGATTAGCAGAAAAAATAAAAAAACGCGATTTTAGGGGGTACTTTGGGTAGGAACATTTTTTTCATAAAAATCCAAAATGCTTCAAATTTGGTATATTAATAATAATTAAGAAAGACAGTTGAGAGGTGATCATAAATGTGAAAACAGTTTGTTAATAACTAGTCTAGTTCAAAAGTTATAGCACTTTGAAAAAATGCCAAATTTTCAACTTTTTTTTCTATTTAAAACGGCATATCTTGAAAACGCGTAGAGATATCGTAATGATGTTTGGAAATTTGGATAGAACGCATCGAAATCTATAAGAATCAGTATAATTTTCAATTTAATTGTACTTGAGATTGGCAGGAAAAATTAAGAATCGCGATTTTTTGAGGTACTTTAGATAGGAAAATTTTTTCCATAAAAAATCAAAATGCTTTAAATTTTGTATATTAATAATAATTATGAAAGACAGTTGAGAGGTGATAATAAATGTGAAAACAGTTTGTTAATAACTAGTCTAGTTCAAAAGTTATAGCACTTTGAAAAAATGCCAAATTTTCAACTTTTTTTTCCATTCAAAACGCCATATCTTGAAAACGCGTAGAGATATCATAATAATGTTTGGAAATTTGGATAGAACGCATCGAAATCTATAAGAATCAGTATAATTTTCAATTTAATTGTACTTGAGATTGGCAGGAAAAATTAAGAATCGCGATTTTTTGAGGTACTTTAGATAGGAAAATTTTTTCCATAAAAAATCAAAATGCTTTAAATTTTGTATATTAATAATAATTATGAAAGACAGTTGAGAGGTGATAATAAATGTGAAAACAGTTTGTTAATAACTAGTCTAGTTCAAAAGTTATAGCACTTTGAAAAAATGCCAAATTTTCAACTTTTTTTTCCATTCAAAACGCCATATCTTGAAAACGCGTAGAGATATCATAATAATGTTTGGAAATTTGGATAGAACGCATCGAAATCTATAAGAATCAGTATAATTTTCAATTTAATTGTACTTGAGATTGGCAGGAAAAATTAAGAATCGCGATTTTTTGAGGTACTTTAGATAGGAAAATTTTTTCCATAAAAAATCAAAATGCTTTAAATTTTGTATATTAATAATAATTATGAAAGACAGTTGAGAGGTGATAATAAATGTGAAAACAGTTTGTTAATAACTAGTCTAGTTCAAAAGTTATAGCACTTTGAAAAAATGTCAAATTCTCAACTTTTTTTTCCATTCAAAACGCCATATCTTGAAAACGCGTAGAGATATCATAATAATGTTTGGAAATTTGGATAGAACGCATCGAAATCTATAAGAATCAGTATAATTTTCAATTTAATTGTACTTGAGATTGGCAGGAAAAATTAAGAAACGCAATTTTTTTGGGTACTTTAGATAGGAAAATTTTTTCCATAAAAAATCAAAATGCTTTAAATTTTGTATATTAATAATAATTATGAAAGACAGTTGAGAGGTGATCATAAATGTGAAAACAGTTTGTTAATAACTAGTCTAGTTCAAAAGTTATAGCACTTTGAAAAAATGTCAAATTCTCAACTTTTTTTCCATTCAAAACGCCATATCTTGAAAACGCGTAGAGATATGGTAATGATGTTTGGAAATTTGGATAGAACGCATCGAAATCTATAAGAATCAGTATAATTTTCAATTTAATTGTACTTGAGATTGGCAGGAAAAATTAAGAAACGCAATTTTTTTGGGTACTTTAGATAGGAAAATTTTTTCCATAAAAAATCAAAATGCTTTAAATTTTGTATATTAATAATAATTATGAAAGACAGTTGAGAGGTGATCATAAATGTGAAAACAGTTTGTTAATAACTAGTCTAGTTCAAAAGTTATAGCACTTTGAAAAAATGTCAAATTCTCAACTTTTTTTTCCATTCAAAACGCCATATCTTGAAAACGCGTAGATATATCGTAATGATGTTTGGAAATTTGGATAGAACGCATCGAAATCTATAAGAATCAGTACAGTTTTAATTTTAATTGTACTTGAGATTAGCAGAAAAAATAAAAAAACGCGATTTTAGGGGGTACTTTGGGTAGGAACATTTTTTTCATAAAAATCCAAAATGCTTCAAATTTGGTATATTAATAATAATTAAGAAAGACAGTTGAGAGGTGATCATAAATGTGAAAACAGTTTGTTAATAACTAGTCTAGTTCAAAAGTTATAGCACTTTGAAAAAATGCCAAATTTTCAACTTTTTTTTCTATTTAAAACGGCATATCTTGAAAACGCGTAGAGATATCGTAATGATGTTTGGAAATTTGGATAGAACGCATCGAAATCTATAAGAATCAGTATAATTTTCAATTTAATTGTACTTGAGATTGGCAGGAAAAATTAAGAATCGCGATTTTTTGAGGTACTTTAGATAGGAAAATTTTTTCCATAAAAAATCAAAATGCTTTAAATTTTGTATATTAATAATAATTATGAAAGACAGTTGAGAGGTGATAATAAATGTGAAAACAGTTTGTTAATAACTAGTCTAGTTCAAAAGTTATAGCACTTTGAAAAAATGCCAAATTTTCAACTTTTTTTTCCATTCAAAACGCCATATCTTGAAAACGCGTAGAGATATCATAATAATGTTTGGAAATTTGGATAGAACGCATCGAAATCTATAAGAATCAGTATAATTTTCAATTTAATTGTACTTGAGATTGGCAGGAAAAATTAAGAATCGCGATTTTTTGAGGTACTTTAGATAGGAAAATTTTTTCCATAAAAAATCAAAATGCTTTAAATTTTGTATATTAATAATAATTATGAAAGACAGTTGAGAGGTGATAATAAATGTGAAAACAGTTTGTTAATAACTAGTCTAGTTCAAAAGTTATAGCACTTTGAAAAAATGCCAAATTTTCAACTTTTTTTTCCATTCAAAACGCCATATCTTGAAAACGCGTAGAGATATCATAATAATGTTTGGAAATTTGGATAGAACGCATCGAAATCTATAAGAATCAGTATAATTTTCAATTTAATTGTACTTGAGATTGGCAGGAAAAATTAAGAAACGCGATTTTTTGAGGTACTTTAGATAGGAAAATTTTTTTCATAAAAAATCAAAATGCTTTAAATTTTGTATATTAATAATAATTATGAAAGACAGTTGAGAGGTGATCATAAATGTGAAAACAGTTTGTTAATAACTAGTCTAGTTCAAAAGTTATAGCACTTTGAAAAAATGTCAAATTCTCAACTTTTTTTCCATTCAAAACGCCATATCTTGAAAACGCGTAGAGATATCGTAATGATGTTTGGAAATTTGGATAGAACGCATCGAAATCTATAAGAATCAGTATAATTTTCAATTTAATTGTACTTGAGATTGGCAGGAAAAATTAAGAAACGCAATTTTTTGAGGTACTTTAGATAGGAAAATTTTTTCCATAAAAAATCAAAATGCTTTAAATTTTGTATATTAATAATAATTATGAAAGACAGTTGAGAGGTGATCATAAATATGAAAACAGTTTGTTAATAACTAGTCTAGTTCAAAAGTTATAGCACTTTGAAAAAATGCCAAATTTACAACTTTTTTTTCCATTCAAAACGTCATATCTTGAAAACGCGTAGAGATATCGTAATGATGTTTGGAAATTTGGATAGAACGCATCGAAATCTATAAGAATCAGTATAATTTTCAATTTAATTGTACTTGAGATTGGCAGGAAAAATTAAGAAACGCGATTTTTTGAGGTACTTTAGATAGGAAAATTTTTTCCATAAAAAATCAAAATGCTTTAAATTTTGTATATTAATAATAATTATGAAAGACAGTTGAGAGGTGATCATAAATGTGAAAACAGTTTGTTAATAACTAGTCTAGTTCAAAAGTTATAGCACTTTGAAAAAATGCCAAATTTACAACTTTTTTTTCCATTCAAAACGCCATATCTCGAAAACGCGTAGAGATATCATAATAATGTTTGGAAATTTGGATAGAACGCATCGAAATCTATAAGAATCAGTATAATTTTCAATTTAATTGTACTTGAGATTGGCAGGAAAAATTAAGAAACGCGATTTTTTGAGGTACTTTAGATAGGAAAATTTTTTCCATAAAAAATCAAAATGCTTTAAATTTTGTATATTAATAATAATTATGAAAGACAGTTGAGAGGTGATCATAAATGTGAAAACAGTTTGTTAATAACTAGTCTAGTTCAAAAGTTATAGCACTTTGAAAAAATGCCAAATTTACAACTTTTTTTTCCATTCAAAACGCCATATCTCGAAAACGCGTAGAGATATCATAATAATGTTTGGAAATTTGGATAGAACGCATCGAAATCTATAAGAATCAGTATAATTTTCAATTTAATTGTACTTGAGATTGGCAGGAAAAATTAAGAAACGCGATTTTTTGAGGTACTTTAGATAGGAAAATTTTTTCCATAAAAAATCAAAATGCTTTAAATTTTGTATATTAATAATAATTATGAAAGACAGTTGAGAGGTGATCATAAATGTGAAAACAGTTTGTTAATAACTAGTCTAGTTCAAAAGTTATAGCACTTTGAAAAAATGCCAAATTTACAACTTTTTTTTCCATTCAAAACGCCATATCTCGAAAACGCGTAGAGATATCATAATAATGTTTGGAAATTTGGATAGAACGCATCGAAATCTATAAGAATCAGTATAATTTTCAATTTAATTGTACTTGAGATTGGCAGGAAAAATTAAGAAACGCGATTTTTTGAGGTACTTTAGATAGGAAAATTTTTTCCATAAAAAATCAAAATGCTTTAAATTTTGTATATTAATAATAATTATGAAAGACAGTTGAGAGGTGATCATAAATGTGAAAACAGTTTGTTAATAACTAGTCTAGTTCAAAAGTTATAGCACTTTGAAAAAATGCCAAATTTACAACTTTTTTTTCCATTCAAAACGCCATATCTCGAAAACGCGTAGAGATATCATAATAATGTTTGGAAATTTGGATAGAACGCATCGAAATCTATAAGAATCAGTATAATTTTCAATTTAATTGTACTTGAGATTGGCAGGAAAAATTAAGAAACGCGATTTTTTGAGGTACTTTAGATAGGAAAATTTTTTCCATAAAAAATCAAAATGCTTTAAATTTTGTATATTAATAATAATTATGAAAGACAGTTGAGAGGTGATCATAAATGTGAAAACAGTTTGTTAATAACTAGTCTAGTTCAAAAGTTATAGCACTTTGAAAAAATGCCAAATTTTCAACTTTTTTTTCCATTCAAAACGCCATATCTCGAAAACGCGTAGAGATATCATAATAATGTTTGGAAATTTGGATAGAACGCATCGAAATCTATAAGAATCAGTATAATTTTCAATTTAATTGTACTTGAGATTGGCAGGAAAAATTAAGAAACGCGATTTTTTGAGGTACTTTAGATAGGAAAATTTTTTCCATAAAAAATCAAAATGCTTTAAATTTTGTATATTAATAATAATTATGAAAGACAGTTGAGAGGTGATCATAAATGTGAAAACAGTTTGTTAATAACTAGTCTAGTTCAAAAGTTATAGCACTTTGAAAAAATGTCAAATTCTCAACTTTTTTTTCCATTCAAAACGCCATATCTTGAAAACGCGTAGATATATCGTAATGATGTTTGGAAATTTGGATAGAACGCATCGAAATCTATAAGAATCAGTACAGTTTTAATTTTAATTGTACTTGAGATTAGCAGAAAAAATAAAAAAACGCGATTTTAGGGGGTACTTTGGGTAGGAACATTTTTTTCATAAAAATCCAAAATGCTTCAAATTTGGTATATTAATAATAATTAAGAAAGACAGTTGAGAGGTGATCATAAATGTGAAAACAGTTTGTTAATAACTAGTCTAGTTCAAAAGTTATAGCACTTTGAAAAAATGCCAAATTTTCAACTTTTTTTTCTATTTAAAACGGCATATCTTGAAAACGCGTAGAGATATCGTAATGATGTTTGGAAATTTGGATAGAACGCATCGAAATCTATAAGAATCAGTATAATTTTCAATTTAATTGTACTTGAGATTGGCAGGAAAAATTAAGAATCGCGATTTTTTGAGGTACTTTAGATAGGAAAATTTTTTCCATAAAAAATCAAAATGCTTTAAATTTTGTATATTAATAATAATTATGAAAGACAGTTGAGAGGTGATAATAAATGTGAAAACAGTTTGTTAATAACTAGTCTAGTTCAAAAGTTATAGCACTTTGAAAAAATGCCAAATTTTCAACTTTTTTTTCCATTCAAAACGCCATATCTTGAAAACGCGTAGAGATATCATAATAATGTTTGGAAATTTGGATAGAACGCATCGAAATCTATAAGAATCAGTATAATTTTCAATTTAATTGTACTTGAGATTGGCAGGAAAAATTAAGAATCGCGATTTTTTGAGGTACTTTAGATAGGAAAATTTTTTCCATAAAAAATCAAAATGCTTTAAATTTTGTATATTAATAATAATTATGAAAGACAGTTGAGAGGTGATAATAAATGTGAAAACAGTTTGTTAATAACTAGTCTAGTTCAAAAGTTATAGCACTTTGAAAAAATGTCAAATTCTCAACTTTTTTTTCCATTCAAAACGCCATATCTTGAAAACGCGTAGAGATATCATAATAATGTTTGGAAATTTGGATAGAACGCATCGAAATCTATAAGAATCAGTATAATTTTCAATTTAATTGTACTTGAGATTGGCAGGAAAAATTAAGAAACGCAATTTTTTTGGGTACTTTAGATAGGAAAATTTTTTCCATAAAAAATCAAAATGCTTTAAATTTTGTATATTAATAATAATTATGAAAGACAGTTGAGAGGTGATCATAAATGTGAAAACAGTTTGTTAATAACTAGTCTAGTTCAAAAGTTATAGCACTTTGAAAAAATGTCAAATTCTCAACTTTTTTTCCATTCAAAACGCCATATCTTGAAAACGCGTAGAGATATGGTAATGATGTTTGGAAATTTGGATAGAACGCATCGAAATCTATAAGAATCAGTATAATTTTCAATTTAATTGTACTTGAGATTGGCAGGAAAAATTAAGAAACGCAATTTTTTTGGGTACTTTAGATAGGAAAATTTTTTCCATAAAAAATCAAAATGCTTTAAATTTTGTATATTAATAATAATTATGAAAGACAGTTGAGAGGTGATCATAAATGTGAAAACAGTTTGTTAATAACTAGTCTAGTTCAAAAGTTATAGCACTTTGAAAAAATGTCAAATTCTCAACTTTTTTTTCCATTCAAAACGCCATATCTTGAAAACGCGTAGATATATCGTAATGATGTTTGGAAATTTGGATAGAACGCATCGAAATCTATAAGAATCAGTACAGTTTTAATTTTAATTGTACTTGAGATTAGCAGAAAAAATAAAAAAACGCGATTTTAGGGGGTACTTTGGGTAGGAACATTTTTTTCATAAAAATCCAAAATGCTTCAAATTTGGTATATTAATAATAATTAAGAAAGACAGTTGAGAGGTGATCATAAATGTGAAAACAGTTTGTTAATAACTAGTCTAGTTCAAAAGTTATAGCACTTTGAAAAAATGCCAAATTTTCAACTTTTTTTTCTATTTAAAACGGCATATCTTGAAAACGCGTAGAGATATCGTAATGATGTTTGGAAATTTGGATAGAACGCATCGAAATCTATAAGAATCAGTATAATTTTCAATTTAATTGTACTTGAGATTGGCAGGAAAAATTAAGAATCGCGATTTTTTGAGGTACTTTAGATAGGAAAATTTTTTCCATAAAAAATCAAAATGCTTTAAATTTTGTATATTAATAATAATTATGAAAGACAGTTGAGAGGTGATAATAAATGTGAAAACAGTTTGTTAATAACTAGTCTAGTTCAAAAGTTATAGCACTTTGAAAAAATGCCAAATTTTCAACTTTTTTTTCCATTCAAAACGCCATATCTTGAAAACGCGTAGAGATATCATAATAATGTTTGGAAATTTGGATAGAACGCATCGAAATCTATAAGAATCAGTATAATTTTCAATTTAATTGTACTTGAGATTGGCAGGAAAAATTAAGAAACGCGATTTTTTGAGGTACTTTAGATAGGAAAATTTTTTCCATAAAAAATCAAAATGCTTTAAATTTTGTATATTAATAATAATTATGAAAGACAGTTGAGAGGTGATCATAAATGTGAAAACAGTTTGTTAATAACTAGTCTAGTTCAAAAGTTATAGCACTTTGAAAAAATGTCAAATTCTCAACTTTTTTTTCCATTCAAAACGCCATATCTTGAAAACGCGTAGATATATCGTAATGATGTTTGGAAATTAGGATAGAACGCATCGAAATCTATAAGAATCAGTACAGTTTTAATTTTAATTGTACTTGAGATTAGCAGAAAAAATAAAAAAACGCGATTTTAGGGGGTACTTTGGGTAGGAACATTTTTTTCATAAAAATCGAAATTGCTTCAAATTTGGTATATTAATAATAATTATGAAAGACGGTTGGGAGGTGATAATAAATGTGAAAACAGTTTACCAATATCTAGTCTAGTTCAAAAGTTATAGCACTTTGAAAAAATGCCAAATTTACAATTTACAATTTACAAAACAAAGTTTGAAAATTTGGATAGAACGCATCGAAATCTATCTGAATCAGTATAATTTTAATTTTAATTGTATTCGAGATTGGCAGGAGAAATAAAAAACGCGATTTTCGGGGGTACTTTGGGTAGCAACAATTTTATAACAAAAATTTTTTTCTAAATATCTTTTCCAGATCACAGTATATCTTCAAACAGTCATCACAAACTGTATAACAGTGACTCAACTACCAAAACACGCACCAATCTCCTTGCAAATGACCAGCGAACCAATCCACCTAAAACCGTATTTAACCGAAATTCGATTATGCATTTCGGTTTTGTTTGCATTCCAACGGAAACTAATCCGCGATGGGCAGTTTGTAAAAGAGACACGCCAATGGCTGGGACAATTAGTGGCAGTGTTATTAAGACTAGCCAATTTCCAGGATCATTTATTCCTATTAAATCACATTTTGAGGTGAGTATTTTCAATTAATCATGATTTAAAACATTTGTAAATTTTTCTTAAGGTGTCCTGCAGGCGTTGGAACTTGGGCTTCTTGTTATCTGCAAATCCCCATGGAAACCAACGTGAATACGTCACCATTTAGTAACTTCCAAGTGAATCATCTTCTGACTATTCTAGCGACGATTTTAATGCCGATTAAAGAACGTGAGAAATTTTTAGAAGATGTGAGTTTTTTAATATGGTTTTTTTCGCGCCTAAAAATATATTTATAGATTGCCCAAGGCGGCAGTAAAGACGCAACAGTGGAAGCTCTGTGGGTGATAGTGGACTCGGATGGTGAAGAAGACGATGAAATTTCCGGCACTTCGTTGAGGGAAAACGATTTGGTGGCGTTGATGAATCAGATACCTTTGGATAATTTATTTCGTGTGTTGCTGTTGGTGTCTACGAAGAATTTCCAGGTGATTTCACGTAAATCTGTACAGTGGTTCTAAAACTGTGGGGTTTAAAGCACAACCCAAAAATTTAATAAAAATTATTTTTCCTTTCAGGATTCATATGACAGCCACATTAGAACAGAGCACCACCTCCTAAGATACCTCGCCTTCTCCACGGTGCTGCTCCGCCTCTTCTACCAAGGCCTCCAAACTTACGACCAGCCAAAATACAAACAATTCGCCAAACGTTTGAGCCGCTTCATCCGCCATATTGCTCAATTCGCAACAGACCAATGGGAGCTCTTCCGGCAAAACGAGCAACTAGACGACAAAGCGATGCTACAACGCCTCCAAGTGGAATACGATGCGTTTTTCCTTCGTGCTATTCACTGTTTGTTTACGTCACAAAAACTTGGCTCTTGGCAATTTTTGGCGGTTGTGCCTTATCACATGGTGTCGACCAAGATTTTGTGGAAAATTTACTATTTTTTGCATACGAATGACGTGGGGATTTTGGCATTGTTGGATTCGGATGTGGAGTATAGTGAGCGATTGTGGGAAGCGGAGTTGCGGTCGCTGTTTGAGGAGAAACTTGGTGGGATGTCGGATGATGAGGTTTATTATTTGTTGAATACGTTTGCTAATATGGCGTTGGCGAGGGACGAGGTGGGGGATTTGGATTTTGTTTATGCGGCTACGATGGATCTTTTGGAGGTGAGAAATTATTTGGGAAAAGTTTGTCCTGATGAAAACTTGCGTGTTTTGTTTCAGATTGGATTTATCCGAGAGGCCACCCAGGATAACTGTGCGAAATCTTCGCGAATCCTCCTCTCCCACATCACATCCAAACACCCCCACTTGCTGTCCAACATTTTGAAAACTGTCAAAATGAACTTGGATAAAATCGGAGCTCTTTCCCTGGACTTGTACGCTGACTTACCACTAACCATTTGGAAAATAACCGACGATGATGTACAGTTAATATCCAAATTGATTTTGCAGAACGACATTGGAAGCAACGAAAGCAAATTGGGCAGAATGATTTTATCGAGATTGGACTGGGATAGTTTGCCATATGAAACGCATTGTGATGTGGCCGTGTTGGTGGTGAATGCAGTGGATTTACAACCGGGGTATTTGCATTGGGCTTGGCAGACCATTTTGAGGCTAAAGTTGCATATTAGCGATAAGGGATTCAAGGAAATTGGGCGGGTTATGGATGTGGAGCGATACAGTATACTTTTGAAAGGTCAGACAGTTTTTTTTAGCGCGAATTTCGATATATTAAAAAAAAACTCGGCTGTCAGTTTTTTTTTTAATAGTTACACGCTAGTCGTGATCAGACGACAAAATCCTCTAGTTTGAGACGTAACACGGCTATAATCGGATAAAAATTGGAAGAGTTATACAGGGTGTTTAGCAAAACTTTCCACCGCCGCAACTTTGTTGGTATAACAGCTAGGCCAAAAATTCCAAAAGTTTTATAAACCACAACTTTAACACTTTCAGTAAATGAAGAAACATTTCAGTTTAATACATTTGTTTTAGATACAACGCGACTGTCATTTGTTTTTCTAATTTTCTCGGTAAAATCAAATATTTTCTTGTATAATATTGTTCTTAGTTCTATGTAGTTCCCAAATGTGAAATCTGTTTATTTTTATCATTTTTAATAAGCGAGATATTAACGATTATAAATTTCATGGCACACTATGGCTTGGACATTAAAGTGTGATAACTTTTAAACTATTTGAGATATCACCACGCGGTTTCCGGGTTATTATACAGTTTTCCAATGTGTACTGATTTTAATATAATAATATACAAAATACTGTATTCTTTTGTTTATTTTCTAGGTATACGTGAGCAAAACCCCCTGGCGAGTTTCGTATCAGTCCTAATGACCACCACAGGTCACTTGGTGCCTCTAATTGGCTCAAACGGACTAACCCACTTGTTGTTATTGCAAACCCATCAGAAACACGAGGCAGTTTTGTTTGCTTTGTACCAAATCGTGCCGCTGTTCGTAAATTGCCAGGAGTGCATAATAAATTGCGAGAGTTTCCAGCAGATTTTGTCGAATTTGATCAATGCAGATCGAGGCTATATTTCCATGGCGAAAAGTTTGATTAGTATGCAAAACACGACTGTGCTGCAACAGTTTGGCAATATGATCGAAACGCAAATTGTGAATTTTAATTATTATGATTTGGAGAGCCCGAGGTGCTTAGTCCGACTCTGGATTAATTCGCTGGTCTCTATTCCGAATTGGAATAGAGATGTTGGTATTTTGTATTTATTGGACGTGATAATTAAAGCTAGTTTCTTCCATACGGACGCTTTGGATGTGGCGTATAACATCCTAAAGGAGCTGAACCAGGTTTAGTACGCTCAACGCTTATATACCGGACTCTATAGCTCTATTTTTAGAACTCCACACCGCAAGAGCAAACCGGCGCTATTAGTTCCATGTTTAAATGGGTGACCAATACGAGCGTAAACGGCAGTTTAATCACCACTTCTCTCTCGTCTGTGCCGTGGCTAGCCTACTTGATGCTGACGATAGAGCATGAGGAACGTGAGATGCGTAGTGGCGTTTGGAAGGAATTATTACTGCAATTGAGTAGACAAAAGGGCAAAGTTAACGTGGATCAAGCTTTAAAAGTTTGTAGTTATTTTATGTTTAATTACGCGGTTAATTTTCGTATTTTCTAGAAAGCTACAAGTGTAGTTAAAGTTCCAGTTTTCACGTCGGCGATGCTGTGTATTTATCGGTGGGCGCAGCAGGCTTTGGACACCCCGGTTGACCATCCACTGTTGCCGTTGTTGTGGCAGCGGTTTTTCTTATTGTACTTGGCGAGAATGGATAGGTAAGCTCATAAATCTCGACTGTCAATTGTTTCTGATCAGAATCGTTTTAATCAGTCTGAATCCTCTAGTTTGAGACGTAACACGACTATAATCGGATAAAAATTGAAAGAGTTGTACAGGGTGTTTAGCAAAACTTTCCACCGCCGTAACTTTGTTAGTATAACAGTTAGAGGAAAAATTCGAAAACCGTTAGAAACTACAACTTAAACATTTTCAGTAATTGAAAATACATTTTAATTTAACAATTTTTTTTAGATAAAACTCGACTGTCAATTGTTTTTCCGTAATTATCTCTCTAAAACTAAAAATTTTCTTATGTAATTTCCTTCAGCTTTCCATGTAGTTCCCAAAAGTAAAAGCCATTTGTTTTTATCACTTTTAATAAGCTAGATATTAACGATTTTAAATTTCATTGCACACTATGACTTGGTAAAGAAAGTGTTATAACTTCTCAACTATTTGAGATATCACAACGCGGTTTTCGATTTATTGTAGTTTAACTCTTTTGTCTTTGTATTCTAGCCAGCAAAGTTGTGTCGGTGACAAATTTTTCGAAGGTTTGGTGAATTTTGCGTTTTTGAAACGTCTTAAACGTCGCCTGCAGGAGACTGTCGATTGTTATGAGGGGAAATTGGATGAGAGTGATGTTGAAGCACACGTGAAGGAATTTCTACAGTTAAAATTAAGGTATGTAGAATTTTTTTGTATATAAATGTTTTTTTTCCAAAAAACTAGACTGTCAGCTGTTTTTTTCCAAACGTTTATAATATAATCAAGTTGACAAGACAAAATCCTCTAGTTTGAGACGTAACACGGCTATAATCGGATAAACAGCAAGAAAGTTATACAGGGTGTTTAGCGAAAGTTTACAACGCCGTAACTTTGTTATTATGAGTAGTAGAAGGAAAATTCCAAAACCGTTGTAAACTACAACTTAAACACTTCATTTTAGATCTAAAAAGTTAATTTACTTTTTTCCTAGCTTATTTCGGGCTTTTGCGCTCTGGTTAGAAGAGCCCAAACTACAAGATGGCAACGTTTTCCTACCTAACCTCCCCCCACAATATCAACCAAACCTACTAGGGCTCATAATCCAAGGAAACACTGTAAGCCACAACAACTGACTCAAATCACGCGGTCCTAAACGCCTCTATAATTTCAGGCACCTTGGTACGAGTATCTAGATCACGACACGCTGAAAACCGACCAGCAAAACTGCATAAAATTGTGGCGGATCTCGAACTTTCGCGAAAAAAGCAACATAAACCAACCGCTACCAAACGCGGGGCGTTCCATGGAAGACGAAGATCCAGCCAAGCGAATTCTGCGTCGGCTTAGTTCGTATGATGCTCCGAAAGCACCGCCTAAGGTCTCTAATCATGCTCCAGTGGTGCCACCGGTGCATTTTGGGAGTAAAGATGAGATGTTTAAGTCTTTAGAACTTAGTTTTAGTCAACTCAAGCAGTTTGCGCAGTAAATATCGCAATAAATAAGTAAATTTTAGTTATAGTTGTGTTTTCTAGCAATCACTGTGTGCAAACTTCCGAGCAAAAGGCCCTAGACTGTACTTACAAAGAGCTACTACCAAATAAATATCTTTCAGTGACGAATAAAGTGGAGAGGTTAGTGCCTTGTAAAGGCAGGAATGAGATTGTCAACTGTTCTGGTGCAGCTCGGATCACAATACAAGTGCAGGTAAACTACACTGTGACTGTGGCTCTAACACACTACGCTCTGAACTGCTATTCTTGTAGGAAGCCAGACTAAATGAGCGAATCGATGCTCAAATCCAGTCAAATCGCCAATGTTACGAGTCATTATTGAGCAAAATGCTGCAAACTCCAGCTCTATCTCTATGCACAGCCTCTGTGACTATTCAGCAAACTATTAGGTAAGAAGTTGTGGGTTAAATTACTTAAATTGTATAAAATTCAAGTGATTTTTCCAGAATTCTCCAATCGCAAGTTGTAGTGAATCCCGCTAGTTCTGAGTTGGGTGTTGATTTGTTTTATCACATTTTATCGTTGCTGACTGAGGCGAATTTGATGTACTTGCCGACGAAGACGCTCTTTAGTAGCTGCTTGGATAAATTGGGGCAGGTAAGGAGAGAAGAGAAAAAGTGAAAAAGGCTCTAAAAATTATTATGGAAAATTGAGGCTCCAAGAAAACGCGGAAAAAATCATTTAAACATTTGGAGATTGTTTTATAAAATAAAACCGTTATTCAGCTTTCAAATGAAGGTTTTTTGACAAAAATCCAACCAGCGGTTCTAAAACTGTGATTTTTTAAAAGAATCCTCACGAAAAAGGCGATTTTTTAAAAGAGCTACTTTGGACTCTAAGAAAACACGGAGAAAATCATTTAAACAGTTGGAGATTTTTTTATAAAATAAAACCGTCCTTCAGCTTTCAAATGAAGATTTTTTGACAAAAATCCAACGAGCGGTTCTAAAACTGTGATTTTTTAAAACACAACCCAAAAATTTGCGTTTTTTTCCAATAATTGTACATTTATATTTTCTGTTTCCTTTCCAGTCGCACATTTGTGGATTCGAAAAGGAAATGCCTCGATTGTTGGACAAGATTTTGCATGAGCCACAATTTGGTTGTTATCTAGCGCCGCATTTTTCACCTAGCAACGTGGGATCCTTGAGTTTAATTCACATGTATTCGACTATTTCCAAGGAGATTTCTCAAAAACACGATGTGACTTTTGCCTTACTGTCTAAGGTAACTAGATAAGAAATTCAATGTACGAGTACAATAAATTAATTTGTTTAAAAAAAAAAACTCGACTGTCAGTTGTTTTTCGGTAATTTTCTTAATAAAATCGTCATAAGCAGTTAAAATCCTCTAGTTTGAGACGTAACACGGCTATAATCGGATAAATAGGAAGAAAGTTGTACAGGGTGTTTAGCAAAACTTTCCAACGTCGTAACTTTGTTAGTACGAAAGCTAGACGAAAAATTCCAAAACAATTATAAACTACAACGTAAACATTTCCAGAAATTAAAAATAAATTTAGTAAAAAAATATTCAAGCTTATTTCTAAATTGTTTTTCGGTAGTTTTCTCGACAAAATCGTCTGATTTGAGACGTAACACGACTATAATCGGATAAAAATGTAAAAAGTTATTTACATAGAATAATTACGAATTTTATGCTTTTAGTTCGAGCTGGACAACTGGTTGACATTGAAACACCCGAAAATCTCCCAACGCTCCCAATTCATCGACGCAGTGATAAAAGCCTTGACCACTTTGGGCTTTGATCCACCAGTCGAGGCTCTAATGCTCCACGGGCTCTATCGCAAGCACCTACTAACTGTCTTTGAGCACCAGTTTCCGGAGCACTACACCGATGTGCTTGTGCAATTATTACGCAATAGCAACGGCAGCTCAGACGCAGCTCTATTGGCTGAATGTGTGTGGCTGGATGTGATTAATAGTTTATCGCGCCCAAATCGCATGACGATAAAAACGCCGCTACGCGACCAACTTCGCAACTACGCACTGGGTCAATCCATGCTGCATCATCAGAATTTCCTGGAAACTTGCCAGATTTTCTCTAAGCATTTCACGCAAGAGCGTTTACAGTATGGACTGTATGGTTTGTATCCGAAATGTCGTAGTTACGTGGAGATTTTCGCGTTGGTTTTTGGTATGGCCGGCTGTGGATTGACGGTGAGTATGATGCGCGCTCACCAGGGGGAGTTGCCGGAGGTGGTGGCGGAGAAGATTTGGGTGTGTTTGAGGGAGGTGTTTGCGCCGTGGTTGGTACCATATTCCATACAGTCCTTGAAAGGGGACATGGCGGCTTGGATCCAACAGTTGGCGGACGACAGGACGGTTTTGTTGCCTTGGATACCCGCGGATGGGAGTTTTGCACGGCAGATGATCGATGTGTTGACTGAGTGTGTTTTGTTTATGATCACTTCGTTGCCAAGTAAGACTTATCCATTTTTGTAGTTTCAGTTCGTTTCTAATAGATATTTTTTAGCTGCTAATAATATTTTGAGTTTGGTGTGGCACTGGTACGCCACATGGTTCACCCACAGTGCTATAAAAGAGCACATTTTACTGCCAATTCATGAGACTCTAGCCAAATTGCCGTGGCATAATTTTTGGCCCTCTATAGCTGATGTTGAGCTTATGCTTAGGGTGTGTAAAATATTTTGCTTTTATTTTTTATAGTTCTCGCTATTTTTTGTTTAGGTCGTTGACCAATACTTGCCGGAAAGCCACACGTTCCTCGGCCACATCTTCATGTCAGTACCCTGGACCACGTGGCTATCCCACCAAAAACCCTCACCTCGAATGTACCAGTGCCTCCTAAATTTACTGGTGAAATTATTAAACGAGCCAAACGTACGGAAAAGACACGCGGAAAAAGCGAAAACTTTACTAGTCCATGCGGAAAATTTCGACTGGACGCCACTGGAGCCAATGGTCTACCAACACGTCATGGATTGGTTTGTGATAAGTTGTGATTCGGCTGTGATTTTCAAGCACGACCCACTCGATTTGGACTATCGAATATTGCAGTTAGTTTAATTAGTTACAGTTTCCTGTAGTATTGGTTTCCTACAGTGTGTTTTTCAGGTTTTTGAAAACCGTTTCGGGTTACACGAAACCAGTCCGCAATCCAGCTGGCGATGTGTTAAGCAAGCGGCTCGTCTACGTAAAATCCCACATCAAATTGATTTCAGTTTTTACCAGTCGCCACAAAACAAGCGTGCCGTCTAAAGAGACGGATTTGTGTGCTGTGATAACGCGCCAATTGAGCGATTTAGAGCAGTTGGTGCCTTCCCAAGAGGAGCTCAATGTGCTGCTGCATGAGATTTTGGCTGTGTTGAATATTAGTTGTGTTAGTCATGTGACTTTAAAAGTGTTTAGTTTGTGGATACGGAAGAAAACTGGTGATGATTTTGTTATTAGAGCTTTACTGCAAACTTTGGGTATTACAGTGAGTGATTATCTTGTGCTGGCTGAGCTGTTGGAGGTTACCATTGGGAGTTATTTTGAGAATGTTGGTAAGATTGAGATGTTTTGGAATTTTATGGGTGGTTGTTGGAGTTTTGGACGGATTTTCAATTTGTTTGGATTTTTTATTAGAACTAAGTTGGCTCTTTGTAAAAAATGTAATCCACAAGAAAGACTGTCAATTTTTCGAAATTTTATGACAGTTTTAAGCCAACATAGTCTAAAATACGACAAATTTTGAAGTAGGCTATAAAAACGGATTTTCAATTTGTAAAAAAATGTCAACAAAAGTTACTTGTCTCTTTGTAAAAAATCAAACCACAAGAAAATTTTATTATTTTTCGAAATTTTATGACAGTTTTAAGTGAACATAGTCTAAAATACGACAAATTTTAAGCGAGTCTTTAGTAGGCTATAAAAACCGGATTTTCCAAGGGATTTTCATTTTATTTGAATTTTCTAATAAAATAACCTTCTGCATTTATGACAAAGAAAACCACAAAAAAATCCGTCGATTTTTCCAAATTTTAAGGCACAAAACCTAAAATTTCGTGATTTTTAACTAGTAGGCCGTTTCCGCACAATAAAAACAGTTGAAGTAACTAATTTAAATTAACTCAATGCTCTTGAAGCTCTAAACTTGATAACACACCGAAAATAATCGTTTTTTTTTCTTGTTTCAGTGAACGAATCATTCGAGCCCAACTGGAAGGAAATCGGTGATCGTTTGAATATTTTCGATGCCAAACAAAAAGAACTCGAACATATTTTAGTAGACAAAGGCTGTGTACTAACACTGAATGCTGTTTTTTTGCAAAGGACACGTCGTTGTAATAATATCGAAGCCTTACTGAACCTTAGCTTGGATTGGATAGCTAACATAAAAATTAGGTGAGTACTTAACCCTACTTTTATCAAATTAGTCACTTCAAGTGATAACGTGGGAAATCTAGTCAGCTATGTTGGTATTTCACCGCCTACTCTACGTAGTAGTTGGTTTAGGTGGCTCTGTATTATTGAAGGTTTTAAAATTGTGTAGTTTTGGAACTGCTGGAGGGATTTTGAAAAAGTTTGATATTTCTGATAGGTACATGTAGTGTCTCATTATAAACGCAGTGATTTGGTGCCTATTGTTGTTTTTAGTATTTTTTTAAAGCGTTTTAAACGTACCTTTATACAAAATATCGACATGAGCGGTTTTTAAAGTGGCACAGTTTAGGAACCACTGGTAGGATATTCAGGAAATTTATTGTGTTTGGTAGATGAACCTTATATCTAAATAAAAAAAATATTTGGGGCACAAAATCATTTTCTTGTAAGGCTTAACATTGTTTTTACGAAATTTCGATATAAACAGTTTTGGAACCGCTTTAATTTAATTTTCTGCTTGCAGTGAATCAACCGAACCAAAGATTCCCTTAATTTGGTCCCGCATGCTGCAACTCTCCCAAAATCACTGTGATAAAGACGAACCGACCGTCGGTTTAATTCTGCACAAATTTGCGCAAATTTTGGTGCAATTCGCCGATGTTAAAGGCACGTCCAGTTGGGGCAGAGGACTGTTAACAGCCATAGGACTAAATCGGCAAGGACAAGTGTCCTTACAGTTAGGTAAATTATTTTAACCATAAATTAAAAACTAACTTTTATGTTGTAGTTTTAGATTTTTATGCCGCGCTTTGGCCGGTTATATTTTGGCCCAATTACCCGATATGAAAGGTGAACCACAATCAGTGCGACACTGTTCGAATGCCCCTTGTAAAGTTGGACAAACTGGTGGGAATACGGAGTGCGTAAAATTGCTTTTATCGTTGGATTTTGGACAGTCGCAAGGGAAGATTAAGGAATGTGCGGAATTGGCGCTTAAACAGGTTTGTAGTAGGGGAAGAAGACGATTATGTTAGGTTTGTTATCGTTAAAAAGATTCTGATGGGAATAATTGGGGAAGTTGTGGTGCAAATGACTTTTTCCGTGGTGGAGTTTTGTGGAGATTCCACCACGGTTTGGTTTTTTTAGGTGGATTAGTTCAAATGTAACTTTTGGTATTTTTGTTAATTTTGGTTAAATTACAGTCTTGGATGACGTTGTTTGTTGTTTTTTACAAAAATCTGTAGGTGATTATGGTGAAAAAATAGAAATCTTTAAAGTCTAAAAGTTTTACATAATTTTTGTTTGGGCTAAAAAAATTCTAAACTAACTTCCACGAAGCTCGTGATTTTTTTCTACATAGACACAACTGTTAGCTTTGTAAAACTGTATTTTGTGTAAAAATCCGAAATTCCGGTGAGAAATTAGAAATAAAAAAGTGTGGACTTTGCATAAAAAATTTTAAATAATTTTCTTTGGACCCAAAAAAATTCTAAACTAACTTCCACGAAGCTCGTGATTTTTTTCTACATAGACACAACTGTTAGCTTTGTAAAACTGTATTTTGTGTAAAAATCCGAAATTCCGGTGAGAAATTAGAAATAAAAAAGTGTGGACTTTGCATAAAAAATTTTAAATAATTTTCTTTGGACCCAAAAAAATTCTAAACTAACTTCCACTAAGCTTATGATTTTCTTCTAAACAAACTCAACTGTTAGCTTTGTAAAACTGTAATTTAGGTAAAAATCCGAAACTCCAGTCGGAAATTAGAAATATTTAAAGTGTAATTTTTTTTCTAATTTTTTTTCAGATTCAAGATTCCAATAATTCGCTGCATAATGCTGGGAACTTTCTGCAGTTGCTTCTAAAACAATTTTACCTTAAACCGTATTTAAACGACGTTTAAAAAAATTATTTTCGAACAAGTATAACATTTTTTTCATAAGAATTTTTTATTATTTAATGTTCCTAGATTTACCAAACAATTATTACTATTTTATCAAACAATTTTTTACTTAGTCTGAGGTATATTATATAACAATTCGTTATTCTTATGTGTGAATAGAAAATATTTTAATAAAATGTGTATTTGCATTTTTTATTGATTGTTTCTTTTTCAAATTTCTATTTAAATCTGAAGTTTTCGTAGAATACTAAAGAAAACTATTTTATTTTTACGATTTGGGTATTTGACAACGTTGCTGAAGCTTCGCAACAAAAAAAGTTCAGAAATTAGTTGATTGTGTCTTGTATTTTACGTGTATAGTTGGTTGCCTATATTCAGAACAAAATCTAAAATACGACAAATTTTGAAGTGGGTTTTCATGGGGCTATAAAAACTGGAATATTCGACTGATTTTCAATTTATAAGAAATTTTCTATTTTTCGAATTTTTATTAGTTGATCGCGCCTCGTATTTTACGCGTACAGTTGGTTGCCTATATCTAGCATATTTTCAGGGCATATCTGATCTGGTGAAAGTTTGCAAAAAATTTTTGCATATACATAAATAGACTTAACCTTGAACAAGTTTGTCTAGTAGGCGAATTTAATCCATTAGAATGTTGCGTAATTATTCGTTTAAATTTATTTTGAATAAATTTCGAAAAAATTTTTTTTAATTAAATAAAAAAAAATAAGTAGTAAAGGATTTTAGATTTTTCGATTTTGGAAAAATTGCGTCGTTGCCACTGTTTTTATTCCGCAACCGATTCCTGCGAAAATTTACGCGATAATATTTTGCGGTATTTTGATAATAAATAAACGGAAACTCCTCTTTTATTGGCAATGTTGCCAAAACGTGACCAGTGCGCATAAAGTGGCATTTATTACATCGTGGCACGTCATCAACGCCATCATTCGAGTTTCAACTATTAACTGTTACGGAACAATAACGGACAAAACTAAGTTACACAGTAAAAAATCCTTTAATTTGTGTTGTTTAATTTTTTTTTCTGAATAATTGTGCCTAAAAAAAGTGACTGAAAATGTTTAATTTTAATAGCAAAAAGGTATGTTTTTATTTCCGGGCGCCCTTATATTCAAAATCACCGCCTCCTTCGACGTCGTCACGTCACCGCCGCCTAGACGTCCGGCGATTTATTGATTTTCCAAAGCCTGACTCGATTTACTAAAACCGGTGATTTGTTTATATTATAAAAATCTTTTTTGGATATTTTTTTATGCTAACTACTCGGCAATTATTTGAAAAATTCTCTAATCTCTGTTTGGAATTGTTATGTTCTTCTTCTAAGCAGATAACTGGTGATACGATTGAGATGCGAGAATTGGCAGCGAGGATTTGTCGGGATTATTTGCATGGTGCTTGGAAGGAAGTGACTGCCCAAAATATCGGTTTCAAACATATCAGGTAAGAAAATTAGTCAAAAAATTCGTATCTATCTCCAACTGCCCAAAAAAAATTCTAAACTAACTTCCACAAACTTTACGATTTTTTTCTAACAAACCACAAGTTTACCCTTTGCAAAACTGTATTTTTTTCCAAAATCCGACCACTAGATTAGAAATTAGAAAATTTTGAAGTGGAACCTAAGAAAATTAGTCAAAAAAGTTATATCTATCTCCAACTGTCCAAAAAAAAATCTAAACTACCTTCCACAAACTTTACAATTTTTTTCTAAAAACTACAAGTTTACCCTTCGCAAATCTGTATTTTTTCCAAAATCGGACCATTAGATTAGAAACTAGAAAATTTTAAAGTGGAACCTAAGGAAATTAGTCAAAAAAGTTGTATCTATCTCCAACTGCCCAAAAAAAATTCTAAACTAACTTTCACAAACTTTACGATTTTTTTCTAATAAATCACAAGTTTACCCTTCGCAAAACTGTATTTTTTTACAAAATCCGACCACTAGATTAGAAACTAGAAAATTTTAAAAGTGGAACCTACGGAAATTAGTCAAAAAAGTTGTATCTATCTCCAACTGCCCCAAAAAAATTCTAAACTAACTTCCACAAACTTTACGATTTTTTTCTAATAAATCACAAGTTTACCCTTCGCAAAACTGTATTTTTTTACAAAATCCGACCACTAGATTAGAAACTAGAAAATTTTAAAAGTGGAACCTACGGAAATTAGTCAAAAAAATTGTATCTATCTCCAACTGCCCAAAAAAAATTCTAAACTAACTTTCACAAACTTTACGATTTTTTTCTAATAAATCACAAGTTTACCCTTTGCAAAACTGTATTTTTTTCCAAAATCGGACCACTAGATTAGAAACTTGAAAATTTTAAAGTGGAACCTAAGGAAATGAGTCAAAAAAGTTGTATCTATCTCCAACTGCCCAAAAAAAATTCTAAACTAACTTTCACAAACTTTACGATTTTTTTCTAATAAATCACAAGTTTACCCTTTGCAAAACTGTATTTTTTTCCAAAATCGGACCACTAGATTAGAAAATAGAAAATTTTAAAGTGGAACTTAAGGAAATTAGTCAAAAAAGTTGTATCTATCTCCAACTGCCCAAAAAAAATTCTAAACTAACTTCCACACACTTTACGATTTTTTTTCTAATAAACTACAACTTTACCCTTTGCAAAACTATATTTTTTTCCAAAATCCGACCACTAAATTAGAAACTAAAAAATTTCAAGAGCGACTTTTTTAAAAGGGCATAATTTTAGGACCGCTGATCGGATTTTAGTCAAAATTACTTTAAAAGAGAGCTAAATTCTGTGTTTATTTAAATTGAAACAGTCGAGGTTATCATGGCCTTCTTTAATTTTTTTCTAGTCAGATCAAAATGACTTAAAAATTATTACAAATTTTAGGTTGGACTGTTTTGAAGTGGCATAGTTTTAGTACTACTGGTCGGATTTTAGTCAAATTTGCTTTATAAGAGAGCTAAATCTTGTCTTTATTTAAATTGAAGCAGTCGAGGTTTTCATGGCGTTCTTTCATATTTTTTTAGTCAAATCAAAATGACATAAAAATTATTACAAATTTTAAGTTGGACTGTTTTGAAGCGGCATAGTTTTAGTACTACTGGTCGGATTTTAGTCAAAATTACTTTAAAATAGAGTTAAATTCTGTGTTTATCTAAATTGAAACATACGAGGTTATCATGGCCTTCTTGCATGTTTTTCTGGTCAGATCAAAATGACTTAAAAATTGTAACGAATTTCAAGAGTGACTGTTTTGAAATGGCATAGTTTTAGTACTGCTGATCGGATTTTAGCCAAAACAGTGATTTTTTTGTATCACAAAATCCAAGCAAACCATGACCCATCCAATAATGTTATCCCGGAAAATTTCCTCTGTACTACCGCCAAAAAAAAACCATTTCAATGGCTTTACTATTACTACACTATGCAAAACTATTTTTACAACCATTTTAATTATAAACCATCACACGATACCATACTCCTCCTAGTAAAATCTTATTTATAGAGTAACAGATGAATTTCTAAATGCCTGCGAGTGCAAAAAGCAAAACAGCATTTCCGTTCCATTTATTCATACTTATTAATTTCATTTAAATTATCACCATCGTTCAGGTTTGTTGTTTTCAAAGCGTGATTTTCGATAAAAGTCTCGTCGCCAAGTTTATGTACTTTTGACTTTATTTTATAAATTTTTAATTCCTATAAAACCACACAATAATTAATCACATATCTAACATGAGAAAATAATACGCTTTATTTTATACAAGTACGAAATTTGTTATCTTTTATACTAAACTCTTATCAATTTCCACGTAACATGTTTTCGTCTGGAATAATTATGCATTTGTATTTGTACATGTAATTTTTTTGTAACTGTAACGTCTGAATGAATGTTGCTTTGTTGTTATTTAATTTAAATTGATTCGATGATGTGTTTATTATTATTATTTATCTATAAATCCAAGCGGGATGTTTTTTGATAAAACTCCGTCATAATTCATTAAATTTTAAATTGATAAGCGATGTAATGGCAATTACATTATCACAGAAATAGTCTATTAGGCGGGTACTTCGTAGAAATCGATATTTTATCAAAGCTACGTTGTTTTAAAGCAGTTTAATTAGGAGTTATTGAAGTTGGAATTTTGAATCATTATTTATGGCGTTTTGATTTGACTAGAAAAAAATGAAAGAAGGTCGTGGAAATCTCGATTGTTTCAATTTGAATAAACACAGAATTTAGCTTTCTTTCAAAGCAATTTTAACTAAAATCCGACCAGTAGTACCAAAACTATGCCGCTTCAAAACAGTCCAACCTAAAATTTGTAATAATTTTTAAGTCATTTTGATCTGACTAGAAAAAAATGAAAGAAGGCCATGATAACCTCGACTGTTTCAATTTAGATAAACACAGAATTTATCTCTATTTTAAAGCAATTTTGACTAAAATCCGACCAGTAGTACTAAAACTATGCCGCTTCAAAACAGTCCAACCTAAAATTTGTAATAATTTTTATGTCATTTTGATTTGACTAAAAAAAATTAAAGAACGCCATGATAACCTCGACTGTTTAAGTTTAAATAAAAACAAGATTTAGCCCTCTTATAAAGCAATTTTGACTAAAATCCGACCAGTAGTACCAAAACTATGCCGCTTCAAAACAGTCCAACCTAAAATTTGTAATAATTTTTAAGTCATTTTGATCTGACTAGAAAAAAATGAAAGAAGGCCATGATAACCTCGACTGTTTCAATTTAGATAAACACAGAATTTATCTCTATTTTAAAGCAATTTTGACTAAAATCCGACCAGTAGTACTAAAACTATGCCGCTTCAAAACAGTCCAACCTAAAATTTGTAATAATTTTTATGTCATTTTGATTTGACTAAAAAAAATTAAAGAACGCCATGATAACCTCGACTGTTTAAGTTTAAATAAAAACAAGATTTAGCCCTCTTATAAAGCAATTTTGACTAAAATCCGACCAGTAGTACCAAAACTATGCCGCTTCAAAACAGTCCAACCTAAAATTTGTAATAATTTTTAAGTCATTTTGATCTGACTAGAAAAAAATGAAAGAAGGCCATGATAACCTCGACTGTTTCAATTTAGATAAACACAGAATTTATCTCTATTTTAAAGCAATTTTGACTAAAATCCGACCAGTAGTACTAAAACTATGCCGCTTCAAAACAGTCCAACCTAAAATTTGTAATAATTTTTATGTCATTTTGATTTGACTAAAAAAAATTAAAGAACGCCATGATAACCTCGACTGTTTAAGTTTAAATAAAAACAAGATTTAGCCCTCTTATAAAGCAATTTTGACTAAAATCCGACCAGTAGTACCAAAACTATGCCGCTTCAAAACAGTCCAACCTAAAATTTGTAATAATTTTTAAGTCATTTTGATCTGACTAGAAAAAAATGAAAGAAGGCCATGATAACCTCGACTGTTTCAATTTAGATAAACACAGAATTTATCTCTATTTTAAAGCAATTTTGACTAAAATCCGACCAGTAGTACTAAAACTATGCCGCTTCAAAACAGTCCAACCTAAAATTTGTAATAATTTTTATGTCATTTTGATTTGACTAAAAAAAATTAAAGAACGCCATGATAACCTCGACTGTTTAAGTTTAAATAAAAACAAGATTTAGCCCTCTTATAAAGCAATTTTGACTAAAATCCGACCAGTAGTACCAAAACTATGCCGCTTCAAAACAGTCCAACCTAAAATTTGTAATAATTTTTAAGTCATTTTGATCTGACTAGAAAAAAATGAAAGAAGGCCATGATAACCTCGACTGTTTCAATTTAGATAAACACAGAATTTATCTCTATTTTAAAGCAATTTTGACTAAAATCCGACCAGTAGTACTAAAACTATGCCGCTTCAAAACAGTCCAACCTAAAATTTGTAATAATTTTTATGTCATTTTGATTTGACTAAAAAAAATTAAAGAACGCCATGATAACCTCGACTGTTTAAGTTTAAATAAAAACAAGATTTAGCCCTCTTATAAAGCAATTTTGACTAAAATCCGACCAGTAGTACCAAAACTATGCCGCTTCAAAACAGTCCAACCTAAAATTTGTAATAATTTTTAAGTCATTTTGATCTGACTAGAAAAAAATGAAAGAAGGCCATGATAACCTCGACTGTTTCAATTTAGATAAACACAGAATTTATCTCTATTTTAAAGCAATTTTGACTAAAATCCGACCAGTAGTACTAAAACTATGCCGCTTCAAAACAGTCCAACCTAAAATTTGTAATAATTTTTATGTCATTTTGATTTGACTAAAAAAAATTAAAGAACGCCATGATAACCTCGACTGTTTAAGTTTAAATAAAAACAAGATTTAGCCCTCTTATAAAGCAATTTTGACTAAAATCCGACCAGTAGTACCAAAACTATGCCGCTTCAAAACAGTCCAACCTAAAATTTGTAATAATTTTTAAGTCATTTTGATCTGACTAGAAAAAAATGAAAGAAGGCCATGATAACCTCGACTGTTTCAATTTAGATAAACACAGAATTTATCTCTATTTTAAAGCAATTTTGACTAAAATCCGACCAGTAGTACTAAAACTATGCCGCTTCAAAACAGTCCAACCTAAAATTTGTAATAATTTTTATGTCATTTTGATTTGACTAAAAAAAATTAAAGAACGCCATGATAACCTCGACTGTTTAAGTTTAAATAAAAACAAGATTTAGCCCTCTTATAAAGCAATTTTGACTAAAATCCGACCAGTAGTACCAAAACTATGCCGCTTCAAAACAGTCCAACCTAAAATTTGTAATAATTTTTAAGTCATTTTGATCTGACTAGAAAAAAATGAAAGAAGGCCATGATAACCTCGACTATTTCAATTTAAATAAACACAGAATTTATCTTTATTTCAAAGTAATTTTGACTAACATCCGACCAGTGTTACTAAAACTATACCGCTTCTAAACAGTACATCTTAAAATTTGTAATAATTTTTATGTAATTTTGATTTGACTAAAAAAAATTAAAGAAGGCCATGAACGCTTCCATTGTTTCAATTTAACTAAAGCCAATATTTACCTCTCCTATAAAACAATTTTGGCTAAAATCCGACCAGTAGTTCCAAAACTGTGCCTTCTTAAAACCACTAAATTTTATCCAAATTTAATTGGACTAGAAAAAAACAAAAGAAAATCATTAGAACCAAAAATTTTGCATAGTTTATAAAAAAACAACACCCCTATTAAGATTATCTAACCAATTAAGTGTTTTATAACCCCACAAATTTAAAACTACAACACAGAATTGAAAACTGAAAAAATTCCTTTAAAACAATTGACTGTAACTCGTTTAATTTTCCACTTAAAACCTTCAAATTTGGTGCATTATATCAAGAAAACATCCCTGTAGCTTGTAGCAAATATACACTAACGTACAACCTCAAGTTTCGAAACTATAGGAGATAGAGTGGTTTTGGGCGTAATTTGGGGATTTTTCTGGGGGAAAACCGCCACAGTTTAGGTATTTTTCAAACCACAAACACGAAATTTACTTTTGCAGATAGAACAACCATTCCTTTAACTCGCGACGAAAAAAATCATGTTCAATTAGTTGTAGTTTAGAAGTTATAGCGTGTGCAAAAAGTCAACTTTTAGCTTAGAGTTTTAAACTTTAGTAGTTTTTACGATAAATTAAACTAGTTAGGTTCCGTTTTGCTCCTATTGCTTTGTTTACTGTAATAAAATATTTCTTCCGCGTTAGTTATTGTTTTATTTATCATAAGTAAATATTTCTTTATCACAAACAAATTTTATTCCAGTGGCGGCTTATCCAACCTCCTCTACTACATATCGTTGCCAGAGTCGCTGATCAAGCACGACAAATACCAGGAGGAGCCCAAAGAGGTCCTCATCCGAGTGTACGGGCAAACGCACGGCGAACGGGCCTTGGAGGCCCTCATCACCGAAAGTGTCATATTCACCCTGTTATCCGAACGTGGATTGGGACCAAAATTGCACGGCATCTTCCCAGGTGGACGCATCGAACAATACATTAATGCCCGACCATTGCTTAACAATGAATTAGCCGAGGAGAAATTATCGGTGCTAATAGCAAAAAAAATGGCGTCTATACATTCGATGGAGGTAAGGTTGCCAATTTTCTATTGCCAAATTTTTAAATTATTTATATTAATTCTAGTAACAATTGTATTGGAGGTAATGTCGATTTTTTTTATTATTATTTATTAATTTAATCCAAATACATAAATTATTATTATTGTACTGTAATCAAATTTATCTTTTTTTTGACTGTTTGGTTTGGTGCCATTATATTCCAATGGAATACAATTAACACTCCAAAAACAGTGATTATCTTTGTTGATATGATCAAAGTAGGCTACGTGACGCTCTTTTTGTTTTTTTATTACACAATCTAGTGACGCACATAAATTTAATTAGAAATATGCTCGAAGATTATTCTAACACAACTTTATATAAGGAAAAAAAATTCTAAACTAACTTCCGCTAATTTCGCGATTTTTTTCCGAATAAACCTGGCTTTAAATAAAACTGTCTTTTGAATAAAAATCCGGATTTCAGGTGAGAAATTATAATTTTTTAATGTGGGCGTCCTCGAAATTTTATTGGAAATCTTTGAATGTTCCGAAAAAAATTCTAAACTAACTTTCGCGAGTTTCATGATTTTTTTCCGTGTAAATCTGACTTTAGCCTTTGTAAAACTGTTTTTTTTGTAAAAATCCGAAACTCCGGTGAGGAACTACAATTTTTCAAACAGAACTTCGTCAAAAAACTACTAGAAATCTAGAAGGTCTCAGTAAATGTTCCGATAAAAATTCAAAACTACTTTTCACGAGTTTGCCGATTTTTTTCCTCAAAGTCACATCTTTAAGCTCCACAAAACAGTAAATATCGCAAAAATCTGAATTTCCGTTCAGAAACAATAAAAGATCGAGTGATTGTTAAGAAAAAATCACGTTGGCACTTTTAAACAATTACAGTTTTGGAACCACTGCTCTAATTTTAGCCAAATAAACTGTCTTGTGTAGCAAAATGTTGGATTTATTTAAGAAAAAATCACGAAAGTGTTATCGCCTTGTAGAATATAATTTTTATGGCCTAAAATGTGCATGTTTAAAAAAGTATATAATTTCAACGTTGCCTGTTTTTAAAACCACAGTTTTGGAAATACTGGTCAGTTTTTTATAATTCTTAGCAATTTTTAAAGAGGAATATTGGGTTTAATTAGAAAAAAATTCCAACACTGTTATCGCTTTCAGTTTGCCATTTTTACAACCTCAAAATTTAAGTACTAAAAATTGATACGAAATTTCGCTTAGCCGCTTTAAAAAATCACAGTTTCGGTACCGCTGCTCGGATTATAGTAAAATTACCCGTAATACCAAGCTGAAAATCGGTTTTATTTAAATAAAAAAAATTACGAAACTTTTAACGGCTTTAGTTACACAATTTAGCGCTGAAAATTGCATGATTAAAATTTTCCACCAATTTTTCCATGTTATTTTTTATGGTAAAACTAATTTCCAAATCACTTTTATTTACCACGCAAAACTCATCAAAATATTTAAAACAAACACATTTTAATTTCTTGCAACTTTTCACTTCACTGTAGCTATTTTACAAATCGTAGGAGATAGAAGTTAATAGAAGCCGAAACTCGCGTTTTTGATTGGAAAAACAGTTGAAACTCGCGTAATTTTCAACATAGAAACTTGAAACTTGTTGCATTATTTAAAGAAAACTTCACTTTAGTTTGTGGTAAATTTACACTAGCGTAACAGCGCAAGTTTCGAAACTATAGGAGATAGAGTGATTTTGCGCGTGATTTGGGGATTTTTTTAGGAGAAAAACGCCATAATTTGGTTGTTTTTCAAACTAGAAACATGAAATTCACTTTTGCAGGTAGAACAAACATTCCTTTAAGTTATTAGTAGAAAAAAATATTCTTTATTGGTTGTAGTTTAAGAGATACGGCGTGTGCAAAAAGTGAGTTTTTTTCCGAAATTTTAATGTTTGTAGTGTATAAGACTAGAAAATTCGATTTAAAGTGTTAAAATCATGAAACAAATGAATTTGGTTGATAATATTATTTTATTCTTATCCTCTGCAACTGCTTTATGTTGATTTACATGTTATAGGAAATATTTGCTTAATGTTTTTAAGTGGAATAGTGGAAATTCCCCATGTTCCACTTTTCAATACGAAATAAATAAACGATGATAATTGATAATAATTACTACGTGGGGATTTGTGTAAAAAATCTAAATAACATAGTTAAAGATAAAATTCAAGTACCTATAGCTAAATTATCCACACTTGCAAAAACTAAAACGTAGTTTTGTTACATAACTTGTATTATTTTCTGAAATAAATATGCGAAAAAATAAAATCTGCTCTTTGTCCTTCCTACTACAGATAAAGATGACCGCAAAATAAATTTTGTTTATTTTCCACGAAATATAACTGCAATATTTTCGTATTTATACGCGACAATAATTATAATTTTTTCTGGTATAATTTGTTTTCTCTTCCACTTAATAAAGTTATGTAAATTACCAGTTGTTGTTTTTTCTTTCGCATAAATGCTAAACAAACAAGTTTGTAGCCTTTTGTAACCTTGATAAGAATTCGCGAATTCTACGCTAAGAAAATCGAAGTTATTGCGATTAAATTTATGCAAAAATGAAGTAATCAAGGACTTATGCTTATACACGTTTTTAACAGAAATTAATTTTTATTTATTATGAATGAAATTCTCAAATAAATGAATGAATTGTGTAAAAAAAACACAATCCAGCTAAATAAAATAAAACCTATAAAACATTATTTTGTTCCTACGATCATATGAAACCAAACAATGTTATCATTAAAAAAATAATAGGTTTTTATCAACCAAACAGACACTATCGGAATATTATTCTAAACTGTTTGTTTGTTGATTTGTAATCAGACAGAGAATGTTGATCCCGTTTCGTTATTATCACAATAACCATCTAGTAAAGTTGTTTTTTGACTCGTAAATAATTAGTTTTTATCGTTATTTAATATATCTGTAACACAGTCGAGGATGGACGTGTTTATACCTGCACAAATAGCTCGAAGTTCTTGGAAAGTTTAAAATTTCGGAAAAAAACTCACTTTTTTCACACGCCGTATCTCCTAAACTACAACTAATAAAAAATATTTTTGCTTGTAGTAACTTAAAGAAATGTTTGTTCTACCTGCAAAACCAAATTTCATGTTTCTAGTTTGAAAAACAACCAAATTATGGCGTTTTACCCCTAAAAAAATCCCCAAATCACGCGCAAATCCACTCTATGTCCTACAGTTTCGAAACTTGAGCTACTACGCCAGTGGAAATTTATCACAAACTGAAATGAAGTTTTCTTTAAATAATGCAGCAAGTTTCAAGTTTCTATGTTGAAAATTACGCGAGTTTCAACTGTTTTCCCCCTCAAAAACGCGATTTTCGGCTTCTATTAGCTTCTATCTCCTACAGTTTGTAAAATAGCTACAGTGAAGTGAAAGGTTACAAGAAATTAAAATGTGTTTGTTTTAAATATTTTGATGAGTTTTGCGTGGTAAATAAAAGTGATTTGGAAATTAATTTTTCAATAAAAAAAAATTGGTGGAAAATTTTAATCATTCACTTCTCAGCGCTGAAATTGTGTAACTAAAGCCGTTAAAAGTTTCGTAATTTTTTTTATTTAAATAAAACAAACTTTCAGCTTTGTATTAAAGTTCATTTTACTATAATCCGAGCAGCGGTACCAAAACTGTGATTTTTTAAAGCGGCTAAGCGAAATTTCGTATCAATTTTTAGTACTTAAATTTTGAGGTTGTAAAAATGGCAAACTGAAAGCGCTAACAGTGCTGGGATTTTTTCCTAATTAAACCCAATATTCCTCTTAAAAAATTGCTAAGAATTATAAAAAACTGACCAGTATTTCCAAAACTGTGATTTTAAAAACTGGCAACGTTGAAATTACATAAATTTTTAAACGTGCACATTTTAGGCCATAAAAATTGTATTCTACAAGGCGATAACAATTTCGTGATATTTTCTTAAATAAATCCAACCTTTTGCAACACAAGACAGTTTATTTGGCTAAAATCAGAGCAGTGGTTCCAAAACTGTAATTGTTTAAAAGTGCCAACGTGAATTTTTTTAACAATCACTCGATCTTTTATTGTTTCTGAACGGAAATTCAGATTTTTGAGATATTTACTGTTTTGTGAAACTTAAAGATGTGACTTTGTGGAAAAAAATCGGCAAACTCGTGGAAAGTAGTTTAGAATTTTTTTGGAACATTTACTGAGACCTTCTAGATTTCTACAAGTTTTCTGACGAAGTTCTGTTGGAAAAATTGTAGTTCCTCACCTGAAATCCGGATTTTTACACAAAAAACAGTTTTACAAAGGTTAAAGTCAGATTTACTCGGAAAAAAATCATGAAACTCGCGGAAGTTAGTTTAGAATTTTTTTCGAACATTCAAAGATTTCCAATAAAATTTCGAGGACGCCCACTTTAAAAAAATATAATTTCTCACCTGAAATCCGGATCTTTATGTAAAAGACAGTTTTACAAAGCTTAAAGCCAGGTTTATTCGGAAAAAAATCGCGAAATTGGAGGAAGGTAGTTTAGAATTTTTTTGGAGCATTCAAAGATTTCCAATAAAATTTCGAGGACGCCCACTTTAAAAAATTATAATTTCTCACCTGAAATCCCGATTTTTATTCAAAAGAGAGTTTTACAAAGCTGAAAGCCAGGTTTATTCGGAAAAAAATCATGAAACTCGCAAAAGCTAGTTTAGAATTTTTATGAAACATTCAAAGATTTCCAATAAAATTTCGAGGACGCCTACTTAAAAAAATTGTAAGTTCTCACATAAAACTCGGATTTTTACACAAAAGACAGTATTACAAAGCTTAAAGTCAGGTTTATTCGGAAAAAAATCATAAAACTCGCGGAAGCTAGTTTAGAATTTTTTTGACCCGTCCAAATAACAACATAAAAATTTCTTACAATTTTTTAAAAATTAACTCGATAATAATAATCTAAAGTATAAATAAAATAGGTTTTACGGAAAATCCATATTCTAGATGACCTTTAACATTAAAAAAAATCTTCCTACTCTCAAGGGAATTTTTAGCTATTTAACTGTTGATTAAGATTTTTGTTTTCAAATGAAATTTGTTATTGCAAAACTGTTTATTTTCCATGATTTCTTAGTATAACATTCTTAAATAAACAAACAGCTCCATTGTAACTTCATAGTAAACAAAATCATCGTCATCAAGGGTAAAGTGGAAAAAAATTTTTCCGTCCCATTTTCCACTCTCTCTATTGTTCTACTCGCAAAAAATATTGATTCAACTTAAGAGTGACAAAGATTAATCCCTGTATTTACCACAGATGGCACCACAGCAGTCCTCAAAAAGTAGTAACTAAATTCTATTTTTTTTATTATATGCTATGTATTTTTTTTCTTTTCTTGTACCATCGTATCACACATATGGGGTATGTTATTGTTATGTTCTAGCAGCGAATAATTTGGGAACAAACATCTCTCGTGTGTGCCACCCGCAAAAAAAGGGCGAAAAATAAAAAACGTAAAATGTTTGTTTCGCACCAATGTGAAACTTTCCCGTCCGCTGGACGTGCGCTACTACCGTAGGAAAATCATTATTTCATTTATTTAATGACAAACCAAAAAAAAATTAAAAGGCGATGTGTTTTTTGGAAATAATTTCGAAAAAGTCATTATGCTGCCATCTAGTGATATTCACACAAAGCCACAAAGGTAGTTGGCTGTAGTTCGCTTGGAGTAGCGTGCAACAGATGGCAGTACTGTACGCTATTTGAACTTTTGTATAATCTAACCTCACATATTTAACCTCACTGTAAATATACCATTTTCGTATCATATTGTAGCCTCATCTCATTATTTCACACGATTAAACACACATTGTCCTTTAAATTTTTTTTTCAAAAACCGCTAGTTCCCAAATCGCCTCCAGTCTTTCAAGTTTAACGCAAATTTCAGGTGCCCTTACACAAAGAACCGGGCTGGTTATGGGACACCATCGACCGATGGTTGAAAACCTGTGAAACTAAACTGAAATCCCCGACTGAAGTGCCCGATTTCGCCGCCAAATTACTGGCCGATGTTGATTTGAATGTGGAGGCCAAATGGTTGCGACAACGGTTGGAAAAGGAAAATTGTCCGGTGGCATTTTGCCACAACGATATGCAGGAGGGCAATATTTTAATGTGCCTGGACAATGACAAGGAGAACAACAACGAGGAAACCAGGATTGTGCTTATAGGTTAGTTTTGAAATAATTCAATTTCAGCTGCAGCTACGAGAAAAATGCTTATTAGCAATTTTGTGCAGAATTCAATTATCTACAAGTTTTATTTAAACATTTTCTTTGAAATGTTAATAGTTTCCGAGATAGCGCGATTTAAAGTGTCAAAATTTCGTTTAGCGCTTGTTTTGTGAATAACTTTTTTCCAATTAGTCCTACACGAAAAATTACTATTACCGATTTTGTAGGGAATTCAATTACCAACAACTTTTATTTAAACAATTTTCCTATAATATTAAAAGTTTACGAGATAGCGCGATTTAAAATTTCAAAATTGCGTTTTGCACTTGTTTTTTAAATAACTTTTTTCCAATTAGTCCTACACGAAAAATTATTATTACCGATTTTGTAGGGAATTCAATTACCAACAACTTTTATTTAAACAATTTTCTTATAATATTAAAAGTTTACGTGATAGCGCAATTTAAAGTGGCAAAATTGAGCTTTGCACTAGTTTTGTAAATAACTTTTTTCTAGTTAATCCTACACAAAAAATTATTATAACCGATTTTGTAGGGAATTATATTACCAACAACTTTTATTTAAACAATTTTCTTATAATATTAAAAGTTTACAAGATAGCGCGATTTAAAATGTCAAAATTTCGTTTTGCACTTGTTTTGTGAATAACTTTTTTCCAGATAGTCCTACACAAAAAATTATTATAACCGATTTTGTAGTGAATTCAATTACCAGCAACTTTTATTTAAACAATTTTCTTAAAATATTAAAAGTTTCCGAGATAGCGCGATTTAAAATTTCAAAATTGCGTTTTGCACTTGTTTTGTAAATAACTTTTTTCCAGTTAGTCCTACACGAAAAATTATTATTACCGATTTTGTAAGGAATTCAATTACCAACAACTTTTATTTAAACAATTTTCTTATAATATTAAAAGTTTACGTGATAGCGCAATTTAAAGTGACAAAATTGAGCTTTGCACTAGTTTTGTAAATAACTTTTTTCTAGTTAATCCTACACAAAAAATTATTATAACCGATTTTGTAGGGAATTATATTACCAACAACTTTTATTTAAACAATTTTCTTATAATATTAAAAGTTTACAAGATAGCGCGATTTAAAATGTCAAAATTTCGTTTTGCACTTGTTTTGTGAATAACTTTTTTCCAGATAGTCCTACACAAAAAATTATTATAACCGATTTTGTAGGGAATTAAATTACCAACAACTTTTATTTAAACAATTTTCTTATAATATTAAAAGTTTACGTGATAGCGCAATTTAAAGTGGCAAAATTGAGCTTTGCACTAGTTTTGTAAATAACTTTTTTCTAGTTAATCCTACACAAAAAATTATTATAACCGATTTTGTAGGGAATTATATTACCAACAACTTTTATTTAAACAATTTTCTTATAATATTAAAAGTTTACAAGATAGCGCGATTTAAAATTTCAAAATTGCGTTTTGCACTTGTTTTGTGAATAACTTTTTTCCAGTTAGTCCTACACGAAAAATTATTATTACCGATTTTGTAGGGAATTATATTACCAACAACTTTTATTTAAACAATTTTCTTATAATATTAAAAGTTTACAAGATAGCGCGATTTAAAATGTCAAAATTTCGTTTTGCACTTGTTTTGTGAATAACTTTTTTCCAGATAGTCCTACACAAAAAATTATTATAACCGATTTTGTAGTGAATTCAATTGCCAACAACTTTTATTTAAACAATTTTCTTAAAATATTAAAAGTTTCCGAGATAGCGCGATTTAAAATTTCAAAATTGCGTTTTGCACTTGTTTTGTGAATAACTTTTTTCCAGTTAGTCCTACACGAAAAATTATTATTACCGATTTTGTAGGGAATTAAATTACCAACAACTTTTATTTAAACAATTTTCTTATAATATTAAAAGTTTACGTGATAGCGCAATTTAAAGTGGCAAAATTGAGCTTTGCACTAGTTTTGTAAATAACTTTTTTCTAGTTAGTCCTACACAAAAAATTATTATAACCGATTTTGTAGGGAATTATATTACCAACAACTTTTATTTAAACAATTTTCTTAAAATATTAAAAGTTTCCGAGATAGCGCGATTTAAAATTTCAAAATTGCGTTTTGCACTTGTTTTGTGAATAACTTTTTTCCAGTTAGTCCTACACGAAAAATTATTATTACCGATTTTGTAGGGAATTATATTACCAACAACTTTTATTTAAACAATTTTCTTATAATATTAAAAGTTTACAAGATAGCGCGATTTAAAATGTCAAAATTTCGTTTTGCACTTGTTTTGTGAATAACTTTTTTCCAGATAGTCCTACACAAAAAATTATTATAACCGATTTTGTAGTGAATTCAATTACCAACAACTTTTATTTAAACAATTTTCTTAAAATATTAAAAGTTTCCGAGATAGCGCGATTTAAAATTTCAAAATTGCGTTTTGCACTTGTTTTGTGAATAACTTTTTTCCAGTTAGTCCTACACGAAAAATTATTATTACCGATTTTGTAGGGAATTAAATTACCAACAACTTTTATTTAAACAATTTTCTTATAATATTAAAAGTTTACGTGATAGCGCAATTTAAAGTGGCAAAATTGAGCTTTGCACTAGTTTTGTAAATAACTTTTTTCTAGTTAATCCTACACAAAAAATTATTATAACCGATTTTGTAGGGAATTATATTACCAACAACTTTTATTTAAACAATTTTCTTATAATATTAAAAGTTTACAAGATAGCGCGATTTAAAATGTCAAAATTTCGTTTTGCACTTGTTTTGTGAATAACTTTTTTCCAGATAGTCCTACACAAAAAATTATTATAACCGATTTTGTAGGGAATTATATTACCAACAACTTTTATTTAAACAATTTTCTTATAATATTAAAAGTTTACAAGATAGCGCGATTTAAAATGTCAAAATTTCGTTTTGCACTTGTTTTGTGAATAACTTTTTTCCAGATAGTCCTACACAAAAAATTATTATAACCGATTTTGTAGGGAATTAAATTAGCAACAACTTTTATTTAAATAATTTTCTTATAATATCAAAAGTTTACGAGAAAGCGCGATTTAAAGTGTCAAAATTGCGTTTTGCACTTATTTTGTAAATAACTTTTATCCAATTAGTCCTACACAAAAAATTATTATTATCGATTTTAAAGAGAACTGAATTACCAACAACTTTTATTTAAACATTTTTCTTGTAATGTTAATAATTTATAAATTACAGCGAGTTAAAGTGTCAAAACTGCTTGGGGCTTGTTTTGTAAATAACTTCTTTCCAGTTACTCCTACGAAAAAAATTCTAATAATCGATTTTCTGCAAAATTCAATTATCTACAAGTTTTATTTGAACATTTTCCTCGTAAACCCGATAATTCACAAGTTACAGCGCCTGAAAGTGTCAAAATTTATTCGTCCCATTTTAATCAAGTTGTCGCTGTTATCTAAGACAGTTTACTTGATTCAAATGTTAAAAAACATGGGCTACTCTAACTCCTTCTTGTTTTCAGATTTTGAGTACTGCTCCTACAATTATCGTTCCTTCGACATAGCCAATCATTTCGTCGAATGGATCTACGATTACAAAGAGGAGCAGCATCCATTCTATACGGAAAACCACAACAAATACCCGACAGAGAAGCAACGATTGCGCTTCATTCGCACTTATTTAGAAGAAATGGGTTCGATGGAAAATCCGAAAAAAGTGATGAAAGAAGTGGAGGTATTCACGTTGGCGTCGCATTTTTTCTGGACTTTGTGGGGGTTTATCAATGCGGAACGTTCGCAAATCCCGTTTGGATACTGGGTAAGAAAAACCGAATACTAAAAAAATTAACTACTTAAATTAAAATTTTAGGAATACGCATGTGCAAGACTGAGCTGTTACTTCCAGCTGAAACAGAAACTGACTTGTAATATTCAGGTAAAGAGAAAGGTGGATGTTGTTGATGAGTGAGTGGCGGATTCGCCAGATACCTGACTTTAGTCCTTTTCGTCTTGTCTCTCCCCGCTCAATTCTACTTAAAAAAAAAATTCCTTAAATTTTTTTTGTGGCTTTTTTGGTCATGAAAAGAAGTTGTTATGAAAAACGACATGACTGTGACTTTGTGAGGAGAAGATGAATCACATTGTGTGATATTTTTTTGTGAATAATTATTTAATTCATAGTATTATATTATACGATATTAATGATTATTATAGTATATTATTGTAAACGAGCTTTTACACGCCAAAAACACTTTTATTGCACCAAATATCCTTAATAATTTAGTTATGAATAGATCTAATTATTACTGTTAATATTAAAGTGAAATTTAAGCTTAAAACTAAAACTTAAACGTGATTTATTGTGTTATTATTTTTTGTACATATAAAATGTACTTACGAATTCAAGACTGATTTTTTAGACGTCTGAATTTTAATTGCATTTTTATAATAAAATAAAAAACATTGGCAGTTATATGATATGTAATATTATGTAGTTTTAATTAATTTTACGTGCTAAAATTTGTAAATATTTTCCTATTATTAAGTTGTAATATGTATAATGAAAAAGTGGGTTAATACATACATTTTATTTCAAACTGTGGTTTCTTTGTTGCTTCCTTTATATTTTTTTTTGATAAATATTAAATTACCAACAACTTTATTTAAACAATTTTCTTATATTATTAAAAGTTTACGAGATAGCGCGATTTAAAATGTCAAAATTGTTACCGACCTATTGCAGTAATAAATAAAAGTCTAAACCAATAAAATTAGCGTAATTTTCCGGATTACTTGCATAGAATTTCCATAAAATCGTGTTGTTATATATACAATACGTTCATGAAAAATATTGTACTTAAAGTCGTTGCCAATATGTAATCATATTTTAGCAAATTAATTTAATTGTTTCAAAATCCTTATACTTCGTATAAGAAAGTAAAAATATTAATAAAAATTAGTTTACTACGGCCATCTGTTAATAAACAACCAAATCATATTGCTGGTAACAAAGATGCCTTTATGTGTTTCGTTGCTCGACGTGTAGATGGCAAAATCATAGTTAATTATAGTTTTTATTTAATTTTTCGAGTAAATACTGCAATAATTAAATAAAAGTGCATACCATTAAAATAAACATAATTGTCCAATAATAATTTAGTATAATTCCAATAAATAATGTAAAGTTATATTAGTAATATTTAAAATCGGTCGCCATCTGTTAATTAATACCCAAAACTGTATTATAGTCGGTAAAAAACCATCCTGTACGTGTGGAATATGTAACTCTAAATGTCAACAGATAGATGGCAAAAGCATACAAATTTTTTAAATTATTACTTATTTTTCGCAAAATACTGCAAATTATCATAGTTTTTAGTAATTTTATGTTAAGTTTCTCTTTTATATACTTTAAATCAAAATTTGTACGATTATTAACGCTAAAATTACAATAAAATGAGAAGTTTTTAGTTTTAAATTTTGGCGGATGCGCCGGGCCCAAAATACCATATAAAAACCAAAACTTGAAAAACACCACAGTAAAATGGCGTAAATTCTCTGTTAACATCCGCAACTTTCCAAATATTAAAATGGCGAGCGATCCAGTTTGTTTAAGGTAACAAAATCCTAACTAAAACGATTTATTCCAAATTGGCTTTTCAGAAAATTCATCCACATGAAAGAAGCGGAAACTGCTACGCCATGTAAAATAATTATCCACTCACCTTCTGGTAGAAGCTCCAACCATAATTTGTAAGTTTCAAAAATCAAGTAGCTTCCACCAATAAATTTCTTTCCATAGAAGCAGCGATCTTTTCGAGCCCCCATCTAACCCCTCCGAATTTTTAATGTGCGCCAAACATTTCAAAATCTTCATCCTAGTCGCCTTGTGGACCATCTGCAGTTTTGCTTTGATGGCAAATCGCGTCACCGTTCAAGACACGCACCAAATCAGCATACCTAAGGAAACAAGCAAAAGTATGTAAAGCAAATTTTGGGTAACTTGATTTTTATTATCTATCATAGGTTACATCATAATGAAACAGCCGAACAACAACAAAATACGAGTGAGCCTTGAAGGGGCTTTGGTACCGTCATTGTATGGAAACCTGTCGGAAAACTGGATGACTGTTTGGATCCAGTTGATCGTCGTTAAGGATCCACCGAAAGTCTCCAAGAAAATCAGACAAAGCAACATAGTTTTGCTTCAGGTTTGTCTATTAATTACTCCTATAATTTTGGAACCGCTGGTTGGATTTTATTCAAACTACGATTATTACAAACATTAAATATTTTTCTTTGTAAAACTGTCATTTTTATTAAAATCCAATCAGTGGTTCCAAAACTGTGGGGCTTAGAATAGTTTTACTAGAAAAATCTCCATTTTCAAGGTGCGACTAATTGAAAGCTTACAGTTTTTGAACCGCTTATAGGATTTTGTTCAAATTTTGATTATTCTAAAGAACAAATATTTATCTTTATAAAAAAGTTAAAATCTATCCAGTGGTTCCAAAACTGTGGGGCTTGGAACACGTTCTACGAATAAATATATATTTTCCTCAAATAAATCTTCCTTTAGAACGTCTCGGAGGTGTGGTACGTCCCCCTAGTACCCGAAAAGTTAATCGGCGTCGTCCCAGAAGTCACCTACAAAAAAACCTTCCACTTAACCGTCCACAAAATCGATAACACCTCCTACAACGTCCTCCAAATCCAATTCAAAACCAACCTAAAAGCAAACTTTCCAATTTCCATGGGTTACAACTTAGACCCCATCAACACAGACTATGGAATAGTCTATGCCGCCTTCATTTTGCTTGGTCTCTACATCTTGATTATATTCGAGGTGAGTACAACTAAAATTCTGCAACGCCAAAAATTTTTCCTTCTCCTCCAAAGGTCATCCATCGCACTCTAGCTGCCATGTTAGCCAGTACTATGTCAGTGGCTATTTTGGCCACGTTGAACGCCCGGCCAACCATGACGGAAATCATCTCGTGGATCGATGCAGAAACCCTTCTGCTGTTGTTTTCCATGATGACCTTAGTGACCATTTTGAGTGAAACTGGGATTTTTGATTATATGTCTGTGTGCGCGTATAAAGTGACCAAAGGCCGGATTTGGCCACTGGTCAACTCGCTTTGCTTCATCACGACCATACTCTCTTGTTTCCTAGACAACGTCACCACAGCCTTATTGATTACCCCAATCACAATCAAGTAACTAACTCTGCTACCAAAAATTCGCAACTTTTTTTTTAATTTAATTTCTAGATTGTGCGAAGTAATGAAACTGAATCCAGTTCCGGTTTTGATGTTTTCGCTTTTGTTTAACAATATTGGAGGAGCTATTACTCCTATTGGTGACCCGCCAAACGTCATCATTGCCTCTAATAAAGAAGTACTAAAGGCCGTAAGTTTTCTTAAAAATTCCTAGGCGAAAAATCGAACTTTTTCAATTTTAGGGTGTCAATTTCGGTGTTTTCACTCTACATATGGGATTTGGTTCAATACTAGCGTTAGTGGTAGTGTATATTCAACTACGATTGGTCAATAGGGACACCAATCATTTTAGGTGTGCTGAACCAAAGGAACTTCAAGGTATTTTTAGTTTTATTCAAGGAATTTGAGTTTTGACTTTAACCGTTAATAAAACCGGAAGTAAGCGCAGTATTTTTGTGTGGTGTAAATTTTTAGCTAGTCCAATCCTGTGTTTATCAAAAATATCTATTTGCAATGTTTCTGGATGATTTTTCGATTTTTTACGCGTTTTATATTAAATTTTCCGTGATATTTAGAGTTTTTGATTTTAACCGTTAATAAAAACGAAGGTACGTGTTGGGTTATTGTGTGGGTAAAATTTTAACCTAGTCCGATTCTGTGCTAATCAAAAAAAATTAATTTGTAGTGAGTTTGGATTATTTTACGATTTTTTTCGCGTTTTTTATTGAAATTTACGATATATTTCGAATATTTGACTTTGACCGTTAATAAAACTGGAAGTAAGCGCAGTATTTTTGTGTGGTGTAAATTTTTAGCTAGTCCAATCCTGTGTTTATCAAAAATATCTATTTGCAATGTTTCTGGATGATTTTTCGATTTTTTACGCGTTTTATATTAAATTTTCCGTGATATTTAGAGTTTTTGATTTTAACCGTTAATAAAAACGAAGGTACGTGTTGGGTAATTGTGTGGGTAAAATTTTAACCTAGTCCGATTCTGTGCTAATCAAAACAAAATTAATTTGTAGTGAGTTTGGATTATTTTACGATTTTTTTCGCGTTTTTTATTGAAATTTACGATATATTTCGAATATTTGACTTTGACCGTTAATAAAACTGGAAGTAGGCGCTGTATTTTTGTGTGGTGTAAATTTTTAGCTAGTCCAATCCTGTGTTTATCAAAAAAATTTATTTCGAATGTTTTTGCATGATTTTTCAATTTTTTACGCGTTTTATACTAAAATTTTAGAGATATTTAGAGTCTCTGACTTTAACCGTTAATAAAACCGGAAGTAGGTGTCGTATTTTTGTACCGTTTGAATTTTTACCTAGTCCAACTCTACTTTAATTAAAAAAATCCATCTACAATAAACTTGGACGATTTTTCGAAATTTTACTGCGAACTAAATGTAAAATTTCTAAAAAAAGTCTAGTTTATCTCGCTCCAAGCTACGATCAAAAATACACCAGCAGATAGATTTTGAAATACTCACGCTATCTCAATTTGTACGTTAAAAAAGAGGGTCTAGTAGGCGTTATTTGAATTAAAATTTTTTCAAAGTGCTATAACTTTGGAACTAAACTAAATATTTTCAAGCGGTTTTCACATTTATAATCTGCATATTCTAGAGTTTACGAATATGCTGGTTTTGATGTAGAAATTAGTAATATTTGTTTATCTACAGACTTAAAACGGGAGATTGCGGTGTGGCGCCGCACCGCAGCCTCCTTGAGCACCTACAGCACCGACGAGGACACAGTCAAAGTGTCCCTGTTGAAAAAATCCGAAAAACTCAAAGGTCGCTTGAAAAATGCGTCCAATAACAACACCAGCGCCACATCAGAAGAAAGCAACAACTACCAGGCGAATGTGAAAATTCTGGAAAAGCAGTATCCAATCCGGGACAGGGTGCTTCTAATAAAATCCGGCATAACTCTATCACTAGTAATTTGCGTGTTTTTCCTACACTCAATTCCGTCATTAAGTACCTAAGAGAAAAACCAGTTAAAAATTTTTTTTATCGGCGGTTTTTTTCTAGGTCGACTAGGCCTTGGATGGACTGCGCTCCTCGGCGCACTCCTGCTTCTTCTCCTGTACGACAAGGAGGGCATCGAAGGGATTTTTACGCGTGTCGAGTGGTCAACTTTATTATTTTTCGCATCTTTATTCATTCTCATGGAGGTAGCTACTTGATTTTTAAGCGTTAAAACGCGATTTGATCAATTGTTTTATAGGCTTTGGCCCAGTTGGGTCTTATCGAATGGATAGGCAAACAAACGCAGATGATTATCATGTCAGTTGGACCAGAAGCGCGCCTGGCTACTGCGATTATTCTAATTTTATGGGTCTCGGCTATCGCATCAGCTTTTGTCGATAATCTTCCACTGACTACTATGATGATTAGAATAGCGACGGATTTGGCGGATAATCGAGAGTTGAACTTGCCTTTGCAGCCTTTGATTTGGGCCTTGTCATTCGGGGCCTGCCTAGGAGGTAACACTTTTATTACAAAAAAAAAATCATACTAATTTTCTTCTTTAGGTAACGGATCGTTGTTTGGATCCTCGTCGAATATCGTCTGCGCAGGCGTAGCAGAACAGCACGGTTATCGTTTTACTTTTATACAATTTTTACGGTTCGTACCACATGAATTTTTGTTATAATTTCCCCGCTACCCCCACAAAAATTTATTCTGTTTCAGTGTTGGTTTCCCCGTTATGATTGTCAGCTTATTGGTGGTTACAGTGTATTTAATTATATGTCACGTGGTGTTCGAATGGCACTAAAGTGCCATGAAATATTTGTATTATAAAAATATATTTTATTGTTGTTAAATTATTTGGTTTTATTTGGATACCTACACTAAATTAGAGCAGGTAGTAAAACTAAGTAGGCTTCTCTCGTGGTTGTTTTGTCGAAATTACCAAATCGCAGTGACTGTACGCGTTCTTTTATAAGAGTGTACTAGGCCACCTTAAGCTTAAGAAATTATTTTCAACTTGCTATAACTTTTGAACGAAAGTTGTAGTAAATGTGTTAATAAAAAAATATGAGTTGTTGTTTTGCTTTTTTTTATTTGAGTTTTTCGATACTAGGTAATTTACGGTAACTACTCGCGAAAATTTCAGGTTTCTGCTACAAGTACTTTGGAAAGTATCCGACATTACTCTTATTAAAGAGCTTTGAAATTTTTGTGACAAGTTAAAGAAAACGGCCATAGTTCATTTGTTTTTCACCTACAGGTCCAAATTACATTTTTAGTTAAACAAGAGATTCTTCTATAAATTCCTGTAAATTTCATGTTACTACTGTAAATAGTTTAGAAACTATAGGACATCAAAGTTACTAAAGAGGTTTAAAATTGTTATGACAAGTTAAGGGAAACGGCCATAGTTCATTTGTTTTTTCATCTACAACTATCCAAATTACTTTTTTAGTTACAGAAAAGATTCTTTTACAAATTCCTGAAAATTTCAGGTTTATACTGTAAATAGTTTGTAAATTATCGGGCATCAAATTAACCAAGAGATAATTTGATGATGACTTATGGAAAATCCCTACAGCTCATTTGGTTTTTCACCTACAACTGTCAAATTGACTTTTTCAGAAACAGCAATATTTCCTCAACTACTACCAAAAATTTCATCTTTTTACTGTTTGTACTTTACAAACTACAAGAGCTCAAAGTTTAGCAAAATTTTTGACTTGTGACCACCAATAAGAAAAACGCACATAATTCAATTGTTTTCCACTTTATATCATGGTGTGCCACACGCTTAACCTATTAACAAACCAAACCTTTGTTTAACTGCCTGGTCATGGTAAAACATGATAAAAATGCATTTTTACTGTTATCTCTTATCAGCCACTACCACCATCATAATTATATAATATAATTAAGAGTTACTAACAACTAGGAAAATTTTTTTAGTTCCGTTTATTTTTATAATTTTTATCAAGCGAGCTACTGATGATTTTATATTTTATTGCACACTATGACCGGATGAAAAAACTGCGATAATTATGAAACTACCCACTGGTTTACTTTATAATACTGAAACTTTATTCAAAGCGTCTGGAGGATAAATTCTTGTAAAAGAGCCGTACGAGTGCGTTGTACCAGATACATAAATGAAGAAAACGCGACAGGGAAAGTTGTATGGAAAAAACATGGCGATACAAATAGACGCGTTTATTTTATAAAATAAAATAAAATATTATTAAAAATGTTGAGAAAATTTGTTGATGACGGGAATAAATCGTGGTAGGCGCAGAGGAACGCGCTGATTTTACGCTTAGTTAGTTATTACCCTCGGAATTTATCGAGTACTCCATGGTAACAAAACCACATCGCCAAAAGGACGCTTATTAATATTCGAATTTTCTTGTAATTATAACCAAACTTTACAAACTTTTTTAGCGCATTTCCCTTAAAACTGTCTTAATAAATTCGACGTGAATAATAAATAACGCAAATTTCCCTAGACATAAAATAATCACATCGCAAATTTGGAACAAAAAACTATGCAAAAAAATCACGATTTCGTGCAATAAAAATACTTGCAGAGCTTCGTTGGTGGTTAAGCAACAAAACATGCATAAAATAAATTGTACTTACTGCGTTTTTCCTTGAAGAAACTCGATTTTCCGGCACTGATTCACCAACACACATTTTAGGTTTTGAAACAAGCGACGACCTCCAGTGGAAGTTGGGCGAACTAGGAATTGCGCACTGTTTTATCGGCTTTGTTTTAAGGAAGAATTACAAGGAAATTTGTGTATTATTGTAATAATTTTAATAATTAAAAGTTGCAAGGAATTTTATCAGGATATTTTCGTGTTGTTTTAGTTTATTTAACCAAAAAGTATTGAAAATTTATTGCTAGACGCCCTCTCATAGAAACTGCGTGAACTTAAATGAGACAATAAAGTAGGATACTGTAAATATGGTACAAAGACATTTGAGAAATGTTTTAGACGATTTTCACGATTTAATGCACATAATACGTGCATAATTTTTGCTTAGATTTCATTAATTAAACAATTTTGACCAAATTATTGCTTATAAAGCAGAAAGTTAGAAAATTTTTGGTAAAGTAGGACACTGTAAAAGTTGTATAATTTTAAAAGTAATTTTATATGATTTCTGCGGTATAACTTTATTATTCATAAATAATATTTGGGTTTTGCATGATTTTCAAAGTATATTAAAAAGTTCTACTAAAATATTTCCTTAAATTGGAAAATTATTGGTAATGTTGCGCCATCTCTGTAAAACTGCGTGAACTTTTTGAGACAACAAAGTAGGACACTGTAATAATGGTGAGTATTATATTTAAAACAACTTTAAGCAAATTTTGCATCATAATTTTATAATATTCATAAATTATACGTATAAATCACTTTTATTATTATTACAATTTTCATAGTTAATAATAGTTTTGTATAAATTAAAAACAAGTTGCGCCATCTCCTTGAAAACTGCCTAAACTTGTAAAGACAACAAAATAGGGCACTCTAACTAGATTAAAATATAAAATAAGTATCTTGATCCATAATATAATACACCAACGCCTACTTAATTTACAAATTTATTTACAAATCTTACGTCTAAAACTAAAAAAAATCAGCCGCTTTCTGCCTCTTAGGCAAACTAATCCTCAACAAATCATCAGTAGAAACCTCCGTAACAACTTTCTTGCAACTCCTTTTCGGCGTTGCTAATCTACGAGGCGTGCTCGGTGTTTTTATAGACGGACTAGGCGAATACGATGCTAACAAATCGGAATTTACGCCCAATTTCAACCGAGCACTCGCTAGTTTCCTTGCAGCAGGCGACATGGTGGCTAGACGATCAATGTTAGACGTATTGGGTCTACGAGGGGAGGGCCTAAAATCCACAATAAATAACTAAATAAAAAAGAATAAAAAATAAATTTACGTTTGAAATTGCCGCCTTTGCGCATCCAAGGCACGCTTTTTCTGGTCGCGATTCTTCTCACCGACTTTCTCCGCCAAGGCTATGGCGATTTGTTCGCGTCTAGGTGGTTCAGACATTTTAAATGAAGGACCTTGAGACCTGGAAAACAGTTTTAGAAGCGTTTAGGGTAAATTAGGTACAGTATAACAAACCTGGGCAGGGGCGTGTCGCCTCCGTCTAGTCTAAAGGGAGTTCCCTCGATTTCCCCCCAGGTCATCAGAGGGCTGCCTAGGAGGCCTGGCCGGGGCGAAGGGCTACGAACTAGACTAAATCCGTGGATTTTCGGCGTGTCTTTTAGGAGCTCTTTGCCATCTACGCCGATTTTCCCGTCGAGAACCTGGAGAAACAAATCAAATTACGTGGATTTTTCTGTACACCCTAAAAGTTTTTAATAAGCGAGATATCGACGATTTTAGAAATTTCATGGCACTCTACGACCCGAGGAAAAAGCGCGATAATTTGCAAACTAGCTGAGATATCACAGCTCGGTTTTCAGATTATCGCACAGATTTCCACTGTTTCTTAGTTTAGAAACTATTTAAGATTTCTACTATACTATTTTCCAAGCTACGTACTTTAGCCTGAGTTTTAGCCAGTTCGTTTATCGTCTCCTTGCTCTGATGGTCATTGAACGGATTCACCACTAGCCGCGTGTTGGAATGCACCACCTCCCGACGAGTTTTATTCCGCTCCAGCTCCTCCTCGTGGCTTAACGCCACCCCATCCGGAACATACATTATATAATTCTTGTTCTTATAACCCCAGCTATCGACGTTCAGTTGTTTCACAGGCAGAGCCCCTTGTTCCTCCATAGATGGTAGTGTAAGCATTCTGCGTTGCTCCTCCAGGCTTTTGTCCTCCTCGTTGTATAAATACGAGTATTTTTGTTGGTGTTTCTTAGCGGATTCCAGGAGGATTTCCTCGAAACTTTCGTTATCTTGCGAAGTGTGTGCGTTTAGATACTGATCTAGACTAAGTTTGGGTTTGTCTTTGTCTTGTGGTTCCTCAAGGTTGTGCGTTGTTGGGGTAGTGGTAGAACTCGCCTGGGAATTGTGGATATTTGCGGGGGTTTCAAAAGTTGCTGGACTGGGCACTGTTGGAAATTAACGTATAATTATAAAACGATAATTACCTCGTTTCGTTGTACTTACTTCTTTGTGTTGGAGGTCGACTTCCACTATACTTCATGTACAACTCCCGTAGTTTAACCGCGTCGTTTTGCTCCATCGCCTCCAGGTACTCATTTTGTGCTTTTAGCTTCTCCAAATCAGGGAAGAAGTCCCGTTGTATAATGTTCCCAATTTCCTACAAAAACACGTTTAAAACCAAACCAACACCACTTAAAACATCCACTAACCTCAACGTAACTATCCTCGTCTAAAACAACTTGTTTCTTGCGTTTTTTCGGCGCCCCAGATGGGATTTTAAACACAAGAGTTTGCATTTTGTTTAAAGCAATACTTCCAGGGGAGTTTTCAACGCTTTCACACATTATTTCTAGGTTATGAGTTGAACAAAACGTCAAAACAAACAACTAGCTGAAGTTAGCTGTGTAAGCGTTAAGGTGGTTACACACTAGTGGTTTTTTTAACAAATTTTATGAGTTTTAAATGATAAAACGTGTTGTTTTCATTTAAATGAGTGTTTACTACACAAAATACTGATATTTGTAATGAAAAACTACAGTATTTTGCGTGGTTTGTGTTTTGTATAAAGGCATGAAGGATCACCACTTCTTCAATAGTCAGGCATGAAGGATACATTCAAAGTTTTTAAAATACAAATTACAAGTTTTACAGGAAAAAAATTATATAAATTTCACTTGTTTAATCGAAGAAATACTATTGGTAATGAAAAAACACAGTAATTAAATATATTTTTTGTGTAAAAGCATGACGGATTACCTTTGTTTTGTTTCTAATTAGGCATGAAGGATGTACTGAAAGCGCGGTAATTTTGAATAAAGAATCGTATATTAGTCATTAAATTTACTTTCTTATCGCCTTTTTCGATAAACTTGACCTGTTTTCCAATAAATCCGTATACGCATCCTGTAATAATACATTTTATGCAAACGTAAACAAACCAAATTGTTTATGTAACAAATTATTTGCAGTGTAATTAATTTTTTTCTCTGTCTGTACGAGTTTAAAAGGTCATAAATATATTACGGGGTTCACACTGAAGATAATATAATTAATAATAATAATTCATTTATAGAAATTTCTAGATGTTTAATCAAGTGTGTCGTAATTAATTTATAAGAAACAATGGAGCAGTCCATGGAAACAATTATTGCACTTGACATATAATATGCCCCATAAAATTTTAATGGCATCAGAAAATAACATTCTTTCAATTTTTTCCACAACGCTCCTCGTTTGTTTTTATAGGATATTAAAAAAAACAAAGAAATGCTGTTAGGATAAGTTTTAAAACAATTATCCAAAAAAACTATGAATTAATAATTATTTTCAATATATTAAAGTCGCTATTTTAAATCTTCGTTATTCAGTTGTTTTTTGGAGTTATGGAAAAAAAGTCAAGGAAATAAATTATAATTGGATAGAAAATGATTATTTTAACTTGAAAATAAATGTTCCACTTCTAATTGATTAAATTTCGCGTTTTACCACAAGGCTATTCAATTGTTTTTCGAGGTTTTGCCTAAAAATTCATCTTGGATTAGTTTTTAAACAAAACTCTCTTTAATAATATTTTTTCCTTCCAGTTTTCAGTCCTTGAAACAACTTTTTGTCTCTAAACAACATTCCAAAGCCTACTCACATCGCCCTTCACACTAAACCCTTGCCCCCTGCCCTCGCTCCACCCTTCACCCTTTTTTATCGTCTAATTCCACAGCCAACTGTGTTATTATTGTGTAGACTTTTATTAGTTTCGAAAAATCTTTCCAATGTTTAGTTTTGGTGAGTCGACTGGTTAAAAGATGATAAGCGGGGCCAAGGGTACGATGATCTTCAGGTCCGGGTGGTGAGTATAAAAGCTTGTCGGGCGATAAGGGACCCACTCAGTTGCCGTTTCGATTACCCGACCAGTGCATCTACATCCAGATATCTCGAAGATAAAACAAAATCAAAAATGGTTAAATTTGTGGTATTTGCTCTAGTGGCCCTTGTTGCCCTCCAAGTAAGTAAAAAAAAAATTTCGTAAGAGATTATTTTCTTTGCGGAAGTACTGCGCGTTATTTCTCACTGGAATTTAAATATAATAATTTGTATGCAACAATTGAATCAATTAACAAACAATATTGATAGTTTTCATTTGTTTATGGTGACTATTTGTAAATAATTGCGACTAAATTTAGAACAGCAACTAAGACGGCTATGGAAATGGAAACTTTAATTAAAATCAATTTTTCAAAATTTTCATCTTATTAATTTTTTCAGCACTTTTTAAATTCGATAGTTACCATCGCGTTATTCACTTGTTTTTTTGAGATAAATCGGAAAATGGTACTGGGTTCTCTTAAGGAACTTTTCAACTAGATTACACAGAAAAATTTCCATTGTAGCTTCAAAACTATAGGAGATATGACGTGTTTCTTGAAAAAAGTGCCTTTTCTTAAGTTTGACATTTATCATCGCGTTTTTCACTTGTTTTTTGGGATAAGTCGAAAAATGGTACTGGATTCTCTTAAGGAACTTTTCAACTAAATTACACAGAAAAAATTCCATTGTAGCTTCAAAACTATAGGAGATATGACGTATTTCCTGAAAAACGTGCCTTTTTTTTAATTCAATATTTATCATGCGTTATTCACTTGTTTTTTGGGATAAGTCGGAAAATGGTACTGCATTCTCTTAAGGAACTTTTCAACTAAATTACACAGAAAAATTTCCGTTATAGCTTCAAAACTGTAGGGGATATGACGTATTTCTTGAAAAATGTGCCTTTTTTTAATTCGATATTTATCATCGCGTTATTCATTTGTTTTTTGGGATAAGTCAGAAAATGGTACTGGATTCTCTTAAGGAACTTTTCAACTAAATTACACAGAAAAAATTCCATTGTAGCTTCAAAACTGTAGGGGATATGACGTATTTCTTGAAAAATGTGCCTTTTTTTAATTCGATATTTATCATCGCGTTATTCATTTGTTTTTTGGGATAAGTCGGAAAATAGTACTGGGTTCTCTTAAGGAACTTTTCAACTAAATAACACAGAAAAATTTCCATTGTAGCTTCAAAACTATAGGAGATATGACGTGTTTCCTGAAAAAAGTGCTTTTTTATTAATTCGATATTTATCATCGCGTTATTCACCTGTTTTTTGGGATAAATCGGAAAATGGTACTGGGTTTTCTTAAGGGACTTCTCAACTAGATTACACAGAAAATTTTCCGTTGTAGCTTTAAAACTATAGGAAATATGACGTATTTCTTAAAAAAAGTGCTTTTTTTTAAGTTTGACATCTACCATCGTGTTATTCACTTGTTTTTTTGGATAAGTCGGAAAATGATACTGGGTTTTCTTAAGGCACTTCTCAACTTGATTACACAGAAAAATTTCCGTTGTAGCTTCAAAACTATAGGAAATAAGACGTATTTCCTGAAAAAAGTGTCATTTTTTAAGTTTGACATTTACCATTGTGTTATTCACTTGTTTTTTGGGATAAAACGGAAAATGGTACTAGGTTTTCTTAAGGCAATTCTCAACTAATTTTCCTACAAAATATTCCGTCATAACCTTAAAACTATAGGAGATATGACAGATTTCCTTCAACTTATCATTTTTTTGGTGTTCCCCAGGGTGCCCTCGCCAAGCCCAAATCCAAGGCCCCCGAGAAATCTCAACTGGACGAATTGGCCACCAACGCCCAAGACGTGGTGAATAAAGTCAGCCAGACACTGCAAGGTGAATTGCCCGACTCGAAGAAAGTCATCGACACCCTCAACACCAACGCCCAAACTTTGGCCAATCACGTCCAAGAAGTGGTCAATAAAATCAAAACGGAAACCAAAAACCGTCAAGGTGAACTGGATACCACCTTGAAACAGGTCCAGGAGAAACTAGCCGAAACCGCCAAGAAACTGCAGGAAGCTGTAGGACCTGAAGCCACCGCCAAGGGCAAGGAACTCAAGGCCAATTTGGATAAAGGTCTAAAGGACGCTGTTGCTCAGGCGGAGAAACTTTTGAAGGCCGTTGAACCAGATGCGACTAGTAAGTATTAAATTTTTTTGGGGGGTTATTAAAGAGTAAAGGGCTAAAGTGGTGGTTTCTTTTGGTTTATACAGAAGTGAAGACTGACTTGACCAATGCTGCTAAGACTTTCTTGGATCAAATCGTTGAGGTGTCCAATAATTTGAAGGAACAAGTGAAGAATTTGGACAAGAAGAACTAAGGAAACTCGAGGGAAATCTGTGCCATAGTATTATTTATGTAAAATGCGATAAGTTTACGTCCTTTTTTATAAGTTCTCTTTTATCGAAATTCTCCATGCTATTTGTTTTTCATAACCAATAAAATCTACTGAAAAACTGACTTTTTTCATTTGTTTCACCAAAAAAAGTTACCTTCGTACAGTCCCTGATTAAATCCCTCAAGAAAATCTCCGTTGCAACTCTAAAACTGTAGGAGATATGAGTACTAGAACAACGGTACTATTTTTTACAAAACTTCTTTCTATCGCCATTCATTTGTTTTTTAGGATAAATAAAAAATTAAAACGTTGTTTTATTATTAGCTACACCCCCTGAGAAGATTATATTGCAAAACGACGATCATAATCTGGAAACTATAGGAGATATGACGATTTTCCCAAAGTAGTACCAGTATACGAGGTCGATTTTTATCGAAGCGTTATTCATTTGTTTTTGCGGATATATGCAAAATTTCTACAGTTACGTTTTGGTACAATTCCCGACTAGAATATATAAAAAAAATCACAGCTGTCATGTGCAAACTATAGGAGATATGGCGATTTTCCCAAAGTAGTACTAGTATACGAGGTCGATTTTTATCTAAGCGTTATTCATTTGTTTTAGCGGATATATGCAAAATTTCTACAGTTACGTTTTGGTATAATCCCGACTAGATTATATAAAAAAAATCACAGCTGTCATGTGCAAACTATAGGAGATATCACGATTTTCCCAAAGTAGAACCAGTATACGAGGTCGATTTTTATCTAAGCGTTATTCATTTGTTTTTGCGGATATATGCAAAATTTCTACAGTTACGTTTTGGTACAATCCCCGACTAGTTTATATAAAAAAATAACAGCTGTCATGTGCAAACTATAGGAGATATGACGATTTTCTCAAAGTTGTACCAGTATATGAGGTCGATTTTTATCTAAGCGTTATTCATTTGTTTTTGCGGATATATGCAAAATTTCTACAGTTACGTTTTGGTACAATCCCCGACTAGTTTATATAAAAAAATAACAGCTGTCATGTGCAAACTGTAGGAGATATGACGATTTTCCCAAAGTAGTACAGTATACGAGGTCGATCTTTATCTAAGCGTTACTCATTTGTTTTTGCGGATATATGCAAAATTTTTACAGTTACGTTTTGGTACAATCCCCGACTAGATTATATAAAAAAATAACAGCTGTCATGTGCAAACTATAGAAGATATGACGATTTTCTCAAAGTTGTACCAGTATATGAGGTCGATTTTTATCTAAGCGTTATTCATTTGTTTTTGCGGATATATGCAAAATTTCTACAGTTACGTTTTGATACAATCCCCGACTAGATTATATAAAAAAATCACAGCTGTCATGTTCAAACTATAGAAGATATGACGATTTTCCCAAAGTAGTATTAATATATGAGGTCGATTTTTATCTAAGCGTTATTCATTTGTTTTTGTGGATATATGCAAAATTTCTACAGTTATGTTTTGGTATAATCCCCGACTAGATTATATAAAAAAATCACAGGTGTCATGTGCAAACTATAGGAGATATGATGATTTTCCCAAAGTAGAACCAGTATACGAGGTCGATTTTTATCTAAGCGTTATTCATTTGTTTTTGCGGATATATGCAAAATTTCTACAGTTATGTTTTGGTATAATCCCCGACTAGATTATATAAAAAAATCACAGGTGTCATGTGCAAACTATAGGAGATATGACGATTTTCTCAAAGTTGTACCAGTATATGAGGTCGATTTTTATCTAAGCGTTATTCATTTGTTTTTGCGGATATATGCAAAATTTCTACAGTTATGTTTTGGTATAATCCCCGACTAGATTATATAAAAAAATAACAGCTGTCATGTGCAAACTATAGGAGATATGACGATTTTCTCAAAGTTGTACCAGTATATGAGGTCGATTTTTATCTAAGCGTTATTCATTTGTTTTTGCGGATATATGCAAAATTTCTACAGTTACGTTTTGATACAATCCCCGACTAGATTATATAAAAAAATCACAGCTGTCATGTTCAAACTATAGAAGATATGACGATTTTCCCAAAGTAGTATTAATATATGAGGTCGATTTTTATCTAAGCGTTATTCATTTGTTTTAGCGGATATATGCAAAATTTCTACAGTTACGTTTTGGTATAATCCCGACTAGATTATATAAAAAAAATCACAGCTGTCATGTTCAAACTATAGGAGATATGACGATTTTCCCAAAGTAGAACCAGTATACGAGGTCGATTTTTATCTAAGCGTTATTCATTTGTTTTTGCGGATATATGCAAAATTTCTACAGTTACGTTTTGGTATAATCCCCGACTAGATTATATAAAAAAATCACAGGTGTCATGTGCAAACTATAGGAGATATGACGATTTTCCCAAAGTAGTACAGTATACGAGGTCGATCTTTATCTAAGCGTTACTCATTTGTTTTTGCGGATATATGCAAAATTTTTACAGTTACGTTTTGGTACAATCCCCGACTAGATTATATAAAAAAATCACAGCTGTCATGTTCAAACTATAGAAGATATGACGATTTTCCCAAAGTAGTATTAATATATGAGGTCGATTTTTATCTAAGCGTTATTCATTTGTTTTAGCGGATATATGCAAAATTTCTACAGTTACGTTTTGGTATAATCCCGACTAGATTATATAAAAAAAATCACAGCTGTCATGTGCAAACTATAGGAGATATGACGATTTTCCCAAAGTAGAACCAGTATACGAGGTCGATTTTTATCTAAGCGTTATTCATTTGTTTTTGTGGATATATGCAAAATTTCTACAGTTACGTTTTGGTACAATCCCCGACTAGTTTATATAAAAAAATAACAGCTGTCATGTGCAAACTATAGAAGATATGACGATTTTCCCAAAGTAGTATTAATATATGAGGTCGATTTTTATCTAAGCGTTATTCATTTGTTTTTGTGGATATATGCAAAATTTCTACAGTTATGTTTTGGTATAATCCCCGACTAGATTATATAAAAAAATCACAGCTGTCATGTGCAAACTATAGGAGATATGACGATTTTCCCAAAGTAGTACAGTATACGAGGTCGATCTTTATCTAAGCGTTACTCATTTGTTTTTGCGGATATATGCAAAATTTTTACAGTTACGTTTTGGTACAATCCCCGACTAGATTATATAAAAAAATCACAGGTGTCATGTGCAAACTGTAGGAGATATGACGATTTTCCCAAAGTAGTACAGTATACGAGGTCGATCTTTATCTAAGCGTTACTCATTTGTTTTTGCGGATATATGCAAAATTTTTACAGTTACGTTTTGGTACAATCCCCGACTAGATTATATAAAAAAATCACAGGTGTCATGTGCAAACTGTAGGAGATATGACGATTTTCCCAAAGTAGTACAGTATACGAGGTCGATCTTTATCTAAGCGTTACTCATTTGTTTTTGCGGATATATGCAAAATTTTTACAGTTACGTTTTGGTACAATCCCCGACTAGATTATATAAAAAAATCACAGGTGTCATGTGCAAACTATAGGACATATGATGATTTTCCCGAAGTAGTACCAGTATATGAGGTCGATTTTATCTAGTCGTTACTCATTTGTTTTTGCGAATAAATAAAAAAATTAAACGTAGTTTTATTGCTACACTCTTTAACAAAATCATACTACCAAACAGCGGTCATAACTTGAAAACTACAGGAGATATGACGATTTTCCTTGAACTAAAACCAGCACTATAAAGTACTGTATTATCTAAGTCGCCATTTTCCATTTATTTTCGGAAAGTAACACAAATTTTCACTTACTCCATCAAATAAAACTCCTCACATATTAACAAAACAATAAAAACAATTTTATTTCTAACCTCATACTATACAATAAATAAAATATGGTACTCTAAAACAGTTGAGGTGCTAAATTTCCCTCATTCAACTCCCCTGTATACTTGGCACATTGCGAACAGTAACTTGGAGTGTGTTGTACATAACCGTATTTCGGTACTACATCGTACTTTGGTACCACTTTAAAGCACTCTACTGGCTTTGGTGGTGGTACCAAAGCAATTAGGTCTGCTGTTGGGTATGGTAGAGGAATTTTAGGGGGTTCCAAAGCAGGTACTACCTGTTGGTAAGTTTCAGGTACTATAACTTGCCCTTGGTACCGGGTTAAATCGTCTACGTCCACTGGGAATCGACAGGTGGGGCGTTTTGGTTCCTCCCCAGTAATCGGATAAGTTACCAAGAGTTTCTTGCGGCACTCCGGGCATTTTGGGCTGTAATATGGTACCACCGCGTTGTCCAATAAAGTTCTCACATCTTGCCTCTCGGGTACTTTATTCAAATCCACCTGAACCGTCTGCAAGTTACTACCAGGGTATTCCAGCACATCAGTAGTACTACTAGCAACTGGTTCATTAGTCAAATCCACCGTGTTTAAAACCTGAGGATGGTCCCTGTTTCGAAAATGCGTTATCATTTTCTCCTTTTCGATTTCGTTGATGTTGCAAGGATTAAATTGGGGATGATGTGGTGGTGTTGGAAATGGTGGCAAGTACCATGGGTAGGGGAGCCAATAAGGACATGGGGGGAGGCAGTACTGGTGATAGGGGTGGTGATAAGGATGGCGATCCTCCACTGGTCGTCCACCAAACCTCAAGGAAATCTGCGCGTTAGCGAAGGATTTCCCAGACGAGTCTGTTGCGGCTTCACCAGGGGTAATCTCAGGGGTAACTGTGGGTTGTTTTTCGAAATTCGAGCGTTCTAAAATCTCGAAATGGTCGTAGTTGCATTTGGCGAAGTCCTCAGGAGTGCGGAAGATTTGCTTTAGGTCACATTTATTCTCTGCTTGGATCTACGATGTATAAACAAACTAAATAAAATAATGAAATTAGAAAAGTACTCAAAATAACTTACGTTTTGTACGAGGATGGTTAGTAGGGTACAAGTAGCCACCCTGAGGAACACCATGGTTTCTTCTATAATACTCTTCTCTACATGGTACTAGGATTTATATTAAACTAGTTTAACCTTTACGAGTTTTGTTTAGCAAATATTCGCACGTTTTGTTTACCTCAGGGTGTTTAGTTACACTTGACCTTGCAAGGTGCAGTGGCACACTCGCACTCCACACCTAAGTACTATTATGTAAACATAACAAGACAGGTAAACAAATATTTGAATGGGCTTCACTTTATATTGACATAATTTCAAGTGGTGTTTACTTTAGTGTGATGGTATTACCTAGATGTTTGTTGTTGAGGGCGTGGTACTAGCTCCTGTTTGAGCACCTGATCTAATCTCGTGGGAAATTTGTTTTTTTTTAAAGCTTTGGAAAATATACTAGACTTTCGTAAAATATGGTGGATGTGATAGGAAATTTTCCGCTGATTTTAAATTTGTGCCTTACATCCTTGTGGGGCAATTAGATTTTTCAGAATTTTCAATTTTTCGGACTAGTAATTTTTCCTTACATCACCAAGCATGGAAAAAATTTTTTTTATTGGGAAATCTGTAAATTCTAACTAAGGTACTACATTAGGGTACTTAGTCGATATTCAGAAAATATTTTTGAAGCCCTAGAGCGCCGCTATATGGGCCGGCCTCAATTTATTTCCAAAATATATAAAAAAAAAGTTTGACTGGCTGTAAAATTGTTACATGAATTTTTTTGCCATAAATAAACAGAATCTTCTATTTTAATTTAATGTATAATTTAGCGTATATTTAGTTTTTTTGAATTTTTTTCGACTGCTCAAAGTGAGGGAGCTTTTTTTCGGGATTTTCCACCGGCTACAACGGCTTTCCATGGTGTCATACAGAAAAATTGATTAGATATTCTTTTTCTACGCCCTCAAATTAATTAAGAAATGATTTTCCATAAAAATCCACGACTTTATTAAAATTTTCGAAAAAGGCGATTTTTAGCTTTTTTTATAAGTTTTAGTTTAGGCGCCTGAAAAATGAACTAGACCTTCATAAAATAGCTGAAACCTCACGTAGAGATAGGAAATTTTCCGCTGATTCCAAATCTGTGCTCAACATCTACGTGGGACACTCAGATTTTTCACAATTTTCTATTTTCCGGACCTCATTTTATGGAAAAATACATAAAAAATGCCAATTTTTTTTATCTTTTTTAACTGGCTGCAGAATTGTTACTAGTGCTCAGAATTACATGAATTTTTTTGCCATAAATAAACTGAATCTTCTACTTTAATTTAAAGTATAATTTAACGTATATTTAGTTTTTTTTGAATTTTTTTCGACTGCTCAAAGTGATAGAGCTTTTTTGGGGATTTTCCACCGGCTACAACGGCTTTCCATGGTGTCATACAGAAAAACTGCTTCGATATTCTTTTTCTACGCCATCGAATTAATTAAAACGATTTTTCGTAAAAATCCACGCCTTTATTAAAATTATCGAAAAAGGCAATTTTTAGCTTTTTTTATAAGTTTTAGTTTAGGCGCCTGAAAAATGAACTAGACCTTCATAAAATGGGCTGAAACCTCACGTAGAGATAGGAAATTTTCCGCTGATTCCAAATCTGTTCTCAACATCTACGTGGGACACTCAGATTTTTCACAATTTTCTATTTTCCGGACCTCATTTTATTGAAAAATACATCAAAAATGACAATTTTTTCATCTTTTTTAACTGGCTGCAGAATTGTTACTAGTGCTCAGAATTACATGAATTTTGTGCCATAAATAAACTGAATCTTCTACTTTAATTTAAAGTATAATTTAACGTATATTTAGTTTTTTTTGAATTTTTTTCGACTGCTCAAAGTGAGGGAGCTTTTTTTCGGGATTTTCCACCGGCTACAACGGCTTTCCATGGTGTCATACAGAAAAATTGATTAGATATTCTTTTTCTACGCCCTCAAATTAATTAAGAAATGATTTTCCATAAAAATCCACGACTTTATTAAAATTTTCGAAAAAGGCGATTTTTAGCTTTTTTTATAAGTTTTAGTTTAGGCGCCTGAAAAATGAACTAGACCTTCATAAAATAGCTGAAACCTCACGTAGAGATAGGAAATTTTCCGCTGATTCCAAATCTGTGCTCAACATCTACGTGGGACACTCAGATTTTTCACAATTTTCTATTTTCCGGACCTCATTTTATGGAAAAATACATAAAAAATGCCAATTTTTTTTATCTTTTTTAACTGGCTGCAGAATTGTTACTAGTGCTCAGAATTACATGAATTTTTTTGCCATAAATAAACTGAATCTTCTACTTTAATTTAAAGTATAATTTAACGTATATTTAGTTTTTTTTGAATTTTTTTCGACTGCTCAAAGTGATAGAGCTTTTTTGGGGATTTTCCACCGGCTACAACGGCTTTCCATGGTGTCATACAGAAAAACTGCTTCGATATTCTTTTTCTACGCCATCGAATTAATTAAAACGATTTTTCGTAAAAATCCACGCCTTTATTAAAATTATCGAAAAAGGCAATTTTTAGCTTTTTTTATAAGTTTTAGTTTAGGCGCCTGAAAAATGAACTAGACCTTCATAAAATGGGCTGAAACCTCACGTAGAGATAGGAAATTTTCCGCTGATTCCAAATCTGTTCTCAACATCTACGTGGGACACTCAGATTTTTCACAATTTTCTATTTTCCGGACCTCATTTTATTGAAAAATACATCAAAAATGACAATTTTTTCATCTTTTTTAACTGGCTGCAGAATTGTTACTAGTGCTCAGAATTACATGAATTTTGTGCCATAAATAAACTGAATCTTCTACTTTAATTTAAAGTATAATTTAACGTATATTTAGTTTTTTTTGAATTTTTTTCGACTGCTCAAAGTGATAGAGCTTTTTTGGGGATTTTCCACCGGCTACAACGGCTTTCCATGGTGTCATACAGAAAAATTGATTAGATATTCTTTTTCTACGCCTTCGAATTAATTAAGAAACGATTTTTAATAAAAATCCACGACTTTATTAAAATTTTCGAAAAAGGCAATTTTTAGCTTTTTTTATAAGTTTTAGTTTAGGCGCCTGAAAAATGAACTAGACCTTCATAAAATGGACTGAAACCTCACGTAAAGATAGGAAATTTTCCGCTGATTCCAATTCTGTGCTCAACTTCTACGTGGGACACTCAGATTTTCCACAATTTTCCATTTCCCGGACCTCATTTTATTGAAAAATACATCAAAAATGACAATTTTTTCATCTTTTTTAACTGGCTGCAGAATTGTTACTAGTGCTCAGAATTACATGAAATTTTTTGCCATAAATAAACTAAATCTTCTACTTTAATTTGATGTATAATTTAACGTATATTTAGCTTTTTTGAATTTTTTTCGACTGCTCAAAGTGATAGAGCTTTTTTGGGGATTTTCCACCGGCTACAACGGCTTTCCATGGTGTCATACAGAAAAATTGATTAGATATTCTTTTTCTACGCCCTCGAATTAATTAAGAAACGATTTTTAATAAAAATCCACGACTTTATTAAAATTTTCGAAAAAGGCTATTTTTAGCTTTTTTTATAAGTTTTAGTTTAGGCGCCTGAAAAATGAACTAGACCTTCATAAAATGGACTGAAACCTCACGTAAAGATAGGAAATTTTCCGCTGATTCCAATTCTGTGCTCAACTTCTACGTGGGACACTCAGATTTTCCACAATTTTCCATTTCCCGGACCTCATTTTATTGAAAAATACATCAAAAATGACAATTTTTTCATCTTTTTTAACTGGCTGCAGAATTGTTACTAGTGCTCAGAATTACATGAAATTTTTTGCCATAAATAAACTAAATCTTCTACTTTAATTTGATGTATAATTTAACGTATATTTAGTTTTTTTGAATTTTTTTCGACTGCTCAAAGTGAGAGAGCTTTTTTTGGGGATTTTCCACCGGCTACAACGGCTTTCCATGGTGTCATACAGAAAAATTGATTAGATATTCTTTTTCTACGCCCTCGAATTAATTAAGAAACGATTTTTAATAAAAATTCACGACTTTATTAAAATTTTCGAAAAAGGCGATTTTTAGCTTTTTTTATAAGTTTTAGTTTAGGCGCCTGAAAAATGAACTAGACCTTCATAAAATAGCTGAAACCTCACGTAGAGATAGGAAATTTTCCGCTGATTCCAAATCTGTGCACCACATCTCCGTGGGACACTTAAATTTTCCACAATTTTCCGAACCATAATAACCTCAAACCAAAAAATGCAGTCAATGTCAAGTTTTCGTGATGTTTACTTGAAACTATCTCCAAAACAGTTGAACGACATGCAGAAATGTCTTAGCTAGACAAGTAAACATTCAATTGTTTAATAAACAAACACAACTATAATAGAAACAAAACCAACAACAACTTTGATTAGCAGTAATTTTATTTATTATAATACATTATAATCATTAATTTATATTATATAGAGATTGTGTAAAGGAATTTGTGTCCATTTTCCCTCGCGCACGCGCCCCAATTAATTTAGAGCCTAAAACAAAAGAAAAATTGGATTAAATAAACATCAAGGTAAAAAAAATGTGAGAGGTACAGCTACAGACAGAAACAAACAGAAAATGGAGACAAATTTTTTACAATAATAAAACAAATAATTAAGTCTTAATCTCCCCTTTTCTCTCAAACCCCTAATCCCGCTTTTTTTTCCAGACGCCCTTCAACTTTCGCTCTTCAAGAAACTCCTTCAAATCCAGCTTCCTCTTCGCTTTGACAATCTTCCCTTGATCCTCGCCCCCCTCCAACAGTTCCCCCTGCTCCTTTTCGCACTTCTCCCGCTGTCTTAACAAATCAAACACGATTTTCAATTCTTTTCGGATTTTTAGTCCATCATCCAAACGCTCGTTCATTTCTTTAACTGCATTTTTTTGTAGCTTGTCAATGTTCCTCAGCTGCCATAACAATTTGGCTTCGGCGTCGATTTTCGACGAGGTGTTACCTTCGAGTAGTTTCCGTAGGTTTTCCAACAAGTGGATTTGTTTGTCCAAAGCGGAATCGCGTGATTTTCTTAAGCTAGACAGCATTTCGTTGCGGGTGCCTTTGGAGAAGTGCAACTTGCACAAGTGGTCCACCAATTTTATCTCCTTTTCCAAGTCAAAAGGGAGGCTTAGCTTGAAATGATCTTCAAAATCCTCCAGAGTTTGCTGGATGATACATTGGAGCTTCTGTAAGCGAATCAGGAGTTTCAGTAATTTCGCCGACATGAATTTATTGGAGCTAGGCAACGTTTCGATTATCAACTTTTGAGATTTGTCTTTGTAATCTTGAAGCTCTTGGAGTTTGTTTAAAAGCGCGATTTTACTAGGTAGATCCTCCAAGTGTTTATCCATAAGCAGCCGTTTCCAATCCTGCTCCACTTGGAGCTTCACCTGGTCTAAACTGAGTAGACTATCGTAGATTTGCGTGTATTTCCCAAAGTCCATGTGGACTAGCTCCTCGATTTCCCCCAAATTTTCCGTTATAGTATCTTTGATAGTTTGTACTGGCATTTCTTGTTTCACCACATCGCCTAAACGAGCTTTCGCTCTGGTAATCAAGCTAGAAATCTTGTCTTTATTATCTACTTCTTCAGAAGAAGACGCTTCTTTAGCTTTCTTCCCCCAGGAAATCGGACGTTTTACTCCATGCAGCTCCATAAAAGGCCGTCCATCTCCATCTATGATAACCTTAGGCTTCAACGGCTCAACTTTAAGCTGCTTAAGCTTTTTTTCCAAATCCTTAACCGGCTTCCGCTCTTTTTGACCTTCTAACAGTCCTCCTAGTTTCTCCCGTAGAAACTCCTGCACTTCCTCCTCGTCTACTACCTTAAGTATGTAGCGTTTTCGTCGAGGTCGTACCAAATTTCCTAAAGCAGGTTTGTGGAAGCTGCCGAAGATATTACTAGCCATGTCCAAGATTTTTGACTTGAAACTCCCAGCAAACTCGTGGAGGAACTGCTTAGATCTGGATAAAACTGGAGTAATCTCATGTAGATGATCAAAAAACTTCATCGGGGTTTGGATTAGTTGTAATAAAGGACTCGCAGGAGGGACTGTCTTTTTCTTTCGCTTGAGCGCTTGGAGAAGATTCGGGGATTCCCCATCAGACTCCTCCGAGGATCTAACGTGGAAAAACGGCAAGTCAAACTCGTCGCTTCCCAGGATAATCGAGCGTTGTTTTCGAGGTAGCACCACCTCGTCTTCGTTGAGCTTCTTCAGCTTGTCCAAGAGCACAGCTTTGGACGCTTTCGACATTGGCTTACTCCCAAATTTCCTAGTTGAGGCGGCTTCGTGTAGATTATCCACGAAGAACTTGGAGTGCTTCGCGATTTGATTATTTTGATTAGGATGAAGGGGTTCTGGTTTCGATTTAAGAAAGAATTTCCCCTTTTTATGAGAGTCTTCCGGATGATGAAGATTCTCCAAGAATACTTTCGATTGTTTAGCTAGTTGACTGTCTTTAGAGTTAGACGCGCCTAATCGTGGCCCACTACCAAAAACTTCACGTAAATTCTTCTGGACTATTCGACTGTTTAAACCACGCCCCCGCATCTGCCGCACCCTCCTCTCCACATCCCCCCTAGCTTTCAATAACCGCATTTTATTCATAGTTTGATGTACTCCAGGCAACAAACCCATAAGTAACTTGACGCCTTCGCTTAGAATCGGCACATTACGCCTACAACGACCTTTCCGGGGATTCCCCTTGACATACCTGTAGTAATTTCTGCAGTTGCAGTTGCATTCTTCCTGTGGGGGGTGTAGTGGTTCGAAAATTGGTGCTGGAGCTGAAACACATTGAGGTCTGTTGATTCGGCCCCAAGCGACTGTTGGGCATTTTTCCAATAAGTCGATGGTGCTAGTTGGTAGGTGATCTAGTTGAGGACAGTCTGAAAAATCACATTTTACTAAATAATCTAAGTTGACTGTGGGGGAATTAGTACAAGTTTCTGGTGCTGGTACTACGACTCTATCAGCGCGGGCCTTGAGGTTCCTCAAATAACCACATGGAGCAGGCTGTGGTAAAACAGGTGCCTGTACTTCGATATCGTACTGGCGGTGGTGGTAACAGTCCTCATGAGGATAGTGAGGATAATTAGGTTGGTATAATGGCAAAGCTTGAACCTAAAACAACTTACATTAACCTGGCTACTAGATTAACCCTCGTTTGCTTACTTTATAGTCGTACTCGCGTGGTACGCACATGGCTGGTAGAGGCAGCACTGGAGCTTGTACAGTGACTGGTAGAGGACGCTGGCAGCCACCGCTGGGGTTTCCCCTGTAGATCACCTTAAGTGGGGCGCAAGGTGGCGAAACTACTTGCAAATTTTTGCAACACTAAAAATATTTAATTAGATTTGTACCTACATATTTAATTTATGGTAGAATAACATACCTTGAGGCAGCCACAATTTGCAGTGGCGCACACAACAAACACAGCCAACACAACGAATAAACCAACAAACTTCATTTTTTTCGAATTTTTCGTAGTACAATGAGCTCTAGAATTAGCCGTGTGGTTTTATACTAGACACCACGATGTCATAATAACAAAATAAATTTGTTTGTTTTGATTTGCCAAACGATTGTTCGTGATATGTTCCAAATGCAATAAGTTTTGAGATGAGAGAGGTCAACAGGTGAAGGTTTTGTTTGTGTTAATAAACTCCCGGCATTTGTTAAATATTATCGTGTTACCTGGTTTTATCTATATATGCGGTTCAATTGTTTAAACAAACAACGATAATAAAATAAGGGAAATTTTATTGGTGCTTGCAAATTAACCAATAAAATTATGTAAATGCTTATTTTAATAAAAATAATAATAACGAAACGAAAGTTGCAAATATATTTGAATTATAACAAAAAATATACAGTGAAAGTTTGTGGGAATCCCCGATTTGGTCCTACACACTAAAATCGCTGCAGTTTCCACAGTAGGCTATGGAAAAAGTTGAAAATTGACAGTTTTGTAATATAGTACACCGTCTACATAAAAAACAAAATCAAAACAACAGAAACAAATGCACAACAATTATTTATGATGGGATTCCCCGATGTTTGGTTTTCCCATCAAGTAACCCATGGAACAACTTGGAAATTGACACTATTATATTATATTACGTAGAATTACCATTAAAATGTATTTTTTAAGTTTGTCAATAGTGATAGAAACAAATGCATAACGATTATTTGTGGGATTCGTTATTTGGTCGCTTTTTAGCTCTATGGCGACCAAGTAGGCTATGGAAAAAGTTGAAAATCGATAGTTTTGTAATATAATACACCGTCTACATAAAAAACAAAATCAAAACAACAGAAACAAATGCACAACAATTATTTATGATGGGATTCCCCGATGTTTGGTTTTCCCATCAAGTAACCCATGGAACAACTTGGAAATTGACACTTTTATATTATATTACGTAGAATTTCCATTAAAATGTATTTTTAAAGTTTGTCAATAGTGATAGAAACAAATGCATAACGATTATTTGTGGGATTCGTTATTTGGTCCATTTTTAGCTCTATGGCGACCAAGTAGGCTATGGAAAAAGTTGAAAATTGACAGTTTTGTAATATAGTACACCGTCTACTTAAAAAACAAAATCAAAACAACAAAAACAAACGCATAACAATTGTTTATAATGGGATTCCCCGATGTTTGGTTTTCCCATCAAGTAACCCATGGAACAACTTGGAAATTGACACTATTATATTATATTACGTAGAATTTCCATTAAAATGTATTTTTAAAGTTTGTCAATAGTGATAGAAACAAATGCATAACGATTATTTGTGGGATTCGTTATTTGGTCGCTTTTTAGCTCTATGGCGACCAAGTAGGCTATGGAAAAAGTTGAAAATTGATAGTTTTGTAATATAATACACCGTCTACATAAAAAACAAAATCAAAACAACAGAAACAAATGCATAACAATTGTTTATAATGGGATTCCCCGATGTTTGGTTTTCCCATCAAGTAACCCATGGAACAACTTGGAAATTGACACTATTATATTATATTACGTAGAATTTCCATTAAAATGTATTTTTAAAGTTTGTCAATAGTGATAGAAACAAATACATAACGATTATTTGTGGGATTCGTTATTTGGTCCATTTTTAGCTCTATGGCGACCAAGTAGGCTATGGAAAAAGTTGAAAATTGACAGTTTTGTAATATAGTACACCGTCTACTTAAAAAACAAAATCAAAACAACAAAAACAAACGCATAACAATTGTTTATAATGGGATTCCCCGATGTTTGGTTTTTCCATCAAGTAACCCATGGAACAACTTGGAAATTGACACTATTGTATTATATTACGTAGAATTACCATTAAAATGTATTTTTAAAGTTTGTCAATAGTGATAGAAACAAATGCATAACGATTATTTGTGGGATTCGTTATTTGGTCCATTTTTAGCTCTATGGCGACCAAGTAGGCTATGGAGAAAGTTGAAAATTGATAGTTTTGTAATATAGTACACCGTCTACTTAAAAAACAAAATCAAAACAACAGAAACAAACGCATAACAATTGTTTATGATGGGATTCCCCGATGTTTGGTTTTTCCATCAAGTAACCCATGGAACAACTTGGAAATTGACACTTTTATATTATATTACGTAGAATTTCCATTAAAATGTATTTTTAAAGTTTGTCAATAGTGATAGAAACAAATGCATAACGATTATTTGTGGGATTCGTTATTTGGTCCATTTTTAGCTCTATGGCGACCAAGTAGGCTATGGAAAAAGTTGAAAATTGACAGTTTTGTAATATAGTACACCGTCTACTTAAAAAACAAAATCAAAACAACAGAAACAAATGCATAACAATTGTTTATAATGGGATTCCCCGATGTTTGGTTTTCCCATCAAGTAACCCATGGAACAACTTGGAAATTGACACTATTATATTATATTACGTAGAATTACCATTAAAATGTATTTTTAAAGTTTGTCAATAGTGATAGAAACAAATGCATAACGATTATTTGTGGGATTCGTTATTTGGTCCATTTTTAGCTCTATGGCGACCAAGTAGGCTATGGAGAAAGTTGAAAATTGACAGTTTTGTAATATAGTACACCGTCTACTTAAAAAACAAAATCAAAACAACAGAAACAAATGCATAACAATTGTTTATAATGGGATTCCCCGATGTTTGGTTTTCCCATCAAGTAACCCATGGAACAACTTGGAAATTGACACTATTATATTATATTACGTAGAATTACCATTAAAATGTATTTTTTAAGTTTGTCAATAGTGATAGAAACAAATGCATAACGATTATTTGTGGGATTCGTTATTTGGTCGCTTTTTAGCTCTATGGCGACCAAGTAGGCTATGGAAAAAGTTGAAAATTGATAGTTTTGTAATATAATACACCGTCTACATAAAAAACAAAATCAAAACAACAGAAACAAATGCATAACAATTGTTTATAATGGGATTCCCCGATGTTTGGTTTTCCCATCAAGTAACCCATGGAACAACTTGGAAATTGACACTATTATATTATATTACGTAGAATTTCCATTAAAATGTATTTTTAAAGTTTGTCAATAGTGATAGAAACAAATGCATAACGATTATTTGCGGGATTCGTTATTTGGTCCCTTTTTAGCTTTATAGCGACTAAGTAGGCTATGGAGAAAGTTGAAAATTGATAGTTTCGTAATATAGTACACCGTCTACATAAAAAACAAAATCAAAACAACAAAAACAAACGCATAACAATTGTTTATGATGGGATTCCCCGATGTTTGGTTTTTCCATCAAGTAACCCATGGAACAACTTGGAAATTGACACTATTATATTATATTACGTAGAATTTCCATGAAAATGTTTTTTTTAAGTTTGTCAATAGTGATAGAAAGAAATGCATAACGATTATTTGCGGGATTCGTTATTTGTTCCTTTTTAGCTCTATGGCGACCAAGTAGGCTATGGAGAAAGTTGAAAATTGATAGTTTTGTAATATAGTACACCGTCTACATAAAAAACAAAATCAAAACGACAGAAACCAATGCACAACAATTTTTTAAGATGGGATTCCCCGATGTTTGGTTTTCCTATCAAGTAACCCATGGAGCAACTTGGAAATTGACACTTTTATATTATGTTACGTAGAATTTCCATGAAAATGTCTTTTTAAGTTTGTCAATAGTGATAGAAACAAATGCATAACGATTATTTGTGGGATTCGTTATTTGCTCTATGGCGACCAAGTAGGCCATGGAGAAAGTTGAAATTTGACAATTTTGTGCTATTTTGTATCATTTACAATAAACTATGTTTTAGATGTAGTTTATTCGTGATAAAAACAAAAGAACAGAAAATTTTTGCAGAAATTTAGTTTTATTTTATGCCATTTTTTTTTGTTTATAGTTTTGGAAATAATTCGTAGAATTCTGTGAAACTAGAAACTAGAATATCACAAATATGTAATTTTGCTATACAGACGTTTCTATTCTCAAAAACAAACGAGCATCAATGGATTTTTCAAAATTATTACAGATTTTGCGAAATTTTTAGTTTTTCCAATAGTAGGCCATGTATTACTTAGATATTTTTAGTTGTTCGTTCAAAAAATAATTGATTAAAAAAAAACAATCGATCATCGTTAGATTTTCGAAAATTTACCAAATATAATTTTTTTTTGAAAACCAAATTATTCTTCATTGTAAAAACAATTTTGGGTTTCTTATTCAAATACAGCAAATTGCTGGTGCTAAGAGACTTAAATTTTTAGAATTTAGAGAAATTTTGTTGCAAAAGCTCTTTAAACTTTCACAATTTGTAGAAAATATTTAAAAAAGTCAAATTTCGTAGAATTGTGTTTATTTTCATGATATACAGAGGATTTAGTTTACAAGCAACCACAAAACAAAAGAAAAACAAAAAATAAAAACAAATATTAAAAAAACAGTTCATTATAACAGATAAGACAAAACAAAGGACGAGGTTATAAAAAATAAAGTATCACAGTCGAAAATTTTGTAAAAATACAGTTAGGGTGCCAAATTTTTCCAAAATAACCTACATTTTACCACTGGGGGCTACAAATAAACAAAATCCAAAACAATTTTTCAGATTGCTCGAAACCTACAACCCTATTTTTTACAAGCACCCCAACTTGTGCAAGAAAACATTCCTGGACGCCGCATGCTTATTACAGGACGAACTGCTCGTCGACTTGAAATAACTACCACAACCGCATTTAGCACGCTCTGGTTGGTCTGGGTATTCCTCAAGGTGCTCACAAGGCACCTGTGATTCGATTACAATAGACTGGGGTTTGGGCACTGTCTTAAAAATCACATCGCCAGGGATGAAACCATCTTTACAGTTGGGGGCGAAGGCGGCTTCGGCTGCCACTTCACTGGGATTGGCCACGGAGACGTCAACGAATGGTAACGAGGCAACTGGAAAGAAAGTTTAGTTAAATAGACGCTGGAGGGTAGAAAATGGAATTGAGGGTAGTTTACTGGGTTTTCTAATAAATAGAGTTGAAAAAGTGGCGGGAAATTTGAATTATGACATGAGAATAATGCGAGAAAGTAAATTAAGCGTCATTTTTTTAAGATCGTGTCTTAGTTGACAAACTTAAATACACGCTAGAAGTTACAAAATGGAATTGAGGTTAGTTTATATTATTTTCTAACAGATTTTATCCAGAAAGTGGCGGAAAATTTGGTGTAATATCAAAATTTAAGACAGTAAACTTGAAATGAGGGCCAAGTTTCTTGATTATAGTCTAGTCGACTAACTTAAATAGACGCTAGAAGTTCGAAAATGGAATTGAGATTAGTTTTCTGTCTTTTCTAATGAATTCCGTTGTAAAAGTGGCGCGAAATTTGAATTATGATGTGAGATTAAGGCGAGAAACTTGAATTAGACGTAAATTTTGAAGGTTGTGTCCTAGTTGACAAGCTTAAACAGACGCTGGAGGATAGAAAATGGAATTGAGGTTAGTTTACTGTCTTTTCTAATAAAAACCGTTGAAAAAGTGGCGGGAAATTTGAATTATGACATGAGAATAAGGCGGGAAAGTAAATTAAGCGTCAATTTTTTAACGTTGTGTCTTAGTTGACAAACTTAAATATACGCTGGAAGTTACAAAATGGAATTGAGGTTAGTTTACATTATTTTCTAACAGATTTTATCCAGAAAGTGGCGGAAAATTTGGTGTAATATCAAAATTTAAGGCAGTAAACTTGAAATGAGGGCCAAGTTTCTTGATTATAGTCTAGTCGACTAACTTAAATAGACGCTAGAAGTTCGAAAATGGAATTGAGATTAGTTTTCTGTCTTTTCTAATGAATTCCGTTGTAAAAGTGGCGCGAAATTTGAATTATGATGTGAGATTAAGGCGAGAAACTTGAATTAGACGTAAATTTTGAAGGTTGTGTCTTAGTTGACAAGCTTAAACAGACGCTGGAGGATAGAAAATGGAATTGAGGTTAGTTTACTGTCTTTTCTAATAAAAACCGTTGAAAAAGTGGCGGGAAATTTGAATTATGACATGAGAATAAGGCGGGAAAGTAAATTAAGCGTCAATTTTTTAACGTTGTGTCTTAGTTGACAAACTTAAATATACGCTGGAAGTTACAAAATGGAATTGAGGTTAGTTTATATTATTTTCTAACAGATTTTATCCAGAAAGTGGCGGAAAATTTGGTGTAATATCAAAATTTAAGGCAGTAAACTTGAAATGAGGGCCAAGTTTCTTGATTATAGTCTAGTCGACTAACTTAAATAGACGCTAGAAGTTCGAAAATGGAATTGAGATTAGTTTTCTGTCTTTTCTAATGAATTCCGTTGTAAAAGTGGCGCGAAATTTGAATTATGATGTGAGATTAAGGCGAGAAACTTGAATTAGACGTAAATTTTGAAGGTTGTGTGTTAGTTGACAAGCTTAAACAGACGCTGGAGGATAGAAAATGGAATTGAGGTTAGTTTACTGTCTTTTCTAATAAAAACCGTTGAAAAAGTGGCGGGAAATTTGAATTATGTCATGAGAATAAGGCGGGAAAGTAAATTAAGCGTCAATTTTTTAACGTTGTGTCTTAGTTGACAAACTTAAATATACGCTGGAAGTTACAAAATGGAATTGAGGTTAGTTTACATTATTTTCTAACAGATTTTATCCAGAAAGTGGCGGAAAATTTGGTGTAATATCAAAATTTAAGGCAGTAAACTTGAAATGAGGGCCAAGTCTCTTGATTATAATCTAGTCGACTAACTTAAATAGACGCTAGAATTTCGAAAATGGAATTGAGATTAGTTTACTGTCTTTTCTAATGAATTCCGTTGTAAAAGTGGCGCGAAATTTGAATTATGATGTGAGATTAAGGCGAGAAACTTGAATTAGACGTAAATTTTGAAGGTTGTGTCCTAGTTGACTAGCTTAAATAGACGCGAAAAGCTAGAAAATGGAATTGTAGTTAGTTTATACTGTTTTCTAACGAATTTTCGCTTAAAAACGCGGGAAATTTGTACTACGTTAAAAATTTAAGGCGGGAAACTTGATGGGATTGTAGTCCAGTAATTTAAATTTAAACTTACTTTTCGCAGGTCCATATCCAATATCTCCCAAACTGACTTTCCTAATTTCCCTGGGTTCAATAGCTTCCTCAGACAAAGCCAGCAGTTCTTCTGCAGCCTCCTCATCCAAAGACTTGCCAGCACAAGCCACCGGTTTCAATTCCACAATTTGTCCATTCAAACTGTACAAATTCTCTTCGGGAATATTGTTGACTTTCTTGGGAGTTGGTGGGAGTTCCTTGGGGATTTTCCTGAAGCCGAAAGCTAGTCTATCCTCGTTGTGGACGCAAGCTTGCTGTGCCCTTTTGTATGCTAGTGAAAGAGAGACTGCATCGGCTGGTGCTGCTACCGATGGACTAGATGGGAAGTAGTATTGGGGGTAGTTTAGTACAGGCGCTGAGTTGACTAGGTGGGATGAGTGGCAGTTTTCCTAAAATTTTCAATAACGTACCTCGCTAGTTTTACTTTTTCTTAAGTCACCTACCTTGTGATTGCATTGAGAATGGCTGGAGGAACTGCAAGATGTCGCGACTTTGTGGCAGCAAGTCGTGCAAACTGGACGGGGAACCACCGCGGGTTTCACAATGGCCTTGGTGCAGGTGCATGGACCAGGAATAGGGACCAGTGGAGGAGCACCTCCAACTGACGTGCAGACAACTTTAGCTACTGGCAGTGTGGGTTTCACTAGTTCCACTGGACGCACTACTAAAGGAGCACAGTGGGCGCGGCCGCCACCGCCATGTCCTGGATTATTGCACATGTCCTCGCCAGACCCAAAACCACAGTTACAATAGTCGGCTGTGGCTGGACTAAGCGCTATAGCGACCAGCCCTAGGAAAACCCAGCTAGTACTCCACATTTTTTTTTCGATTTTTTTGGTTTGGCTCGTTTAGTTGGAAACCACAAGATGGCTATGTGAGTTTTGTACGAATTTTTGGTTTTTATATTGGTAGATTCGGTTTTGTTTAAAGTTTTTTTCGGTGTTTGTTTTGTAAAACAATTTTAGCATTGAGTGTGTGTGGAGGAACGTGTTGTAGTGTTGGGTTTGTTAACCTTTTTTTTAGCATGCACGCATTTGTTTTGGGTTGTGTGAATTGTTTGTAAACAATTTTTATTGTTGTTGTTCTGACCGACTAATTACAATAAATTTAATTACTGACCTACAAAAAGTACATTTCATTTAGTGCTTTAGAAATTTTAATAATACTAAATTCGTATTTCGTAATTTTATGATAGTTTTAAAGATCTAAATTTGGACAAATTTTTAAGCGAGTCTATAGTAGGCCACAAAATCCGGAATTTTCTGGGGGTTTTCATTCTGTTTGAATTTTCTAGTAAAACTAACTTAGTTCTTTGTAAAATAGCAAACCGCAAGGAAATCTGTTAATTTTTCGAAGTTTTATGACAGTTTTTTAAGGACACAAAGTCAAAATTTTGACTAACTTTTTAAGCGAGTCTATAGTAGGCTATAAAATCCGGAATTTTCGAGGGATTTTCATTCTGTTTTAATTGTCTAGTAAAACTAACTTAGTTCTTTATAAAATAGCAGACCGTATGAAAATCTATCGATTTTTCGAATTTTTATGACAGTTTTAAGGACACAAAAACGAAATTTGGATACATTTTTTAAGAGAGCCTATAGTAGGCCATAAAGTCCGGACTTTTCAAGGGATTTTGATTCTGTTTGAATTTTATAGTAAAACTAGCTTAGTTCTTTGTAAAATAACAAACCGCAAGAAAATCTGTCAATTTATCGTAATTTTATGACAGTTTTAAGGACACAAAGTCGAAATTTAGAGTAATATTTTAAGCGAGTCTATAGTAGGCCATAAAATCCGGAATTTTCGAGAGATTTTCATTCTGTTTTAATTGTCTAGTAAAACTAACTTAGTTCTTTGTAAAATAGCAAACCACAAGGAAATCTGTTAATTTTCCGAATTTTTATAACAGTTTTAAGGACACAAAATCTAAATTTGGACAAATTTTTTTGCGAGCTTATAGTAGGCCATAAAGTCCGGAATTTTCGAGAGATTTTTATTTTGTTTGAATTTTCTAGTAAAACTAACTTAGTTCTTTGTAAAATAACAAACCGCAAGAAAATCTGTCAATTTATCGTAATTTTATGACAGTTTTAAGGACACAAAGTCGAAATTTAATAATTTAATATTTTAAGCTAGTCTATAGTAGGCCATAAAATCCGGAATTTTCGAGAGATTTTCATTCTGTTTTAACTGTCTAGTAAAACTAACTTAGTTCTTTGTAAAATAGCAAACCACAAGGAAATCTGTCAATTTTCCGAATTTTTATAACAGTTTTAAGGACACAAAATCTAAATTTGGACAAATTTTTTTGCGAGCTTATAGTAGACCATAAAGTCCGGAATTTTCGAGAGATTTTTATTTTGTTTGAATTTTCTAGTAAAACTAACTTAGTTCTTTGTAAAATAACAAACCGCAAGAAAATCTGTCAATTTATCGTAATTTTATGACAGTTTTAAGGACACAAAGTCGAAATTTAATAATTTAATATTTTAAGCTAGTCTATAGTAGGCCATAAAATCCGGAATTTTCGAGAGATTTTCATTCTGTTTTAACTGTCTAGTAAAACTAACTTAGTTCTTTGTAAAATAGCAAACCACAAGGAAATCTGTCAATTTTCCGAATTTTTATAACAGTTTTAAGGACACAAAATCTAAATTTGGACAAATTTTTTTGCGAGCTTATAGTAGGCCATAAAGTCCGGAATTTTCGAGAGATTTTTATTTTGTTTGAATTTTCTAGTAAAACTAACTTAGTTCTTTTTAAAATAGCAAACCGCATGAAAATCTATCGATTTTTCGAATTTTTATGACAGTTTTAAGGACACAAAAACGAAATTTGGACACATTTTTTAAGAGAGCCTATAGTAGGCCATAAAGTTCGGACTTTTCAAGGGATTTTGATTCTGTTTGAATTTTATAGTAAAACTAGCTTAGTTCTTTGTAAAATAACAAACCGCAAGAAAATCTGTCAATTTATCGTAATTTTATGACAGTTTTAAGGACACAAAGTCGAAATTTAGAGTAATATTTTAAGCGAGTCTATAGTAGGCCATAAAATCCGGAATTTTCGAGAGATTTTCATTCTGTTTTAACTGTCTAGTAAAACTAACTTAGTTCTTTGTAAAATAGCAAACCACAAGGAAATCTGTTAATTTTCCGAATTTTTATAACAGTTTTAAGGACACAAAATCTAAATTTGGACAAATTTTTTTGCGAGCTTATAGTAGGCCATAAAGTCCGGAATTTTCGAGAGATTTTTATTTTGTTTGAATTTTCTAGTAAAACTAACTTAGTTCTTTGTAAAATAGCAAACCGTATGAAAATCTATCGATTTTTCGAATTTTTATGACAGTTTTAAGGACACAAAAACGAAATTTGGACACATTTTTTAAGAGAGCCTATAGTAGGCCATAAAGTTCGGACTTTTCAAGGGATTTTGATTCTGTTTGAATTTTATAGTAAAACTAGCTTAGTGCTTTGTAAAATAACAAACCGCAAGAAAATCTGTCAATTTATCGTAATTTTATGACAGTTTTAAGGACACAAAGTCGAAATTTAATAATTTAATATTTTAAGCCAGTCTATAGTAGGCCATAAAATCCGGAATTTTCGAGAGATTTTCATTCTGTTTTAACTGTCTAGTAAAACTAACTTAGTTCTTTGTAAAATAGCAAACCACAAGGAAATCTGTCAATTTTCCGAATTTTTATAACAGTTTTAAGGACACAAAATCTAAATTTGGACAAATTTTTTTGCGAACTTATAGTAGGCCATAAAGTCCGGAATTTTCGAGAGATTTTTATTTTGTTTGAATTTTCTAGTAAAACTAACTTAGTTCTTTGTAAAATAACAAACCGCAAGAAAATCTGTCAATTTATCGTAATTTTATGACAGTTTTAAGGACACAAAGTCGAAATTTAGAGTAATATTTTAAGCGAGTCTATAGTAGGCCATAAAATCCGGAATTTTCGAGAGATTTTCATTCTGTTTTAACTGTCTAGTAAAACTAACTTAGTTCTTTGTAAAATAGCAAACCACAAGGAAATCTGTCAATTTTCCGAATTTTTATAACAGTTTTAAGGACACAAAATCTAAATTTGGACAAATTTTTTTGCGAGCTTATAGTAGGCCATAAAGTCCGGAATTTTCGAGAGATTTTTATTTTGTTTGAATTTTCTAGTAAAACTAACTTAGTTCTTTTTAAAATAGCAAACCGCATGAAAATCTATCGATTTTTCGAGTTTCTATGACAGTTTTAAAGGCACAAAGTATAAATTTGGACAAGTTTTATAAGCGAGTCTATAGTAGGCCATAAAACTCGGAATTTTCAGATGATTTTCATTCTGTTAGAATTTTCTAGTAAAACTAACTTAGTTCTTTGTAAAATAACAAACCGTATGAAAATCTATCAATTTTTCGAATTTTTATGACAGTTTTAAGGACACAAAAACGAAATTTGGACACATTTTTTAAGAGAGCCTATAGTAGGCCATAAAGTTCGGACTTTTCAGGGGATTTTGATTCTGTTTGAATTTTATAGTAAAACTAGCTTATTTCTTTGTAAAATAACAAACCGCAAGGAAATCTGTCAGTTTTTCGAATTTTTATGACAGTTTTAAGGACACAAAAACGAAGTTTGGACTAATATTTTAAGCGAGTATATAGTAGGTCATAAAATCCGGAATTTTCGAGGGATTTTCATTCTGTTTTAAGTGTCTAGTAAAACTAACTTAGTTCTTTGTAAAATAGCAAACCACAAGGAAATCTGTCAATTTTCCGAATTTTTATGACAGTTTTAAGAACACAAAGTCTAAATTTGGACAATTTTTTTAGGCGAGTCTATAGTAGGCCATAAAATCCGGAATTTTCGAAGGATTTTCATTCTGTTTAAATTTTCTAGTAAAACTGACTTAGTTCTTTGTAAAATAGCAAACCGCAAAGAAATCTGTGAATTTTTCGAATTTTTATGACAGTTTTAAGAACACAAAGTCGAAATTTGGACAAATTTTCTCGTCTTAATCTCACATAATAGTTCAAATTTCGCGCCACTTTTCCAACGGAATTCATTAGAAAAGACAGTAAACTATTCTCAATTCCATTTTCGAACTTCTAGCGTCCATTTAAGTTAGTCGACTAGACTATAATCAAGAAACTTGGCCCTCATTTCAAGTTTACTGCCTTAAATTTTGATATTACACCAAATTTTCCGCCACTTTCTGGATAAAATCTATTAGAAAATAATATAAACTAACCTCAATTCCATTTTCTAACTTCCAGCGTGTATTTAAGTTTGTCAACTAAGACACAACCTTAAAAAATTGACGCTTAATTTACTTTCCCGCCTTATTCTCATGTCATAATTCAAATTTCCCGCCACTTTTTCAACGGTTCTTATTAGAAAAGACAGTAAACTAACCTCAATTCCATTTTAGAACTTCTAGTGACTTAAGTTAGTCTGCTAGACTACAATCTAGAACCTTTAGCATCTATAGGAATAGATCGATGAAAATTAAAATTTCCCGCCTTTTTTCCATTCAAAGTTGTAAAGTTGGTAGTAGTTTCGTAAAATAGTTCACAAAAACAACAACAAACTATTTATTTATATTTATTTCAGATAACTACAAACAATTCGTGTAAAAATTAAACTTCTAATTAGTTTTAGCGCCAGTAGAAGTGATTTTATCAGCCAATTGTTTGCTCTGCTGTTGCACAGCCTCCCCAAACTGTTTCAACGTAGCCGAAACATTTTGATACACATCGTTATTCTGCAAAAAAAAAAATCAGTAACTAAACAAATTTAAACCAAAAACGTTATTACGTTACCTGGATTTTCTTAACCAAATCATCCAAGCTACCCTTGAATGAATTCAAAGCATCATCGATAGCTTGATTGGCGTTAGGTTGGGCGGTCGTGGGGGCCTCGCGTCTTACCACACTCGCAGTTGTTGGTTGCCAATTCAACAACTATAACAAAAGAAATTAAATAGTTGATTTTACCATGTATGTAGTTTATTTTTTGTTTTACACAAAAACTGGCTAATGCGACGAGGAAAATCAACGTGATTTGGTTCATGATTCGGCTGGGTTGGCTGTGGAATCTTAACTAAGGAGCTTAAGTTGACTTCTTTGATCTTTTGTGACGTTGATAAGTTTTATCGATGCGGAACAGTAAACAAATTATCGTCAATACAATAATCTTTATGTGTACTTAGGGTACTAACTATAGGGAAATCACGAGCAAACTACATGTACTTAAAACAATAAGACTAACTGCTTACTTGATTTTAATAGTTTAGTTTTCTAGGAATTAAATTATATCATAATGTTGGACTTTTCAGTAATATAATAATTTTGGGTAATTTTGGTTCCTTATACAACGAGTGCGATAAAGACAGACGATCATAGATAGAGGTGATTATGATAAGAAATTTCGGGGAATGTTTGTGAATGCATTTATTTTTGTAGTTTGAACTTTGGGTGGTTATCAATGTGAACTTTGTGGTTTCTTCTGCAGGAAAACATGAAATTTAGGAAATCAAATTACGCACCTAAAACAAACGCGATAAGCGAAAAAATGGAATTGTGGTTTGTTTACAGTATTATCTAACAGATTTTATCTAGAAACAAGCGGAAAATTTTCTGTAATATCAAAATGTACGACAGGAAACTTAAATTTGAGTTGAAATTATTTTACCGCCTTTTCTAATAAAAAATGTTGAAAAAGTGGCGGGAAACAAACTAGCAGCGCCATCTACTGAAACATATCCAACATGACCACCACAAATCAATACAGATAATACAGCGCCCTAACCCAGAAACTGAGGTTATCAACACTAAACTAAACAAAAACCCATCAACATATGGTTACGTAAACAACGCACCCACGATCAGTTTGCTGGTACTTATTTCCAACTACAAAGCACATAATGGCTGTGACTAGTAACTAGTATTAATATTCGTAGCATAGTTTAAGTTAGTGCTGCTATAAAAACAAAACAAAACAAAACAAAAGAAAAAACCTAAGATGACTAAGCTACTTCTAGTGAATCTACTTTTGTCCACTATTGCCTGTGTACTTACTCGTACAGCAGAAAGTGATTTATTGGCTGTTGTTGTGGTGAGTGTACTCAAAAAAATTAAAACAAAAGAACGGGGTTTTCTAAAAGGGTTATTTTTGGGCTTGCAGATATTTCGACATGGTGATCGGACGATTGTTAGGCCGTATCCTAGCGATCCCTACAAGAACAGCTCCTATTGGCCAGATGGATTCGGACAGTTGACTAACGTAAGAATCAGTTGATAAAAAAAATAATAAAATATGTCTACTTCTTTTGTTTCCAATTTTATCGTTGCTTTGGAGATGTTTATTTTCAAATTTGGTCACTAGATAAAGAATCAAATTTAAATTTGTTTTGGACAATCACTAATTATATTTGGTATTAAGATTATAGTTAATGACCCACAGGGCGACCAGATTTAATCCAAATTTCAGATAATGTAAAGTAAATTTGAACAGTTTCGAGTAATTTTCGAATTTCGTCTTGATTTAGTCTAAAATGTAAAAAAAATAGTTTCAGACCATAATTCAAATTTCCCGCCAGTTTTTCAACGGTATTTATTAGAAGAGAGCCTAAACTAACCTCAATTCCATTTTCTAACATCTAGCGTCTAGTTAAGTTTGTCAACTAAGCCACAAGCTTAAAAAATTCACCTCTAATTCAAGTTTCTCGCCTTAATCTCACATCATAATTCAAATTTCGCGCCACTTTTTCAACGGTTTTTATTAGAAAAGACAGTAAACTAACTTCAATTCCATTTTCTATCCTCCAGCGTCTATTTAAGCTCGTCAACTAAGACACAACCTTCAAAATTTACGTCTAATTCAAGTTTCTTGCCTTAATCTCACATCATAATTCAAATTTCGCGCCACTTTTACAACGGAATTCATTAGAAAAGACAGTAAACTAACCTCAATTCCATTTTCTATCCTCCAGCGTCTATTTAAGTTCGTCAACTAAGACACAACCTTCAAAATGTACGTTTAATTCAAATTTCTCGCCTTAATCTCACATCATAATTCAAATTTCGCGCCACTTTTACAACGGAATTCATTAGAAAAGACAGTAAACTAATCTCAATTCCATTTTCGAACTTCTAGCGTCTATTTAAGTTAGTCGACTAGACTATAATCAGGAAACTTGGCCCTCATTTCAAGTTTACTGCCTTAAATTTTGATATTACACCGAATTTTCCGCCACTTTCTGGATAAAATCTATTAGAAAATAATGTAAACTAACCTCAATTCCATTTTGTAACTTCTAGCGTGTATTTAAGTGTGTCAACTAAGACACAACCTTAAAAAAATGACGCTTAATTTACTTTCCCGCCTTATTCTCATGTCATAATTCAAATTTCCCGCCACTTTTTCAGCGGTTTTTATTAGAAAAGACAGTAAACCAACCTCAATTCCATTTTCTATCCTCCAGCGTCTATTTAAACTCGTCAACTAAGATACAACCTTCAAAATGTACGTTTAATTCAAATTTCCCGCCTTAATCTCACATCATAATTCAAATTTCGCGCCACTTTTACAACGGAATTCATTAGAAAAGACAGTAAACTAATCTCAATTCCATTTTCGAACTTCTAGCGTCTATTTAAGTTAGTCGACTAGACTATAATCAAGAAACTTGGCCCTCATTTCAAGTTTACTGCCTTAAATTTTGATATTACACCGAATTTTCCGCCACTTTCTGGATAAAATCTATTAGAAAATAATGTAAACTAACCTCAATTCCATTTTGTAACTTCTAGCGTGTATTTAAGTGTGTCTACTAAGACACAACCTTAAAAAAATGACGCTTAATTTACTTTCCCGCCTTATTCTCATGTCATAATTCAAATTTCCCGCCACTTTCTCAACGGTTTTTATTAGAAAAGACAGTAAACAAATCTCAATTCCATTTTCGAACTTATAGCGTCTATTTAAGTTAGTCGACTAGACTATAATCAGGAAACTTGGCCCTCATTTCAAGTTTACTGCCTTAAATTTTGATATTACACCGAATTTTCCGCCACTTTCTGGATAAAATCTGTTAGAAAATAATGTGAACTAACCTCAATTCCATTTTCTAACTTCCAGCGTGTATTTAAGTTTGTCAACTAAGACACAATCTTAAAAAATTGACGCTTAATTTACTTTCCCGCCTTATTCTCATGTCATAATTCAAATTTCCCGCCACTTTTTCAACGGTTTTTATTAGAAAAGACAGTAAACTAACCTCAATTCCATTTTCTATCCTCCAGCGTCTATTTAAGCTCGTCAACTAAGACACAACCTTCAAAATGTATGTCTAATTCAAGTTTCTCGCCTTAATCTCACATCATAATTCAAATTTCGCGCCACTTTTACAACGGAATTCATTAGAAAAGACAGTAAATAAATCTCAATTCCATTTTCGAACTTCTAGCGTCTATTTAAGTTAGTCGACTAGACTATAATCAGGAAACTTGGCCCTCATTTCAAGTTTACTGCCTTAAATTTTGATATTACACCAAATTTTCTGCCATTTTCTGGATAAAATCTGTTAGAAAATAATGTGAACTAACCTCAATTCCATTTTCTAACTTCCAGCGTGTATTTAAGTTTGTCAACTAAGACACAATCTTAAAAAATTGACGCTTAATTTACTTTCCCGCCTTATTCTCATGTCATAATTCAAATTTCCCGCCACTTTTTCAACGCTTTTTATTAGAAAAGACAGTAAACTAACCTCAATTCCATTTTCTATCCTCCAGCGTCTATTTAAGCTCGTCAACTAAGACACAACCTTCAAAATTTACGTCTAATTCAAGTTTCTTGCCTTAATCTCACATCATAATTCAAATTTCGCGCCACTTTTACAACGGAATTCATTAGAAAAGACAGTAAACTAACCTCAATTCCATTTTCTATCCTCCAGCGTCTATTTAAGCTCGTCAACTAAGACACAACCTTCAAAATTTACGTCTAATTCAAGTTTCTTGCCTTAATCTCACATCATAATTCAAATTTCGCGCCACTTTTACAACGGAATTCATTAGAAAAGACAGTAAACTAACCTCAATTCCATTTTCTATCCTCCAGCGTCTATTTAAGCTCGTCAACTAAGACACAACCTTCAAAATTTACGTCTAATTCAAGTTTCTCGCCTTAATCTTACATCATAATTCAAATTTCGCGCCACTTTTTCAACGGTTTTTATTAGAAAAGACAGTAAACTAACCTCAATTCCATTTTCTATCCTCCAGCGTCTATTTAAGAGACTACAACTTGAAACTTGGCGTATAAGCCTTAAATTTCGGCGATAATTCAAATTTCCCGCGTTTTTCCAAACAAAATTCATTAGAAAATCAAGTAAACTAACATTAATTCCATTTACTACTTTAACGCATCTATTTTTGTTTTCAGGCGGGCAAAGAGCGCCACCTACAACTAGGCAAATGGCTGCGTTCACGCTACAACACATTCCTCCCGCTACTCTACTCCCAACAAGACATCTACGTCCGCTCCACCGACGTAGACCGCACCCTCATGTCCGCCGAAGCCAACTTAGCTGGTCTGTACCCGCCACGCGACCGCCAAATTTGGGACCAAACCATCCCCTGGCAGCCGATTCCAATCCACACCACCCCCGAGCACGACGATGCGGTTCTAGCCATGAAGAAACACTGCCCCACTTATACTAAACAACTGAACAAGCTGTTCGCTACGAAATTTTTCCAGGATATCAAGCGGAAGAATCACGATTTGTACGCGTTTTTAACGCGTAGCTCCGGCGATTCGATTAATAGCTTGGAAAGTTTGGAGTATTTGTATAATACGCTGTTGATTGAGTCGTTGTTTAATTATACTTTGCCGCAGTGGGCGCAGGCGGTTTTCCCGCGTAAGTTAGAACCATGGGCGTTTTTGAGCTTCGCTACCGCAGCGTACACCCCACAACTCGCGCGGTTAAAAACCGGACCACTCCTCAACGAAATCCTCGACTTTTTCCAAAACAAAACCTCCCAAACCCCCGACTCGCATTTACTCCACATCTACTCGGGCCATGACACCACCATAGCCAACGTGCTCAATACTTTAGGTGTGTTTGAGCCACACTCACCCCCCTACGCTTCCACCATTCTATTCGAGCTACACCACAACACTTCCATTAGATTCTTTTATAAAAACTCCACCGAAGCTCGGGAGCTTACTATTAGAGGCTGTGAGCCGACGTGTAGTTTGGCTCAATTAATTGAGCTGTTGAAACCTGTAGTGGTAACAATGGAGCAGTGGGAGCGGGAATGCCATGCGAGTTGGATGCGAGGTTGGCCGTTGTTTGCTGTGTCGATGTTCATGTTTTTGTTGTTGATTGGAGTTTATAAAGTTGGTAGTTGGGTGTTTGGGTGTGGAAGGAAGAAGAAGGAGAGGGAGGGAGGGGCTTATATACAGCTGCCAAATGAGGAGAGTGCTTGAGGAATTTTTTTTAACACTTAAGAGTTTTACAGGGTGATTATATCAAATTTTTGTAACCTAATTCAGATTTTCTAAATCACCCTGTACATTCCAAAATTTTGTTTTTATAGCACAAACAATTTTTTTGGGCGCTATGTACTTAAAGTGCATTTTTATTTTCTAGTTACCATTGATGTTTTTATGTTAATTTTTGAACGACTGATTTTTATTAAGTGGATAAGTTTTAATTATAAATACAGAGAGAGATTAATAAATGTTATAATTAATAACATTTTGTTGTTTTATTTCCTAATCTAACGTAACCTAGAAATTTTCACGCCCTTCTAACTAACCACCCCTCACCCTAAATCCTCAATTAATTAAATTAACTTGCGGACATACGCCTATCAAGTCAAACTTATTATGTTGTGACTTATTGCATTTGTTTTTGGGTTCCCCTAGTATGATAACTTGATCCCTTTTTGATCCTATTACACGCTTTACCGCCCCCTAAATAGACAAAGCTTACTAGATTTTAATAACAAATATTGAAAATATTATAATTGCGATATTTTTGGGAAATTTGAAGGTTTTTTTTGTATTAAAAAACAAAAATTCTTTATGATATTAGTAAATTAAAGTAGGTTCTTTTAAACTTTTAATAGAATATAAATTGGAGCATTTTTCCCCTTATGATATTGTACAGATGTGCCACCCACGTGTTCGACTTTATTGTCATAATTTGGGGGTTGGATTTTAATATTGCGACTAAATTACACCCTTATCCATAACAAATCCTCACAATTCAACTGCTGATTTATCATTTTTGGACAGATTAGCAAGTTTTGCTGATGGAGAATTTCTAGATCCAAAACTACGCAATAAAATAAATTGTTTATTGAAAATGGCTCGTTGTGTTTTAGTCTAATTAAATTTTTTCGAAAGCTAAATGTTGGTTTTGTTTATTTAAATTATCTCATGTAGTCTAGTTTGATTTTTGAGATTACTATAAATTTTTTTCGTTTTTGAGTGAATGTTAGGTAAAATTACTGGTGCGGGGAATGGAAAATTATGGAAAATCTAAGCGTCTTACATGGATTATAAGTACAGATTTGGAATCAGCGGAAAATTTCCTATCACCTTAAGCTGTTTTCATGAAGGTCTATTGTATTTTTCAGGCGCCTAAAACAAAACTTTAAAAAGAAGGCTAAAAATCACTTTTTCGAAAATTTTAATAAAGTCGTGGATTTTTATGGAAAATCGTTTCTTAATTAATTCGAGGGCGTAGAAAAAGAATATCCAATCAGTTTTTCTGTATGACACCATGGAAAGCCGTTGTAGCCGCTGGAAAATCCCCCAAAAAAAGCTCCCTCACTTTAAGCAGTCGGAAAAAATTCAAAAAAACTTAATATACGTTAAATTATACATTAAATTAAAGTAGAAGATTCAGTTTATTTATGGCAAAAAATTTCATGTAATTCTGAGCACTACTAACCATTCTGCAGCCAGTTAAAAAAGATGAAAAATTTGGCATTTTTTATGTATTTTTCAATAAAATGAGGTCCGGGAAATTGAAAATAGTGGAAAATTTGAGTTTCTCACGTAGATGTTGAGCACAGATTTGGAATCAGCGGAAATTTTCCTATCTCTACGTGAGGTTTCAGCCCATTTTATGAAGGTCTAGTTCATTTTTCAGGCGTCTAAACAAAAATTTATAAAAAAAGCTAAAAAGCGCAACTTTTTCGAAAATTTTAATAAAGTCGTGGATTTTTATGAAAAATCGTTTCTTAATTAATTCGAGTGCGTAGAAAAAGAATATCGAAGCAGTTTTTCTGTATGACATCATGGAAAGCCGTTGTAGCCGGTGGAAAATCCCCAAAAAAAGCTCCCTCACTTTGAGCAGTCGAAAAAAATTTAAAAAAACTAAATATACGTTAAATTATACATTAAATTAAAGTAGAAGATTCAGTTTATTTATGGCAAAAAATTTCATGTAATTCTGAGCACTAGTAACAATTCTGCAGCCAGTTAAAAAAGATGAAAAAATTGGCATTTTTTGTGTATTTTACAATAAAATGAGGTCCGGAAAATGGAAAATTGTGGAAAATCTGAGTGTCCCACGTAGATGTTGAGCACAGATTTGGAATCAGCGGAAAATTTCCTATTTCTAGGTGAGGTTTCAGCCCATTTTATGAAGGTCTAATTCATTTTTCAGGCGCCTAAACAAAAACTTATAAAAAAAGCTAAAAATCGCCATTCTCGAAAATTTTAATAAAGTCGTGGATTTTAATGAAAAATCGTTTCTTAATTAATTCAAGGGCGTACAAAAAAAATATCTAATCAATTTTTCTGTATGACATCATGGAAAGCCGTTGTAGCCGGTGGAATATCCTCAAAAAAAGCTCCCCACTTTGAGCAGTCGAAAAAAATTAAAAAAAACTAAATACACGTTAAATTATACATAAAATTAAAGTAGAAGATTCAGTTTATTTAAGGCAAAAAAAATCATGTAATTCTGAGCACTAGTAACAATTCTGCAGCCAGTTAAAAAAGATAAAAAAATTGTCATTTTTTATGTATTTTTCAATAAAATGAGGTCCGGAAAATGGAAAATTGTGGAAAATCTGAGTGTCCCACGTAGATGTTGAGCACAGATTTGGAATCAGCGGAAAATTTCCTATTTCTAGGTGAGGTTTCAGCCCATTTTATGAAGGTCTAATTCATTTTTCAGGCGCCTAAACAAAAACTTATAAAAAAAGCTAAAAATCGCCTTTCTCGAAAATTTTAATAAAGTCGTGGATTTTAATGAAAAATCGTTTCTTAATTAATTCAAGGGCGTACAAAAAAAATATCTAATCAATTTTTCTGTATGACATCATGGAAAGCCGTTGTAGCCGGTGGAATATCCTCAAAAAAAGCTCCCCACTTTGAGCAGTCGAAAAAAATTTAAAAAAACTAAATACACGTTAAATTATACATAAAATTAAAGTAGAAGATTCAGTTTATTTAAGGCAAAAAAAATCATGTAATTCTGAGCACTACTAACCATTCTGCAGCCAGTTAAAAAAGATGAAAAATTTGGCATTTTTTATGTATTTTTCAATAAAATGAGGTCCGGGAAATTGAAAATAGTGGAAAATTTGAGTTTCTCACGTAGATGTTGAGCACAGATTTGGAATCAGCGGAAATTTTCCTATCTCTACGTGAGGTTTCAGCCCATTTTATGAAGGTCTAGTTCATTTTTCAGGCGTCTAAACAAAAATTTATAAAAAAAGCTAAAAAGCGCAACTTTTTCGAAAATTTTAATAAAGTCGTGGATTTTTATGAAAAATCGTTTCTTAATTAATTCGAGTGCGTAGAAAAAGAATATCGAAGCAGTTTTTCTGTATGACATCATACAAAGCCGTTGTAGCCGGTGGAAAATCCCCAAAAAAAGCTCCCTCACTTTGAGCAGTCGAAAAAAATTTAAAAAAACTAAATATACGTTAAATTATACATTAAATTAAAGTAGAAGATTCAGTTTATTTATGGCAAAAAAAATCATGTAATTCTGAGCACTAGTAACAATTCTGCAGCCAGTTAAAAAAGATGAAAAAATTGGCATTTTTTGTGTATTTTACAATAAAATGAGGTCCGGAAAATGGAAAATTGTGGAAAATCTGAGTGTCCCACGTAGATGTTGAGCACAGATTTGGAATCAGCGGAAAATTTCCTATTTCTAGGTGAGGTTTCAGCCCATTTTATGAAGGTCTAATTCATTTTTTAGGCGCCTAAACAAAAACTTATGAAAAAAGCTAAAAATCGCCTTTCTCGAAAATTTTAATAAAGTCGTGGATTTTAATGAAAAATCGTTTCTTAATTAATTCAAGGGCGTAGAAAAAAAATATCTAATCAATTTTTCTGTATGACATCATGGAAAGCTGTTGTAGCCGGTGGAATATCCTCAAAAAAAGCTCCCCACTTTGAGCAGTCGAAAAAAATTTAAAAAAACTAAATATACGTTAAATTATACATTAAATTAAAGTAGAAGATTCAGTTTATTTATGGCAAAAAAATTCATGTAATTCTGAGCACTAGTAACAATTCTGCAGCCAGTTAAAAAAGATGAAAAAATTGGCATTTTTTGTGTATTTTACAATAAAATGAGATCCGGAAAATAGAAAATTGTGGAAAATCTGAGTGTCCCACGTAGATGTTGAGCACAGATTTGGAATCAGCGGAAAATTTCCTATTTCTAGGTGAGGTTTCAGCCCATTTTATGAAGGTCTAATTCATTTTTCAGGCGCCTAAACAAAAACTTATAAAAAAAGCTAAAAATCGCCTTTCTCGAAAATTTTAATAAAGTCGTGGAATTTAATGAAAAATCGTTTCTTAATTAATTTAAGGGCGTAGAAAAAAAATATCTAATCAATTTTTCTGTATGACATCATGGAAAGCCGTTGTAGCCGGTGGAATATCCTCAAAAAAAGCTCCCCACTTTGAGCAGTCGAAAAAAATTTAAAAAAACTAAATACACGTTAAATTATACATAAAATTAAAGTAGAAGATTCAGTTTATTTAAGGCAAAAAAAATCATGTAATTCTGAGCACTAGTAACAATTCTGCAGCCAGTTAAAAAAGATAAAAAAATTGTCATTTTTTATGTATTTTTCAATAAAATGAGATCCGGAAAATAGAAAATTGTGGAAAATCTGAGTGTCCCACGTAGATGTTGAGCACAGATTTGGAATCAGCGGAAAATTTCCTATTTCTAGGTGAGGTTTCAGCCCATTTTATGAAGGTCTAATTCATTTTTCAGGCGCCTAAACAAAAACTTATAAAAAAAGCTAAAAATCGCCTTTCTCGAAAATTTTAATAAAGTCGTGGATTTTAATGAAAAATCGTTTCTTAATTAATTCAAGGGCGTACAAAAAAAATATCTAATCAATTTTTCTGTATGACATCATGGAAAGCCGTTGTAGCCGGTGGAAAATCCCCAAAAAAAGCTCCCTCACTTTGAGCAGTCGAAAAAAAATTAAAAAAACTAAATATACGTTGAATTATACATTAAATTAAAGTAGAAGATTCAGTTTATTTATGGCAAAAAAATTCATGTAATTCTGAGCACTAGTAACAATTCTGCAGCCAGTTAAAAAAGATGAAAAAATTGGCATTTTTTGTGTATTTTACAATAAAATGAGATCCGGAAAATAGAAAATTGTGGAAAATCTGAGTGTCCCACGTAGATGTTGAGCACAGATTTGGAATCAGCGGAAAATTTCCTATTTCTAGGTGAGGTTTCAGCCCATTTTATGAAGGTCTAATTCATTTTTCAGGCGCCTAAACAAAAACTTATAAAAAAAGCTAAAAATCGCCTTTCTCGAAAATTTTAATAAAGTCGTGGATTTTAATGAAAAATCGTTTCTTAATTAATTCAAGGGCGTAGAAAAAAAATATCTAATCAATTTTTCTGTATGACATCATGGAAAGCTGTTGTAGCCGGTGGAATATCCTCAAAAAAAGCTCCCCACTTTGAGCAGTCGAAAAAAATTTAAAAAAACTAAATATACGTTAAATTATACATTAAATTAAAGTAGAAGATTCAGTTTATTTATGGCAAAAAAATTCATGTAATTCTGAGCACTAGTAACAATTCTGCAGCCAGTTAAAAAAGATGAAAAAATTGGCATTTTTTGTGTATTTTACAATAAAATGAGATCCGGAAAATAGAAAATTGTGGAAAATCTGAGTGTCCCACGTAGATGTTGAGCACAGATTTGGAATCAGCGGAAAATTTCCTATTTCTAGGTGAGGTTTCAGCCCATTTTATGAAGGTCTAATTCATTTTTCAGGCGCCTAAACAAAAACTTATAAAAAAAGCTAAAAATCGCCTTTCTCGAAAATTTTAATAAAGTCGTGGATTTTAATGAAAAATCGTTTCTTAATTAATTCAAGGGCGTACAAAAAAAATATCTAATCAATTTTTCTGTATGACATCATGGAAAGCCGTTGTAGCCGGTGGAATATCCTCAAAAAAAGCTCCCCACTTTGAGCAGTCGAAAAAATTAAAAAAAAACTAAATATACGTTAAATTATACATCAAATTAAAATAATAGATTCAGTTTATTTATGGCAAAAAAAATTCATGTAATTCTGAGCACTAGTAACAATTCTGCAGCCAGTTAAAAAAGATAAAAAAATTGTCATTTTTTATGTATTTTTCAATAAAATGAGTTCCGGAAAATGGAAAATTGTGGAAAATCTGAGTGTCCCACGTAGATGTTGAGAACAGATTTGGAATCAGCGGAAAATTTCCTATCTCTACGTGAGGTTTCAGTCCAATTTATGAAGGTCTAGTTCATTTTTCAGCCTCCTAAACAAAAACTTATGAAAAAAGCTAAAAATCGCAATTTTTTCGAAATTTTAATAAAGTTGTGGGTTTTTATGAAAAATCGTTTCTTAATTAATTCGAAGGCGTAGAATAAGAATATCGAAGCAGTTTTTCTGTATGACACCATGGAAAGCCGTTGTAGCCGATGGATAATCCCCAAAAAAAGCTCCCACACTTTGAGCAGTCGAAAAAAATTCTAAAAAAATAAATATACGTTAAATTATACATAAAATTAAAGTAGAAAGTTCGATCTATCACTGGCAATTTTTTTTATATAATTCGGAGCACTAATAACAATTCTACAGCCTGTCAAAAAAGATGAAAAAATTGGTATATATTTTTATGTATGTAAAAAATAAAATTGGGTCCAGAAAATCGAAAATTGTGAAAAATCTGAATGTTCCACGTATATTTTGGGCACAGATTTGTAATCAGCGGAAATTTTCCTATTACTGTGTGAGCTTTTTATAAACATACAAAAACTCTAGCATATTTTCCAGGCGCCTAAACAAAAACTTTGAAAACTAGCCCACTACTCGATTTATTTTGCATAATCTGGCAACATCGCATCGCATAACAAAACTTATAATTTTACAAGATATTTCCAATTTTCCCCATAGTAAAACTCCATATGTTGCCAGAAATTCAATACTAGCACCCTAAGCGAACTTCCACCTTAAATCCATACAACAAAAAGCACAAAATTCGCCTGGATTAAAGGCAACATGTTGCTCGGTGGTGATTGGATTAGAACTCTAATAAAACCACCCATGTATTATCAGGATAACCAATGGGAAGGTCCTTGAAGCGTCCTGGATCATACAGGACAATCCCGCGAGTTTAATTTGTTTCACAACGCCAACTAGATCAGATTGGATTATAAAAGTTTTGTATACAAATTATTAGGAAATTTATTTGTGCGCGAGTGTGTTTTGTTTTTCCGTGCTTCGCCCTCATGAAAATGTCCTTTTCAAGTGACCACGGGCCATGGGAAGCAAACAATGTAAGTTATTTCTTTCTAGCTTAAACTTACAAAAGAAAATTATTTTTTAAATTTTAGGCTGCGGATTTTCCGGGGGGTTATCCAGGGGAAATCAACGGTTACGGCGGGTTGTGGGACCCGCACCACTGCTTGGCCCCCGGACAAAACCCGGCGCTCAGTGGCTACCCCGATATCCTCACCGCTTTCAACTCGGAACTAGGTGCTAAATTTTTTTGGAAAATACGATTTTTTCTAAGCGATTTTTTGCAGTTTGGCCTCGACAACAATGCGGGGGTTTGGTGAGTAATCGCCTAGGGCGCAGTGGATCGCAAAGCGGGGGACAATCGCAAAAAAAACCAAGACGGCGAGTGGCCACTATCGCCCAAAGACGCGCTGCTAATATCCGTGAACGACGTCGCATGTTCAATTTGAACGAAGCGTTTGATAAACTTAGACGCAAGGTAAGAGCTAGGCGAATTTCAAAGCACTAGTACTAAAAATAAGGAAAATTTAGTTTTCTTGCAAAGTTCTAAGGCGTGTAGTTTCCGAAATAATTGACGTGGAAGTTTGAAAATTACCCAAAATCTTCTACAATACTCTATTTTAATCATCAGTAAAGTTTAAGTACTTTAAGTAAAAAAACAACAATTTTTTTAGCACCTTTACAATTTTTCTGAAACTCTACACAACTTTCTATGTCCTATAGTTCCAAAACTACTTAAAATACTGCGTTGTTTTTTTTGCAGAACTCTAATAAAACATCCATAGTAACCAAAGTTACAATTTGGATTATCTTGTCCATGAAATAATAAAACTAGAACACTTTAAAACTTAGCCCTGCAACTTAGCACAAGGTTCTAACTCCTATAGTTTAGAAACCACTAGCACTAGACACTAGATTTTTTGCACTAGTATCAAGCAAGGTTCCATTGATCTAAATACCAAATTTCAAGTCACTACTGTAAAAAACAATTGACTATCGTGGTGTTTTTTTAAGAAATCTCTAGTACAAAGTTCTAAGTGCTATAATTTGCGAAATAGTGGAGGTAGAAGAACTATATTTTGGAACAATATTATAGAATGTTAAAGCTAAACACGGACGGAATTTCAAGTGGGTAATAGGAAAAACAAACGAACAGCAGTGGTTTATTTAAAAATGTAGACTAAGAAATTTTTTCCGAGATAAACTGCTGTAGTTTTGGAACCACTGGATGGATTTTAATGAAATTAGCTGTTTAGCAAAGATAAATGTTGGTTTTATTTTAAAAAATCTTATATGGTGGTTATTTTATATATTTTAGCACCTCAAAGCTACACGACTAAAAATTTTCACATTTCTATGGTACCCATTTAAAAAAAATCGTAGTTTTAGAACCGCTGGCAGGATTTAATCAAAATTTATTCTAGGACCTTCTTCAATGTTCCCTTTATCTAGAAAAGCACCCTTCAACGCCCACTCGAATCATTATGAATTTTTTTACAAAAACCAAAATTGGTCTAACTTAATTTTACTTTTCCAAAAAGGTTCCAACTTTTGCATACGAAAAACGCCTTTCTCGCATTGAAACTCTTCGCTTGGCCATCACCTACATCAGTTTCATGACGGAACTACTACATGGGCATAGTGCAGACCACAAGAACCCCGACGTTTACCCCCAAAGAGAGTACATTCCATATGGACTAATTAACTAGAGTTTTCTGTGATATTTTGTTAAGTTATTTTATTAGTTTACAATAAAGTCTTCCATTTACTGTTAGGAGTAGGATTTGTAAGGAATAAAAAGACTAAAAGTGGTTTTTTGTATTTTTATATAAATTACAGTTTTTTCCATGAAAATTCCTTAATAATACAAAATTGGAAATAAAATTAATTAATCCATGCGTGTCTTGAGCTTCCTCACAGTGACCTTATCCTTTTCTCTGAAAAAAACCCCAAAATTAACCATTAAATCCCCTCGGAAAGTTTATTAGACTCACATAATATAAACCGTGGCGCCCCATCCAGAAATCGCATCCCGATCAAACGCGTTAATCAACGCTTGTGCAGTCGTCTCAAACAAATCCTCCGGCCCCAAATTAGGCTCCCAAACCGCCTCGCACATCCCATACAACTGAGCCGAAGCCGTGCCCCCCACAACAAAATCATTAGGCTGATTCGGACACCCAATCAAATCCATATTACAAATATACGGCTCGTGAGTCTTGGGGTCCAACCCAGCAATCACTGGCTCAACAAAAAACGGCCCAAATCGCTTCTCATACAGCATATTCGACAGCATCGCTGCGAAAACTTTGGGCGACATCAGACGGTTTTCCTTGAGTTCGTATAGGTTCTTGCGGAAGCGCAACTTCTCCATCACGGTTTGGGTGTCGGTGGCTAAGCCAGGCAAGCCGACGTACAAATGGGGCCCCATTTCGAAGACCTTTTGGAAATCGGTGCCGATTGTTTGGGCTTGGATACCGAAACGGTTGTCTGCGGCGATGGAAACGCATTTGTCGCCTTTCATTGCCACCATGGCACCCCCGTTGTATGCTAAAATCGACTGGGAAAGGGGGAAATTAGCGGAAAAAGCGCTTTGTCACTTGGACATAACCTCAAAGTTTGCGGGTTTTCATAATTGGAACTTTGGAGTTATGTTGGGGGATAATAAGAGAAACTTACCATTTTCCTGCTTGGTTTGTCTGTAAATTGATGTGGGAAATGTTGGAATTACCACGAAAACTATCGCAAAGTTCAAAATGACAACACAAAACTAGTTTGTAATAAGGAGCTGAAGAGGTCGCTTTTAGTGTATTATGGGTTGCCAACTTTATGGTAATTGTCTCAGTCGGTAAATGTTCTTTTGGGTTTCTTTCAAACTCTTTTAGGACACAAGTCGGAAATATAAGAAAAACCAGGCGTGGTAAGCCGTATTTAAATGTAGCAATGGTTTTCTTTGTGAAAATTACCTTGTCGGTAAAACATCGCGCCCTACCTTACCGGCTCTTTCAAACTTCAAATTAAAATTTTCTTCCAAGTGTTTTCGTTATATAACTCGGAAATATAAGAAAAGCATCGCCTGGTAAGTGTTTTTTATGTATAATACAAATTTTCCCTGTGAAATAAACGAAATTTTTTTTGTCGGTAATATCACATCCTACTTTATCGCTTCGTCAAACTTCAAATTTAAATCCAACTGTCAGTGACAAAGCCAGTAATTCCAGATTTCCATTTGAATTTTCCCCGATGGATCTACCAACGTATTTGGAGGAGCGCATTTTAGCGTATTTGAAAACCCACGAGGATCAACACGAAGTTAGGGATTTCGTAGGGACCAAACCCCGTCCGGCTATCTCCCGAACCGACATTCAAGCAATTTTGGAAAGTGTTCTCCTTCGGGTGGAAAAGGAAGTTTTGTGCCGTGAAAAATATGATAGACTTTACAAGTGTCATCATCAGTATCCACTGTTTGAGTTGCAGCAATATATTCCGGATTTTCGTGTGGGTAAGTTAAAATACAAAGACTGTATGTTTACATGACGATATATTTCATACATAAATTTCCTTACAACAAACAAATAATACGAAAACAAAGTTAATATTACACCGCTGAAAACAGGCAGCTATGTGATTGGTTCTAAGCATAATAAAACAAAAAACACTGTTGTAAATATTATTAAAATACACAATAATATCACGGTTTGCTTAAAAACTAGTGCATGTTCTTTTGTTCCGTACTTGATAAAACAGAGAGGGCGTAGCAAAATCGACAATAGAAACCATGACCTGCTTAATTATTATGTACAATTAAAACATTAAATAACAAACTTACTCAAAGCATTTTTTTGGCCATAGACGAGAAACTCCTGAAGCGAATGGCATTCCGCGAAACGCTAATCATCAGCCAGCTGACGCCCGTTGGCCGAAAATTCGACCGCGAAAACTTGGAGCCGACCCCCATCGGTGGGCTCTGCCTCAACATCGAGCTGACACCGGCCAAAGTGGCCAAGGAGCAATTCAAGTCACCCTGCGACGAGCAACTGTTGGATTTGTGCCACAAACTATCAGCAGGTACGTCGTCTGTCGTTCCCCTGTAGAATTTCACAAGTGTGTTTTTTAGCACTGTCTTTGGAGGAGTGTTCGGAGGAGAAGCAGGCGTTGGATGCGATTTTGGAGGAGAAACTGCAACAGTACGAGGAGTACATTCAGATGGAGATGGAGAAGAAGCAGGAGAAGTTTGTGGTGCATTTGTCGTCGCAGTTCGATGTGGGGATGAGGGCTGGGTCGCGCATCACGGCGTGGGTGGACCACAATTTTCACAGTCTGGAAGAGAAACGCACAGAGTAACTAATTTAATAAATCTAACTAAGTCTAGTAGTATACAATAATTTTCTCTTAGATTCTTCTACGAGGTAACCGACACCAAAGAGGAGATCCTAAACGAAAAATCCTTGTACTTCGGCATGGAAAAACGCAAGTACTACGTACGCCACGCCAGCTCTAAGGAAAAATTCGAAGAGCGCAAACACTACAGCTTGGCGAGAGCCCAAAATCTAGTAGGCGAGGGCGCCAACTTTATCCTGATGCGCTACTTGGCCATCACCGAGTACAAAGGCTCGTTTGAGCTGAGCACCATGTACATCAACGGCGACATGTGCAGAAATCTTTATGTAATTTTATTTATTTATTTATAAAAACTAGTTTCGTAAGTTTGTTTTAGGAGTGCGACGGACGCAGTACTGTGCGACATCATGGTCACCATTTGGATGTGTGCAAAATTTATCGTGTGGTAATCGAAGAGTGCGGTGTAGAGCACCGTTGTGTGACGTATTTAACGCCTTCAGGTGATTTAAGCGAAATGCTTTAACTTTCTTGTTATTCATACTTTGTTTGTGTGTAGGACGAATTGTTTCGCAAGAATGGGAAGGCTGTGACTGTATTTTAAACATAAATCCACTGGTTAAAGTTGTGAATGGTTTAGTTATGCCGAGTCAAAAGTGCAATCTGCGCCACACCTACAAAGACGATTTGCAGCTGTTTTCCAGGTATTTAGATAGTAAAGTACGCGTAGTTTTACTGCTTAAATTACGTTTTAATTAGGTAATTAATTATTTTAGGCGAATGCTCAATGTGAGATGAAAGCGTACTTAACCGACCATCCAGAAGTGATGAATATGATCAGCGATTTCCTGCAGAATATTCTCCTGATGAAACCCGAGAATATTCTGATGTTTACGCAGGATTATTTCAAGAATTTCCAGCCGTACTCGCTTGGTAGGCAAGTTTATTTAGACGACGCAGATGAGGAGGAAACAGACGGATAAAATATTATGCAATAAATAATTTACCTCAATTAGTCTATATTATTTCCTCTCCAATGGATAACAAATCCCGCAAATGTTCGTATTATCAGGCAGGCAATGTTCGTGGAAAGCATGTCGACAGTTGAACATCAACACATTGGTCACTCGATTCGCATCTAAAACCAAACTCGATTAAACTGGAAATAATCTAGTGAGCTACTTGGTATGAACCTTTTTCGATGACTTTGTGATGACACGCCAAACAAACCACCTCATCACTCACACTCACGCCTTTCTGCTGCGTTTTCACCAGTTTCTTCTGCAAGTTGAAATAATCCGACACCAAAATCTTTTTGCAACCCTCTTGGACGGACACCTGCAAATTGTATTGATTCAACATTTTGACTAGCGACGTTTTCAGACCAGGAATGGCCATTTCGTTCTTAATTCGGAGGATAAGGACGGTGGGGTCGACGTATGTGCCGATGCTTTGTAGTAGAAACGTGATGAATTCTGTTTGAAGAATCAATAAATAAAAAAGTATTCGCAAGGTTAAAAGTAGCTATGTACCAGGTTTGTCCACACAGTGATTGATTAGATCCTCCCACAAGTCCCTGTCGTCGTGTTCCTGACAAAAAGCGATGGCTTGTTGCATGTCTTTTAGTTCTGTTATGATTAATTCCAGCGCCTCCTTTGTATCACCAATACGACCTAGAATATCATAAATTTAGACAAGAAAAATAGTTTAAAGGCGTTTATATCGGACTGGCAGCGAAATTCTAAAGATTTTATTATAGAACTGAGTCGAGGGGTAAATTCTGCACAAAATGAATACCCACATGACATACTTTGACGCAAAATTAAAAAAGTCAGAGTAGGCCATGCGAAAATCTGAACAGCGCATACTTCAGTTAATAATAGCGATAGAAAAAAACTGTTTAGAGGTTTTTTACTCTATTTGTAAATCGAGCCATACATTAAAATTATTTGTTTTTGTAAATGTAGCTTGACTGTCATTTGTTTTGTAATCTTTTTTAGTAAAACTGAGTCGAGGGGTAAATTCTGCACAATTTGAGTACCAACATGCCATACTTTGAAGCAAAATCAAAAAAGTCGGAGTAGGCCATGCGAAAATTTTAATTGCGCTTATTTCAGTTAATAATAGCGATAGAAAAAAACTGTTTTAAGGTTTTTAACTCTATTTTAGCTGCTCTATTTGTAAATCGAGCCATATATTAAATTTATTTGTTTTTTTAAACGTAGCTTTACTGTCATTTGTTTTGTAATTTTTTTTAGTAAAACTGAGTCGAGGGGTAAATTCTGCACAATTTGAGTACCAACATGCTTTGAAGCAAAATTTTAAAAAGTCGGAGTAGGCCATGCGAAAATTTTAACTGCGCATACTTCAGTTAATAATAGCGATAGAAAAAAACTGTTTTAAGGTTTTTTACTCTATTTGTAAATCGAGCCATACATTAAAATTATTTGTTTTTGTAAATGTAGCTTGACTGTCATTTGTTTTGTAATCTTTTTTAATAAAACTGAGTCGAGGGGTAAATTCTGCACAATTTGAGTACCAACATGCCATACTTTGAAGCAAAATAAAAAAAGTCGGAGTAGGCCATGCGAAAATTTTAATTGCGCTTATTTCAGTTAATAATAGCGATAGAAAAAAACTGTTTTAAGGTTTTTAACTCTATTTTAGCTGCTCTATTTGTAAATCGAGCCATATATTAAATTTATTTGTTTTTTTAAACGTAGCTTTACTGTCATTTGTTTTGTAATTTTTTTTAGTAAAACTGAGTCGAGGGGTAAATTCTGCACAATTTGAGTACCAACATGCCATACTTTGAAGCAAAATTTTAAAAAGTCGGAGTAGACCATGCGAAAATTTTAACTGCGCATACTTCAGTTAATAATAGCGATAGAAAAAAACTGTTTTAAGGTTTTTTACTCTATTTGTAAATCGAGCCATATATTAAAATTATTTGTTTTTGTAAATGTAGCTTGACTGTCATTTGTTTTGTAATCTTTTTTAGTAAAACTGAGTCGAGGGGTAAATTCTGCACAATTTGAGTACCAACATGCCATACTTTGAAGCAAAATTTTAAAAAGTCGGAGTAGGCCATGCGAAAAATTTAACTGCGCTTATTTCACTTAATAATAGCGATAGAAAAAAACTGTTTTAAGGTTTTTAACTCTATTTTAGCTGCTCTATTTGTAAATCAAGCCATGTATTAAAATTATTTGTTTTTGTAAATGTAGCTTGACTGTCATTTGTTGTGTAATTTTTTTTAGTAAAACTGAGTCGAGTGGTAAATTCTGCACAATTTGAGTACCAGCATGCCATACTTTGAAGCAAAATTAATAAAAAAACTCGAGTAGGCCGTGCGAAAATTTTAACTGCGCTTATTTCAGTTAATAATAGCGATAGAAAAAAACTGTTTTAAGGTTTTTAACTCTATTTTAGCTGCTCTATTTGTAAATCGAGCCATATATATAAAAAAGTCGGAGTAGGCCATGAGAAAACTTTAACTTCACATATCTCAACGATAAAAAAATTGTTTGTAAGGGTTTTTACACATACCGAGCAAGTACACCATTTCCGGATAGTACTTCTCCTTTTGGCAAATATCCAGCGCCTCCTGTATGGGATAATGATCAGATTTCTTCAAAAACGGCAGTAGTTTATCACGTTCAAAAACAGCGTAGAGTTTCACTAGTTCCTTGTGGTACTTCCCTTTAGGATTTTTCTTGTCATATTCATCCAAAAACTACAAAAATTTGGTTTTATTGTTGAACGCACTCGAAAGCTCAAACTTACCCTGTAGAGATAGAGCTTGTTTTGTTGTAATTTTTCAACGATACGATCGGAGGAAATTGTGTTTTTTTCCAGTAGTAACGCCACGGTTTTCTTATGATCCAAGTCCATTAAGTCGATGAGCATGTCGTGGATTACACCGAATAAATTGTGCCTTTGTATGAGGGAAAACACATCTTTGTGTTTGAGCCTAAAATAGAGCTTTTTAACTAAGTTCTTTTAGTTTACCCAAAACTTACTTTAAATACATGGACAAACTTTTATCGTATCTCTTCTCGTAACTATACAAAATAGCCAAAGCCTCCAAGTACAAATTCTTGTCACGCTCACAATTGAGCAAGTGCTCTAACACAGCATTAATCACAGCACAAATATTATACAAACCCGAGTCCCATTCCTTCACCAAATTCAGAAAACCTTGAGGGTCCAACTTAAGGTACTCATACAGTATCATCTCGTAAACATGCTGATTCAACTTCGAGTCTAGTGAGCGTGGTATGTAGGGACTAACCGAGCGCAATTGGTGCACCCCTGCGAATTTGTAGATTTGATCCTCCCATAAACTCGGATTTTTTCCGAAGATTTTCAAGCCTAAACGCCCAGCCGCATCGTACATGCCGCGAGTTAACAAATGATCGAGATAGTCAACGCCTACTGATTGTACGGTGTAACGTTGCACGTCTCTTGTTTCGTTGTGCATGAGAATTTCCAAAGCATCCTCGAATTTACTACAAATTAAACATTAAGTCATGCAGTATGCACTTTGTATCCTTACTTGTGCTGGATGAACCACTGAATTCTATCGTCCAAATCATACGGGCTGGCTATGACAACGTCCTTGGGTGCCACGATGAAAAAACGATTCTCCTCGATTAAAACGTCCAAATGATAGTCGTTGACTGTGTACTCTTCATAGCCACGTAGTGACAGACTGTCCGTACAGATGTCACTGTAATCATTGTCTCTATATTCTACTATGTACAGTTGAGGGCGCAACGCCTTCTGGTTTTCGTCGAGCTCCTTGGGAAACCCCAACAAAACTAACTGATGATCTAAGGGGGCTATGCCGCTTATATAAAACTCCGTCTGGAAAGTTGACACTAAAAAACAAAATTAATACGCCACGTTGATTTATTTATTAGCCTCACCTGGATCCACGAGATACTCCGGCAACTCCCGATTAGCCAACTCGATATTACTCTTCTTTCTAATCACACAAACTCTCACCGTATCCACCCAACCAATCAGCAACGTTCTACTATCGGCCCAACGCAAATTACACCGAAATTTATCTATGGACACCCTGGAAATACTCTACACTAATAAACCATTCGATTTCGTTGGTGTTTTCCGCTTACCCGGGATGTTCTTCCCATTTTATTAAACCTAGAGAGCATTTGGCGCTAATGTCGTAGACTCGTACGCCAATATTACTGGACCAAGCGAGGAAATTGTCACCCCAGCATAAGCTGCGCACCAAACCCTCGCTTTCGCATAATACTGACGGGCGCAAACCACCGAGGAATGTCTTGTCGTAGAGTGTTAGCTTGTCATCACCTAAAAAAACGCAAATATTTCCAACTGTGTTAACTGGAACGAAGTGGCGTTTAGACAGTTGGATATCGGGGAAAAAAGTGCATAAAATGAGTACCCACACTTGGTACTTTACGTAAAAATTTCAGTAGACGTTTGGCTTTTGTTTTACAAACAAATTCAACGATTTATTAGGAAAACTTGCAAATATTTCGAACTGTGTTAACTGGAACGAAGTGGCGTTTAGACAGTTGGATAGCGGGGGAAAAAGTGCATAAAATGAGTACCCACACTTGGTACTTTACGTAAAAATTCCCGTAGCCGTTTGGCTTTTGTTTTACAAACAAATTCAACGTTTTATTAGGAAAACTAACTGGGAGATAATTCAGCATGAAACTTGATACTTTTAATAAAAAAATTTGTAGATTACAAAGCAAGCAATTGTTTTTTGTTTTTTACGCAAATCATGTTCATTATTATTAGGATTTATTGGAAAAACTGAGACGGCAAGACAATTCTGCATAAAATGAGTACCAACATGCCATACTTTGCAGTATAAATAAGAAAACTAGAAGTAGGCCATGGAAACACTTTAAAAGGCATAACTTAATTAATTTTGATGATAGAAAAATACTTTTTCGATATTATTAACTTAATTTTGTTTCTCTTTCAATATATCGAGCACTTGATTCAATTTATTATATTTACAAATTAACTTGATTGTCTTTTATTTTGTTATGTAGATTTCCCTAGTATTTTTTTGCAAAACTGAATCAGGAATAAAATTCTCTATGAAACGAGTACCAACATTCCATACTTCGCAGTATAAATAAGAAAGTAGTAGTAGGCCATGGAAAAACTTTAAAAGCGCGTAACTTACTTAATTTTGACGATAGAAAAATACTTTTTCGACATTATTAATTTAATTTTGTTTCTCTTTCAATATATCAAGCACTTGATTCAATTTATTATATTTACAAATTAACTTGATTCTCTTTTGTTTTGTATGTAGATTTCCCTAGTATTTTTTTGCAAAACTGAATCAGGAATAAAATTCTCTATGAAACGAGTACCAACATGCCATACTTTAAAACGAAATTAAGGACAGTCTTAGTAGGCCATGGTAGAACTTTAAACTGCCGTATCTTTGTTGGTATTGGTGATAGCGGAAAACTGATAAAAGGTTTTTTCCAAAGTTTAACGTATTGTACGTATATATATACACAATATAATTGTTTTTGTTAAGTTTAAACAATTATTAGGATTTATTGGAAAACTGAGACGGCAAGACAATTCTGCACAAAATGAGTACCAACATGCCATACTTCGCAGTATAAATAAGAAAATTAATAGTAGGCCATGGAAAAACTTTAAAAGCGCATAACTTACTTAATTTTAACGATAGAAAAATACTTTTTCGACATTATTAACTTAATTTTGTTTCTCTTTCAATATATCGAGCACTAGAATCAATTTATTATATTTACATTATTAACTTGATTGTCTTTTATTTTGTATGTAGATTTCGCTTGTATTTTTTTCAAAACTGAATCAGGAATAAAATTCTCTATGAAACGAGTACCAACATGCCATACTTTAAAACGAAATTAAGGACAGTCTTAGTAGGCCATGGTAGAACTTTAAACTGCCGTATCTTTGTTGGTATTGGTGATAGCGGAAAACTGATAAAAGGTTTTTTCCATAGTTTAACGTACTGTACGTATATATACACAGTACAATTGTTTTTGTTAAGTTTAAACAATTTTTAATTCAAACAATCCGAGTGGGCCATGAGGAAATTTCAAACGCGTATATCTCTGTTATCATAAATGATATCAACACGCTTTTTTCAACCTTTGTTCGGTTGTTTTCGCCTCCACACCCCTGACTGTCTTTTGTTTGATTTACCTGTAATAAACCGCCTATTCGAGCCATATTTGTAATAGTTGGGATCCAAAGCGATTGTCTTGACCAACCGGCCAACATTCAAATTAATATTGTTCTCTTTGGCGAACAATCCATGTACGAAAACATTGCCATCATCAGAACACGTGGCTATAAACTCCCCATTGTTATCAATGGAGATTTGATTAACGCTAACCGAGTGGGCTTTGAGTTGTTTGTCTTTGATGCAGTTGCCTTGGTGGTCCAACACATAGATGACGCCCCAATGGGAACCCAAACAAATGAACTACAACAAAAGTCGGTTATAATCAAGGGGGTTAAACTGTGTTAAACTGTGGCACCTTTGGATGTACTGCTATGCAGGTGGCTGAGGATTTCAGTAGAATACTCTTCAGATCGTTCGATAATCGGACGTATTTTAGTTTGGGTTCGATTTCGTCCTCGCTTTCCGATTCGCTCATGCAGTCCTGAAAAAATGGCGGTGAAGTTTGGCCTATTACATTTAATACTACTTACATTTATGGTATTTTCGGACATTGTTTGGAAAAAACTGTGTTTTCATTTTCTAAAGATGATTCACTGTTTTGACGTTTGATACTTTGTTAGTGACAGTTTGGTGCTAAACGGAAAATCCCTAGGACGAAGAAGAGATGCTGCTAAAAATCGTTTAATTATAAATTTAAATACATAGAAAAACAAACAAGATTAGCATACTTTTTATCTATAAATTAATATTTTTTTTCAGAGTTTTAAAAATTTCCGCCATGTACGCAAAATTACATTTTTGTGTATTGTTGGTTGCCTAACTCGCTTCGACTGCTTGTCACTTGTTGTCAACAAACAAATTCTAACCTCAAAATAAAACCATGTTAAAGTCGCACTTAAACACAATTTCCCACACGAAATTTGTGCTAATCGAAGGTACGTATTTAAGTTCGTTTAATTTAAACCACTCCCTATTAATTCCTTTCGTAGATTCATTAAACCAACGAGGTAATGAAATTCTGGATTGGTTTGTGAAAAGACACACCGCCAGCAAACTGCATTGTTTTATTTTCGAAGGCAGTTTAACTAAAGGCAAGGCAAAGTACAGTGGATCAGTGGAATGGCATGATTTCACCAAAACCAACAGCCGATTTTCTGATTTGTACGATTTGGTTTCACGTTGTACTACTCAGGATGTTGTTGTGTTTGATTCGTTAATTCAAATTGTGTTCCAGTTTGATTTGCAGGATGTTTACAAGTTGATTCATCACCTTGTTAACAAAATCGGTGAGTTTGGTTTATTTGCACGGTGCATTTTTAAAATGAAACATTTAAGGTGTCAAGCAAGTTCTCACTGTGTTGCACCTCGACTTAGTCCCACCAAACCAAGTGAATTCAACCTGCAAAACTTTGGAATACCTCAGCACGTTAACTATAAAACTCCAACCGAAATTACACCCCAATTCCAAAGAAAACGGACGGATTAGCTACACATTCCGCAAACCAAACGGAAAATTATCTAGAGGGGTAAGCGTTGGTTAGAAAGTAGCCCAAATCATTTAGTTTACATGTTTCAGATTGAACAATACCATTTCGAACATGGTGATTTAATATGCGAGAAAATCACCAAACCGGAACTGGAATTAATTCAGAAAACTCTAAGCGGGAAATTGGAGGCAAATCCGGAGGATTTGGCGACGTTTCGTATTGGCTTGACCGAGTTGGAAAAGCAGGCTAGGGAGAAGTTGGTTTTGCCGTATTTACCTAAGTAATACCAAGGTAGAAATTTGTGTGAAATTTTTAGTGACATGCTGTTTTATAGGAATCAAGCAATCGAGGATGGCGGTGCGATAATTTATACGATGGAGCCGGAAGACGACTGGGATGAAGAAGATCCAGACGACGACTTAGATATTTAATAAATTTATTCACAAAATTTTTGGAAAATTTCCTTGTAACTGACGTTATTCCTGCGGTGAGTTTTCTCGATCTTTTTTACATCCGCTAACTTGATTCCGCGTAGTTTGTCTAAAATTTTGAGCAGGCGGTTTGTGCGGATGATCACATGTGCTGCTTGGATGAATTTGTTTAAAATCAAGTAGCGTCTGAACCACGATTCCAGCTGGCACACCTGCAACTGTTTAAAACTTAAACTTAAAAGTTAACGCTAAACATTTTTATTTAATTACCTCCGTGCTATTATTGGGTCTAGTTGGCCTGGATTTAACCAGTCGCGCTTCGCGAAGCGAAGCTAGCTCCACACACTCGCAGTCAATCAAGCAATCCTACAATTAAGTTAGCTTAAAATTTTTTTTTTTAATAACTTACAGAATTTCTTGGGATTTCCAGTAGGAAATCGCATGTTAAATTCGCCATGTAGGCGTTGTTTACGTAACAATTTCGGTAGACGTTTAGCTTTTGTTTTACAAACAAATTCAACGATTTATTAGGAAAACTCGCAAATATTTCGAACTGTGTTAACTGGAACGAAGTGGCGTTTAGACAGTTGGATAGCGGGGGAAAAAGTGCATAAAATGAGTACCCACACTTGGTACTTTACGTAAAAATTCCTATAGCCGTTTGGCTTTTGTTTTACAAACAAATTCAGCGATTTATTAGGAAAACTCGCAAATATTTCGAACTGTGTTAACTGGAACGAAGTGGCGTTTAGACAGTTGGATAGCGGGGGAAAAAGTGCATAAAATGAGTACCCACACTTGGTACTTTACGTAAAAATTCCTATAGCCGTTTGGCTTTTGTTTTACAAACAAATTCAACGATTTATTAGGAAAACTTGCAAATATTTCGAACTGTGTTAACTGGAACGAAGTGGCGTTTAGACAGTTGGATAGCGGGGGAAAAAGTGCATAAAATGAGTACCCACACTTGGTACTTTACGTAAAAATTCCTATAGCCGTTTGGCTTTTGTTTTACAAACAAATTCAACGATTTCTTAGGAAAACTCGCAAATATTTCGAACTGTGTTAACTGGAACGAAGTGGCGTTTAGACAGTTGGATAGCGGGGGAAAAAGTGCATAAAATGAGTACCCACACTTGGTACTTTACGTAAAAATTCCTATAGCCGTTTGGCTTTTGTTTTACAAACAAATTCAACGATTTATTAGGAAAACTCGCAAATATTTCGAACTGTGTTAACTGGAACGAAGTGGCGTTTAGACAGTTGGATAGCGGGGGAAAAAGTGCATAAAATGAGTACCCACACTTGGTACTTTACGTAAAAATTCCTATAGCCGTTTGGCTTTTGTTTTACAAACAAATTCAGCGATTTATTAGGGAGATAATTCAGCATGAAACTTGATATTTTTCGTAAAAAAAATTGTAGATTACAAAGCAAGCGATTGTTTTTTGTTTTTTACGCAAATCATGTTCATTATTATTAGGATTTATTGAAAAAACTGAGACGGCAAGACAATTCTGCACAAAATGAGTACCAACATGCCATACTTTGAAGCAAAATTTAAAAAGTCGGAGTAGGCCATACGAAAATTTTAACAGCGCATACTTCAGTTAATAATAGCGATAGAAAAAAACTGTTTTAAGGTTTTTTATTATATTTCACCTGCTCTGTTTATAAATCGAGCCATATATTAAATTTATTTGTTTTTGTAAACCTAGCTTGACTGTCATTTGTTTTGTAATTTTTTTTAGTAAAACTGAGTCGAGGGGTAAATTCTGCACAATTTGAGTACCAACATGCCATACTTTGAAGCAAAATTAAAAAAACCGGAGTAGGCCATGCGAAAAGTTTAATTACGCTTATTTCAGTTAATAATAGTATAAATAAGAAAATTAATAGTAGGCCATGGAAAAACTTTAAAAGCTATTATTGGGTCTAGTTGGCCTGGATTTAAACAGTCGCAAGCAATCCTAGAATTAAGTTAGCTTAAAAAATTTTTTTTTAAATAACTTACAGAATTTCTTGGGGTTTCCAGTAGGAAATCGCATGGTAAATTCGCCATGTAGTCCAAATGTAGGCGTTGTTTATTCGAAATGAACGTTTCGTCGTTTAGTTTATGGTATAATTTGCCGACCTCCAAAAATTTATCGCGTTTTATTCGGTAGGTTTCGTACAATTCCTCACGGCGTTTCCCGTTGAATCCCACAAATTCCTCATTGGGATCTTTGGGGGTTTTGGCGAGGATTGCCTTGTTAACTTCGGCTTGGTTCAGGATTTTTATGGGGATTTTTGAGGGTGGTGCCATTTATTGACAGTTGACAGTTTTAGGACTGGCGTTTTTGTAGTTTAGATGCTAAAGGCTTGAAATTGGAAGTGAAGGATAACTCAGACAACTACTACAATTTTTTGTGAAAACTCCAAGTAAAAATACAAATTTAGGTCTTAAAACTAGTTTTTATCCAACATTTTAAGGGTAATAAATAAAACAATTTATTGAGGTAACTTCTCCTCTTTGAACCGGTCCTCAATCTCATACAAAGCCTTATCTTTGGTCTCGGGCAAAAACAGCACCAACACAACCATCCCCACAGAACAAAGCACAGCATACAATAAGAACGCCCCGTCAGTACCCAAATTCAAAAATAATCCGGGCGTAGTTTTAACCACCAGGAAAATCATCATATAGTTAACCATGGCCGAAATACCACTGCCCATCCCTCGATTGACCAATGGGAACACCTCTCCCATCATAGTCCAAGGTAAAGGCACAAAACCAACTGTTACAAAGCTCATGTAGAAAACGAAGGCTGCGAGGGGTATGTAGGAGTGGTGGATGAGCTCCTGGTGGGTTTTGCAGAAGAACGTAAACGCGCTTAAGGTGAGCAAGGATGAGATGACGCCAAATCCGCTTAGGAGGGCTAAGGGACGCCTTCCGATTTTCTTCAGGATGTAGCAGGCGAGTATTGACATACCTAAACGGATACTGTCGATTATAATCATGCTTAAGTACTCGTCGAAGGAGTCGCCTAAAGTTTGCTTCATTATATCAACACAATAGAAGGCTATGGCGTTATGACCGGTACACTGCATGGTTATAAAAAAAACCACAATTATACTGAGCGGTTTATAAAACTCTGGTAGTCGTAAGGTTTTTAGGTCTTCAATCCAAGTAGTCTTACTAGCTGCGTTGAGTGCCTTCTGTCGCTCCTCCAAAACCCCCACCTCCTCCATAGCCTGCTTCCCATCACCTCGACACCACAAAAACGCCTCCCTCGCCTGGACTAGCTTGTTTTGCTTCGCCAGAAACGTAGGCGACTCCGGAGCGAACGCCATAGTAACCAAACAAAGCACTGGGAAAACACAGCCTACTAACGCAACACTCTGCCAAGTTATAAAAGTGCCCAGTATGTGCGAGATGAAGAGCCCCATGGAAATTGCAAAGGAAATCGAGGCGAGTAGGAACCCTCTGAATTTCGGTTCTGAAGTTTCGCTCATGTAGACGCCGGTAGGGGGGCCTAGTAGTCCCACACAGAAGCCGGTAAAAAAGCGACCGGTGAGGATCATTGTGGCGTTGTAGGAGAAGTAGAGGACCATCCAGCCGATGATGCAGGGGAAACAGGTGAGCATGTGGACGGTTTTGCGGCCGATTTTTTCCATGAGGACACCGCCTAGGATGCAGCCTAAGGCCATGGGAAGCGCGGCCATTGATGCTAGAAAAACTCACTTAAGCTAATTCCAAACCAAAGTAGAAAATTCTTACCAATCCAAGAAGACAAATCCTCGTCTAATTCCATGAAATCGCTAGCTTTGAGTTGGGGCAAAAGAATAGCAGAGAAGCCTTCAGCCATACCAAGGCTAATAGTGATGAGAATTGGGCCTAAGGCTACATAAAACTATAACAAAGGCTATTAGTTACAAAAGTATAATTATGATTTTATTGGGAAGGGCACATACTTGTCTAAGGCGCGGGGGGAGCTTGTGGATAGCTTTTGGAGTAGTTGTGGGGGATTGAGGGCTGAAAGAATAAAACAGTAAACACGGAGAAAAATTAAAAATAATTTTAACGTAGCTACCTTGTCATTGCTGTAACTGTAATATTTAGACTAAACACTTTATCTTTTAGCTAAAGATAGATGTTTGTTAAACTCATCAAATAAAACTGTTTATTTTGACCTTAAACTATCAAGGAAAATTAATATGCGTTTTGACAATTAACATTTTTATTACATAATTTAATATAAGTTAATTTAATCTAATCTAACACCAGTGGCGTACGGTAGTTACTGTTCCTCCAACGCAGCCACTTTCGACTTCTTCCTAGCGAACTCCTCCTCAATCTCGTGCAACGGTCTGCCTTTCGTTTCCGGTAGAAACACCGCAACAAATACAGTACCAACTAAGGCCACCCCTCCATAAACCCCAAATGTTCCTTCTACGCCCAGCACTTCTAACATACCGGGACCAGTTTTGATTACCGCGAAAAATGCTACAAACGCCAAAGCCGAGCAAATTCCACTACCGATGTTTCGGGTTGATACTGGGAATACCTCACCAAGCATCACCCATGGTAACGGGATGAAACCGATGGAAACAAAACAAATGTAGGTGATGAGGAATGTGAGGGGTATGTAGGGGTTGCTTTGGGTGGTTAGAGTGTATACGCTGAGGAGGAACAGCGAGGCAAATGTGCCAATACCGCTTATTATGGCTAAAGGTCGTCGCCCAAAATTTTGCAAAAGGAGGCAAGCGCCTATTGAGACTATTAATCGGATTGTGTCGACTATCAACATGGCCATGTGAGGTTGCACGCCGTTTGACGTAGTTTGCTTGATGATGGCTACTGTATAAAAACTAATAGCGTTGACGCCAGTCCATTGGTTAGCTGTGATAAAAACCACGAGGATGCCTAGAGGTTTCAGAAACTCCCGCCGAAAACAGCTGGTTTTATCCGAGGTGACTTTAGGTCTACTCAAGAGTATCTCTAGTTCACTTATGGAAACCTCCGAAGTTCCTCTGCACCACTCCCAAGCCACCTTCGCCTTGTCCACTTGATTTTTCCCAGCGAGGTACGTAGGAGATTCAGGGGAAATCATCAATAACACCAAGCTAACAACTGGGAGAGCACAACAAAGCCACGCGGTGAATCCCCAAGTTAAAAACGTGCCTAACACATGGACCAAAAGCAGTCCTAAGCTCACAGCGAAAGACAGTGAGGCCAGCAACAGCCCTCTATATTCCGGCGAGGAAGTCTCAGCAATATACAAACTAGACGCAGTGGTTAACACTCCACAACTAAAACCAGTTAAAGCACGTCCAACTAGGAAATCCTCCCTGGAAATCAAGTACCAACCGAGGATTGTTAGAGGACATGTTAGGATGTGCGTGGTTTTCCTTCCGAAGTTGTTGAGGAGTAAACTGGAGGTTATACAACCGAAAGCCATGGTAAGCACAGCAATGGAAGCTGAAAATTAATTGTAGAAAAGTGTGTAGGTGGGAGTAAGAGATGAGTTACCGAGCCATGAAGCGTGGCTAGGTGTGATGGTTTGGAGTTGAGGTAGGAGGATTGCTGTGTAGCCGAAGGTGTTGCCTGTTCCGATGGTTAGGAGGAAAGGGGCGAGAGCTACGAAGGTCTGGAAATAAATACAAAGCGAGTAGGGCTAATTTTTGGGCTAAAACAAAATTATTACCTGTTTAATAAACAAACGCTCGTTTGTTTTTTCTTTTGTTCTAATACGGACGTTTAGTATCTCAGTAAATCTGCAAGAAATTTAAACAATAAAATAAAATTTGATCTGGTTTAACTGGTAAATTACCAGTCAAGTAGGCTTGGATTTGAGTTGGTACTGGTTTAATTGTTGACATTGAATAGTAATATTTGCATATATAGTGTGCAGACATTTACTGTTAAATATTTTTTCTCTTATTAATAAATAAGAGAAAGTTGATGGGATTTAAAACAAAACGCAATTTAATCTAAGTACCACTAGCAAGTACCATAACAATAGATTGTAAATAAAACTATAAGGTACTTACTTCATCTTATAGCGAGCTCAATACCTCAATACTGATTTTTCTGGTGTAAAAACTTTTATTATTATTATTGTTGTTATAATCTTGTACTTAACGTGGTACTGCCTAGCTACTTTCTTTCGCACTAGGAGAAAGTTGCGTTAGGTACAACACATTTAATTAAAACAGTACTACCGATGATCATATAATTTATTATTTCTAAAATATTACAGCATGTAAAATTATTTTAAAATTAAAACTAAACCAAGGTCGAATTTCGTGGTGGTACCAATCGCTAACTGTGCCACAGTACTTCGTGCGCAGCACTCAGTACCTTCGTCAGTACAGTCCATAAGGCAAACACCGCCAGGAATTGTATAACAATCCTTAGTACCAAATCAATGTTGTAGAATCTAGAAAAAAATATTAACGAGTTTTGTTTTTTTTTGGGTACTAGTTAGTACTCACCGCTGACGTTTCCGTCGCGCCTCCTCCAAACTCCCCTCATTGTCTTTGAGTAAATGCAGTCGCAGCCCTCGAATATACAACTTGAAGTACTGCGTCCAGTGCACGTTTCGTATACTAAATGGAAACAATTGCCTGTCGGTACTGTTGAGTTTCTCGTAGAGATTCACCACGTTGTGATTGGAGAAATTCCAGGAGCGGTTAGCGAAAAACGTGAGGATATCGGATAATTTGTGGATTTTCTGATAGACTTTTTGCATTCTGAAATTCGAATTTTTTCACTAAGTACTTATGGTACCACTTAGTGCTTACCTAGGTCTGTGTCCGAGTACCAATAGGAAAAAATCGATGAAAACCGCTGGGATTGTGTGGAGAAGTAGCGTTAAAATTGTGTAGAGTACTTGGTTTTCCACCACGATGGTACCACCTACCCACAGTGCGGATTTCACTGGGTACCTCTTGCCGTGGATGCTATTCAAAGCCACGAACTCATCCCAGGTGATTGGATTCTCCGGTGACGACACGTAGTTGTAAATCGGGATGTTATCCGCGTTTTTATCGCAGGTTCTTTTGCCGATATCCCAGGCAGCGGCGATTAAACCTGCCACGCAAGTGTCAACTGGTACCACATCGGCCAAGGCTTGCTTATTACAGTGCATTACGCGCATTATTCCGGTGATGGAGCCAGCACACACCCCGGTAGGGCCGTAGAAATTGTCGATCCAGCCTTCGATTGGTTCCTTGTAGGTTGAGATAACTGCGGAAAAATTGTTTTAGGTTTTTTGAGGTATTTAGGTGAGGTGGTCGTATTAGGTACCGATTGCAGGGCGGAATATTCCGATAGGGAGGGTAGGTCCGGTAGTGCGGACTAGCGATTCGGCTAGGGCTTTAGTGAAGGTGTAGGTGTTGGGCCAGTTACCGATGATTCTGCAAAAAGTGAGTACTACTAGGTACTGTGGTATTAGCTAGTAGGTACTTACCGAGGTGTCAACTCTTCCGCTTGGCTCTTATCCAACTTCTCCAGCAGCTTCCCCACTTGTTCGTATTGAATCGGACATTCGTAGAAAACCTCCGCTATTTCCGTCAAATGACAGTTGGAGTAGGCTGTGGAAACATGCACGATACTCTACAACAACAAGAAAATTTCGGGTGGTACTTTTTCGTAAAAAAACAATTATTCGTACCTTCAACTGTTTCATTTGCTTGGCAATATCGATGGTGTCTCGTATACCATTCACGTTAATATCGTAAGCTAGTTTGAGATTTTCGTCGAAGCGTACCGTGGCTGCCACGTGGAAAACCACATGAATTTTCGTGATGAGTTTCTGTCGGTCATCGATGGATAATCCGAGGCCTGTAATGGCACAATCGCCTGGTACTGCCTCGACTCGGTGTTTGAATTTGGGGCACTCTTTCTTCAGACGTTGGAAAACCTGGGTGATAAAGAAAGCGAGTAGTACCGTGGAAAATGCGTTAGATGGTACTTACCACGTCGTCGAAGAGCTCGTCGATTCGCGTGTGGACATTTTTGCCTTTTTTCTCGCGTACTAGAATGTAAATGGTGGAGATTTCGGTACTTCGTAGGAGTTTTTCTATGAGGATTTTACCGAGGAAGCCGGTACCACCTGTGATGAAGACGTTGCAGTTCTTGTAGAATGCCTGGATTTCGCTTGGTTCCATTTTGTGGGGCTGGAATAGGAAAAGTTGGTAGTAGCGAGGTTTGTGGTCGTACCGCAATAGTACCACTGTTTTCGAAAAATTGAGTAGTACCACAATAGTTCATGGTAGTACCGCTATTTTTCTTCAAGAAAATTGAATTACAATAGAAATTTGGGTGGTACTGTGAAAATTCCTGGTGGTACCCTTGGAATTTCCTTCTTATTGAACAAATGAACAAAATTATTGTTTCCTTTCACGTGCCATGGAATGTGTGTCATTTTATTGGACTGCCATTTCTGATGTAAGACCCCGTTCGTGTCCGGCATGTAAAATGTTGGTACCCACCGTAAATTTACCAGATTTTAATCTGCTTTTTTTGCCGATATCAATAAATACAAGGACTGTATTTACGTTTTTGGTACTAGAGAGGAATATTAAATAATTTCTCGATAAATCGGCAAGTTAATTAGTTTTGTTTTTGATGACCTAGACATAATGTTGAGTGTTTAACATAAAGTAAACATGATTTTTTATGCAATTTGTTATTTGTAAATAAATCGCAACATTTTCCATTTGGTATTCCGGACGAGAAGTAATTAATAACAATAATGAGTTAATTGATGTTGACCTTGGCATATCAAAAATCACAATGCATTCATTGTAATTTATTTATTATTATTGATTATTGTGGCAGTTTTTTTAGAAAATGTTCGGACAAAAGTAAATTTGATTGTCTTTTTTCCATACGCGCAAAAGTTATCTAAATTAACTTCCATAATATTGATGGTTTTTTTTTGTTATAATTCCAACATTTAGTTATATAAAAACGTAAATTTCGTAAAAATCCGCTCGGCGGTTCCAAAACTGTGGCACTTTAACCCAGCAGGATGGGAAAATTGTAGAAACAAAGAATTATTATTTATTTTCAAAACGTTGGATCTAGTAGTCGGATTTTGATGAAATTTACTTTATTGCAAAGCTGGATGTTGGTTTTCTGTACACACGTACTATATTGAAAAAATCCTGAAATGTTAATATGATTTTTTTGTGCATTTTTTTCGAGTTCCACAGTTCACTTTTCAGAAAACGTGTTTTTTTGAGGGTGCTACCTACATTAAAATAATCACAGTTTTGGAACCACTAGTTGGATTTTGGTAAAATTTACTTTATTGCAAAGCTGGATGTTGGTTTTATGTCCAAAAAAATCCCCAAGTTTTTATTTGGTGATTTTAGGCATTTATCGGAGCTTCACAGTTGCACCTTAAAAATGATAAAATTTTCTAGTAACTGTTTTAAAGAATCACAGTTTTGAAACCGCTGGTTGGATTTGTGTCAAAAAACCTTTAAATCAAAGCTCAATAATCGTACTATATTGAAAAAATCCTGAAAGGTTAATATGATTTTTTTTTGCATTTTTTTCGAGTTCCACAGTTCACTTTTCAGAAAACGTGTTTTTTTGAGGGTGCTACCCACATTAAAATAATCACAGTTTTGGAACCACTGGTTGGATTTTGGTAAAATTTACTTTATTGCAAAGCTGGATGTTGGTTTTATGTCCAAAAAAATCCCCAAGTCTTTATTTGGTGATTTTAGGCATTTATCGGAGCTTCAAAATTGCACCTTTAAAAATGATAACATTTTCTAGTAACTGTTTTAAAGAATCACAGTTTTGGAACCGCTGGTTGGATATGTGTCAAAAAACCTTTAAATCAAAGCTCAATAATCGTACTATATTGAAAAAATCCTGAAAGGTTAATATGATTTTTTTGTGCATTTTTTTCGAGTTCCACAGTTCACTTTTCAGAAAACGTGTTTTTTTGAGGGTGCTACCCACATTAAAATAATCACAGTTTTGGAACCACTGGTTGGATTTTGGTAAAATTTACTTTATTGCAAAGCTGGATGTTGGTTTTATGTCCAAAAAAATCCCCAAGTCTTTATTTGGTGATTTTAGGCATTTATCGGAGCTTCAAAATTGCACCTTTAAAAATGATAACATTTTCTAGTAACTGTTTTAAAGAATCACAGTTTTGGAACCGCTGGTTGGATATGTGTCAAAAAACCTTTAAATCAAAGCTCAATAATCGTACTATATTGAAAAAATCCTGAAAGGTTAATATGATTTTTTTGTGCATTTTTTTCGAGTTCCACAGTTCACTTTTCAGAAAACGTGTTTTTTTGAGGGTGCTACCTACATTAAAATAATCACAGTTTTGGAACCACTGGTTGGATTTTGGTAAAATTTACTTTATTGCAAAGCTGAATGTTGGTTTTATGTCCAAAAAAATCCCCAAGTCTTTATTTGGTGATTTTAGGCATTTATCGGAGCTTCACAGTTGCACCTTAAAAATGATAAAATTTTCTAGTAACTGTTTTAAATATCACAGTTTTGAAACCGCTGGTTGGATTTGTGTCAAAAAACCTTTAAATCAAAGCTCAATAATCGTACTATATTGAAAAAATCCTGAAATGTTAATATGAATTTTTTTTGCATTTTTTTCGAGTTCCACAGTTCACTTTTCAGAAAACGTGTTTTTTTGAGGGTGCTATCTACATTAAAATAAACACAGTTTTGGAACCACTGGTTGGATTTTGGTAAAATTTACTTTATTGCAAAGCTGGATGTTGGTTTTATGTCCAAAAAAATCCCCAAGTCTTTATTTGGTGATTTTAGGCATTTATCGGAGCTTCAAAATTGCACCTTTAAAAATGATAACATTTTCTAGTAACTGTTTTAAAGTATCACAGTTTTGGAACCGCTGGTTGGATATGTGTCAAAAAACCTTTAAATCAAAGCTCAATAATCGTACTATATTGAAAAAATCCTGAAAGGTTAATATGATTTTTTTGTGCATTTTTTTCGAGTTCCACAGTTCACTTTTCAGAAAACGTGTTTTTTTGAGGGTGCTATCTACATTAAAATAAACACAGTTTTGGAACCACTGGTTGGATTTTGGTAAAATTTACTTTATTGCAAAGCTGGATGTTGGTTTTATGTCCAAAAAAATCCCCAAGTCTTTATTTGGTGATTTTAGGCATTTATCGGAGCTTCAAAATTGCACCTTTAAAAATGATAACATTTTCTAGTAACTGTTTTAAAGAATCACAGTTTTGAAACCGCTGGTTAGATATGTGTCAAAAAACATTTAAATCAAAGCTCAATAATCGTACTATATTGAAAAAATCCTGAAATGTTAATATGATTTTTTTTGCATTTTTTTCGAGTTCCACAGTTCACTTTTCAGAAAACGTGTTTTTTGAGGGTGCTACCTACATTAAAATAATCACAGTTTTGGAACCACTGGTTGGATTTTGGTAAAATTTACTTTATTGCAAAGCTGAATGTTGGTTTTATGTCCAAAAAAATCCCCAAGTCTTTATTTGGTGATTTTAGGCATTTATCGGAGCTTCACAGTTGCACCTTAAAAATGATAAAATTTTCTAGTAACTGTTTTAAATATCACAGTTTTGAAACCGCTGGTTGGATTTGTGTCAAAAAACCTTTAAATCAAAGCTCAATAATCGTACTATATTGAAAAAATCCTGAAAGGTTAATATGATTTTTTTGTGTATTTTTTTCGAGTTCCACAGTTCACTTTTCAGAAAACGTGTTTTTTTTAGGGTGCTACCTACATTAAAATAATCACAGTTTTGGAACCACTAGTTGGATTTTGGTAAAATTTACTTTATTGCAAAGCTGGATGTTGGTTTTATGTCCAAAAAAATCCCCAAGTTTTTATTTGGTGATTTTAGGCATTTATCGGAGCTTCACAGTTGCACCTTAAAAATGATAAAATTTTCTAGTAACTGTTTTAAATATCACAGTTTTGGAACCGCTGGTTGGATTTGTGTCAAAAAACCTTTAAATCAAAGCTCAATAATCGTACTATATTGAAAAAATCCTGAAAGGTTAATATGATTTTTTTGTGCGTTTTTTTCGAGTTCCACAGTTCACTTTTCAAAAAACGTGTTTTTTTGAGGGTGCTACCTACATTAAAATAATCACAGTTTTGGAACCACTGGTTGGATTTTGGTAAAATTTACTTTATTGGAAAGCTGAATGTTGGTTTTATGTCCAAAAAAATCCTCAAGTCTTTATTTAGTGATTTTAGGCATTTATCGGAGCTTCAAAATTGCACCTTTAAAAATGATAACATTTTCTAGTAACTGTTTTAAAGAATCACAGTTTTGAAACCGCTGGTTAGATATGTGTCAAAAAACATTTAAATCAAAGCTCAATAATCGTACTACATTGAAAAAATCCTGAAATGTTAATATGATTTTTTTTGCATTTTTTTCGAGTTCCACAGTTCACTTTTCAAAAAACGTGTTTTTTGAGGGTGCTATCTACATTAAAATAATCACAGTTTTGGAACCACTGGTTGGATTTTTGTAAAATTTACTTTATTGCAAAGCTGGATGTTGGTTTTATGTACAAAAAAATCCCCAAGTCTTTATTTGGTGATTTTAGGCATTTATCGGAGCTTCAAAGTTGCACCTTTAAAAATGATAAAATTTTTTAGTAACTGTTTTAAAGAATCACAGTTTTGAAACCGCTGGTTGGATTTGTGTCAAAAAACCTTTAAATCAAAGCTCAATAATCGTACTATATTGAAAAAATCCTGAAAGGTTAATATGATTTTTTTTGCATTTTTTTCGAGTTCCACAGTTCACTTTTCAGAAAACGTGTTTTTTTGAGGGTGCTATCTACATTAAAATAATCGCAGTTTTGGAACCACTGGTTGGATTTTGGTAAAATTTACTTTATTGCAAAGCTGGATGTTGGTTTTATGTCCAAAAAAATCCCCAAGTCTTTATTTGGTGATTTTAGGCATTTATCGGAGCTTCAAAATTGCACCTTTAAAAATGATAACATTTTCTAGTAACTGTTTTAAAGAATCACAGTTTTGGAACCGCTGGTTGGATATGTGTCAAAAAACCTTTAAATCAAAGCTCAATAATCGTACTATATTGAAAAAATCCTGAAAGGTTAATATGATTTTTTTGTGCATTTTTTTCGAGTTCCACAGTTCACTTTTCAGAAAACGTGTTTTTTTGAGGGTGCTATCTACATTAAAATAATCGCAGTTTTGGAACCACTGGTTGGATTTTGGTAAAATTTACTTTATTGCAAAGCTGGATGTTGGTTTTATGTCCAAAAAAATCCCCAAGTCTTTATTTGGTGATTTTAGGCATTTATCGGAGCTTCAAAATTGCACCTTTAAAAATGATAACATTTTCTAGTAACTGTTTTAAAGAATCACAGTTTTGGAACCGCTGGTTGGATATGTGTCAAAAAACCTTTAAATCAAAGCTCAATAATCGTACTATATTGAAAAAATCCTGAAAGGTTAATATGATTTTTTTGTGCATTTTTTTCGAGTTCCACAGTTCACTTTTCAGAAAACGTGTTTTTTTGAGGGTGCTACCTACATTAAAATAATCACAGTTTTGGAACCACTGGTTGGATTTTGGTAAAATTTACTTTATTGCAAAGCTGAATGTTGGTTTTATGTCCAAAAAAATCCCCAAGTCTTTATTTGGTGATTTTAGGCATTTATCGGAGCTTCACAGTTGCACCTTAAAAATGATAAAATTTTCTAGTAACTGTTTTAAATATCACAGTTTTGAAACCGCTGGTTGGATTTGTGTCAAAAAACCTTTAAATCAAAGCTCAATAATCGTACTATATTGAAAAAATCCTGAAATGTTAATATGAATTTTTTTTGCATTTTTTTCGAGTTCCACAGTTCACTTTTCAGAAAACGTGTTTTTTTGAGGGTGCTATCTACATTAAAATAAACACAGTTTTGGAACCACTGGTTGGATTTTGGTAAAATTTACTTTATTGCAAAGCTGGATGTTGGTTTTATGTCCAAAAAAATCCCCAAGTCTTTATTTGGTGATTTTAGGCATTTATCGGAGCTTCAAAATTGCACCTTTAAAAATGATAACATTTTCTAGTAACTGTTTTAAAGTATCACAGTTTTGGAACCGCTGGTTGGATATGTGTCAAAAAACCTTTAAATCAAAGCTCAATAATCGTACTATATTGAAAAAATCCTGAAAGGTTAATATGATTTTTTTGTGCATTTTTTTCGAGTTCCACAGTTCACTTTTCAGAAAACGTGTTTTTTTGAGGGTGCTATCTACATTAAAATAAACACAGTTTTGGAACCACTGGTTGGATTTTGGTAAAATTTACTTTATTGCAAAGCTGGATGTTGGTTTTATGTCCAAAAAAATCCCCAAGTCTTTATTTGGTGATTTTAGGCATTTATCGGAGCTTCAAAATTGCACCTTTAAAAATGATAACATTTTCTAGTAACTGTTTTAAAGAATCACAGTTTTGAAACCGCTGGTTAGATATGTGTCAAAAAACATTTAAATCAAAGCTCAATAATCGTACTATATTGAAAAAATCCTGAAATGTTAATATGATTTTTTTTGCATTTTTTTCGAGTTCCACAGTTCACTTTTCAGAAAACGTGTTTTTTGAGGGTGCTACCTACATTAAAATAATCACAGTTTTGGAACCACTGGTTGGATTTTGGTAAAATTTACTTTATTGCAAAGCTGAATGTTGGTTTTATGTCCAAAAAAATCCCCAAGTCTTTATTTGGTGATTTTAGGCATTTATCGGAGCTTCACAGTTGCACCTTAAAAATGATAAAATTTTCTAGTAACTGTTTTAAATATCACAGTTTTGAAACCGCTGGTTGGATTTGTGTCAAAAAACCTTTAAATCAAAGCTCAATAATCGTACTATATTGAAAAAATCCTGAAAGGTTAATATGATTTTTTTGTGTATTTTTTTCGAGTTCCACAGTTCACTTTTCAGAAAACGTGTTTTTTTTAGGGTGCTACCTACATTAAAATAATCACAGTTTTGGAACCACTAGTTGGATTTTGGTAAAATTTACTTTATTGCAAAGCTGGATGTTGGTTTTATGTCCAAAAAAATCCCCAAGTTTTTATTTGGTGATTTTAGGCATTTATCGGAGCTTCACAGTTGCACCTTAAAAATGATAAAATTTTCTAGTAACTGTTTTAAATATCACAGTTTTGGAACCGCTGGTTGGATTTGTGTCAAAAAACCTTTAAATCAAAGCTCAATAATCGTACTATATTGAAAAAATCCTGAAAGGTTAATATGATTTTTTTGTGCGTTTTTTTCGAGTTCCACAGTTCACTTTTCAAAAAACGTGTTTTTTTGAGGGTGCTACCTACATTAAAATAATCACAGTTTTGGAACCACTGGTTGGATTTTGGTAAAATTTACTTTATTGGAAAGCTGAATGTTGGTTTTATGTCCAAAAAAATCCTCAAGTCTTTATTTAGTGATTTTAGGCATTTATCGGAGCTTCAAAATTGCACCTTTAAAAATGATAACATTTTCTAGTAACTGTTTTAAAGAATCACAGTTTTGAAACCGCTGGTTAGATATGTGTCAAAAAACATTTAAATCAAAGCTCAATAATCGTACTACATTGAAAAAATCCTGAAATGTTAATATGATTTTTTTTGCATTTTTTTCGAGTTCCACAGTTCACTTTTCAAAAAACGTGTTTTTTGAGGGTGCTATCTACATTAAAATAATCACAGTTTTGGAACCACTGGTTGGATTTTTGTAAAATTTACTTTATTGCAAAGCTGGATGTTGGTTTTATGTACAAAAAAATCCCCAAGTCTTTATTTGGTGATTTTAGGCATTTATCGGAGCTTCAAAGTTGCACCTTTAAAAATGATAAAATTTTTTAGTAACTGTTTTAAAGAATCACAGTTTTGAAACCGCTGGTTGGATTTGTGTCAAAAAACCTTTAAATCAAAGCTCAATAATCGTACTATATTGAAAAAATCCTGAAAGGTTAATATGATTTTTTTTGCATTTTTTTCGAGTTCCACAGTTCACTTTTCAGAAAACGTGTTTTTTTGAGGGTGCTATCTACATTAAAATAATCGCAGTTTTGGAACCACTGGTTGGATTTTGGTAAAATTTACTTTATTGCAAAGCTGGATGTTGGTTTTATGTCCAAAAAAATCCCCAAGTCTTTATTTGGTGATTTTAGGCATTTATCGGAGCTTCAAAATTGCACCTTTAAAAATGATAACATTTTCTAGTAACTGTTTTAAAGAATCACAGTTTTGGAACCGCTGGTTGGATATGTGTCAAAAAACCTTTAAATCAAAGCTCAATAATCGTACTATATTGAAAAAATCCTGAAAGGTTAATATGATTTTTTTGTGCATTTTTTTCGAGTTCCACAGTTCACTTTTCAGAAAACGTGTTTTTTTGAGGGTGCTATCTACATTAAAATAATCGCAGTTTTGGAACCACTGGTTGGATTTTGGTAAAATTTACTTTATTGCAAAGCTGGATGTTGGTTTTATGTCCAAAAAAATCCCCAAGTCTTTATTTGGTGATTTTAGGCATTTATCGGAGCTTCAAAATTGCACCTTTAAAAATGATAACATTTTCTAGTAACTGTTTTAAAGAATCACAGTTTTGGAACCGCTGGTTGGATATGTGTCAAAAAACCTTTAAATCAAAGCTCAATAATCGTACTATATTGAAAAAATCCTGAAAGGTTAATATGATTTTTTTGTGCATTTTTTTCGAGTTCCACAGTTCACTTTTCAGAAAACGTGTTTTTTTGAGGGTGCTATCTACATTAAAATAATCGCAGTTTTGGAACCACTGGTTGGATTTTGGTAAAATTTACTTTATTGCAAAGCTGGATGTTGGTTTTATGTCCAAAAAAATCCCCAAGTCTTTATTTGGTGATTTTAGGCATTTATCGGAGCTTCAAAATTGCACCTTTAAAAATGATAACATTTTCTAGTAACTGTTTTAAAGAATCACAGTTTTGGAACCGCTGGTTGGATATGTGTCAAAAAACCTTTAAATCAAAGCTCAATAATCGTACTATATTGAAAAAATCCTGAAAGGTTAATATGATTTTTTTGTGCATTTTTTTCGAGTTCCACAGTTCACTTTTCAGAAAACGTGTTTTTTTGAGGGTGCTATCTACATTAAAATAATCGCAGTTTTGGAACCACTGGTTGGATTTTGGTAAAATTTACTTTATTGCAAAGCTGGATGTTGGTTTTATGTCCAAAAAAATCCCCAAGTCTTTATTTGGTGATTTTAGGCATTTATCGGAGCTTCAAAATTGCACCTTTAAAAATGATAACATTTTCTAGTAACTGTTTTAAAGAATCACAGTTTTGGAACCGCTGGTTGGATATGTGTCAAAAAACCTTTAAATCAAAGCTCAATAATCGTACTATATTGAAAAAATCCTAAAAGGTTAATATGATTTTTTTGTGCATTTTTTTCGAGTTCCACAGTTCACTTTTCAGAAAACGTGTTTTTTGAGGGTGCTACCTACATTAAAATAATCACAGTTTTGGAACCACTGGTTGGATTTTGGTAAAATTTACTTTATTGCAAAGCTGAATGTTGGTTTTATGTCCAAAAAAATCCCCAAGTCTTTATTTGGTGATTTTAGGCATTTATCGGAGCTTCACAGTTGCACCTTAAAAATGATAAAATTTTCTAGTAACTGTTTTAAATATCACAGTTTTGAAACCGCTGGTTGGATTTGTGTCAAAAAACCTTTAAATCAAAGCTCAATAATCGTACTATATTGAAAAAATCCTGAAATGTTAATATGAATTTTTTTTGCATTTTTTTCGAGTTCCACAGTTCACTTTTCAGAAAACGTGTTTTTTTGAGGGTGCTATCTACATTAAAATAATCGCAGTTTTGGAACCACTGGTTGGATTTTGGTAAAATTTACTTTATTGTAAAGCTGGATGTTGATTTTATGTACAAAAAAATCCCCAAGTCTTTATTTGGTGATTTTAGGCATTTATCGGAGCTTCACAGTTGCACCTTTAAAAATGATAACATTTTCTAGTAACTGTTTTAAAGAATCACAGTTTTGAAACCGCTGGTTAGATATGTGTCAAAAAACATTTAAATCAAAGCTCAATAATCGTACTACATTGAAAAAATCCTGAAATGTTAATATGATTTTTTTGTGCATTTTTTTCGAGTTCCACAGTTCACTTTTCAGAAAACGTGTTTTTTTGAGGGTGCTATCTACATTAAAATAATCGCAGTTTTGGAACCACTGGTTGGATTTTGGTAAAATTTACTTTATTGTAAAGCTGGATGTTGGTTTTATGTCCAAAAAAATCCCCAAGTCTTTATTTGGTGATTTTAGGCATTTATCGGAGCTTCAAAATTGCACCTTTAAAAATGATAACATTTTCTAGTAACTGTTTTAAAGAATCACAGTTTTGAAACCGCTGGTTAGATATGTGTCAAAAAACATTTAAATCAAAGCTCAATAATCGTACTACATTGAAAAAATCCTGAAATGTTAATATGAATTTTTTTTGCATTTTTTTCGAGTTCCACAGTTCACTTTTCAGAAAACGTGTTTTTTTGAGGGTGCTACCTACATTAAAATAATCACAGTTTTGGAACCACTAGTTGGATTTTGGTAAAATTTACTTTATTGCAAAGCTGGATGTTGGTTTTATCCAAAAAAATCCCCAAGTTTTTATTTGGTGATTTTAGGCATTTATCGGAGCTTCACAGTTGCACCTTAAAAATGATAAAATTTTCTAGTAACTGTTTTAAATATCACAGTTTTGGAACCGCTGGTTGGATTTGTGTCAAAAAACCTTTAAATCAAAGCTCAATAATCGTACTATATTGAAAAAATCCTGAAAGGTTAATATGATTTTTTTGTGCGTTTTTTTCGAGTTCCACAGTTCACTTTTCAAAAAACGTGTTTTTTTGAGGGTGCTACCTACATTAAAATAATCACAGTTTTGGAACCACTGGTTGGATTTTGGTAAAATTTACTTTATTGCAAAGCTGGATGTTGGTTTTATGTACAAAAAAATCCCCAAGTCTTTATTTGGTGATTTTAGGCAATTTTCGTAGCTTTAAAATTGCACTTGAAAAGTGTGACGTATTTTCTAACGACTGTTTTTAAAAAATCACAGTTTTGGAACTCGGTGAAAATTTTGAGGGTTTCCAGCAATTTTCAAATAGTCTTTGTCGCACTTATTGCAATACGCATAAATCTGTCCTTGTCCCACTCATTATAACCGAATTTTACGCCAAAAATGTGTTTTATTTTAGATTTTTGAGCTACTACTCACGTAAAAAAATCTCCCGGTATAAAATCACATTTATTTATTCATTATTATTGTTTTCGGTACCATAGAAACCAGTAAAAAAATAATGGTCCTTCTAGGATTCTATCGCGTTTTTTTTGAAATTTTTTTGACGGAATTTCAAAAAAAAGTTCAAACGAAATTTGTTCAAAATTTAATTCTAAATCAATGTTAACGAATAAAAAAATCTCATAAATTGTTTATTTATCAAGATATTCTTAAAAAACCTAAAAATGTCTTCAGGTAACTGTCACTTGTTTTGGTGCTAGATGAAAAACATTGAATGTGGCACCCACAAATTTGTTTAAACTCTTAAATATAAAATTTGAATCAAATCCGATAACTCGTTTTTGAGTTATGGTGGATACAACTAGATTCGTGACGTCACACTTCCGATATACAGGGTGTCTCTAAAAGGTCTTTACAAAATCCTACCACAAGTTTTTGGGCTCAAAATAATTCGTTTAAACCAAACATACCTTAGTCCAAAAGTTCTTCCTTAGTGAGTTACAGGGCGCTAAAAAAAATTTTTTCCAAATATTTTTTTAAGTATATGTACAGAGCGGTTTAAAGTAGATATTTGAAATTTGGTGGGTTAATAAGTCTATAAGCAAGCTACAATTTTTTGGTATTAGAACCAAAATAATATTGTTCAGTGGCGTACTTATCGGAGAGGTCTCAGGGTTTTTTTGAATAATTTTTGTAGGGGATTAATTTTTTTTACAAAATAATAAGAATTATGATAGATACGCTCAAGACACGTAAAAAAGGTATACTTGTTTGATTTGCATTAACTCAACTGTTTGCGAGATATTTCACTTTGAAAATTTTTTTGCTATTAAAACGACAATTTGTGACACCCTGTAAAGTCAAAAATGTTGGGTCACTCTAATACGGCTCATTCCACGTCCAAAACTAAGCATTTTGTATCTTATACCGTTTTGTAGATATACATAAAAAAGATACAGGGCGAATAAAAAATACATCTTTCAATTAACACCCTGTATTTTAGTAATGAAACATTTTTGGGGGTCGGTTTCTACTTTCTACAAACATTTATGCTCAGTTGTAGACGTAGAATCAGTTGTATTAGAGTGACCCAATATTTTTTACTTTACAGTTTAAGTTAGAAATTGTTTTTATAGAAAAAAAAATTTTCGAAGTTAAATATCTCGCAAACAGTTGAGTTTACGCAAATCAAACAAGTATACCTTTTTTACGTGTCTTGAGCGTATCTACCATAATTCTTGTTATTTTGTAAAAAAATTCGATACCCTACAAAAAATATCCAAAAAAACACTGAGTCCCCCCCTATAAGTACGACACTGAGCAATATTATTTTGGTTGTAACACCATGACATTGTAGCTTACTTATAGACTTATTAACCCACCAAATTTCAAGTTTATACTTTAAACCGTTCTGTAGATATACTTAAAAAACGATTTGGAAAGATATTTTTTAGCGCCCTGTAACTTAGTAAGGAAGGATTTTTGGACTAAGGTATGTTTGGTTTAAACGAATTATTTTGAGCCCAAAAACTTGTGGTAGGATTTTATAAAAACTTTTTAGAGTATAGTTGAAATTTGCTGGAAAATACCAAAAAATTATTTTATGGGAAAATTGACTTATTTTCCATGTAGTTTAATAAAAAATATTCGAAAGAATCTGAATAAAACGATTTCAGGAAAGATAATTTTAAGGCACACACATTTTTTGACTAAAAATTCGGTTGTAATGAGTGGGACAAGGACAGACTTATGTCTACTTGCATAAGTGCGAGAGAGACTTCCGAAAAATATTGGAAATTTCCCAATTTTACTTTTTTGTTGACTTGAATTACGCTCAATTTGGAACAGTTTTTATGTATGTACAGGGTGTCCCATTTTCGACACTTTTAGGGGGTATTGGCGTTATTATCAAAGATGGAGTGTTGCGGTTTTCACCTTCCTCTCCTACTTTTTTACGAAACGAAAGATTCCGGGGTCAAATTTGTCATGGCTCTCTTAGTTTTTAATCTACAGAGTGATTCTGAAAATCTTGGTTTTTTAGACACCCCTCGTATTTTCGTTATGCGTTTACTTATTAAAAAAGTGAAAACTGATCGTGATAGAGTTTTTTACGTAGAATTCAGTGGCGTAAGCAGTTTTTGTGTAAAAGGTTTAGTTTTTGAGATATTGCCCAAACTTATGTTTTTTTAAATGGGACACCCTATTATTATATTATTTTTTATATTGATTAAGCAAAATTTGAGCTTTCCAAAAATATATAATATTTATTTTGAAAAACGAGCTCAAAATTCGATATTTTTAATAATTTACTTTATTTATAACAGTAGGCCATGGCTAGTTTATTAGAAACAAATGCAAAATTTGACAGATTTGTCAGATTTCCATTATTGATGAAATATTTTTGTTAAATAGGAGTTTTTATTTTACTTTTAATTTTTTATTACAATGGCCATTTACGATAATTATGAGAAGTATTATATTGTTGGTATGTTTTATACAATGCATTAAAATTATCTTTTGAAGTGTTTAGCTTTAAAATAATTACGCATTGTGAAAATTTTGGATTTGTTTTTAAAAAATTAGCCATGGCCTACTGTTATAAATGAAGAAAATTAGTACAAATATCGAATTTTGAGCTTGTTTTCAAAATAAATATTAAGTATTATATATTTTTGGAAAGCCCAAATTTTGTTTAATCAATATAAAAGCTAATATATAGGGTGTCCCATTTAAAAAAAACATAAGTTTGGGCAATATCTCAAAAACTAAACCTTTTACACAAAAACTGCCTACGCCACTGAATTCTACGTAAAAAACTCTATCAAGATCAGTTTTCACCTTTTTGATAAGTAGACGCATAACGGAAATACGAGGGGTGTCTAAAAAACAAAGATTTTCAGAATCACTCTGTAGATTAAAAACTAAGAGAGCCATGACAAATTTGACCCCGGAATCTTTCGTTTCGTAAAAAAGTAGGACAGGAAGGTGAAAACCGCAACACTCTATCTTTGATAATAACGCCAATACCCCCTAAAAGTGTCGAAAATGGGACACCCTGTACAAATATTGAGTAAAAAAATTATTTTTGCTGTGGAGTATTATTATTATTAATTTAGTCGTTTTACATTTCTAACAGAAAAAACTGGATTTAAAAAAAATGCAACATGCCATTTTGCGAAAAGTGACAATTACGTTTAGTCTACTTGATTCAATTTTAAAATTTTGCAGTAAATATCAACTTTGAAATAAAAGTGTCACTAAATTACCAAAAATAATTTTATTTGTAAAAAATTTATTTAATATGCAAATTAGAAAAAAAGTTTTGTAAAACTTAAGAGTAGGTACTCGTCCTCACAGGCACTCCTGCCTACGCAGTCGTGCGTCAAACCATTGACTCGTATCTTAATATAAGTTTTCCAAAACTAGTTTTTTAATACCTATACTAGTTTAAGTTTATTTTATTTCGATGGAAATTTTTTTAAGACGCAGGTTAAAAGATATATTAGCTAAAATAATGGGCGGAATTTATTCAGTAGTAACTTTTATGGAAATTTGTTTAGAAAAACAGGATTAGCAAAAAACACTATTTATTTATAGCCGAGACAAAACAAAATAAAAATTAAAAGCGGAATAATTGTTGGTTAAAAATAGTTATGGACAATATCTATCTAAAAACTTCTGTTAAAATTATTTAGTACCCAATAAAACTACTATCTAGATTGTAATTATTTTTTTTTCTATTTTACTTTCTTATACTTATCTCTCAGTCGCGTTAGCAATTTTTTCTAAATTCTATTCTTTGAATACTAAAAATGTTTTTTGAGTAAAAAATTCTCACCTTTTTCAAAATAAAAATACTTCCAACCCTGTCACTATTTTCACCACACCAACACTTAAATCTGCCAAACTAGCGCTCGGTTTCTCTTATATATCACAAATAAATTAAAAAAAAGCTCAAAACCAAAAAGCGCGCAAATTCTCTGAAAAACCCAGTGGTGGGGGATGATAACAACAACAAAACTTCCACACTTTTGTTTTATCACACAGCCAACTATTTGAATCTACTAACGAATATCGTTGATTATTTTCGTGTGGTGTCCTCTTTTACTTTGATGCCACTGATGGCCACTGTACGGAATACTAATTGGAATGCAATAATAACAAATCAAAGTAGCGTGCACAATTCACAATTATTGAATGATGCGCATTTGTTTTCCCCTCTGTGCGAAAATAATAACAAAATTTTTGTTTATATAAAATGGAGTGTAGTAGGCGGAGGGTGCGAACAATTAAATAAGCAAAATCTTGCAAGGCCTGCTTTTACTACCAAACTTTTTACGATAATAAATAAATAAATAAATATTGTCGGGTATTTTTGTCAAAAATATTTTGTGTCATTTAATAGGCTGAATATTGTTTGTTGTTATAATAATATTGTTGTAAAATAAACAAATAAGTACAAAATAATATATTAATAATAACAATGTGTGTTTATTGGATAAATAATTAAATTGTAATAAAATTATTTAATTATTTGGGTTAAACTGTTTTTAAGGTAGAAAAAAATGTTATTGTCACGTGACTAAATTTTGTTATTTACAGTACAGTAAGTTGCTAAGGTATTTCAATTTTTTTAGAGTAGCCTACGCCTACGTGATAAAAAACTTTTTTTATAGAAAAATTTATTATCGGTATTTTTTTTAAATTTTTTCTCCTACAAGTAAATATTAAAAAAATTATTTAATTCAGACTTTAATACAATAACATTTAACAAATGAAGGTTATTAAAATAATACAATATTTAATTTAAACAAACGGAAATTTTATTATATAAATATTAAAACAAAAACACTTACGCAAGTTGAATAAAAAAACAAACACTCATCGGTTTCTTGGAATCAATACAATGATGTATTTTTAGGGACCTAGGAAATAAAACACGAAAATACAAAAATAAAACTTAATTTATTCCCTTTAAAAAAAAACTAGTCACAAATCCACACAATAATCTGACATCCAATCCAACACCATAGCAAATCGCTCACTACTCCCCCGCCTCCTCTGCACAAACTCCCGCAGGAACCCAGCCACACCCTTCAACGTCCCCTCATCCCAATTCCTCTTAAACAATCCGATGCACTGCATTTCGAATGCGTCGCTAGTCAACAATTGATGGTCGATTAAAAAGGCGCAAAACTGCGCCAAAGCCACCCACGATATACTGGTTGTGGGGGCAAGTTGCAACATGTGGATGTTGCGAGGTGACAGGAGATTTTTGAATAAGTCGGGTTGCGTGTGGTGGTGCTGAAAAATTGTCGTTAGGTGGGGTTGGATAGTTTGGATTAGGGGTAGTTTCGGGTGGTGGATAACTAAAAAAAAAAAAAAAAGAGGAATTAGACGAATTATTATTAATAATAATTAAACTTACTGATTAGTAGATAAAAGTCGAGTAAAGTTGAGCAAATATACGCGGAAATAGTTTCGTTAACATCCGCTCGCTTTTCCAAAGTTTCCTTAGTAGACTTCGTTATCCCCTCCACAATTTCCCATGTAATCCCAGTGGGTTCCTCCAAAACTTCCACGCAAAGCTCCTGGAAACAAACTCAACTTAATTTATTAGAAAACAAATAATTAAATGTAACCTTTAGTTGATCTAGCAAGTGCACCGCGCTTAAACTGCCCTCGTTGTGGTGTCTGTCGCTTCGCCCGCCAGGTGGCAACGCGAACACCGTCCTTGAGTACAAAGGGCGCTTTAGCCGCCCCGTTACTAGCCTACCAAGCTCCATTTCGTACGTTTTGCTGAATAACGCTGCGGTTACATGCGCTTCCAGCCATAATTCCACGCGATTTGTACATTGTTTTTGGGCTAAATTCACACAGACATTACGCGTTTGTTCCAGCACATCCAACGGTAGTAAACTGTCAATAGCTGTGGGGATTCTACTCGACGTTATGTTGGTTAGTTGTAGCTGGCATTTAGCACGTAGCGATGCTAAACTACCCAACGCTAACTCAGCTGATTTACTTTTAATATTCTCGTCTTGTAGACACTCCAACTGTAATTGTAACTCGTCTAGCACCTTTTGCACCTCTCGCGTTTTCTCTCCAGGTACCACAACATTACAAATGTGTTTAACACACGACGAGGCCACGCGCTCGCTTACAAACTCCACGGTTTTCCTGATGGAAATCGCCTGGCCGTTGAGGAAGGCCTCTTCGAGGTCTAGCTCCAATCGTCGTCGCGCCATATCGTTGGAGGAGTGCGCCGCTGTTACTGGCGTTATATGCCGTATAGTTCCACTCATTTGCAAGACACGCTTCAATTCGTGTAAAAACGGACAAACTTCATACAAAACCAGCTGGTCTATCACCTCCAAATGGTCTAAGCGAGGATTTTGATTGGTTGGCGTAGTTAAAGTTGTGGAGTTCGAGTAAGTGAAATAATCTGAGTGGGGGAAGTGTGGTAGTTCGAACAAATAACCAATCAACAGCTTGAGGAAGGTTTGGTTGTACAAAGGCAGCTCCCTCGAGGGGTTCCGGTAAATCCCATACAAAACCTCCAGGAGTTTGCTGTAATAACTCAAACGCAACGTTGCGTAGTCCAACATAGACAAAAATTTAACCATCCACGGTACTGTTAGAACTAAACTACAATCCTGCTGGGCTTTTACAAGTATCCCAAGCAAATCCACTGGGGGTTGTGTGCTCTCTCGAACTTTACACCAACTTTGCTCTAGCTCTAAACTATCTTGATACGGTAGAGCCTCCACAAAACCCAGAAACTTGCTTAGTAACCTCGTAGATTTGACGCATTGTAAAAAAGCTAGCCTCGTCGAAGGGTCCACTTGTTTATCCTGGGGCTTCAGCTCCGTCCCTCCGAATTTCATAGAGTTTAACTCGAGGATCTCGGCGATTAAACAATCGCTTAAATGCTTGTTAAACATGTGGTTTGACGCCACTAGTATAAAATCTTTGTAGAATTCTTGGTGGCCTAGGAAAAGTGGGGGGGAGTTTAGGTTGTGGTGGGATTGTTTAGTGACCAGGCGGTTTTGCAGGCGGGTGAGTTTGTCTGCGTCGATGTTGGCTAACGCGTGGTGGTCGAGTAGATTATCATCCTGTGGAAGTAAATAAATTATATAAGAGTTTATATTATACAAGGAAATTGTTACCTTGCGGCACACCCGCATCGTACTCAACAGCTGCGCCTTGAACAATCTGGCGAAATGCACAAAATTCATCGGTGCCACATGCAAACCCAGCAAACTCTTAATCTTCCCACCCAAACTCATCTGGTAACTCCAACCAGGTAGTTGATGGCCCTTTTCCCAAATCCGTAAAATCTCGTAAAATAAATCACGCTGTTTTCTAAAGGCGTGAAACGACACATCATTTGGGAAATTCCGACGATTATCCGTGTCCAAATCGAAGCACACAGAAGACGAAGTAGCAGAAACTGGAAGAGTTACCAGAGGATGAGTTAGAGGTTCGTCGTGGATTTGTAAGAGTTTTCTTGCAAACTCAGGCGCGAATTTTTGAAGATTCAAACTATTTCCTAGTAGTTTAATAGTGGGTTTGTCTAAAAAACCTAGCTGCGCTTCAAGGCCTTCTAATACACGCGTAGCAAAATATAGAGTGTTGTGGATTGGCTCTAAAATTTCCCTCGGGGTTGTCGCCTGTTCCAACATCGCAACCCCAAGACTCCCGCCTGGTTTAACTAGTAAAAGCAAGAAAACAAAATGCAGTTCACTTGTTATATTCAGCACAAGCTGGCTGTGGATCAAGGCTAAGTAGATCCGGACTAAAACATCCAAAGCTGCTTGGTGTGTCACTAGCGCCCTCTGTGGTTCAACTGGGCTGGTTTGGGTGAACCCTAGGGGTTTTCTAAGTGCAACTTGTGGGATTTCTATGCGCGTTCTCTCCTCCGCCAGGTAGCTGCGTTGTTCGTTGGCGTTTTCAGCGGTGAGTTCCACGACTTCTGCTTGGAAATTGAAAGAGTTGAACTCGGTGGGGGTTTGTTGTAGACTTGTGGGGGTAATCCGGCGGGAGGGTTTCTTTTTCTTGGAACTGCTGCGTTTTCTTACGATAAAATCGCCTAGACATAGTGGTGTTTTGTTGTTTGAGTATAATGGCGAAACTGGGCTGGTGTAGCTCGTATCTAGTGGCAATCTACTCTCTTTTGGCGTGCTGAATAAATTCACGCGCTTGAGGGATTTTTCCGAGCTATCCAATTTTGGTGTGTTGGGTTTTTGCGGTGTGGTGTCAGTTTTACACCTGGAATATTTATTATTTATAGTGGGGCACTTCTAGGACGTGTGTCCTGACTTACCAGTGGGTTTGCTCGTGTAGGAAGTTCAAAAAGTACGAAATAAAATCCGTTTTACTGCAATTTACAATTTCGACCTGGAAAATTTCTAGGTTATGTTACGGTTATTATTTTTCAAATGTTTTTTACCTGATTTTCGCTGGTTGTTAGCCATTCTACAAATAAATCCACGTTGATTTCCTTGTTAATTAGGCGATTTAATACAATGTCGCACATTTTAATTGTTGAAATAATAAAAATGCGTTAAATTAGTTCAGTTTACACTTATTGCAATGTGAACTACTCGTGTTGACGTTTTGAACTACTAGATGGGCGATTTCATTTGGTTTTCATGGTAGCGAACCGGTTACGCGTGCGGATTTGATTTAAATAGTCTCTGGATAATTTCTAGTGGAAATTCTATTGGAAAATAAATTGTCGATTTTATAGTTTTGCGTTTTATACAGTAAATTAAACTTTATTAAATACCAATTCTACAGCGTGATCAAGAATGACTGAATCTGTTGGTATTGAAAAAATAACTACTGCAATTGGTACTATTGACGCAAACAACCGCACGGACGTCAACAATGTCAACATAACAATACTTCACCATAATATAACCTTAGATTTTGTAAACTGACATTTTTAATTGTGACAATCAGGTTTGCAAATCATACCACAAAAAAAATTCCTAATTTCGCAACTGTTTTAATACCAACAGATTCAGTCATTCCTGATCACGCTGTAGTAGGAGGTATAAATGTACAATAAAAATATTTAAAAAATTTTTTTTAATATTATTAGCATCCCTTAGGCTCATCGGATTTATCGCCACATTGAAACACCCCATCACAGAAATTATCCACTGGAATACACTGTCCATCTGTGCAAGATATTTGATCCTTGCGACAATCTGAAACTAAAGTCTGGTTTAAATAAAAAAACGCTGCGACTTGTCGCACTTTATTTTCCACCTTTAGTGCAATTTTTCTCATCCGATTTATCCCAACAGTCGATTTTCCCATCGCACTGTCTCGATATTTCTAAGCACGATGTGCGATTACCACATTGAAAGTGCGTCTTCAAGTCGCATTCTGCAAATAAACGACACATAACCTCACATAACCTAAAATTCTATATGGACTTACCACAGCCTTCTTCGTCTGATTGGTTGGAACAGTGCACCATACCATCGCATCGATTCGTTTTCGAAATGCACATGTTGCCACAGTTGAAGCTGTCCAAAGGGCAATGCAATGCATTCTTGATTGGTGAGCATTGGTAAACGCGACTTTCAATGTCTAGCAGTTGGCAGAACTGTATGTTGATTAGGCATAAACCACCGCAGCCCGTTGGGTCTTTTTTATCGGCGGCTTTCAGGCACTCTGGTTTTTCTGTTTCTTGGGTTTTGAGGCAGATGTGGTGAGGGGGGGTGCAGTTGCCGCAGATTGAATGGTGGGGGTGGGGGGTGGTTTGCTGGAATAAAATAATTTTTACTAAATTTTATTTATTCCTTGAAATTTCCAAAAAGTGTGCCACAAGGTTCCTAATTTAGCTCTCAGAGTAAATTCCTAAGCTGCCTAGATCTAATAGGTGCCTACTTAGACTTACAGTTTTATTGCTGGAAATTTGTATTTTTTTCGTTGTAGTTGGAATCGTAGTAGGCTTAGACGTCCCCACTTGTCTCTCATGGGTGTTTGTGTTATTTTTCGTCAGTGTGACGTTGGTTGTGGTTGTTTTGGTACCACTGGCAAAGCGTCTTAGATACGGTTCTGTAATTTTTTTTTTTGAATATTTTCTAAATTTTTGAGTTTCTCACCTAGGGAAAAGTAGATACCAAAGCACACCGCGACTACAATACAACAAAACACAAACACGTATAGTAGCACTTTGATTTTGCGGCAACGTTTCGGCACTTCTGTATCGTTTATCCTCAGAACCCAGCGATGTCCGAATATGTTGTTTTTGATGATGGTGCGATGGCCATCGTATGTATTGTCACTTGTTGTTACCCCACCGCCCCCAGATATCGTTGAAATACTGCCAGTAGTCGCGGCATTCGCCCCCACCGCCGCCGCCGTTTCAAAATATTTTACTTTAGTTAATTGTACTGGCGGTGCCGACTGGCATCTTTGATTTAAATTATTGTTGTTGTTGTTATTAATAGTGGAGGCGGCGGTGCTTTGCCGGTGGGTCATTTTCGAAGTAGTGGTCGGCTTTCGATACAAACATTGTGTGGTGCGACATGTGCGCCGCCAAATGGAAATGTGTTTAGAAAGGGGTCGCGTGTGAGAGTTGAAAAAAAAAAGGTTAATTAGTTTGCCGGGCGGCACGTTCAGGTACGGTGTAGTGGGGTTACGTTGAGTTGATTGGGAGGGGGCGAGTACAGGACCGGATTTTTCATAAAACAAAAAAATCAAATTTCAGATAATTATTATCGTAGGGGGCGAAGTGGACTTATTGGTCCATATTTTCCACAGTAACTACATTTTTTTTCTATGTCTGAACTTTGTACAAATTTTCGCTTGATGACTGTCTTTAATGTGCTATAATTTTGGGACCACTGGTCCGATTTTGGTCAAATTTGCTTTAAAAGTTAGTTTAATATTGTGTTTAACTACAAGTAGTCACGTGATCCCCCTATACAATTTTTAGAATATTTTTAGCGCGTTTTAAAGTCACTTTTGAAGTTTGTAGAAATTTTCGCTTGATGACTGTCTTTAAACTGCTATAATTTTGTAACCACTGGTGTAATTTTGGTCAAATTTGCTTTAAAAGTTAGTTTAATATTGTGTTTAACTACAAGTGATCGCGTGATCCCCCTACGCAATTTTTAGAATATTTTACCATGTCTTAAAATCACTTTTGAAATTTGTAGAAATTCTCACTTGATGACTGTCTTTAAACTGCTATAATTTTGTAACCACTGGTCCGATTTTGGTCAAATTTGCTTTAAAAGTTAGTTTAATATTGTGTTTAACTACAAGTAGTCACGTGATTCCCCTATACAATTTTTAGAATATTTTTAGCGCGTTTTAAAGTCACTTTTGAAGTTTGTAGAAATTTTCGCTTGATGACTGTCTTTAAAGTGCTATAATTTTGGAACCACTGGTGTAATTTTGGTCAAATTTGCTTTAAAAGTTAGTTTAATATTGTGTTTAACTACAAGTAGTCACGTGATTCCCCTATACAATTTTTAGAATATTTTTAGCGCGTTTTAAAGTCACTTTTGAAGTTTGTAGAAATTTTCGCTTGATGACTGTCTTTAAAGTGCTATAATTTTGGAACCACTGGTGTAATTTTGGTCAAATTTGCTTTAAAAGTTAGTTTAATATTGTGTTTAACTACAAGTGATCACGTGATCCCCCTACGCAATTTTTAGAATATTTTACAACGTCTTAAAGTCGCTTTTGAAATTTATAAAAATTCTCACTTGATGACTGTCTTTAATGTGCTATAATTTTGGGACCACTGGTCCAATTTTGGTCAAATTTGCTTTAAAAGCTAGTTTAATATTGTGTTTAACTACAAGTGATCACGTGATCCCCCTACGCAATTTTTAGAATATTTTACCGCGTCTTAAAATCACTTTTGAAATTTGTAGAAATTCTCACTTGATGACTGTCTTTAATGTGTTATAATTTTGGGACCACTGGTCCAATTTTGGTCAAATTTGCTTTAAAAGATAGTTTAATATTGTGTTTAACTACAAATGATCGCGTGATCCTCCTACGCAATTTTTAGAATATTTTACCGCGTCTTAAAATCATTTTTGAAATTTGTAGAAATTCTCACTTGATGACTGTCTTTAATGTGTTATAATTTTGGGACCACTGGTCCAATTTTGGTCAAATTTGCTTTAAAAGATAGTTTAATATTGTTTTTAACTACAAGTGATCATGTGATCCCCCTACGCAAATTTTAGAATATTTTACCGCGTCTTAAAGTCACTTTTGAAATTTGTAGAAATACTCACTTGATGACTGTCTTTAATGTGCTATAATTTTGGAACCACTGGTCCAATTTTGGTCAAATTTGCTTTAAAAGATAGTTTAATATTGTGTTTAACTACAAGTGATCACGTGATCCCCCTACGCAAATTTTAGAATATTTTACCGCGTCTTAAAGTCACTTTTGAAATTTGTAGAAATACTCACTTGATGACTGTCTTTAATGTGTTATAATTTTGGGACCACTGGTCCAATTTTGGTCAAATTTGCTTTAAAAGATAGTTTAATATTGTGTTTAACTACAAATGATCGCGTGATCCTCCTACGCAATTTTTAGAATATTTTACCGCGTCTTAAAATCACTTTTGAAATTTGTAGAAATTTTCGCTTGATGACTGTCTTTAAACTGCTATAATTTTGTAACCACTGGTGTAATTTTGGTCAAATTTGCTTTAAAAGCTAGTTTAATATTGTGTTTAACTACAAGTCGTCACGTGATTCCCCTATACAATTTTTAGAATATTTTTAGCGCGTTTTAAAGTCACTTTTGAAGTTTGTAGAAATTTTCGCTTGATGACTGTCTTTAAACTGCTATAATTTTGTAACCACTGGTGTAATTTTGGTCAAATTTGCTTTAAAAGTTAGTTTAATATTGTGTTTAACTACAAATGATCACGTGATCCCCCTACGCAATTTTTATAATATTTTACCGCGTTTTAAAATCACTTTTGAAATTTGTAGAAATTCTCACTTGATGACTGTCTTTAATGTGTTATAATTTTGGGACCACTGGTCCAATTTTGGTCAAATTTGCTTTAAAAGATAGTTTAATATTGTGTTTAACTACAAGTGATCACGTGATCCCCCTACGCAAATTTTAGAATATTTTACCGCGTCTTAAAGTCACTTTTGAAATTTGTAGAAATTCTCACTTGATGACTGTCTTTAATGTGCTATAATTTTGGAACCACTGGTTCAATTTTGGTCAAATTTCCTTTAAAAGCTAGTTTAATATTGTATTTAACTGCAAGTGATCACGTGATCCCCCTACGCAATTTTTAGAATATTTTACAACGTCTTAAAGTCGCTTTTGAAATTTGTAGAAATTTTCGCTTGATGACTGTTTTTAATGTGTTATAATTTTGGGACCACTGGTCCGATTTTGGTCAAATTTGCTTTAAAACTTAGTTTAATATTGTGTTCAACTACGAGTAATCACGTGATTCCCCTACGGCACTTTTAGAATATTTTTACTGCGTTTAAAATCACTTTTGAAGTTTGTAGAAATTTTCGCTTGATGACTGTCTTTAAAGTGCCATAATTTTGGAACCACTGGTCCGATTTTGGTCAAATTTACTTTAAAAGCTAGTTTAATATTGTGTTTAACTACAAATGATCACGTGATCCCCCTAAGCAATTTTTATAATATTTTACCGCGTCTTAAAGTCAGTTTCGAACTTTGTAGAAATTCTGGCTTGATGACTGTCTTTAAAGTGCTATAATTTTGGAACCACTGGTGTAATTTTGGTCAAATTTGCTTTAAAAGTTAGTTTAATATTGTGTTTAACTACAAGTAGTCACGTGATCCCCCTATACAATTTTTAGAATATTTTTAGCGCGTTTTAAAGTCACTTTTGAAGTTTGTAGAAATTTTCGCTTGATGACTGTCTTTAAACTGCTATAATTTTGTAACCACTGGTGTAATTTTGGTCAAATTTGCTTTAAAAGTTAGTTTAATATTGTGTTTAACTACAAGTGATCGCGTGATCCCCCTACGCAATTTTTAGAATATTTTACCACGTCTTAAAATCACTTTTGAAATTTGTAGAAATTCTCACTTGATGACTGTCTTTAATGTGTTATAATTTTGGGACCACTGGTCCGATTTTGGTCAAATTTGCTTTAAAACTTAGTTTAATATTGTGTTCAACTACGAGTAATCACGTGATTCCCCTACGGCACTTTTAGAATATTTTTACTGCGTTTAAAATCACTTTTGAAGTTTGTAGAAATTTTCGCTTGATGACTGTCTTTAAAGTGCCATAATTTTGGAACCACTGGTCCGATTTTGGTCAAATTTACTTTAAAAGGTAGTTTAATATTGTGTTCAACTACAAATGATCACGTGATCCCCCTAAGCAATTTTTATAATATTTTACCGCGTCTTAAAGTCAGTTTCGAACTTTGTAGAAATTCTGGCTTGATGACTGTCTTTAAAGTGCTATAATTTTGGAACCACTGGTGTAATTTTGGTCAAATTTGCTTTAAAAGTTAGTTTAATATTGTGTTTAACTACAAGTGATCACGTGATCCCCCTACGCAATTTTTAGAATATTTTACGTCTTAAAGTCGCTTTTGAAATTTATAAAAATTCTCACTTGATGACTGTCTTTAATGTGCTATAATTTTGGGACCACTGGTCCAATTTTGGTCAAATTTGCTTTAAAAGCTAGTTTAATATTGTGTTTAACTACAAGTGATCACGTGATCCCCCTACGCAATTTTTAGAATATTTTACCGCGTCTTAAAATCACTTTTGAAATTTGTAGAAATTCTCACTTGATGACTGTCTTTAATGTGTTATAATTTTGGGACCACTGGTCCAATTTTGGTCAAATTTGCTTTAAAAGATAGTTTAATATTGTGTTTAACTACAAGTGATCACGTGATCCCCCTACGCAAATTTTAGAATATTTTACCGCGTCTTAAAGTCACTTTTGAAATTTGTAGAAATACTCACTTGATGACTGTCTTTAATGTGTTATAATTTTGGGACCACTGGTCCAATTTTGGTCAAATTTGCTTTAAAAGATAGTTTAATATTGTGTTTAACTACAAATGATCGCGTGATCCCCCTACGCAAATTTTAGAATATTTTACCGCGTCTTAAAGTCACTTTTGAAATTTGTAGAAATACTCACTTGATGACTGTCTTTAATGTGCTATAATTTTGGAAGCACTGGTCCGATTTTGGTCAAATTTGCTTTAAAAGATAGTTTAATATTGTGTTTAACTACAAGTGATCACGTGATCCCCCTACGCAAATTTTAGAATATTTTACCGCGTCTTAAAGTCACTTTTGAAATTTGTAGAAATACTCACTTGATGACTGTCTTTAATGTGTTATAATTTTGGGACCACTGGTCCAATTTTGGTCAAATTTGCTTTAAAAGATAGTTTAATATTGTGTTTAACTACAAGTGATCACGTGATCCCCCTACGCAAATTTTAGAATATTTTACCGCGTCTTAAAGTCACTTTTGAAATTTGTAGAAATTCTCACTTGATGACTGTCTTTAATGTGCTATAATTTTGGAACCACTGGTTCAATTTTGGTCAAATTTCCTTTAAAAGCTAGTTTAATATTGTGTTTAACTGCAAGTGATCACGTGATCCCCCTACGCAATTTTTAGAATATTTTACAACGTCTTAAAGTCGCTTTTGAAATTTGTAGAAATTTTCGCTTGATGACTGTCTTTAATGTGTTATAATTTTGGGACCACTGGTCCGATTTTGGTCAAATTTGCTTTAAAACTTAGTTTAATATTGTGTTCAACTACGAGTAATCACGTGATTACCCTACGGCACTTTTAGAATATTTTTACTGCGTTTAAAATCACTTTTGAAGTTTGTAGAAATTTTCGCTTGATAACTGTCTTTAAAGTGCCATAATTTTGGAACCACTGGTCCGATTTTGGTCAAATTTACTTTAAAAGCTAGTTTAATATTGTGTTTAACTACAAATGATCACGTGATCCCCCTAAGCAATTTTTATAATATTTTACCGCGTCTTAAAGTCAGTTTTGAACTTTGTAGAAATTCTGGCTTGATGACTGTCTTTAATGTGCTATAATTTTGGTCAAATTTGCTTTAAAAGTTAGTTTAATATTGTGTTTAACTACAAGTGATGACGTGATCCCCCTACGCAATTTTTAGAATATTTTACAACGTCTTAAAGTCGCTTTTGAAATTTATAAAAATTCTCACTTGATGACTGTCTTTAATGTGCTATAATTTTGGGACCACTGGTCTGATTTTGGTCAAATTTGCTTTAAAAGTTCGCTTTAAATAAAACACGAAATTTTACATTGATACCTCAAAAAACAAACGAATGGCAACTATTTTCGCAAACTAATTCAAATTGGTCAAGTCCGGTCCTGTCCACCACTCAAATTTCGTTTTGGTTTTCATTTTAACTCTTGAACTTATAACCAATGTCGCGACTGAAGAGGTCAATAATAAAGGTTAAAAACTCCGTGGATAATTAAGGCAATAAGTGCGTTTTATTAAAATTAATCATGGACAGTCGAAATTTTTGTCCAATAACTTACAGTTGACGCGCTGTGGGCTGTGATTCCCCCCTACCCACCTAAAGTCATTCATAATACAACATATGCTTGATCAATGCACTTCCGGACTTATTTCCGGACAACTGTCGCTTAGTTTTTGTTAAGGGGATAAAAAAATTGCATGTTACTAGATTTGAAAAAGAAGCGGGATTATAAATGTTGGTGGGCGTGTTTTTAGACACAGTTGGTACAGGTGTCAAAAATAAAACTAGCTTTATTGTGCAAATTGATTTATTTATCACAATATTTATATACAAGCACTTACACATAAACTATATTCACTTTAATTCATTTATTATAATAATAATAATAATAATAATAATAAAATAATAATAATATTTCACCGGTAACACTAACATACGCAAAATTCGTGCTAAAACAAAACAATTTCCTTATAACTCAATAACTGTATAAACAAATAATTCAACTTTATTGTTTTATATAGTAGTTCATTCATTTTATAGTTGTTTCGTCACAATTTCCTGTGAAATTACCTTTAAAATATTTACAAGGTTGGTAATGGTTTTAGGTACAAATGGTGGGAGGGGGCCAATCAAAACAACGGAACAAGCGCGAAAAATTTGCAAATTTAATCTGATTAATCTTATTATTATCTTTGAGCTCTCTTATAACTGTTTGATATGTTATTATAGACAAAGAGAGATATAATTGGAACCCCGACCAGCGCCCACTAGATATTGTTAGTTATTATTGGTTCCAAGTTAATTTAAGTTGGTATTAACTTGGAACCAACTTAGGGGGTTCCCAATAATAAACGTATGATGATGTGTACATTTTTTTTTTGGTTTTCTTTCAAAAATAACGTCTAAAATTGTTTAAAATCTATCTAAATGTCATTATTTATATATTATTATAGTTATTTGACAAGATGGCCGGCAATTTTCTAATACAATCTTAATTTTATGTAGGTTATTATTGTTATATTTCGCCTTTTAGTTATAAATACGAGTTTCCATTGCAATTTCTCTTGAGCTATGACGTTTTTCCAAAATACAGGGTGTTCGCGCGAAGTGACTTTGTTATTATTGGAGCTACAAAGTCGGTTAAATTAGCAAACTAGTAGCATTTTTTCCGCTGATTACAATGGTGAAAACAAAAAAACAATTGACCAACTGGTTTTCAAGATATTCTAAAAAATATTTTTTTTTAAATGGAACACCCTATATATTTTTGCAAAAATCGATGGTAAATTAAATTCTATACAAAAAATGTCCTAATCTTTTTTTGATAATAATTTAAAATAAGCGAGTTATTTTGAAAAAAGTTTACAATTCTTTAAAATCAAGTAGCCATAAAACGGAATAGTAATTTATTAAAACCAAACAATCATAATTTTGTTAATTTAAGCAAGTTGAAAGTAACTTGAAAGAATTACGGAAATATTGGGAATTTACAAAATTATAATTTTCATGGCTACTTGATATTAAAACTTTGAAAACTTTTTTTCAAAATAACTCGCTTATTTTAAATAATTGTCAAAAAAACATAAGAACATTCTTTGTTCAGAATTTAATTTATCATCGATTTTTGCAAAAATATACAGGGTATTCCAGTTAAAAAATGTTATTTTTGTGAATATCTCGAAAAGCAGATGGTCAATTGTTTTTCTGTTTTCACCATTGTAATCAGCGGAAAAAATGCTACTAGTCTGCTAATTTAACCGACTTTGTAGCTTCAATAATAACGAAGTTAGCAATAGTGAGCCACTTCGCGCGAACACCCTATACAGGGTCCGTCAAAACCCTGGCATTCTTCTATAAATTCGTTAGGTTTGGAAATAGAAAAAAGTTGTCAGGAATTTACTGCTCGATAACCTAAAATTATTTCCATTTATACAGGGTCTTTAATTACGGCTGGACAGCTACTTACTTCGTTATTTTAAATGGAACACCCTGTATATTAATGAATTTTCAGATTCTACACGTAATTTTAGATGAAAAAGTGTGAAGGTTTCATATTTTTAAAATGAACGGTTTTCGAGATATTTACACTTAAAAAAAAAATTCACAAAATTCGAGTTTTCAAAAAACGCGTTTATTTTAGTTATACTTTGTAGTTTTTTAAAAATTATTTCGGAGTTCTAAAAAGTAAGGTCTAGGGAATATTGTGATACAAAAATGTGAAATTTATAGTATACAGGGTGTTTGCAATTGACCGTCAGTTTCTATTGACTTGAAACAACGAAAACTCTATTTTTTCAAATTCTGACGTAGGTTGTAGAGATTTAAATTCTCTACCTTTTTTATAAAGTATTTTCTATACCTAAACTTAATATTTTAGGAGATATTTCAAATAATTTATATCGTATGAGAAATTCTATTCTTTTAGGTTATGGAGCAGTATAAATTTCTGACAACTTTTGTCTTTAAAATTTTTTTCTATTTCCAAACCTAACGAATTTATAGAAGAATGCCAGGGTTTTGACGGACCCTGTATACCTATAGGTTATGTTTAAGTTTAGGTTTAGGTTTAGCTTAGAAGCGCCGACTTGTATTTTATTGTATTATCCATGGGGTTTTCCTTGTAATGTATAATTATTGGGTTTCATCTACTATTTCACTCCATCATAACAATTTTTCCAATTTTTTTTGCATAATATACAAATTACACTGAACAATATTCGAGAAATCACATAAGCTTTGGCTATGTACAGAAGCTTGTCTTGTCAAAATTGAAACACGTTTAGGTCAGTCCCCAGGCGTGATTCTAGACGCGATACCAAAGCGCGTTGTCGCCCCTACACCGCGCCGTACCTCCCACGGCAAAATTTTCGCCCACACACAAAAAACTGTATATTACGCTATGGAACTACCGCTCATGGTTGTAATGCACGTTTTTTCACAGCTGTCCGTGTTTTCCGAGTTGGAGCGCACCGCTTTCGGTGTGCCGGGCGTGTTTTGTTCCAGGGACTCGGTGTTGTTGTTGGTGGAGGCGCGACGGGCGGCCACGTCACGTGCCGCTGTACGAACATCGAACACGCTGCACTCGCTTTCCAAATCGCTGCTTTCCAATTGGAGCACGTTGAGCTAAACAACACGAAAATTAAAAAAAAATTTTTTTATTGAGGATGCTTAACTTACTTGTCGGGCGTTGAGGAACAATTCACTGGAATCCGAGCCACAGCTGGAGCTTTCGCTGAGTTCCGTGGTGAATTTGCGTTGGGCGCGGGGGCTGGGCGGGGGGCGGCGTGTGCACACCTGCGCTTGGATATGTTCGCATACTCGACGGAAACGGCGGATGTTACCTGAAAATTGAGGTTAAATTTTAGACAGTCTGTGACAGTGTACTTTAGTGGTGTAAAGCAGACTTTTAATAACAGCATTGTAGTGGTGTAAATCGGACTTTTAATACCATACCATAAAATGCAAATCGACTTTATGTGAATCGTATAATAAAAAATGAATGTAAATTAAATCCTAATAAATATAATTAACTTTGGATCGAATCGTTCGTGATTATTTAACAAATATTTGCGAATAGTGGGACAGTTGGTATCAGTGTCATGTAGTGGTGTAAATCGCACTTTGATTGTTTTTAACTGTCAAACTGTCATTAATTAGTAGTGGTTTTTTTGAAAGTGAGTTCACAAAGTTTAAAGTGTTTTAATTGTGAATTTGGGGCTTCCTGGTGCTTGTTTCTTCTTTCCTGCTCAACTGTGAGTACTTTAAACATATTTTTTATTGTCAGAGGATTTTTTTCGTCCTTATTTCTGCCGATTTTCCTCGACAAAATTTGTATGTTATTCTTACCGGATAAAAGTGTAAACGTTATAGCGTAAAGATGCTCCTTCGCATTATCGGTTGATTGTTTCGTAATAGTAGAAATGTCCACTTGAAATCGGACATGTCTTTGAAACATGGCCGGTGCTGTGGTGCCCCTTTTGTACTCCACCCGGAAGGACATCGGACTGGATACAGAGTGGCTCAGTTCGGCTATCTGAAACCCAAATTAAATTATTTGCGTTTTTGAAATTTCCCGCCAAATATTTAGACATTTTTTGAGATTATTTTGTGTTCTCGTCAAGAAAGTATAAAAATAGAGGAGAGAAAGCTCCCGGATGGGTGTAGGCACAAATCCGTTGCCAGTTGCTATGACAATGACAAACCAAAACAAACACTTGACCAATAACGCGCCTTATTGACTGCTGGCGCATGCGTAGAAACTATCAAGTACGCTTGAGTCCGTTTGAATGTGCAACACTTTCAATTCTTACCCCCGTCCCTGGGGATCTTTCTGTCCTCTATTTTATACGTCCTTGGTTCTCGTATAAAAAAGTACCAACCGATAAAAAAGCGTGAATCAAATCGGCTTTAACAGTCGCCAATGGTTTGCCCTTGACTAGAATGGTGAAAGTTTCGTCCTTTTCCGTCGTCATCAAACTGCCAAACCACGATTTCTTCGTGAGCTCCGGGGATGATTCCGGAGTCAAATGGACTTCTTCTGAGGAGGCTGTGGAAACGCTTTTTACTAAAAATCCAAACCGATAAATTTTAGGTGGTTTTCTTACGATTACTTTGGAGTTTCCTTCTATGGAAACGCGGCGAGCCCAAAAACGAGTTTTTTATAGTAGTAAGCCTTGATCGCCAGTGGTGGCTACTGCTGGAGGAATGGGGGGAGCCAGGTGGGGTCATTGGGGGTAAAATCGGGTTGGATACCAGGCTAGTCGTGTCGCTTTCGGGGGATGTTAGGGACAAAACCGAAGTACCACCACTGCTATTCGCTCTATGATGCGTTGGAGTGGAAGGTGGTGGGGTCACAGTCACGTGGGTGTTGGATGTGACATGTGTCGAGCTTCTATGGCTGTGATGCGAGCTAGTCCGCTGTCCAACAGGCGAGGACATCCCAGCTAAAACCCAGAAAATTAGCCTACTTGACTCTATTTTCCATTCCGAAACCTTACAATGTGTATTAGTTGGAGTAATAGTACTATTAAACAGTACTGGACTGGACGCCCCTGATGATCTAGTAGGCGAGTGTATGCTAAGGCTGCTGTGGGTGCTTCCAGTTGATGGACTGCATCTGGCGTGGTGCCTCCTGAAACTTTTCCTTCAGTACTACAAGCTTCCAAAATCGAATAATAATAATTACGTACTTGTAGTGGGATCGTCGGGGGGTTAAAGGTGACCCTTCGCTGATCTGTGCGAATTGTAAGCCACTTTGGCCGTTTACGCGACAGGTGTCGATGCGTTTCTTCGGAGGATCGGCCAGTTCCACGCTGCGGATTCGCAGCATGGAATCCGAGTCGTCTTCGTAGGCTGGGCGACGGCGTTTGCGCTCCAGCAGCAGGAAGTAGATGACTTTTTCAGTGTTGTGGCTAAAAAAGTTATAATAAGCGGAATTTCTTCAACTTCTATCACCTGGTGGTAATCACCTGGGGCTCAACAAATGCTGTATAAGCTTCTCCTTCTCCTTGAAACATCCCAAACTGCAAATGGCTTGAAGCACATCTGGATCCACAGCCTCAATGGACGGCAACACGTGAGTTTGAACCACTTCCATCATGGGCAACTCCAACTCCAATTCACCTTTACCACCAGCTGTCACCCACGGATGTTTATTAATATCGGATAACTGCCAAAAAAAAATTCGTTTTATTGAATGTAAACTACTGAAAAGTGAAGTTTGTTTACGGAAAGGCGTTTTTCCGGATTGACTTCGATCATCCCACGCAGCAGGCTCTGACAGTCTGGTGGGACGAAATGTGGAATATGAAACACTCCACGTTTGACTTTCTCTAGTAGCTGCCGGAGATTGTCGTCGTCAAATGGCAGGGCGCCGACTAGAAGCGCGTAGAGGATAACGCCACAAGACCAGACATCGGCACGACGACCATCGTATTTTTCCCCCTAAAAAGCGAGTTTTGAGGAGGGAAGACAAAAATTTTGGGCTACTTACTCGTATAACCTCTGGGCAGGCGTAATGTGGGCTCCCGCAGCTGGTTTCCAGCATAGAGCCCATCGGTTGGAGGGAAGCCATGCCGAAATCGGCGATTTTGATGTTGTTTTTCTCGTCCAAGAGGAGATTTTCCGGTTTGAGGTCTCGATGGCTAAAAAATGAGAAGTTGTTGGCAAATATGATTTTTTAACTAAATCCATACCATATGGAGTGACTATGACAAAAATCCAAGGCCGAGATGATTTGTCTGAAGAATCTTCGTGCTTCTTTCGGTGTTAATCGGCCTTTCTTCACTAGATAATCGAAGAGCTCCCCACCAGAAACATGCTCCAAAACCAAATATCTGCCGAAAAATTAGACTGTTGAGGGGGGATAGGGTAATTTATAAAAAACTCACAGATATCTTTTGTTTTCGTAAACATCCGCAAGACCAAGGACATGAGGGTGGTCTATAAGTTTCATTATGGCGATTTCTCTTTCGACCTGGACAAAAAAAAAACAGGCAATAGGATTTTTTTCGACTTTGAGATTTCTTATTTAACTAACTTACTTTCATCAATACACTTTCGCTTAGTTTCTCTCGATTGATGATTTTGATGGCCACTTTTTTTCCTGTGACGCATTGCACGCCCAGTTTGACCAAACCTAGAAAAAATATAAATAAAATATTCGTTTGGCATATTTTTCCAATTTCAACTGTTTTTGAGTGTTAACACGTTAAAAGTTTGACAGGTTTCGACAATTATTTTAGAGGACTGCCTGCTTGTGGAATAAATAAAACAAAAGACAGTCACCTTGTTTTTCTAAGTTTTCTAGTGGTAGATATTCAATGAAATAAAAAAAATTTTTTTAAAAACTCTTCTGAAACCTCAAGAGTTTGACAGATTTTGACAGTTGCAACTGTTTTAGAAAGCTAAATGTTTACAGAATATATAAAACAAAAGACAGTTGCCTTACAATTTTTCTTTTTTTTTTCTAACGAGTCCCAATTGTAGATATATCTAAAAAAATCAAAACCTCTAAAAAGTGACATCAAAGTCCTTCAGTTTGACAGATTTTGACAGTTTCAATTGTTTACGAAAGCTAGATGTTTGTGGAATAAGCAAAACAAAAGACAATCGCTTTGCAATTGTTTTTCAATTTTTTTAGGGACGTTTAATTGAATATCTAAAAAAAAATTTGTACGTCCAAGAAGTGATGTAAAAGTCCTGCAGTTCGACAGATTTTGACAGTTGCAACTGTTTTAGAAAGCTAAATGTTAACAGAATATGTAAAACAAAAGACAGTTGCCTTACAGTTTTTCTTTTTTTTTCTAATTAGTCCCAGTTGTAGATATATCTAAAAAAATCAAAACCTCTAAAAAGTGACGTAAAAGTCCTTCAGTTTGACAGATTTTGACAGTTTCAATTGTTTACGAAAGCTAGATGTTTGTGGAATAAGCAAAACAAAAGACAATCGCTTTGCAATTGTTTTTCAATTTTTTTATGGACGTTTATTTGAATATCTAAAAAAAAATTCTGTACCTCCAAAGAAGTGATGTAAAAGTCCGGCAGTTCAACAGATTTTGACAGTTTCAACTGTTTTAAAGAGCTAAATGTTTACAGAATATGTAAAACAAAAGACAGTTGCCTTACAGTGTTTCTTTTTTTTCTAACGAGTCCCAGTTCTAGATATAACTAAAAAATCAAAATCTCTAAAAAGTGACATAAAAGTCCTTCAGTTTGACAGATTTTGACAGTTTCAATTGTTTTCGAAAGCTAAATGTTTGTGGAATAAGCAAAACAAAAGACAATCGCTTTGCAATTGTTTTTCAATTTTTTTGTGGACGTTTATTTGAATATCTAAAAAAAAATTCTGTACCTCCAAAGAAGTGATGTAAAAGTCCGGCAGTTCGACAGATTTTGACAGTTTCAACTGTTTTAAAGAGCTAAATGTTTACAGAATATGTAAAACAAAAGACAGTTGCCTTACAGTGTTTCTTTTTTTTTCTAACGAGTCCCAGTTCTAGATATAACTAAAAAATCAAAACCTCTAAAAAGTGACATAAAAGTCCTTCAGTTTGACAGATTTTGACAGTTTCAATTGTTTTCGAAAGCTAAATGTTTGTGGAATAAGCAAAACAAAAGACAATCGCTTTGCAATTGTTTTTCAATTTTTTTGCGACGTTTATTTTTGAATATCTAAAAAAAAATTCTGTACCTCCAAGAAGTGATGTAAAAGTCCGGCAGTTCGACAGATTTTGACAGTGTTAACTGTTTCAAAGAGCTAAATGTTTACAGAATATAAAAAACAAAAGACAGTCACCTAACAACTGTTTTTTTCTAGTTTTCTATTGCATTTTAGTGGTGTATCTACAAAAAATTTATGATCTAAAAATTCTTCAGTTTGACAGATTTTGACACTTTCAACTATTTTAGAGAGCTAAATAGAATACGGAAAATAAAAGACAACCGCTTTAGGAATAAATTGTTAATTTTTCTAACGCCGTTTAATTATTACAACCAATATAAACAAAAATTTTGAGAGAAATCTTGTACAACTTTGACTTTCTATAGTTTTTGTGTAACTTTCAATTGTTTTGGAGTGCTAAATATTTCTCCTGGTCTGCCTAGAGTAGTAGTGTGTTTATATTGTACCTGTTTGTCCTTTTCCCAGTGTTTTCTCCAAACGATAGGGTCCCACATACTGATGGATTTCCGGTGTGGGATTCGCGTTTTCCTTCTGCATTTTCCCGGTGAATTTCCCAGTGCACCAGCTGTGATTACATGTCAGAAATTTTCGTATTTCTTGCGTGTGTTGAGTCGACACATTTTTCTCACGGATGCCATCTGAAATCAGTTTCAGTTTTTAATCCATATTTTGCTGTGGAAGTTTTCCCAGTTTAGATTTTCTTTGTGTGGGAAATGTTGGTGGTAATGGTAAAGCACATGATTTAATTCGCGGCCGAATTTGTGTTTGTTGTATTTTTTTGGTGGTCGGGTTTTTTCTGCCGCACCCCCGCACTTTTCCTCTATAGAATTTTTTTTTTTTTGGTGGAAATGCAGTTAAGTTAGTTTAGGTCGTGGGAAATTCCGTGGTAGGAAATTCGGCAGGTGCACTGTGGAATTTGCGACATTTTTTCTTCGGCCACCCGCACACACGATTTTCCCTGTTAAATAAAATGAAATTGTACTGAGTGGTGGGTATAAGGGGTGGGCAAAAATCAATAGGGACTGTAGTCACCCTTCTGACGCTAAATTTCCCTAGATTCGTTTCTGGTTGCGGCGAGATTTTACTATATTACGCAAAAAAAACAACATAACATACTACAACATGAAACTAATGGAATTTTTTTATTTTGAAATCGAGGGTCGAAGGGTTGTTCCGCAAGGTAAGTTAGTTAGGGTGCAAGTAAACAGCACCAACTTAACGTGTGATAGCACAGGGGATGTAAGGGAACAATTGTTTGGACCACTGTAGTCCATTTCGACTGTTTAGAACTATACAGGGGTGGTAGAAGTTGTCTCAATTAATACAAACAAATAATCTCTTAGAAAAAAAATTGGTAAATCACGTGAAGGCGATTGTCTTTTGTTTTGCGTATTCCACAAACTTTTAGCTATCCAAAACAGTTGACTGTGTTCAAATATGTCAAACTGACGGAGTTTTACGTAATTTTTTTTAAGGTCTTGAATTTTTTTTAAAGTACTTCTAAAAAACCCTAGAAAAAATAGAAGAGAAGTTGTAAGGCGACTGTCTTTTGTTTTGCTTATTGTGTAAACATTTAGCTTTCGCAAACAATTGAAATTGTTACAATCTGTCAAACTGGCCGACATTTACTTCACTTTTTTGAGGCCGTGATTTTTTTTAGGTATATGATTAAAGATCTCTAGAAAAAAAAATATAAAAAACAGTTGTAGATCGACTGTCTTTTGTTTTACTTATTCAGTAAAGATTAAGCTTTCTAAGACAATTGAAACTGTTCAAATCTGTCAAACTAGCGGACTTTTACGCCACTTATTGAATTTTTTTAAAGTACTACTAAAAGTCCCTAGAAAAAATAGAACAGAAATTGTAAGGCGACTGTCTTTTGTTTTGCTTATTGTGTAAACATTTAGCTTTCGCAAACAATTGAAATTGTTACAATCTGTCAAACTGGCCGACATTTACTTTACTTTTTTGAGGCCGTGATTTTTTTTTAGGTATATGATTAAAGATCTCCAGAAAAAAAATATAAAAAACAGTTGTAGATCGACTGTCTTTTGTTTTACTTATTCAATAAACATTTAGCTTTCTAAAACAATTGAAACTGTTCAAATCTGTCAAACTAGCGGACTTTTACGCCACTTTTTGATTTTGTTTTAAAGTACTACTAAAAGTCCCTAGAAAAAATAGAACAGAAGTTGTAAGGCGACTGTCTTTTGTTATGTTTATTGTGTAAACATGTAGCTTTCGCAAACAATTGAAATTGTTACAATCTGTCAAACTGGCCGACATTTACTTCACTTTTTTGAGGCCGTGATTTTTTTTAGGTATATGATTAAAGATCTCTAGAAAAAAAAATATAAAAAACAGTTGTAGATCGACTGTCTTTTGTTTTACTTATTCAGTAAAGATTAAGCTTTCTAAGACAATTGAAACTGTTCAAATCTGTCAAACTAGTGGACTTTTACGCCACTTTTTGATTTTTTTTTAAAGTACTACTAAAAGTCCCTAGAAAAAATAGAACAGAAGTTGTAAGGCGACTGTCTTTTGTTTTGTTTATTGTGTAAACATGTAGCTTTCGCAAACAATTGAAATTGTTACAATCTGTCAAACTGGCCGACATTTACTTAACTTTTTTGAGGCCGTGATTTTTTTTTTAGGTATATGATTAAAGATCCCTAGAAAAAAAATATAAAAAACAGTTGTAGATCGACTGTCTTTTGTTTTACTTATTCAACAAACATTTAGCTTTCTAAAACAGTTGAAGCTGTTCAAATCTGTCAAACTAGCGGACTTTTACATCACTTCTTGATTTTTTTTCGATATACATTTAATTAAAAGTCACTAGAAAAATACAAAAAACAATTGAATGAGGACTATCTTTTGTTTTCCTTACTTTATAATCTAGCTGTGTAAAACAGTTGAATTTATTATCATCATTTGCAGAAGTTTTACGAGATTTTTTCCAAAGCTACCTCGAAAATTTGAAATTAAATGCCATATTTAGAAAAATAGCTAAAATTTCCACTGTTTTTCATTTGTTAATCACTTACCTTTAAAAACAAAACAAATCTGCGACGTTTTATTCATATATTGTAGTCGTACCATGTCGATGAAGTTCTATTGTGTGTAGTCCTACCATGTCGATAAATTCCTCAGGATTTTTTGTAAGGTTAAGTAATAAAACGCCCTCTGTATTTTCATTTGTTTATTTTCTCATTAATAATCTTTAATAATAATTATTCATCATTTAATTTACAATTTATTACTAGATAATTATTAATTATTCCCTCAACTGTTTTTTGTTAATCGTTATTACTTTTGTTGGGTTGTTTAACTGTATTTATCTACACAAACTGTGCTGTGTTGTCTGATGTCTACACTGTCATCTTTGGATATTTCCCTATGTAATAGAATGGTCGATTTCCTCTCTCTCTAAAAGTGATTAATATTCTACAAAACATCGTCGTTTTGGCACAACCGTTTTTTTTATTATTATTCGTTTAGTTTGAGCATTGAGTACAGTCAAGACGGCCTACCGCTTTGATAAAACCACCACCAGCAACATGATATATCAGTCATTACTCGCATCCATACTCGCCCCCTTTGTAAAGCGCCTGCGCAACGGCCGACTTGTGGTATGATCCAAACTGGCCGAGCGTTTCTGTCGCATCTGCTGCGCCAACAGCTCAATCTCCCAATTCGTGCTCGAGTTTTCGTACTCGCCCGAATCATAACCAGCTTGCTCGTGCTCGGACGAATCACCCAAATCCGAGTCGGTGTCCGATGTGGTCGAATCGATATCGAGCACCACATTGTGGGGTGGTGGCGACCACACGTGGATTGGCTGTGGTAAATCGGCTAGTTCTTCCACTTCTTCGTGCGTTGGCTCCTCCCACGACTGTTGGTCTTTGCTTACTACCGTTTCGATTGAGTCCTAAAATAAATTTTGTGAGATTATGTAAATGTGGTTAGGTTAGGTTAGTTTAGTGCTTACTGTGAATGAGTCGTCGACTGACGCACTTTCTAAGTTGGATATGTGCGCTTTTAATTGGTGGATAATCTCGTCACGTGTTCGTACTTCCTCCTCGAGTTTCTCAAAGCGTTGCTGGTATTTGTCTTGGATGTCGTGCAAATGGGAGCTCATTACTTGCTTTATGGCTAGGAGGATGTCGGCGAAGTATTGTTGTTCATCGTCTAAGGAACCTGGAAGTAGATGGAGTGAATAGAATAAGAGTGAATAGTGAGTGTTATAATAACACTTCTGATATCAATAAATTTCCTACCTTTATTAATCAACTTGACCTGATTGTTGGTTTTGTTCGGTAAAATCTGCAAGCCACACCGCTCCAATTCCGCCTTCCTATCCTGGTGTTGTTGCTCGCTAATATCCAAGGAATTAACGAAAGGGAACACACTTTGAGGTGTGCCATACGAAGCGGCACTAGTCGGTGGACTCTGCAACGTATCACGATTAAACGTCACACTTTTCGATAGTTTACTGTGTCGCGCTGCGTAGCCTTCAATCGTTGGGGCGCGCATTAACCTAGAAATAATAAATAACTAAAGAGTTCTTACAGAGAATGAAGTGGGATTATACCGTCGAAACTCAGTCGAGTCGATTTTCTCCGGCATCGTTGTTGTCGTCGTCGTCATGGTCGTTGTACTGCTCGTAGTCGTCACCACCCCCATCGTATCCTCGGAAAGCTTCTTCAAAATCGACTTGAGATTCCGACGTTCCAGCGTCTCGTTTGATTCGTTTGAACTGTGCAGGGGGCTGGAGGTGAGCGACGGAGTCATTAGGTAGTTTGCATCCTGGTGCATGGTCGAGCCCTCGGATTGCGACCTTGTCAACGTGTCATTCTCCACCGGATTATCCGGTATATCCAGACTGAAACTGCGAGTCTTCATCACGGTTTCCAACTCTTCGAGTTTTTGGCGTTCGTTGAGGATTTTTAGTTTTTTCACGAAGGGCAATGGGCCGTATTCGGGGGACAAGTCGTCGATGGACCTGGAGAAGGCACAGTGTTAGTTTTAGGGGAATGGGGGATGTTATGAAGGCAAAAGCAGCGAGTAGCGAAAGAAATACTGGCGAAAAAATTTGGGTTCTTGCCTTGTGCATCGACGGAATAGGCCGGCGTTTTCCCGCATACTACCAATAGAAACTTTCAGATTGGTTATTTTATACTTAAAGTGCGTTTTGGGGCATTGGTTTCCTGGATTTGGGGTGCAAGTTGTTTGCACCAAAGCTTCAATAGAAAACAAGTCATTTGCACCTAGTAAACTTTTTTATAAGTAGGCGACCTTCAATTCCTTAACTTGTCAATTTCCAAGAAACAAATGCCCAACCAACCTCCCTTTCCCCCAAATCCAACTCACCGATAATGCTTCGTCTTCCTCGTGAGCACTAAACTAGGTTTGGCTTTGCTCTTGGTGGTGGTTTGGTGTTGTTGTTGCTGGCATGTTGGCACTGCTGCTGCTTCCCTACTCATACTAAGGCTGTCACTACTGGTGTCCTTGGAGGGAGTCAATGGATCGGATGTGTCTCTGCTAATCGCCGCCCGTTTCAATTTGCTCCAATGCGGCTCGGCACTATCACTAGATGGCGGTGGTGGTGCCATCACTGGAGCACTACACACACTCACAGTACCACCGTCTTCTTGTGCTGGTGGTACTGATTGGAGGTTGTTGATGGACGGTTCGTGCACTAATCTATCACTAGTGTCTGTAATGGAGGGGGGGTCGCTGTCTTTTAATAGCGATTCTTTAACGCCGCTGCTGTCTTTTTCTTTGGCACTCGTGTGAAGTTTCAAGCGTTCCCTATGACAGAAATTACGAGTTATACTAAATTGGACCAGTTGTAAAACGTACCTAAAAGATATTTTATTGTTAAGCAATTTAGTTGGTAGGACGGTGGTGATACTGCTACGTGGCACGGCGGAAAACGCCGCTTTGGTGTTACTGGTAGGACTAGTAGGCTGTGACGTTAATTGACTTGGCGCTGCCGCCACTGCTGTCGCTGTAATCTTAGCTGTGGCCGCCGCTGCACTCCTCGCCTTATCCTCTTTAGCCTTGAGCATCAAAATCCTCTGAAGTAGCGGCAAGCCAGCACCCAGAGGCTCAATACTGGGTTCCTCTGCAATTGGTGGTGGGGATTTCACACTGGAAGACGTGGGGGAAAGGATAATAGGCGGTGTGATGACAGAACTCATCTTGCATTTTTCTTCGTTCTCTTGTTTTTCTTTGAGCAATCTTAGGCGTTGTAGAAGCGGTAAACCGGCACCTAAAGGTGATACTACAGGTGCTGTTTCGGTGACTGTTTCTTTTTTGTTGTTGTTGTCGATGATTGGCTCCTCTTGGCTTAGATCGTGCGACTTCACTCGGGACATGCGCTTTAAGGTGGCTTTTTGGACGTGGAGGGGTTGGAGCTCTAACGATTCATCGGAGCGACGGTGGGCGCGGGATTTCTTTAGTACGTTGCGTAACCCCTGGAAATTTAACTTTTATCACTGCATAGCATTATAAAGAATGTCTAATACCTTAGCCTCGCTTTTAATCTTATCGACTAGCCCTTTGGGATCAGCCGCATGCAGTCCTGACCCATGATGGTCTTTGTGGTGGTGGTGGTGGTGAGGCGGATGTCGAGCTGATGCCTTCACTTCCATCAGGCGTTTCCTCCCCAAAGCCTGTAGAATCTCTTGGGCTTCCGGATAGTCCTTCATGGCAGCTAAGACATCCTCACGTGACAACGAAAATAATTCCGAGTAGCCCACAGAACGCACATCAGCTGTACGCCTAAAAAAATTATCTTAGTTGATTTCAAAAAAATATAAAGTGAGTCGAGTACTTGTTGAGTCCATCCAAGTTCAAAATGCCGATTTCCCCAAAAAAATCCCCCGCCTTCATCGTAGTCAAAACCTTCCCATGCTCACTAAGCACCTCCAAGATGCCATCAGCGATGATGAACATCTCCCTGGCCACTTCGCCTTTACGACAAATCGAATCGCCAGGTGTGAAAATGTACGCCTTCATTTTCAGCACTAAATCGCGTAGGAATTCCGGTTGACACTCTTGGAAGATGGTCACCTAAGATAAAACGAAAGTTTAGTTAATTCCCCCAATAATTCCAAGGCGTTTAGTACCTTTTTTAAGACACTCAAATTAACATGTAAGGCCAGTTCCGTTTTTAGTTTGTCGGGTAGTAAACCGAGGGCGGTGTTTATGTCGCCGCCACCTTGGATGCGTCCTCTGGACCATGAGTAGTCGTACCATCGCAAGACGCGGCGTTTCATTCCGCCAGGTACCTAAGGAAAATTTGTTTTTAGGGCGAGATTAGAACCACAAATATCTTCAATGTTCATATTATGGTGGTACCATGCCGATAAAGTTGGATGTTGATTAATTAATATCTATGGATTATTTGTGCTGCACCCCTAAAAACCCCTATACGTAAATTGAAACGCTAATTTTGTTTGTAATACTGCTCAACACTAGGCAATTCTCGCGCCACATCCCAGGGAGAAGTTGAACTAATTAAAACTTTAAATTAGAATTACCTGTTTATGTTAACTAAAATGTGTCGCATTGCCATCAGCTTACGGCTTTCGTAGGGGCGAATGTAGAAGTACACGCCGAAATTAAGCTTATACACTTTGTCATCAAACTCGCATTCAAATTTTAAACAAACCTGACTAATTTGTCTCACAAATCGTCGACAGACAGATAGAAACTTGCTTTAGTTTTTATTATTTAAGTAGGCTTTGTTCTCTGACACAAAGTAAATGTTGTTCGAGGAGAAAAACAAACAAAAGAGTAAAGACTAAAGACAGTTAACTGGATGATTAAAATTGCAGGAAATCGAAGTGGTTTAGTCGTACCATGTCGATAAATTCGTGTGCTAGTTTGGTTTTTATCGACCTGGTGCGACTGGAATTTACCTTATGGTGTCGCATGTAAGTTTTGGCGCCGTCCAACAGTCGCTCGAATTCCAAACGATTGGCATTTCGATTTGTTATCACATTACCAACTTGACCTGCATGAGGAAATGTCTCAACCGACTGTCACTTGTCAATATTCGATTACTTACCGACAATTGTAGCGAATATGAACACGCCTATCAAGTAACTAACTATGGTAAAAATATATCTGGAAAAATAAACATAAGTTTAATATCTAGTGGGTTAGGGGGGGTGATTTGGGAGCGAGGTAGAAAAAGACACAACAGTGTAGTTTTCGAACAGACAAACAACCCCCCAAAACAAAAGGAAACAAACAAACGAAACCAAAACCACACACATGTGATTTAAATAGCAATAAAGAAAAGTGAGGTTAGTTTCGAGTCCCGTCGTCATTTTGGCAGAGGCAGGCGCTGTTCGATAACTTGACTGTCACTTGGTTTGGTTCTCATCCTTAACAACAACAAAATTATCAAAAAAAAAACAAGCTGGTGGAAGTTGGAATGAGGTTAAGGTGCATAGGGGGCGCTAGCGCGCGTGAACAACCCTCAGTCCTGCCGCTGCCACATGACGATGATGTCGGGGGTTTCATAGTGTTAAAAATTATGTGGTGGGGGGTTGGTACTTTTTTTTTTTTTGGTTAGACACACACACACCACGATGAAGTTGGTACTTGTGCACGTACCCGTGATTGGTATTGAACTGCAACAGACGCGATTTGACCCCTCTGCGCGGCAGTGACCGAGGGCCGTCCACCGAGTTGGTTTTCCTGTCAAAAACAAACAAAACAACGCTCTACACTAAACCCCCATGGAAAATTACTTACTCGGCATTCGTTTCCGGTGTGGGTAAATCACCGATTGTGGTTAATGTGAGCGTGGACCAGTAGAGGGAGCCAAGGTACTTGCGCGTCAATGTGGCATAGTCACCTGGTCGATATGGATAGACCCAATCACCCTAAATGCCAAATATATAGATTAGAGCACGACTTAAACCACATGGTACAACTAGAAAGTAATTTAAGATGAGTTTGGACTTGGCCAACTCTGACCACGCGTAACTTTCTTAGTTTATATGATAAATTTCAAGTGTGGGTACTCGTTTCAATCTAACTTTTTCCAATTAGACGAATTTTGTAAAAAATTTCACCGCTTAATTAGAACTTGTTTAAAAAAAACGTAATTCAAGCTTTGATTCGGTGTAATTTGTTGTGGCTTACGAATTAATCGATGTGGTTTACAACACCACCACAGCAATTAAACTGTGCTCTATAAAGTAAAACGGATTATCTGCGAATAAAACAAAATATTTATAAAGTTGTTTTACTATTGCGTAGCTCATAAAATGAGACAGTGTTTTTTTTTATGGCGCCATAATTTCGTTGGGGTATTTGATGTAAACGGTTAGTGCGTAAAATTGCACTAAAAAAAATGTTCTAGTCGTACCACGTCGATTAACTGTTGAATTCAAGTTGTGCCAGTTGGATAAAGTTGTGTGCTTACCTGAAAACCCTCCGCTTCGGACAGTAGAAAATAGAAACATCCAAACCAGTGTGCCAAAATCAACAATATATGTATTAAATTTATAACTCTCCATAAATTCGGCCAAACAGTTCTGGACTCTACCATATAATAATAATTAACAGCCCGATAAACCTGTCAAAATGTAAAATGGCGTTTGGCAAAAGTTTTTTGTTCAGTTGTTTACCTACCTTGAGAAATCTGGGACACCTGAGCAATGGCTGGGCCCCAAATCGAAACTGGAGCAGATCAAGTGGACATAGCGCCGCCAGATCAAGAAGAAAGGCACGAGAACGAAGATAGTGACAGGCGAGCTTTTTGCTATCGTACACCATCAAACCCTGTTCCAAATAACCGGTGCGAAGTTGTACGATCACATCCAGCAAAAATACCAAATCACTCAATGAATCACAGGTCAGCCAAAAACTAGATATCATATGCTGGAAAATTCGTACAAAACAACAACTTTGTCGTCGTCTTCTACCTCGCCCACCACTTACCTGCAGTTCGGGGAAACTCTGTCGCACAATCAACGTCCACATATTATACAAAACACAAATCGTTATCACTAACAACCAATAGAAATAAAAATTTGAATCAGGATTGACTACGCTACGCGGCTGTTTGCGGTGGCGGCGGCGGCGACGCGGAGCCGAATGACTGTCACCTGGTGCACCGCCACCTTCGCTGCCCGTATCCTCGACTGTCTCCTGAGTTTCGGGTATTTGTCGGGTGGAGAAACGCTGTAGGAACGAGTCTTCGCGTTTCAATGGCGGCTTCTGGAAAAACAAAATGGCCAACAGCTTAACAAAGTGAGGTTAGGTTGGATGATGGGGTCAGGATGATGGCACAGAGAAAAATTTGCTTATTGGTTTAGGATGCAAGTGTGGGTACTCATTTCAGGCTAACTTTTACTCATATGTCCGAATTTACCCCAAAAACATAATTTTATTCAATATTCGAAAGAAAAACAAAACACCATTAATAAAGTTTTAATTATCTGTCAAATTTGTACATAAAACTTTGATTTAAACTAAAAGAACATCGCATTCACTTTCCTAAAATCTTAAAACAAAAGCAAAGCGCGTATAGCCTGCAACGATTTATATCCAGGCACATACTTGACTTGTTTCCCCTTCAACTGTTTTTACTTTATTTCATGTCGACGACAGTTGCAAATGTTACCCAGAGAAATTTCCTTCCGCATAGAAGGCGGCGGCTGCACAGAGTCACAGTATTGGAAAAAGTTTTTTTTTAGGAGGCTATGTAAAAATTATGTAACTAAAGCCACATTTACATGAAAATAATCCCCTACTGTCAAAATAATTATAAATATGATGGGGGAGTTTTACGTGGATGATTTACGGATTTGTTCAAACAATTTCAGTTTGTGGAAAGGGGAATTTGTTCCAATAAATTACAGCGTGTAAAACTTTGTAATTAATCGTAGGAATTAAACGCCGCCATCTTTCTCTGTCGCTCACCTTTTGTATTGCTGACGAAATCTGCACGGTGGTCCTAAGTTTCATCCAACGTTGATTGGACTTAGTTCTGGAAAACAAACAGAACCAACATGAGTATAGTTACACCACAGCCAACTGTTAAAAAGAGATAATCAAATACTAGAAAAGGACAACGATAAAATGCTATTAGTAGTAGTAATAATAATAATAAGTAAATAGTTGATTTAATCCACAAAACGACAACAATCAATTCAAATTTACCATATAGAGGTATAGAGTGTGTGTGAAGTTAGTTACTATACGAGTAGTTATATACAAAAGTTTAAGAAATAACATCGAGAACAAAATAGTTAGGTTAGAACATACATAGGTACTAAAAGTTAACACAGTTTAAATATTATTTACATTTAGTATTAGACTAGACTAATTTGTACAAGTGGCGCCAAGTAAGAAGAAGTAGAATAACAAGACAAATGCTGGTTCTTTTTACAATGGCACCAAAATAGAACAGGTGGTGTTTTTGTTGTTAATTGGTTGGTACTTTGCACGGTGTCTAACTACTAACTAAAACAGTGCTGCCAACTTGCGTAATTCTATGACAGCTAGCTAGGCCTGACACGCATACCAAATCCACCCCGTATACTAATAGCAAAACGTACAGTAGACTGTGCGTTATATTGGTCGTGTAAACGAATAAAAAATGGCGGCTTTACTGGAATAAAAATGGCGGCTGGTGCTTTAGATAAAATGTATGGGCAATTATATTTAGTTGATTAGTGGAAATACAGTAAAATAAATGCTGAAGAACAACATCTAGAAATGTACGTGGAAGAAGAAGAGTCACGTCCAAAATATTAAGACACAGTTTAGAGCACGTTCTTGCAACATTTAACACCAAAATAGTAGAAAAGTACTTACTAACCGTGTTTGAAACAAAAGAACTAAATATAAAAAAGAATTTTCGAAAAACATTTTTTAGAAGAAGAATAAGTGTTTGTTTTTGTTTTTTTTTTTTAGGGAAATTAAATAAAGTTTTTTGGGGTGTATATGCATCACGCCACCTCTTGATTTTTCGCAGTGAGTGATAGTATGCCATGACGGCACGCAAATTTCTCCAGCTTTGAGTGGCCGCTTTGGTTGACTCGCCACCACCACCACTGCCGCCCCCGAAGTTTTCTTGTTCATCCTTATCGTAGCTTCTGAAAGAGGAGGCGTTAACAACACTACCACACTACTAAACACGAACTGCACATAAAACAAAAGAAACATAACAAGAAATTATATGTACAAATATATTTACATGGGGAGAGGGCTTAAGACGGTACCTTGAGAAACTTACGCTAGTCACTAGAGGTTGAGAAAACTAAAATCTTAATAAAGTTTTTTTATAACACTAAAAACAAGTGAAGTAAAGCGGTTTGACTGTAGTCATAACCTACTTTGACCACTGGTATCTTGGTTAGTTTTCATGTGAGACCCCAAGTGTGGGTACTCGTTTCAGGCTAACTTTTTCCAGTTAGTCGAATTTTGTACAAACCAACTAGATTGGGACAACTATTTACAGGAAATCGATGGGTTTTTGTTTTTTTTCTATAAATACGCTTGGATTTCGACCCAAAAATAAACAAAAGATGCTCAACTTTGTTATTAATGGTTGTAGAAGTGTGATTATTTCGATTTTGGATAAAATTTTGAACATAGCACTAAAAATTAGAACGTAGGTGCTAAAAAACCACATAAAGTCACAGCTTACTGTGCTCGTTATAAACGTTGCAGCTGTGTTGTGCATGGACGAAATTTATGACGGTCATTCCAGGATATTTCTGTGTAAATCTTTTGTTATGTTCATGTTCGGTATATATAAGAAAAGTGTATAATGGTCTTAATAAACCTAGTTGGCGTTGGTTGGGTACTAAAACTTATAATCAACGCCCTGGCGGCGAAATTATGATGGGGCGTGTGACAGACAAGCAGGCCATGACACACAATAAATCTTTGTCTGTCCAGAAAGGGGGTTTCTGCTTGAGATAATTACACGCCATCTAGACCATGTCAGGTATAATCATTTCCAAGACTGTAGTTTATCGATCGTCTTCAAGTTAATCCTTAGCCTAACCTTATAAATTAAACGTCACATGACTGTTTTTTTGTACCTTTGACTGGGACTCTTGCAGTCCGATTCATTGGCATTTGAACTGTCATCCTCCTCACGGCTGGTGTTTTGTGAACGTGGTGAGTGTAGTGGTGTGATGGCATCGTCAGAGCTGGCATCTTCTACTGCCCCGCTTACCATCAAACCGCCACCGCCGCCCCCATGCTGGTGCTGTTGTTGTCCCCCTGTCACCCCGCTGCTTGGTGGGTCAATCTGCAACAAATACACAGGTTGATGTTTCGGCTGACATGTTGCTGGTTTCTTCAGGACAAACTTTAAGGGGGTTTTGTGGGAGAACGGTGGGTTTTACGAGGAAAATACAAGAGACGAAATTTGTTTATTATGGAATTTTCTATAAAATTACTTGGTTACCTTCACAAATCGCACAGTTTTAATCATTGTTCCATGTAATATTTTTTTGTTCATTAACACCACAATCACAAGTTCATTAGAGCACAAAAAACTATGATTTTGGACGCCAGTTTCAAACAATACAGTTATCAATCATTCACTGCGGCGTTAACCTGGTTGTTGTGTCGAACCTACATCAAAACCCACACTAGACTCTGTTATATACGGCGACGGCGGTGGTGGTAGAGGCGGCAGCATCAACCCAGTTCGTTTTAAATCACTCAAACTTTCCGTTCATTGTACAATAAAACCGACAGCGCGATAAATCTGCGATGGTTAAACGAATTTGAGTTTGGAACTAATCCAGTGGATTTAGATCGGGATGTATAGGGAGTAGTGTAATTAGTTTTAAAGCTCACTTTATAAATTAATTTGAATATTGGAGTATCATATTAAAATTGAAGTTGCCACTAACAACAACAATATCCAAGTGGCAAGTGCGAATCCCTATTCATGTTCAAGGGAGTTTATAAGCAGAATTGCAATTGATTTTCAATTTGTGTCTGTCTCTGTGTATGTGTGTGTGTGAGTGAATTTCAGGCCACTTCAGTTTCATGTACAAGTTAAAGTCGCATCCCAATAAACAGCGTATTTCACTTGGTGAATTTCTATGTGGGTTTCAACTTTGTGATAGTGGAATGAGGGAAAGGTACGAAGTGGGGAAAAATCTAATAATATTCTAGAGTGTCGCAGAAACTTTGTAAAAAATACTTTCGCATGGTTATTAGTGGGAATATTCTAGAATATTCCGAAGAGTTTCATGGTATTCTCATGGCTAGCCTCAAGATATAGAATTATGTCGGTTTTTCTGTAAAAAAAATTAGAACTTTCCCCGAAGAATATTCGGAGTCTTCCAGAATATTCCACAGCCCAAGGCGCTAAATTTGTTGCCCCAATACAACATGCACAGCTTACTTGTAGTTTGCACTAGTACATATTAGCTACATGTCTATATACCATAGGAAATTTAAACGATAAAAATCTTATAAGGCAATTGAATATTCCCAGCCTGTCTCACACATGATTAAGATAAAATATTCAAGAAGCACTTCCACAAAATCATGACGTCACTTTAATGTTATATTATCGATTTGTTGAATAAAACATCGGAAAAGAATTTGGTATTTTCGAAAAGTTATGGAATTGTCTGGAGTATTCTAAGAGAAACTGCTTTAAAAAACGTGGAATTGTCTCCTAGAATACTCCACAGAATTCCTTTGGAATATCCTCAACGAGTTTCCTCGTTTTGTGATGATTTTTATGAATGAATTTTCTTTAAACCAGAATATTCCAAGTCAAAACCAAAGCTTCAAGTGTTTGAATGGATTTACGTTTTTAAGCACTCGAAATAGCAGGCGCTTTTAATATAAAACAAAGCAGGCCCTTCATTTCTATATACGCGAAACAGTTGAATAAATACACGCGCGATGCTGCGCCATGTGCGATGACGATTACAACTTGAAAAGCTCCCTGCCCCCTGCTCTCCTTTAATTATTTTTCCGGCTTGTTTGTTGATTATTTCAGCGCCGCCCCCCCCCCCCCCGCCTCCTTAACACACTCACTCGAATTGAATACTAAGAACACTGAACGGAAGCGCGCTTCACTCTCTTATCGCGACGTGTGCCATGAAACTGATGTTCGTTCAGGTATGATGGGGTGGGGGCGGCTGGCGAAAAGACACATCAGACGGATATTGTGCATTTGATTCAATTAGTGATTTCACGTGGTCAATATTGATTCCGAACAAATGCAATTTTGCTTTCAGGTGAGGATGTTTATTACCGCCCCTCCCGCCGCTCACGCCACCAAAATGGGATTTTTGCTAAATATAGATTGGGTCTAGCTGGCGAGGTCAGAAACAAGTGGTTTTTATTATATCGTTTTCAGAATGTTGATTGTCTTTTGTTTTTTACTGAAACGTAAATTTTAACATAGAGGCTTTAGAAAATGTGGTTTTTCTGTACAGAATTTGATTGCTGGGACAAAGTTAGCCTGAAACGAGTACCCACACTTGCATCTTACAGTGGAAACTAAGCAAGATATGCGTGGTCAAAGTAGGCCAAGTTCCAACTTTCAAACTAGTTTATCTCGGTTGTTTCTAGTGATACGAAAAAATTTTATTAAGGTTTTTGTGATGATTTTGTAATCTCTAACGATTTGTGTTTGAGTTTTGTTAAAATTTCGTCTAAATAACCAGCTTCCGGTTTGACTTCCAGTTTGTAAAAATGCGTTTTTCTGTACAGAATTTAATTGCTGGGACAAAGTTAGCCTGAAACGAGTACCCACACTTGCATCTTACAGTGGAAACTAAGCAAGATATGCGTGGTCAAAGTTGGCCAAGTCTCAACTTTCAAACTAGTTTATCTCAGTTGTTTCTAGTGATACGAAAAAATGTTATTAAGGTTTTTGTGGTGATTTTGTAATCTCTAACGATTTGTGTTTGAGTTTTGTTAAAATTTCGTCTAAATAAGCAGCTTCCGGTTTGACTTCCAGTTTGTAAAAATGCGTTTTTCTGTACAGAATTTGATTGCTGGGACAAAGTTAGCCTGAAACGAGTACCCACACTTGCATCTTACAGTGGAAACTAAGCAAGATATGCGTGGTCAAAGTAGGCCAAGTTCCAACTTTCAAACTAGTTTATCTCGGTTGTTTCTAGTGATACGAAAAAATTTTATTAAGGTTTTTGTGATGATTTTGTAATTTCTAACGATTTGTGTATGAGTTTTGTTAAAATTCGTCTAAATAACCAGCTTCCGGTTTGACTTCGGGTTTGTAAAAATGCGTTTTTCTGTACAGAATTTGATTGCTGGGACAAAGTTAGCCTGAAACGAGTACCCACACTTGCATCTTACAGTGGAAACTAAGCAAGATATGCGTGGTCAAAGTTGGCCAAGTCTCAACTTTCAAACTAGTTTATCTCAGTTGTTTCTAGTGATACGAAAAAATGTTATTAAGGTTTTTGTGGTGATTTTGTAATCTCTAACGATTTGTGTTTGAGTTTTGTTAAAATTTCGTCTAAATAAGCAGCTTCCGGTTTGACTTCCAGTTTGTAAAAATGCGTTTTTCTGTACAGAATTTGATTGCTGGGACAAAGTTAGCCTGAAACGAGTACCCACACTTGCATCTTACAGTGGAAACTAAGCAAGATATGCGTGGTCAAAGTTGGCCAAGTCTCAACTTTCAAACTAGTTTATCTCAGTTGTTTCTAGTGATACGAAAAAATGTTATTAAGGTTTTTGTGATGATTTTGTAATCTCTAACGATTTGTGTATGAGTTTTGTTAAAATTCGTCTAAATAACCAGCTTCCGGTTTGACTTCGGGTTTGTAAAAATGCGTTTTTCTGTACAGAATTTGATTGCTGGGACAAAGTTAGCCTGAAACGAATACCCACACTTGCATCTTACAGTGGAAACTAAGCAAGATATGCGTGGTCAAAGTTGGCCAAGTCCCAATTTTCAAACTAGTTTATCTCAGTTGTTTCTAGTGATACGAAAAAATGTTATTAAGGTTTTTGTGATGATTTTGTAATCTCTAACGATTTGTGTATGAGTTTTGTTAAAATTCGTCTAAATAAGCAGCTTCCGGTTTGACTTCCAGTTTGTAAAAATGCGTTTTTCTGTACAGAATTTGATTGCTGGGACAAAGTTAGCCTGAAACGAGTACCCACACTTGCATCTTACAGTGGAAACTAAGCAAGATATGCGTGGTCAAAGTTGGCCAAGTTCCAACTTTCAAACTAGTTTATCTCGGTTGTTTCTAGTGATACGAAAAAATTTTATTAAGGTTTTTGTGATGATTTTGTAATCTCTAACGATTTGTGTTTGAGTTTTGTTAAAATTTCGTCTGAATAAGCAGCTTCCGGTTTGACTTCCGGTTTGTAAAAATGCGTTTTTCTATACAGAATTTGATTGCTGGGACAAAGTTAGCCTGAAACGAGTACCCACACTTGCATCTTACAGTGGAAACTAAGCAAGATATGCGTGGTCAAAGTTGGCCAAGTTCCAACTTTCAAACTAGTTTATCTCGGTTGTTTCTAGTGATACGAAAAAATTTTATTAAGGTTTTTGTGATGATTTTGTAATCTCTAACGATTTGTGTTTGAGTTTTGTTAAAATTCGTCTAAATAAGCAGCTTCCGGTTTGACTTCCAGTTTGTAAAAATGCGTTTTTCTGTACAGAATTTGATTGCTGGGACAAAGTTAGCCTGAAACGAGTACCCACACTTGCATCTTACAGTGGAAACTAAGCAAAGATATGCGTGGTCAAAGTTGGCCAAGTTCCAACTTTCAAACTAGTTTATCTCGGTTGTTTCTAGTGATACGAAAAAATTTTATTAAGGTTTTTGTGATGATTTTGTAATCTCTAACGATTTGTGTTTGAGTTTTGTTAAAATTTCGTCTAAATAACCAGCTTCCGGTTTGACTTCCGGTTTGTAAAAATGCATAATTAACGCTGTTTTTTCATAATTTTTGTGTATGAAGGAATTTAGGCATTATATCTCACTTTCGGTTAAATTGTTCCACTTCCGTCTTTGTCAAAAATCAAATTTCCGTGTTGAATTTGTTCATTTTGCAGTAGGCGTCTGTGCAACACATGCACATGATTTATTTCTCTTATCCTCCTCTCCATAGCCAACTGATTACCTATAATTTTTTTTCTGGAAAAGTCATCATTCATTCCATTTGGCGTTTCTTCCACATTAATTCCGGATGAAATTGTTGCGATGGGTGGAAGTGAGATGGAGCTAGCGAAGCTATATAAAATGTACGCGCTGGGATTTTTCGCCTAATCCCTCTTATTTCCAGACTTGGGAAAGTTCCATGGCACAGTGGATTCCCCTTTTGAATACTAAAAAACCCCCCAGATAATACAAGCCAGTGTATAGTAGTAAGTGTGCTGTGGCGAATTTATCTTGCGGCTTCTAGTGGCCCACGCTAAAATAAATAAACAAGAGACTGTGCGGCTTTGATAAAGTGTTTTTGTGGTGATTTCGTTTAAAGCGCGAGTAGAAAATGTGACGGTGGAAGTTTGTAAGTTTGACCTAACCTCAAACGTATGGACATTGGAGGAGGCAATTTAATCAATATGTTTGCAGTTTGTCCCCGCTTGAAGTATAGATTTTCATCAAAACTTTTGTGTGTGTGTCATGAAACTTTTCCGAGATGCTCCAACAAACAAAACATATACGAGATGGGGAGTGGGGGAGGAAAGTAGAATGAGGAAGAAAAGTTTTTAATCAAATTATAATCATCAGGCATATTCGTAAAATTGATGGGGAATTGTGCGGAATTTGACTGTCAGAACAAAGAGGCGGCAATTTATTTTAAGCATCCATGGGTAACAAGATAAAACCTGAAATATTTAGTTAACCTCATTAAGCCAGCGTCGCTTTTATTATTTATTTAATAGCGAAAGAGGGTAAATAACTGTTAAGGTGGCCGTGATGTTAAAGTTAACAATGCAAGGGTATTAAGGAGGGCGCCACTAGAGCACCCATTTATCTTGTTAAGTATTAATTATCCAAATTTTAATGGATTTTTAAATGGACTAGGGGGGATGATGACGTGGATTACATTGAGCGTGGTAATTGTGTCATATTAACAGTGAGCTAATCATAAATTCCAAGGATAAATTGATGTAATTACAGTTGAGATAATTGGCGGGAAATTTAAAATATTTTACACTTTTCTGTTTGCTGTTTTATATTCACAGCCACCTGAAAACATTGAACTAGTAACTCGGTTAAATTTACGCACGCAGTTGAAATTCCACATGTAAACACTTCTTTTAACCCTGTTATAGCACCCTGTGAGGGGGCGCTACGTGTTCAGGTCGGATGCCAACCCTATCAAAACGTGTTTTAATTAATGCCCTCACTATTACAGACTCTACAACTCCCTTAAAATTTAATATAACATGATAAGTTGGAATTTACGGAATAAATCACAATATTGTACATCATGTCACGTGTTAGCTACGTGACAGACATTTGGAAAAAAAACAACAGAGAGACGGAAGATTTTGTTGTTGTGTAATGGAAAAGGAAAACTAAAAACCGAGATCGGCTTTGTATAAAACCTAAATAGGATTATCCGTTGCACGCGTTTAATTCCGCATATATTTTCCTTGGAGAGATGGGAAACGTCAGACAATTGAAGTGGTGTGCAAGGCTAAGCCGATTTTAGAACACAATGATTTTGTTTGTCTGCAAAAAAAACTGAAGGAAATTTCGATTATTTTATCTAGTGTGCGTGACAGTTGACGTTTGACGTTTGAAAAAAATTCGATTTGGCCAACTTTGACCTCGCTTAGTTTTTATTGTAAGACCCAAGTGCGGGTACTCGTTTCAGGCTAACTTTTTCCAACTAGACGAATTTTGTACATGAAAGTTGAATCGATGTGTTTTTGTTTTTTTAAATTCGCTAATTGATGCGTTTGATCGAAACTTTCCCCTGGAAACAATAAATTTGGGAGCACGTTACAATATATCAAATTTAAACCGTGTTGAACCCACAGCCCTCAGCAAATGACCTTCCGAATATCTGAAATCTGACTATAAGAGTCTTGCATCTTTGTCTGGCATCCCCCCGACGAAACTGTCTTATCGTTGAACGCCGCCCCGACTTTCTCGTTTTTTTTACTTCTCCATAGTAGCAGTTCTCCCTCCCAATATTGATTGATCCAAGCAGGCGGTATTATACGTTTTCTCTGCGGACAGGAATCAAAGCCGGGCGCGTTGTTAACAAAGATATTACACTATAAAACTTAACGAAGATTTATCCTGGCCAAACTAATTAAATTTCCTTCTGGTTCTGTGTGTTTAAACACCAATTTCTTTCCTACTGTGATGTGTCAAGTTACAAAACAAAACACAATAGGGTTAGTTGCAAGTTGCAAGATGGTTTTCCTAGGAGACCACTTGAATTCAAGTTTTTTTTTTTCGTTCTTCGCTCGGTTTTATTGTGGAAACAACACAACAGATGATGATGATGATGACTCACAAGTGTTTTGTTCTGGCAAGCTTCGCCCCCGCGTGGAAAACTGAAAAAGCCAAGTGTGCTGTGGTGGCGCACTTATCGCATTATATAGGCGGCTTTGCTGACATTGGATCGTAAAAGATGGTGGGTTTTTATTATATTATGTCTAACCTAACCAATAAGAAATTTTAAAGGATAATTTTTTGTGATGGGAAATTTCACAAAAAAATCTCTGAGATATTAGTGTTTATCTATTATCAATAGAGTTTCAAAAAACTTGTAAAATCCCCGAAAGAAACTTTTTCGTATCACTAAAAATAACTGAGATAAAGCAGGTTGAAAGTTAAACCATGGCCAACTTTGACTAAGTATATCTTGCTTAGTTTTCACTTTAAGACCCAAGTGTGGGTACTCGTTTCAAGCTAACTTTTTCCAATTAGTTGAATTTTGTACAAATAAACATCATTTTGTACAATATTTGTCGAAAATCGATGCTCTTTTGTTTTTTTTCTTATTAAAATGTCAAAAATTTTAGTCCCCTGGAAAATGTGTGCTAAATTCCCTTGAGGAAACTCGCAATATATTTCTTGGTCTGCATGGCAGGAAATGGAAGTGAAGTTGGGGGACGTGGCACTATCAGGATTAATTTCTCTGGGTAAAAACTACCACCCCCGAGGGATAATTAGTCGTTTAGATATACGAGCAGCAATCAAGTAAACTCCTAATCTTTAATCATGTGGACTTTCTAAGCTGACCTCGTATAATATGAGAAGTGAACTTTAAATTAAAATTATAGAACTGGCCACCAGTAGAAATCTTTCTCTTGTGACAATTGAAATTGATTTCTCTCCACCAGGAAAGATTGGAATTACTTTTCAATTTCTCTTCCTTATTGGAAAATACACAAAATCATCTTTTTTTTTCTATTTGGAACAAATGACGTGTACATGTGCAGCACGGTAATCCTCCGAGGTACCATATTCCATTATATGGAAGGGCACGCGTTGAAAATGGTAATTGGAAATGTAAATGTTGTCCCTAGGGGGGCGCTACAGGCGCTGTGATACGAGGCGAGGGGGTTACTCGTAAAATCTGTTTGTAAGATGACGATAATAACACCTGAAGGATGATTATTTCACTTTCCAATTGATATCGTGGTGATTTAGAGGTTATGTAAGGTTATGTTAGCGTTTGGTGTCGTCATCAATCACGGCATAGTGGCGACGAGGTGATAACAGCATCACATCACACCTTATAACGTCACGTACACCTCCCCCAACTAACTAAAAATGAAAATTCTAGCTGGCTGTGCGAGACAAATCACCAGGTCATTATTATTTTTATCACATTGCTCAAAGTTAAAGCGGACGAAAATGAGGAGGATAAAGAGAAAAATGAGTTGGGGGGTGGAGATGTGGGATGGAAACGCGTTAGGGGTATTAAATCCCACAAGTCGTAAGTTAGCGTCGCTGGTAAAATTATTTATTTAGACAGTTTACAGTTTTTGATAGGACAAAACAAGCGTCAACTGTTTTTATTTATCAAATCAGCCAAAGAAATATACTTTTTAATTTAAACTAACCGCTTCTACTTCTCATACCATACCAACTTAGTAGCAATAACATCCAGTACAAAGGCGGCAAATTCAAATTTGAGCCAAATTAAAATTCGCTTCGTCGCGTTTTCCTTGACATTTCTAAAATGCTAACGTGTTGAAAATGTCGCAATTTCCCTCGTCAACGTTTTTTTTCCATATAAAAGTGGTAATTGAGCAAAATTGTAATTTAAACTCCTATCTTCCTCATCGAGATTTTCCACGGCCTGCTCTTTGACCCGCGCACGGCGGCACGCTTTGATCTCACCAAGTTCAAACGAGTGTTCCGTGAAGTAAAGGGCAAGAGCCTCAGGACTACCTACCCCCACCCCTCAACATTTTTAAATAATTTTACAATCTTATATCTTAATAAAATAAACAGATCCGTACTGTGTGTAACGTACTGACAGATGATGTAATTACTTGTGTTTCTGTGAGAGGGGGCGGTTGGTGGTTGAGGAAATAAGCCCTATAAGCCGAGGCCCCTTTAAATATATAGGACAGGCAGCCGCGCAAAATCCTCCAGATTGCTTTTTGGGGGGCGGTTGAGTTCGATAGAGTGGTGGCGGATCAACCCCCCACGAAACTGTATATGTGAACGAACGAACGAACCTTGGGCAATTATTTCCTGGAAATTAATTATTTGGAAAATGCTGCTCTATCTTTGTCTATTCTACTACACAGTTTTCGTGGTTTAAATAAAATAGTCGTCACGCGCCTATAACGCACAAATTTCATTATCTAACCTAACTTTTATCAATCACCCAATTGTATTCACGCGATCAAATCACGTGACTTATTATAATATCGCTTCTCATTGGCTTTCAAGGCGAAACCACGCCCATTACTTAAAACTTAAACATTGCCTTATTTTCACCTTTCCTTTCTCATTATATAAATTGTGAGAACGTTTGTTGGAAATTTTCCAAGTCTCACACACTTATATCAGTGTGTGTGTTTGGGCTACAATATATCCAGATAGAGAACAGATACACACTATCCATAAGGTGTAGCCATAGCAACCGGCCGGGTCTCTATCCCGTGGCGCCTGCATGGAGTTGATGATGGGAAAAAGTGTGGTGGAGGAGGCGGCGCGCACCACGCGGTTCACATCATGTTAATTTGTTGGCGTGTGCTGTTTTTTTTTACCGATAACAGCTGCATTGGTCCCAGGTGGCTGGGAATTTTCACACAATAATTGTTTATGTAGTGTGAAAAAAAATTATTTATTCTTTTTTCATTTTCTCTAGTACGGTCCTGCCTCCCCATTAGTTATTCCTTTTAAACAGACGCGCGTAATAGAATCATTGTGGCATACAAATGAACGTCTCTCTCTCTGTGAGAAAAAAAAATCGCTTAAGTGCCCAAATAAAGAAAGCCATTTTCCATCTTTGTCGCTTTTATTTCGTTTTGGCAGGAAAACAGATTTAATTAAATGGACTTGTCTCGTTCAATTTCGCATGCTTCGACTTTAACACTGCGAAACAAGAGGAGGAGGCGGTGGAAAAAAGATTCAAGTAGTGTGCGGTGACGTCACATTAATAACATTGCGGTGTGGATTCGAAATTTGGCGTTCGATATTCCAGCATCAGCGCGAGGTTTGGTTTTTTTTTTTGTGTGTGTGTTTGTTCCTCAAGATATAAATCACGTTTCGATAAAATTTAAAATAAAAAACATTGCTGCGGATTTTTCCAATATTTATTTGTTTCTAAGTTAAGTTAATTTGGGAACGTTGTCCCATTAATCTATGTTATACCGGGAGTAAATAAAGTAGTTTTATGGAAGGGGTTGCTGGTAATAAATAAAGTCTTAGAAGACGAATCCTCCTCCTCCATCTAAACTCCTGCAACTCCACGCGCGAATAAAATTTCAGTTATTTCCCATTTCGTAGGTTGAAATTTACGACACACAAGTTTGTTTTTATAGCCTCATATTCCACGAGATGATGATACGGTCGCTACAGACAACTTTTCGCATACGTCATCATGACTTGACACATTTGAGGTTATGTTGCTCTCGTTGGTATTTTGTTTTAGTAAAACCACAGCTCACTTTTCACCTTTCAGTTGCATGTAGTTGTATGCTGTTGACAGTTGTAATTATTTAGTTGGCGTGGATTTGGCAAATTTAGTCTCGGGCATGAATTAAGAACATAAATTAATAAATTATCGTATTCCTAAGTACGGTCCTGTCCACAGTTGAACCCAAAAAGGTTATCTCACCGATACCCCTCGAAACCTCCAGTCGCATCTGAAATGTCCCCAGCACTAACACTTCTCCTGCTTCTTCTGCAATTCCAATGTATCCAAAACAAATCCTGCAATCGACGTCCTTTCGACCAGGCGAAAAAAGTCACAGGCATCAAAAGTCACTTTGAGCCTTATCCTTGGCACGTCTTCGAGCCCATACGAACTCGTGTGTCCTTCCTGAGAGTTCACTTGGAGGAATCTGAGACAATCCCCCAATTATGTCGACATTCTTTACCTGCGAACCTCACCGAATATTTACTAATAAAGTTAGGGGTGAGTCAGTTAGAGCCAGGAGTGTTTGATGTGGGCACTCGAGTGCTCTCTGTGCGTTTAGACGAGAATCAACTGAGTACTATAAAGAAAGGCGTTTTTAATCGGAGTGGAATTGTAAGTTTGGTGTTGGCGTTTAATTTGATTTCTACTATAGAACCAGAAGCTTTTGAAGGGATGCGATATTTAGAGGCGTTGAGCCTCGAAGGTAACCACTTGAAACATTTTGACATCACCTGGTTCAAGCACAGTCTGGTTTTGTATGAACTTAACTTCCAATCTAATGTCTTGGAGGAGCTTCCGAAGAATGTAACTGGGAATTTGGTGGGGTACCAGAAAACAACCGGCTACCTCCTGGTGTTAGGCCACTTGAACTTTGATAATAATCGCATCCGTTTCGTGCATCCAGAAGCTTTTAGTGGCCTTAAGCGTTTTGGTAGTATTAGTTTAAGTAATAATTTGTTGGAGGAAGTTCCGGAGAAATCATTTGGTAACCTAACGTTCTTGTTTAGTTTGTATTTGAATGACAATCGAGTGGTTTGTGTTTCTAATGGGACCTTGAGCGAGTTGGCGGGGGTTCACCGGTTGTTGTTGGGGAGAAACCCGCTAGAATCCAAGTGTGCTAAGGAGATTTCTATGTTTTTTTATCAGAAGGACGATGTGGTGTTTTTTTGAATATAATTTTTCACTATCAAAATAAAGTTTTCTACATGCTGTAATAATAAGATTTGTTTTATTTTATTTCTTGCATTTTTTGTATTGTAGCAAAGTTATTTCACTACCTATCGTGTACTAAAGCCCCCCACACAAATTTGAATAGCAAATTGTATCGATCCCAACCTACAGAGCGCGCAGCGTTGCCTTTAATTTTTTTGCCGACGTCCCTCTCGCAGTTTCCAAATAAAATTGGGTCAAACACAAGTTAATCCGGCCGTCTTTATCCCCCGGCTGCGCCCCCATAAACTTTATAATTAGGGACAATTATATTCATATACGAGGGGCGAATGGAAATACGTGGATGTTATTTTACGATAAATTCACAAAATTAGGTTAAGTGAGGTTAGATTGGATTTTATTGAATGCTCGACGATTACTTGGTTAAAAAATCGGATTATCGGCAATTTTTAAATTTCGACTTGGCTCCTTCGGTATTAGGAAACTAGTTTTGAGTGTTTTTTCAATTTTCAGCAGTTTAAATTATTTTCAACGTTTGCATTTCGTTATCTCACCTGAAATCCCGAGCAGGTGGGCACACCGCCGGCTGGATGCAGATGAGACGCCGACGTCGATCCATAATTCAGCTGATACGCCGTGTCGAGGATCTTCTTGTGTGCGGAAGCATGTGCACGATATGCTGAGACACTAAGCTTCATTATGTTGCCTTCTTAGTGGGATTCAAGGGGGGGATGTAATCTTTTTTTTTTTTGAGGGGCGTAGGGGGCTAACACTAAAACCAACACACTTTATTTACACTGGCACCACACACTAGCATTATGTGGACACTCGGTGTCAGCCTGTGTTTGGTCTTCGGGGGCCTGGACCTCGTCCACCTGAAATTTTGTAGAAATATTTTTGAAAATGCCCAAAAATAATAACACAAGTTTCTAAAACTGTAAATTTCTTAAAATGTATTAAATTAATTACGAAACAAGATACTGTAGTTTTTTTGCAATTTTGTTTTATTTCTTTCAGGGGGCCAATAAAACGATTTTAATCGCCTGTCAGCACTTTATCTATCACCTCGTATTGGCAATCGACAATAAAATAATTTACGATCGCTGTAAATAATTTCCAATTCAAAATTTTCAGTACAGTCGACAACTGTGTCAGGGTGAACAGTTTTAAACTATTAACTTAATTATTTAAAGCATATTGATTTGCTATTGGATCACTAGATTGCTTTTTTGGAACAGCGAAACAAACACAAACAGCAAGCTAGATTTAATTATATTATACCTTTAAGAAATTTTAAATTGTGATATTCCATTATAATTTCAAACTGGAAAACTGAATAACAACATCATACAATTTACTACTTAGTAACATTTCACATTTTCGCCCCCCCGAGTAACGCGTTTAATTTTTCTTAATTTTTCCCCCGCACAATCTTTTGTTTTTAAAAACTGTAGCCCCCAGACAAATTTTCCACAGACGCGCTATTGTGTAACAGGAAAACGCATCACACAGCGCGAAAATTCTACCCTTACTGGGAAAACAGGCTCCGACTCTGCGAGAGCGCGCGCCCAGCCGGCGGATGTTTCAAAAGGAAAAGTTTACGCAGCACGGCAGAGGGCGCAAGCGTACCATCTCGAAAATTTTGAGATAGTGAAAACATTTTTCAGGACAGAAAAACAAAATTATGAACACTTACAGCACAATTTATTTAGTTATTATCTAACTAATACGTGAATAAATTATTATTTACTAAGAAAATAAAGTAAATGAGGAATTTTTCGAGGATTTTCATTCTGTTTGAATTTTCTAGTAAAACTAACTTGGTTCTTTGTAAAATTGCAAACCGCAACGAAATTTGACAATTTTTCGAAGTTTTATGACAGTTTTAAGGACACAAACCTGAGATTTGGACAAATTTTTTAAGCGAGTCTATAGTATACCGTAAAAACCGGAATTTTTAGAGGATTTTCATTCTATTTGAATTTTCTAGTAAAACTAACTTGGTTCTTTGTAAAATTGCAAACCGCAACGAAATATGTCAATTTTTCGAAGTTTTATGACCGTTTTAAGGACACAAACCTGAAATTTGGACAAATTTTTTAAGCGAGTCGATAGTATACCGTAAAAACCGGAATTTTTAGAGGATTTTCATTCTGTTTGAATTTTCTAGTAAAACTAACTTGGTTCTTTGTAAAATTGCAAACCGCAACGAAATCTGTCAATTTTTCCAAGTTTTATGACAGTTTTAAAGACACAAACCTGAAATTTGGACAAATTTTTTAAGCGAGTCTATAGTATACCATAAAAACCGGAATTTTTCGAGGATTTTCATTCTGTTTGAATTTTCTAGTGAAACTAACTTGGTTCTTTGTAAAATTGCAAACCGCAACGAAATCTGTCAATTTTTCGAAGTTTTATGACAGTTTTAAGGACACAAACCTGAGATTTGGACAAATTTTTTAAGCGAATCGATAGTATACCGTAAAAACCGGAATTTTTAGAGGATTTTAATTTTGTTTGAATTTTCTAGTAAAACTAACTTGGTTCTTTGTAAAATTGCAAACCGCAACGAAATCTGTCAATTTTTCCAAGTTTTATGACAGTTTTAAAGACACAAACCTGAAATTTGGACAAATTTTTTAAGCGAGTCTATAGTATACCATAAAAACCGGAATTTTTCGAGGATTTTCATTCTGTTTGAATTTTCTAGTGAAACTAACTTGGTTCTTTGTAAAATTGCAAACCGCAACGAAATCTGTCAATTTTTCGAAGTTTTATGACAGTTTTAAGGACACAAACCTGAAATTTGGACAAATTTTTTAAGCGAGTCGATAGTATACCGTAAAAACCGGAATTTTTAGAGGATTTTAATTTTGTTTGAATTTTCTAGTAAAACTAACTTGGTTCTTTGTAAAATTGCAAACCGCAACGAAATCTGTCAATTTTTCCAAGTTTTATGACAGTTTTAAAGACACAAACCTGAAATTTGGACAAATTTTTTAAGCGAGTCTATAGTATACCATAAAAACCGGAATTTTTCGAGGATTTTCATTCTGTTTGAATTTTCTAGTAAAACTAACTTGGTTCTTTGTAAAATTGCAAACCGCAACGAAATTTGACAATTTTTCGAAGTTTTATGATAGTTTTAAGGACACAAACCTGAGATTTGGACAAATTTTTTAAGCGAGTCTATAGTATACCGTAAAAACCGGAATTTTTAGAGGATTTCAATTCTATTTGAATTTTCTAGTAAAACTAACTTGGTTCTTTGTAAAATTGCAAACCGCAACGAAATCTGTCAATTTTTCGAAGTTTTATGACAGTTTTAAGGACACAAACCTGAGATTTGGACAAATTTTTTAAGCGAGTCTATAGTATACCGTAAAAACCGGAATTTTTAGAGGATTTCAATTCTATTTGAATTTTCTAGTAAAACTAACTTGGTTCTTTGTAAAATTGCAAACCGCAACGAAATCTGTCAATTTTTCGAAGTTTTATGACAGTTTTAAGGACACAAACCTGAGATTTGGACAAATTTTTTAAGCGAATCGATAGTATACCGTAAAAACCGGAATTTTTAGAGGATTTTAATTTTGTTTGAATTTTCTAGTAAAACTAACTTGGTTCTTTGTAAAATTGCAAACCGCAACGAAATCTGTCAATTTTTCGAAGTTTTATGACAGTTTTAAGGACACAAACCTGAGATTTGGACAAATTTTTTAAGCGAGTCTATAGTATACCGCAAAAACCGGAATTTTTAGAGGATTTTCATTCTGTTTCAATTTTCTAGTAAAACTAACTTGGTTCTTTGTAAAATTGCAAACCGCAACGAAATTTGACAATTTTTCGAAGTTTTATGACAGTTTTAAGGACACAAACCTGAGATTTGGACAAATTTTTTAAGCGAGTCTATAGTATACCGTAAAAACCGGAATTTTTAGAGGATTTCAATTCTATTTGAATTTTCTAGTAAAACTAACTTGGTTCTTTGTAAAATTGCAAACCGCAACGAAATCTGTCAATTTTTCGAAGTTTTATTGCAGTTTTAATGACACAAAAACTAAATTTGGACACATCATTTTTTAAGGGAGTCTATAGCAGTGGTCTCCAAGAGGTACGCGAGTCGATACATGGGGATACGACATTTAAAAAAAAAATTATTCCTGATAAAATAAAATACTGTGTAATTTTTTTCCTAGCAATGGTACTTAGCACAATAAATTTGTCTTTAATTAGTGGGGGTACGCACTATTTACTTTTTTCTACCTTAGGGGTACGAGATCAGATAAGTTTGGAGACCACTGGTCTAATTTATCAGATTCAAAAGAAAAAGTTTACGTAGCACGACAGAGGGCGCAAGCATACCATCTCGCAAATTTTGAGATATTGAAAACCACATTTTTCAGAACTGCTGAAAAATAATTAATAAACACTTATAGCACAATTTATTTAATTATTATCTAACTATTACGTGAATAAATTATTATTTACTAAGAAAATAAAGTAAATGAGTGTTTGAGTCTATCTGTAAGATTTGTGTTGAAAATAATCGAAATAATTTGAATATTTTTGTCGTGTGTCGCCATCTATACGAGCGACTCCACAGCACTCTTCTGTACACGAGTTACAGTTATCGCTATTACCGATTACTAGTATCAAACATTATGAGGAGATGGCGCAACTAACATTTTTATTAATTATTGTCTAATTTATCAGATTATAAATTAAATTGTTGGAAAAACGCTGTAAATGCTAGTGATAACTGCCGTAAAGAATATTTTTTAAGTTATCGTTAACTGTGACAATTATATGAAAAATAAAAAATTCCGGCGTATAATTCCCACAATTAAATTATGACTTAACGGTTTTATTAATTAGTTCCACGCGATAAAACCGCGCTAATTCAACGTACATATGTAAATCCCAAAATTTCCATAATAATGATCCGCATACCGGAACGCATCTAAACACACACGTGTTTTGAACCAGTGCCGCCACCTACCCACCCCAACGTCCACTATAGTGATGTGTTGGAAAGAAAAGTCACAACATAGTTTAAGACGACACACAAGTTTTTCCACATTTCCAATCAAACAACTGCCATTCCAAGGAAATCGTGACTGAAAACCTGGACATTTCCCACAAACCGCTAGACTAGTTGGACTAAATCACCGGTGAGTTTTATACTTTTTTCTGTAGAATCATTCTCGGGGATAAAAGTCGAAGACGACGGTCTACGAAAGCTACGGTTTATGTTTGACGTCATCGCAAATCGAATTCCTGTTTTTGATTATTGTTAACAAATAAAAGTGTCCTACTTTGGAAGAAAGTGCGTAACTTGCCCAGAATCTGGTTGGATTATGATGTGGATAATTAAACGTCAAGTTTGACAGTTTGAGATAATCCCGCAAAAATTAAAATCAACCAATCAGCGCACGGAAAGATAAGCAAGCGCTTCTAAAAATAACCTAAACACAAACATATTCTGCGTTTGCATAATAATTTTATACAACGTTATCCGTTATCGTTATGTCATTGGGTGGCGAACTTTTGACAATCACTGTGCACAATATTTGCATTAATTTGTAGGCAAATTGACCTTGGGAGGCACTGGAATTTCGCCAGTGGCGCAGATTCAGGTCGTTGATCTTGACACCCGGAAACCGGATTTTAGAGAAAATCGTGGAATTTTTGGGCCCGGATTTTCATTACCCCCTAAAAATTTTTTGGAACCATAAGAGCATTCTACATCAGCTTAAATTTTCAAAAATTACCATTTCCCACCCCCCCCAAATTGTTTTTATAAGGGCACACAATTCCGAGGCCCCGGGCCCGGATTTTCCTCTCCATGGGCCTGGGTACCTTGCTTGGAATTAGTCGCACTAGAATTTTTGAAAAATTATAATTTTTGACCATTTGGAAAATTTTGACTCGATCCCGTTTAAAACTGTCCTTCCCAACCCCAAAAATCCCAGTTCCTAGTCGCACTAGAATTTTTGAAAAATTATAATTTTTGACCTTTTTTGGAAAATTTTGACTCGATCCCATTTAAAAATTTCCATCCCAACCACAAAAATCCCAGTTCCACCCTCGTAATTGTCATAGCCAACTAATCGCCAAGTGATTGTGACGTGATGGGCTGCATTTTGACCAAACAAAACACAGTGACCTAGTAGCTATAGTAGAGGACACGATGTCCGCTTCTTGAGCCCCACACTCTTATTCGACATCACAATCTTATTTCTTATTTGTCCGTTATCATCGTATGATGCCACCAGTAATATTTCATTGAGTGTGTGGTTTAATTTCACGTTAGTGTTCGACCGGTTTTCAAAGGCGCTGCTTGTTTGTAATTTTTTTTTAAATCCTATCAATAATCTAAAAGTTTTATTGTGTATTAAGTTGGATTAAGTGGAAATTATTATTTATTAATTTATTGTAAGTTTTAAGATTTACTTATAAATAATAATAGAATATTTACAAGGTGACTAGATGGTTAAAGGTTGGCTCACTTAATCGCGTCAACTATGAAACCTGTTTTATAATAAATTATTGTTAATTAAAATAACCAAAACAAAGTAATTATTATTATTAATTATTATGACGCACTCTAGATTATTTATCGCAATTATTTATATAGATAACAAAAGCTTTATTTTGACAGCTTGAAGATGTCAGCTAAAGCAATTCGCGAAGCCACCGGCAAGGATCTAATCAACAAACATTTACCAGGCAACACAGCCGCCGCGCAATGCCGATTTGCGTCCGTGCATCCCGACACAAAGTTCGCTCAGCTCATTGCCGATCATCCCTGGTTGAAAACCGACAAGTTGGTAGTCAAACCCGATCAGTTGATTAAGCGGCGCGGCAAACTCGGGTTGATTGCCGTGAACAAAGATTTGGATCACGTGCAAAAATGGATCGCTGAGCGCATGAACAAAGATCAGAAAATCGGTCAGGCGACTGGGAAACTTCGAAGTTTTATTATTGAGCCGTTTGTGCCGCATAAGGAGCAGGAGGAGACGTATGTCTGTATTTATTCGCATCGCCACGCCGACAGTATTCTGTTCTACCATCAAGGTGGCGTTGATATTGGGGATGTTGATAGTAAAGCTGTCAAACTCGACGTGTTGGTGGGGGAAACGATTGATGAGGCCACGATTGTCAAACAGCTACTTGGACAAGTCGCCGCGGCGAAACAAACGATGATCGCAGCCTTCATCTTCAATTTGTACAAACTCTATGTTGATTTGCATTTTACTTATTTGGAAATAAATCCGTTAGTGGTCACGGATAAGGAGATTTTTATTTTGGATTTGGCGGCGAAGCTAGATGCCACCGCAGATTTCATCTGTCGTCCGCAGTGGGGCGAAATCGACTATCCACCGCCGTTTGGCAGAGACGCGTATCCAGAAGAGGCCTACATTGCCGACTTGGATTCCAAATCGGGCGCCAGCTTGAAACTAACCATTTTGAATAAGAGCGGCCGGATTTGGACGATGGTCGCAGGTGGCGGTGCATCAGTGATTTACAGCGACACGATATGCGATCTAGGTGGCGCTGGGGAGCTCGCCAACTACGGCGAGTATTCAGGTAAATAATCTCATTCTAAACTCACCTTAATTTTAATAATTTCCTGGATTTCTAGGTGCGCCTAGCGAGCAACAAACTTACGAATACGCCAAAACAATTCTGTCGTTGATGACGCAGGAGAAACACCCACAAGGTAAAGTGCTGATTACCGGAGGCGGCATTGCAAACTTCACAAATGTCGCTGCGACTTTCCGTGGTATAATCACGGCTTTGGTTGAGTTCCAACAGCGACTAATCGAGCATAAAATCTCGATTTTCGTACGACGCGCTGGTCCGAATTACCAGGAAGGACTAAGGCGCATGCGTGAAGTTGGACAGACTTTAGGTAATTTGGTGATTTCTCGAGTTAATCTGGATTTAACGAGAATTGTCCCACAGGAATTCCTCTGTATGTTTTCGGGCCGGAGACGCACATGACTGCGATTTGTGGTATGGCATTGGGCACCAGGCCCATTCCAAAAGAGAATAATGTGGAGTTTGCCACGGCCAACTTTCTATTGCCAAGTGGGGATAAACAGCCGAACAAACAAACGCCAGGCGATCGACAGGAAACTGTTGATGCTCCGTTGAGTTGTAGTCGTTTGGCTAAGGTTAGTTTAGTTGGGTTTCAGTTCTGTAGTTCATTTTCTTTCATGACTCTTTTGTTTGCATGGACTTACCTGTTGGTTTCTAGATACCTTGGTTCGTAGTTTAGTTTGTCAGATTTTTTCGTAACCAAGGTGACTAGAAGCTATAAGGTTGGCCCAAGCCGCTATTATTCTTATGACATTTCTATTTTAGCTTGAATTTATTTCTATTGGTGGTTTGGACTGATTTATTATTATTTTTTAAACTAACACCTCGTTTTTGTTTTGTATATATTTGTATATTATCACGTGATTATTTGATTTGTTGCATCCAAAATTACTCCAATAAATTGTTTCTTTGTTCAAAGGCCGTGCCAATACCACTAGAAATAAAACCGGTAGAAACGCGAACGCGCCAGGTAATTTATCATTTTTGCGGTTGACATTCTTATAAATTAGGGTTAGAATTTCAAACAAACTGTTTGTTTTTCCAAAAGGGTGACACAAGTTCAACAGCACCGATGTTCACCAATCAAACCAAATCGATTATTTGGGGCATGCAGACCAGAGCTGTGCAAAGCATGCTGGATTTTGATTTTGTTTGTCGCCGAAGTGAGCCAAGCGTTGTTGCCATTATTTATCCCTTTACCGGGGACCACAAACAAAAGTACTATTGGGGACACAAGGAGATCTTGATTCCGGTGTACAAGAAAATGAACGATGCCATGACGAAACACCCCGATGCCGATGTGCTAGTGAACTTTGCGAGCTTGCGCAGTGCCTATCAAAGCACCGTGGAAACGCTCAGTTTTCCCCAAATTCGCACCATTGCAATTATAGCCGAGGGTATACCAGAGAATTACACGCGGAAATTGATCAAGTTGGCCAATGAGAAACATGTGTCGATTATCGGACCGGCCACAGTAGGTGGCGTGAAGCCCGGTTGTTTTAAAATTGGCAACACTGGTGGCATGATGGATAATATTTTGCATTCGAAACTCTACCGGCCGGGCAGTGTGGCGTATGTGTCGCGCTCTGGTGGCATGTCCAACGAACTAAACAACATTGTTAGCAAGGCCACGGATGGAGTGTACGAGGGCGTGGCTATAGGCGGGGATCGCTACCCCGGAACAACGTTTATGGACCATATTATGCGGTGAGTATCCGGAAATTTCCTATAGAGGACATTTTAATTTTTTTTTTAATTTAGATACCAAGCGGATGATAATGTGAAGATGATTGTTTTATTGGGCGAAGTAGGCGGTACTGAGGAGTATGAAGTGTGCAACGCCCTTAAATCTAAGGCCATAACCAAACCGCTAGTCGCCTGGTGTATCGGCACATGCGCAGGAATGTTTACTAGTGAAGTGCAGTTTGGACATGCGGGTTCTTGTGCTAATTCCAATCAAGAGACTGCAACCGCTAAAAACGAAGCGTTAAAAGTCGCTGGGGCGCATGTGCCAGACTCCTTCGACTATCTCGGTAATTATTTACAATTAAATTTAAAATATATTTGATTTTGGATATTTCTCGTTTATTAGGCGACTTGATCCAAAGTGTCTACGCTGCATTGGTTAAACAAGGCGTTGTAGTACCAGCTGCCGAAGTACCACCACCCACCGTACCCATGGACTACAGTTGGGCCAGGGAGCTGGGCCTAATTAGAAAACCGGCCAGTTTCATGACGTCGATTTGTGACGAACGAGGACAAGAGTTGCTGTATGCTGGTTAGTATATCGTAGGGCGCTTTGAAAATTCATTAAAACTCCTCCCTTTTCCTAGGCATGCCAATCTCCGATGTGCTACAAAAGAACGTGGGAATCGGCGGCGTGATCTCGCTGCTTTGGTTCCAACGCTGCCTGCCCCCGTATGTATGCAAATTTTTCGAAATGTGCTTAATGGTAACGGCTGACCACGGCCCGGCCGTGTCCGGTGCCCACAACACCATCGTCTGCGCCCGAGCCGGCAAAGATCTAGTGTCCAGTTTGGTGTCTGGTCTGCTGACAATCGGCGATCGCTTCGGTGGCGCACTAGATGGTGCTGCCAAGCAATTCAGCGAGGCGTACGACACTGGTGGGTTTTGGGAAATATCACTGTGATGTACTTTTTTTAATAATTGTTTTTTTAGGTATGCACCCAGCAGAATTTGTTAACTCGATGCGGAATAAAGGTCAGTTGATTATGGGGATTGGCCATCGCGTCAAGTCGATTAATAATCCGGATCAGCGCGTGAAAATCGTCAAGGAATTTGTCATGGCCAACTTCCCGGCGACTCCACTGTTGCAGTATGCGTTGGAGGTGGAAAAATTGACGACTAGTAAAAAACCGAACTTGATATTGAATGTTGATGGGGTGATCGCCTGTTCGTTTGTGGATATGTTGCGTAATTGTGGGGGATTCACCAGTGAGGAGGCGCAAGAGTACATAAATATTGGGGCGATTAATTCGCTTTTTGTCCTTGGGCGATCTATTGGATTTATTGGGCATTACATGGATCAGAAGAGATTGAAGCAGGGGTTGTATAGGCATCCATGGGACGACATTAGCTACGTTTTACCGGAGCAATATAATAATTAATTAAATTAGACACACACGAAAAAATATTTTGCACTTTGTAGTTGTTACGGAACTCATAATTTAGATTTAAAGAAAAAGTAATGTTTTTAATAATTTTTACTTAGGGATATTTATTGAAATATTTTTATATTATAATAATTTTTAATGGTAAAACAATATTTATTCTTCTATGATTACGCATTTTAAATTGTATTCCATGTTTTTTTATAAATTTATGACTTGTTTGTTATTTTAGTCTAGTTTACATGTTTATAGTGTAAAGTGGGCTGTGCTGTTTATTATTATTTCATATCCGTTGCATTACATCTAATTATTCTAATTAAATAAAACACTGTTGAAATAATCTTGATCGTTTTTTTGTTATATAACTAACGCAATCTATAAAATAAAATCAACATTCTACAATGTGTTAAGTTGGTGGTCATCAAGGTGGCCTTGTGACGCAATAACGACGCAACTGTCAGAATAAAAAACTACGATTTTTTGACAGATGTATGTCAAGTCATGTTTTTATGGTAAAAGTGGATTTAAAAAAATGTTTTTCCATTACTTTATTTAGTTAAAGTTAAGATTTTTTATGGGTAAGAGAATTTTTTTTAGAAATTGCTTTTTAATGTAAATTTTATTTTAACCGGAAAAAGGGCTTCAACCTTGAAATTTTTCCATGAATAGACAAAAATCTAAACTGCAGCGGATTTCCCACAGTTACCAGGCTAATAAAATCGTTAGAATTTTCCAACTGACTTAAACCATTATCATCATTATTATTATTCGTGTCGCTGATAATAAACGATCACAAAAACAACTGTGCGAGATAAAACCTCGTTTTATGTAACCAAACTAATGTTTAGGTCATTTATGAGTGCGTACTTGAAATGTTGTTTTATCCACTTTAATCACAAATAACCTTGCCGTCTCCTCTAGAAACATTAAGAAACAAAACGCAGACAGTCACAGAACAATCATTAATTCATTATTAATTGTGCCGTCTTTGGTTTTGTGGTAAATTTACAGGTTAGTTTTGGGAAAATTTTGAGGTTATGTGACTAAAGTAAATTTCGTGGTGGATTAAATTGATTTGTGATTTGTAATAATATGTAAGGTACTAACCTAAGTCTGGTAATTTATTAAATATACTGCGCTAGGTATTTAGTTTTGTTTCACAGCGTAATTTGGCGTTTTCTTTCGAATTTTCTGACATTTAGCACTTTCTAGTGATAAAACTAAAATGGTATTATTGGTATTGCCAACCTAAACCTAAATTTATATAAGAAGCAGGGAACCAACATTCACATTTGAAATTTTAAATTAGGAAAAAACGATTATTTATTAATTAGCGTAGATAAAAACAGTTTTCGCAAATTTTTTCTAGCTGCTGTTCAACTGCTCTGATTTCTTGCTGCAAATCCGAAATTTTCCAACAATGAACCCACCCAGAACCCCCGCAATGTTCCTAAATCCCTACAGGCGGCCTTGGATGGAGGGTAATGGCGCCGCAGCGGCGGGATCGGGCAAAAAAGGCCTTAAGGGCATCGTAGCAGGTGACGTATAAATAGTTAGCTAATGCCAATAATAATAATCTGTTGGTATTAAAACAGTTGCGAAATTAGGAATTTTTTTTGTGGTATAATTTGCAAACCTGATTGTCACAATTAAAAATGTCAGTTTACATAATCTAAGGTTATATTATGGTGAAGTTATGTTGAGATTGTCAAAAGTTGACAGTTAAATGTGCGCGCCAACGCCGTTGCGGTTGTTTGCGTCAATAGTACCAATTCCACTAGTTATTTTTTCAATACCAACAGATTCAGTCATTCTTGATCAGCGTACCTTAATTATTTTTTTTAAGGTGGCATTACTGGCGGTATAGAAATCTGCATTACCTTCCCGACTGAGTACGTGAAAACTCAGCTGCAACTCGACGAGAAAGGCGACAGGAAAAAGTACAATGGCATCGTGGACTGTGTGAAGAAAACGGTGAAAACCCACGGTTTCTTCGGCTTGTATCGCGGCCTTAGCATACTGATATACGGTTCGATTCCAAAGAGTGGCGTGCGGTAAGTCGCATGGTTGCGAATTTTTAGGGGGATTCCCTCGATTCGATTTGTTTTTACAGTTTCGGTTCGTTTGAGACGTTTAAAAGTCTCATGGTCAATGCCGATGGCAACCTTTCACCTTACGGCAGATTATTGTGTGGTTTAGGTGCGGGTGTCTCCGAGGCAATTCTAGCTGTCACACCAATGGAAACCATCAAGGTCAAGTTCATTAATGACCAACGTAGCGCCCAGCCGAAATTCAAAGGGTTTTTGCATGGTGTCGGCATGATAATCCGCGAACAAGGCATTGGTGGCGTCTACAAAGGCTTGGTGGCCACCATGATGAAACAGGGCTCCAATCAGGCCATCCGGTTCTTCGTTATGGAAACGTGCAAGGACAAGTACAAGGGAGGCGATCCGAATAAATCCGTGCCTAAGATGTTGGTTGGAGTTTTTGGAGCCTTAGCTGGTAAGTACAGGCTGTTTTAAATTCGCTTCTCACTACAGGGATCTCAGAAACGGTAAGAGATACAGCTTTGGTTAAATTGGGGCAAAGTTGCGTAATATGGTGGCCAATAATAAGCCGTTTAGAAATCGAAAATATCTTTTGTAGTTCTGGAGATTTGTTGAAAAAACCAAATTTTTGCCTTTTCGTTTTTATTTTTTTCTGCTCTTATTTTTCAAGATATCGAAAAACTAAAAGCACTTTGTCGTGGACACTTTTTGTGCTTTATAAAATGACGTTAAAATTTTCCTCATGTGACGTTTCGTTTTTCCGCAGACGTCATCAACTCCATTTTTTTAAATACGGCCCTGTATCTTTTTTTGTCGTTTTAAATAGCATTTTTTGTGTTCTAGAAAATGGCGTTTACATTTTTTCCATACGACGTTTCGTTCTTGTGCAATCATCTTCAGATCATTTTTTAAATACGGTCCTGGATTTTTTTTACCATTTCATCAGTATTTTTCCTCACTCCCTCATATCCACACATTTTGGTAAACTTTAATAATAATAAATTTTCTTTTATAATAAATCAAACTAACCTATTATTTATTGTTAGTAGTAATAATAAGAACAATGGAAGGAATTTTTTTAAATAATTTTATAAAATAAACACTTACGAAATCGTCAATACTGATAATGGGCTGTACAATGAAAAAAAATACTGATGAAATTGTAAAAATAATCCAGTGCCGTAGGCATTCAAAAAATGATCCGATGATTACACAAGAACGAAACGTCGTATGGAAAAAATTTAAACGCATAAAAAATGCTACTTAAAACGATGAAAAAAAAACAGGGCCGCATTTAAAAAAATGGAGTTGATGACGTCAGCGGAAAAACGAAACGTCGCATGAGGAAAATTTTAACGTCATTTTATAAAGCACAAAAAGTGTCCATGGCAAAGTGTTTTTGGTTTTTCGATATCTTGAAAAATAAGAGCAGAAACAAATAAAAACAAAAAGGCAAAAATTTGGTTTTTTCAAAAAATCTCCAGAATTACAAAAGATATTTTCGATTTCTTCATGGCTTATTATTGGCCATCATATTACGCAACTTTGCCCCAATCTAACCAAAGCTGTATCTCTTACCGTTTCTGAGATCTCTGTAGTGAGAAGCGAATTTGAAACAGCCTATATACCTAACCTAATATTTTTAATTTATCGTTTATCTATAATCCTGCTCCAGGTGCTTGTTCTGTGTTCGGTAACACGCCGATCGATGTGGTGAAAACTCGAATGCAAGGCCTCGAGGCCGCTAAATACAAAAACACGATGGATTGTTTCGTCCAGATCTGGAAGCATGAAGGTCCAGCGGCGTTCTATAAAGGCACAGTGCCTAGATTGGGTCGCGTTTGCTTGGATGTGGCCATTACTTTTATGATTTATGATAGTTTTATGGATTTGTTTAACAAGTTTTGGCCTTAGTTCCAAAATGTGGGGGGGAAAGTTGGGTGATTGTTCCAAAGGGCTACACTGTAGCGTTATTAATTAGGTTTAGGAATTTAGTACAACTGCCAATATTACTTTTTCTATACTTAGTCATTCCGTTTTTTTACAACAAATTAACTAATATATATTTTTTATCTTTGTTATAGTTTTATTGTTAACAACCAAAATTAAAATTCTACTTATTTATTATTGTATAATTACGTATTTTTTTTTAATTGTTTTTATTTTAATTGTGTAATTTTATGACCATGGATGTGTTTCTTATTATATAAGAAAAAGACTTGTCTTTGTTATAGTGTTGCAGAAATATAATTTTAGCTACATAATAATTTTTTGGAAATTAAATTGTTTTACAGCTCCTACCCTTTAATCCTGCGTCTAACCGTCAAATTATGACAGTTAATTAACGGTTAATGCCGTAGAATAATAATAACTGACAAATTCCTAATAATTGTTTAAATATTACTGCAATCATTTGTTCGTTTCTTAGAAACATTATCAAACATAATGTTCGCTTATCTCACTTAATTCTAATTTAAATACAGACACAAATCACTAAGATGTAATATAGTATAACATACTCGGTACTTATTTACAGTTTTATTATGCTGACTTGTGAACTTGTTAATTTGTTTAAAACCTCTTATAATTAAATTAGTAAATTGCTCAACACACTTGATCCACACATGTGCAATTTCACTTGGAAATAAATCGTCGGAGAAAAATACACGCAGTAGAGTAAGTAGTATAAAAAAAATATATTATTTACTAAATGAACAATTTTTAGATGGACAATAATCGCTTGGAAAAACTGGATAAAACTAGTGATAATAATCAAGAGGACGATGCACTGTTTGTTATTTCGAATAATAGCAGGCGACGACATAGTGACCTCTCATGGAAAGATTCCGCTAAGCAGGTTATTTGACCGTTAATATTAAGACAGTTGACCTTAGCCTATTTGTTCTAGATTCTCGCTTGTTGCCTAGCTCACACCCTAGTGATCCAAGCAGGCGTTAACATGGCCTTCTCCGCAGTTCTCCTACCACAACTAGACGAACCAAAAAGCACAATTCAAATCAACCAATCCCAAGCATCCTGGATTGGTATTCATGTCATTTCAGTGGTTAATCCATTAATACCAACTGTTTTTTTTTTAATAGCTAGTATTGTCACTATATCCCTGCCACTTGGTTCACTGATAATCGGTCCGTTAATGGACAAATTTGGCCGTAAGAAAATGTGTATAGTATCAACTATACCATTTATGGTATCGTGGTTGTTGCATTGCTATGCGACTAGTGTTTGGTGGATTTACATCGCCAGGTTTATAGCGGGTTTCAGTGGCGGTTTAACTACCACGTCACTGGTTTACGTGAGCGAAGTGACTCATCCTACGTTTCGTCCAATGTTGCTCAGCCTAAACAGCGTGTTTGTTTCATTCGGCATACTATTAACTTGCGTTTTTGGTACCTCGATATAAAAAAAGCTCAAAACCATTACCAACTGTCTTTTGTTTATGTATAGGATTTTGGTTGCGATGGCGTATGATGGCTGTGATATTTACTGTAATCGTTGTGGCAACACTGATAGGCATTTGTTTCATACCGGAAAGCCCGCATTGGTTGGTTGTTTTTAAAAATGATCCGAACGCCGCCGCCAGGTCACTACGATGGTTGTACTCCAACGAGCAGGTTCAACTATTTGAATTTATGACCGTTATTTTGACCGTTAACTTGAGTTGTTGCAGGTTTTCGACAGGCAATACCAAGCAATTTTGGAAACTAGAAACTTACACACTGTGGAAAATAACGACCGTATAGACGAACGCTCAACTTTATTAAAATTACGTAATAATTTGAGCTTGTACAAAGAGCCCTCTGTATACAAACCAGTAATTTTACTGTTAATTATTTTCGTTTTTCAACAATTATCTGGCGCGTATGCTATTATCTTTTACGCAGTGGATCTCTTTGCGAAAATCGGAGGTGGTGACAAATTTCTAGCATTAGTCGTCTTGGGTGCCATCCGCTTCACCATGAGTATTATCTCAGCGTTAATATCAAAACGCATCGGACGACGCCCTCTACTATTCGTTTCGGGACTAGGCATGGCCCTATCTAGCCTTCTAGCCGGATTCTACTTGTACTTAACGGTCATCCCCCAAACAGAATACGATAAACTCAACATAAAAAAAGACACCAGCACCACAGACAACATCCCATTGATTTGTGTCTTGGCTTATGTTTGCTTCAGCTCGTTAGGGTACTTGGTAGTACCATGGACGTTAATTGGTGAATTACTACCGGTTAAAGTACGCGGGAAATTAGGCGGGATTTTAATTTCCATAACATACGTGTTAATGTTTGCTGTCGTTAAGAGTTTCCCATTTGTTTTGAACGTCATCACGTTGCAATGCTTGTTTTTTGTTTTGGCCATCGTTAACTTGTTTGGCTTTGCGTTTGTTTATTGTTTTCTACCGGAAACGCTTGGGAAAACTTTTGCGGACATTAACAAAATTTTTGCTAAATAAAGTTTGATAAAATAATTGCAATTTAGTTGTTTTTTTTTTTAATGGGTTATCCAACAAATAATTTGATAGGAGATAAGGGAATGGTTAATGGATGTCATTTGTTTTATGTTTTAATTGGCAGACTAGTCGACTATATAAACAAATGAAAATGCTGTAGGGATTAACTAAACAGTCAAAATGATTTCCCAGGTTTCAACTGTCTTCTTCGTCACCATCATAGCCTTCGCTATAATTGGTAAGTAAACTAGCGATAAATTGTATTTGATAACAAATAACCGTTATTATGGAATAAATGACCGTTAATACATACATACTCAAATTGTTTTTCAGACTTGCCTGTAGCATTTGGCGGTGTATATGCACCCGTTGGCGGTGTCTCTGCACCCGTTGGCGATGTATCGGCAGCCGTTGGCGGCGTTAGCCCATTGGCAGTTGACTTGAGAGAATCAAAGTATTTTTTTAATTGTAATTTTAAAATATTTTAAAACAGTTTTTGTTTGTCTTTTTTTCCAGATCAGTGTTAGATACAGTGATGCAGATTGTGAATAAAATTTTCGAACTGCTTGGACTAGAACCAATCTTCAAATAGGAAAAATTCAAAATGTTTTTTTGGAAAAAAAAAATAGATAAATAAAAGTTTAAAATGTAGCAAGAATTTTGTTTTTTTTTTATTATAATAATTATTATATTTATACAGGGTGTTTCAAGACTAACACTTTTTTCATTTGAGCTTTTGTTTTCGAGTTATCGACCTTCTTTTGTTTTTACACAAACCTCTTTATCTTCATTATTTATGGGCGGATTTTAAAAAATTAAAGTTTTTTGAAATTGTCAGTTTGATATCAACAATTTTTGAGTTAAATTTTTTTTAAAAAATATCAACAAACAAAATGGCGACCAGTTTTCTTTTTTAAACTTGGATAGCTCTAAGTCTGCTCCATAGAAAATTGGTCGCCATTTTGTTTGTTGATATTTAAAAAAAAAATTTAACTCAAAAATTGTTGATATCAAACTGACAATTTCAAAAAACTTTATTTTTTTAAAATCCGCCCATAAATAATGAAGATAAAGAGGTTTGTGTAAAAACAAAAGAAGGTCGATAACTCGAAAACAAAAGCTCAAATAAAAAATAATAATTTGAAAAAAGCGTTAGTCTCGATGAGATCTACAACCTCTATTACGTTGTCCACCCTGTATAATATAATATAGAAGTATATAAATACATAAATTCAGTTAGATTAGCTCCTAGCTGCTATAAGAAATTTATGACGTCACACACGCGCCATTTGTTGAAATTACTTGTGCCCTTATCTCGATTAATTACACGCAAAATTATAATAATCCATTTCCCTGGTAATTACGAAAAATTTAATTGGTACTACTATAAAACAACTGAAAACCAACTGAAAAACTATAATATCTAGTTGGCTTTGACTAAGTATAGTTCTCGAAAAAATGGTGTTCATCAAAACAGTTTTGCTGTTGGTTTGCTTCGTCTTAGTGTCCTGCACACTATTTGGTAAGTATACTTATTTTATAAAGTAGGCGTAAAATAACGTTGCTTGTTTGTTTATTGAGCAGACTTTGCTGAGGCTCAATCGAGAAGGGTAGGACCAATGTCAATAAGTCCAAGAATGTCAATTCAAACTAGAGCTGGGTAAGTTGTTTCTGGATATTTTTTTGTGAAATTGAAACTATTTTCTGTTCCAGATCAATTATTGAGCAAATATGCTCAATGATTAAGAATTTCCTAAGGACGAATCTTGGTATTGATATTTAAACCAGGAACCTAGAACCATCTTGTTTATATAATTTGTCTTAACTAAAACATGATGTGAATAAAAAAATATTTAAAAAGTGAAGTTTTCTTGTTTACTATTATCTTAACTATAGAGGCGGCTCAAAAAGTTGCTCTATGTTTGAACCCTCACTATATACCACAAGTCTCTAAACTTTTTCTCCTATACTAGTAAATAATCTATAATAGAATCATTTGCGAATCGTTTAAAGGCTCTATTATAAGCACTAAGCTCTAAGTTTGCTCTATATTGATTTTTAATATCTAGACGATTTGCTGATAAAAAAGTGACATTTTCCTGCTAATGAAGACAGTTAATGATAGAAAACGCCACGTTGATGAATTATGACGACAAGTACGCTATTTCTGATTATTTTTACTTAATGAGTCGATAAAAAGCACATAAATAGACACGTTTTCAATCTCCAAGCGTTTTATATCAAAATGTTTCCCCTTTCATTAATATTCATTTTATTTCCAGTCATAACCAAAGGTAGGTAAATTAGCTTATATATAATAATTTAATTTCAAGTTATGATTATTTCTAGGACAACTAACTCGCCCCCCTTGCCCTCTCCAGTACGTAAACTCACGCCTGATCCACCCATCACAACGTAACTTATTTCAATTTTCCAGTTTGATGCTCTTAGATCCAGATTTGGAAAAAATCTTGTACATTCCCAAGGATAAACTACAAGACCCCTACAGTCAATGCTCCAGTAAGTTGCCAGATTTTATTGCAACGTCCCTTGATGAAATATTTCAAAAATCTAATAATGTTAAGTCATTGGAAGTGTGTAAGAAGAAATTATGGGAACTAAGCGACACATACTCGATTTTAGATACTTTCGCTGTGTATAAGTTTTTTATTTGTATGCATGGTGATGAAGGCGTTGTGGGTGAGGGGAAGTTGTTTGATCCAAGTAGGATCTAGTAAGTGGATTTTTATTTATCTTATTAGTAGGAACATTTAAGCTAAATAAGTTTTTTCGATATGGTCTACCGTTTTTCAAATAATGCCCGTCATAAAGTGTTTTGCTTAAAAAAGTCAACTTTAATGCAATTTTTCAAAAAAATTTACTCTTGCCTTTTTGTTTATCTTATCAAAAGGCACATTTAACCTTAGTAATTTTTGTCGATATAACTTATAGTTTTCCAAATAAAGCCAGTCATAAAATTTTTTTTTTAAAAAGTCAACTTGAAGCAATTTTACAAAAAAATTTACTCTTGCCTTTTTGGTTTATCTTATCAAAAGGAACATTTAACCTTACTAATTTTTTTCGATACAACTTACAGTTTTCCAAGTCATAAAATATTTTAGAAAAAAAGTCAACTTGTATGCAATTTTTCAAAAAAATTTACTGTTCCGTTTTGGTTTATCTTATCAAAAGGAACATTTAACGTTAGTAATTTTTTTCGATACAACTAACAGTTTTCCAAATAAAGCCAGTCATAAAATATTTTTAAAAAAAGTCAACTTAAATGCAATTTTTCAAAAAAATTTACTCTTGGTTTTTTGTTTATCTTATCAAAAGGAACATTTAACCTTAGTAATTGTTTTCGATACAACTTACAGTTTTTCATATAACGCCAGTCATAAAATATTTTTTTAAAAAGTCAAGTTAAACGCAATTTTTCAAAAAAATTTACTCTTCCCTTTTTGTTTATCTTATCAAAAGGCACATTTAACCTTAGTAATTTTTTTCGATACAACTTACAGTTTTCCAAATAACGCCAGTCGTAAAATATTTTTTAAAAAAGTCAACTTGAATGCAATTTTTCAAAAAAATTTACTCTTCCGTTTTGGTTTATCTTATCAAAAGGAACATTTAACCTTACTAATTTTTTTCGATATAACTTATAGTTTTCCAAATAAAGCCAGTCATAAAATTTTTTTTTAAAAAGTCAACTTGAAGCAATTTTACAAAAAAATTTACTCTTGCCTTTTTGGTTTATCTTATCAAAAGGAACATTTAACCTTACTAATTTTTTTCGATACAACTTACAGTTTTCCAAGTCATAAAATATTTTAGAAAAAAAGTCAACTTGTATGCAATTTTTCAAAAAAATTTACTGTTCCGTTTTGGTTTATCTTATCAAAAGGAACATTTAACGTTAGTAATTTTTTTCGATACAACTAACAGTTTTCCAAATAAAGCCAGTCATAAAATATTTTTTTAAAAAGTCAACTTAAATGCAATTTTTCAAAAAAATTTACTCTTGGTTTTTTGTTTATCTTATCAAAAGGAACATTTAACCTTATTAATTGTTTTCGATACAACTTACAGTTTTTCATATAACGCCAGTCATAAAATATTTTTTTAAAAAGTCAAGTTAAACGCAATTTTTCAAAAAAATTTACTCTTCCCTTTTTGTTTATCTTATCAAAAGGAACATTTAACCTTATTAATTTTTTTCGATACAACTTACAGTTTTCCAAATAACGCCAGTCATAAAATAAATTTAAAAAAAGTCAACTTGAATGCAATTTTTCAAAAAAATTTACTCTTGCTTTTTTGTTCATCTTATCAAAAGAAACATTTAACCTTATTAATTTTTTTCGATACAACTTACAGTTTTCCAAATAACGCCAGTCATAAAATAAATTTAAAAAAAGTCAACTTGAATGCAATTTTTCAAAAAAATTTACACTTGCTTTTTTGTTCATCTTATCAAAAGGAACATTTAACCTTATTAATTTTTTTCGATACAACTTACAGTTTTCCAAATAACGCCAGTCAAGAAATATTTAAAAAAAAAACTCAACTTAAATGCAATTTTTCAAAAAAATGTACTCTTCCCTTTTTGTTCATCTTATCAAAAGGTACATTTAACCTTACTAATTTTTTTCGATACAACTAACAGTTTTCCAAATAACCCTACTCATAAAATATTTTTCCCAAAAACTCAACTTGCAGCAATTTTTTCCAAAAAACTCACTCTTCATTTTTTGTTCCACTTACCAATCCTAAATAACTTTTTATTCTATCATACACCATTTTCGAGTTACTAGCCTTCATAAATATTTTTGTCAGCTCCGTATTCTACAACCCGATTCTAGAGCAGATCCTCGACGTAAAAAGTGACAATCTTACTAAGAACTACAACGAAGTAAAGAGAAAGTGTCTAAGTTTATGGATAATAGCGTAGTTGAAAATCCAACAACCATCCGACCAATTCTTGAAAGATTCCGCAGATGGCCGCATACAACTCGCTGGATGGATATTCTGAACATCTACCAGTGTTTTATTGACATGGTTTACGGAACCGCATGGTATCCATCCCCAAAATAAAAATATTCCAACTAGAATAGCGTGCTTTATTTCGATCAATATTCCCATGGCGACGCCAATATAAACAAATCATTTTCTGCGAAAGTATGACAAGTTTCTGACGCGACGACTATTTAACCGGTTTTTTTTCTGTATGTTTGGTATGAAAACGGGGTTCCCCATCAAGGAACAACAATCAAAATGCCTGAAGTAGCCGAGCAAAGGTACTATGCAGAACAAATCTGCATACCTCCGACTTTTCCGTATTTGCTGCGCCAATTCGCCAAGGCGGCCATTCGAACCCAACCAGCAGATCTTCTAAAGTAAGTCTTAAATTATAAAAAGCAACCATTTAATTTAAAATTTTACAGATGGTCCTCTTCGTATTTTCGATGTTTAGCCATGAATATCCCACCACCAGTCAAACCAAGACTGGAATACCCCATCCCACGTGATTACCTTGGGATAACACCTGGATGGCTCAAGGCACTCTACAATCAGATGAACTACAGCCAGACAATTGACTATCGTACGTTGTGGGATCGTTGGACTGGCGCTTGTTTGAACAACGACGCCTTGATCCAGATTTTGTGTCTTGGAGGATTTACGAAGCCAGCTGCGATTCCTTGGTTGCAGTTTATTGCGCTTTGCGCCGGGCATTTAACTAACGTAGTAAGTGCAATTAAGAGAGACTAGAATTAATTTTATTATTCCAGGATTTGACGGAAACCATGACGCTGATTTGCCAGATTTTGACCGAGGAGCCTGAAGGTGGCTCCGCGTTGATCCCCGTGGAAACCTTTGTGGATGTGTACAAGTTTTTGGCTCCGATTAACGCCTCCCAACCGCAAACTTTAAAAAATATGTACTTTTTAAACACGCTGTTGGAGTTGTGGCAGTATCGTGTGAAAAAACTGGATGAGGAGCTGGTGAAACCGGAAAGCGTGGCTGAGGAAGAGAAGTAGTTGATTTTAAATTTAAACAGCCTGCTGTTTTCCCCTAACAATTTTCTTGTGTTTAGAGCCTCAAGCGCTGAAGAGGAAGTTGTGGAGGAGGAAGAGGACAAACGGGTTACCATAGGAACAATCGTGAGCTGTCCTAGTTTATCTTCAGGTAGTTTAGATACGCTAGGAATGCCAGCACATGCACATTTCCATGTGGAGGACTATGTGATTGATCAGGAGGAAAGCGAAGAAGGTAGTGAGGGAATGAAGAAATCTTACGAGGGCGAAGTGGAGCCAGCACGTGAAGAAGAGACAGAACACCCAAAGGAGGTGACTGAAGAAGAGGTAACGATCATGGACGATGCTGATTCGAAAATATCCGAGGTTGGTGTAATAGCACAAGCTTCAGACGCAGATTTGTCAGTTGACACGTTTTTGCAAGTACCACAGAGGAAACTTGTGGAGGAGAGCGACTCGGAGGTCGACCAACTAGTCAAAGAGGACTTGGCTAAGCTCAAGGTGGGTTATTACCGTAGATTGTATGCAAATTTCAAACAGCTAACGTTCCAGATTCTTCATGCGGAATTGATGGGGGAATCCGACGATGATATACGTAAATTCAAGTGTGACTTGATCGCTGACATGCCCATGGACCCGTCGATGCAAGACGCTCTGACCCACTACAAGGGAAAGCTCTCAACTGAGCAAATCCGTCATCATGAGTATACCAACAAGGGAAAGTCCGTGGTTGAAGATGAAGATTTGGCGCAACAAGGCGACTCGACTTATACTAATATTTACGTGGATAAAGTGGCGGGGGTGGGCGGGGCGGTTCCAGAAGCGCTGGTTGAAGCTGTATGTGCGTATATGTACAACGTGGCGCTGGGACAGCATGGGATGGTCATGCCGAGGAATTTGCGGCATCCCACGTGTCCACCATTGGAATAAAATGTAACTTTATTTGATCACTCAATATATATTAGCTCATTTTTTGCGTATAGAGAGAATTGGAGGTGAAATACGTGGCGCCAAATATTCTCGCTATTAAAAAAATGAACTATAATCACTTGAGCCTTGTTTTATTATCCTGTCGAAAAAAAATGTTGCATTGTTTTATTATGCTGTCATTTAGACGGCTGTTTTACAAAAATGCCTTCGCTCGCCGAAACGATGTACTGCTCAGAGCAAATCTGCATCCCCCCCACTTTTCCCTATCTAATGCGCCAGTTTGCTAAAGCAGCCATTAGAACCCAACCGAAGGATCTCCTAAGGTAACTCTTTTATTCCAAGTTTCCAATAATAACACTAAATTAAACTCCAGATGGTCCATCGCCTATTTCCGCTGCCTAAGCCTGAATATCCCTCCACCAGTTAAAACGCGACTTGAATTTCCCATTCCGAGGGACCATCATGGTATAACGCCAGGTTGGATTAAAGCCCTGGTGTACCAGCTGCAAAATAACCAAACCGTTCCCTTTAATTTGTTGTGGGATCGCTGGATTGGCGCCTGTTTGGAGCACAAGACTCTTATAGAGATTTTGTGTCTTGGAGGTTTTACTGATCCGTACGAAGTACCATGGTTGAGGTTCATCGCGCTTTGCATTGGCCATCTAACAGATGTAGGTTTTTTTTTTACCTATAGCCACCTTCTAGATTTATTGTCTAGGATTTAACGCAAACCATGACGTTGGTTTGTGAGATTCTCACCGAGGAACCTGAAGGCGGCAACTCGATGATTCCCCTGGAAACCTTCACGGATTTGTACAAGTTTCTAGCATCCATAGATGCGTCTAAGCCCCAAGTGATCAAAAACATGTTCTTCTTGGAGTCGTTTTTGGACTTGTGGAAACAACGCGAGGAGAAAATCGAAAAAATCGAATCAAAACCCGAATCTGTTGAGGAGGAACAAGAGTAAAACTAACTAAATCAATTAAAGTTCTTAATAATAATTCACTTTTAGAGAAGAGAAGATTTCTGAGGAAAAAATCGAGGAACCAATAGTTCAAGCTGTGGACACAACGGATGTGGTGTCATGTCCTAGTTTAGTCACCGAAGAAAGTATAACCATCGCCAGTGCGACTCGCGTGCGCATCGACGAGAAAACCTCCAAGGAATTTGACGAGTTACTTACCTAAATCCTAAACCAAGTAAATTTAGAGTCAAATATCCGATTGTAGTTATGGATTCCCGGAGCTGAATCCTCCACAAAGCTCGCAACTCACAGGAGAATCCGGCGAGGAAGCTATTATGGAGGAACAGGAGCAGCTGGAAGAGGAAGCGGCGCAAGGCGAGGAGGACATCGCCAGCACCTCACAAGCGGCTGTGGAAGAGGAACCAAAACAGAAAGTCGATGATGATGTGCATTCCTTCCTATCAGCTCCGTCAGCAATCGAGGAGATTATTGAACCCCCGAAAGAAATTAAATCAGTATCTAGTGCTCCAGTTGAAGTGCGTTCAGCTGAAGTGCCTTCGGTGTCTGTTTTAGAAGAACAAGGCAGCGTAGGGCCTAAAGATGACAATAAATTGTCTGTGAGCACTATAATTGAAGTGCCGAGAGTTATCAAAGACATCGAAGATGAGAGGATTCTAAAAGAAGATTTGGAGCGCCTAAAGGTCTGATTTTATTATAAAAAGTTGAGTTCACGATTTTACTACTCCATCAGGCAGTGCAGCAAGAGTTCTTCGGAGAAGACCAGGATGAGTTGGAAAAGTTCAAATGTCAACTAATTGCCGAAATGCCAGTGACCACGACCTACTCCCAAGAATTGGCGATTGAGCACTTTGAGCAGCATATGAAATTACCCGAGAGGCCATCAAGCGATGTGACCATCAGCGATAAAGTTGTGACGGAGGATGTGCCACTAGAGGATATAAAAGTGGTGGAAATTTTCATTTTATGCAGAATTTTTACGATTTACCTTCTAGAAAGTTGTGTATGAGGATGTGTATGTGGACGTGGTGCCAGGAATTGGACCGGTTGTCCCTTTGGATATGGTGGAAGTTGTTTGTGAGTACATGTCGCATATTAGCAAGCGCCAGAAGGGGATGGTGATGCCGAGGAATATCAGGCATTATAATTGCCCGCCACTGGAGCACTACCTTTGAATCAGTTTTTTTTATTTTACATGTATTTTTATGTTTTAATAAAGTTTTTTTCAGAAATTTGAGTTTTTTGGCCAAAAATTTGAATATAATGAGTGGAACAAGGACAGACTTATACGTATTCCAATAAGTGCGAGAGAGACTTCCGATATGATTTTTTTGTTGACGGAATTTCAAAAAAACGTTCAAACAAAATTTGTTCAAAATTCAATTCTAAATCAATGTTAAAGAATAAAAAAATCTCATAAATTGTTTATTTTTCAAGATATTCCTAAAAAACGTAAAAATGTCTTCAGGTAACTGTCACTTGTTTTGGTGCTAGATGAAAAAGATTTATTGTGGCACCTACAAATTTGTTCAAACTCTTAAATATGAAATTTGAATCAAATCCGATAACTCGTTTTTCAGTTATGGTGGATACAACTAGATTCGTGACGTCACACTTCCGATATACAGGGTGTCTCTAAAAGGTTTTTACAAAATCCTACCACAAGTTTTTGGGATTAAAATAATTCGTTTAAACCAAACATACCTTAGTCCAAAAGTTCTTCCTTACAGGGCGTTAAAAAATATTTTTCCAAATAATTTTTTAAGTATATCTACAGAACGGTTTAAAGTAGAGATTTGAAATTTGGTGGGTTAATAAGTCTATAAGCAAGCTACAATTTTTTGGTATTAGAACCAAAATAATATTGTTCAGTGGCGTACTTATCGAAGGGGTCTCAGGGTTTTTTTGAATAATTTTTGTATAGGAGTAAATTTTTTTACAAAATCATAAGAATTATGATAGATACGCTCAAGACACGTAAAAAAGGTATACTTGTTTGATTTGCATTAACTCAACTGTTTGCGAGATATTTCACTTTGAAAATTTTTTTTTATTAAATTGACAATTTGTGACACCCTGTAAAGTAAAAAATATTTGGTCACTCTAATACGGCTCATTCCACGTCCAAAACTAAGCATTTTGTATCTTATACCGTTCTGTAGGTATACCTAAAAAAGATACAGGGCGAATAAAAAATATATCTTTCAACACCCTGTATTTTAGTAACGAAATATTTTTGGGGGTCGGTTTCTACTTTCTACAACCATTTATGCTTAGTTGTGGACGTAGAGTCAGTTGTATTAGAGTGACCCAATATTTTTTACTTTACAGGGTAAGTCAAAAATTGTTTTTATAACAAAAAAAATTTCAAAGTTAAATATCTCGTAAACAGTTGAGTTAACGCAAGTCAAACAAGTATACCTTTTTTACGTGTCTTGGGCGTATCTATCATAATTCTTGTTATTTTGTAAAAAAATTCAATACCCTACAAAAAATATCCAAAAAAACAGTGAGTCCCCCCCTATAAGTACGACACTGAACAATATTATTTTGGTTGTAATACCATCACATTGTAGCTTCCTTACAGACTTATTAACCCACCAAATTTCAAAACTCTACTTTAAACCGTTCTGTAGATATACTTAAAAAACGATTTGGAAAGATTTTTTTTAACGCCCTGTAACTCAGTAAGGAAGAACTTTTGGACTAAGGTATGTTTGGTTCAATCGAATTATTTTGAGCCCAAAAACTTGTGGGTAGGATTTTGTAAAGATCTTTTAAAGTTGAAATTTGCTGGAAAATACCAAAAAATTATTTTATGGGAAATCTGACTTAATTTCCATGTAGTTTAATAAAAAATATTCGAAAAAATCTGAATAAATCGATTTCAGGAAAGGCACACGAATTTATGACTAAAAATTCGGTTGTAATGAGTGGGACAAGGACAGACTTATGCCTACTTCAATAAGTGCGAGAGAGACTTCCGAAAAATGTTGGATATTTCCCAATTTTACTTTTTTGGCACATATGCCTTTCTGTCGAAATATAATTTAAACTTTTTTAATTTTAAATCTATTGAAGATATAAAACTGCTTATCATGAAGCTCGTTAATTCGGAACAAACCCAATCAATATTCATTGGTGTGTATAATTTACATACAAAAAGAATCCAAATAAACTATTCTCCACGTAATTAAACTAAAACCATCCAACCAATCCAGTCATCATCGTCATTAAAACAAGAGTGAATACAAACAAATCCATCGCCAACTTTTCCATTGACCAAATCGATATCCGCCACCGACGGGGTGGTTTTCATCGCGTGCGCCAACAACATGGCCGACTTGGATAATCTGGAATATTACATAAAATTCCCCAATCCAAATTTCAACTATCAACAGCCGGTGGTCGGTGATCATGATTTCGTATTTGTGGTCAACGAGGAGAAAATTCCGGTGATTTTGCTGTTTGGATGGGCGGGCTGCCAGGACAAGTATTTGACCAAATATTCGCAAATTTACGAGGAGAGGGGGTAAGAGGAATTTTGTCAAAAGCCGGCCGGTGTTTTTAAATTTGGAATATTTAAAAATTAAGACAGTCGTGGAAGGCTAAACTAAGCTAAACATCGAAATACACACATAACCTAACTATAAATTGAATTATGTGACTTTATACACTATAATCATATCATAACCATACTTTTCTATTCTAGGTATTCTAACCTCAAATATTTTTAAAGTAACGTATTTTCCAGCCTGATTACGCTACGCTACACCGCACCAGTAAAATGCCTGTTTTGGAAGCGCTACCAAATGATCAAAATCGGGGAAAAACTAGTGAAACTCCTACTAGATTTAAATTTCGAAAACCACCCAATAATCGTCCATTGTTTTTCCAATGGTGGTGCGTTCCTCTATCAGAACTTCTCCTTAGCTTTGGAGAAGAGTCCCAAACCAATTCCAATCAAGGGTGTCATCTTTGACTCGGCTCCAGGGCGACGCCGGATTTTCAGCTTATTCCGGGCGATTTCGGCGATAATCGGCGGGAATGTTTTCTACAACGTTTCCATGTCGTTGGTTATGACGATGTTCCTATCCATGATTTGGTTGTACGAGGTTGGTAATTAAAAAAGCGCGGCAAATTCATTAATTCAAATTTTTTTTTAGGTTATAAGCAATAGAATAAATCCCAAGGCGATTTTCCAGACAAATCCCTTAGAAAATTTGAAAAATGAACGCAACGCTTGGCCACAGCACTTTATCTACTCCAAAGCAGATGTTCTAGTACCGCATACGGTAGATAATTAAATAATTAAATCGGGTGGGCGAGTAGGCCAAAATAATTTTTTTTATAGGACATCGAATACTTCGCTGGGTATCGCAAGTCTATCGGAGTCGACGTGACCACTTTGTGTTACGAGGCTAGTCTACATGTGAAACATCTACCGGAAAATCGGGAAAGCTACGTGACAAGTGTGTGTGCTTTCCTTAATAAATGTCTGAACGGACTTCATTGAATTTCCCGCGCACAATTCATCAATAATTACAGTTATCTTTCTTACCGACTATTTTTTGGAAAACTTGGTGAACGCGGCCTAAGTACTAGCCTACTATTTCGTTTTGTTGTCTAAAATATGGAGCCTGTATAAAGGAGGTTCAGCTAAGTGGAATAGTCGTGTCTCAAAATTATGGAGGCGCGCCGCTGGTTTTTTATTTTTATTATTATGTTACCGAATTTCTATAGTGAAAAGTAGAAACAAGATTGCCGCAGCGAAGTAGTACACCATAGTTTTGAGAGACGAGTATTCCACTTAGTTGGACCTCCTTTACATAGGTTCCATAGTCTAAAAGCACAAAACAGCCTTGTTGCCAACTTAGAAATGCACAATGTTACTACTGTATACAGGGTGAGTTAGATCTGGGTGTTTTTCATTGCTTGGTATAAAAATTGCCCATTACGGTCCAGTTATATGTAATAGGGTGCTAAATCTCGTTATTTTTTACGATTTTATGCACTTTTCAGTTTGGTTTTGTTAAATAACAAATTTGTTTATTTGCACAAAATCGACATAAAAGCAAATTTTGGTGCTAGAAATATAAATTAATGAAAGTTACATTGTTAGGTTAGTTAGTTATTTGTTAAATAAATAAATACGGTAACAAATTTACAGAAGTTGGTTTTTATTTCAACGTTGGTACCACTGTGTTTACTGTGTTACCGACCGAGCAATTGACAGCTCATTCTTCTATTCATTTCGTAAGAATTCCGGCATTTTCCCATAAAAATCATGGCAATTAGTCTATTAAACCCCAAAGCGGAGGTGGCAAGAGCCGCTCAAGCCCTTGCAGTAAACATCAGCGCTGCCAAAGGTATACAAGATGTGATGAAGTCGAATTTAGGCCCGAAAGGAACTGTGAAAATGTAAGTAGGGGCGCGTGTTGGCCACCTGACAATAGTTTTGGGATTATTAAGCTTAAATTTTAGAAATTCACGGGGGGTTTTAGTGTGATTAGAGTCCTAACAACGAAAAACAGTTTTCAAGTATCTAACCTAACTTTCTTAAAAATTTTCTAGGTTAGTTTCTGGTGCTGGGGACATCAAGATAACTAAAGACGGCAACGTCCTCTTACACGAAATGCAAATTCAACACCCCACCGCCTCTTTAATAGCGCGAGCCTCAACCGCCCAAGACGACATGACAGGCGACGGCACCACCTCGACAGTGCTAGTTATAGGCGAGCTACTAAAACAGGCGGATATCTACGTGGCCGAAGGCCTCCACCCACGCATCCTAACCGAGGGTTTCGACCAAGCCCGCGCTAAAGCCCTGGAAGTCCTGGAGAAAATCAAAATACCGGTGGAGATAACTCGTGAGAATTTATTGGACGTTTGCCGTACAAGCCTCCGTACTAAAGTCCACCAGAAGTTAGCGGATGTCCTAACGGAAGTGTGTGTGGATGCGGTTTTGACCATCCGCCAAAACGAGCAGCCAGTCGACTTGCATATGGTCGAGTTAATGGAGATGCAGCATAAAACCGAAACGGACACGCAACTAGTTAAGGGTTTGGTTTTAGATCATGGGGCCCGCCACCCCGACATGCCGAAAAAACTAACAAACTGCTACATCCTCACTTGCAACGTAAGCATGGAGTATGAAAAGAGCGAAGTCAACTCGGGTTTCTTCTACAAAACCGCCGAGGAACGTGAGAAGATGGTGAAAGCCGAGCGGGAGTTTATAGAGCAACGTGTGGAGAAAGTCGTGGCGTTGAAGAAGAAGCTGTGCGATGGTACTGACAAGAGCTTCGTGGTGATCAACCAGAAGGGCGTCGATCCCATGAGCTTGGATCTGCTGGCTAAAAACGGTATTTTAGCGCTGCGCCGTGCCAAACGCCGCAACATGGAGCGCTTGGCGTTGGCATGTGGCGGTGTTGCCATGAATAGCTTCGATGATTTGCACGAGAGTCAACTTGGCTACGCTGGATTAGTCTACGAGCATGTCCTAGGTGAAACCAAGTATACTTTTGTGGAAGAATGCAAAGTTCCACAGTCTGTTACGATTTTGATGAAAGGTCCAAATAAGCACACTCTAATGCAGATTAAGGATGCGATCAGAGATGGCTTAAGGGCGATTAATAATACGATTGAGGATAAAGCTGTGGTGCCTGGAGGTGGCGCTTTTGAAATCACAGCTAACAAGGAATTGTTGGCGTTTAAGGATACGGTGAAGGGGAAGGCGCGTTTGGGGATCCAAGCGTATGCTGAAGCGCTGCTGGTTATCCCTAAAGTACTAGCTGTAAACTCTGGGTTTGATGCGCAGGTACAATTTCCAAAAAACTATTTAAAAAACTTTATATTATAAATATTTTTTTAGGATACTATCGTGAAACTCCAGGAAGAATCTCGTTTGAGCGCCGAACCCATCGGCTTGGATTTGCAAACTGGCGAGCCGTTGAACCCCAAAGACATGGGAATTTTCGACAACTACATCGTGAAGAAGCAAATCATCAATTCCTGTTCGGTAATTGCCTCGAATTTACTGCTGGTGGATGAGATTATGCGGGCTGGAATGAGCAGCTTGAAAGGTTGATTGATCTTTTTATTAATTTTTTTTTTATTAAACGCGTATTTGTTGTCTAATTATCGTAATTCAGCATTAAATGTATTACTACTACTACTAATTACTAGGTTTGCATTATAAAACGTTGATAAAACAAAAACAAAAAAACTTTAAATTTATTTTATTGTACTTAAACCTCATAATAATATAAAAGAAACTCCCAAGTAAAATCTAATGTATCCTCGATTTGGCGTTGAGCCTCTTGGCCAGCTCCCTCTGCATGCTCTGTTGATCCTGCGCCTTCGTAATCTGCTCCATCAGCTCATGATTATACGTACTATGGAGCATAAGCGCCAAAACGCCCGCCCTAGACGCCATACTAGTCCGAATTTGTCGCTCCTTCTCCAACAGCTCGTCCATTTTCAACCACTGCCTCACTCGCTCCAAGTCAATCTACAAAATAAAGTATTAAAAAAAATGTTTAGCTACTTTATAATTTCTATTGCAACCTCAGCTCGACGTAGTTTCTCCCACACGTAGTGCTTAGTACAGGATTTTTTAGGTGCACGACAAAATTCACCCGTAGGCGAAAACACATCGACCACAAGAGGACACCCACAGACTTCGTAGTCGCCAATTTTAGGGTCCTTACAGTGCTCCGGGCAGAGCACTCTTAATCGCTTACAGTACGTGCGGTTGACTGGATTGAAAAAGTCGCAAAACATGTTGTTTCCTACAAAAAAAATCAAATAAAACACAAATTATTTAAAAACCATCTAGTAACCTTCAATTCGCGTTTTGAAAACCGATCCAAAGGAGGCTTGCGATTCGTATTTGTTAAAGCACTTCTCCATGTGCTTAACGGCGGTTTTCGAGTGGATTTCATGGCCACACGTGATACAATACATCGACATTTCCGATTCGTCCTCGTTTTCGTGCTCCAAATTTGGATCAATCGAAGCGTGCTTGGCTCGCTCAACCAAATAATCAATTTCGCGATGGCGCTTGTCTAACTCTTGCAGGATTTGGCCCACTTCCATTTGGTGCTTGCGCACTTGATCTAGAGCTAACGCAAATTTTATAATAATATTTATAAATTTAAACAATAAATTACCTTTGATGTTCTTTTCTTCCGCTGTGGAGGGACTCAAAGCCCACTCTTGGATGCGTTGAGGTAGCACTTGTAATATCCTGGTTTTAGCCAGATCCATGCCGCATTGATCCGAGCAGTACTTGGAGCCAAACCGGGCGCTTTTAACGCATTTTGGTCCGTAACACTGTCTTGGATAGTCGGTTTGTAAATGCGCGTTGTGCGATTGGTCTTTTTCTGTGCTGGAATCGCGGCGTTTTCTCCTAGCGCTCCTACAACGAAATCACGTTTACTTTCCTATACTACAACTATAAAAATTAACTTACCCTCCAAAATTCACACAAATCCTCTGTTTGCAACGCTCCTTCTGCCTGGAGGATCCGTGGCGATTCTTCCTAGTACACACATCGCATCTACCACAATCTTCCGTACGATAACACCCAATACACTCCCCGCACTTCTTCGTCTTTTTATCCGGTTTATTTTCACCGCGTTCCTTCCGCTTTCTCGCACGTCGCTCCTCGGAATTACTGGCTGGAATATACGACTCGTCACGTTCCCGTTTGGTTTTCCACCGGGTGATTAATGTGGGATCTTCCTCGGAACATCGCACACAGAAAAACTGTCGGATCATTTTGGCTTCTTTTTCCGAGATGTTAATGCAGTCTCCATGATACCTAAACACAAACTATAACAAACGAAATTTACTCGTGGTTTTATCCTTACCATTCCTCGCAGGCATCACAAGCGATCATAAACCGGGCACTGTCTGAAGAACGACAAATACAATAAGCTTGTCCATCCTGTTTTAAGAGTGTGTCGATTTTCGACTGGCGTTCTGGTAGGAGGAATTGTTTGGCGATTTCCTCACGCTACAATAACACAACAACGTAATGAACGGATGCTAGGGGTAAAATTCGGTACTTACGCTTATATCCCCACGTTTCCTCGACATTTTCCTGTGTTTAGAAATAAAACTGTCAAAAACGATAGTTGTCAAAACGCCACTACGGTCGTACGAAAAAGGTGTCGCTTATTGATGTGACGTCACACACATTAAACACTTATTCAACTGTAAACAATTAGTTTTGCTAATTTAACACAATTACTTATATAACCCCATAAATAATAAAATTTTATTATTCTTATACAATTCTACAACAAATATGGTGATGGTTATGTGTTAATGTCCGACCTTTCTAGTACAACATCGTGATTACATTATCTCAGCGCCATCTCCTGGTGCCAATTCGGATTTCCTACAGTTTCCTGTATTCACGATGTGGGACTTTGATTAAAACCAAATTAATTCGCTAATTATTTATTTACTTTTTATCGTGGTTTCATCGAAATACTTATTAAACTTTTTCCAACCATATCGCGTCTTGGGATCCTTCTTACTATTGGCTGGATTCAAATTGGGCATTAATCCTACAAAACACTTGCAAAACCTCCGCTCCAGTAAAAAACTAACCCAATTTCTTACCGGCTTTTTGCGCCATTGTAACCAACGACGACATGCGTCTTTGTTGTTTCTTACACAAGCGAGTGATCCGCCGCGGCAACATACAACCATCCGACCGCACAAACTGGCTTAGAATTAGCACATCGGTGTGTTTGACTTCTTCGTTTAGGGCACAAATTGCACACACGTGACCGGAGAGGGGGTTGTGCAGCATGTAGGGCACGCGAGGGGACTCGACATGCTCCCCGTAAATAACCAGTTGGTTGTCTTGCTGGATTTCGCGTACTAAAACACAGAAATAGAAAAGTGGGGTTAGGTTTGTAAATACGTACTTTCTTTGAGGTTTCGACTGGTGGTGGTTGAGATGGCTCGAAGGAAAGGGGTTGGGAAGCGGACGGGGGTTGATAAAGTTTTGGTTAAACGAAGGATTATGCTCATTTTGTGAGTTTCTGATTATATCGGTCTTTGGCCGGTATAGTAGTTTACGATGTTGCCGTTACCTAGTCTAGTGTAGCCAACTGATTGTGATTTGTGTTGCCAACTGTATTTTCTAGCTTTTTAAGAGTGTTATTTGGGTTAATAATCCCTTGAAAAACTCGTTTTCTCATCCAAAATACTAGACGCGGTTTCTGTTACTTTTCCGATAAGTATTTATATTATTTCTGGGTGTTTTTGCGATTTACGCCGGTATGCTAGGGTTTTCCATTGTGTTACATTGGCACTTCTGCTTTGTTCTCCCTGCTGATTCGCCCTTTCAAAAAATCAACAGTTCGTTCAACGTGCTTCCATTTTACTTTTAACAGTTCGTTGCTTTCAACTTTCAAAGAAACCATGTCTCAAAAACACAATTTCGACATGAATGATTTTATGAAAATTGAGAAAATCGGTGAGGGCACCTATGGTGTTGTATACAAAGGAAAAAATAAGAAAACCGGTGCCTTAGTGGCGATGAAAAAAATACGGTAAGTACAAAATGGCTAAAGGTGGAAAAAAGTATTTGAATAAAATTTGTAGTTTGGAGTCTCAAGATGAAGGAGTTCCTTCGACTGCCATCAGAGAGATTTCCCTATTGAAGGAGCTCCAACATAAAAATATAGTTTCGCTGGAGGATGTCTTATTAGAGGAAACAAGGTAGGAAAACCCACTTCCAGGTTTGGACTTGTAAACGAATTTTTTGCTTAGACTCTACTTGATCTTCGAATTCCTACCGATGGATCTCAAGAAATTTATTGATAAAATGGAAACAGGCACCCTGATGGACCCACGACTAATTAAAAGTTACATTTATCAAATAAATGAAGCGATATTATTCTGCCACCAGCGTCGAGTTCTGCACCGTGATCTCAAACCACAAAATCTGCTGATTGCCCTCGATGGAACCATAAAAGTAGGTTTAAGCTAATTTATTAGTTTGCATACAAGTTAGCTGTTTGTTTAGGTGGCTGATTTCGGTTTGGGGCGAACTGTAGGCGTCCCCATTCGCGTTTACACCCACGAAGTTGTAACTCTTTGGTACCGCGCCCCAGAAGTCCTCCTAGGCTCCACCCGCTACTCCTGCCCCATCGACATTTGGTCAATAGGCTGCATTTTCGCTGAAATGGCCACTAAAAGACCGCTTTTCCAAGGCGACTCGGAAATCGATCAGCTCTTCCGGATTTTTAGGTACAAAACAACTTGTTTATGTACTTGGTTATTACATTGTTTTTTTAAGGATCTTGACCACACCGACTGAGGAAACCTGGCCAGGTGTTGCTAGTTTACCCGATTACAAGGAGAGCTTCCCGAAATGGACGCATTTCAATCTGGCACGACAAGTGGGAAATTTGAGTGCGGACGGTGTGGATCTGTTGAAGCAAATGTTGATTTACGATCCAGCTAAGCGGATTTCGGCTAAGCGCCTTAAACTGCATCCGTATTTCGCCAATGTGGATTTAACTGTTCGGCCCAATTTGTAGGATTAGTTTAAGCAGTAAAAGGTTAGAGTTAAATTTTGTTTATTCGTATTTATTAAGATATTTTTGTGTTTCTTGTGTTCTTATTCGCATACTTATTTAGAAGTTGTAAATAAATGTCAATTTAAATTAACAATGCAATAGTTATTTTTTATTTTTTTCTATTATTTAATCATCAAAAACGAAGAAATTTATGTGAGATACATTAGTTAGGCAACCAACTATACGACTATGTATTGTTGGTTGCATAACGCTATTGTATTAGTTCCACTCAAATATTATAGATGGCGTTGGCAACTAATTCGAATTTTTGAATTACAGTTTTATGTTGTTCATGTGCATTTTTTACAAAGTTTCAGGTTTCCACGATGAAACTACCAGAATTTACGGTAAATAAACTAGTTTTAAGCACAAAACTTTTAAGCGTACTTTTATTTAGTTTAGTTGGCATCCCTGGTTTTAGTGCCGTTAGGCCGTTACCTAACCCTACTTTTTCAAAATGTATATTACGTGAAAATGCCTCGGATAACTCCCGGCGATTATCTCCGGAAAAACTGGTTGTTAGTCGGCATTCTAACATGCATTTTCCTCGCCGGTTTGCATCCGAATTTGGGCTCGAAAACCGGCCCTTTGTACACCGACTACACCGTAAAATACGGCGCTGTATTTGTGATATTTTTCATCAGTGGATTATCGCTGAAAACCGACAGTATTCTACACACATTCCAACAGTACAAGCTGCATTTATTTATTCAGGTGTACACGTTTGTTTTTATACCAATTTTTACGCGGATATGCGTGAAGTTGGTGGGGGTTTTCGGGGTAAATCCATGGGTGTTAAAAGGGTACCAAAAGCAGGTTTGTTAGGTTATGGGTTAATTATTTATTTGAGTGTTACAGGTTAGTTACAGTGGCGTGCATGCCGCCTCCAGTTTCCAGTGCTGTTATCCTAACTCGCGCGGCTCAAGGCAACGAAACTGCTGCCATTTTCAACTCAGTGCTTGGAAGTTTCTTGGGGATACTCATAACACCAATTTCGCTTCTATTCAACGTACCTAAAATACTACAAATAATATAAACCATATAACTTAACCTTTATTTTTTAGCTGGGATCCACGACGATTGTTCCATTATTTTCTACTAGTCTCCAGTTAATCATCACTGTTTTACTACCACTTTTCCTCGGACAAGTTCTGAAGACATTCCAGTTGTTTCCACTACAAACCCTGCCGCTAAACACTATAAGTCAATGTGCACTTTTGTTCGTGATTTACACGACATTTTGTGAAACTTTCCAAACACCTGAAGCAGGACTAAGCGCCTTGGATGTGATTGTTACCGTTGCCATGGGTTTGTTGACAAAACACCCAACTAATCAACTAAACAACTATTTTATCATTCCAGTTCTCCTGCTGCAAATGGCGCTGATGGTTTTGAGTTTCCAAATAGCAAGGCTATTTAAACGGCACTTTACAAGCCAAGACACCATCGCTATAGTTTTCTGTAGTACCCACAAGTCGCTAACGTTGGGTATTCCAATTCTACGCATTATGTTCCATGGTTATTCGCATTTAAGTCAGATCAGTCTGCCTTTGTTGGTGTACCATCCAACGCAGATTATTCTGGGTGGTTTGTTGGTGGCGCAGATGAAGGACTGGATGCATCGGCAGAGGCCCAAGCGACCACCGGTTTAGATGTGTTGTTTTATATAGAAGAAATATATGCTTTTATGTTGATATATCGTGGGTGGACAATTTTTTATTAAAGCGATGGCTTTTGGAGGTGTACAAGAGGAATTTAAGGTAAGGATTGCTTTTTAATTTTTCTAATATTCATTTACTGAGATTTGATTAAAAAAAAAGTACAGTTTTGCTTCCATCTACGATTTATTAGAATAGAATGCACAAATTTGAATCTCTTACAAATCCCGCCCTTTCTTCGGACGTTTCTTCAGCAAATCCTTCGGGCAAACATCACGCGTTTTCTTCTGAGGCGGTGGACAAGGATCCACAAACTCCTCTTCCTTCTCACCACACGCATCCTCATTGTCCTTGTAGAAACGTTCCTTGTGCTCGTTGTCCGACTTCTTGCCACTTTCCAACCAAACCATCACCTACAAATAATACAAGAAAACTTGAATAAACAATCTGGGCACGCCTTGATTAGTATACCTTATTAAATTACAGGATTTAGTTTAAGTGGTGGAGCCGGGGGGGCGTTGTTTAAAAATAAATATGTACAAGTACAACTAAATTATTTTCCGTCTTTATCGCCACCGCAGCCTTTTTCCTCGTCACTATGACAAACCGGCTGTTCGCGATGCCGATCGTACTTTTTCGGTTTTTCCATATTTTTCGGACAATGATCCGCGGCGGGTTTCCTACGTTTCGGACAACCTTTGGGTGCGTGACTCGGCTGCAATAATTTTACAGTATTAATTAGTTGGTCCCCGACACACATCCACCATTTTTAAATTTTATAAAAATTTTTCATAATCTATGTGTAGTGGCACGTGCACTCTGGGCGTCCTCTTTTTCTTCTGGCGCACCTTCGGACAACGGCGCGGTGCATGCTCACTCTGAAATGTGGTTTATTGCCAATCAATCATTCACAATTTTTCTGCCCGATTTTCCAAAGCTACAAGAAACAGTTTGAGCACACCTCGTATAGTCCAAAAGTGTCTGCTTCGGCTACTAACCCGCAAAATCAAACTGTTTCTTGCATAATTCAAAATAACTTAAAATTAACACTAACACCAACCACCACGCATTATACCGAGAGATCAAAAATTATCTTGGTCAAAGGTGGTCATGAAATGAAAAACGACGGTCTTAGCTTGTATCATCCTTTTGAAGTTTATCAAGTTATGTGCCATAATAAGTATTGACACGATACTAGCTCCGGCAATTATTTTAAAATCCATGACCACCTTTGACCAAGATAATTTTTGATCTCTCGGTACAAACAAAATTATGTGCATTAAGATTTATTACGTACATCCGTCGAACGATCCACATGCGGATACTTTGGCTTGATTTGCGGACATCTCTTCTTCTGCAGTTCAATTGCAGCGGCTGCGTCCATCATTGACGCGGCACTGGGCATGGCACTGGCCAAAATCACCCCCACTAGATTCTCCTTGGGGCAAGTGGGCTCTGGGGGACAATCGATGATTTTCGGCTGTTTGGGTTTCTTGCCGCAATTCGGCCATTTGCTCACTTTTTCCCTGCGACAGTTTGACTCGCGTTTGTACTCGGCCTCGCGTTCATCGAACGGAAACTAAAAATTAAACAAATGAATCATCTATCTATATTATTATTATTATTATTATTAAAAATAAACCTTCGGTCGCTTATCCTGTTTGATCTTCGCCTGGATGACAGGCAGCGCCAAATCAAACAAACTACTTTGCAACGCCTGAACTAAACCATCCAAACTGCGTGATTTCATATTCTGCTGAATCTTCTGCTTCTTTTTCGCCTTGCGCTCCTTCTCCTCCTGCCGCGCCTTCTCGTCCTTTTCCCGCTTGGTGGTTCCAGGTGGACATCGCGGAAGTGGTGGTTTGCAAGGCTCCTAAACCAAAAAAATTAAATCTCAACTTCAGCTTTTTAATCAAACTGTACCTTGTGGGCGTCACAAAGAAACTCCTCGGTATGAAACAGGACGCTAGAGTGTGTGTGAAAGCCAGCATGTTGATCTAGCGTCCCAGCCATGGTGTGGAACTTTTTCTTTGGTAGTTTGACTGGACAACGTGGCCAAGGACATTGGACGCACTCCGAGGGATCTGGATCGAGAGTTTCGGCACAGGATTCTGAGTAGCTTGGGTAGGGCGAACTGATTTTGTGACATTTAGCCTGGAAAACAGTTGAGTTTTGGTAAATTTATCGGTAAACTTGGCGCAATCTACGTTTTTATAAGTTTGTGGGAGAAGTCGAATTTACAACAACTGAATAGCGCTAGGGGAGACTTGATTTAACAAATTAGAACTGTTTTTTTTGGGAATTATAGCAAAATTTTAGTCAAATAACCATTTTTTTATTTAACCCTGTAATAACTCGAACGATATTGTCAATAATTTAAATATTTTTGCTGTGAATTAAAGCTAAAAGTTTCCCCAACCATTTGGTAACGTTTTTTATTGAATTTTTGTGAAACTGTAGGAGATAGAACTAAATTTATGGTCACATGACACATTCTGCAATAATTCAAAGAATTTTGTAATTAAATCCAATATTTTCTATATGAATTAACAGTAAGAGTTTCCCCTAACGATTTGCAAGTTTTTTTGGTTTAGTTTTCTGGAAATTATAGGAGATAGAAAAGCGAATTTCCAATTTTTCTTACTTTATCCTATAATATCGCTTGGAATCTTTCAGTTTTATTCAAAGTAAGTAAAATTAGGATGCTGATAATGATGTAGAACAGTTTTTTTGGGAATTAAAGCAAAAAAACGAATTTTAGTCACGTAACCATTTTTTCATTTAACCCTGTAATAACTCGAAAAATATTGTCTATAATTTAAATATTTTTTCGGTGAATTAAAGTTAAAAGTTTCCCCAACCATTTGGTAACATTTTTTATTAAATTTTTTTGAAACTATAGGAGATAGAACTGAATTTATGGTTACATGACACATTCTGCAATAATTCAAAGAATTTTTTAATTAAATCCAATATTTTCTATATGAATTAACAGTAAGAGTTTCCCCTAACGATTTGCAAGTTTTTTTGGTTTAGTTTTCTGGAAATTATAGGAGATAGAAAAGCGAATTTCCAATTTTTCTTACTTTATCCTATAATATCGCTTGGAATCTTTCAGTTTTATTCAAAGTAAGTAAAATTAGGATGCTGATAATGATGTAGAACAGTTTTTTTGGGAATTATAGCAAAAAAACGAATTTTAGTCACGTAACCATTTTTTCATTTAACCCTGTAATAACTCGAAAAATATTGTCTATAATTTAAATATTTTTTCGGTGAATTAAAGCTAAAAGTTTCCCCAATCATTTGGTAACATTTTTTATTAAATTTTTTTGAAACTATAGGAGATAGAACTGAATTTATGGTCACATGACACATTTTGCAATAATTCAAAGAATCTTTCAATTAAATCTAATATTTTCTATCCGAATTAACAGTAAGAGTTTCCCCTAACGATTTGCAAGTTTTTTTGGTTTAGTTTTCTGGAAATTATAGGAGATAGAAAAGCGAATTTCCAATTTTTCTTACTTTATCCTATAATATCGCTTGGAATCTTTCAGTTTTATTCAAAGTAAGTAAAATTAGGATGCTGATAATGATGTAGAACAGTTTTTTTGGGAATTATAGCAAAAAAACGAATTTTAGTCACGTAACCATTTTTTCATTTAACCCTGTAATAACTCGAACAATATTGTCAATAAATTGAATATTTTTTCTGTGAATTAAAGCTAAAAGTTACCTCAACCATTTGGTAACGCTTATTATTGAATTTTTGTGAAACTATAGGAGATAGAACTGAATTTATGGTTACATGACACATTTTGCAATAATTCAAAGGATTTTTTAATTAAATCCAATATTTTCTATATGAATTAACAGTAAGAGTTTCCCCTAACGATTTGCAAGTTTTTTTGGTTTAGTTTTCAGGAAATTATAGGAGATAGAAAAGCGAATTTCCAATTTTTCTTACTTTATCCTATAATATCGCTTGGAATCTTTCAGTTTATTCAAAGTAAGTAAAATTAGGATGCTGATAATGATGTAGAACAGTTTTTTTGGGAATTATAGCAAAAAAACGAATTTTAGTCACGTAACCATTTTTTCATTTAACCCTGTAATAACTCGAAAAATATTGTCTATAATTTAAATATTTTTTCGGTGAATTAAAGCTAAAAGTTTCCCCAACCATTTGGTAACATTTTTTATTAAATTTTTTTGAAACTATAGGAGATAGAACTGAATTTATGGTCACATGACACATTTTGCAATAATTCAAAGAATCTTTCAATTAAATCTAATATTTTCTATCCGAATTAACAGTAAGAGTTTCCCCTAACGATTTGCAAGTTTTTTTGGTTTAGTTTTCTGGAAATTATAGGAGATAGAAAAGCGAATTTCCAATTTTTCTTACTTTATCCTATAATATCGCTTGGAATCTTTCAGTTTATTCAAAGTAAGTAAAATTAGGATGCTGATAATGATGTAGAACAGTTTTTTTGGGAATTATAGCAAAAAAAACGAATTTTAGTCACGTAACCATTTTTTCATTTAACCCTGTAATAACTCGAACAATATTGTCTATAATTTAAATATTTTTTCGGTGAATTAAAGTTAAAAGTTTCCCCAACCATTTGGTAACATTTTTTATTAAATTTTTTTGAAACTATAGGAGATAGAACTGAATTTATGGTCACATGACACATTTTGCAATAATTCAAAGAATCTTTCAATTAAATCTAATATTTTCTATCCGAATTAACAGTATGAGTTTCCCCTAACGATTTGCAAGTTTTTTTGGTTTAGTTTTCTGGAAATTATAGGAGATAGAAAAGCGAATTTCCAATTTTTCTTACTTTATCCTATAATATCGCTTGGAATCTTTCAGTTTATTCAAAGTAAGTAAAATTAGGATGCTGATAATGATGTAGAACAGTTTTTTTGGGAATTATAGCAAAAAAAAACGAATTTTAGTCACGTAACCATTTTTTCATTTAACCCTGTAATAACTCGAACAATATTGTCAATAAATTGAATATTTTTTCTGTGAATTAAAGCTAAAAGTTACCTCAACCATTTGGTAACGCTTATTATTGAATTTTTGTGAAACTATAGGAGATAGAACTGAATTTATGGTTACATGACACATTTTGCAATAATTCAAAGAATTTTTTAATTAAATCCAATATTTTCTATATGAATTAACAGTAAGAGTTTCCCCTAACGATTTGCAAGTTTTTTTGGTTTAGTTTTCTGGAAATTATAGGAGATAGAAAAGCGAATTTCCAATTTTTCTTACTTTATCCTATAATATCGCTTGGAATCTTTCAGTTTTATTCAAAGTAAGTAAAATTAGGATGCTGATAATGATGTAGAACAGTTTTTTTGGGAATTATAGCAAAAAAAAACGAATTTTAGTCACGTAACCATTTTTTCATTTAACCCTGTAATAACTCGAAAAATATTGTCTATAATTTAAATATTTTTTCGGTGAATTAAAGCTAAAAGTTTCCCCAACCATTTGGTAACATTTTTTATTAAATTTTTTTGAAACTATAGGAGATAGAACTGAATTTATGGTCACATGACACATTTTGCAATAATTCAAAGAATCTTTCAATTAAATCTAATATTTTCTATCCGAATTAACAGTAAGAGTTTCCCCTAACGATTTGCAAGTTTTTTTGGTTTAGTTTTCTGGAAATTATAGGAGATAGAAAAGCGAATTTCCAATTTTTCTTACTTTATCCTATAATATCGCTTGGAATCTTTCAGTTTATTCAAAGTAAGTAAAATTAGGATGCTGATAATGATGTAGAACAGTTTTTTTGGGAATTATAGCAAAAAAAACGAATTTTAGTCACGTAACCATTTTTTCATTTAACCCTGTAATAACTCGAACAATATTGTCTATAATTTAAATATTTTTTCGGTGAATTAAAGTTAAAAGTTTCCCCAACCATTTGGTAACATTTTTTATTAAATTTTTTTGAAACTATAGGAGATAGAACTGAATTTATGGTCACATGACACATTTTGCAATAATTCAAAGAATCTTTCAATTAAATCTAATATTTTCTATCCGAATTAACAGTAAGAGTTTCCCCTAACGATTTGCAAGTTTTTTTGGTTTAGTTTTCTGGAAATTATAGGAGATAGAAAAGCGAATTTCCAATTTTTCTTACTTTATCCTATAATATCGCTTGGAATCTTTCAGTTTTATTCAAAGTAAGTAAAATTAGGATGCTGATAATGATGTAGAACAGTTTTTTTGGGAATTATAGCAAAAAAAAACGAATTTTAGTCACGTAACCATTTTTTCATTTAACCCTGTAATAACTCGAAAAATATTGTCTATAATTTAAATATTTTTTCGGTGAATTAAAGTTAAAAGTTTCCCCAACCATTTGGTAACATTTTTTATTAAATTTTTTTGAAACTATAGGAGATAGAACTGAATTTATGGTCACATGACACATTTTGCAATAATTCAAAGAATCTTTCAATTAAATCTAATATTTTCTATCCGAATTAACAGTAAGAGTTTCCCCTAACGATTTGCAAGTTTTTTTGGTTTAGTTTTCTGGAAATTATAGGAGATAGAAAAGCGAATTTCCAATTTTTCTTACTTTATCCTATAATATCGCTTGGAATCTTTCAGTTTTATTCAAAGTAAGTAAAATTAGGATGCTGATAATGATGTAGAACAGTTTTTTTGGGAATTATAGCAAAAAAACGAATTTTAGTCACGTAACCATTTTTTCATTTAACCCTGTAATAACTCGAAAAATATTGTCTATAATTTAAATATTTTTTCGGTGAATTAAAGCTAAAAGTTTCCCCAATCATTTGGTAACATTTTTTATTAAATTTTTTTGAAACTATAGGAGATAGAACTGAATTTATGGTCACATGACACATTTTGCAATAATTCAAAGAATCTTTCAATTAAATCTAATATTTTCTATATGAATGAACAGTAAGAGTTTCCCCTAACGATTTGCAAGTTTTTTTGGTTTAGTTTTCTGGAAATTATAGGAGATAGAAAAGCGAATTTCCAATTTTTCTTACTTTATCCTATAATATCGCTTGGAATCTTTCAGTTTTATTCAAAGTAAGTAAAATTAGGATGCTGATAATGATGTAGAACAGTTTTTTTGGGAATTAAAGCAAAAAAACGAATTTTAGTCACGTAACCATTTTTTCATTTAACCCTGTAATAACTCGAAAAATATTGTCTATAATTTAAATATTTTTTCGGTGAATTAAAGCTAAAAGTTTCCCCAACCATTTGGTAACGCTTTTTATTGAATTTTTGTGAAACTATAGGAGATAGAACTGAATTTATGGTTACATGACACATTTTGCAATAATTCAAAGGATTTTTTAATTAAATCCAATATTTTCTATATGAATTAACAGTAAGAGTTTCCCCTAACGATTTGCAAGTTTTTTTGGTTTAGTTTTCTGGAAATTATAGGAGATAGAAAAGCGAATTTCCAATTTTTCTTACTTTATCCTATAATATCGCTTGGAATCTTTCAGTTTTATTCAAAGTAAGTAAAATTAGGATGCTGATAATGATGTAGAACAGTTTTTTTGGGAATTATAGCAAAAAAAACGAATTTTAGTCACGTAACCATTTTTTCATTTAACCCTGTAATAACTCGAACAATATTGTCAATAATTTAAATATTTTTTCGGTGAATTAAAGCTAAAAGTTTCCCCAACCATTTGGTAACGCTTTTTATTGAATTTTTGTGAAACTATAGGAGATAGAACTGAATTTATGGTTACATGACACATTTTGCAATAATTCAAAGGATTTTTTAATTAAATCCAATATTTTCTATATGAATTAACAGTAAGAGTTTCCCCTAACGATTTTTGGTTTAGTTTTCTGGAAATTATAGGAGATAGAAAAGCGAATTTCCAATTTTTCTTACTTTATCATATAATATCGCTTGGAATCTTTCAGTTTTATTCAAGGTAAGTAAAATTAGGATGCTGATAATGATGTAGAATAGTTTTTCGGGGAATTAATAGAGTTTAGCCTAACCTAACCTCACTTTTCGCATTTTTCACTTACTTTGCGATAGTGTCTCTCACATTCATGCACCACTTTGCATTCACAGTTGGGCATTTGTAATTTGGGGCATTTGCCCCCCGACAGGCCACACGGTCGTTTTCGTTTGCATTTTATCGGTACTTTGGTGCACTTTTCGTACTTTTTTTCATCGTTGGCTTGTGCGTAGTTTCGAACAATATTTTGGGACACTTTTACAGCGGCTAGTAGGGGTGCGACTGGTGCGTCTTGTAATTTACTAAAAAGTGCAAAACTTCGTTGGGTTATAGGAAATTATGTTCGAGTTAAACGTACGTTGTTGAAGTTGTTGTTGTGGATGTCATGATTTCCTCAGGTTTTATTGCAATGACAGACTCCGGTTTTGTTGCGGTGATATTCTCCGGTTCCAAGTTTAAAGGTAGTTCTGTAAGATTTTCAGTTGGTTTACTTCCAATAAATCGACTGGTTAGACTTTGTATGAGACTGGCTGGTTGTTGGAACTGAAAATCAAACCTAACTGTCATTATTCGGAAATTATTTTCACGCCTTTATCTTTATTTACTTACATTTTGCGATAAACAACGTATGGTGTTTGTTAATTTTAACGCCATATTCCATATGGCCACGAAGGGCCCCGCAAAAATGAAACTGTAAATTTTGATGTGAGCAATTTTTTGTCAAATGTTTTTGTTTTGTGTCCTATGGTTGCTTGTTTTGTACTTACAAAGCTGGCTGATTTGGTGGATTTTTAGGGTTTTCAATTAAATCTCCGTTAGAAACAATATGCTGATAATAAAGTTGTGGTTTTGAATGTTTTCATTTGAAATTCGAACGAGTTTGTGTGGGAAATTTTTGCGTGTGACTAAATTAGGAAACTGTTTTATCGTTCAGTCGGAGATGACGTGTTTTACCACAAGATGGCAGAATGAGGCGTTATTTTAGCAATTTTGTGGATATTTCCTTTGATATATCGTTAAAAAATTAATACAGCAATTTCTATTGGAATTTTTATAATAATGAAGTCTGTGATATTAATGGATTAATTATATTACATGAAACTATTGTCGCCATCTTGTGCTGTGACTTAAAAGTTTATTCAAATGGTAAAGTAGTTTTCTTTTATGACAAACAATAAAATACAAAACTGCTTTACCATTCTAATAAACTTTGCATTCGTGTCACAAGATGGCACAGTGAGACGTTATTTTTACTATTTTAACAATTTTGCAGATATATCCTTTGATTTATTCTTAAAAAAATCTGAAGACATTTAATTAATACAGTAGTTTATACTAGAATTTTTATAGTCCTAAAGTCTGTGAAATAAATATTAATTAAAAAATTAAAAACTAGTCTCGCCATCTTGTGGTAACAGTTAAAAGTTCCTTGGAATGGTAAAATAGTTTTCTCTTTTGTTACAAACAGGAAAATAGAAAATTGCTTTACCATTCCAGTGAACTTTGTAGTTGTATCACAAGATGGCACAGTGAAACATTATTTATATTTTTTTAACAATTTTGCGGATATTTCCTTTGGTTTATCGTTAAAAAACGGAGTGTGTTTTGTTATTACAGCAGTTTATTTTGGAATTTTTATAGTCCTAAAATCTGTGAAATAAATAATAATTAAAAAAATTAGAAACTACTCTTGCTATCTTGTGGTACCAGTTTAAAGTTCGTTGCAATGGTAAAGTAGTTTTCTTTTATGACAAACAATAAAATAGAAAACTGCTTTACCATTCTAATAAACTTTGCATTCGTGTCACAAGATGGCACAGTGAGACGTTATTTTTACTATTTTAACAATTTTGCTGATATTTCCTTTGATTTATCCTTAAAAAAATCTGAATACATTTAATTAATACAGTAGTTTATACTAGAATTTTTATAGTCCTAAAGTCTGTCAAATAAATATTAATTAAAAAATTAAAAACTACTCTCGCCATCTTGTGGTACCAGTTAAAAGTTCGCTGCAATGGTAAGGTAGTTTTCTCTTTTGTTACAAACTAAAATAGAAAATTGCTTTACCATTCCAGTGAACTTTGTAGTTGTATCACAAGATGGCACATAATGAAAGATTATTTTTATTTTTTTAACAATTTTGCGGATATTTCTTTTGATTTATCGTTAAAAAAAACTGAGTTTGTTTAATTATTACAGCAGTTTATATTGCAATTTTTAGCGTCCTAAAGTCAGTGAAATAAATAATAATTAAAAAGTTAGCAACTATTCTCGCCATCTTGTGGTACCAGTTGAAAGTTCGTCGCAATGGTAAGGTAGTTTTCTCTTTTGTTACAAACAGTAAAATAGAAAATTACTTTACCATTCCAATGAACTTTGTAGTTGTATCACAAGATGGCACATGATGAAACATTATTTTTACTTTTTTAACAATTTTGTGGATATTTCCTTTGATTTATCGTTAAAAATCTGAGTGTGTTTAATTATTACAGCAGTTTATATTGGAATTTTTATAGTCCTAAAGTCTGTGAAATAAATAATAATTAAAAAATTGAAAACTATCCTCGCCATCTTGTGGTATTAGTTAAAAGTTCGTTGCAATGGTAAGGCAGTTTTCTCTTTTGTTACAAACTAAAATAGAAAATTGCTTTACCACTCCAGTGAACTTTATAGTTGTGTCACAAGATGGCACAGTGAAACATTATTTTTACTTTTTTAACAATTTTGCGGATATTTCCTTTGATTCATCGTTAAAAAAACAGAGTGTGTTTAATTATTACAGCAGTTTATATTGTAATTTTTATAGTCTTAAAGTCTGTGAAATAAATAATAATTAAAAAATTAAAAACTATTCTCGCCATCTTGTGGTATTAGTTAAAAGTTCGTTTCAATGGATGGAAGGGTATCTTATTTGAAACAGTAAAGTAGAAAACTGTTTTACCATTGTAGAGAACTTTGCATTTGTGCTACAAGATGGCCGGAGTAATTTTATAACCTATTTTCTAGTAAATTAGTAATTTCGTTATCATAAAAATCACAAAAATAATATAAATATAATAATGAAAAATGTTAAATTTGAATCACTCAACAATTTTTCTGGTTGCTTTGCAGTGTGACGTGAAGATGGCACATTCCAGTCTAATTCATTCAAGTTAAAAAAAATTGGTTGGTGTTCCCAAAATTCCTACAAAAACTTCATAAAAGTAAGTAATTTTTATATTAAATTCTGTGATTATTCCGCCTTTGCCACTTCCGTTTGGGGCGCACCCAACCAACCGTGTAATTTTCCAAAACACTATTTCCGTTTCGGGGTTAGAATAAAATATTAAAAAAATGCCTTCACTACTATTCTACTAAACGACAAATTTCGACCGTTTAAAGTGTTTTCCTCTCGCCAATTTACTCACAGCAGGATGATAGGGTTTCTTTCCCTCGATAATTTCATACTCGATTACAAAAATTACCGATTCAGCTGTCGTCCTTTTTGTGATAGAACAGCATAATTACTGGTTGTGGTATTATTTATTGTTTTTTTTTTATTTAAGGTACTGGCTGCATTATTTTTTTGGTAGAGGAAATTGCTTAAATGCGGCTAATTTGATACGGTGCGGTTTTCGGTGGGTTTGGAGTGTTTCCGGATTAAAATCACAGTTTAGTGGCCGATGGGAAGTTATCTTTATTTTGTAGACAATCGCGCCAAAATTTGTAGAGTTGTACAAATTTTGATTTTGATTAGATTTATTTTAGTTCGTTTTACTCATAAAAAACACATTTTAATGATTATAATAGTTTTTATACAAAAAATTAAAGAATAGAGTTTAATTTAACTCAGACGTTATTTTTGTTGTTTCCTTGGGATTTTTCCAACGTCATTTTAATTTCTTGTAGCCATAACTCATTCCCCTGAATTATAAATTACCAAAACCCATGAATGAACCAAACTAATTACCATTGAGCAGAAAAAATAAAACCCCTTTGGGCCTGAAGGGTTTAACCCACACACCCACCTACTTTAACTACTTGGATGTTTTATTTTTTCTCTTCAACGATAATAATAAATGGTCAAAGTAGGGCTTTCCTCCACATCGTGTGTCTGTTTTTCTCCGCCTTTTCTATAATGCAAGAGGCTAGATAGTAAAAGTTAATTTCCGGTGAGTGAATGGGAGAGAAGCTCACCCGGTTATTATCGTTGATCGGGCACGATTTTTATTTTGTTTGAATCTCAAGTCAAAATTCCGAATTTTCGACTAAGTAAGTAAAAAATTTCCCAGTTTTATCGTTGGATTTTTCAATTATTATTTAGTCTTTTTGCTGTGTGATCAAAAGCGCAACATGCATCGCATCATGTCTGTGATTATCCCAATGCCAGTGCAGTGGGTTCTCTCCGGCGCTCCAATATTACGTTATTATGATAATAGCGGTCACAAATTGCTGGCATTACTGACCTGAGTCCAACAGTAACTATCACACCCGCCCCAAGGGACCCAAACAACAACAACAACATGAAGATGTTTGGCTAAATCTGCAAGTCTCAGTGTGCTTTGTATCACGATGTGATATCTCAAATATTTTACTGTTATAGTGTGCTGTAAAATTTAAGTTCAAAGAAAAATAAAGTAGCATTAATTTTTTAGAAAAACTGTACATTAATCTGAAAACGGCGCTGCGATATCTAAAATATTTTGCAAATTATCGCTTTTTGTTTCATGGGTCATAGTATGCCATTAAGAAATCTAAAATCTGCGATATCTCGATTCCGAAAAACGATAGAAACAAACGGCTTTCAAATTTGTTTTATAGAAACGGTACCGGACAAAACCACTTGATTTTAAGATTCTTAACCGATGTAGGGAACGTTGTTTTGGAACCCATCAAAGGGATAATCAACTGTAATTTAGTATTTAACTAAAATTTCATCCGAGTTTTTTCTTTATTGTTTCTAATTATTTTGCGGACGGTCGTTTTACGAAATACAGTTTGGAGGTAGCGCGCGTCCTGTTAAATTACTATACCTGAGGGTACCACCATAAATAACCAAACTGTCTAAGCCATCTAAGAGCGTTTTTTACCAAAGTGGGAAGAATGAAAAAAGCCCAAGTTGCAAGTTGGCTGGGGCGCGTACTCTCTCTCCTCCACCTACTACTACATCGTCACGTCTTCAGGAGCACGTCTTGGTCTTGGATGCTGTGTGGCTCATACTCTATAATTACCGATCGAGAGAGAGCTTCCATAGCTCCTCTAATAACATCTTATAGCGCGCAGATTATTACAGTGTTTTATCCAAGTACCACGGCGAGGTCACATCGGCGGTGGAAAAAGAAACAAAATTGAAGAAGGGGGGAAATATTTTCACGTCGCGCTGACGGCTATGGTAACCCACCACAAGCTACCGAGGAACGTGAGCGTGACATTTCGTCGTCGTGTAGAGCTTCCGAAATATTGTGACTTATTTTTATACCCCTAAAGCTCGAAAAATTCGAGCTTCTGTTGTTAATACATAATCTCATGCAAATCATTTTTTCCAGCCATCGCCTACACAGATTCATTCAAACAACAACAAAATTACATCGTCGATTAAAAAAACAACCCACAGCAATCTTGGATACTCTCATCACACAGGATGGATAATTTCGGTGTGGATTTCAGATGGTTTAATAGGCGATAATCACCGGTTACCAAATCAATATATCTCAAACACGTCAAATATAATTATTGGTTGTGGTATAGGGAAGACGAAGACGAAGAACCACCAGTCAATAAGGCGGCTTCCGATTTGAATTTGTCCTGCAGGCCTTCACGAGGAGATTTTTGTAAAAGAAGAAAACTCAAAACTTTTAATTGTAGGTAATGATAATGTTGTTTTTGTGGCACGCGTGTGATAGATAATAACAACCCTCCCCCGAAATTAAGGCGTAAAACTTTGAAATTACACCCTTTAGTCTTTAGTCGTATAAACATTGGTTATTTGTGTCAATTATTGTGATTTTATATAATTAACTACTTAGAGTTTGGATGATGAAGGTGGTTTTTTAATCAGCTTTAATTGGTAGGTGAAGAAATAGATACACACACGCGATCGTTTGTTCTTTCTTTTATTCATTCACAGCACACTTGATGTATGTTTGATTCTTTCAATTTTCCACACACGTTGCAACTTATTGTACGTCCAACTACCCCCACATTGTTATCGAATAACAAACAAAGTGTGCAAAAACTCCCACAATTTTCCAACATAACATACATCAAAGACACAAGTGTTTGTCCATGTCCATGTACCCCTTAGGTAATTTATTGTGCGAAAAGTTGGTTAATAACAAAAATAGTTTCTTGATTTAGGAATGCGTATTTAAGCAAAAGTACAAAAGGGCGCAAATTATCATCAGCTACACTTTGATGTGGTCGTGTCAGGAGCACATGGGTGCTTCCCATGGCCATGCATGATGCCCCTTCAAAAGGGAGTTGACGTGTTCTAACCACATTTATTACAAAACATTATTTGTTGTGGTGTGGGTGAACTTGTATACTAAGTAATAAAATCCGAATTACCCTTAATTAAATCATTAGCTCTGTCCAGGAGTTAATTACGTAACAAAACAAAAACAGTACCTACCGAAATTCGTGTTTCTTATCGTTTTATAATACTTAGAACAAACAAAACGATATCACTGTTGGTTGTTGTTTAATTAAATAATAATAAGTTTTGTGTGTTTCGTTTTGTCATCTACAATACATATCACATAATGTTGGTGTTTGTGTGCTCCTGATTTGAATCAGTCGCGTGATCAAAGTGACCTTTGCGTGTATCTCAGCGCCCACCTCCTAAAAAAATAATAACAAAGCTTATTACTGTCGGTTTGGCGTTCGCCGGGATGAATGAGTAATGAAGACACCTGTCTGTCTTGTGATTGTTGAAATTTCACGATAATAGGGGAATGAATGGTTTTCGTAAAATGTTGCTGGAAAATTTTTCGTTAGCTAGTTTTATTATGCTTCAAAACTCTATTTTTAAATGTAAATTCTCTAAAATTATGTTTGTTTCAGAAACATTGGACGACGTTTCGAGAAATGTTCTGAAGACGTCTGGATTAGGTTGTGGAGGGTGTATGACTTGCGTCATGCTACTACTTAGGCCACTTGTCTGGGACCATTGTGCACCCTCCGGAGCAACTCCCTGCTTCCCGACTACTCATCAAGCTGTCGTGATTTATCCATCGCAAAGAGTTTTTTTTAGGGTATCTTCCTTTATCAGAGCATTTAGAGTAGTCAGGGTTGACGGAAGTTTTGGCTCTGATCATGCCAGCCTGTTCATTGCAGTGGTTCCCTGTATGTCCCTTGCCCTAAATGAGTGGAACGACATTTTTTCCCGCCAGTCTTTCCAGAGCTAAATGGCATTCCCAGACTACCCCTGAGTTGATCCTAGATTCTCTCTGAAGACGTCGTGTGCATACTAAAACATAATTTGTCAGTACTCTTGAACTTTGCTTTTTCTGTTTATTTAACTAGGCGAGCAAAGATTCTTGTGTACTGAATTGTGTAATCAACAAGAAACCCAGGAAGGAACGAAATTCTGTAAAACATATTGTGTATACAATAGAAATTTTATAAAATTGCTTATAAACATGTACTTATTTGCTTCATTTTCCTCGTTATTAGTTGAATTTAATTTCAAATTTCCCCTACCTAAAATCAAAAACATTTCCCCCACCACTAAAAAAATACGAGAGGGGCCTCTTCTCTTCACTAAAAATTTGGCGGGAAACGACCTCCTCACCTTTTCTATGTTTTAATTAAATTACATTTTAAATTTCCCGCCAATGTATCAGGAGCAAGGATTTGGCGGGAAACGACCTCCTCGCTTTTCTGCTATCCGGATACCAAAAGCAAATTTTCGCATAGAAATTTAACAAAATTTTGCTCCTGGTACCAGGATAGCAGAAACGCGAGGAGGTCGTTTCCCGCCAAAATATCAGGAGTAAGTATTTGGCGGGAAATTTGAAAATTAATTATTTAATATTTAACAAGTACTGACATCTATCTTCAAGTACCAAAACAATAGAGCAGTAGGTAAAAAGAATTCTGTTTTTATAGACGAACGATTTTATTCAAATTTCCCGCCAAATTCTTGCTCCTGATATTTTGGGGGGAAAGACCTCCTCGCTTTTCTGCTATCCTGGTACCAGGAGCAAAATTTCGCATAGAAATTTAACAAAATTTTGCCTTTGGTAGCCGGATAGCAGAAAAGCGAGGAGGTCGTTTCCCGCCAATTCCTTGCTCCTGATACATTGGCGGGAAATTTAAAATGTAATTCAACTAAAACTGAGTAAAAGGCGAGGAGGTCGTTTCCCGCCAAATTTTTAGAGAAGAGAGGAGGCCCCTCTCATGTTTTTTTTAATGGTGGGGGAAATGTTTTTGATTTTAGGTAGGGGAAAATTTAATTTAATTTCCTTCAGGTATTTAAGTACAATTATGTGATTTGAACAAAATAAAACACATTTTTTTTGTATAGAATCTTCTTTATTGATTAGGACACCTAAAAATTAACAATATACACTAATAGAATGTCTCGGATGGCTTTGTTGTTGTGTATTTGTATTTTTTTATACAGCAATATAGTTTTTCTGTACATTTAATAATTTTGTTGGGTTTTCTTGTACATACGACAACTAATTATTGTAAATAGAAGTTAGGGTCTATAATACATAATTAAAACATAACATAAAATCTTATATTTTTTGCATGTTTTGCTTTTGTTATATAATATTATTAATAATATATACAAAGCCTTAAAATCTATACAAAGTTCGAGTTACTTTGTCTGTTTTTGTCTTACTTATTTATTTATACATTTTACAACTTATTTATTTAGTTATTTTTGGAAAATAAATTATAAAATTTGCTTTGTGTATTTTTTTCTTTTATACTTGGCACTTTAATTATAGTTTATTTTACCACGTTTCAAATGAAAAAGCGCAATTTAACAGAGAGAAAAAACGGCGTGAGAAGCTGAGAAGAAAAAAATGACAAAGCCGAGCGCGAATTATTTACAAATTGTACAATAATAGATATTTCTTTATGTATAATAATTATAACTACCAGAGATTTGTTTGCTTCCCCACAAAAGAACTAAACAAACTTTTTATTTACATAGAAAATAAAAAAGTTTCAATTTGTCTAAGAAACATAGGTATAGTAATAAAATTGCACACTTTTGGGGTATTGTTTGGTTCGAAGGGGGGTTGCGAAGGAAACTAAGCAAAGGCATCAGTTCAAAAACAAAAAAGACTGTATATATCACGTGTGTTGTGTTAATTTTACGTCTGATGCCCTAAGTTACTCTCTGGCCCTTTTAGCCAGAGCCTTTGCCAGCTACCAAACAAGGCCTTCATTTAACTGTTGCGGGTTATCAGAGAAATTCCCAGGCGACATAAACTCAGGACTGCCACCTCTTCCTCCTCCACTTCCCTGCATCATCTGCTCAGGTCCTGGTTGTTGGGGCATGAATTGTCCTTGCTCGTTGGGCATACCACCAAAATCACCACCCATCGGCATAGGCCCTCCATGATCCATCGGACCACCTATCAAAAAGACAATTAATAATGAAAACAAATTTCCAAAAACAAGGCAAACTTACCACCTTGTGAGAAAGGCATCCCAGGACCTCCTGGCCCACCGCCCGGATGATGTCCAGCGAAAAACGGCCCATCATGCGGATGGAACGGCGGTCCCCCATAACCAAACTCGAATTTCCCATCAGCGAAATACGGAAAACCCTGCGGACCATCCTCGAGGCCACCAGGTGACAAATTCATGGGGAAGCCGCGCATTTTTCGTGAACCACCAAAGAACGGACCACGACCCATCGAAGTAAGCTGTTTCAATCGGCGTTCTTTTGAGCGTTTGTTTTGAAACCAAACCTGAAACACAACAAAAATCTAGATTAGTAAAGTTTTGAATATTATATATCTAGAGTGTAAGTCGATAATTTTATGGTGGTGTAATTTATGGACACGCAAAGTAGGCTGTTGAAAAAGAACATATTCATATGTGGACACAGGGCCGGATTTCAGAGAATTTGGAGGAAAAAGAGAGTTTTGTAGTGTTTTCTATAATTATCTAAGTACGATTTTATCCAAAGTCTAACATAATAATTAGGTATTTTTGTACAAAATAATATAGTAGTTTCAAAATTTTCTCTAATAGGCATTTCGTCTAGAAAAACCTATAAACTTTCAAGACAAAAAAACATTTTCCCACACACACACACAGAAAACTGAAATGCGGTCCTGTTACGGATTACATGGGAAATATTCATAGCCTTCTTCAGTTTTGAGGCGGTCGTCATAAACAAGTCACCATCGCCGTAAAACCGAATGGCGGTTTCTTTTCCACATATATAAATATTATTTTTAATATGTGTTTTACGACTTTATAAATATTTTATATATTCAGGTGTTAAGATTTTCGTTGTGCGCGCCCATACATGTGATGGGTTTTATGGGACCGACCGACTAGTCGATCCGACACTCACACACTATAGACTTTTGATGTGGAGGGCTTAAAAATATAAACGTCAAATTTTATTTCCAACACATACATGTATAGTAAAACTTGTTCCATATAAAAATCGCAGAAAGTCAATAAACCACAAATTCGGCTTGGTTAGTTGTGGTCTGGCCTGGTCGGGCTGGTGTGTTGTATATTTATTAATATATTATTTCTTGTTCCAAAGCGGAACAAATGCACAAAAACCACCCTATACCCATTTGTATCAAGCACGCACCCCACACTCGGCCCCGGTCTCTTTGTGCCGCACCACAGGCGTTCTTTGTCGTGCCGACCCAACAGTGTAGGTGCCCCATAGCTTGCGCCCTGGCAATCGAATGCAGGGGGGCCACCAGGCGCCCCATACATCCATTCCGACTCCCACAAAAATTTTATTTATTATTATACACCGTTATTTTCTAACTATCAGCAGAACAAAACCGTAACCTGTTCCAACTTTCAAAAAAACGCAGACAAAATTTTTCAGTTTTCAACAAAATAACCGTTCGAAAATTCAGTAGTGTTCTAATTTATTTGAAGAAACTCCAGTGGTAATTATAGGAGGCGGCACACAAAACTTAATTATGTGTTTTCCTCCCAGGGCGTTACACAAAACGCCAGTAATTCTTCTAAATCGTCTAATTTTGAGGTTTCTTCTGCCGGGAAAAATGGAACAGTTGTCCGCCCCTCCCCCCTACGACGTTGATTATATGGCAAATTATGTGACACATGTGCGATAAAATTAGTGCCGCACTTGCCGGAAAAATACCACATTATCCAGCAGGCAATTTAATTGATGTTTATAGGGGGATGAAACAGACCCAACAGACTGATACTAATACACGAAATAATAATAACACACCAGAAACATAATTTAAAACATAAATTGACTTGAGACAAGTTGATTTAAAGGTGATGCGAAGCGAGCCCAAGCAAAATGTTGTTGGAAATTGTGCGTAACGTTTTGAGGTGTGGTCCAATATGTTACATGGATTTCCAACACATTTCTTTGAAAATAGACTGCTTGATGGGTGTTCAACTTCAACTTCATTCCCATTAAAATTAGTACTGAAAGTCGAAAAATCGACCGCAAGATTTTCCATCATGCGACGGTTTATTTTCAGCAGCTCATGCACACCACACACAGTTGAAAGCCACACAACAAGTCAATCGTATGTGGTTTAAAAAATATATAAATTGTAAATCAACTAACCTGTATCACCCTCATAGGCAGCCCTGTCTCCTTGGCCAACTGTTCCCGTATATGCCGTGTAGGTTTCGGTGTCTGCGAAAACGCCGTCTTCAATATCTCCAACTGTTTGGCTTTAATCGTCGTCCTAGGACCGCGACGTTTCGACCCAGCACTACTATCATCAGGACTTTTGTTCTCCGTTTGTGAGTCGCGTGTCTCCGGATCACCATCCAAGGAATTTTGGTCCTCTGAGTCATCTTGCCCAGTCTTTGAGTCCTATTAAACAAAAATTCGTTCCAGATTATTAACTAGATTCAAAAGGAAATTATCTGTGAAAATTATACAATGAGTTTAAGAAGACAACATGTGTTTGATGTGGTAATTAGTTTGAAGGTTAGGTAACTAGAACAAATCTTGGTTATGGGTAATTTAACTGAAAACTTGTTAGTACTAACGGCTGTACAAAAAAAAAGGTGAATAGTATACCATGGAAATATTTTTTATTAATTAACTTTCTATCAAACATACAAACTGAAGATAATTTGAGTTATTTTAGATCGAAAATATTTTATATTATTTCGTTTATCTCGTTTTTCTATAAGTACGCAAACTTTGATTACTCGTGCGAATATATGAATGAAAATTTTTGTTTAGTGACAGTTGAAGGTACTAAAAATATTCTTATAGATGACGCAGCGCGTTATGGATTTTTTCTTATAGTAAAACTGTCTTTTGCCTTTCCAAAACAGTGTACATAATGAAAATCGGCCCATCCGGAGTGTTTCTATAAATTTCCAAAGTTGAACTATGAAAATTTTGGCTTAGTGACAATTGAAGGTGCTAAAAATATTCTTATAATTGACGCAGCAGGTTGTGGATTTTTTCTATAGTAAAACTGTCTTTTACCTTTCCGAAACAGTTTATATAGTGAAAATCTGCCCATCCGGAGTGTTTCTATAAATTTCCAAAGTTGAACTATGAAAATTTTGGCTTAGTGACAATTGAAGGTGCTAAAAATATTCTTATAATTGACGCAGCAGGTTGTGGATTTTTTCTATAGTAAAACTGTCTTTTACCTTTCCGAAACAGTTTACATAATGAAAATCTGCCCATCCGAAGTGTTTCTATAAATTTCCAAAGTTGAACTATGAAAATTTTGGCTTAGTGACAGTTGAAGGTACTAAAAATATTTTTATAATTTACGCAGCAGGTTTTGGATTTTTTCTACAATAAAACTGTCTTTTACCTTTCCGAAACAATTTATATAATGAAAATCGGTCCATCCGGAGATTTTCTATAAATTTCCATAGTTGAATTACGAAAATTTTGGCTTAGTGACAGTTGAAGGTACTAAAAATATTTTTATAATTCACGCAGCAGGTTTTGGATTTTTTCTATAGTAAAACTGTCTTTTACCTTTGCAAAACAGTCTACATAATGAAAATCGGTCCATCCGGAGATTTTCTATAAATTTCCAAAGTTGAATTACAAAAATTTTGGCTTAGTGACAGTTGAAGGTACTAAAAATATTTTTATAATTTACGCAGCAGGTTTTGGATTTTTTCTACAATAAAACTGTCTTTTACCTTTCCGAAACAATTTATATAATGAAAATCGGTCCACCCGGAGATTTTCTATAAATTTCCATAGTTGAATTACGAAAATTTTGGCTTAGTGACAGTTGAAGGTACTAAAAATATTTTTATAATTCACGCAGCAGGTTTTGGATTTTTTCTATAGTAAAACTGTCTTTTACCTTTGCGAAACAGTCTACATAATGACAATCGACCCATCCGGAGATTTTCTATAAATTTCCAAAGTTGAATTACGAAAATTTTGGCTTAGTGACAGTTGAAGGTACTAAAAATATTCTTATAGATGACGCAGCGCGTTATGGATTTTTTCTTATAGTAAAACTGTCTTTTGCCTTTCCAAAACAGTGTACATAATGAAAATCGGCCCATCCGGAGTGTTTCTATAAATTTCCAAAGTTGAACTATGAAAATTTTGGCTTAGTGACAATTGAAGGTGCTAAAAATATTCTTATAATTGACGCAGCAGGTTGTGGATTTTTTCTATAGTAAAACTGTCTTTTGCCTTTCCGAAACAGTTTACATAATGAAAATCGGCCCATCCAAAGATTTTCTATAAATTTCCAAAGTTGAACTATGAAAATTTTGGCTTAGTGACAGTTGAAGGTACTAAAAATATTCTTATAATTGACGCAGCAGGTTTTGGATTTTTTCTATAGTAAAACTGTCTTTTACCTTTCCGAAACAGTTTACATAATGAAAATCGGCCCATCCGGAGTGTTTCTATAAATTTCCAAAGTTAAACTATGAAAATTTTGGCTTAGTGACAGTTGAAGGTACTAAAAATATTTTTATAATTCACGCAGCAGGTTTTGGATTTTTTCTATAGTAAAACTGTCTTTTACCTTTCCGAAACAGTTTACATAATGAAAATCGGCTCATCCAGAGTGTTTCTATAAATTTCCAAAGTTAAACTATGAAAATTTTGGCTTAGTGACAGTTGAAGGTGCTAAAAATATTCTTATAATTGACGCAGCAGGTTGTGGATTTTTTCTATAGTAAAACTGTCTTTTACCTTTCCGAAACAGTTTATATAGTGAAAATCGGCCCATCCGGAGTGTTTCTATAAATTTCCAAAGTTAAACTATGAAAATTTTGGCTTAGTGACAGTTGAAGGTACTAAAAATATTTTTATAATTCACGCAGCAGGTTTTGGATTTTTTCTATAGTAAAACTGTCTTTTACCTTTCCGAAACAGTTTACATAATGAAAATCGGCCCATCCGGAGTGTTTCTATAAATTTCCAAAGTTAAACTATGAAAATTTTGGCTTAGTGACAGTTGAAGGTACTAAAAATATTTTTATAATTCACGCAGCAGGTTGTGGATTTTTTCTATAGTAAAACTGTCTTTTGCCTTTCCAAAACAGTGTACATAATGAAAATCGGCCCATCCGGAGTGTTTCTATAAATTTCCAAAGTTGAACTATGAAAATTTTGGCTTAGTGACAATTGAAGGTGCTAAAAATATTCTTATAATTGACGCAGCAGGTTGTGGATTTTTTCTATAGTAAAACTGTCTTTTGCCTTTCCGAAACAGTTTACATAATGAAAATCGGCCCATCCAAAGATTTTCTATAAATTTCCAAAGTTGAACTATGAAAATTTTGGCTTAGTGACAGTTGAAGGTACTAAAAATATTCTTATAATTGACGCAGCAGGTTTTGGATTTTTTCTATAGTAAAACTGTCTTTTACCTTTCCGAAACAGTTTACATAATGAAAATCGGCCCATCCGGAGTGTTTCTATAAATTTCCAAAGTTAAACTATGAAAATTTTGGCTTAGTGACAGTTGAAGGTACTAAAAATATTTTTATAATTCACGCAGCAGGTTTTGGATTTTTTCTATAGTAAAACTGTCTTTTACCTTTCCGAAACAGTTTACATAATGAAAATCGGCTCATCCAGAGTGTTTCTATAAATTTCCAAAGTTAAACTATGAAAATTTTGGCTTAGTGACAGTTGAAGGTGCTAAAAATATTCTTATAATTGACGCAGCAGGTTGTGGATTTTTTCTATAGTAAAACTGTCTTTTACCTTTCCGAAACAGTTTATATAGTGAAAATCGGCCCATCCGGAGTGTTTCTATAAATTTCCAAAGTTAAACTATGAAAATTTTGGCTTAGTGACAGTTGAAGGTACTAAAAATATTTTTATAATTCACGCAGCAGGTTTTGGATTTTTTCTATAGTAAAACTGTCTTTTACCTTTCCGAAACAGTTTACATAATGAAAATCGGCCCATCCGGAGATTTTCTATAAATTTCCAAAGTTGAACTATGAAAATTTTGGCTTAGTGACAGTTGAAGGTACTAAAAATATTCTTATAATTGACGCAGCAGATTGTGGATTTTTTCTATAGTAAAACTGTCTTTTACCTTTCCGAAACAGTTTATATAATGAAAATCGATACATTCGGAGATTTTCTATAAATTTCCAAAGTTGAATTACAAAAATTTTGGCTTAGTGACAGTTGAAGGTACTAAAAATATTCTTATAATAGACGCAGCAGGTTTTGGATTTTTTCTATAGTAAAACTGTCTTTTACCTTTCCGAAACAGTTTACATAATGAAAATCGGCCCATCCGGAGATTTTCTATAAATTTCCAAAGTTGAATTACAAAAATTTTGGTTTAGTGACAGTTGAAGGTACTAAAAATATTCTTATAATTGACGCAGCAGATTGTGGATTTTTTCTATAGTAAAACTGTCTTTTACCTTTCCGAAACAGTTTACATAATGAAAATCGGCCCATCCGGAGATTTTCTATAAATTTCCAAAGTTGAACTATGAAAATTTTGGCTTAGTGACAGTTGAAGGTACTAAAAATATTCTTATAATAGACGCAGCAGGTTTTGGATTTTTTCTATAGTAAAACTGTCTTTTACCTTTCCGAAACAGTTTACATAATGAAAATCGGTCCATCCGGAGATTTTCTATAAATTTCCAAAGTTGAACTATGAAAATTTTGGCTTAGTGACAGTTGAAGGTACTAAAAATATTTTTATAATTCACGCAGCAGGTTTTGGATTTTTTCTATAGTAAAACTGTCTTTTACCTTTCCGAAACAGTTTACATAATGAAAATCGGCCCATCCGGAGATTTTCTATAAATTTCCAAAGTTGAACTATGAAAATTTTGGCTTAGTGACAGTTGAAGGTACTAAAAATATTTTTATAATTCACGCAGCAGGTTTTGGATTTTTTCTATAGTAAAACTGTCTTTTACCTTTCCGAAACAGTTTACATAATGAAAATCGGCCCATCCGGAGATTTTCTATAAATTTCCAAAGTTGAACTATGAAAATTTTGGCTTAGTGACAGTTGAAGGTACTAAAAATATTTTTATAATTCACGCAGCAGGTTTTGGATTTTTTCTATAGTAAAACTGTCTTTTACCTTTCCGAAACAGTTTACATAATGAAAATCGGCCCATCCGGAGATTTTCTATAAATTTCCAAAGTTGAACTATGAAAATTTTGGCTTAGTGACAGTTGAAGGTACTAAAAATATTCTTATAATTGACGCAGCAGATTGTGGATTTTTTCTATAGTAAAACTGTCTTTTACCTTTCCGAAACAGTTTATATAATGAAAATCGATACATTCGGAGATTTTCTATAAATTTCCAAAGTTGAATTACAAAAATTTTGGCTTAGTGACAGTTGAAGGTACTAAAAATATTCTTATAATAGACGCAGCAGGTTTTGGATTTTTTCTATAGTAAAACTGTCTTTTACCTTTCCGAAACAGTTTACATAATGAAAATCGGCCCATCCGGAGATTTTCTATAAATTTCCAAAGTTGAATTACAAAAATTTTGGTTTAGTGACAGTTGAAGGTACTAAAAATATTCTTATAATTGACGCAGCAGATTGTGGATTTTTTCTATAGTAAAACTGTCTTTTACCTTTCCGAAACAGTTTACATAATGAAAATCGGCCCATCCGGAGATTTTCTATAAATTTCCAAAGTTGAACTATGAAAATTTTGGCTTAGTGACAGTTGAAGGTACTAAAAATATTCTTATAATAGACGCAGCAGGTTTTGGATTTTTTCTATAGTAAAACTGTCTTTTACCTTTCCGAAACAGTTTACATAATGAAAATCGGTCCATCCGGAGATTTTCTATAAATTTCCAAAGTTGAACTATGAAAATTTTGGCTTAGTGACAGTTGAAGGTACTAAAAATATTCTTATAATAGACGCAGCAGGTTTTGGATTTTTTCTATAGTAAAACTGTCTTTTACCTTTGCGAAACAGTCTACATAATGAAAATCGACCCATCCGGAGATTTTCTATAAATTTCCAAAGTTGAACTATGAAAATTTTGGCTTAGTGACAGTTGAAGGTACTAAAAATATTCTTATAATAGACGCAGCAGGTTTTGGATTTTTTCTATAGTAAAACTGTCTTTTACCTTTCCGAAACAGTTTACATAATGAAAATCGGTCCATCCGGAGATTTTCTATAAATTTCCAAAGTTGAACTATGAAAATTTTGGCTTAGTGACAGTTGAAGGTACTAAAAATATTCTTATAATAGACGCAGCAGGTTTTGGATTTTTTCTATAGTAAAACTGTCTTTTACCTTTCCGAAACAGTTTACATAATGAAAATCGGCCCATCCGGAGATTTTCTATAAATTTCCAAAGTTGAACTATGAAAATTTTGGCTTAGTGACAGTTGAAGGTACTAAAAATATTCTTATAATAGACGCAGCAGGTTTTGGATTTTTTCTATAGTAAAACTGTCTTTTACCTTTCCGAAACAGTTTACATAATGAAAATCGGCCCATCCGGAGATTTTCTATAAATTTCCAAAGTTGAACTATGAAAATTTTGGCTTAGTGACAGTTGAAGGTACTAAAAATATTCTTATAATAGACGCAGCAGGTTTTGGATTTTTTCTATAGTAAAACTGTCTTTTACCTTTCCGAAACAGTTTATATAATGAAAATCGATACATCCGGAGATTTTCTATAAATTTCCAAAGTTGAATTACGAAAATTTTGGCTTAGTGACAGTTGAAAGTACTAAAAATATTCTTATAATAGACGCAGCAGGTTTTGGATTTTTTCTATAGTAAAACTGTCTTTTACCTTTCCGAAACAGTTTATATAATGAAAATCGATACATCCGGAGATTTTCTATAAATTTCCATAGTTGAATTACGAAAATTTTGGCTTAGTGACAGTTGAAGGTACTAAAAATATTTTTATAATTTACGCAGCAGGTTTTGGATTTTTTCTACAATAAAACTGTCTTTTACCTTTCCGAAACAATTTATATAATGAAAATCGGTCCATCCGGAGATTTTCTATAAATTTCCATAGTTGAATTACGAAAATTTTGGCTTAGTGACAGTTGAAGGTACTAAAAATATTTTTATAATTCACGCAGCAGGTTTTGGATTTTTTCTATAGTAAAACTGTCTTTTACCTTTGCAAAACAGTCTACATAATGAAAATCGGTCCATCCGGAGATTTTCTATAAATTTCCAAAGTTGAATTACAAAAATTTTGGCTTAGTGACAGTTGAAGGTACTAAAAATATTTTTATAATTTACGCAGCAGGTTTTGGATTTTTTCTACAATAAAACTGTCTTTTACCTTTCCGAAACAATTTATATAATGAAAATCGGTCCACCCGGAGATTTTCTATAAATTTCCATAGTTGAATTACGAAAATTTTGGCTTAGTGACAGTTGAAGGTACTAAAAATATTTTTATAATTCACGCAGCAGGTTTTGGATTTTTTCTATAGTAAAACTGTCTTTTACCTTTGCGAAACAGTCTACATAATGACAATCGACCCATCCGGAGATTTTCTATAAATTTCCAAAGTTGAATTACGAAAATTTTGGCTTAGTGACAATTGAAGGTACTAAAAATATTCTTATAGATGACGCAGCGCGTTATGGATTTTTTCTTATAGTAAAACTGTCTTTTGCCTTTCCAAAACAGTGTACATAATGAAAATCGGCCCATCCGGAGTGTTTCTATAAATTTCCAAAGTTGAACTATGAAAATTTTGGCTTAGTGACAATTGAAGGTGCTAAAAATATTCTTATAATTGACGCAGCAGGTTGTGGATTTTTTCTATAGTAAAACTGTCTTTTGCCTTTCCGAAACAGTTTACATAATGAAAATCGGCCCATCCAAAGATTTTCTATAAATTTCCAAAGTTGAACTATGAAAATTTTGGCTTAGTGACAGTTGAAGGTACTAAAAATATTCTTATAATTGACGCAGCAGGTTTTGGATTTTTTCTATAGTAAAACTGTCTTTTACCTTTCCGAAACAGTTTACATAATGAAAATCGGCCCATCCGGAGTGTTTCTATAAATTTCCAAAGTTAAACTATGAAAATTTTGGCTTAGTGACAGTTGAAGGTACTAAAAATATTTTTATAATTCACGCAGCAGGTTTTGGATTTTTTCTATAGTAAAACTGTCTTTTACCTTTCCGAAACAGTTTACATAATGAAAATCGGCCCATCCGGAGTGTTTCTATAAATTTCCAAAGTTAAACTATGAAAATTTTGGCTTAGTGACAGTTGAAGGTACTAAAAATATTTTTATAATTCACGCAGCAGGTTGTGGATTTTTTCTATAGTAAAACTGTCTTTTGCCTTTCCAAAACAGTGTACATAATGAAAATCGGCCCATCCGGAGTGTTTCTATAAATTTCCAAAGTTGAACTATGAAAATTTTGGCTTAGTGACAATTGAAGGTGCTAAAAATATTCTTATAATTGACGCAGCAGGTTGTGGATTTTTTCTATAGTAAAACTGTCTTTTGCCTTTCCGAAACAGTTTACATAATGAAAATCGGCCCATCCAAAGATTTTCTATAAATTTCCAAAGTTGAACTATGAAAATTTTGGCTTAGTGACAGTTGAAGGTACTAAAAATATTCTTATAATTGACGCAGCAGGTTTTGGATTTTTTCTATAGTAAAACTGTCTTTTACCTTTCCGAAACAGTTTACATAATGAAAATCGGCCCATCCGGAGTGTTTCTATAAATTTCCAAAGTTAAACTATGAAAATTTTGGCTTAGTGACAGTTGAAGGTACTAAAAATATTTTTATAATTCACGCAGCAGGTTTTGGATTTTTTCTATAGTAAAACTGTCTTTTACCTTTCCGAAACAGTTTACATAATGAAAATCGGCTCATCCAGAGTGTTTCTATAAATTTCCAAAGTTAAACTATGAAAATTTTGGCTTAGTGACAGTTGAAGGTGCTAAAAATATTCTTATAATTGACGCAGCAGGTTGTGGATTTTTTCTATAGTAAAACTGTCTTTTACCTTTCCGAAACAGTTTATATAGTGAAAATCGGCCCATCCGGAGTGTTTCTATAAATTTCCAAAGTTAAACTATGAAAATTTTGGCTTAGTGACAGTTGAAGGTACTAAAAATATTTTTATAATTCACGCAGCAGGTTTTGGATTTTTTCTATAGTAAAACTGTCTTTTACCTTTCCGAAACAGTTTACATAATGAAAATCGGCCCATCCGGAGATTTTCTATAAATTTCCAAAGTTGAACTATGAAAATTTTGGCTTAGTGACAGTTGAAGGTACTAAAAATATTCTTATAATTGACGCAGCAGATTGTGGATTTTTTCTATAGTAAAACTGTCTTTTACCTTTCCGAAACAGTTTATATAATGAAAATCGATACATTCGGAGATTTTCTATAAATTTCCAAAGTTGAATTACAAAAATTTTGGCTTAGTGACAGTTGAAGGTACTAAAAATATTCTTATAATAGACGCAGCAGGTTTTGGATTTTTTCTATAGTAAAACTGTCTTTTACCTTTCCGAAACAGTTTACATAATGAAAATCGGCCCATCCGGAGATTTTCTATAAATTTCCAAAGTTGAATTACAAAAATTTTGGTTTAGTGACAGTTGAAGGTACTAAAAATATTCTTATAATTGACGCAGCAGATTGTGGATTTTTTCTATAGTAAAACTGTCTTTTACCTTTCCGAAACAGTTTACATAATGAAAATCGGCCCATCCGGAGATTTTCTATAAATTTCCAAAGTTGAACTATGAAAATTTTGGCTTAGTGACAGTTGAAGGTACTAAAAATATTCTTATAATAGACGCAGCAGGTTTTGGATTTTTTCTATAGTAAAACTGTCTTTTACCTTTCCGAAACAGTTTACATAATGAAAATCGGTCCATCCGGAGATTTTCTATAAATTTCCAAAGTTGAACTATGAAAATTTTGGCTTAGTGACAGTTGAAGGTACTAAAAATATTTTTATAATTCACGCAGCAGGTTTTGGATTTTTTCTATAGTAAAACTGTCTTTTACCTTTCCGAAACAGTTTACATAATGAAAATCGGCCCATCCGGAGATTTTCTATAAATTTCCAAAGTTGAACTATGAAAATTTTGGCTTAGTGACAGTTGAAGGTACTAAAAATATTTTTATAATTCACGCAGCAGGTTTTGGATTTTTTCTATAGTAAAACTGTCTTTTACCTTTCCGAAACAGTTTACATAATGAAAATCGGCCCATCCGGAGATTTTCTATAAATTTCCAAAGTTGAACTATGAAAATTTTGGCTTAGTGACAGTTGAAGGTACTAAAAATATTTTTATAATTCACGCAGCAGGTTTTGGATTTTTTCTATAGTAAAACTGTCTTTTACCTTTCCGAAACAGTTTACATAATGAAAATCGGCCCATCCGGAGATTTTCTATAAATTTCCAAAGTTGAACTATGAAAATTTTGGCTTAGTGACAGTTGAAGGTACTAAAAATATTCTTATAATTGACGCAGCAGATTGTGGATTTTTTCTATAGTAAAACTGTCTTTTACCTTTCCGAAACAGTTTATATAATGAAAATCGATACATTCGGAGATTTTCTATAAATTTCCAAAGTTGAATTACAAAAATTTTGGCTTAGTGACAGTTGAAGGTACTAAAAATATTCTTATAATAGACGCAGCAGGTTTTGGATTTTTTCTATAGTAAAACTGTCTTTTACCTTTCCGAAACAGTTTACATAATGAAAATCGGCCCATCCGGAGATTTTCTATAAATTTCCAAAGTTGAACTATGAAAATTTTGGCTTAGTGACAGTTGAAGGTACTAAAAATATTTTTATAATTCACGCAGCAGGTTTTGGATTTTTTCTATAGTAAAACTGTCTTTTACCTTTCCGAAACAGTTTACATAATGAAAATCGGCCCATCCGGAGATTTTCTATAAATTTCCAAAGTTGAACTATGAAAATTTTGGCTTAGTGACAGTTGAAGGTACTAAAAATATTTTTATAATTCACGCAGCAGGTTTTGGATTTTTTCTATAGTAAAACTGTCTTTTACCTTTCCGAAACAGTTTACATAATGAAAATCGGCCCATCCGGAGATTTTCTATAAATTTCCAAAGTTGAACTATGAAAATTTTGGCTTAGTGACAGTTGAAGGTACTAAAAATATTCTTATAATTGACGCAGCAGATTGTGGATTTTTTCTATAGTAAAACTGTCTTTTACCTTTCCGAAACAGTTTATATAATGAAAATCGATACATTCGGAGATTTTCTATAAATTTCCAAAGTTGAATTACAAAAATTTTGGCTTAGTGACAGTTGAAGGTACTAAAAATATTCTTATAATAGACGCAGCAGGTTTTGGATTTTTTCTATAGTAAAACTGTCTTTTACCTTTCCGAAACAGTTTACATAATGAAAATCGGCCCATCCGGAGATTTTCTATAAATTTCCAAAGTTGAATTACAAAAATTTTGGTTTAGTGACAGTTGAAGGTACTAAAAATATTCTTATAATTGACGCAGCAGATTGTGGATTTTTTCTATAGTAAAACTGTCTTTTACCTTTCCGAAACAGTTTACATAATGAAAATCGGCCCATCCGGAGATTTTCTATAAATTTCCAAAGTTGAACTATGAAAATTTTGGCTTAGTGACAGTTGAAGGTACTAAAAATATTCTTATAATAGACGCAGCAGGTTTTGGATTTTTTCTATAGTAAAACTGTCTTTTACCTTTCCGAAACAGTTTACATAATGAAAATCGGTCCATCCGGAGATTTTCTATAAATTTCCAAAGTTGAACTATGAAAATTTTGGCTTAGTGACAGTTGAAGGTACTAAAAATATTCTTATAATAGACGCAGCAGGTTTTGGATTTTTTCTATAGTAAAACTGTCTTTTACCTTTGCGAAACAGTCTACATAATGAAAATCGACCCATCCGGAGATTTTCTATAAATTTCCAAAGTTGAACTATGAAAATTTTGGCTTAGTGACAGTTGAAGGTACTAAAAATATTCTTATAATAGACGCAGCAGGTTTTGGATTTTTTCTATAGTAAAACTGTCTTTTACCTTTCCGAAACAGTTTACATAATGAAAATCGGTCCATCCGGAGATTTTCTATAAATTTCCAAAGTTGAACTATGAAAATTTTGGCTTAGTGACAGTTGAAGGTACTAAAAATATTCTTATAATAGACGCAGCAGGTTTTGGATTTTTTCTATAGTAAAACTGTCTTTTACCTTTCCGAAACAGTTTACATAATGAAAATCGGCCCATCCGGAGATTTTCTATAAATTTCCAAAGTTGAACTATGAAAATTTTGGCTTAGTGACAGTTGAAGGTACTAAAAATATTCTTATAATAGACGCAGCAGGTTTTGGATTTTTTCTATAGTAAAACTGTCTTTTACCTTTCCGAAACAGTTTACATAATGAAAATCGGCCCATCCGGAGATTTTCTATAAATTTCCAAAGTTGAACTATGAAAATTTTGGCTTAGTGACAGTTGAAGGTACTAAAAATATTCTTATAATAGACGCAGCAGGTTTTGGATTTTTTCTATAGTAAAACTGTCTTTTACCTTTCCGAAACAGTTTATATAATGAAAATCGATACATCCGGAGATTTTCTATAAATTTCCAAAGTTGAATTACGAAAATTTTGGCTTAGTGACAGTTGAAAGTACTAAAAATATTCTTATAATAGACGCAGCAGGTTTTGGATTTTTTCTATAGTAAAACTGTCTTTTACCTTTCCGAAACAGTTTATATAATGAAAATCGATACATCCGGAGATTTTCTATAAATTTCCAAAGTTGAATTACAAAAATTTTGGTTTAGTGACAGTTGAAGGTACTAAAAATATTTTTATAATTGACGCAGCAGGTTGTGAATTTTTTCTATACGCAAACTTTGATTCCTTGTACGAATATATGAATTGAAGATATTCAAATATTCAATTAAAGAAAGAAGAATCAGATGAACTCACCTGTCCTATCGAACTACTAATGTCCGAATGGGGCAAAGAATTGTTGTTGGTTTCGCCTGGCGCCGGTGGTAGCGAACTGTGTATTGTATGGTGTTTCAACACTGAAGATGCTGTACTGTTATCGTCGTCATCTTCATCTTCACTTCCCGAACCCATCAACGAATCTGCAACACAGAATAAAAATATCTTTATCATGTAATCGGGAAGGAATTTAACAAAAACCAGTTGGGATTAAAAACAAGAAGAAAGGAAGAAAATGTTCGCATCATTTGAAAAAACATAAAAAATCCAAAACAGAAATATTATTTCTAGGCACACTTAATAAAACACCAATAACTTCGTGCAAGTTGATGTTTCTCATCCAAGGCACACTACTTTTAACTCTTTTAAGCTTATAAACTTTTAAAGACACATCACGCGCACACCGCCGCCTTTTTCTTTTGTATTTCTTGCACCATACTACTAGGAGATGTGTAGGCAATAATATTATTGTGAATGTTGTGTGTTGTGGTGGGCAGTGTGGCCTGAGGATGATGTCCAGACACAAACAACAAATCCGACAGACACTTTGACACACACAAAACAAAACTGGAAAGACAAGGGTTAAAGGTCTCGCGCGTCTCACCCTCCGGGGGCCAACCCAACTTTTCTCTCTCTATGCCTAAATTACTGACACGTGAGACTGTGCAAGTATGTGTACAGGGTGTTGAACTGGACTTTAATACCCCCTCAAGGTTCTCATCTAAGGAAATTTAGTTTAACTATTTATCAGAAAATTTTTGTTAAACAGTAGAAGAATCATTCTATTTTAAACGCGGTAGGAACATAATTAAGGAGATGAATGTTCTATTGTTAAAACACCGTTTATTCTTCTTCTTCTCCTTTTTAATAAAAGTATTATTTTCAGTTATCCGATGCGACGATATCAAAATGTTTCAAATTAAAAGTATAACCCCTTCACCCTTAGGTATCTATCTAAGCCTAGCACACACCCCCCTCTTCCTCTTTGTCTCTATAATCTACCAACATCCTAGACATATATATATATATATATATACATATGCAGAGAAATGAGATGCGACTCTCGTCTGCCGTCTGTCTTTGTGTTTCAATTTCACTGTACAAACAAAACCGTCGCATCCCTGGCTTTATCCATCTAGAGCTCCATGGCTTAAGAAAACAGATGACTGTACATGATGCTGCGGAAGGGCACACTACGATCCCTTGGACCCATGGATAATGTGATTCCTATACTATATTTTTATTTATACTTAGGTATTAATTACTATTATTATATGACATTGGTGGTGGTGGTGTTCTTCTTCTCCATCGCATCTCATTATAATTTTCCGGTTACACACTTGACCAGTTATTTCGCAGTGGCCCATAAAAAAAAACCCGAACATTTAACAAAGTCATCGTAATTTTTTATGAAGAATCATCGTCGCCCCGGCTGGGGGATTTGTTGGGCTGCTCTGTCAGGTGTAACAACCAACAAAAAAAAAACAAGTGGACTGGAAGGACATTATTTAGTTGCCCAGCACACCACAAAAGTGGTTTTGCATATATTCATATTCATCCAATAAATATCTTTATTATAATATATTGTTATGGCTGGTGTGTATAGTCATTTGTCTTTAATAAACAGGAACACCCACACACTTGTAGTTGAAGAAGAAGAAGAGGACGGAAGGCGAGAGAAACAAACGTAATTCACACTTCACAGCCTTGTACTTTTTTATATTTTGATAGTTCGAGACGGATAACTATTTTTTCTTTCATAGCCTCCTAGTTTTGAATCTAAATTATGAAGCAAAATTTTAAATCCCCTCTTGAGTATGATTTCTGGTATCGATGCGAGAAATCCCCTTTAAAATAATATTTGTGCAATGTATACGGGGTAACAACTCTCAACAATAGGGTGTGTTTTTACAGCTTTGCCCTTCCCGTCTCTCTATTTCATTGATGGCAATTGGTTAACTTTTGCCTTTAAGCAAAATTGAAAACAACACAAAACCATCAACGGAAATATTATTGTATATTCTCTCTCTTGTTTATCGATTATTTATGATTTAGTTTTTCGTATGTGTGATGAAGCAACAAACCGTTTTTTTTTTCAAAGGCCAGGAAATTTTTTCACGGCCTTCATGGTATTTTTACCGTGTCAATTGAACAGTCATCGAGCAAAGTTAGTTCACTTCTATTCTGTCAGTGGTTCTCAAACAAATTCAAATGAAGGTAAGTCTTTTTTGAAAAATTATTTCAAATCTTATAATGTTAAGACACCATCAAGCAGACTGTTGTTTCGTGTGCGCCCACAGCCGCCTATAAACCAAAAGCTATGTGTGACACACCGATGATGATGCTGATGATGATCTAAGGTGTGAAGTTGAATCTCTTCTTGTAGCTTTGTGAGGGCACGCGGGGCCCAATCGGAGGTAATGCCTTGTTTCCCAGCAGGCCATGGTACTAATTGGAGTCTGTTCTATGTTGGACCCCATGCAGGGTACCGGTACCAGGATAATTGGTCGGTGTATCTCTTTTTCTCAGGTATATAAACATCTAACTAACATCGAGGGGTGAATTTGTAAACGAAGAAGAAGAGGATGGATGAATAAAGAAGAGAAAAAAATCGGCTTTGTGTCCGCGTTATTAAATGTTGATGCATGTCCAAATGACAGTCACAAATAATAACAATAAATGCGCGGCTTAATAACCGAATTACGACAGAAATGCCCATTATATCGTTTTTTCTTATTGTTGTTGTTGTTGTGGTAAGCTTGCAACACTGAAAAACTATGAAAATCGGCCCATCCGGAGATTTTCTATAAATTTCCAAAGTTGAACAAATTTTTGTTTAGTGACAGTTGAAGGTACTAAAAATATTCTTATAATTGACGCAGCAGGTTTTGGATTTTTTCTACAATAAAACTGTCTTTTACCTTTCCGAAACAGTTTACATAATGAAAATCGGCCCATCCAAAGATTTTCTATAAATTTCCAAAGTTGAACTATGAAAATTTTGGCTTAGTGACAGTTGAAGGTACTAAAAATATTCTTATAATTGACGCAGCAGGTTTTGGATTTTTTCTATAGTAAAACTGTCTTTTACCTTTCCGAAACAGTTTACATAATGAAAATCGGCCCATCCGGAGTGTTTCTATAAATTTCCAAAGTTGAACTATGAAAATTTTGGTTTAGTGACAGTTGAAGGTACTAAAAATATTTTTATAATTGACGCAGCAGTTTGTGGATTTTTTCTATAGTAAAACTGTCTTTTACCTTTCCGAAACAGTTTACATAATGAAAATCGGCCCATCCGGAGTGTTTCTATAAATTTCCAAAGTTGAACTATGAAAATATTGGCTTAGTGACAGTTGAAGGTACCTACTAAAAATATTCTTATGATTGACGCAGCAGGTTTTGGATTTTTTTCTATAGTAAAATTGTCTTTTACCTTTCCGAAACAGTTTACATAATGAAAATCGGCCCATCCGGAGTGTTTCTATAAATTTCCAAAGTTGAATTACGAAAATTTTGGCTTAGTGACAGTTGAAGGTACTAAAAATATTTTTATAATTGACGCAGCAGGTTGTGGATTTTTTCTATAGTAAAACTGTCTTTTACCTTTCCGAAACAGTTTACATAATGAAAATCGGCCCATCCAAAGATTTTCTATAAATTTCCAAAGTTGAACTATGAAAATTTTGGTTTAGTGACAGTTGAAGGTACTAAAAATATTTTTATAATTGACGCTGCAGTTTGTGGATTTTTTCTATAGTAAAACTGTCTTTTACCTTTCCGAAACAGTTTACATAATGAAAATCGGCCCATCCAAAGATTTTCTATAAATTTCCAAAGTTGAACTATGAAAATTTTGGCTTAGTGACAGTTGAAGGTACTAAAAATATTCTTATAATTGACGCAGCAGGTTTTGGATTTTTTCTATAGTAAAACTGTCTTTTACCTTTCCGAAACAGTTTACATAATGAAAATCGGCCCATCCGGAGTGTTTCTATAAATTTCCAAAGTTGAACTATGAAAATTTTGGCTTAGTGACAGTTGAAGGTACTAAAAATATTTTTATAATTGGCGCAGCAGGTTTTGGATTTTTTCTATAGTAAAACTGTCTTTTACCTTTCCGAAACAGTTTACATAATGAAAATCGGCCCATCCAAAGATTTTCTATAAATTTCCAAAGTTGAACTATGAAAATTTTGGTTTAGTGACAGTTGAAGGTACTAAAAATATTTTTATAATTGACGCTGCAGTTTGTGGATTTTTTCTATAGTAAAACTGTCTTTTACCTTTCCGAAACAGTTTACATAATGAAAATCGGCCCATCCAAAGATTTTCTATAAATTTCCAAAGTTGAACTATGAAAATTTTGGCTTAGTGACAGTTGAAGGTACTAAAAATATTCTTATAATTGACGCAGCAGGTTTTGGATTTTTTCTATAGTAAAACTGTCTTTTACCTTTCCGAAACAGTTTACATAATGAAAATCGGCCCATCCAAAGATTTTCTATAAATTTCCAAAGTTGAACTATGAAAATTTTGGCTTAGTGACAGTTGAAGGTACTAAAAATATTCTTATAATTGACGCAGCAGGTTTTGGATTTTTTCTATAGTAAAACTGTCTTTTACCTTTCCGAAACAGTTTACATAATGAAAATCGGCCCATCCAAAGATTTTCTATAAATTTCCAAAGTTGAACTATGAAAATTTTGGCTTAGTGACAGTTGAAGGTACTAAAAATATTCTTATAATTGACGCAGCAGGTTTTGGATTTTTTCTATAGTAAAACTGTCTTTTACCCTTCCGAAACAGTTTACATAATGAAAATCGGCCCATCCGGAATGTTTCTATAAATTTCCAAAGTTGAACTATGAAAATTTTGGTTTAGTGACAGTTGAAGGTACTAAAAATATTTTTATAATTGACGCAGCAGGTTGTGGATTTTTTCTATAGTAAAACATCTAACATCGAGGGGTGAATTTGTAAACGAAGAAGAAGACGATGGATGAATAAAGAAGAGAAAAAATCGGCTTTGTGTCCGCGTTATTAAACGTTGATGCGTGTCCAAATGACAGTCACAAATAATAACAATAAACGCGCGGCTTAATAACCGAGTTACGACAGAAATGCCCATTATATCGTTTTTTTTTCTTATTGTTGTTGTTGTTGTGGTAAGCTTGCAACACTGAAGCAACTACCAACTGTTTTTTCGTACCATCTGATAGATGATGGCCAGGTTTAGCTTTTTACCGTCGTCTGCGGCTTTTATACATTACGATATTAACTAAATATATTTTTTAAATTTTATTTTGGGGCGAAATACGAGGATTGGACTAGCCCACAGGGCCACAAAGCATTTGTCCAATCAATCACACGTCAAAGATCCCAAAGGGTCGAAATCGGGTATGCATCATTTTTCATAATGTTGGCGTTTCAAGACGCCAAAACCCCAAACAAGCTTATAAATATTTAATGAAGTTGGACTTGGGTTCCATGCAAGGAATAAAGACAAAGATGGAAGGTCGTATCGGCGGCATTTCCACTCTCATGCTAATTTTATCGTTGTTTTAAAGTATTCATAAGCTGTAATTAACCAAGATCCCGTTGAAAGAGCACTATTCCGATGAAACATGGTGTACATTTGTATAAATTCAATTATTTTACGATGGTGAAATGGAAAATGTTTCAGGCGAAAGCCAGGAATTGTATAAATTAGTTATTAATAAAAATATCACATAATAATTAGATTTTTCTCATTTGTTTTCTTGTGGTAACTTCTGAGGAAAATTTACGTTTCACAGTGGAATTTAGTAGAAAATTGTGCATAGTTTGAGTACCCACACTTGGGGACTACGCCAAAAATATAATAGTCATAGCCTACCATGATTATACTTTTCTACAGTCGCCTGTAAATATTTTCGGAAAAATTTAGGTATAGGCAAACTGTGATCAATACAATAAATACAATACAACTTCCCCCCAAAAAAAAATTAGATTTTTTTCATTTGTTTTCTTGTGGTAACTTCTGAGGAAAATTTACGTTTCACAGTGGAATTTAGTAGAAAATTGTGCATAGTTTGAGTACCCACACTTGGGGACTACGACAAAAATATAATATAGTCATAGCCTACCACGATGTTGTTTCCAAACGCTTTTCTACAGTCACCTGTAAATATTTTCGGAAAAATTTATAATAGGCAAACTGTGTTCAATACAATTTCCCAAAAAAAAACTCGCATGTTTGGCTAATTCTGTTTTTCTTACACAAACCATAAAATAAATTGTTCTGGTTCTGTCATGGGTATATACCATTCCCTCTTCTTCTTGTTCTCAATTGTACTTTTTTCTTCGCATGCCCGATTATCTATCTACATTATCGATGACTGTCTGGTTTGTCTGTCTGTCTGCCACCATATCAAAAAAACCACCATCACCATCAGCAAAAGACCTTGATGGAGCGTGTGGTACGTGAAACCACGGAACATGGGCATTTTACGCCATCGCCATCCATGTGTGACCATCACGAGGATGACGATCATCATCATGATGAGCGATGAGTGCTGATGGTTGGATGGGATATTCTTCTGTACGTGTTTACAAGCTACATTTTTCATTTATCTCAGCTTTCCCCTCAATAACAACTACAGTTTTGTGTATCTAATACGTCGTTGGTTTTTTTCTTTATACCAAGATGATGGTACATCTTGTCTCTCAGTTTTATTGTGTCAGAAAGCAATAAAATGCGCGATTTATTTCAGTGCCGCGTGCATGGTACGAAATCACCAATTTCCCCATTGCAACATTAACAGACAGTTGATGCGCACAAAACATTTTCCATTTACTTTTTATGTGTTGGTTGCATTGCGAGATGGTATTGCAAAAAATGTCCATCACAACAACTACACAACATTGGTGTGGCTAAAGCGTTTAGTTTACAGTTTTTCCCTGCTAAATTCGACTGGGTTTCGTTGGTGGGGGGTGTCGCAAGGATCTATTCTAACCCCTCGAATTTTTCGACAAAACTAACTTTTTTCATGTTGGTTGGTTGGTTGGTTGAAATTTATGAAAATGAACCAAGTAACGATTTAAGAAAAGAAAGTTTTTCTAAAATATATTTGGCACATTTTGACTTTTTTTTTTTCATAATTTAGACACCATAGATCCAATTTTATTCTAATCTTTCGATCTATTTATTTTTATACTTGAAAATTTCTCTAATTTTAGACAAAATCGTGTACTTAAACTAAATCAATAATTTTTATCAACTGTAGTATTTTAACATCCCTTCATTGGCTCTCAACTTTGTTTTCCTTTGAAATTCTCCAGCTTTTCCCACATCACTTGAAAAAGGGGGAAAGTACGCCGTCGTATCCCAAGCCCCACCCACCAAACCCAACCGGCCAATCCAAGCACATGTGCATGTCGTCACCTCACACACACCAGCTACAGAGTCGAGGGGACTCTAACTAATCTACTACACTTTTGATGCGCGCGCTCAGATCATCTTGATTCGCAAAGATAAAAAAAAAAAAATACACTCACCTTGATGATGACCACCAACACCACCGCCTCCAACGCCACCACTAGGCAATGCAGCCCCTTTATTACCACTCAAATAGTCATCTTTGCATATGAACTTATTATCGTCTAACACATAGAGTTCTTCGCCGGTGGACAATTGTTTGCGGCACACTAAACACGTGAAACAATTTAAATGGAACACTTTGTCTCTGGCCTTGCGCACTAAATCACTCGGTGATATACCCTGACCACAACCGCCACATTTCGTGCCATATCTCCTGAAACACAACACAACAAAATGGTGTCAAAACAACAATCATACCACAGGAAAAATGTCACAATAATTATTACATTCCAATGTTAAGTTAGCTGCGAGTGGGAAAAAGGCGCCAATTTGTTTAAAATAAGTTTGGTACAAAGAGATTGGATTAGCAATGTTAAAAAAAAAGTCGAAGATCAAAAAATTCAACATTTCATTAATTGTCGCATGAAACTATCAACAAAAGTCATCATTACATTCTGTAAACCGAAATTAAGTTAGCCACAATCGGAAAAAATCGATATTTACAATTTACTTTATATCTCCTATAGTTTAGTAAAAAATCCAACAAAAACTATATTAAACTATTAAAAATAGTCTAAACTGCAAGTTTTGTCTAAAAAATATTGTAGCAATTAGAAAAACCATTGAGTTATCAGGAATAGAATGACACAAAAAGGAAAAATTTATTCCATTTGCATAAATTCGCTTCTATCTCTTCTAATTTACATAAAACTATTGTGGGTTGTTAATTACACTGTCATTCTCCATTTTCAACCAAAAATTTTATTGTACCATCAAAAACCATCGAGTTATTAGAAAAAAAAACGATCTAACCTACAAAACTATCAAAAAAAAAGCGGCAATATCCTTTTTCCTAATATATTACGTCAAATATTACCTACAATTAAAAATAATATTAAAATTCCTTCTATGTATGTTTTTTTTACGTTTCCACAGCCAACTGTACCCACTTTCCTTATCAATTGGGTGGTTATCAGTGATGGCAAAAGAAATGAACTGAAAACCCATAAACATGCTAAACGATTGACGTTTGAAACGATATATTTTAATTTTAATTAAAAAAAAACGCGTTACAGAGGGAACGAAGAAGAAGAAAAACATTATACAGAAATTATCAGTTTTTAATTATTATTGTTATTGGAAGCGAGAAGTTAATTTTATTTTAGTGATTTAAAAGACACATTTAATGAATTAATTAATTGATAAACTGGTTCTTAAATTAGTCTTCTACTTCTTCTTATACAGCTTGAAAATGACGAAAATGGAATCAAAAATACCTCAAAGTAAATAATCTGATTATAATTTTTTAATTATCGTGGGAATTTCACATATCGACCACCTATTCCGCACATTTTTTTCCACCCGACCTTCTCACTCATACTTTGACTTTAAATGTTCAGAGTTCGCTCTCACACACACACACACATACTCATATAATATACCTATAGTTATGGCGCGGACCTCCCCGATCAATATTCTCCCAACTCGACCAAATAGAACAAGAATTTTAACGAGCTAAAGCCCATATATTTTGCAACGCTACACCATCGATGATTTTTGTTTTAAAAATATGCATGCACAGCAGACTGTGTTTGGTATATGGCAAAAATAAAACTAAACACAAATACCGCGTGCATGGGATAATCACTGTGACAGGGGCGATTCGGTGGAACGGTACATAACCTCACTTAACCTGACAGTTACGTTAAAAGTATACTTTTCTGTCTTTCCACATTTACGTTTTATAAATCAAGAACTCTCTGTAAACACCACAATCTATTGATTTTGATAAAAACATCATGAAAAAGTATAAAAGGCAAGTTAGCCTGAGATACAATAATTTTTCGGAGGCTTGCAAACGAACCTTGTGGCACACTCACACACACATCTGGAATATATTATGGGCTTTTTATGCGATTAAATCTAAACAATGTAAAAAAACATAACAACTGTAAAGTGGCTTGTGATTTATTTGTATAATAAATCAAATTTAATTAAAATTTCTTAATAAAAATGACACGATGCAGTCATAATAATAATAATAATTTTTTTGTTCGCTTTGATAAAAATCACAGGAGATAATATTTTGATTTAGTTGTAATTTATTTATATTTAGTTGTAGAAGAAGAACAGACGTTAATTTATTCCGCAAAATAACATATAAACAGTAGAAATTGTTTACCGGGTGATCATTTCAATTTCAGCTCTAGTTATCCATGGAAATTTTGATTAGCAAACAAAACAAATTAATTTAAATGTCAAATTTAGTAGTAAACAATAATAGTGAACTAATCAAAGTCATGACTTAAATTTCCAGGGATAACTAGAGCTGAAATTGAAATGATCACCCGGTACTTATACGAAGGATCTGAATTCGACTTCGAATTGGTATAGGAAACGAAATTCTTTTATGGGAGTTTTAGCAAAATTTTGACCATGCACGAAGTTTTTGATCCAATTCATAAAATTTCGATGGACGTTAATCAAAAACTCTTCTAGTCCCCTAGTACAGGGTGTCCAGATTTTGTTGTAATTGCGGCGTATCTCGTTTAATACTATAGCAGAGATAGAGATGCGGTTTTCGCGATACGTTGCTACTTCTTTGTGAAACGATTTTTTCATAGCCCCCTTCGTTTTTGAGATACAGGGCGAAATTGGAAAATTTGCACTTTGCCTCGAATCTCGCGAACGGCTGTAGATATTAGAAAGATAAAAACTGCATCTTATACAGATTTTTACGTAGAATCCAGTGGCGTACTCAGTTTTTTGTTAGAAACGATAAATTTCGAGATATTTACTAAACTTATGTTATTTTAAATGGAACACCCTGTATGTTTTTCACTAGTTCTATCCAGCTTGTCATAAGCTTAACAAAAATATAAAACACTCGGTAATTATTGTCTACATTAAGCTAGAAAATGACGATTTTCAAAAATTCTGCCAAAAATTTTATAAGTAAGCTATGAAAAATAAGAAACAAAAATTTTTCGTGTATGATTCTTTAAAAAAATTAGAGTTTTGGAACCGCTGTTTGAATTTTTCTAAAATTGACACTCTTGCAATGGGGAATGATGGTTTTATTTAAAAAAAAATCACGAACGGTTTACATGATTTTTTGTATATTTTTTTTGGCCTCAAATTTCCCTTTCAAAAATCCCATTTTTCTACGGTAATAAATGTTTTAAAAATCACAGTTTTGGAATCGCTGGTTGGATTTTTGTCAAAAAACATTTCTGACAAAGCGGAATGTCGGTTTTGTCTTAAGAAACCCGATAAACTATCTATAGGATTTTTGTTTGCATTTTTTAGAGGTCCCAAATTTCACTTTTAAAAAATCGCATTTTTCGTGTGATTCTTTAAAAAAATTAGAGTTTTGGAACCGCTGTTTGAATTTTTCTAAAATTGACACTCTTGCAATGGGGAATGATGGTTTTATTTAAAAAAAAATCACGAACGGTTTACATGATTTTTTGTATATTTTTTTTGGCCTCAAAATGCCCTTTCAAAAATCCCATTTTTCTACGGTAATAAATGTTTTAAAAATCACAGTTTTGGAATCGCTGGTTGGATTTTTGTCAAAAAACATTTCTGACAAAGCGGAATGTCGGTTTTGTCTTAAGAAACCCGATAAACTATCTATAGGATTTTTGTTTGCATTTTTTAGAGGTCCCAAATTTCACTTTTAAAAAATCGCATTTTTCGTGTGATTCTTTAAAAAAATTAGAGTTTTGGAACCGCTGTTTGAATTTTTCTAAAATTGACACTCTTGCAATGGGGAATGATGGTTTTATTTAAAAAAAAATCACGAGCGGTTTACATGATTTTTTGTATATTTTTTTTGGCCTCAAAATGCCCTTTCAAAAATCCCATTTTTCTACGGTAATAAATGTTTTAAAAATCACAGTTTTGGAATCGCTGGTTGGATTTTTGTCAAAAAACATTTCTGACAAAGCGGAATGTCGGTTTTATCTTAAGAAACCCAATAAACTATCTATAGAATTTTTGTCTGCATTTTTTAGAGGTCTCATTTTTCACTTTTAAAAAATCGCATTTTTCGTGTATGATTCTTTAAAAAAATTAGAGTTTTGGAACCGCTGTTTGAATTTTTCTAAAATTGACACTCTTGTAATGGGGAATGATGGTTTTATTTAAAAAAAAATCACGAACGGTTTACATGATTTTTTGTATATTTTTTTGGCCTCAAATTTCCCTTTCTAAAATCCCATTTTTAGACGGTAATAAATGTTTTAAAAATCACAGTTTTGGAATCGCTGGTTGGATTTTTGTCAAAAAATATTTCTGACAAAGCGGAATGTCGGTTTTATCTTAAGAAACCCAATAAACTATCTATAGAATTTTTGTCTGCATTTTTTAGAGGTCTCATTTTTCACTTTTAAAAAATCGCATTTTTCGTGTATGATTCTTTAAAAAAATTAGAGTTTTGGAACCGCTGTTTGAATTTTTCTAAAATTGACACTCTTGTAATGGGGAATGATGGTTTTATTTAAAAAAAAATCACGAACGGTTTACATGATTTTTTGTATATTTTTTTGGCCTCAAATTTCCCTTTCTAAAATCCCATTTTTAGACGGTAATAAATGTTTTAAAAATCACAGTTTTGGAATCGCTGGTTGGATTTTTGTCAAAAAATATTTCTGACAAAGCGGAATGTCGGTTTTATCTGAAGAAACCCGATAAACTATCTATAGGATTTTTGTTTGCATTTTTTAGAGGTCCAAAATTTCACTTTTAAAAAATCGCATTTTTCGTGTATGATTCTTTAAAAAAATTAGAGTTTTGGAACCGCTGTTTGAATTTTTCTAAAATTGACACTCTTGCAATGGGGAATGATGGTTTTATTTAAAAAAAAATCACGAGCGGTTTACATGATTTTTTGTATATTTTTTTTGGCCTCAAAATGCCCTTTCAAAAATCCCATTTTTCTACGGTAATAAATGTTTTAAAAATCACAGTTTTGGAATCGCTGGTTGGATTTTTGTCAAAAAATATTTCTGACAAAGCGGAATGTCGGTTTTATCTTAAGAAACCCGATAAACTATCTATAGAATTTTTGTCTGCATTTTTTAGAGGTCTCATTTTTCACTTTTAAAAAATCGCATTTTTCGTGTATGATTCTTTAAAAAAATTAGAGTTTTGGAACCGCTGTTTGAATTTTTCTAAAATTGACACTCTTGCAATGGGGAATGATTGTTTTATTTAAAAAAAAATCACGAACGGTTTACATGATTTTTTGTATATTTTTTTGGCCTCAAAATGCCCTTTCAAAAATCCCATTTTTCTACGGTAATAAATGTTTTAAAAATCACAGTTTTGGAATCGCTGGTTTAATTTTTGTCAAAAAACATTTCTGACAAAGCGGAATGTCGGTTTTATCTGAAGAAACCCGATAAACCATCTATAGGATTTTTGTTTGCATTTTTTAGAGGTCCCAAATTTCACTTTTAAAAAATCGCATTTTTCGTGTATGATTCTTTAAAAAAATTAGAGTTTTGGAACCGCTGTTTGAATTTTTCTAAAATTGACACTCTTGCAATGGGGAATGATGGTTTTATTTAAACAAAAATCACGAACTGTTTACATGACTTTTTGTATATTTTTTTTGGCCTCAAAATGCCCTTTCAAAAATCCCATTTTTCTACGGTAATAAATGTTTTAAAAATCACAGTTTTGGAATCGCTGGTTGGATTTTTGTCAAAAAACATTTCTGACAAAGCGGAATGTCGGTTTTGTCTTAAGAAACCCGATAAACTATCTATAGGATTTGTGTCTGCATTTTTTAGAGGTCCAAAATTTCACTTTTAAAAAATCGCATTTTTCGTGTATGACTCTTAAATAAAATTAGAGTTTTGGAACCGCTGTTTGAATTTTTCTAAAATTGACACTCTTGCAATGGGGAATGATGGTTTTATTTAAAAAAAAATCACGAACGGTTTACATGATTTTTTGTATATTTTTTTGGCCTCAAATTTCCCTTTCAAAAATCCCATTTTTCTACGGTAATAAATGTTTTAAAAATCACAGTTTTAGAATCGCTGGTTGGATTTTTGTCAAAAAACATTTCTGACAAAGCGGAATGTCGGTTTTATCTTAAGAAACCCGATAAACTATCTATAGGATTTGTGTCTGCATTTTTTAGAGGTCCAAAATTTCACTTTTAAAAAATCGCATTTTTCGTGTATGATTCTTTAAAAAAATTAGAGTTTTGGAACCGCTGTTTGAATTTTTCTAAAATTGACACTCTTGCAATGGGGAATGATGGTTTTATTTAAAAAAAAATCACGAACTGTTTACATGACTTTTTGTATATTTTTTTTGGCCTCAAAATGCTCTTTCAAAAATCCCATTTTTCTACGGTAATAAATGTTTTAAAAATCACAGTTTTGGAATCGCTGGTTGGATTTTTGTCAAAAAACATTTCTGACAAAGCGGAATGTCGGTTTTATCTTAAGAAACCCGATAAACTATCTATAGGATTTGTGTCTGCATTTTTTAGAGGTCCAAAATTTCACTTTTAAAAAATCGCATTTTTCGTGTATGACTCTTAAATAAAATTAGAGTTTTGGAACCGCTGTTTGAATTTTTCTAAAATTGACACTCTTGCAATGGAGAATGATAGTTTTATTTAAAAAAAAAAAATCACGAGCGGTTTACATGATTTTTTGTATATTTTTTTTGGCCTCAAAATGCCCTTTCAAAAATCCCATTTTTCTACGGTAATAAATGTTTTAAAAATCACAGTTTTGGAATCGCTGGTTGGATTTTTGTCAAAAAATATTTCTGACAAAGCGGAATGTCGGTTTTATCTTAAGAAACCCGATAAACTATCTATAGAATTTTTGTCTGCATTTTTTAGAGGTCTCATTTTTCACTTTTAAAAAATCGCATTTTTCGTGTATGATTCTTTAAAAAAATTAGAGTTTTGGAACCGCTGTTTGAATTTTTCTAAAATTGACACTCTTGCAATGGGGAATGATTGTTTTATTTAAAAAAAAATCACGAACGGTTTACATGATTTTTTGTATATTTTTTTGGCCTCAAAATGCCCTTTCAAAAATCCCATTTTTCTACGGTAATAAATGTTTTAAAAATCACAGTTTTGGAATCGCTGGTTTAATTTTTGTCAAAAAACATTTCTGACAAAGCGGAATGTCGGTTTTATCTGAAGAAACCCGATAAACCATCTATAGGATTTTTGTTTGCATTTTTTAGAGGTCCCAAATTTCACTTTTAAAAAATCGCATTTTTCGTGTATGATTCTTTAAAAAAATTAGAGTTTTGGAACCGCTGTTTGAATTTTTCTAAAATTGACACTCTTGCAATGGGGAATGATGGTTTTATTTAAACAAAAATCACGAACTGTTTACATGACTTTTTGTATATTTTTTTTGGCCTCAAAATGCCCTTTCAAAAATCCCATTTTTCTACGGTAATAAATGTTTTAAAAATCACAGTTTTGGAATCGCTGGTTGGATTTTTGTCAAAAAACATTTCTGACAAAGCGGAATGTCGGTTTTGTCTTAAGAAACCCGATAAACTATCTATAGGATTTGTGTCTGCATTTTTTAGAGGTCCAAAATTTCACTTTTAAAAAATCGCATTTTTCGTGTATGACTCTTAAATAAAATTAGAGTTTTGGAACCGCTGTTTGAATTTTTCTAAAATTGACACTCTTGCAATGGGGAATGATGGTTTTATTTAAAAAAAAATCACGAACGGTTTACATGATTTTTTGTATATTTTTTTGGCCTCAAATTTCCCTTTCAAAAATCCCATTTTTCTACGGTAATAAATGTTTTAAAAATCACAGTTTTAGAATCGCTGGTTGGATTTTTGTCAAAAAACATTTCTGACAAAGCGGAATGTCGGTTTTATCTTAAGAAACCCGATAAACTATCTATAGGATTTGTGTCTGCATTTTTTAGAGGTCCAAAATTTCACTTTTAAAAAATCGCATTTTTCGTGTATGATTCTTTAAAAAAATTAGAGTTTTGGAACCGCTGTTTGAATTTTTCTAAAATTGACACTCTTGCAATGGGGAATGATGGTTTTATTTAAAAAAAAATCACGAACTGTTTACATGACTTTTTGTATATTTTTTTTGGCCTCAAAATGCTCTTTCAAAAATCCCATTTTTCTACGGTAATAAATGTTTTAAAAATCACAGTTTTGGAATCGCTGGTTGGATTTTTGTCAAAAAACATTTCTGACAAAGCGGAATGTCGGTTTTATCTTAAGAAACCCGATAAACTATCTATAGGATTTGTGTCTGCATTTTTTAGAGGTCCAAAATTTCACTTTTAAAAAATCGCATTTTTCGTGTATGACTCTTAAATAAAATTAGAGTTTTGGAACCGCTGTTTGAATTTTTCTAAAATTGACACTCTTGCAATGGAGAATGATAGTTTTATTTAAAAAAAAAAAATCACGAGCGGTTTACATGATTTTTTGTATATTTTTTTGGCCTCAAATTTCCCTTTCAAAAATCCCATTTTTCTACGGTAATAAATGTTTTAAAAATCACAGTTTTGGAATCGCTGGTTGGATTTTTGTCAAAAAATATTTCTGACAAAGCGGAATGTCGGTTTTATCTTAAGAAACCCGATAAACCATCTATAGGATTTTTGTTTGCATTTTTTAGAGGTCCCAAATTTCACTTTTAAAAAATCGCATTTTTCGTGTATGATTCTTTAAAAAAATTAGAGTTTTGGAACCGCTGTTTGAATTTTTCTAAAATTGACACTCTTGCAATGGGGAATGATGGTTTTATTTAAACAAAAATCACGAACTGTTTACATGACTTTTTGTATATTTTTTTTGGCCTCAAAATGCCCTTTCAAAAATCCCATTTTTCTACGGTAATAAATGTTTTAAAAATCACAGTTTTAGAATCGCTGGTTGGATTTTTGTCAAAAAACATTTCTGACAAAGCGGAATGTCGGTTTTATCTTAAGAAACCCAATAAACTATCTATAGAATTTTTGTCTGCATTTTTTAGAGGTCTCATTTTTCACTTTTAAAAAATCGCATTTTTCGTGTATGACTCTTAAAAAAAATTAGAGTTTTGGAACCGCTGTTTGAATTTTTCTAAAATTGACACTCTTGTAATGGGGAATGATGGTTTTATTTAAAAAAAAATCACGAACGGTTTACATGATTTTTTGTATATTTTTTTGGCCTCAAATTTCCCTTTCTAAAATCCCATTTTTAGACGGTAATAAATGTTTTAAAAATCACAGTTTTGGAATCGCTGGTTGGATTTTTGTCAAAAAACATTTCTGACAAAGCGGAATGTCGGTTTTATCTGAAGAAACCCGATAAACTATCTACAGGATTTTTGCCTGCATTTTTTAGAGGTCCCAAATTTCACTTTTAAAAAATCGCATTTTTCGTGTGATTCTTTAAAAAAATTAGAGTTTTGGAACCGCTGTAAATTTACAAGCATAACCTCTCATAATTCTGATTGCTTTACGCAGGATAAGAAAAATGTGCGAAATGTGTCTGTCATAACGGAAATCAATTTTAACAATTTCTATAAAGTGTATTCAAACTTTTATTCGTTCTTGTGAAAAGTTGACTGTATTCCTTCTTTGTTTGTTGTTTTTCATGGCCTACTTACAAAAATTTTGGTTGAATTTTTGAAAATTGTCATTTTCTGGCTTAATAACGAAAATCGCTAGAGTGTTTATATTTTTGTAAAGTTTATGACAAACTGGATCCAATTAATGAAAAATATACAGGGTGTTCCATTTAAAATAACATAAGTTTAGTAAATATCTCGAAAATTATCGCTTCTAAGAAAAAACTGAGTACGCCACTGGATTCTACGTAAAAATCTATATAAGATGCAGTTTTTACCTTTCCAATATCTTCAACCCTAAAAATGCAAATTTTAAATTTAGCCCTGTATCTCAAAAACGAAGAGGGCTATGAAAAAACCGCATCTCTCTATCTGTGCTAGTAAGCATTTACAACGAAATCTGGACACTCTGCACATTATAAAACAAAAGCCATCATTCAAACACAATTTTTAAAATCGAGCTTTCATATAACTGTATTCCCCCCATTGTTCTTCCCCTTCTCCTTCTTTCCAACATATTCCCCTGACAATTCCCGAATTGATGCACTAAATAGGATCAAACGTTATGAACCGCTGATCGTTCCCCAACGGCCTGTGTGCTTAGTGCAGATAAAGTGCATATTTTAATTTATTTATGCTAATCGTTACAACGTTTAAAGTTTTACCATTTCAACCCTCCACCACCAGCACGGGCGAGTTTTTAATTTAAAATCATTGAAAAACTTTGCAACTTAATAACCACACAGAAAAAACTAAGATAGCTATGAAAATCAAATCAAATCAAATCAAGTGCAAATGTTACTGAATTTTATACGAAACGGCGATTTTTTTACATATTTTAATTTTTTACATGCGTTTTGAAAAAAATTTTCTAATTTTGTGTTCTAAACTATACCAGAAGACAAAATATATTTTAGCACTCTGTATATACGTATACAGTTAAAACCCATTAAAGATGTTTGGAACCGAAACCAAGGCACTTTAAACTATCGACATAACTAATTCGATACAGCAGCCAAGTTTCGTTCGTTTTGTTATTGTTGCATGGTGCTCGATTACAACTTTTTTTTATTGGTCTCTGTTGTGTGTATGAGGTGCGACGGACGAAATAACTACATAACGAAAATGTGGGCTCGTTAACTTGAAAACAAGTCTGTTAAAAAGATGGAACGAAAAACGACAAAGAGGGATGTAGAGTAGTATAAAAAACATTGAATACATCAAGGTATACTTCTTACCTGAAGAAATCACTCCTGCAAAACAATTTACCCTCACGTGAAAAACATTTGTCTGTTAAAGGGGCGTGACAATCGAAACATCGTACGCAGGCGGCGTGCCACGTCCTTTCCAGGACGTTCAGCAGGAATTTGTCCAGGATCGGCTTGTCGCAGCCTGCACAGGCTATCAACATTCCGGCGGCCGGCTCGCACCTCCCTGCAACAAAATTCATCCATCAACAATCTATTTCTAGTGTGATTTGGTACATCAGGTACAGCGAAATGACCTGAAGATCGACCGGATTTAATCACTATTGACAAAATTGATAACTTTCTTACTAGTGCTTGTAAGAACATTTAGTACAGAGATAACTTGATAAAAACTCTTATAAAACTTGGATTTTAGAAGATTCAACTGTTTTCTAATAGTAGATCAAGCGAACTACTGGAGGAATCACCATGGCAACAGACTAGTTTTTCGTAATCTTTTAGATTAGACGCTTTTTTTAGTTCTTTCCATCATACAAATCCGTACAAACTCTAATTTAAAGAAATTCAACTGTTTTGTATGTAGATTCGAAAAAAACAAACGAAAAACATCAATTTCAAAACTATACATCATTGTATCAATTGTATAATGCATTATACAAAAGAATAAATAAAATATGTATTCAGGTTATATTTACAAAAGCTTATAATATATTATATAGTCATATAGTAGGCGTAGGACGGCGCTGTAGAACAACTTGTTTCAATTTCATTTTTTTCTTGTCCCATTCCTATTGTATAATAAAACCGATTTAAAATCGTACATACCATATTATTAAAATGCAGCTACATTTGTAACGTGATACTGTGAATAAATGTTTACTAAAATATGACCAGGATTCCGCACAACACCCTGTACAACTTTCTTACGGATAATCCAAACATAGCCGTGTTACCACTCAAACTACAGCTAAATTGATTTTCTACAAGTTTTCCTTACACCCTTACGTCTCAAATCTTCTTCTTCCTCGCCACAGAATGTTTCGTGGGCAAAACACCATTCCCAACATATAGAGCCAATTTAAGTGTAAAGTAGCAGTAAATCATGCTGACGTTCATGGTAAACATTTCCAACAATAAATTACTTTTATAGAAGTTGTAAAAGTGGCAGGTTTGAAATGTACTGAAAATTATTGCATAGGAAAAAATATCAGACGATGCGAGAGAATTCTCTTTATGAGTGTGAAACAATCGAAAAATTGGATTTAAGACGAATTAAAAGAAATCTACGAGTCTAAATAACTTTTATCAAGTTGGCGCTCATTATCATTTTCCGTCGCTAAGCAACTTTATCCTAAGCACACCTCAGATCACAGATTTACAAAAGATTTTTCGCTAGTTCTAGTCTACTAGATCAAATCGTTGGTTATACAAATTCCCCCAACTGCGAAGAAAATCGTCCGACGGACGAAAGCGACGAAATCTCATGGCTTTGGATGTTGTTTGGTGGCGTGCATCGAAGCACAGATTGTACTTTTTCGTTTTCTAAACCGCGATTTTTGTGGATTTTATGGTTTGGCTTCTTCTACATCAAGGGGAAAAAACAATTGTAAAAAATTTAATAAAACCAACACAAAACAATCCAATGTCCAAGTCAAAGGACAACACAAAGCTAAACCGCACACGAAAACTGTTTCGTAACCTTTACAAAGCCGCCTCGTTCTAAATTTTTTTTTTTCCTAAACTTATCTACAATTATATTTTCTACTACAACACACAGACAGGTATTATTATTGACCTTCCAAACTCAATAATAATAATAATATTACAAATCATTTTGCGGTTACTGTTTCTTGGCATAAAAAAACACAAATTTGTCTTAATGTATTTCAATGAAAGGCATTTGTTTTTCTCGTGATTATCATATACGACTCAGTAGGAAATTCAATTCCCTCTAGTTTGACACCAAACACGGCTATAATCGGATCAAGTACAAAAAAGTGATTTTATATGGGGTGCTTTAAAAAAGTCGTCAAAATCGACGATAAATTGGAAAAAATAGTAGTGTTGGGGTTCAAACGGTTTAGTTACGTTTTACTAATATGACTGTTATATAAAAAAGAATGCTTTAGTTTCGGTGATAGATATACCGAGAGATCAAAAATTATCTTGGTCAACGGTGGTCATGGATTTTAAAATAATTGTCGGAGCTAGTATCGTATCAATACTTATTATAACTTGATAAACTTCAAAAGGATGATACAAGCTAAGACCGTCGTTTATCACTTCATGACCACCTTTGACCAAGATAATTTTTGATCTCTCGGTACAACTACTTGTACTTTTTACTCTCCTGTATGATAGTTTTGTAGTTTAAAGTGTAGATAGGTATTCTACAAAGCGACGGAACGAGCTTTAAACTGAGTCCAAAGACTCGATGATAATTCAACTTTTTCCTAAAAATTGTATACGATGTGCAAACAAAAAGTACACAGTTTAATTTCGGATTTTCGTCAAATTTTCTGTTTCTCTATCGACTTGAAATTTCAAACAAAACTACAAAGAATTTTGTTTGATTCCCCATAAAATTGTACTTATGCCATACAGGGTCTAATAAAAAACTATCCGAAATTCTCGTCAGATTTCTGACACTGACACTGACCTATATTGTGCGTCTGATGTTGTAGATAGCTGGAATTGGCCCCAATAGGGACATGTGCCAATCCGGCCCTTAATGTAAGGGTCCCCACAGGTGTACAAGCGGGACCTCCTTCAAGGTAGGCCGCCAGATTGACAGCTGTACTTATCACTATTTTTTTATATACGAGGAAGGAAATTTGTAATCCTCAACAATCGCGCACACCAGCACACAACACACTTGTGGAAAATACCAAGAAGGGCCACTATATTCCAAATTGTTGTTGCATCGAAGACGGCGGCGGCGGCGCTACGCGACAAAACAAAAGCGTTTTTGATGTGTTCGCGAAACAATTTTTATTATTGACACTTGAAGCACTGTGATTTATTTTACTGCTCATCAAAAACACAACGCGCACTTGATGATGTGACGTATAAATCTCATTATCAAACGCGAGTTTCGTAAAAAATCAAAGCCACCCCGACGGTTTTTTTTTTCCTGTTGTGGCAATATAAAACAAAACAGCGTCGTTGTGTTCACTCTGCAATGTGATCCAGGCAACTGGTTTCCTCATCCCAATGTTACAATCCGGTTCACTCTTCCCCACCTTCAACCATCGATTTACCACCCCACCATTCGCCATCCCATCCAATCAACAGACCCGACCAATCCCTATTTGCGATAGACACGCCCCCACCTGGTAGCCATCAGGTTGTGTGATCTTATCGAGGCTGGCAAACGAGCACACCAAGAGTAAACTTCAACACCAAGGAAAAGAGTTACTTCTTCTACTCATTCTTGAAACTATCTTCGTTGACATATTAAAAAAAATGTACATTTCTAGAAATTAAATTTAGATCCAAAATATGCTTTGAGGTTAATGTCTTCGAGTTATAGTCCAACTCCAGGGATGAATTACATTGGAACATAAAGGGGAAGGCATCTCCACAAACCCCTTCCATCACCTTCTCCTTGCATTTGTTTTATAAACAACTGACGGTCGAAGAAAAGTTTGTTTTTCAATTGAACGCGCGTCTTGATTGATTTTTCCACCAGCAAGAAAAAGTGCGTAAATGCACAGAAAAAATATGCGGGGGCGAGTTGGGTTCTGTTCCAAATGCCAATTTAAATGTTCTAGTGACGTAATAAACAATTGATAATAGTTTGTCCATAACCAGGATGATAAATGATAAGTTAGGTTAGATGGTGGCAGACAAATGGATGAAATAAGTTGATCTTCATTGTGTACATGTCAATGTTTTGTCTATGAGCTCAGTGAAGAAACTGCTGAAAAATGAAGAAAGGCGAATTGCTATTTATAGATAAGGTGAAGATTAACAGGGGGAATTTTTGGAACTATTTGCAAATTACGCATGATAAACTCTACTAATGGGTGGAAGAAACTGACGATATTGGAAGAAATTCTACTGTAACAAGAGAAGAGTCATATTATAGACTGAATGGAAAAGTTGTGATTTTGGCCACTTTTCCAACTTTTCGTTTCGGCATCTGAAAAATGCACTAGACCTGAAACCTCACACAGAAATAGGAAATTTTCGATGATTCCAAATCTGACCCAACATTAAATATTCCATTTTCTGGACTCTCAAAAAAAAGTTTGTGACAAACCTCATCATGTAAAAAAACATAAAAATCTCGTTATGTGAAACCCTTTTAAACCACATTCTTTCCTACATTCCACAGCGCAATTTAATGTTATGGAACAAAACCCATTAAAAATCTCATCTTTAAAACATTGACACATAATGTGTGGACAAAAGAAAAAACGAAAATGCACAAGGACAAAAAGAAGCTTGTGTCGAATCACAGAGTGATTTTTTGCTTGGGAGTGAGCGCCGCGCGTGAAATAAAAACGTTTTAATTAGTATTGGGCAGTATCATCATCAGGAGCTCTGTGGATTTTTTCGCTTAAACACAACAGAAGATAAGAAAATATGTGACGAGTGAAGATATTTTTATATTTTTGTAAATAAAAATATTTTTTATATCATATGACCGCGCGGCAGCGACACACACACACACACACATCCAACCACAACATCATCATCATCATCATCATCAACATCAACATCATCAGTAGTAAAACTCCATGGCACACCAACAACTACAACAACAACAACAAATGTTCGCGCGCTGTGTGTGCATGGCTCACTGCGGCAAATTTCAAACGATTTCAAGCACATTATATTCTTATTTTCTATCTATGATTATTTTATTTACTCATTTCATATACAGCTATAAACATAATGAAATTAGATATTTAATATACTAATACCATACACACATAACATATTATATACCTAATACATATATGCATTAAAACACCGTAATTAAATTTTGCACCGAGGAAATTGGAAATGTGGACAAAGCGAGACGAAAAAATTGCGAACCTTTGGTTATAGGTCATTTATACGACAGGGCCCTTCAACGAGTCCCTGTGGAGACCCCAAAATTACAGACAGTTTTTTTTCAAGTTGTAATTCAAAGCACGTGGTGCTTTGGGTAATTTGTCAAAAGTAACACAGAGCCATGCTCGCATTAGTATCAGGATTTTAATGATGAGGAATGTGGATAATTACAGTCTAATCATATATTATTAAACCCATTAGAACCGCAAACTTATCAAATGTAATTAATGTTGTTTATTAGTTGTAATATATAATAAACCCAAAACAACTTCGTACTTTAGTTAGCTTTTTTTCATCCCCTCCCCCTCCAAATGGAATTCCCACGTGATATGGTAATATTTTAATCGTTAAATTGTGATTTACTCGATGATGGATGGAACTTGCACCGAATTTCGTCATGTCCCCCCGTTTTATGTCGATGCTAACTAACCCTAATAAAACACATTTTAATTGCACGTGGCTATAAAACAAAACGAGTATAGGGGGATTTTTGTGATAAAACCAATTGAAAGATGAAAAATAGACAGTAGGCTTTTGTTACTGAGGGAATCCCACTTCTGCTATACCTTGTATCAAAAAACAAGTGGGATAATGCTTAGAGAGCATTTTGATACATTTTTAACATGACTATACGATAATCTAGTTATCTAACTTAAAATTACACTTTTCTAATAGTAGAAGAGCACCCACATAACTTCTCTTTTAAAAGTTTGTGACATTCTCAACATAATTCCGCTGATGGGCTACTTCATCTCCAATCTAGTTAACTTGCTTAAAATTACTTTTTCGTAGCTGTAATTTCTAATCAATCTTAACATAGAAGCTATTGTACATAAAAAACGAACATAACTGTCGATGTTTTGTAATTTATCCGTCAGGCCCATCACCATCATCATTCAATTGGCCCTGTTCCGTTTGATGAGCCCCCCAAATTGCTCCCAAGTAATTTCACGCCAATTCCCCCAAAAATAACAAACACTTTAATTACCTAACAAACTATAACACACCAAAAATCAAGTTAGTGTTGAGTCTGCATACGCAGCAAATGTCATAGAAAAGAAAGCGAGATGGGCGCCCCCCTGCTGGGACGTTCTGTTTCGGCGATGTTCTAGCCGGCGGGGGCGCCATTACCCCACTAGGGGGTCTTTCAAACTCTTGCACACACATCATACAAGAACCCACCACGCCCCGTCTAGCTATTAGATGTTGTTTGGTCCGTCATCGTCGTGGTTTTGATGTGCCGATTTAAAAACAAAACTTTGATGTTTTGTCGAGGGGTAGTAAGACTAAGAACCCCCACGTTAAGGATTTAGTCCCGTCATCAAGTTTTCTATGATGGAAAAAAGAAGCTACTTGATCTTAGGAATGTATAAGAAAGCATCAACAATGCATGTCGCTTCCTGATTATTAAAAATCACCATCAGCTTAAGTTATTTTTGCAATTTGTGTGTGTGGTAGATAATTATTTTTTCCAATAATACAGATGGCACGTTCCTCAGCTAAATAACTATAAATTTTAATTACTAACACAACATTCTACGAAATAATTATCTCTTGTGGTATTATTTCCAATAGTCATATTGCATTTATGTCCCTGAAGATGGACCATTTTCATCTCTCTCTTTTTTTCTCCCTTAAATTTTGCACATTCACCCAAACAAAATTAATGACAGGCCAACTACGACCGATGGAAAATTGCACAGAATAGAAACCGAAACACCGACTGAGGATCAACACAGCGTGGTGGCTTGTTGGACCATCTGTGGCCTGCTGCGATGATGTGCACTGTCGACACTTTTGTTTCATCCCAATTTTTTGGATGCTATAAAGTTAATCATCATTGGAAATTCTGCCGAAAAACACTTTTGCGGTTTTGAAACCATACAACCTTTTCTTCTTCTCCATCTGTAGCATGGCTTACTACGTTTTTTCACGTGCCATATGAGCTTTCAACGTTTCGACAAAATATGCACCATCTGTGTTTATAATTTGAGTCCTTTTCCCCGCACCACGTGACAACAAACAAGAATGCGGAATTTGATACTCTTTCACCACCTTATTCCGTTTAGGTGGCGGTGTTTCACTTTTGCTTCGGTTCTTTTTACGCTTCGTCAACTTTCAGTCTAATTATCAAGCTGAAAAATTGCTGTTCATTTGTTTGTGTGTGTGTGACATACACGGCGACAAATCAGGTGACGGTGCGGGGTTGGTGTTGACAGATGCCTCGTTTACCACACTTCCGTGTGTGGTGTGCCGGTCGAGTGAATGGAATTTCCAAAGTGTTAACACGTTTTTTCCTCCTCTCGGATGTGTCACTGTTTTGATTTTTCGGAATGTTAATTTGGTTTTAGGAAATGAAAAAAGTCTCATGGTACACTATGTTATATAGTATATACTCTCGGATGCATGACACTATGAAATTGCAATATGTTGTAAAAATAAGATTTGTTCCTGTACGCAATATTTCAAATTTCAACCCTCTATGTTATAGTACAGCAATAACACCCAAATGTAATTTCACAATTCACTGCGTCTGTCGCAGCAGCATTTCCATATTATGCAATATGATGAGTTGGCTGTGTAGGTAAAGGAAAAGTGGGTATAGCAGGATTATTTTCAGTAGACAACTCGTCACATTATGTTTGACTCTATCTCCATCAGTCCCTTGAGAGCAAGAGAGAAGAAGAATATGACGAGATGTCTATAGGTACTGAAAATTCAAGTATAGCGTCTAGCCCATAAACATGATTAAAATTTTCTCATCAACACTTCTGTAATAACTGTCACTCTATACAAATATCTATTCATAAACAGTTGAAGAACCTCTCCTATTCAACTGTTTTCATCATCATCGTTAGCGCCTCGATTTTTTCGTTTGGTCACTGGTCCATTTCCAATTGAACTTTTTCTCTTAATCTCAGATCGAATTTGCGTGCCTCGTTAAACCATGAAAACTCAAACTAGCTTCGATAAAAAAAAACAAACAATTTTCACGTGACATATTTATACGAGTAGAGCTAACAGTTGGTCGCATCATCTATATTGGAAGGGGTGCATGTCTCTGCGTGGCCCCCCCATTGTCCCAACCACAGGGGGCCCTATTAGTGACACTAACCAAGCATTCGACTATAGTTTAACACTGTGTAATAAGATTTATATTCAATGAGGTGAGGCACATGGACGAAAACAAAACATGGTGTGTCAAAACTGTCCAGGAGCGCGGGGAACGAGCTTATGACAAATTGGATATTATATATAAATACTAGAGTTTAATACCCTGTACCTGTGGGGGTGACTCAAGGTACCCAAGTGGGGCTCCAGGGAGGGTTTCCTGGAATTAACCATAATGCTAAACTAACAACTTTATGGATAATTCCAAGTATTTGCATAAATCCATCAATACAAGTCGTAAAGTTGAAAATAGTTGTTCATTAACTTCCACTTGATTGACACTTCCTCTAAATATAACTCAAAGCGCAATTTTACAATGTTTGTTTATATTTATACGAATAAAACGATTAAACCGTGTGTGTATACATATATCTACATATACAACAAAAACTTAAACATTTTATCAAAATCGTGGTACAAACCACAGGAATGTGTGATGTCCCAAGTCACCGTGCGCTTGATTGATGTTGCTTGACCATTAAACGAAAAAAAAACACTGTTTTTCGTTCACTCTTTCCACAGAGTGTCATGGCTACAAATTCATGAATTATCACCGGGGTCACAATAAATTTCCCGAAAAAAATCATTGGTTATTTATCGATTAACTGTTGTTTGGGTTCGGTAATTTATTATTTTGATTTATGGACGCATCTTAGAAATTTGTTGCTATTTATACACCAATATTAAATAATTGAATAAGGATTATAGTGCGCCGGTAGTAGGGGATTCCCTGATTATCATACACTGTTTTGTTTTAAAATACCACAAACTCAATGTCCCTTTACCCCTTTCATCGCATCAATGACCTATAGTCCACACAGCCAACTGCGACATGATGCGAAATCTAATTTGGTAATTTTATTTTGACGGGAATGGGATCATAATGAAGTTTCGATGAGTGGATCATCTGCCCTACTGCACGCTCTCTCTATACCAGAAATGTACACGACAAGGAAAATCACGTGCTCGTTTTTGCTGCATTTATAATGTTGGCGAAATTGTTTTTTGATTGAGTTTTCACGCAAAAAAGGTGGAAACTGGAGCTCCCCCCTCGTCGCCCTTCAAAGCTGTTGGGGTTTTGTTAGTGTCCTTGCAAGGATTCATCCTATTAATCCTTGTAAGAATAGATAAGCATATATAGGGCGTTGTGTGCACAAGTCCAGATAACCTCCACAAAGCCAGTGAGTTGGGGGGGCAAACCCCCAGAGACCTCTACAGAAAAAAATCGCATGTCGCCAGGTCCTCTGGGACACACAGCGCACTCCTCCAGTGTATTATTCAATTAATCCCATCCGAAATTGCATTTTATTATAATGTTATATTTGTCCAACAAAACATATATCTATGTGCCTCATTACAACCAGCTTCCCGTCTGGTAATTAACACACAATTAGTAGAAATCAAGGCGAAACTGTCTGTGGATATACATATATATGCACACACATGTTTTCAACGCATCAATTTCGTAACACAAAACGATTAACAGGATGAGATGTGTACAGTTTAGTTCAGAAGTGCATGTGTTTGAAGACAGAAAAGGATGGAGGAGGGGGAGGGAGGATATGAGTGCGCTCATCAATCTTGGAAAATTATAGCAAAACGAATTCCTTATGACATTGCACGCTAGTTGTCCATTTCATGTGGAGGGTTTGTGCAAAATTTACTCTTAATTTGCGGTTATTTTCGATCATCATCCTAATTATTGTATTTGTAACTGTATTTTATTGTCCTTGTTGCTCCATTCAGATTTGCATTGTGGTATCACCACTCTAATCAATTTAATAAATAGGAAGATAAATCGTGATCTCAGTAGATTATGGTCAACCTACCTAGCATTCAAATTCCTCGCAATTTAATTACGAAGCTATTATAATAGTGCAAGTGCGATTTTCTCTGATTCATTTTAGCGCACAGCAAAAATTCAAGTCATAAATAACTCAGGCACTTATAACTTTCACGTTACCAGAACACCAGTAATAAATCATTTGGGAACTTATTTATTTCATTGATCGGGACGGTTTTATATTAATAAATATTATGGGCACAAACATATACTACACGTTGGTGCATTTGTTTTATTTTCAGGTGTTTTTACAACTTGAGGGCAACGCCGTCGTTGTGATATTGGATTACGTTTATTAAAACCTGCGTCGTGTATGAGCTGGAGCAGATTAAATTTACCACGTTAATGATAATTGAATTGTGGTTCATTTGTTTCTACTGTTTTTCTCGCCGCCTATGGTAATTTTTCCAAACATGTCGCCGAATTTTCCCAGAAAACTTAATAGAATAGTTTTTTTCGCATCATGAGTGTTGTAATACATCATGCGCCTGTCCTATAAAGACAGTTGAAAAATGAAGAGCGGCCCCACAAAAAGCCCACTTAGAATTATCTTTAGCTCCATTTATAAGCACCACAAAACGGTCACAGTCTCATGTCCTATTGCAGTAGTCTGTTTTAGGACCACGAAATCTCTTTGTTTTTCAATACATCTCTTGTGGTGGACTTAATTAGTATTATGGTAATTAGGAAGGTGATGCGATGGTTTTCTTTCAGCGTGCATCGCAGGTACATGGTAGAAAAGTACGCCCATCCACACACACACACACAAAGTCATTAATTTTTTTCTTTCGGTTTCTATACCAGTCTCATCTATATGTTAACGAAATTTTTCGAAGCCAACCAAACCGTCTTCTTCTTCTGTATCATCTACAAGCGCAAATTTAAATATACCTACCTATTATATACCTGTAAGATTTCTAAAGTTCTTGAAACTATAATAGCACTTAAAAACTGTCTTTTCCACATGATGATAACAATCAATCACTATTAGTACTTTCCACGAAAATACTTACCTTCTAACCCCTCTTGTCTCTCTCACACCTGCACACCTTGTAAATACGATATCGTGCGCTCCTGTGAGAACCTTTTTGGCTCCTTTAACAACCTTACAATGCAAATTGGCACGTTTGTCGATTTGTCATGCTTGCCCATAGCGAATCAACTAAACGCACAACTGTCACTAGGTCCAGCAGGGTTTCGTTTGGTCCACTGCCATCAAACACCGCACATACTTGATATGACTTGTTATAACGTCAACCCTATATATTATTATTGCTTTTCATAAATAGCCACTCTGTCTCACTTTCAGTTTACTGTATCGCCACGGCGGAGAGGAAGACGACGTACGACGAATTGTGCTGCTTAAAATATGCAATTTGTTGGGGGCGCACATTAATTATCAGAAGTGTAATGTTGCTCTATATATTTTTATGCAACTTTTTAACATTCCACATGCGCGTCTCCCTTAAGCCGGATCTAAAACTAAAATGGAAACAAACCATCTCCATACATCCCAGTTTAGCCCTTGGAAAGCCGCCACCAAAACGCGACGTGATCCCGTTGCTACACCGCCGCCTCCTTAAGTGATATCTACAAGCCATGCGTTTGGAATTTTAAATAACAATAATTTCACTCTGATGTTGCGAGGGTGTAAAACCTCCATCGACCCAAGTTACGACTCGTGTGTAATAAAATAAAAAACAAATCAATCTATCAACATCTCGGCAGGGGGTGCGAGAAGTGCAGGTGAAGCCGACAAAAGCCATGTTATTCCATATTTAATACGCCACAGGTTCGTTTATTGGGTACACCAAACCTAACATCAGGTATACACCATCGCGCTCCAACAAACAACAACACTATAATATATTGTCTATTAGAAGCTCAAGAACAAAACCATTAAAATGAGCTTGTGGTGATGATGCAGGGTCCACTCTGGGATTAGATTAATGATTTTGTGGTTTCAGTGTTGGGGTAGAGGTACATTTCAACAAAAAAACATAAAACCCAAAAAAGTTGGTTAAAAAAATACAAATCAGGTTGGGTTAACATCATAAGCAAAAGTGTCGTATTCTTAAAGAAAACAACGTTAATATCTAAAAATAATGTAACAATACATCTGTATTTCATACTTCTTCACCTTCAGACTTCTAAATATTAGACTTCCTTAAGGGCAGAAATTGATCGCCGCCATATTGGAAAATTTGTCTTATTTTGCCCTCACAATCACAATATCAAACTAAAGCTTATTTTGCATTGATTTTTAAAAGAGCTTGTACACTATGCGGGTTGAATGTTGAATTATTGAAATTAATAAGATATTATCCAAGGACGTATAAAAATAGAGGACAGATAGATCCCCAGGGATTCATGGGTCAGAAAGTGTGGCACGTTTAAATGGACTCAAGCGTACTTGATAGTTTATACGCATGCGCCAGCAGCCAGTAAGGCGCATTATTGGTCACAAATTAGTGTCTACGCCACCCCGGGAATTTTCTCTCCTCTATATATACCTTCTTGATATTATCACTGTATAAATAAAGAAACTGCTTCCAGATAATTAAAATAAAAAGATCCAATAATTTTCCCCGCGATGTATTAAAAATCTTACCTTATTGATAATCTACCGCATGTTTTTTTCTTAAAATGACTTTTGTACTTTTTTTAACCAGTTTCTACGGATTTACATTGCGATTAAAATTGTTAATCGAAAATCCATTCACACACCCACACGCAATTTTTTGTCCAGCATCCAAGCGAGCTATGGACCAATCCAACCTAATCCAATAACCGCACAAAAATATTCATAGCCAACTAATTATAGGCCTGCCATCGAACCGTCTATTATAAAGAAGCAGAGGCGGAGTAGAAGAAGGAACATAATAAAAAAAAAAAAAACAACCATCAGACAAAAGAAGCTACATCGCAGTAGGTTTTGTACCTTTTTCGTATAATAAAGGGTGCAAGGGTTGCTTGATGTGCTATATTAATTAAGAAAATATTATTGGCGTGTTGTGTGTGTGTAAAAACGGAAAAGGAGGGCGAAAAAATCGTTTACAGTGGGCAATTAAACACATAATTTAATAGTATAAACACATTGTAAAATAATTATATTTATATTGTTAATTGGTGTCGTAAATCTTATTTATTCTTGTGCGCGTGTGCCATTTGATTGACAAACTATGAAATTGAATTTCACCACATGTATATTAGTATTAGTATAATAAATAATATTATACAAAAAAAAATGTTCTATCGCTTTATATATCCAACTTCAAACACGCATCAATTAAAAATCTCTTTACCTTAGACAAACAAAACGACACAAAGGTAATTTGATTATTTAGCTGATTTCCACGAAAAATTCGACATATAAAAAGAATTAGACTACAAAGTTCAAATAATTGAAAGTACACAAAAAAAGGTGTAAAGAGCGAGAGCGAAAACTGCCCACCCCAAAGCACACTTAGATCAGTCAACACACTGCACAAACTCAATTGGAAAAGTCCACTTGAGCGATTTTATTCAAGTGGCATTGAAACGAGGAGGAGGACGAGGAGGAAATTTCGAAAAAATTACTTGACTGGTGTTGTGTGCACCAGACCCTACCTAACATTATTATCAACAGAGCTAACCCAAAATCCCTGATGGTGAGCTCCACTGGCTCCAGCTCCAACACTAATCTCACCCAAATGGAAACGGAAAAACCTCCAAATCGACCCCTTTTCAAGGGGAGGGGTGGCCACTCAATCGCGAAATTAAGTAGATTTACGTGCCAAACGATAAGATACAACTTGTATGTGTGTGTCGTGGGGGAGGGGGTGATGAAAATAAATTGCTGGGTGAAGAGCGTCGAGTTAACAGAGGTCAAAGTGGAACCATGTGGCAGACAGTTACATTCTATCATTTTTAATAAAACCCGAAATCAAAATATACAAGATAATCGTAGAGTCTAAAATTCTTTTCTTTTATCTGTTAGATTTCTTCCAGGGTTGTGTTAGGAACCTTGCGTTATACTCTAAGCCATTTTCTCTTCTTCTCTCAACACCCAGATGATAGACTCGCCCATCCCAGATAAGATTGTTATCCAAGACCACGCGGTTTTGTCTGCTGCAGCGTCTCTTAATGAGTTTTTCTACTGGATATTAATTCCTAATCTATACCGGTGTTTGCGCGCCGCTTGATGTATGTGGTAAAATTGCCTTCAGCTAAAACTCGCTCTCCTTCTTGCACAGCACTGTACACCAACAACACAAGAGGTACCTGTCTGCTGTGCTCTCGAATGATTAATGACCAAATAGTGAACCAGCACACACATACTATATAATATAGTTGATGTGAATGTAATCTGTGCTAGCCACTAGGTACCACCACACTTTTTTCCTTTGGGTTCCTCTTCACGTCCATGTTTTAATTGCAAATGGCGTCCCAACACACACATATACATGCTATATGTTTTTTTCGTCCTCAAAAAGTTATTGAGACTTGATCACGTTGGCATTGCAAAGAAATGTGAGATTATAAACGTCAAATTAAGATGGTTAGAACCTAAAAAAGAAAACTTGTCCCAAAACAAATAACACACTTTCACTTACTATTCATTTGTCAAAAGAAACAATAAAATCGGTTTCCCACGCTTCTTTCTCAAAACTAAGCCATAAAACCTTTCTGATCTAAACCCACTTTACCTGTGGATGTTGAAGGTAGCTAGTCCTATTTGTAAATCTGTTGGGATAACCACAGGTAAGAATGTCTCAAAGGAGTCACAATTCATACAAAAAGTGTCCATTTGTTCCAAAATCAACAACAACAAAATTAAAACAAAACGAAATAGTCACACACCATAACATAAGCAGCAGAAAAACTTCGTTTTGGCAGTAAAATGTTATGCTGAAATCGCTTAAAAATATTATTATGTATACGCGGAATTTTAAATTGCAATTTTCTAACGGACGAAATAACAAAAGACTGTCAAATGAATCATAACAGCATAGAAAAAATGTGGTAGTGTGTGGCTTGGTGAGGAATTTTTATCGTCGTGGAATTTGCGGTTATCGTGGACAGTAAAATCAAAAATTCTACACAGGGACGTACCTAACCTACCCTAAAGGGGTTCTGGAAATTGTGTGGATGGCAACACCGTAATAAAGAGCGATCAAATAAATTTGTAATCGAGTCATCCATGAACCCGAAATCGTATGTCTTTTCTTGAACTGCATTACAATAAAATGTCAGTTGAAAGCTAGAATGGTTCAAGTTAAAGACATACGGATTCAAATCCATAGATGACTCAATTACAAATTTATTTGATGTTTGACAGTTTGGCATGCGAAACTAATTCTAACCCCAACAAAAACAAAAAAAACCAACGCATTTTGGAACCAATTTATTTTCCAATTGTCTTGATGGTTTTATTATCAAGTAGGTGTTGGTTTTATTTGCCCTGATGATCATTAACTATATACCTAGTTATGATTGTTGGTTAGTTAATGGAATGGAGGCTGTGAATACAAACAAAACAAAACAAAAATAAATCACGCAATGTACTGACGGATGCACTGCATGCTTATAGTTTTTAACAAGGAATTAGTCTGTGACGTCACCGGCAATGGTGACATGATCAATATTTCATATAGATATATCGGTACTTTCCCCTGTATATACACTAAATTTAAACGGGATTTAAGCCTGATGACAGTCAATAAGCCGACCGGGTTTAAAGTTGGTCGGTTTGGGCTTTGATATGTCCAACCTTCGTGACCCACAGAATGAATTTCCGAGGTAAGCTCGTTAAAATTGCGTAATATAGAGACAACGAAGTCGGCGAGGAAATTTGACAGATTAAAAAACGTGTTTTTTGGGAAATCAGTAAATACAGTCAATATAACAAACTGCTCTTTTGTTCTGTTCAAGTTCAAAGCTTGTTCCACGAACTTTTTTTCTATCCTCACTTATAATTATAAAAAGTCTTTCACACGTTTTTCAAGCACATTTTTTCCATGTGCATGTGATGTATTCTATCGATCGATATCCATCAAATTCTAAATCGAATGCATCATCCTAAACCAAACAAAACAAAACCCAATCAAAGTGTAAAATTGGAAGCAGATATTGAGGGCAACAACAACAATAAAATCATTCCAGCTTCGGACTTTGTGCCTTTTTGCATCTTCTCGCACAGTTTATTGTGTTTTAAATTGATTTCTTCGCATTTTTAAATTGATTGAGATGATGGCGCGATGGACCAATTTACACCATGACTTTGTCCTGTCATGTTGATGACGACGCAGACACATGATCATCATGATGATGGAAGTGGAATAGATGGGCATTAGATTTGGTTGCCTTGTAATATCACAATACAATTCCAAAGAAAGTGCTTTTATTATTATTATCATTATTATATTGCAACTCATACCAGCGCCAACTACAACAACAACAAGAGTATGCGTGGGAAACAAATTTGTAATCTCTTATTTCTTTGCTTTGGGTTGGAATTCAAGTCAAGTTGTACTGGTTTGGTTTAAAAGTGTCCTGGAAATTTCCAGCGCCACAAGCTTTGTACACGTTGACGTCACGAAAAATCAATTTTCCTTGGCATACACATCACCCTGCGCCAATCAGATGCACCTATCCAAAGAAAATCACCCCCTGCAATGGGGGACGAGCGAGAGTCGGCGCGCTTTTCTTTTATTTCGCATTTCCACAAAGAAATTATTCCCAAGGCGCTGTTTAAATAATGTTTTTGGTGGGTGCATGGGGGATTCCCCTGATTTGCGCTTATATGCCATCTACCTTTTACTTTTCGAACCAAACTATATTCAACCAGGCTTAATTTAATATTAACAACTAATATAGTTAAGATGTCGTCTTTTTCTTATTACGTGTGTAATTAAACTTGTCACTTTTGGCTCCTTTATCATCATCGCTCTTTGTTCCTCTGATACATATCTAGAAAGCTAAAATGGAAAAATTTGCACCACTACCACTACCATATAAATCATCTTCGAGATATCCATCTGAAAACGACTGTTTTATTTTTCCAAACGCATAAATTTGTTATTGGAAGATGCATGGACTTAAACCAACACCTTCTTTGGGGCACCATGTTCGTTTTTCTTTCTAAACACCGCTCCCTCCATCACAAAAAACCATCACTGGCATTATAGTTGGTTCGATTTTAATTGGAGCATATGGTGGTGTCATACTCGGGCAGGATTTATAGGTCTGGAATGACTTTACTAATTTTACTTCGTTATTTCCAACACACCATTAATTTTTCCATACATAAGAGTTGTACAGGTTGCAAGTCAAGTGTAAATGGTTATATACACATTTTTCCTGATTTTCCACCAGCCACAACCGTTTTTCATTATGTCACACAGAAAAACTGATTTTTGATTATATCACTCAAAAATTGGGAAATCTCAAACTAGTCCGCTAAATAGAAAAATATAAATATTTTCGTGACTGTATCCCCAAAGGACAATTTAATTAAAGGTTCTCATTTTTCCAAAGCCAACTTCTGATTCAATTTCTTTATGATGGCGTATATATATCCCAAAGATTTAAATTTGCAATTACAGAAATGCGCTCACGCACACACACACATACACAGAGGAATAAAAATAAATTGCGTTTATAACATCCATCGGCAGCTTCGACCAGAACAATGGCCCCCAGCCATATCGATATTGTGACATTAGAGGCAGTAACTATGATTTATTTCTAGTGGTCTTGGACGTTGCCATCAACATAAAATATGTTCGGTAGTCCACGCACACTCTGAGACTTGACCTTTCATGTCCACTACATACCCTCAAGAACATTCTCACGTTGAGCTTCTTGATGAACAAAACAAAATAAAACAAAAGCTTTGAAATTATTATATGCAAAAGTAAGGTGTCTTTTGGGTCGCAGTAGGCGATTGGCGACGCTCCGAAGAAGAAGACGGGGGCCCACCTATACAACACACGGCCGCCTTGATGATAATATGACTTTCACAATTTCCGTTATTGTTGCTTTGGCTTTGGGGGCCCTTCCAAAAGGTGACGAAGCAAATGTGGCGGAATAATTAATCGTATATAGCTTGCGTTTGGAAGCCAACACACAACACAAAACAATTTTGTAATATTTTGACCGTGAAATAATGCGGGGCTTTGTATTTTATCTCAGCAGCACCACAAGATACAAGATACAACGCACACTCATCACACACAGAGCAAAATAACTTTTTAACATCCACGATGATGATTTAACAAAAAATGTGTTTTTTTTGAGTGTGTTCATCGGGGCTTGTTTTTTATGGCTCGCGGTTATTACTGAAGATAACGGGCCTTCTGGCCATCAACATGGCGATGGAATTGGTTCCACTGTCGCATCAGGAGGCCATGGAAAAGTTTGAATCATCACAATTCTCCAAATAGATCAATTGTTTATCATCATGTATCAGAAGTGTGATGCCTTAAAAATTTAAAGTACCAAATATTTTCTTAGAGACACATAAAATGATTCTTAGTTATTATAAATAACCAAATTTTTAGAACCACTGATCGAATGTTCCTTTAAAATTCCTCGAAATCCTCTTAAATCTTCGTCTTATATTCCATTTTTTCCTTTCTTTCAACAATCCAATCTAATATTCATAATATTAAAGCAGCGATATGAAAAACAGGAGATTATAAACATTATACGACAAACGCACACGTGTTCACTGTCAAACCACTTTATATACCCAAAAAAAGGAGACAAATTTAAATCGTTCAGACTCAGCTACTGTTGGAATGATGACAGTGGACCAGTTGGACATTTCATCTAGTACCCCATGGACAAGTTGACGCGACCGCCAACTGGTCAACTGTCATAATAGTTATCTCGTCAAACACATCTCGCTTCTGATGTGGAGGTTTGAAAATCTTAATCCCAAAAAATATTTATGTATTTATTCCAACTTTAATGCGTTCGTTTTCGTCAAAATGATGATGGTCGGGTTTATGGTGATTTGTAAGTGACACTCTGTATGGGTTTGGAATGACATTATGTCGATGGTTATCACACAATGGGTGATTTAGCGCATAGTATACTTGGAGTTTTTAAAGGTACAAAAAACTGTGTGTGGGGGGCAGCACAGTAGCACAGTATGGGGGTTTCCGGTTCAACTTTTTAGGGCTGCAAGATTATGATATGGTCAAGTTATACTTAGATAAAACCAAAATTAACACTTAAAAATGAAGTAGATAGTCAAGTTGGCACTTGTGGCTATTTCTAGATTTCAAAGTTTTCTAGGCGCGTTTCTTTGAGAGAAAAACAACTGGTATTCTGGCGAGGGTTGCTTTTCCTTTTTCCTCTGCATTCCTGAATAGCAACCGGATATGAGATTTGCACTGACAGGAGATTAAAGAGGAAGTTAACGCTGCCTTCTGCACCCCCTTCATTTTTTTTTCCACCCATCATTTTTTTCTTCTGGTCGTCTCCAATTATGCGACTCAGAAATTAATGTAATAAACGGTAAATAATTGAGTTTGATTATTCAGATGTTTTCTCTTTAAAGCATATAAGAAAATTTTCGGAAAATCCAATCGACAAACGCTTTTCCAGCGAAGCGTATGCCATGGTGAAACAGGCGACAGTCAGTGTGGTTTGGTTGTCCCTGACAACGCAAGCCGCGTATCAATCGTTGCCTTAGCGACCACGAAACGATAAAATACTACATAGCAGCCGTCGCCAAAAAAAAATGGTATCAATATCATCATCAACTTGATGATAAAAAAAAAATCAAACTATAGGGCTCTTTGTTTGTGTGGCAACGTCTTTTGTTTAGCAACATATATGGTATTTTGGTGGAGACGCAGTAGGCCCTGACGACTTCTTAGCAGCAGGGCGCAACCAATCTTGGCACTCTTGACGTGTAACAAATAGACAGGCATCAGTCATCGCGAGATGAATTATGATGGACCAAAGGCCGCACAACGCAGATCTATCTTCTTTCTGTGTGGAATAAGAGAGGCGATGTTGTTTTGTTTTCCGTGAGAAAGCTACCAATCCATAGAAGAGTTTTGTTATTTTTATCAATTACGAGGAAATTTGCAAGTAGTCCTCTGTTGTCTTTATTAAAAGGCAATTTTCAAATGATCAGATTTGAAGCCCCTAGCTAAAGACGGTCCTGTCTCACAATTTCTAATATCTCTCGAATATTTTACAAATTTAATTAAGTAATATGTAATATAATGCAAACATTCTTATTTTTTAACACTATACTTACATATATTTATAAATTTTCTTCATTTCATAGCCTCCTCTATATCGCGATACGATTTGAGCTAGAGGGAGCAAAACAGTCCCTCTGCCCCCCTAGGGAAGCCAGTGGGGAGACAATGCCCCAGTAGGGGTGTCGGTGTATTGTGTAAATAATTGGAAACAGTGGTCATGAGTGAGCGAACGCCCGGCCAAGGCACCTGATAACAACTTGTACTTGTACAACTTGGAAAGGGGACAAAACATCACGAGGAAGAAGAGGATGCAATGCCCCACGAAACAAGGACACAAACTCAAAGCAACCCCTCGATATATATATATTTATAAATACCCATTTATTTGACTAATGTACCCATAAGAATTCCACAACTACATTTCATTGTTGGAGGATGAGTGTGTAGTTGTATGTGATTTAACTTTTTCTTTTGTTTGTTCCAAACGGGGGAAATCCCGAAATATCCAAGTTATATACATCACGCAACTAACGCAAAATTGGTACACCTGAATAAGCTAACATCTAACATCACATCTTCTTCGACGTCAAAGCTTATTTTTTCCATTATAAAACGAACACGCAAATAAACTTGGCGTAGATTGCGTTGGAAATTGGAGAGCGTAGAAGTTAATAGGATTTTATTTTTGGTTCTTCCACTATAAAATAATAATAACGTGCTTTATACAAATTTAAATTCAAGTGCACTCTTTCTCTGTTAGTTTATTACTTATACCACTGGTGCGCTGGCTACCAACATGATTTATAGCATGGCACTCTATACCAGAGCAATCATTCAATATTTAAATTCGTTTCGATTGTAATTTGTTCCAGGTGGGTGTTCCATCCACATTTCGCCATTGTTTCCAAACAGTTCACTTTGATCCAATGGGAAATGGTTAAAATATGCAACGAGGAGAAGATGAGACACAATCCTTAGTTCGTTGACAACATTTTTGGCACTCAACTCTCTTCTTTAGCTTGGAATCGTCCAACGTATCAATATTTGATTGGATAGATCATAAAGGGTAGAATAAAGAGATGATTCGATGTATTTCCAACACGGAAATGATCTACATCGTCATATCAAAATTGTAGCTTCCTTTAGAAAATGATCATAGTTCATTTGTTTCTTCTTCAAATACAAACGTACAATTTACAGGCAATTCAATTTTGAGAAAAACAAAATTTCTCTTGGGAAAATCCGTCAATTTGTTGGCCATATCAACCGAAAACGTGCACAAAATCCAATTTCGCACAGCATCAAATTATGATAACTAGATAATTCACCAGCCATAATGACTGTTAATACAAACTTATTATTATATCCAACTGGGCTTTTTTGCGCCCCCAAAAGAACCATAGAGAAATTGCCGAGACGTTTTAAAACATCATCTTGAGGGATTAATTATTCATGGCTCCTTAATAATCTCCATGGGACGTTTGATATACATTTTAAATTCCTTTTTGCTACTACTAGAGAGTATCAAACGTGGAGCGAAAAAACGTGAAAAGAAAATCAGCTAAGTGGAAAAAGACTCTTTCTCAGGGGGGTCGGATGTCGTGTTATTATAGTTTGCAGAAACTAAACGAGAAGATTTACTATACTTAACAACCCTTATGAACACTATATCTACATATATTTCGTCAAAATCTCAAAGTCGAAAATGCTCACCATTACTATACTTCCTTATACTTCGTACAAGAAAAATAAAAGCTCTATAATAAAAAAAAACTAGGCACCAACCAACACATTCAAACAAATAACAGTAGGCCGGGTCTAGGTAGTACCCACCTTAACATCACCTTCATCCAATCACCTTTCGCAGTACCCAACCCACACTCAAGGTACCACACAACAAAACACTACGATTCTCTTCCATATCTTGAGCACCAGCAGCAGCACAGAAAACAGATTGCAATCGAATGTTAATTTGTCTAGATTGCCCCCAAGTACCACTCGAAATTAATTGAATAATATCGCCAACAACTACTGGTATTCATTTGGAAATTTGTAATTGATTAGAGCGACGTGTCTTACGTGTAGGCAGCACTAAGTTTATTATAGCTAGTGGTTGAAATCGGGTAGGCGTGGAGGACAGACGGATTTTACAAAAGCTTTAAAAAAATTGAGATGAATTGTCGTTTTCCAAATTCAAGATGGCCCCCACAAAAACCTTATAATTTTCCCAGCAGGGCTCTAACGAAAGAACTATAAGCAACGTCTGCACCAGACACGCCGATCAAGATATACCCCGGATTCCATCCATTGTTCCGGATAATCTCATACACGCGCATATACGGGGGCGCTTTGTACATCCACGCGCTCCCGTTCCACGAAATTATCATATAAATATGTCAAAAAACACACATGCGGGGAACTCAAGCCCCAAGATAACACCAGACTGTATGAGGGAAGATAAGACAAACCCTCACTGACCTGATTTAAAACATACACACATGACGGTCAAAAACTGTCTTAGTTTTTACATTTCGATTAAAGATCCAGTGTGCCTTGGTACCGAGCGCCGCACTTCCATGTGTGTGAATGCGTGTCAGGGGCAGATAGTGCGATTGACGTGCCCTCATGTTATTTCGCTTTGCTTGTGTGCGGATCATTCGCCTCGTCCTGCTGCACGCGGCCTCCTAGATTAGGCGTTTTAGTTCCGCTAGTTGCTGTCGACGGCATCCCTTCCCGTCACGTGACACGTGTATGTGGGGTACTCTCACGATATCCTGATGGCTGATGGGGTGCTCCTTATCCTGTCACGGCGAAAAAGATTCGCGTGAGCCGAAGGTTTAATTTGTTGTATTGTCTATCACATCACAGTGTGCCACAAGGCTCCATCATGAGTAGGTATTAGATAACACATGTACATTTACACACATCCCCTCACCCCAAATCACTTCCCCGAACAATACATCAATATAAATAAGTATCACAGAACATAACGTTATTTTTTTATGATACCAAATATTTCTAGTGGCTACCCTGCTGACATTACGATGTGATCTTGTCACGTGTTCCAAATGATCCCACGACCACATCTCATCTTAAAGAAAAACGTATTCGGTTACCATCATTATTGCAATTTACCGACCCGGAAAAGCCCCTTGCTCATTTTAATCTTGTTTTACTTTAAAGGTGCGAAATGCCTCGGTAATCCACCAAACCAACACAACAATGAAATAGGATCACATGACAATGTAACTGAGAATATCAAAACACAAACACGCAGATGTTTTACAAACGGTTTTTAGTTTAGGTTTATGCGTGTGGGATTTTTTCCGACCCCATCACAAAGCTATTTTGACATTCACGTCATGGAAATTAGTGACCACACATCCAGTGAACTGGAAATGAGGTATAAGATTCAATGAACATTTGAAGCTGAATAATTCAAGTCCATGTTAGAATAACAAGTTTTTATTGATGAGTGGCAACATCTAGTAAACTATGACTATTAAAAGGGACCAAATTCATTAAAGTACAAAACTAAGTTCTTAGGCAAATGACATTTAAACGTTTTATCTGTCAATCTATGAAGAGCATTTGTTCTTCAGTTACATTTTAGCTATCAAGATCAAGTCCACATATTTCTTTCCGACTAGACCACTAGATTCCTCTTCTTAATACTTAATACACGAAGTATCTAGTTATTTTTACTCGAAATTTACAACCAATTATCACCATATTAAACCATTTATTTATCAACACTATATAAAACAAATAAAACAAACAAAACCATGATCTATTTCATCATCCATTTGATGATGGCATCTGGTGTCTAGATTTGGTCACATATACAAGAGTCTGTTTATAAAATGGTCAACAAACATGGATTTTTAATGACCTACACTATTTATTGGGTAATTAAAATAATCTGGGGGCAATTAGTCAGGTTATAAACTGACCACCAGTTTTAAATCAACCAAATTTCAGTAGCAGATTAGCTGGGATTGGATTAACACTGACATAGTGAGTTGTGGTGGGGGGAGGTTGATTTACTGTATCTTCCACAAGGCTCCATTTTAAGACATCTATTTGATTTCCTAATAATTTACCAAATAATCAAATTTGTAATCATCTTCATCAGGACAAAGCTGCTCTCAATTCCAACTACCCTCTCCAAAAAAAAAAAAAAAAACACTTTGTTTACGCACACACTTCAATTAAATTTCCCGGTATAAGGTTTCCTGTTTGTACACAGAAGCGTGAACATTTAAATATTTACCAGGGTTTCTCCAATTACAACACCCATTATACTCTCTCTCGGTACGTGTTGTGACGTCACCTTGTTGCATGTTTGTTGACACGTGACACGTGTATATGGGGATGCACCAATCTAATCAAACATCAAGAGGGTGGAGGAGAAGGTGGCATAATGGTTTTAAACAAAGTAATCTAGTTTGCTATATAAGAATTGGTGATTTCGGTGAATCCTCGATATTTTCTTATATACTTCAAAGTCCAACTATTTCGAAATAATTTCATAGTATATTGCGTGTGGTCCACAGCACACTAATCTGCCATTGTTGAAAAGTGTCAAACAAATACTCTTCCACCCGAATGATCTCTTATTTAACGCATGTCTGTCTATCCTGTTTGTTGGGTTATAGTGGCACGTCACCGGCTTTACTCACCACATAGAAGGGGATTAAGTCACCGAGACTCTTTGGGGCCCATAGCCTACTGTGATACCCACCACCTGTCCCTTTTTAGTCTTTTGGAATGCTAAACCGTATCATGATATCACCATAGTGAAATGGATACATTTGTTTTGCGTTTTGGATTTTGGGGGGTCCAAGAGGATTATTAAGGGGATACAAATACAACCACAACAACAACACAAAAAAAAACAAAAGGTGCCGAGTAATACCCTTTTCAATGTGCGATTTAGTTGAAGGACAAACTTTGGCAACGTTTAATCCAATGTTAACCCACGTGAAACAGAAGAGACGACCTTGAAAGGATTCCTTGTGGAATACATTCTTCAATAATTCAATAATATAACTGCCATCTATCGTATCATTTTATTAAACAAACAGTACATGAACTGTTCCTTGGGGAATACAATTATTACAACTAAGTATTAGACTAAGTATACTAAATAACCTATTTTACTTCCATAAAACAAAACTCGAATCAATATCTAAGTACCTACATAATTATTATATTATTATATTTATCCAAAATCGAAAAGAAAACAAAGTCGGCGTCGCGACAAACTGAACACTAGCAGATCTCCAGCATCCCCGAGACCGTATACGATACGACGGCGGGGCAAAACAGCTAATCTATATTCATAGCGCCCGCCGCCCTTGCCCTCCACCTGCACACACACATACACACACACTATGACGGCTCTATCTCACAGGCCACCTAACGGCCACACCAAACAACTGCTGTTGCCAATGCGGCTCGTTCACATTCTCATTTCGATTTTCGGTGAATTTATGAATGAATATGGTTTGAATGGTGTAAAGGGGTCAGAATGGTACTTTGAGGTTATACAAATTAATATCGAACGATACAATAATTCGAAAGTGTTGGAAAATATGATTTTTGGAGGAAATTTTGAGAAAATTGATGAAATATATATAGATATATCTAAAATTATTTTAGTCTTATTTTTAATCATCGAAGAAGGTCTCTAACAAAATTTTTTATGAATCGTTATGACTTTCTATCGTAATTCATCGAAAAACAATGGAACATCGCTAATAATCGAGATATTTCAGTTATTTAAAAACTTTTTTGTTTATTTTCGTCAAAAAGAGATTAATTTTCAGAAAACCTTGTCACCGATTCATTTACAACAGAAAAATCCAGACATTCAAGAAAACAGTGTCTGGAATCCGTTAAATCTAATATTAAAGCAATTATTGCGCATCGCTATTTTGAGATACGACAGTGAAAATTCGAGATACGAATAAAATAAAACAGAGCATCTAGTTTTCTTAACCATTTTCGATAAAAAGAAAAGAATTTTACACTAATTCCATCAAGATTTTCTATTAGACCACAAAAAAACATTTGAAGAACGCTATTATAAATCTAAACAAAATTTCAACATTATCTCAAAAACAAGTAAACGAAATTACCAAATTTGGTTCCTATTATTTTAAATTATCCAATTTCTCTTAGCTATGAATATTACATATCGTATAACGACTAAAAACAGAACCTTACGGAACACCACAATCCCAATTTCCTGGTGATGAAAAAAATCCGATCAAAACAGAGCATTTTGTGGACAAGCCACACAGTTTCCATTTACAACGCCGACTGTACTATGATTGAATCCGGTTTGTGTTGCAGCCTGTACAAAATAGACATCGGGCGCACGGCCCGTTAATCTGCGTTACCCCGGCAACCAGGGATAGCTATCAACAATACCGGCCCCGAGCTACCGACTATACTATAACCTAACCACCACCTCTCACTCGTGCGCCTTAAAAAAAGAAAAACCCTTCGACGCTCGCGAATCGACTACCCTGAACACCACCCCCCATTTTGGGTGGTTTCCACCACCCGCCACCCCCTCCCAATCAGTCCTTTTTCTGGGGTTCGTGTCAATGAATATTCGCCGAGAGTGTCCTCAAGACATCAGAAGGACTGGATTTTGAGACAAAAAGGTTGTATTCCTTAGATATTATATAAAAATTATATATATATATTACATATATATATATATATTATATACAGGATAATGCTAACCAAAACAATAATTCCTATGTTGATTAGCACACTTAGCCGGGTATATATTTACTCCACCCACACTTGTTCAAATTACCAAACATACAAAACACAAATACAAATTTTATTTACTTGTTCCCTTACTACTTCCACCCCGCTGCTAACACAACAGTTGTCGCAAGTCCTTTCTCCCCCTCACATCTATACATATATACTATACAACCATCCATGAATTTAATGGCAATAACTGTTGTGATTTCTCCACCGCTAATTCCGTATAATTTCATCTGAAGAACCAAAAGGGAATGACTTTTGGTAACTAATCAACTTAGGCTGTGGAATAGAAAAAAAATATTGCATCAGGGGTGGCATTGTGATGGGCGTGCTAAGGGGGCGACACAGCAGGAATACGAGTATAGGGCAATTTTTGATATAAAAGTATTACTAAGTAGTTATAAAGTAAATAACAATACTTAGAGTAGTGAAGATTTAAATATGATGGAGATAAAGTGGAATCAGAAACATTTGAGGGTCAAGACACAACTTTGCGGAATACCCAAATAAAACCTCACAACCCCCCTTTCATCACCTACTCATCCATCATATTCCGGATATTCCCCGGAGTCCAGTTGACCGACTGTTCACCCAACACTTGTTCAAGGATAGCCCCCTCGGGGACATGACCAAACACAACAGACAGTCGAGGGGGCCTTGTCAAACAACATCACATATGGTCGTGTTTGAGAAACAAAATTACTACCAAAGTGACTTTCCTCTTTGGCCATCTTTGATATCTCTCACCACAATTACATTGTTTTCTACCAAATGATTAAATTGGCAGCAGTCCTCTTGGTTTTGAGCCTTATCGGAGAGATGCAGCAATCGAGTCGCTGTCGTCCCCTCAGTGTGTGTGTGTGTTAGCTTGAGTGAGCTCCACGTATGCGTGTGTGTGATCCTGATCCTGGTGGCTGTCTAGGACAGATAGCCTGCCAAGAACACACATACACATTCGCACAGGTTTACGCGTCACTGCCTTAAATGCCATGTCAGGGTATTTTGTGCCAACCCCTGAATCATACACTCTTAGATACAGATTTTAGAAGAAAATCGACTTGCTAAAATGGAAATTTTGCACTAATAAGAAAATGTTAGTTCTTCTTACTCACGAAAATACCTACAATTGTAATCATTTTAATTCATAGAATTTCTACAAGTTTTATGACTGTACAAAGATTGGTACTATATTCTATCTGACCAAAACAACTCAAAACTATTTCTTTGATCAAAACACCATTCTATTATCTTCCATAGAATTTTCTTAACTGGTTACAAAAAAAAAAACTTCCCCCCCTCCCTGTCATCAAATCCTCTCTCTGCACTTGACACACAGCGCTCTCCGTTCCATTGCAGGGGCAAAGAGTCGAATTCGAACAAACACCCCAACCAGCAGCAGCAGCAGCATCAGCATCACAGTCCAACCCCATCGACATCCCCCGGGAGCTTTCGGTTGTGATCGGCGCGACCCTTGTGTTATGCATTTAAATTACCTCATTAATGATAGCACATAACCCCAGTGCGCACACGATGATGATGATGATGAGGAAGAAGACAACGCGACTACCCCCAGCCACCTGTGATCCAATACTTCCAACTCTTACAAGACCAATAAAACAAGGAGCAAAAGAAAAATATCTGATGTGTCCAACACATGACTTTCTTATACGGATAATACCTCAATTACTTTTCCTAAAGAAATTAAGTTAAACTACAACTTATATTTCCCTGATGCCCTGTGTTACAATGCCTTTATTTGATTGACGTTTACTGTCAAATTGACAAATTAAGTACTTATTTGCATCCGTCGCCAAAAATCAAAATGCCAAAACTTACTGAACGACTCATGATAAAAAATAACCTAATTTCTGTGAAATTAACTGACGAGAGGCTAATCACAGCAAAGTATTCCATCAAATTTAAGGTCACGTGTAAGGGCAATGGTTATTCCGGCATCATCTTATGGTACCGATTTATGCTATTATTTAAAGGAAAAAAAAACTATACAAAACAACCTAACCTGGTCCGTGACTTATAATCGCTCCGAATAAATAAAGCATTTAATTAAAATTAAAAAAAAAAGGGAAATCTATGGAATCGAACCAGCACCGTGTAGATTACTAGGCATATTCTCTACCCACTGCGCCATGGTGGCTTGTGCTAGAAGTGGTATTTGTTCTGGATAAGAAGAGTACACTGAATACTTTGCTGCTATTAGCTACTCCTATTAACTGTACATATTACAATATGACACAAAAAACACAAATCAACAACCGCGTAACAACCGGTGGTAGTTTCGCCACCACAATGCTGCCGTAGCCGTCGATCTTTTCAAATAATAATATTGCTACAATCGATTTCCTCAACGGTATAGATTTCTGTAATTTATATAAAGTACTTTTGCACCTGAGTGATAGATGGCGCTATTATATGAAAAATAATTAAAAAATTTTGACGGAATTTCAAAAAAAAGTTCAAACAAAATTTGTTCAAAATTTAATTCTAAATCAATGTCTAAGAATAAAAAAATGTCGTAAATTGTTTATTTTTCAAGATATTCCTAAAAAACCTAAAAATGTCATCAGGTAAGTACCACTTGTGTTGGCGCTAGACGAAAAAGATTTAATGTGGCACCCACAATTTTGTTCAAAGTCTTAAATATGAAATTTGAATCAAATCCGGTAAGTCGTTTTTGAGTTATCGTGGATACAGACAGACACACACACACACACACACAGACAGACATCATGGCGAAAATGGTCAAAATGGATTCAGGGGCCCTCAAAACGTGTAAATCCATCAAAATCTCGAAGTCGAAAAAAATCACGATTACTATACTTTCTTATTATATAAGAAAGTAAAAATCACGAAAAAGTTGAAAACGTCTTAAGGTCCAGCTCATTGCTTGTAGTTTCGTGATGCTCCGCTAGTGCACTCTTATACACAAAAAAAAATCGTTTTCTTTCATACAACAAGGGCGATAAAACTAGACAAAGACCTCACATGTACACATATCTAAATATGTGTAGATACAACATCCATATAAATCAAATCGGCATTAAAATAGTATCAGTAGTGCCAATCGGCCGTTAACACAGATGGTATCTCTGGTGTATGCTCCAACTGATACAAGGGCAACACACCAACCCCCCAGTTTTGCTCCAGGCTTCAGGGGTGTAGAAAATGGAAATATAACATATGAGGACACACATACGATTCATTCATCCAAAATGCGAACTTGAGAGCGTCTCCAGAGAGTCGGCGAATGATAATAGCGGCAAAGAAAATGTTACGTCATCGCTTAATAATAATAATACCACCTAGCTATGAAGTAACACTTGTCGATTTTTTGTTAAAAATATGACATTCTTATACCTAGTTTATTTCGAGAGATCAAAAATTATCTTGGTCAAAGGTGGTCATGGATTTTAAAATAATTGTCGGAGCTAGTATCATATCAATACTTATTGTGGCACATAACTTGATAAACTTTAAAAGAATAATACAAGCTAAGACCGTCGTTTTTCATTTAATAACCACCTTTGACCAAGATAATTTTTGATCTCTTAGTATTTTGATTTATTGGTAGGTAAATGAAATATTCTATTGCAAACTCGAAATTCAAGTTATGAATTTTTGAAGTAAGTTTCAATATTAGTTTTTTGCGAAAAAACGACCAAATTCACAACTTTTTCCATATATACAGGGTATTAGGCCAAAACCCTGACATTCTTCTATAGATTGGTTAGTTTTATAAATAGAAAATTCGTTTTAGGTACCTACAGGGAATGCTTAATGAAAATTATACAGAATTTAATTCTCTACAACATAGAATAGAATTATATAGGGTGTTCCATTTAAAAAAATACAGTTTTCATTGTTTAAAGTTTTTGAAAATTAACTGACAATTGCGATCACCCTGTATAAGATAATTATGTGATTTTTGTAATATAAATATTCCCTACACCTTTCTTTTTACAACTCAAAAATTCGTTTTAAAAAACTACGGAGTACAGCTGAAAAAAACGTTTTTTTCGAAATCTCTAATTCGTCGTCAATATCACGAAGTGACGTAACTCAGTTTTTCTCATTTTACAGTTCAGTTTTTTGAATTTTTTTTATAGATTTAAAATGAGCTGATATGTGAGATATGTTCATTGCTTTCTCACACTGCAGGAAATTGAGTTACAGAGTTTCGTGGAATTGTTAAGCTGACCATTTCATGCACTTTGACGACTTATCTCAATTTTCGATTTTTTTGAGTTACGTCACTTTGTGATATTGACGACGAATTGTGTCAAAAAGTTATAAAATCTCGAAAACCGTTCATTTTAAAGATATGAAACTTTAACAGTTTTACACCTAAAATTAAATGTAGAATCTGATAATGCATTAATATATAGTGTGTTCCATTTAAAATAATGGAGTAAGCTGCTGTACAGGCGTAATTAAACACCCAGTATAAATAGTAATAATTTTAAGTTATGGAGCAGTCAATTTCTGACAACTTTTGTCTTTGCAGAATTTTTCTATTTATAAAACTAACCAATCTATAGAAGAATGTCAGGGTTTTGGCCAACCCAGTATACAGGGTGGTCCATGTTAAACGTCATTAATTTTGGGAGGTGATAGAGCATCAAGAAAAAAGTAGGTTTTTATAAAAAAACTTTGTTCAAAAATGTTTTATAACAAAGATACAGGGTGTCAAAGTTTAAAATAAAAACGCGTTTTCTTAACATAACTTCTAAACCAATCGATCGATTTCCACTAAATTTCGCACACAGAGTAATGTAGTACATTTCCAGGTAATGATGGTATTCATTTATAAAAAAATTTTTTAGTGGTGTAAATACTGGAGGACCGCTCCACTTTTCTCCTCCAATTTTCAATGCCACTGGATATATTGCGTAGAAAATGCAATTTTTGGATTGTCTGTTTAATTTATAGAAAATAGTTACTCTTGAAAAGATTTAATTTAAGGTTTCGTTTTTGAGATATTTGAGTTTGAAGGTTTGGAAACACAAAATCTTAAAAACAAAGCCTGAAATTAAATTTTTTCAATAGTACCTAACTATTTTCTCTAAATTGAACAGACAATCAAAAAATTGAATCTTCTTCGCAATATATCCAGTGGCGTCGAAATTTGGAGAGGAAAAGTAGAACGGTCCCCCAGTGTCTACGCTACTGGAGAATTTTTTTATAAATAAACACTATTTTTATCTAGAAATGTACTACATTACTCTGTGTGTGAAATTTAATGGACATCGATCGAGTGGTTTAGAAGCTATGATATAAGAAAACGAATTTTTATACTAAACTTTGAACAAAGGTTTCTCATGAAAGTCTACTTTTTTTGGATGCTCTATCACCTCTTAAAATTAATGACGTTTAACCTGGACCACCCTGTACAGGGTGTCCCATTTTCGACACTTTTAGGGGGTATTGGCGTTATTATCAATGATAGAGTGTTGCGGTATTCACCTTCCGTTCCTACTTTTTTACGAAACGAAAGATTCCGGGGTCAAATTTGTCATGGCTCTCTTAGTTTTTAATCTACAGAGTGATTTTGAAAATCTTTGTTTCTTAGACACCCCTCGTATTTCCGTTATGCGTCTACTTATCAAAAAAGTGAAAACTGATCTTGATAGAGTTTTTTACGTAGAATTCAGTGGCGTAGGCAGTTTTTGTGTAAAATGTTTAATTTTTGAGATATTGCGCAAACTTATGTTTTTTTTAAAGGGACACCCTATATATTATTTTTTATATTGATTAAGCAAAATTTGAGCTTTCCAAAAATATATAATACTTAATATTTATTTTGAAAAACAAGCTCAAAATTCGATATTTTTAATAATTTACTTTATTTATAACACTAGGCCATGGCTAGTTTATTAGAAACAAATGCAAAATTTGACAGATTTGTCAGATTTCCATTATTGATGAAATATTTTTGTTACGTAGGAGTTTTTATTTTACTTTTAATTTTTTATTACAATGGCCATTTACGATAATTATAAGAAGTATTATATTGTTGGTATGTTTTATACAATGCATTAAAATTATTTATGAAGTGTTTAGCTTTAAAATAATTACGCATTGTGAAAATTTTGAATTTGTTTTTAAAAATATAGCCATGGCCTACTGTTATAAATAAAGAAAATTAGTAAAAATATCGAATTTCGAGCTTGTTTTCAAAATAAATATTAAGTAGGTATTATATATTTTTGGAAAGCCCAAATTTTGCTTAATCAATATAAAAGATAATATATAGTGTGTCCCATTTAAAAAAACATAAGTTTGGGGAATATCTCAAAAACTAAACCTTTTACACAAAAACTGCCTACGCCACTGAATTCTACGTAAAAAACTCTATCAAGATCAGTTTTCACCTTTTTGATAAGTAGACGCATAACGGAAATACGAGGGGTGTCTAAAAAACAAAGATTTTCAGAATCGCTCTGTAGATTAAAAACTAAGAGAGCCATGACAAATTTGACCCCGGAATCTTTCGTTTCGTAAAAAAGTAGGACAGGAAGGTGAAAACCGCAACACTCTATCTTTGATAATAACGCCAATACCCCCCAAAAGTGTCGAAAATGGGACACCCTGTACATGGAAAAATATTAGATTTTTATCAAATCATGGATTTTCATATACAATATTTTCTTAATCTACCTTATCAGTTTTTGTGTAAGTATGACATACTTAATGGAAAGCCGTTCTGGCATTTAGGAAAATTCCTAATCCTCATCACCTCATTAATAAACGAAGAAAAACCGAGTCTTCCACTAATTTGAAGTTTGAATTTGAAATTTACGTACCTAACTCATTGATATTTCGAAAAAACAGCATTTTTTCCGAAATTAAGTCGTTGTTTTTGGAATTTTCTAACATAACTAAACAAAACAAAAGAACTTCGTACAAAGCAATCTAAAACAGACTCAAGTTCATTAAAATGTCTATATCGTCCATTTATCATTTCCGCCGTGATTTCACCCCAAAATTAAATAACACTTGCCAAATGTTGTGGAAAAGAATGCCGTTTTGATTTTGTACAGTTTTACTAACTTACCTAGAAACTAGGGGGCTTAGTATTATATGTAGAATTTAGTAAGGAAAGATTTCACGGATAATATTGTAATTGTAGGGGGCGGCTAGGCTAGAAGACAATAAAAATTGGGGGGTACCTACCTACATAGCCTAGTTATTAAATTAAACACTTTTCTCTATACTACAATCTAATAAGTTCTCCTTGTATAAGAGCAAGGATTACTATTAGAAGGAAGTCATGACGATAATAATATCTATCTACATCTACTAAGTGTTGGTTATAGAGTTTTGGATGAGAGTGGAACAACGCGAGCATGCATCAAAAATATAATTACAAAGTGGGCGGGTTGGGACACGAAACCATTAGTTGTTGCGAGGATAAAGCCTGTTATTATGTGGTGGCAAACCTTCTAGGCTTCTACTAAATAGTGTGTGGTGCTTTTGACCACATCGCCCACACTTTAAAGCTACTGAAACTGAAGTAGAAATAATAATAATAATGTGGAAAAGCGGCTGAATTTTCGCAAATATGAAACAACAACTTGAAATTCCTACCTTATTGTTGCTGGTATCGCTCATATGTAGTTTACTTCCACACAAAACTCGATTTTCCAGTGGAATTAATAGAATTTCGCGCACAATTTGAATTTTCACCACAATGCAAATGGCGACGCACGCTGAGAGACTTGCACAGCCATCTACAGGCTTTTCGTAGAGATTTGTGTAGAAATTTGTAGAAGCGCCAGGAGTACCAACGCAAAGAACTGAAAAAAATTATGTAAATTTTATGAAAATCATTAGAGGAAACGTACAGTTTAAGGTTTTTGTACAAAAAAACCACAAGGTTTGGTAATTTGATAAGTGTAATACGTAAATTTCACAGTTTATAGTTTTTATGTAGAAATTGATGGTAATACAGGAATCTTTTTAAGTTTGTATAAAAGTAGGATTCAAATACTTTATATTATAAAAATACACACAAATTATTTAAAACTGACATAGTTCAAGCGATTTTACACGGAAAATATATTAGAAAATCGTGTTTGAAAATTAAAATAGCTGTCGGTAAATCAGGGCACTGTATTATCGTCTTCAGGAAAATCACAAAACTACACCAAATTAATTATTTAAATCGCAATTGATAATGAAAATAAATTATATATGATTAAAAAACATACCACAAACCTAACAATTATTTTTTACTGCGTTTATTTTGAGAAAATATTATATAAATTTAGACAACCCAATATACATTAAGCTAAAAGTACAGTTGGTACCCCTGATTTGATTTAGGAAACCAAGAACATATACATAATAAGGACGGGAAACTCGAGTGAGACGGCGGCTACGTCGGTTAAATTTTCGAGCGAGTCGTTGCGTAGTGTCACTGTCTTTTTCTTTCTAGCAGCGTGTGGGAGCTAGCTTGATGCGCAGTGCGACTACGCAACGACCAACATAGGCACCGTCAATTCAGCTGCCTGTAGCTCGCCATACGGACTTTCTGGTCCTTATTTATATGTTCCTGGTTTTTAGGGAGAAATTGATGGTAATACAGGAATCTTTTTAAGTTTTTAGTAATGTAGTTTGATTTGTGTGTTACAGATGGCACCAGAAGGTACTTTTGAATACAGGACCGTACTTTTAAATAAAGTCCCACTAAATAATAATAAAATATGCGTTTAAAAATATTTATTGATACAAAGTGACTGTTCTATTTTTTTATTATTCTATTATTAGGTACTTCATATAAGAAAGTAAAAAACAAATAAATTAAATAAATAAATCTATTTATTATAAACAAACATTGACAACAAGAACTCAATTTAAAGGCGGCCATATTAAACTAACCATCCCATGCGAAGCCTCCGGCAGCCACATCAAATACTCCCTCAATAAATCTGCAACAAAACTCAAATTAAATTAAAAAAAGCTCCGTTTCTTCATACAATCATACAAAACTTACATCTAGGCTCCGTGCTCCAAGCCTCCTCCAACGCCCCCTTACTACAAACCCCCTTCCCCATTAACGCACTCAATATCTCTTGAGTCCTCGGCTGTAACCGCCCCCAACTCTTAACCATCACAGAGGGCGGGCTCAATAAATCCCCCACAAACTTCTCCAATTTCCCGCATATTTTCCCTTGCAGGAAAAACAACGCAAACCACTTATACCCCTTGAGACAAACAGGATAGGCGATTTGAACGCGTGGTAACGGCCACGCCTGCTTCCCAAAAGTCCCCGTAACAAAACAGTGAACCTTCCCAGTTGGCGCGTTGTAAAACGGCGGGGGGTCCAAAAGCGGCTCTGTTAGATTACAAAGCGTTGGCACGTAGACTGGAAGCCATTCCGGCTCAATAGCTGTCACACCTCGCATGTAGATTTTGTTGGTTTCGTAGATTTCTTGGTAGACGACGAATTCCGGGGCTGCGCTTTTCAACACTGAGCTCCGGTGTAAGTACACGGTTTCCTCCATGTTATTCGCTTGGTACGCATGTTTATCTTTCGGGTTTTCCAGTTCATCACGCGGTATTTTCCTGGCAACTTGATCGCCCATTCCGGCTAGGATAATCTGGCGTAGGAGCTTCGTTTGGCAGTCGGTAGGTGGTGCTTGATTCGGATCGACTATCGCTAACGCCTGAGGGAACCTCGCTTTAATCTCGTTAGTTATCTGCAGGCGTAGCTTGCGGATTTCCGTTATAGCTTTATGTCGTAGTCCGTTTTCCCGGCAGAATTTCTCCAAGTTGCTGTTGGTATTAGCGTACTCGGCTGCGCCTACTGCGCGTAGTAAAACCATGTTGTCGCCTAGTAATAGTGAGTTGCCTACTCCAGCCCACTTGCGCCTAATCGCCGCCCATTTTAGCCTAAAGTTGTCGTTACCCTCTAGCGGAGTTTCTAATAGAACTTCTTGTACCGACAACGCGGCTACTAAACACACAGTATACGGCATTAAATCCTGTTGATTACTCAGCGCCAGCATTTTCCCAAAACGCGGCAATACCGGAAACTTCGCAACCACTCGCCCCAAATCAGTTAGGCGATTTTTCTCCAACGCCCCCAGAATTTCCAAGCGATTCTCCGCTTGCTCCAACTGTGCTAAATCAGGCGGCGTTGGAAACGGAAAATTTACCACTTTATCAATCCCCATACACCGCATTTGTAAATAAAGATCATCCACCGGCTTTTGTTGGATTTCCGGCGGGGAGAACTCCTGAAACAAATCATTAAAAACAGCGCTGGAATACAAACGATAACAATGGCCAGGGCCTACTCGCCCAGCTCTACCAGCCCGCTGATCAGCGGAGGCTTTGCTAGTCCAATGCACCACGTAGCTAGTGACACCTGTTGTTTTGTCGTATAGCTTCACCTTTGTTTTTCCAGTGTCTACTACGTATTTTATGTTGGGGATGGTTAAACTTGTTTCAGCGACGTTTGTGCTTACTATGCATAGGCGGGTATTGGGTGGCGGTGGCTCGAACACCTTCGATTGTTTATGCGAGGGCAATAGCGAGTATAGTGGCAGCGTCCAAAGCGGCTGCGCGTTTGTTATTATTGCGGTTTCGTCATCGGATTCCTCGGCGGAATATTCCGATTCGTCTTCCTCCCCTGGGATGCTATAATCATCCAGATCTATCTCCGGAATAACTGTAGTTTTTCTTTTACTTTTTAGCGCTCTACGCATTTCCATATCTTCCTCCTCCTCCTCCTCCTTAACCTTCCTCAAAATCCCCGCTTTGTGTCTAAAAGGAAACGCCTTCCTCAATCTCCGCACCAACAAATTAACCTCTTGCTGCCCCGTGACGAAAACCAACACGCCCCCATCCGGCAACTTCGTATTAATTTTAACAACCTTATTAAACGCCTCCTTGATATAATCTTCGTTAGTTCTTTTGTTAAAATGCACATCAACTGGAAACTGCCGCGTATCAACTTTAATAACCGGCGGTGGTGTTTTGAATAATTTCTGATTGGAGGTGAAATCCTCTAGGCGTAAAGTAGCGGACATTATGACGAGCTTTAATGGATCGCCGCGTTTTTCCCGCGCGGTTACAACGCGTACTAAAAACCCGACTAAAATATCCGTGTAAACGCTGCGTTCATGCGCTTCATCCAAGATAACCACGGAATATTTCGACAAAAACACATCGCTTTGTAGCTCTTTTAACAAAACACCATCGGTCATAAATTTAATCTTTGTATCGTCAGTTGTGTTGCCCTCAAAACGGATTAAATACGAAACTTCCTTACTACTCAAGTTCATTTCTTCGGCTACACGTTTTGACATCGCTATAGCAGCTACGCGACGTGGCTCCGTCACTGCGATTTGCTTCGTTAAAGCATAGCCTGCCTCGTAGAGGAATTGAGGTACTTGCGTTGTTTTTCCACTGCCAGTTTCGCCTGCTAGAATCGTCACGGGATGTTCGTTTATTGTTTCCATTATTTGTTGTTCTTCGGCGAGGATTGGTAGTTTGAGGCGGGCGATTTGGATGTTACTTTGTCGGATGACGTCCACGAAGATTGCTGGTTTTTTTACCAATGGAGGTCGAGGTGGTTCCACTGGAATTTTTTTTTTTTATTAAGTGATCCAAATCTTAACTCCAATCATTAAGTTAATTAATAAATCAAATTTGAATAAAATCCGAGCAGTGGTTAAAAAACTGTGGAACTTTAAGACCAACATGACTAGAAATTTGTTCTATTTTCTTAAAACACAACTAAAACTTTCTGCATGTAATGCTGGAGATCACGTGATTTATTTTTATTTAAACATGACATTTTGTTATGTTTTAAAGCATTTTTGACCAAAATCGGACCAATGGTCCCAAAATTATAGCACATTAAAGACAGTCATCAAGTGAGAATTTCTACAAATTTCAAAAGTGACTTTAAGACGCGGTAAAATATTCTAAAAATTGCGTGGGGGATCACGTGACTACTCGTAGTTAAACACAATATTAAACTAACTTTTAAAGCAAATTTGACCAAAATCGGACCAGTGGTCCCAAAATTATAGCACATTAAAGACAGTCATCAAGTGAGAATTTCTACAAATTTCAAAAGTGACTTTAAGACGATGTAAAATATTCTAAAAATTGCGTGGGGGATCACGTGACTACTCGTAGTTAAACACAATATTAAACTAACTTTTAAAGCAAATTTGACCAAAATCGGACCAGTGGTCCCAAAATTATAGCACATTAAAGACAGTCATCAAGTGAGAATTTCTACAAATTTCAAAAGTGACTTTAAGACGCGGTAAAATATTCTAAAAATTGGGTAGGGGGATCACGTGACTACTCGTAGTTAAACACAATATTAAACTAACTTTTAAAGCAAATTTGACCAAAATCGGACCAGTGGTCCCAAAATTATAGCACTTTAAAGACAGTCATCAAGTGAGAATTTCTACAAATTTCAAAAGTGACTTTAAGACGCGGTAAAATATTCTAAAAATTGGGTAGGGGGATCACGTGATCCATTGTAGTTAAACACAATATTAAACTAACTTTTAAAGCAAATTTGACCAAAATCGGACCAGTGGTCCCAAAATTATAGCACATTAAAGACAGTCATCAAGTGAGAATTTCTACAAATTTCAAAAGTGACTTTAAGACGATGTAAAATATTCTAAAAATTGCGTGGGGGATCACGTGACTACTCGTAGTTAAACACAATATTAAACTAACTTTTAAAGCATCGGACCAGTGGTCCCAAAATTATAGCACATTAAAGACAGTCATCAAGTGAGAATTTCTACAAATTTCAAAAGTGACTTTAAGACGATGTAAAATATTCTAAAAATTGCGTAGGGAGATCACGTGATCACTTGTAGTTAAACACAATATTAAACTAACTTTTAAAGCAAATTTGACCAAAATTGGACCAGTGGTCCCAAAATTATAGCACTTTAAAGACAGTCATCTAGCGAAATTTTGTACAAACTTCAAAAATGACTCTAAATCGCAGTAAAAAATATTCTAAAAGTGGCGTTGGGGATCACGTGATTACTGGTAGTTAAACACAATATTAAACTAGCTTTTAAAGCAAATTTGACCAAAATCAAACCAGTGGTCCCAAAATTATAGCACTTTAAAGACAGTCATCAAGTGAGAATTTCTACAAATTTCGAAAGTGACTTTAAGACGCGGTAAAATATTCTAAAAATTGCGTGGGGGATCACGTGACTGCTCGTAGTTAAACACAATATTAAACTAACTTTTAAAGCAAATTTGACCAAAATCAAACCAGTGGTCCCAAAATTATAGCACTTTAAAGACAGTCATCAAGTGAGAATTTCTACAAATTTCGAAAGTGACTTTAAGACGCGGTAAAATATTCTAAAAATTGCGTAGGGGGTTCACGTGATCACTTGTAGTTAAACACAATATTAAACTAACTTTTAAAGCAAATTTGACCAAAATTGGACCAGTGGTTCCAAAATTATGGCACTTTAAAGACAGTCATCAAGTGAGAATTTCTACAAATTTCAAAAGTGACTTTAAGACGCGGTAAAATATTCTAAAAATTGCGTAGGGGGTTCACGTGATCACTTGTAGTTAAACACAATATTAAACTAACTTTTAAAGCAAATTTGACCAAAATTGGACCAGTGGTCCCAAAATTATAGCACATTAAAGACAGTCATCAAGTGAGAATTTCTACAAATTTCAAAAGTGACTTTAAGACGCGGTAAAATATTCTAAAAATTGCGTGGGGGATCACGTGACTGCTCGTAGTTAAACACAATATTAAACTAACTTTTAAAGCAAATTTGACCAAAACCGGACCAGTGGTTCCAAAATTATGGCACTTTAAAGACAGTCATCAAGTGAGAATTTCTACAAATTTCAAAAGTGACTTTAAGACGCGGTAAAATATTCTAAAAATTGCGTAGGGGGTTCACGTGATCACTTGTAGTTAAACACAATATTAAACTAACTTTTAAAGCAAATTTGACCAAAATTGGACCAGTGGTCCCAAAATTATAGCACATTAAAGACAGTCATCAAGTGAGAATTTCTACAAATTTCAAAAGTGACTTTAAGACGATGTAAAATATTCTAAAAATTGCGTGGAGGATCACGTGACTACTCGTAGTTAAACACAATATTAAACTAACTTTTAAAGCAAATTTGACCAAAATCGGACCAGTGGTCCCAAAATTATAGCACTTTAAAGACAGTCATCAAGTGAGAATTTCTACAAATTTCAAAAGTGACTTTAAGACGCGGTAAAATATTCTAAAAATTGCGTAGGGGGTTCACGTGATCACTTGTAGTTAAACACAATATTAAACTAACTTTTAAAGCAAATTTGACCAAAATTGGACCAGTGGTCCCAAAATTATAGCACATTAAAGACAGTCATCAAGTGAGAATTTCTACAAATTTCAAAAGTGACTTTAAGACGATGTAAAATATTCTAAAAATTGCGTAGGGAGATCACGTGATCACTTGTAGTTAAACACAATATTAAACTAACTTTTAAAGCAAATTTGACCAAAATTGGACCAGTGGTCCCAAAATTATAGCACTTTAAAGACAGTCATCTAGCGAAATTTTGTACAAACTTCAAAAATGACTCTAAATCGCAGTAAAAAATATTCTAAAAGTGGCGTTGGGGATCACGTGATTACTGGTAGTTAAACACAATATTAAACTAGCTTTTAAAGCAAATTTGACCAAAATCAAACCAGTGGTCCCAAAATTATAGCACTTTAAAGACAGTCATCAAGTGAGAATTTCTACAAATTTCGAAAGTGACTTTAAGACGCGGTAAAATATTCTAAAAATTGCGTGGGGGATCACGTGACTGCTCGTAGTTAAACACAATATTAAACTAACTTTTAAAGCAAATTTGACCAAAATCAAACCAGTGGTCCCAAAATTATAGCACTTTAAAGACAGTCATCAAGTGAGAATTTCTACAAATTTCGAAAGTGACTTTAAGACGCGGTAAAATATTCTAAAAATTGCGTAGGGGGTTCACGTGATCACTTGTAGTTAAACACAATATTAAACTAACTTTTAAAGCAAATTTGACCAAAATTGGACCAGTGGTTCCAAAATTATGGCACTTTAAAGACAGTCATCAAGTGAGAATTTCTACAAATTTCAAAAGTGACTTTAAGACGCGGTAAAATATTCTAAAAATTGCGTAGGGGGTTCACGTGATCACTTGTAGTTAAACACAATATTAAACTAACTTTTAAAGCAAATTTGACCAAAATTGGACCAGTGGTCCCAAAATTATAGCACATTAAAGACAGTCATCAAGTGAGAATTTCTACAAATTTCAAAAGTGACTTTAAGACGCGGTAAAATATTCTAAAAATTGCGTGGGGGATCACGTGACTGCTCGTAGTTAAACACAATATTAAACTAACTTTTAAAGCAAATTTGACCAAAACCGGACCAGTGGTTCCAAAATTATGGCACTTTAAAGACAGTCATCAAGTGAGAATTTCTACAAATTTCAAAAGTGACTTTAAGACGCGGTAAAATATTCTAAAAATTGCGTAGGGGGTTCACGTGATCACTTGTAGTTAAACACAATATTAAACTAACTTTTAAAGCAAATTTGACCAAAATTGGACCAGTGGTCCCAAAATTATAGCACATTAAAGACAGTCATCAAGTGAGAATTTCTACAAATTTCAAAAGTGACTTTAAGACGATGTAAAATATTCTAAAAATTGCGTGGGGGATCACGTGACTACTCGTAGTTAAACACAATATTAAACTAACTTTTAAAGCAAATTTGACCAAAATCGGACCAGTGGTCCCAAAATTATAGCACTTTAAAGACAGTCATCAAGTGAGAATTTCTACAAATTTCAAAAGTGACTTTAAGACGCGGTAAAATATTCTAAAAATTGCGTAGGGGGTTCACGTGATCACTTGTAGTTAAACACAATATTAAACTAACTTTTAAAGCAAATTTGACCAAAATTGGACCAGTGGTCCCAAAATTATAGCACATTAAAGACAGTCATCAAGTGAGAATTTCTACAAATTTCAAAAGTGACTTTAAGACGCGGTAAAATATTCTAAAAATTGCGTGGGGGATCACGTGACTGCTCGTAGTTAAACACAATATTAAACTAACTTTTAAAGCAAATTTGACCAAAACCGGACCAGTGGTTCCAAAATTATGGCACTTTAAAGACAGTCATCAAGTGAGAATTTCTACAAATTTCAAAAGTGACTTTAAGACGCGGTAAAATATTCTAAAAATTGCGTAGGGGGTTCACGTGATCACTTGTAGTTAAACACAATATTAAACTAACTTTTAAAGCAAATTTGACCAAAATTGGACCAGTGGTCCCAAAATTATAGCACATTAAAGACAGTCATCAAGTGAGAATTTCTACAAATTTCAAAAGTGACTTTAAGACGATGTAAAATATTCTAAAAATTGCGTGGGGGATCACGTGACTACTCGTAGTTAAACACAATATTAAACTAACTTTTAAAGCAAATTTGACCAAAATCGGACCAGTGGTCCCAAAATTATAGCACTTTAAAGACAGTCATCAAGTGAGAATTTCTACAAATTTCAAAAGTGACTTTAAGACGATGTAAAATATTCTAAAAATTGCGTGGGGGATCACGTGACTACTCGTAGTTAAACACAATATTAAACTAACTTTTAAAGCAAATTTGACCAAAATCGGACCAGTGGTCCCAAAATTATAGCACTTTAAAGACAGTCATCTAGCGAAATTTTGTACAAACTTCAAAAATGACTCTAAATCGCAGTAAAAAATATTCTAAAAGTGGCGTTGGGGATCACGTGATTACTGGTAGTTAAACACAATATTAAACTAGCTTTTAAAGCAAATTTGACCAAAATCAAACCAGTGGTCCCAAAATTATAGCACTTTAAAGACAGTCATCAAGTGAGAATTTCTACAAATTTCGAAAGTGACTTTAAGACGCGGTAAAATATTCTAAAAATTGCGTAGGGGGATCACGTGATGACTTGTAGTTAAACACAATATTAAACTATCTTTTAAAGCAAATTTGACCAAAATCGGACCAGTGGTTCCAAAATTATGGCACTTTAAAGACAGTCATCAAGTGAGAATTTCTACAAATTTCAAAAGTGACTTTAAGACGATGTAAAATATTCTAAAAATTGCGTGGGGGATCACGTGACTACTCGTAGTTAAACACAATATTAAACTAACTTTTAAAGCAAATTTGACCAAAATTGGACCAGTGGTCCCAAAATTATAGCACATTAAAGACAGTCATCAAGTGAGAATTTCTACAAATTTCAAAAGTGACTTTAAGACGCGGTAAAATATTCTAAAAATTGCGTGGGGGATCACGTGACTGCTCGTAGTTAAACACAATATTAAACTAACTTTTAAAGCAAATTTGACCAAAATTGGACCAGTGGTCCCAAAATTATAGCACATTAAAGACAGTCATCAAGTGAGAATTTCTACAAATTTCAAAAGTGACTTTAAGACGATGTAAAATATTCTAAAAATTGCGTGGGGGATCACGTGACTACTCGTAGTTAAACACAATATTAAACTAACTTTTAAAGCAAATTTGACCAAAATCGGACCAGTGGTCCCAAAATTATAGCACATTAAAGACAGTCATCAAGTGAGAATTTCTATAAAGTTCAAAAGTGACTTTAAAACGCGGTAAAATATTCTAAAAATTGCGTAGGGGGATCACGTGATCACTTGTAGTTAAACACAATATTAAACTAACTTTTAAAGCAAATTTGACTAAAATTGCACCAGTGGTTCCAAAATTATAGCACTTTAAAGACAGTCATCAAGTGAGAATTTCTACAAATTTCAAAAGTGATTTTAAGACGCGGTAAAATATTCTAAAAATTGCGTAGGGGATCACGTGATCACTTGTAGTTAAACACAATAATAAACTAACTTTTAAAGCAAATTTGACCAAAATCGGACCAGTGGTCCCAAAATTATAGCACATTAAAGACAGTCATCAAGTGAGAATTTCTACAAATTTCGAAAGTGACTTTAAGACGCGGTAAAATATTCTAAAAATTGCGTAGGGGGATCACGTGATGACTTGTAGTTAAACACAATATTAAACTATCTTTTAAAGCAAATTTGACCAAAATCGGACCAGTGGTTCCAAAATTATGGCACTTTAAAGACAGTCATCAAGTGAGAATTTCTATAAAGTTCAAAAGTGACTTTAAAACGCGGTAAAATATTCTAAAAATTGCGTAGGGGGATCACGTGATCACTTGTAGTTAAACACAATATTAAACTAACTTTTAAAGCAAATTTGACTAAAATTGCACCAGTGGTTCCAAAATTATAGCACTTTAAAGACAGTCATCAAGTGAGAATTTCTACAAATTTCAAAAGTGATTTTAAGACGCGGTAAAATATTCTAAAAATTGCGTAGGGGGATCACGTGATCACTTGTAGTTAAACACAATATTAAACTATCTTTTAAAGCAAATTTGACCAAAATTACACCAGTGGTTACAAAATTATAGCAGTTTAAAGACAGTCATCAAGTGAGAATTTCTACAAATTTCAAAAGTGACTTTAAGGCGCGGTAAAATATTCTAAAAATTGCGTAGGGGGATCACGTGATCACTTGTAGTTAAACACAATATTAAACTATCTTTTAAAGCAAATTTGACCAAAATCGGACCAGTGGTCCCAAAATTATAGCACATTAAAGACAGTCATCAAGTGAGAATTTCTACAAATTTCAAAAGTGACTTTGAAACACGGTAAAATATTCTAAAAATTGCGTATGGGGATCACGTAATCACTTGTAGTTAAACACAATAATAAACTAACTTTTAAAGCAAATTTGACCAAAATCGGACCAGTGGTCCCAAAATTATAGCACATTAAGGACAGTCATCAAGTGAGAATTTCTACAAATTTCGAAAGTGACTTTAAGACGCGGTAAAATATTCTAAAAATTGCGTAGGGGGATCACGTGATGACTTGTAGTTAAACACAATATTAAACTATCTTTTAAAGCAAATTTGACCAAAATCGGACCAGTGGTTCCAAAATTATGGCACTTTAAAGACAGTCATCAAGTGAGAATTTCTATAAAGTTCAAAAGTGACTTTAAAACGCGGTAAAATATTCTAAAAATTGCGTAGGGGGATCACGTGATCACTTGTAGTTAAACACAATATTAAACTAACTTTTAAAGCAAATTTGACTAAAATTGCACCAGTGGTTCCAAAATTATAGCACTTTAAAGACAGTCATCAAGTGAGAATTTCTACAAATTTCAAAAGTGATTTTAAGACGCGGTAAAATATTCTAAAAATTGCGTAGGGGATCACGTGATCACTTGTAGTTAAACACAATAATAAACTAACTTTTAAAGCAAATTTGACCAAAATCGGACCAGTGGTCCCAAAATTATAGCACATTAAAGACAGTCATCAAGTGAGAATTTCTACAAATTTCGAAAGTGACTTTAAAACGCGGTAAAATATTCTAAAAATTGCGTAGGGGGATCACGTGATCACTTGTAGTTAAACACAATATTAAACTAACTTTTAAAGCAAATTTGACTAAAATTGCACCAGTGGTTCCAAAATTATAGCACTTTAAAGACAGTCATCAAGTGAGAATTTCTACAAATTTCAAAAGTGATTTTAAGACGCGGTAAAATATTCTAAAAATTGCGTAGGGGATCACGTGATCACTTGTAGTTAAACACAATAATAAACTAACTTTTAAAGCAAATTTGACCAAAATCGGACCAGTGGTCCCAAAATTATAGCACATTAAAGACAGTCATCAAGTGAGAATTTCTACAAATTTCAAAAGTGATTTTAAGACGCGGTAAAATATTCTAAAAATTGCGTAGGGGATCACGTGATCACTTGTAGTTAAACACAATAATAAACTAACTTTTAAAGCAAATTTGACCAAAATCGGACCAGTGGTCCCAAAATTATAGCACTTTAAAGACAGTCATCAAGTGAGAATTTCTACAAATTTCAAAAGTGATTTTAAGACGCGGTAAAATATTCTAAAAATTGCGTAGGGGATCACGTGATCACTTGTAGTTAAACACAATAATAAACTAACTTTTAAAGCAAATTTGACCAAAATCGGACCAGTGGTCCCAAAATTATAGCACATTAAAGACAGTCATCAAGTGAGAATTTCTACAAATTTCGAAAGTGACTTTAAGACGCGGTAAAATATTCTAAAAATTGCGTAGGGGGATCACGTGATGACTTGTAGTTAAACACAATATTAAACTATCTTTTAAAGCAAATTTGACCAAAATCGGACCAGTGGTCCCAAAATTATAGCACATTAAAGACAGTCATCAAGTGAGAATTTCTACAAATTTCGAAAGTGACTTTAAGACGCGGTAAAATATTCTAAAAATTGCGTAGGGAGATCACGTGATCACTTGTAGTTAAACACAATATTAAACTAACTTTTAAAGCAAATTTGACCAAAATCGGACCAGTGGTCCTAAAATTATAGCACATTAAAGACAGTCATCAAGGAAAAATCATGAAATATTCCAAAACTAAACCTTTCCTACCTTTTTTCGCTTCGCTTTCAACTTCCTTAACCTCAACCACTTCAACTACCTCCTGGGGCACCATTTCTACATCTTCACCCGCCTCGTCATCCTCTTCATCGTCAGAAGACGAGGAGGTAAAACCCACAACATTCGGATCGTTACTTCGCTCTTTCTTCACGTCATTTTGCAGTAAATTACGGCGATAAGCGCCTTGAATACTGCTGATTTTTCCCCTGGGAGCTTCCACTTTATCAGTGCGTTTAACTTTAATTAAAGCTGGATTCGCTTCCTCGCGGAAATGCCGTTTTAGTCCCTTAGTTTGCGTCGCGGCAATTGAGGTTAGTTTTGCTAATTCATCGGAAGTTGCTTGGACTTTTTGCAAGTTTTCTAGTAGCGAAGCACGCTAGAATAATATTAGTTTAATACAATAATTTAAGTAAGTTTGAATCGAGTTTACGTTCTGCTTTTTCTGTTTCTTTTCCACGATTTTCTCCAGGCGTTTCCGCTGTTTTTTCGACAAAATCCGCGTGATTTTTGTGTGGGTTTCCTTGATTTTCGTGTGGCGTTTCTTCGATGGTAAAACCAGGGCGTTGCTTTGGTCGTAATGTTCATTAGTAGCAATTTCCAAGTTAATCTAGAATATTCACGTGGACAACCAGAAATATTTTATAAATAATATCTACCTTTTTCGTGTCCGAATCATCGATGATTGTATTGACGACCTTCCGAGACTTCCAGTTGAAGCCTTTTTTAACCATTTCGAAGGATTTTCCTCGCTTTCATTTAAACTTTAAACAAACACAGGAAAAAGTTAGGTTAGTTTTAATTTTGCTTCCACTAACGATAGATGGCGCTTGCTGCACAAAGCTCAATTCACACAACTAAATTAGGTTACGACTCGATATAAAAAACATTAATTCGTGTTATTTAAGGAAAATTAATAAAATACTGTGCCTAATATAAGATAATTAAACTAAGTTAAATGAGTCTGTATATCATTTTATACATTTACGCAGTGCTGCCAACGTAAAATCTTATGATATTTTTGTAAATAAAACTAATAATAAGCTAATTTTCCAGTGGAAATTCACATAAAACGGTATAAAATCAATAATTTTGTGATTTATTTTAACATAAAACCGCTTTTAACTTATTTTACTTTTGTAACATACTATTGGCAACACTGAAATTTCCTAGGGTTTTTCGTTTATTACTACACAGCACTGTACTCTGATGTTGTTATAATCATATCTAACCTAACCTAAAAAAATTTCTTATGCATCAACAATAACTCAACAAACCCAATTTTTTTACCATGGTAAGCCCCCAGACGCCCACCGCACCCCAATTTCTCAAATCCCCGCAGTTGGTTTTAGTTTTGGGCGACTTGCACATCCCCCACAGATGCAGCAGCCTTCCAGCCAAATTCAAGAAGCTCCTGGTACCAGGCCGCATCCAGCACATTCTATGTACCGGTAATTTATGTACAAAGGAATCCTACGAGTACTTGAAAAGTCTCGCCAGCGATGTACACGTAGTTCGCGGGGATTTCGACGATGTAAGTGAAAAATCGTAAGTAAAACTTAAGTTGTTACTGTGTTTTTAGAACTTGAACTATCCGGAGCAAAAAGTGGTGACGGTGGGGCAGTTTCGGATTGGTTTGTCGCATGGGCATCAGGTGGTACCCTGGGGGGATCCCGATTCCTTAGCTTTGATACAAAGACAGTTGGATGTGGATATTTTGATATCGGGGCACACGCACAAGTTTGAGGCGTACGAGCATGAAAATAAGTTTTATATTAATCCGGGATCAGCGACTGGAGCTTACAATGCTTTAGATATGTGAGTTTGATGGAGTTTTATACGTAAAATTGTTTATTTTGGTTTTATCGTAGCACTACAACCCCTTCGTTTGTGTTGATGGATATTCAAAATACCACAGTGGTGACGTATGTTTATCAATTGGTGGGAGACGAGGTGAAAGTTGAGCGAATCGAGTATAAGAAAATTTAACTATGTATAATAAATAATTTTTAAGATAATATATATTCTACTTTAAAACATAAAATAAAATATATTATGGATAATTAAAGAAATTAGTTTATAATAAGTGATTGTGTAATTTGTTATTCAATGGGAAAACCTCCCTGTATTTAATGTTTTGTAATATTTCTCAAATATTTCCACTTATCATTATTTTATAATAAAATAAACTACTACTTTGAATATCTGCTTCTTATTACATTCCAACACGCTTAAAACTGCATTCCTGGTAAAACCAATCATTAAGTTAGTTAATAAATCAAATTTGGAAAAAATCCAAGCAGTGGTTCCAAAACTGTGGCACTTTAAGACCAAGATTACAGAAAATTTGTACCATTTTCTTAAAATGCGGTAAAAATATTCTAAAAGTTGCGTTGGGGATCACGTGACTACTTGTAGTTAAACACAATATTAAACTAACTTTTAAAGCAAATTTGACCAAAATTGGACCAGTGGTTACAAAATTATAGCACATTAAAGACAGTCATCAAGTGAGAATTTCTACAAATTTCAAAAGTGACTTTAAGACGCGGTAAAATATTCTAAAAATTGCGTTGGGGATCACGTGATCACTTGTAGTTAAACACAATATTAAACTAACTTTTAAAGCAAATTTGACCAAAATCGGACCAGTGGTCCCAAAATTATAGCACATTAAAGACAGTCATCAAGTGAGAATTTCTACAAACTTCAAAAGTGACTTTAAGACGCGGTAAAATATTCTAAAAATTGGGTAGGGGGATAACGTGACTATTTATAGTTAAACACAATATTAAACTAACTTTTAAAGCAAATTTGACCAAAATCGGACCAGTGGTCCCAAAATTATAGCACTTTAAAGACAGTCATCAAGGGAAAATTTGTACAAACTTCAAAAGTGACTTTAAAACGCGGTAAAAAATATTCTAAAAATGGCTTTGGGGATCACGTGATCACTTGTAGTTAAACACAATATTAAACTAACTTTTAAAGTAAATTTGACCAAAATCGAACCAGTGGTCCCAAAATTATAACACATTAAAGACAGTCATCAAGTGAGAATTTCTACAAATTTCAAAAGTGACTTTAAGAAGCGGTAAAATATTCTAAAAATTGTATAGGGGGATCACGTGATCACTTGTAGTTAAACACAATATTAAACTAACTTTTAAAACAAATTTGACCAAAATTGCACCAGTGGTTCCAAAATTATAGCACTTTAAAACAGTCATCAAGCGAAAATTTGTACAAATTTCAAAAGCGACTTTAAAACGCGGTAAAAAATATTCTAAAAGTGGCTTTGGGGATCACGTGATCACTTGTAGTTAAACACAATATTACACTAACTTTTAAAGTAAATTTGACCAAAATCGGACCAGTGGTCCCAAAATTATGGCACATTACAGACAGTCATCAAGTGAGAATTTCTACAAATTTCAAAAGTGACTTTAAGAAGCGGTAAAATATTCTAAAAATTGTATAGGGGGATCACGTGATCACTTGTAGTTAAACACAATATTAAACTAACTTTTAAAGCAAATTTGACCAAAATCGGACCAGTGGCCCCAAAATTATAGAACATTAAAGACAGTCATCAAGTGAGAATTTCTACAAACTTCAAAAGTGACTTTAAGACGCGGTAAAATATTCTAAAAATTGGGTAGGGGGATAACGTGACTATTTATAGTTAAACACAATATTAAACTAACTTTTAAAGCAAATTTGACCAAAATCGGACCAGTGGTCCCAAAATTATAGCACTTTAAAGACAGTCATCAAGGGAAAATTTGTACAAACTTCAAAAGTGACTTTAAAACGCGGTAAAAAATATTCTAAAAGTGGCTTTGGGGATCACGTGATCACTTGTAGTTAAACACAATATTAAACTAACTTTTAAAGTAAATTTGACCAAAATCGAACCAGTGGTCCCAAAATTATAGCACATTAAAGACAGTCATCAAGTGAGAATTTCTACAAATTTCAAAAGTGACTTTAAGAAGCGGTAAAATATTCTAAAAATTGTATAGGGGGATCACGTGATCACTTGTAGTTAAACACAATATTAAACTAACTTTTAAAACAAATTTGACCAAAATTGCACCAGTGGTTCCAAAATTATAGCACTTTAAAACAGTCATCAAGCGAAAATTTGTACAAATTTCAAAAGCGACTTTTAAGACGTGGAGAATATTCTAAAAATTGCGTAGGGGGATCACGTGATCACTTGTAGTTAAACACAATATTAAACTAACATTTAAAGCAAATTTGACCAAAATCGGACCAGTGGTCCCAAAATTATGGCACTTTAAAGACAGTCATCAAGTGAGAATTTCTACAAATTTCAAAAGTGATTTTAAGACGCGGTAAAATATTCTAAAAATTGCGTAGGGGGATCACGTGATCACTTGTAGTTAAACACAATATTAAACTAACTTTTAAAGCAAATTTGACCAAAATCGGACCAGTGGTCCCAAAATTATAGCACATTACAGACAGTTATCAAGTGAAAATTTCTGCAAAGTTCAAAAGTGACTTTAAAACGCGGTAAAATATTCTAAAAATTGCGTAATGGGATTACATGATCACTTGTAGTTAAACACAATATTAAACTAACTTTTAAAGCAAATTTGACCAAAATCGGACCAGTGGTCCCAAAATTATAGCACATTACAGACAGTTATCAAGTGAAAATTTCTGCAAAGTTCAAAAGTGACTTTAAAACGCGGTAAAATATTCTAAAAATTGCGTAATGGGATTACATGATCACTTGTAGTTAAACACAATATTAAACTAACTTTTAAAGCAAATTTGACCAAAATCGGACCAGTGGTCCCAAAATTATAGCACATTACAGACAGTCATCAAGTGAGAATTTCTACAAATTTCAAAAGTGACTTTAAGATGCGGTAAAATATTCTAAAAATTGCGTAGGGGGATCACGTGATCATTTGTAGTTAAACACAATATTAAACTAACTTTTAAAGCAAGTTTGACCAAAATCGGACCAGTGGTCCCAAAATTATAGCACATTAAAGACAGTCATCAAGTGAGAATTTCTACAAATTTCAAAAGTGACTTTAAGACGCGATAAAATATTCTAAAAATTGCGTAGGGGGATCACGTGATCACTTGTAGTTAAACACAATATTAAACTAACTTTTAAAGCAAATTTGACCAAAATCGGACCAGTGGTCCCAAAATTATAGCACATTACAGACAGTCATCAAGTGAAAATTTCTGCAAAGTTCAAAAGTGACTTTAAAACGCGGTAAAATATTCTAAAAATTGCGTAATGGGATTACATGATCACTTGTAGTTAAACACAATATTAAACTAACTTTTAAAGCAAATTTGACCAAAATCGGACCAGTGGTCCCAAAATTATAGCACATTACAGACAGTCATCAAGTGAGAATTTCTGCAAAGTTCAAAAGTGACTTTAAAACGCGGTAAAATATTCTAAAAATTGCGTAATGGGATTACATGATCACTTGTAGTTAAACACAATATTAAACTAACTTTTAAAGCAAATTTGACCAAAATCGGACCAGTGGTCCCAAAATTATAGCACATTACAGACAGTCATCAAGTGAGAATTTCTACAAATTTCAAAAGTGACTTTAAGATGCGGTAAAATATTCTAAAAATTGCGTAGGGGGATCACGTGATCATTTGTAGTTAAACACAATATTAAACTATCTTTTAAAGCAAGTTTGAGCAAAATCGGACCAGTGGTCCCAAAATTATAGCACATTAAAGACAGTCATCAAGTGAGAATTTCCACAAATTTCAAAAGTGACTTTAAGACGCGATAAAATATTCTAAAAATTGTATAGGGGAATCACGTGACTACTTGTAGTTAAACACAATATTAAACTAACTTTTAAAGCAAATTTGACCAAAATCGGACCAGTGGTTCCAAAATTATGGCACTTTAAAGCGAAAATTGACACAACTTTCAAAGGACCTTAAAAAAAATCCAAAACTCACAGTAGAACTTCGCTGATTTTTTATTATTTCAAAATAACATTGTGCTACCTAAAAAAGTAAACTTGAACAAATTCGTGCCAGAGGTTCCAAAACTATAAAATATTTAAAAGCAACAAATTTCATTAAATTAGGTTAGTTTCCTTTCTGCAATAAATCTAACCCCTTCCACTTTATTTAAAATAAAATATATACCTGATTATAAAAAAAACCTAAACTTGATATCACAGTTTCCCCTCAAGTTTTCTGCGACTTGAATAAATCCACCAACACCGCCTGCTCCTGCCGCTTCACCCCCTTCATCTCCAACACCTTCAACAGCTCATTCAACGCACACTCAGGCAACAACTTCTTATACTGGTCAACAAAAGTCTTGGGGGGATCCACCGGCGTCATCACCACCTTCAAAATCATCTCTGCCTTGGTCATACCTTTCGTCACAACTTTCGTATAGGCGGCTGGAGCCTGGCGGTTTATCTGCGATTGAATAGAAGGCAAATTGAGCAGGACCGTCTTTAACATGTGCGTGTCCAGCAGAAGTTGCTCGGCGCCTTCGGTGTTAATCGGCTTGCATTTGTAGATGTTTTGGACGAATTTCGGAATGAAAGCGTTGACGAATTTTATGCAGAACTGCGTGAAGTATTTGCGGGAGTGGGAGAGGTTGTCGCGGATTATGGGGACGGTGGTTTTCAAGTGGGTGGTTATGCTTGTTATGTAGGGGCTTTGGTCCCCGACTGTATCGAAGTTCTGCCACTGGATCTGAAAAACAAAGTAAAATATTCTAAAAGTTGCGTGGGGGGTCACATAGGTAAACACAACATTAAACTAACTTTTGAAGAAAATTTGAACAAAATTGGGCCAGTGGTTCCAAAAATATAGCACCTTAAAGACAGTCATCAAACGAAAATGTGTACAAAATTCAAAAGTGACTTTAAGACGCGGTAAAATATTCTAAAAGTTGCGTAGGGAGATCACGTGATCACTTGTAGTTAAACACAATATTAAACTAACTTTAAAAGCAAATTTGACCAAAATTAGACCAGTGGTCCCAAAATTATAGCACATTACAGACAGTCATCAAGTGAGAATTTCCACAAATTTCAAAAGTTACTTTAAGACGCGATAAAATATTCTAAAAATTGTATAGGGGAATCACGTGACTACTTGTAGTTAAACACAATATTAAACTAACTTTTAAAGCAAATTTGACCAAAATCGGACCAGTGGTCCCAAAATTATAGCACATTAAAGACAGTCATCAAGTGAGAATTTCTACAAATTTCAAAAGTGATTTTAAGATGCGGTAAAATATTCTAAAAATTGCGTAGGGAGATCACGTGATCACTTGTAGTTAAACACAATATTAAACTAACTTTTAAAGCAAATTTGACCAAAATCGGACCAGTGGTCCCAAAATTATAGCACATTAAAGACAGTCATCAAGCCAGAATTTCTACAAATTTCAAAAGTGACTTTAAAACGCGGTAAAATATTCTAAAAATTGCGTAGGGGGATCACGTGATCACTTGTAGTTAAACACAATATTAAATCAACTTTTAAAGCAAATTTGAACAAAATCGGACCAGTGGTCCCAAAATTATAGCACATTAAAGACAGTCATCAAGCGAGAGTTTCTACAAATTTCAAAAGTGACTTTAAGACGCGGTAAAATATTCTAAAAATTGCGTAGGGAGATCACGTGATCACTTGTAGTTAAACACAATATTAAATCAACTTTTAAAGCAAATTTGACCAAAATCGGACCAGTGGTCCCAAAATTATAGCACATTAAAGACAGTCATCAAGCCAGAATTTCTACAAATTTCAAAAGTGACTTTAAAACGCGGTAAAATATTCTAAAAATTGCGTAGGGGGATCACGTGATCACTTGTAGTTAAACACAATATTAAATCAACTTTTAAAGCAAATTTGAACAAAATCGGACCAGTGGTCCCAAAATTATAGCACATTAAAGACAGTCATCAAGCGAGAGTTTCTACAAATTTCAAAAGTGACTTTAAGACGCGGTAAAATATTCTAAATATTGCGTGGGGAGATCACGTGATCACTTGTAGTTAAACACAATATTAAATCAACTTTTAAAGCAAATTTGAACAAAATCGGACCAGTGGTCCCAAAATTATAGCACATTAAAGACAGTCATCAAGCGAGAGTTTCTACAAATTTCAAAAGTGACTTTAAGACGCGGTAAAATATTCTAAAAATTGCGTAGGGAGATCACGTGATCACTTGTAGTTAAACACAATATTAAATCAACTTTTAAAGCAAATTTGACCAAAATCGGACCAGTGGTCCCAAAATTATAGCACATTAAAGACAGTCATCAAGTGAGAATTTCTACAAATTTCAAAAGTGACTTTAAAACGCGGTAAAATATTCTAAAAATTGCGTAGGGAGATCACGTGATCACTTGTAGTTAAACACAATATTAAACTAACTTTTAAAGCAAATTTGAACAAAATCGGACCAGTGGTCCCAAAATTATAGCACATTAAAGACAGTCATCAAGTGAGAATTTCTACAAATTTCAAAAGTGACTTTAAAACGCAGTAAAATATTCTAAAAATTGCGTAGGGAGATCACGTGATCACTTGTAGTTAAACACAATATTAAATCAACTTTTAAAGCAAATTTGAACAAAATCGGACCAGTGGTCCCAAAATTATAGCACATTAAAGACAGTCATCAAGCGAGAGTTTCTACAAATTTCAAAAGTGACTTTAAGACGCGGTAAAATATTCTAAAAATTGCGTAGGGAGATCACGTGATCACTTGTAGTTAAACACAATATTAAACTAACTTTTAAAGCAAATTTGACCAAAATCGGACCAGTGGTCCCAAAATTATAGCACATTAAAGACAGTCATCAAGTGAGAATTTCTACAAATTTCAAAAGTGACTTTAAAACGCGGTAAAATATTCTAAAAATTGCGTAGGGAGATCACGTGATCACTTGTAGTTAAACACAATATTAAACTAACTTTAAAAGCAAATTTGACCAAAATTAGACCAGTGGTCCCAAAATTATAGCACATTAAAGACAGTCATCAAGTGAGAATTTCTACAAATTTCAAAAGTGACTTTAAAACGCGGTAAAATATTCTAAAAATTGCGTAGGGAGATCACGTGATCACTTGTAGTTAAACACAATATTAAACTAACTTTAAAAGCAAATTTGACCAAAATTAGACCAGTGGTCCCAAAATTATAGCACATTAAAGACAGTCATCAAGTGAGAATTTCTACAAATTTCAAAAGTGACTTTAAAACGCGGTAAAATATTCTAAAAATTGCGTAGGGAGATCACGTGATCACTTGTAGTTAAACACAATATTAAACTAACTTTTAAAGCAAATTTGACCAAAATCGGACCAGTGGTCCCAAAATTATAGCACATTACAGACAGTCATCAAGTGAGAATTTCCACAAATTTCAAAAGTGACTTTAAGACGCGATAAAATATTCTAAAAATTGTATAGGGGAATCACGTGACTACTTGTAGTTAAACACAATATTAAACTAACTTTTAAAGCAAATTTGACCAAAATCGGACCAGTGGTCCCAAAATTATAGCACGTTAAAGACAGTCATCAAGTGAGAATTTGTACAAAGTTCAAAAGTGACTTTAAGACGCGGTAAATTATTCTAAAAATTGCGTTGGGGGATCACGTGATCACTTGTAGTTAAACACAATATTAAACTAACTTTTAAAGCAAATTTGACCAAAATCGGACCAGTGGTCCCAAAATTATAGCACATTAAAGACAGTCATCAAGCCAGAATTTCTACAAATTTCAAAAGTGACTTTAAAACGCGGTAAAATATTCTAAAAATTGCGTAGGGGGATCACGTCATCACTTGTAGTTAAACACAATATTAAACTAACTTTTGAAGCAAATTTGACCAAAATTGGACCAGTGGTTCCAAAAATATAACAGCTTAAAGACAGTCATCAAGCCAGAATTTTTACAAATTTCAAAAGTGACTTTAAAACGCGGTAAAATATTCTAAAAATTGCGTAGGGAGATCACGTGATCACTTGTAGTTAAACACAATATTAAACTAACTTTTAAAGCAAATTTGACCAAAATCGGACCAGTGGTCCCAAAATTATAGCACATTAAAGACAGTCATCAAGCCAGAATTTCTACAAAGTTCGAAAGTGACTTTAAGACGCGGTAAATTATTCTAAAAATTGCGTTGGGGGATCACGTGATCACTTGGAGTTAAACACAATATTAAATCAACTTTTAAAGCAAATTTGAACAAAATCGGACCAGTGGTCCCAAAATTATAGCACATTAAAGACAGTCATCAAGCGAGAGTTTCTACAAATTTCAAAAGTGACTTTAAGACGCGGTAAAATATTCTAAAAATTGCGTAGGGAGATCACGTGATCACTTGTAGTTAAACACAATATTAAACTAACTTTTAAAGCAAATTTGACCAAAATCGGACCAGTGGTCCCAAAATTATAGCACATTAAAGACAGTCATCAAGCCAGAATTTCTACAAATTTCAAAAGTGACTTTAAAACGCGGTAAAATATTCTAAAAATTGCGTAGGGGGATCACGTGATCACTTGTAGTTAAACACAATATTAAATCAACTTTTAAAGCAAATTTGAACAAAATCGGACCAGTGGTCCCAAAATTATAGCACATTAAAGACAGTCATCAAGTGAGAATTTCTACAAATTTCAAAAGTGACTTTAAAACGCGGTAAAATATTCTAAAAATTGCGTAGGGGGATCACGTGATCACTTGTAGTTAAACACAATACTAAACTAACCTTTGAAGCAAATTAGACCAAAATTAGACCAGTGGTTCCAAAAATATAGCACTTTAAAGACAGTCGATAAAAAAATTCATTTATTAATATAACAATTGAACTTACTTTGCTCATGGCGGTTAGAGCCGGCTCACACGCATTCTCCAAATCCTGCACCAGAATCTGAATACAATTTGAGATGACCCTACAAGCACAAAATAAATTCCAACGCCATCTCTTACTACTTAAAACTCACTTGTGAAAGTTGTCTTGTTCTTTAGACAAATCAATTTGCTCTGCGAGCCCCGGCTCTATTTTCTCCTTCAATTTATCGCCCAATTGCTGCGTGGTTTCCAAACAATACTCAGCGGTAGTTAAAATACAGCAAATCTTCGTTTGTTCCTCTTTGGTAAACCGCGTAATTTCCCCCTCTTTCAACAACGAATGGAAGTTTTGTATCAAACCAGAAGTGGTCATTTTCTGCAAGTCTCTAGTCAAGCTCTGCACGCTACTACCGAGAGTTTGCGCCTCGATTTTCGGCAGGTTATTCATGAGTAATTTCTCGGAATATTCCTGTAGATATTTCTTAAAAACCATGCTGAGGCTTAGCAGGCTTTGCCCGCGATCCAACTGCGTGCATTGAATCATGCTTTTTTTGTAGAACACAAACAAATCGGGGCAACTCGGTAGAATCGCGGCTTGAGTATCAGTGGCCTCCGTTGGATGGCTCTGCTTTTCGTCCTGTAAAAACCGCTCGAGTAAATCCGCCAGGTTTCGGTCCACGCTCTCGATGTAAATCTCCAAGTGGGCGATGAAACAGTTGCCGATTAGTCCGGCGAAGGGATTGGGGGCGTTGGCGTCGAACTCCTCGGACATACTCGGGTTTTGTTCCACTAGAGTAACTCCGGTGAAACGGCGCGATAAAATATTCTCAAACGCAGCCGTTTTTTGTATGGCGTATAGCAGCAATTTCACGTCGATTTCCGCTTTGCGTTTCGTCATGATTTTCGTGAGTTCCTCGCGTGTGTTGTGGCAGAACTGCACGGCGATGCGCTCGGAAACTTCCCAGTTTTGAGGGAACATATTACCTACAAAACAACAGAATAATTTATATAAAAATTACTAAAAAAATCTCACCTAAGCGATCCTCAAACTCCAACAAATGCCGCTTAATCCACGCGTATCTCTTATCAATCTTATCCAACCACGCCGTATCTTCCGTCTCTTGAAACAAGTGACTATACTCCTGCAGCTGCAAGTTGACAAACCACCTCAACAAATCCCGTTTGACTTTCGGCTCTAAAATCGACACAACAAAGCAGGCTTGCGCCAGTTGGCGTGTGGCCCCAATCGCGTTGGACCCCGAAAACGCCTCGCGAAAATCCTTACTGATTTGCTCAGCTAATTCCACGTGAATTGAGCGCACTTGATCACTAAGACTCTTGATTTGTGGGATATCCGAGTAGTTTTCGAAGTGGGTCATGACTTCGCTTATAGCTTGCAAGGGTAGCGCGATTTCGCCGTAGAGACGCTTTTGTGTCATTGTTTTAAGAGTGTCGACGCCGCCTACGAGCATGTGTAGGTGGTTTAAGGTGGTTATGGCTAAGGTTAGGTTGCGTTTGGCGCAGTCTAGCTGTTTGATGTCTCTGGTTATCTCCCGGACCATTTCCTCGGATTTTTCTGCACGCTCTTTTATATCTTTGATGTGGACGAAGAGTTGCTTGATTACCTTTTGCGCCTCGTCTAAAGCTTGGCGTCCATCCAAACTAGCGGTGATTTGCCCTCGGACTACGTTACTAATTTCGTTATCGATGGACGTAATTTTATTTTCCATTTTTATTACAACTTCGTCGATGTTAGACAGGGATTGCTCAGTAGGGAACAGGGAGTTTATATAGTCGATACTGTTGAAATCCGGCTCGTCTAACGGATCTTTACTTGGTAAAACCTGCAGGAAAATTGCTGTTTTCATAGAGAAATTTTGAGGTTATGTGCATACCTCATCGATGGCTTTTTGGACTTCTGGTGGGAAATTTATAATGAGCGGGTGGCTGTCTTCGTCCAGGACGTCGTCGTCTACCACCGCAACGTCCATTATTTAATTAATTACAAGTTTTCTGTTCTGTTGAATTAACTAGTTTTACTCGACTTCTTCCGCTTAGAAGTCCCAAAGCGGTGGCTAAAGTAACTAACTAGGCGAATATTTTCCAATTTTCATAATGGGGTAATTGAAATAAAATATTTGGCTTGTAGATTAACCCCCAGTGGATTTTATAAAGTATTTCACAGGATTTTGTGTGAAAATTTAACAATTTCCAATCTAGTAACATAATTTCTTATGTTGCCTACCCTGCATAAAACTAATTTACAAATCTAATTTAATTTTATAATTTATTATAAACTTGGTGTACTTCTGGCATAAATATTGTATTTACTACGATTATTTAACGTAATTAACTGTAATTTTCCAATCTAGTGACATAATTTCTCAGGTTGCCTGCCCTGGATATAACTAACCAGCCAACTATTTTTTCCTACTCAAACACAGCCCCAGACGCCATTTTGGCATTTACATTTCTAGTTTTTCGCATAGTCAAGGAAAATGTCGAATAACCGCAACGACTGTAGAATATACGTTGGTAATCTACCGCCTGACATCCGCACCAAGGACATACAGGATTTATTTTACAAATTCGGCAAAGTAACATTCGTAGATTTGAAGAATCGTCGTGGGCCCCCATTTGCTTTCGTAGAATTCGAGGATCCAAGGTAGGATTATTCTAATATAATTTAAATAAGCTAAAGTATGTTTTGTAGAGACGCAGATGATGCTGTGCACGCCCGAGACGGCTACGACTACGACGGTTATCGCTTGCGAGTGGAATTTCCGAGGGGCGGCGGTCACGGTGGCTTCCGCGGCGGACGTGGCGGTGGAGACCGCGGCCGCAGTTCCCGAGGACCTCCCGCTCGTAGATCCCAGTTTAGAGTACTCGTAACAGGTAAAGAATACTGGGAAAATTTTATGCAAATTCTGAACGAAAATTTTGTAGGCTTGCCGCCGTCAGGCTCGTGGCAGGACTTGAAGGATCACATGAGGGAAGCTGGGGATGTGTGCTTTGCAGACGCGTTTAAGGACGGCTCGGGTGTGGTGGAATTTTTGCGCTACGAGGACATGAAGTATGCTATAAAAAAATTAGACGACTCCCGCTTTAGGTCGCATGAGGTAAGCGCTTTAAATACGTAAAGATCATTGTATATAAGCTGTGGTTTTAAGGGTGAGGTGTCGTATATACGTGTGAAGGAAGATCGTGGTGGTAGCGACAGCAGGCGCTCGGGGGGCCGTTCGAGGAGCCGCTCGTACTCGCCACGCCGCCGCGGCAGCCCGACCTACAGCCCAGTGAAGCGCAGCTACTCCCGCAGCCGCTCACGCTCCTAAATCGACCAGACGGAGGCGACCCACCGGAAATTTAAACTGATTTTAGTAAAAACAAAAAAAAATGTACGTATCACAATGTCATTAGTTGGCTTGTGTTAGTTTTATCGTTTTTCACACATTTTCATTTGTTTCGACGAGGCGCACTAAATTTTTTTTGTGTCGTTGGTTACATTCCGTTGTTTTGAAGTGTACCGTTAGTTTTGGTCCGATTTTGTGGACATTGTGGTACAGCAACACCGTTTTTATGTGAAATTTTCTGAGGGGCCCTCGGTGGGGTCGCCCTCGAAAGTTTTGTTTAATTTTTTTGTATAATTACTGTATAATTGAACCACGAAATTACCCTCTAGTTATTTTTTAGTCTAATCGAGTTAAATTTAAGGCACTAATATGTATTTTTTCTGTTTTTTTTTCGCTGAACGTGTGTTGTGTATCAGCGTTGGACTGGTAAAAAAGTTTTTACTATAATATAATTTTGTGGACAAAACAATAAATCACGCTATTAACTGATTTTCTTCTCTATTTCACACCACCTGAGCTTGGATTGTTGGCGCAAGAGGATTAGGATGAATGTTAAAGGATGTAGTAGAATAGGATAGGAAAAACAAAAAAGGAACTTGGACAGGAATTTTGTTGTACTTAAAAAAGGATTTGGAGGAGGAAAAAAACAGAACCTGGGGGGGATTTTTTTTGGCAAGTGGATAATCAGGATTCTATGATGCTTCGATTAGGACAGGAACTGGATGTTTGTTTCGGTAAATAACCCACCCACACACACACATACAATCCTCCCTCGTTTCCTTAAGATCTTGTAGCTTAGTGCACTCTTGACTTGCGTAATCAAGTCAACAGTGGACTTTGTGTCCAAAGCCCCCTTATGTGAATTACTGTTTTTACTGGTTTTTAAATTAGGTCTGCGCTTCTTCCACGCAACGCAGGATTAAAAAAAACCCCAATTTCCCCTTTGCTCGTTTTTCTCGTTGATACTCAAAAAACACTAAATTAATAATCGCTTAGGACTGCGTGGGATTTCTCTGGAAATTTTCCAGGATCTCAAGTGGAAAACTAACAGGAGTTTCAGTTGAATATTTCGGACCTTCCAGGTATTGTTTTTTTCTGTTTAAAATAACATTTTGCTTTTCAGTCAGTTTAAACTGAAACTTTTTTTATTCGCTCAAATGTATTTGTTGCTGCATGGATTTTCTGGAAATATATTTTAGGAAAAAAACCAACACAGTGTTTTATTTTTAATTTTTTATATATTAAACCCCAATTAGAACTTGACTAGCATCTGCTTGGCCACCTCGGCGGCCTTGTCCTTACCACTGATATGCTCGACGATGGTCAATGCGAACTCTAACGCAGTCCCCGGACCCCGACTGGTAATCAAGTGTCCATCCACCACAACGTCCTCCTCTCTATACGCGTAATTACCCTCGAGCATTTGATTTTTCATGGCCGGGTAACTAGTCACTTGTTTCCCAGTGGCGATTCCATGCGCTTTCAACGCAGTAGGCGCTGGAAAACAACAACTATAACAAACGAACTAAACTAGGAAACTACTTTACCGGCGCAAATAGCTGCGATGTATTTTCCACTCGTCTCCTGGTCTTTTAATAACGCGCCGACTTCAGCACTTGCACATAGAGCCTTAGTACCTTCCGAGCCGCCTGGTAATATTAAAATGTCGTAAGGACCCTTGGATTTTGCGTCTTTTATTCCAATGTCCGGTTTGATGTTTATGTCTCGACTACATTTGATTAGCTTGGCGTCTGGGAGCCCCGCGACAACTACCTCAATCTACAAATTAATGCTTTTGCTAAACAAAATGTTGGATGTTTGGATTTTTTTACCTGAGCTCTTCGTAAGACGTCGGCAGCTGTTATAAATTCTAATTCCTCGGCGCCGGTTGCTAGGAAAATCAAAGCGCGTTTCGACATGGTTTGACAGTACGTACCAAAGCGGGTTTTTCCGGGTAAAGTTGACAAAATTCGAATTGGTTTTGGTACGAAGGAAACTGACATTTCAAAGTGAAGGTGACATTCAAAGAAGAAGACGCAGCTTGTGTCTAGAGTAACGCGTTTGGTAGGACTAACATAGCATAAAAAGCAACTGTTAGATTACATGATTCTATAAACGCCTATTTTATATTTGATTAGATATTAGCACTAATTATTGTGCTTATTAGTTGAATTTAAATGCAGATTAATGATGAACTAATAGAACGTAACTTTAGCCACCAATCTATTTCAATTCAGTGTGACCAACATGATAAAAGTTACTATAGTCAAATTTTATCGCATAATTATTAATTTTTACAGAAAATACGTTTAGTGGATGTGAATCAACTGGATTATTTCGTTTATCTAAATATAGTTTACCTAAAAAGTCACCTTCGCACCTAACCTAACCTCAAAATGTCAACATCAACATCGGACAAAATCCTGAAAGAAATCCAGACCAACTCCACAAAAACCCTTTACGCGGTCCAATCCACCAACCCAGCGTTCCACTGGTGCAATTTGCGTTACAAAACAGGCGACACTCCCTTACACTGTGCATCCAGGTTAGGTTACAATAATTTGGTTTTAGATTTGGTGCAAAACTTCCAGCCAAACGCTGTGAATTGCCGCAACAACGACGGCAAAACCGCGTTACATGACGCTGTGCAATTCTCCCAAAGCGCCTGCTGTAGAATTTTATTGGAAAACGGGGCGGAAGTGAACGCTTTAAAGCGGGGGGACTGGACGCCGCTTATGCTGGCTTGCACGAAGCCTTCAGTGGAAACTGTGCGGGTTTTGTTGGAGTACAACGCGATGGTTAACTTGCGGAATAAAGACGGTTGGAGTGTTGTGCATTTAGTGGCTCGTTGTGGCTCCAACGAGCTTTTACAAAGCTTACTTGAGACGGATTTAAGGTTGGACGCGACTAGTAAAAACGGACGAAGTGCCTTGCATATCGCCGCGTTGCATTCGCACAAATCCCTCGTGGAAACTCTCTTAAAACTCGGATTGAACCCCAACGCAAGCGACAACTGTGGAAACACGCCTTTACACGAGGCTATTCTAGGGAGAAACCTCGATGTTGCCAGGGTTTTGATTAGGAATGGTGCGGAGGTACACAAACGGAATAATTGTGGGTTCACTTTGGTGCACTTGGCGGCTGGTTGCGAGGAAAGCGGTGAAAATGTGATAAAATTTGTTGTGGAAGAGTTGGGGTTGGCTGTGGATGACAAAAGTACTAAAGGGGGGTTTACGCCGTTGCATTGTGCGGCTAGGAAGAATCAGCGAGTTGGGTATGAGTGTTTGGTGCAGTTGGGGGCCAACGAGGGGCTAGTGGACGAGTTCGGACGAAAAGCTAAAGATTATTTTAGTTTTTAAGTGAGTGTTTGGAAAAATAAAAATTTTAAATCACTTGTATTGTAACTTACTCACCTTTCCACGTCTCTTTTATGTACATATTTAATTCATTGAAAAGTAATTTTTGAAAAAAAAATTTAGTTGGTACTTTAGACACCGTGCCGGTAATACAGATTCCACAGCATTTTTCTACTAATTTAATCTTTCCACTGACAAATCTAATCTAATTACAAAGCGGAATGTAGGTTCTATTAGAAAATGTCAGTACAAGGGCTCTAAAGGCTGTTGTAGTGTGTTTTTTAGAACCTTAAAGTGGAACTTTGAAAATAGCACCAATTTTCATGGATTCACAGTTTTAGGGTCACAGTTTTAGAACCACTGGTCAGATTTTAACGTAATTTACGTCTTTACAAAGCGGAATGTAGGTTCTATTAAAAAATGTCAGTACAAGGGCTCTAAAGGCTGTTGTAGTGTGTTTTTTAGAGCCTTAAAGTGGAACTTTGAAAATAGCACCAATTTTCATGGATTCACAGTTTTAGGGTCACAGTTTTAGAACCCCTGCTCAGATTTTAACGTAATTTACATCTTTACAAAGCGGAATGTAGATTCTATTAGAAAATGTCAGTACAAGGGCTCTAAAGGCTGTTGTAGTGTGTTTTTTAGAACCTTAAAGTGGAACTTTGAAAATAGCACCAATTTTCATGTATTCACAGTTTTAGGGTCACAGTTTTAGAACCACTGGTCAGATTTTAACGTAATTTACGTCTTTACAAAGCGGAATGTAGGTTCTATTAGAAAATGTCAGTACAAGGGCTCTAAAGGCTGTTGTAGTGTGTTTTTTAGAGCCTTAAAGTGGAACTTTGAAAATAGCACCAATTTTCATGGATTCACAGTTTTAGGGTCACAGTTTTAGAACCCCTGCTCAGATTTTAACGTAATTTACGTGTTTACAAAGCGGAATGTAGGTTCTATTAGAAAATGTCAGTACAAGGGCTGTAAAGGCTGTTGTAGTGTGTTTTTTAGAGCCTTAAAGTGGAACTTTGAAAATAGCACCAATTTTCATGGATTCACAGTTTTAGAACCACTGCTCAGATTTTAACGTAATTTACGTGTTTACAAAGCGGAATGTAGGTTTTATTAAAAAATGTCAGTACAAGGGCTCTAAAGGCTGTTGAAGTGTGTTTTTTAGAACCTTAAAGTGGAACTTTGAAAATAGCACCAATTTTCATGGATTAACAGTTTTAGGGTCACAGTTTTAGAACCCCTGCTCAGATTTTAACGTAATTTACATCTTTACAAAGCGGAATGTAGGTTCTATTAGAAAATGTCAGTACAAGGGCTGTAAAGGCTGTTGTAGTGTGTTTTTTAGAGCCTTAAAGTGGAACTTTGAAAATAGCACCAATTTTCATGGATTCACAGTTTTAGGGTCACAGTTTTAGAACCACTGCTCAGATTTTAACGTAATTTACGTGTTTACAAAGCGGAATGTAGGTTTTATTAAAAAATGTCAGTACAAGGGCTCTAAAGGCTGTTGTAGTGTGTTTTTAGAGCCTTAAAGTGGAACTTTGAAAATAGCACCAATTTTCATGGATTCACAGTTTTAGGGTCACAGTTTTAGAACCCCTGCTCAGATTTTAACGTAATTTACATCTTTACAAAGCGGAATGTAGGTTCTATTAGAAAATGTCAGTACAAGGGCTCTAAAGGCTGTTGTAGTGTGTTTTTTAGAGCCTTAAAGTGGAACTTTGAAAATAGCACCAATTTTCATGGATTCACAGTTTTAGGGTCACAGTTTTAGAACCCCTGCTCAGATTTTAACGTAATTTACATCTTTACAAAGCGGAATGTAGGTTCTATTAGAAAATGTCAGTACAAGGGCTGTAAAGGCTGTTGTAGTGTGTTTTTTAGAGCCTTAAAGTGGAACTTTGAAAATAGCACCAATTTTCATGGATTCACAGTTTTAGGGTCACAGTTTTAGAACCACTGCTCAGATTTTAACGTAATTTACGTGTTTACAAAGCGGAATGTAGGTTTTATTAAAAAATGTCAGTACAAGGGCTCTAAAGGCTGTTGTAGTGTGTTTTTAGAGCCTTAAAGTGGAACTTTGAAAATAGCACCAATTTTCATGGATTCACAGTTTTAGGGTCACAGTTTTAGAACCCCTGCTCAGATTTTAACGTAATTTACATCTTTACAAAGCGGAATGTAGGTTCTATTAGAAAATGTCAGTACAAGGGCTCTAAAGGCTGTTGTAGTGTGTTTTTTAGAGCCTTAAAGTGGAACTTTGAAAATAGCACCAATTTTCATGGATTCACAGTTTTAGGGTCACAGTTTTAGAACCCCTGCTCAGATTTTAACGTAATTTACGTGTTTACAAAGCGGAATGTAGGTTCTATTAGAAAATGTCAGTACAAGGGCTGTAAAGGCTGTTGTAGTGTGTTTTTTAGAGCCTTAAAGTGGAACTTTGAAAATAGCACCAATTTTCATGGATTCACAGTTTTAGAACCACTGCTCAGATTTTAACGTAATTTACGTGTTTACAAAGCGGAATGTAGGTTTTATTAAAAAATGTCAGTACAAGGGCTCTAAAGGCTGTTGTAGTGTGTTTTTTAGAACCTTAAAGTGGAACTTTGAAAATAGCACCAATTTTCATGGATTCACAGTTTTAGGGTCACAGTTTTAGAACCCCTGCTCAGATTTTAACGTAATTTACATCTTTACAAAGCGGAATGTAGGTTCTATTAGAAAATGTCAGTACAAGGGCTCTAAAGGCTGTTGTAGTGTGTTTTTTAGAGCCTTAAAGTGGAACTTTGAAAATAGCACCAATTTTCATGGATTCACAGTTTTAGGGTCACAGTTTTAGAACCCCTGCTCAGATTTTAACGTAATTTACGTGTTTACAAAGCGGAATGTAGGTTCTATTAGAAAATGTCAGTACAAGGGCTGTAAAGGCTGTTGTAGTGTGTTTTTTAGAGCCTTAAAGTGGAACTTTGAAAATAGCACCAATTTTCATGGATTCACAGTTTTAGGGTCACAGTTTTAGAACCCCTGCTCAGATTTTAACGTAATTTACGTGTTTACAAAGCGGAATGTAGGTTCTATTAGAAAATGTCAGTACAAGGGCTGTAAAGGCTGTTGTAGTGTGTTTTTTAGAGCCTTAAAGTGGAACTTTGAAAATAGCACCAATTTTCATGGATTCACAGTTTTAGGGTCACAGTTTTAGAACCCCTGCTCAGATTTTAACGTAATTTACATCTTTACAAAGCGGAATGTAGATTCTATTAGAAAATGTCAGTACAAGGGCTCTAAAGGCTGTTGTAGTGTGTTTTTTAGAACCTTAAAGTGGAACTTTGAAAATAGCACCAATTTTCATGGATTCACAGTTTTAGGGTCACAGTTTTAGAACCACTGGTCAGATTTTAACGTAATTTACGTCTTTACAAAGCGGAATGTAGGTTCTATTAAAAAATGTCAGTACAAGGGCTCTAAAGGCTGTTGTAGTGTGTTTTTTAGAGCCTTAAAGTGGAACTTTGAAAATAGCACCAATTTTCATGGATTCACAGTTTTAGGGTCACAGTTTTAGAACCCCTGCTCAGATTTTAACGTAATTTACATCTTTACAAAGCGGAATGTAGATTCTATTAGAAAATGTCAGTACAAGGGCTCTAAAGGCTGTTGTAGTGTGTTTTTTAGAACCTTAAAGTGGAACTTTGAAAATAGCACCAATTTTCATGTATTCACAGTTTTAGGGTCACAGTTTTAGAACCACTGGTCAGATTTTAACGTAATTTACGTCTTTACAAAGCGGAATGTAGGTTCTATTAGAAAATGTCAGTACAAGGGCTCTAAAGGCTGTTGTAGTGTGTTTTTTAGAGCCTTAAAGTGGAACTTTGAAAATAGCACCAATTTTCATGGATTCACAGTTTTAGGGTCACAGTTTTAGAACCCCTGCTCAGATTTTAACGTAATTTACGTGTTTACAAAGCGGAATGTAGGTTCTATTAGAAAATGTCAGTACAAGGGCTGTAAAGGCTGTTGTAGTGTGTTTTTTAGAGCCTTAAAGTGGAACTTTGAAAATAGCACCAATTTTCATGGATTCACAGTTTTAGAACCACTGCTCAGATTTTAACGTAATTTACGTGTTTACAAAGCGGAATGTAGGTTTTATTAAAAAATGTCAGTACAAGGGCTCTAAAGGCTGTTGAAGTGTGTTTTTTAGAACCTTAAAGTGGAACTTTGAAAATAGCACCAATTTTCATGGATTAACAGTTTTAGGGTCACAGTTTTAGAACCCCTGCTCAGATTTTAACGTAATTTACATCTTTACAAAGCGGAATGTAGGTTCTATTAGAAAATGTCAGTACAAGGGCTGTAAAGGCTGTTGTAGTGTGTTTTTTAGAGCCTTAAAGTGGAACTTTGAAAATAGCACCAATTTTCATGGATTCACAGTTTTAGGGTCACAGTTTTAGAACCACTGCTCAGATTTTAACGTAATTTACGTGTTTACAAAGCGGAATGTAGGTTTTATTAAAAAATGTCAGTACAAGGGCTCTAAAGGCTGTTGTAGTGTGTTTTTAGAGCCTTAAAGTGGAACTTTGAAAATAGCACCAATTTTCATGGATTCACAGTTTTAGGGTCACAGTTTTAGAACCCCTGCTCAGATTTTAACGTAATTTACATCTTTACAAAGCGGAATGTAGGTTCTATTAGAAAATGTCAGTACAAGGGCTCTAAAGGCTGTTGTAGTGTGTTTTTTAGAGCCTTAAAGTGGAACTTTGAAAATAGCACCAATTTTCATGGATTCACAGTTTTAGGGTCACAGTTTTAGAACCCCTGCTCAGATTTTAACGTAATTTACATCTTTACAAAGCGGAATGTAGGTTCTATTAGAAAATGTCAGTACAAGGGCTGTAAAGGCTGTTGTAGTGTGTTTTTTAGAGCCTTAAAGTGGAACTTTGAAAATAGCACCAATTTTCATGGATTCACAGTTTTAGGGTCACAGTTTTAGAACCACTGCTCAGATTTTAACGTAATTTACGTGTTTACAAAGCGGAATGTAGGTTTTATTAAAAAATGTCAGTACAAGGGCTCTAAAGGCTGTTGTAGTGTGTTTTTAGAGCCTTAAAGTGGAACTTTGAAAATAGCACCAATTTTCATGGATTCACAGTTTTAGGGTCACAGTTTTAGAACCCCTGCTCAGATTTTAACGTAATTTACATCTTTACAAAGCGGAATGTAGGTTCTATTAGAAAATGTCAGTACAAGGGCTCTAAAGGCTGTTGTAGTGTGTTTTTTAGAGCCTTAAAGTGGAACTTTGAAAATAGCACCAATTTTCATGGATTCACAGTTTTAGGGTCACAGTTTTAGAACCCCTGCTCAGATTTTAACGTAATTTACGTGTTTACAAAGCGGAATGTAGGTTCTATTAGAAAATGTCAGTACAAGGGCTGTAAAGGCTGTTGTAGTGTGTTTTTTAGAGCCTTAAAGTGGAACTTTGAAAATAGCACCAATTTTCATGGATTCACAGTTTTAGAACCACTGCTCAGATTTTAACGTAATTTACGTGTTTACAAAGCGGAATGTAGGTTTTATTAAAAAATGTCAGTACAAGGGCTCTAAAGGCTGTTGTAGTGTGTTTTTTAGAACCTTAAAGTGGAACTTTGAAAATAGCACCAATTTTCATGGATTCACAGTTTTAGAACCCCTGCTCAGATTTTAACGTAATTTACATCTTTACAAAGCGGAATGTAGGTTCTATTAGAAAATGTCAGTACAAGGGCTCTAAAGGCTGTTGTAGTGTGTTTTTTAGAGCCTTAAAGTGGAACTTTGAAAATAGCACCAATTTTCATGGATTCACAGTTTTAGGGTCACAGTTTTAGAACCCCTGCTCAGATTTTAACGTAATTTACGTGTTTACAAAGCGGAATGTAGGTTCTATTAGAAAATGTCAGTACAAGGGCTGTAAAGGCTGTTGTAGTGTGTTTTTTAGAGCCTTAAAGTGGAACTTTGAAAATAGCACCAATTTTCATGGATTCACAGTTTTAGAACCACTGCTCAGATTTTAACGTAATTTACGTGTTTATAAAGCGGAATGTAGGTTTTATTAAAAAATGTCAGTACAAGGGCTCTAAAGGCTGTTGTAGTGTGTTTTTTAGAGCCTTAAAGTGGAACTTTGAAAATAGCACCAATTTTCATGGATTCACAGTTTTAGGGTCACAGTTTTAGAACCACTGCTCAGATTTTAACGTAATTTACGTGTTTACAAAGCGGAATGTAGGTTTTATTAAAAAATGTCAGTACAAGGGCTCTAAAGGCTGTTGAAGTGTGTTTTTTAGAGCCTTAAAGTGGAACTTTGAAAATAGCACCAATTTTCATGGATTCACAGTTTTAGGGTCACAGTTTTAGAACCACTGGTCAGATTTTAACGTAATTTACGTCTTTACAAAGCGGAATGTAGGTTCTATTAGAAAATGTCAGTACAAGGGCTCTAAAGGCTGTTGTAGTGTGTTTTTAGAGCCTTAAAATGGAACTTTGAAAATAGCACCAATTTTCATGGATTAACAGTTTTAGGGTCACAGTTTTAGAACCACTGGTCAGATTTTAACGTAATTTACGTCTTTACAAAGCGGAATGTAGGTTCTATTAGAAAATGTCAGTACAAGGGCTCTAAAGGCTGTTGTAGTGTGTTTTTTAGAGCCTTAAAGTGGAACTTTGCAAATAGCACAAATTTTCATGGATTCACAGTTTTGGGATCACAGTTTCAGAACCACTGGACAGATTTTAAGTAAATTAACATTTTTACAAAGCGAAATGTATGTTTTATTAAAAAAAGCTCACCTGTCGGCCATCTATGTTATAATTACGCAACCCCTACATTACAGTTTCCGCTTTTATTACATTTAATACAAATTTGTATTAAATCAAAACTACAGTAAAATTTATATTTTGTTCTTTAAAAATCAACTTAAAATGCGCGTTTGCATTGAAATAATTTAAAAAAATGGAAATATATGATTTTTAGTTAAACTCGTTACTTTAGACACAAATCTACAATAGAAATGGTGGATATCCACTAGAATTTTCGGCTATGTTCTATCACCATTCCGCCAATAAGAATCAACCCGAAGCAGCCGAAAATTTGTCGTATATCTTATATTTACAGCAACTGTTTCGCGGGTGCGCCCCAAAAGAAAGTTCGAAACGAAAAATGTGTGTTAATTTTTGTGACGACGCTTAATAATCAGTTAACATCATAGATAATATATAATTAATTAACATTATTGTGATTAGTGTATTGCCACCAGTTTACAAGTGCATTTTAAGTGTTTTATTGTAGCAACAATACCCAACGGATTAGCGTAAGTGGAACATTTCGTTCAGTTAGCATTTAGGTTCCTTTCCAATGATTTCACTTTTTGCCACAATTGGAAGTTGGAAGTGTAAATCGCGCTTTGTTTACTTGTTGGAAAAGTGTTCCGTGTTAAATAACGGAGCAATTACTGTTACAAAAACTAAAGGAATTTTGTGGGTGGTTTATAGGCCTTCGCCCCCGAAGTGCATTCCAACGTATACAGTACACACCTTGCCAAAACTGCACACCTGTTAAATGCAAATTACACAATTTTGTTTGTTTGGTTTCAGTTACATTTTCCACAATGGAAAAGGAAAACGTTATTTCCATGATGCGAAGCTGCCTACTATCGTTTAAGGGCCAAGTGTCGTTAAAGCAGTTGAATGGTAAGTGGAAATTTGAAATTAATAAAGTGGTTTTATTAATAAATTGTATCATTGAAAAGAAGGCCGTGGGAATCACCGAGATACTCGACATAGTTATCCTTATCTACCTGTCGTTATCTAACCTTAAATTTCTATGAATGACAGTAACGTTAGAATAACAATAAAATTAACTCTAAACAAAGTTGTGATAAGGCAAAAATGTTTAAATATTTTATTATCACAACAACAGTTACTCATGTAGCGGCCTGTGTAATTTTTTAGACAAAACTCGCTTATTATCTGTTTTATAAAAAAAACTTATTCTTAACTTTTTATCAATCTTACGTATTGCAACATAAAACCTGAATAACATTTTTTGATATCACTTGTCGTTTTTCTGTTAATAGCGGTTTTTAAAATGATATGTCAGTTTTTTCGAAATAACTCGGCTATGACGCGGAATTTCAAAAAAAGTTTTTAGCACTTTTTAACTGCCTCAGAAAAATGAACAAAAAACCTAAATAACTTTTTTCGCCTACTTTACATATTTTTAAAATAAAAGCAAATTTTTACTTCAACATATTTTGACACATTTGACATGTCATATTTAACATTTTTGACCTTGAAACGTAATAAGGGAATTGTACAAGTGTCTATGTACTTTGTTTATGTGAAATTTCAGCGAAGTAAATAAATTTACGGAATTTATAATTTTTTAGACAAAACTCGCTTATTATCTGTTTTATCAAAAAAACTTATTCTTAACTTTTTATCAATCTTACGTATTGCAACATAAAACCTGAATAACATTTTTTGATATCACTTGTCGTTTTTCTGTTAATAGAGGTTTTTAAAATAATATGTCAGTTTTTCCGAAATAACTCGCCTATGACGCGGAATTTCGAAAAAAGTTTTTAACACTTTTTAACTGTCTCAGACAAATGAACAAAAAACCTAAATAACTTTTTTCGCCTACTTTACATATTTTTAAAATAAAAGCAAATTTTTACTTCAACATATTTTGACACATTTGACATGTCATATTTAACATTTTTGACCTTGAAACGTAATAAGGGAATTGTACAAGTGTCTATGTACTTTGTTTATGTGAAATTTCAGCGGAGTAAATAAATTTACGGAATTTATAATTTTTTAGACAAAACTCGCTTATTATCTGTTTTATCAAAAAAACTTATTCTTAACTTTTTATCAATCTTACGTATTGCAACATAAAACCTAAATAACATTTTTTGATATCACTTGTCGTTTTTCTGTTAATAGCGGTTTTTAAAATGATATGTCAGTTTTTTCGAAATAACTCGGCTATGACGCGGAATTTCAAAAAAAGTTTTTAGCACTTTTTAACTGCCTCAGAAAAATGAACAAAAAACCTAAATAACTTTTTTCGCCTACTTTACATATTTTTAAAGTAAAAGCAAATTTTTACTTAACATATTTTGACACATTTGACATGTCATATTTAACATTTTTGACCTTGAAACGTAATAAGGGAATTGTACAAGTGTCTATGTACTTTGTTTATGTGAAATTTCAGCGGAGTAAATAAATTTACGAAATTTATAATTTTTTAGACAAAACTCGCTTATTATCTGTTTTATCAAAAAAACTTATTCTTAACTTTTTATCAGGTTTACGTATTGCAACATAAAACCTAAATAACATTTTTTGATATCACTTGTCGTTTTTCTGGTAATAGAGGTTTTTTAAATGATATGTCAGTTTTTCCGAAATAACTCGGCTATGACGCGGAATTTCAAAAAAAGTTTTTAGCACTTTTTAACTGCCTCAGAAAAATGAACAAAAAACCTAAATAACTTTTTTCGCCTACTTTACATATTTTTAAAATAAAAGCAAATTTTTACTTCAACATATTTTGACATATTTGACATGTCATATTTAACATTTATGACCTTGAAGCGTAATAAGGGAATTGCACAAGTGTCTGTGTACTTTGTTTATGTGAAATTTCAGCGAAGTAAATTAATTTACGGAATTTATAATTTTTTAGACAAAACTCGCTTATTATCTGTTTTATCAAAAAAACTTATTCTTAACTTTTTATCAATCTTACGTATTGCAACATAAAACCTAAATAACATTTTTTGATATCACTTGTCGTTTTTCTGTTAATAGCGGTTTTTAAAATGATATGTCAGTTTTTTCGAAATAACTCGGCTATGACGCGGAATTTCAAAAAAAGTTTTTAGCACTTTTTAACTGCCTCAGAAAAATGAACAAAAAACCTAAATAACTTTTTTCGCCTACTTTACATATTTTTAAAATAAAAGCAAATTTTTACTTCAACATATTTTGACACATTTGACATGTCTTAATTAACACTTATGACCTTGAAACGTAATATAGGAATTGTACAAGTGTCTATGTACTTTGTTTATGTGAAATTTCAGCGGAATAAATAAATTTACGGAATTTATAATTTTTTAGACAAAACTCGCTTATTATCTGTTTTATCAAAAAAACTTATTCTTAACTTTTTATCAGGCTTACGTATTGTAACATAAAACCTAAATAACATTTTTTGATATCACCTGTCGTTTTTCTGTTAATAGAGGTTTTTAAAATAATATGTCAATTTTTTCGAAATAACTCGGCTATGACGCGGAATTTCGAAAAAAGTTTTTAACACTTTTTAACTGTCTCAGACAAATGAACAAAAAACCTAAGTAACTTTTTTCGCCTACTTTACATATTTTTAAAATAAAAGTAAATTTTTACTTCAACATATTTTGACACATTTGACATGTCATATTTAACATTTTTGACCTTGAAACGTAATAAGGGAATTGTACAAGTGTCTATATACTTTGTTTATGTGAAATTTCAGCGGAGTAAATAAATTTACGGAATTTATATTTTTTTAGACAAAACTCGCTTATTATCTGTTTTATAAAAAAAACTTATTCTTAACTTTTTATCAATCTTACGTATTGCAACATAAAACCTGAATAACATTTTTTGATATCACTTGTTGTTTTTCTGTTAATAGCGGTTTTTAAAATGATATGTCAGTTTTTCCGAAATAACTCGGCTATGACGCGGAATTTCAAAAAAAGTTTTTAACACTTTTTAACTGCCTCAGAAAAATGAACAAAAAACCTAAGTAACTTTTTTCGCGTACTTTGCATATTTTTAAAATAAAAGCAAATTTCAGTTTAACATATTTTGACACATTTGACATGTCATATTTAACATTTATGACCTTGAAACGTAATAAGGGAATTGTACAAGTGTTTATATACTTTGTTTATGTGAAATTTCAGCGGAGTAAATAAATTTACGAAATTTATATTTTTTTAGACAAAACTCGCTTATTATCTGTTTTATCAAAAAAACTTATTCTTAACTTTTTGTCAGGTTTACGTATTGCAACATAAAACCTAAATAACATTTTTTGATATCACTTGTCGTTTTTCTGTTAATAGAGGTTTTTAAAATAATATGTCAGTTTTTCCGAAATAACTCGCCTATGACGCGGAATTTCGAAAAAAGTTTTTAACACTTTTTAACTGTCTCAGACAAATGAACAAAAAACAAAAAGTAACTTTTTTCGCGTACTTTACATATTTTTAAAATAAAAGCAAATTTCAGTTTAACATATTTTGACACATTTGACATGTCATATTTAACATTTTTGACCTTGAAACGTAATAAGGGAATTGTACAAGTGTCTATGTACTTTGTTTATGTGAAATTTCAGCGGAGTAAATAAATTTACGGAATTTATAATTTTTTAGACAAAACTCGCTTATTATCTGTTTTATCAAAAAAACTTATTCTTAACTTTTTGTCAGGTTTACGTATTGCAACATAAAACCTGAATAACATTTTTTGATATCACTTGTCGTTTTTCTGTTAATAGCGGTTTTTAAAATGATATGTCAGTTTTTCCGAAATAACTCGCCTATGACGCGGAATTTCGAAAAAAGTTTTTAACACTTTTTAACTGTCTCAGACAAATGAACAAAAAACCTAAGTAACTTTTTTCGCCTACTTTACATATTTTTAAAATAAAAGCTAATTTTTACTTTAACATATTTTGACACATTTGACATGTCTTAATTAACACTTATGACCTTGAAACGTAATAAGGGAATTGTACAAGTGTCTATATACTTTGTTTATGTGAAATTTCAGCGGAGTAAATAAATTTACGGAATTTATAAATTTTTAGACAAAACTCGCTTATTATCTGTTTTATCAAAAAAACTTATTCTTAACTTTTTGTCAGGTTTACGTATTGCAACATAAAACCTGAATAACATTTTTTGATATCACTTGTTGTTTTTCTGTTAATAGCGGTTTTTAAAATGATATGTCAGTTTTTCCGAAATAACTTGGCTATGACGCGAAATTTCAAAAAAAGTTTTTAACACTTTTTAACTGCCTCAGAAAAATGAACAAAAAACCTAAATAACTTTTTTCGCCTACTTTACATATTTTTAAAATAAAAGCAAATTTTTACTTTAACATATTTTGACACATTTGACATGTCTTAATTAACACTTATGACCTTGAAACGTAATAAGGGAATTGTACAAGTGTCTAGGTACTTTGTTTATGTGAAATTTCAGCGGAGTAAATAAATTTACGGAATTTATAATTTTTTAGACAAAACTCGCTTATTATCTGTTTTATCAAAAAAACTTATTCTTAACTTTTTGTCAGGTTTACGTATTGCAACATAAAACCTAAATAACATTTTTTGATATCACTTGTCGTTTTTCTGGTAATAGAGGTTTTTTAAATGATATGTCAGTTTTTCCGAAATAACTCGGCTATGACGCGGAATTTCGAAAAAAGTTTTTAACACTTTTTGACTGTCTCAGACAAATGAACAAAAAACCTAAGTAACTTTTTTCGGGTACTTTGCATATTTTTAAAATAAAAGCAAATTTCACTTTAACATATTTTGACACATTTGACATGTCATATTTAACATTTATGACCTTGAAACGTAATAAGGGAATTGTACAAGTGTTTATATACTTTGTTTATGTGAAATTTCAGCGGAGTAAATAAATTAACGAAATTTATATTTTTTTAGACAAAACTCGCTTATTATCTGTTTTATAAAAAAAACTTATTCTTAACTTTTTATCAATCTTACGTATTGCAACATGAAACCTAAATAACATTTTTTGATATCACTTGTCGTTTTTCTGTTAATAGAGGTTTTTAAAATGATATGTCAGTTTTTCCGAAATAACTCAGCTATGACGCGGAATTTCGAAAAAAGTTTTTAACACTTTTTAACTGTCTCAGACAAATGAACGAAAAACCTAAGTAACTTTTTTCGCCTACTTTACATATTTTTAAAATAAAAGCAAATTTTTACTTTAACATATTTTGACACATTTGACATGTCTTAATTAACACTTATGACCTTGAAACGTAATAAGGGAATTGTACAAGTGTCTATATACTTTGTTTATGTGAAATTTCAGCGGAGTAAATAAATTTACGGAATTTATAATTTTTTAGACAAAACTCGCTTATTATCTGTTTTATCAAAAAAACTTATTCTTAACTTTTTATCAATCTTACGTATTGCAACATAAAACCTAAATAATATTTTTTGATATCACTTGTCGTTTTTCTGTTAATAGCGGTTTTTAAAATGATATGTCAGTTTTTTCGAAATAACTCGGCTATGACGCGGAATTTCAAAAAAAGTTTTTAGCACTTTTTAACTGCCTCAGAAAAATGAACAAAAAACCTAAATAACTTTTTTCGCCTACTTTACATATTTTTAAAGTAAAAGCAAATTTTTACTTAACATATTTTGACACATTTGACATGTCATATTTAACATTTTTGACCTTGAAACGTAATAAGGGAATTGTACAAGTGTCTATGTACTTTGTTTATGTGAAATTTCAGCGGAGTAAATAAATTTACGAAATTTATAATTTTTTAGACAAAACTCGCTTATTATCTGTTTTATCAAAAAAACTTATTCTTAACTTTTTATCAGGTTTACGTATTGCAACATAAAACCTGAATAACATTTTTTGATATCACTTGTCGTTTTTCTGTTAATAGAGGTTTTTAAAATGATATGTCAGTTTTTCCGAAATAACTCGCCTATGACGCGGAATTTCGAAAAAAGTTTTTAACACTTTTTAACTGTCTCAGACAAATGAACGAAAAACCTAAGTAACTTTTCTCGCCTACTTTACATATTTTTAAAATAAAAGCTAATTTTTTCTTTAACATATTTTGACACATTTGACATGTCTTAATTAACACTTATGACCTTGAAACGTAATAAGGGAATTGTACAAGTGTCTAAGTACTTTGTTTATGTGAAATTTCAGCGGAGTAAATAAATTTACGGAATTTATAATTTTTTAGACAAAACTCGCTTATTATCTGTTTTATCAAAAAAACTTATTCTTAACTTTTTATCAATCTTACGTATTGCAACATAAAACCTGAATAACATTTTTTGATATCACTTGTCGTTTTTCTGTTAATAGAGGTTTTTAAAATGATATGTCAGTTTTTTCCGAAATAACTCGGCTATGACGCGGAATTTCAAAAAAAGTTTTTAGCACTTTTTAACTGCCTCAGAAAAATGAACAAAAAACCTAAATAACTTTTTTCGCCTACTTTACATATTTTTAAAGTAAAAGCAAATTTTTACTTAACACTATTTTGACACATTTGACATGTCATATTTAACATTTATGACCTTGAAACGTAATAAGGGAATTGTACAAGTGTCTATGTACTTTGTTTATGTAAAAATTTCAGCGGAGTAAATAAATTTACGAAATTTATAATTTTTTAGACAAAACTCGCTTATTATCTGTTTTATCAAAAAAACTTATTCTTAACTTTTTATCAGGTTTACGTATTGCAACATAAAACCTGAATAACATTTTTTGATATCACTTGTTGTTTTTCTGTTAATAGCGGTTTTTAAAATGATATGTCAGTTTTTCCGAAATAACTCGGCTATGACGCGGAATTTCAAAAAAAGTTTTTAACACTTTTTAACTGCCTCAGAAAAATGAACAAAAAACCTAAGTAACTTTTTTCGCGTACTTTGCATATTTTTAAAATAAAAGCAAATTTCAGTTTAACATATTTTGACACATTTGACATGTCATATTTAACATTTATGACCTTGAAACGTAATAAGGGAATTGTACAAGTGTTTATATACTTTGTTTATGTGAAATTTCAGCGGAGTAAATAAATTTACGAAATTTATATTTTTTTAGACAAAACTCGCTTATTATCTGTTTTATAAAAAAAACTTATTCTTAACTTTTTATCAATCTAACGTATTGCAACATAAAACCTAAATAACATTTTTTGATATCACTTGTCGTTTTTCTGTTAATAGCGGTTTTTAAAATGATATGTCAGTTTTTTCGAAATAACTCGGCTATGACGCGGAATTTCAAAAAAAGTTTTTAACACTTTTTAACTGTCTCAGACAAATGAACAAAAAACAAAAAGTAACTTTTTTCGCGTACTTTACATATTTTTAAAATAAAAGCAAATTTTTACTTCAACATATTTTGACACATTTGACATGTCATATTTAACATTTATGACCTTGAAACGTAATAAGGGAATTGTACAAGTGTTTATATACTTTGTTTATGTGAAATTTCAGCGGAGTAAATAAATTTACGAAATTTATATTTTTTTAGACAAAACTCGCTTATTATCTGTTTTATAAAAAAAACTTATTCTTAACTTTTTATCAATCTAACGTATTGCAACATAAAACCTAAATAACATTTTTTGATATCACTTGTCGTTTTTCTGTTAATAGCGGTTTTTAAAATGATATGTCAGTTTTTTCGAAATAACTCGGCTATGACGCGGAATTTCAAAAAAAGTTTTTAACACTTTTTAACTGTCTCAGACAAATGAACAAAAAACCTAAGTAACTTTTTTCGCCTACTTTGCATATTTTTAAAATAAACGCAAATTTCACAAATTTCCAGCTAAAATTTCAAATTTTTCCAGAGGACTATCACACAATAGTGGGCAAATCCATTCCCTACCGTGCCCTTGGCTACAAAACCTTAGAAGATCTGATAAGAGAAGAACCCACGTTGATGCTCCACAGCCAAAATGGCGAGTCATACGTCAAAGCGAAAGCCTCGGAAAAATCCGTACACGTTTCCGAAATGGTGGACCGCCAAAAAGCCGGCAAGAAAAAATCGTAAGCTACTTAATTCCTAATAACCAAACCAGATTTTACGTTTTTGTTTTTTTTTGACAGTTTTCCAAAAGCGGTACGCTTCAACATGCCCCATTCTCATCCAGCTAAGCACACTCCCTGGCGGCCGAAGAATAAACCAACCCAGAAGTATTATAAGTCGTTGCCGCGATTGGCTGCCGTGTCCCACAATCAGTTCTACTCGCCTGTAGAAAGTGGGGAAACGTCGACAAAGAAAAAAGTTGAGAATAATGCTGCGAAGCAGGTGGTGCAGAAAAAACAGGAGGAGGAGGAGGATGAGTGCACGGCGTTGAAGAGCACTAGGCTAAGGATCAACCGGAAGATGTCGGAGTTGAGCTTGGATAGGGATAGTGGCAATAGTAGTCCGACTAATGAGCCATCACCTAGTCCAAGTGTGAGTTGTTTTTTTTTTGGGCTGGTTTTGCATTTGGATTATTTGTTTTGTCTACTAGATTTCACTAGCCGAGTTTATCCGAACGGATAATCCAATAGTCGACTTGGAGAATTTCGTCAACTTGCACAAACTCGGCGTGTTGGAAGTATCGTCAAATCAAATAAAAAAACAGAAATTCCACACTTGCAAAATCAAGTTTGGCAAGCACATCTACACTAGCTATCCGATGGAATTCAAAGACCCCATCGCTGCACAAAAATACTGCTCGCAGCAAGCGCTGGACGAACTAATGCCCAAATACGCGAAAAGAAAGTCGCTGTTGTTGTCCAGCGATGTGGATATATTGGAGCGTATTCCGCCCATGTTGGAGAAGCACAACCACGGGATTTGGGTGTGGCAATTGGAGATGGACTATGCGGATAAATTCAACGAACAGCTGCCCAGTGATTGGTTGAAGATCATCGACAGTAATGCCTGCATTCAAGTGGAGAAGTGCTCCGATAATTATGTGATTCGGCATTGTAAACCGGGCGATGTAAGTAGCGTGGTGGGTTCTAAGAGGGTGTGCTGGTTGTAGTGGGAGGTTAGCTGTAAGGAATTGCGTGAGTTTTGGTGGTCCAGAGGTTGCTAGATGTGAAGCTTTTTTTATTTAATCACTTCCAATTTGGTGCTTCTAGCTTCTAAAACAAATGAATAATAGAGGGTTTTACCATGGAATTTGCGATTTTTTCCAATTTTGCTCACTTCTATGTCTTATAAATTTAAAACTAATACTGGTATGAGACTTATGTTTTAGAATTTAGTAAAAGCATTATATAATTGACGCAAAATTTCAATTTGGCAATTCTACCTTCTAAAACAAATGAATAATAGTCGATTTTACCTGGAAATGTGCGATTTTTTCCTAATTTCGTCACTTCTATCTCCTATAAATTGAAAACTAATACAGATATTAAAATTATCTTTTAGAATTTAGTAAAAGCATTATATAATTGACGTAAAATTTCAATTTGGCAATTCTAGCTTCTAAAGCAAATGAATAGTAGTCGGTTTTACCTGGAAATGTGCGATTTTTTCCTAATTTCGTCACTTCTATCTCCTATAAATTGAAAACTAATACAGATATTAAAATTATCTTTTAGAATTTAGTAAAAGCATTATATAATTGACACAAAATTCCAATTTGGCATTTCTGGCGTCTAAAACAAAAGAATAATAGTCGGTTTTACCTGGAAATGTGCGATTTTTTCCTAATTTCGTTACTTCTTTCTCCTATAAATTGAAAACTAATACAGATATTAAAATTATCTTTTATAATTTAGTAAAAGCATTATATAATAGACACAAAATTCTAATTTGACATTTCTGGCGTCTAAAACAAAAGAATAATAGTCGGTTTTACCTGGAAATGTGCGATTTTTTCCTAATTTCATCACTTCTATCTCCTATAAATTGAAAACTAATACAGATATTAAAATTATCTTTCAGAATTTAGTAAAAGCATTATATAATAGACACAAAATTCCAATTTGACATTTCTGGCGTCTAAAACAAAAGAATAATAGTCGGTTTTACCTGGAAATGTGCGATTTTTTCCTAATTTCATCACTTCTATCTCCTATAAATTGAAAACTAATACAGATATTAAAATTATCTTTCAGAATTTAGTAAAAGCATTATATAATAGACACAAAATTCCAATTTGACATTTCTGGCGTCTAAAACAAAAGAATAATAGTCGGTTTTACCTGGAAATGTGCGATTTTTTCCTAATTTCATCACTTCTATCTCCTATAAATTGAAAACTAATACAGATATTAAAATTATCTTTCAGAATTTAGTAAAAGCATTATATAATAGACACAAAATTCCAATTTGACATTTCTGGCGTCTAAAACAAAAGAATAATAGTCGGTTTTACCTGGAAATGTGCGATTTTTTCCTAATTTCATCACTTCTATCTCCTATAAATTGAAAACTAATACAGATATTAAAATTATCTTTCAGAATTTAGTAAAAGCATTATATAATAGACACAAAATTCCAATTTGACATTTCTGGTGTCTAAAACAAAAGAATAATAGTCGGTTTTACCTGGAAATGTGCGATTTTTTCCTAATTTCGTTACTTCTTTCTCCTATAAATTGAAAACTAATACAGATATTAAAATTATCTTTTATAATTTAGTAAAAGCATTATATAATAGACACAAAATTCCAATTTGACATTTCTGGTGTCTAAAACAAAAGAATAATAGTCGGTTTTACCTGGAAATGTGCGATTTTTTCCTAATTTCGTCACTTCTATCTCCTATAAATTGAAAACTAATATAGATATTAAAATTATCTTTTGGAATTTAGTATAAGCATTATATAATTGACATAAAATTTCAATTTGGCATTTGTAGCGTCTAAAGCAAATGAATAACAGTCGGTTTTACCTGGAAATGTGCGATTTTTTCCTAATTTCGTCACTTCTATCTCCTATAAATTGAAAACTAATACAGATATTAAAATTATCTTTTAGAATTTAGTAAAAGCATTATATAATAGACACAAAATTCCAATTTGACATTTCTGGTGTCTAAAACAAAAGAATAATAGTCGGTTTTACCTGGAAATGTGCGATTTTTTCCTAATTTCGTCACTTCTATCTCCTATAAATTGAAAACTAATATAGATATTAAAATTATCTTTTGGAATTTAGTATAAGCATTATATAATTGACATAAAATTTCAATTTGGCATTTGTAGCGTCTAAAGCAAATGAATAACAGTCGGTTTTACCTGGAAATGTGCGATTTTTTCCTAATTTCGTCACTTCTATCTCCTATAAATTGAAAACTAATACAGATATTAAAATTATCTTTTAGAATTTAGTAAAAGCATTATATAATTGACACAAAATTCCAATTTGGCATTTCTGGCGTCTAAAACAAAAGAATAATAGTCGGTTTTACCTGGAAGTGTGCGATTTTTTTTCCAATTTCGCCAACTTCCATCACCCACTGCATCATTTAATTCTCACCAGCTTGGTCTCCTAGCGATATAACATAACCCAGCTTTTGTCGTAACATGTTTTTTTGGCCCTCTAGTGGTGCGCTTTGGGACTAACTATAGTTAACACCGAGCTCTCTCTCTCCTAACATTCTTAGGCATTACAGAAAGGCCAAAAATGGAGTCCCACCATGGGCATTGTTGATGTTTCCGTACCATCCAACACCATCCAATTGGATGCCAAAGGACAATTGAAGGCTGACGTCACGTGTGCTATTTCGACGAATGAAGTGTGGTGCGTCCAATTCGGAACCGAAGAAAGTGTACGTTTTAGTTTATTAGTAAATGTACGATGAGTAAATAATGTGATAATTTTTGCAGAGGGAATTCGTGGAGTTAACCGAAAGAATGAACGAATACTACAATAAGAACCATAGAAGTTTAAGGGTGGAATCGAGTATAACTCGTGGTTATTTCGTGGCAAAATACGAGGAGTATTACTATCGCGTCAAAGTGATGTCAGTGGAGGGAAACGACGTACGTTGTTTCTTCATCGACTACGGTGAGGAAAGTTTAGTCGCCCAGGAGGATCTCTACACGCTAAAACGCGTATTTGCGTTAGCGCAAGCCCAGGTCAGACACCCAACGTAAAACTAGCTAAAAAAAAATTAAAATTTTTCTTACAGGCATTCGTATGCCAACTGGTAGGACTCGAGGACTTGTACGAAGCCTCAACGAGCACAGACACCTTTTCCAAGGCGATATTGAATCGCACGGTGTTGATCGACATGGCGCCATCTAGTGAGACCACACCGAACAATGTGATGCCGGTGTACATGTACGATTTTAAAACGGGGGCGTCTGTTAATCAGGAGGTGATTTCGTTGTTGATGACTGAGATGGCAACGCCGCATTTCCAGAAGGTGAGTAGGGGTACAGTAGATTAATTGTTTTTTAAGGATTGAATATGATTGGTTGTGGTGTTTTATAGCCGACGATTGAGTACTTGGGATTGAAGGTTAGTGGATTCTAACCGCACATTTCCGCTTCGCATTTTGTCTTAAGATCATAATATAACTTGTATTTTCACTTAACCTAGTGGGCTTGTTCATAATTAATGCTTAACGTCACTTTCCCCCCCTTCTGCATTTTTCTATTAGGACATCACTGAAATCTTCATCTCAAACATCGAGGATAACGGCGATGTGTACGTGCAAATCCACTCGCGCGCCTACCACAGTCTGCAAGAGCTGCTCACCAACCTCACCGCGGAACTGACAACTATGCGACCCCCCCGACTAACCCCCATAACGCCCCAATCCAGTCTGAACAAACTCTACTACGGACACAAGGACGGCAAGTGGAACCGGCTGCGTTTAATCGACTGGTCACCAGACGGCGTCTTCGCCCAAGTGTACTTCGTCGATCATGGTCACACGGCGGTGTGGCAAATCGACAAAGCGGAACTGTACGAATTGGAGCCACTAAGCGATGTTTTGACACAGTATCCTGAGCAGGCGGTGAAAGTACGGATGAGTTTAGAGCGCATGCCTGAGAGGTTTAAGGTACTGGCGGAGGAGGAGCTACCGGTGGGTACAGACAAGGCGGTGTTGTTGAAAATTGCGGCGCACGATGACGCTGGACTGCCGCTTGTTGAGTTTTTCACGAGGAATGATGATGGTGGGTTGTTCTGCATCAATAAATCCATGGAAATGAAGGAGAAACTGTGAGTAGAACTTGAAACTCTTTCAACTGTTCTGACATCAATTTTTGTTTGTTTGCAGCAAAGAAGATAGTCGAGATACAATGAGGGCATTGCAGCGAAAACTCGCCTGCTCCAACTCTAACAGTAAGCTGTCCCTTACAGCCCTTAACTCTACTACTATTTTTTTTTTTTGTAGAGAATGTACCATCTGGTGGCGTGCTAAAAAAGCCCAATTTACCGGAAAAAGACCAGTACTATGAAGTGCGCGTACCATTCGCTGTGAATCCATGGAACTTTTTTATCCAACCGCTACATTCCTATGACGAGTTGAATGCGTTGATGGAGCGCCTGCAGGCGAAGTACAAAGACGCGCAGTACAGTCCACTGCATATTGATGATATTGTACCTGGCGCTATCTATGCAACGTTGCATGAAGATGGAAATTGGTATCGGTGAGTAATTTTGTGTATAATTGACATAAAATTCCAATTTGGCAGTTCTGGCGTCTAAAACAAAAGAATAATAGTTGGTTTTACCTGGAAATGTGCGATTTTTTCCTAATTTCGTCACTTCTATCTCCTATAAATTGAAAACTAATACAGATACTAAAATTATCTTTTAGAATTTAGTAAAAGCAGAATATAATTGTCACAAAATTCCAATTTGGCATTTCTAGCGTCTAAAACAAATGAATAACAGTCGGTTTTACCTGGAAATGTGCGATTTTTTCCTAATTTCGTCACTTCTATCTCCTATAAATTGAAAACTGATACAGATATTAAAATTATCTTTTAGAATTTAGTACAAGCATTATATAATTGACATAAAATTCCAATTTGGCATTTCTGGCGTCTAAAACAAAAGAATAATAGTCGGTTTTACCTGGAAATGTGCGATTTTTTCCTAATTTCGTCACTTCTATCTCCTATAAATTGAAAACTGATACAGATATTAAAATTATCTTTTAGAATTTAGTAAAAGCATTATATAACGGATATAAAATTCCAATTTGGCATTTATAGAGTCTAAAACAAATGAATAATAGTCGGTTTTACCTGGAAATGTGCGATTTTTTCCTAATTTCGTCACTTCTATCTCCTATAAATTGAAAACTAATACAGATATTAAAATTATCTTTCAGAATTTAGTAAAAGCATTATATAATGGATATAAAATTCCAGTTTGGCATTTATAGAGTCTAAAACAAATGAATAATAGTCGGTTTTACTTGGAAATGTGCGATTTTTTCCTAATTTCGTCACTTTTATCTCCTATAAATTGAAAACTAATACAGATATTAAAATTATCTTTTAGAATTTAGTAAAAGCATTATATAACGGATATAAAATTCCAATTTGGCATTTATAGAGTCTAAAACAAATGAATAATAGTCGGTTTTACCTGGAAATGTGCGATTTTTTCCTAATTTCGTCACTTCTATCTCCTATAAATTGAAAACTAATACAGATATTAAAATTATCTTTCAGAATTTACTAAAAGCATTATATAATGGATATAAAATTCCAGTTTGGCATTTATAGAGTCTAAAACAAATGAATAATAGTCGGTTTTACTTGGAAATGTGCGATTTTTTCCTAATTTCGTCACTTCTATCTCCTATAAATTGAAAACTAATACAGATATTAAAATTATCTTTTAGAATTTAGTAAAAGCATTATATAATGGATATAAAATTCCAATTTGGCATTTATAGAGTCTATAACAAAAGAATAATAGTCGGTTTTAGCTGGAAATGTGCGATTTTTTCCTAATTTCGTCACTTCTATCTCCTATAAATTGAAAACTAATGCTGGTATGAGACTTATGTTTTAGAATTTAGTAAAAGCATTATATAATTGACGCAAAATTTCAATTTGGCAATTCTACCTTCTAAAACAAATGAATAATAGTCGGTTTTACCTGGAAATGTGCGATTTTTTCCTAATTTCGTCACTTCTATCTCCTATAAATTGAAAACTAATGCTGATATGAAACTTATCTTTCAGAATTAAGTAACACATTGTATAATTAACGTAAAATTCCAATTTGGCATTTCTAGCGTCCAAAACAAAAGAATAATAGTCGGTTTTACCTGGAAATGTGCGATTTTTTCCTAATTTCGTCACTTCTATCTCCTATAAATTGAAAACTAATGCTGATATGAAACTTATCTTTCAGAATTAAGTAACACATTGTATAATTAACGTAAAATTCCAATTTGGCATTTCTAGCGTCCAAAACAAATGAATAATAGTCGGTTTTACCTGGAAATGTGCGATTTTTTCCTAATTTCGTCACTTCTATCTCCTATAAATTGAAAACTAATACAGATATTAAAATTATCTTTTAGAATTTAGTAAAAGCATTATATAATGGATATAAAATTCCAATTTGGCATTTATAAAGTCTAAAACAAAAGAATAATAGTCGGTTTTACCTGGAAATGTGCAATTTTTTCCAATTTTTCTCACTTCTATAGAAATTGGAAACTGATGCAGATAGGAAACTTTTTTTTTAGAATTTAGTAAAAGCGTTTTATAATTGACATAAAATTCCAGTTTAGCATTTGTAGCTTGTATTTTAAGTGATTTTGTGTGCATGTAATATTTTTCTTTTATAGCACCAGTGTGCTAAAAGTGATACATTCTGGATCAATATCAGTATTTTATTGTGATTATGGTTATTACGCCAATTTGACAGTGGCACAATTAGTACCGCTGGATGCTGTGTTTATGGAGCTGCCCTACCAAGCTTTAAAAGCCAAAATAAATGGTAAAAATTAGTTTTGTGTTGGACCAACAATTCGACCAATTGTTTTTTAGGTATTAAACCAAAAAAGTCCAAGTGGACTATGGAGGATTGTGATACGTTTAAAGCGCTGGTGGAGAAGAAGACGTTTTACTCAGTTATGATGAAAATGGAAAAGGACGCCCTCTACGAATCCGATATTGTACTAAGCTTAGTACTGATTGACACGTCATCCGATGACGATATTTATGTTAGCAGCGAGTTGATTAAAAAGGGCGTGGCCGTGTTAGAATAAATCAAAGAAAAGAGTTAAACAAACTTTAATATTTGACTATTTTTTTATATATTGTTTATAGTAAAATACTTGTTATGTTCCATTTTTGTTAAGTTTTCTTGTTTAGAAAGAAACCTTTTTTGTTAATTTTTTGTAATAAAAGTTTAAGTTCAGCGATGGTTTTATTATTGTAGACCGGCCTTAAGTAGCTGGAAACGCCTACCTTAAGTCTTAGACTGCGCTAGTCAAACACAACTTAAAAAATAACAGAAAATTTGTAAATTATATCGTTTATTTGTTTCAAATAATCCGAAATTAACTTAAACATAGTTCCTCAGTGTTTTTCTAGCGAATATTAATATATTTTATTTACTTTTATTAATTTTTTACTACGATATTTACAACTCGCGTCTATTTTTTATAGTTGTGTTGTCTATGGTCCTAGTTCCAAACAGTTATATATTATCTATGATTGAAATTATAAAAAAAACTACTGGATGATCCGCAATTTTTTTTTTGAAAGTACTTAAAACCTATATTTATTGATATAAATTTTTTTTTAATCAAAAATCGAGCTGTAATTTATGACACCGGACCCAGTTTTTTGTATGTTTTACATAAATAAATAAAATAAATCGAAAATATTGTACATAAAGTCACATACCTGTAACACAGCCGGTAATGCAGATTCCATAGCATTTTTCGGTTTTCTTGCACGAATTTAATCTTACAACTGACAAATTTAACCTAATTACTGTAGAAAACCCCAAAACTAGGAACTTTTTTGTATGTTTTAAATTTTTCTTTGATAAACTTCGTCTATTTGTATATAAAGTCACACTCCGATAATACAGCCGGTAATGCAGATTCCATAAAATTTTTCGTTTTTCTTCTACGAATTTAATCTTTCAACCGATAAATTTAACCTAATTACTGTAAAAAATCCCAAAACTATGAGCTCTTTTATATATTTTACACATTTCTTTGATAAACTACATATTTGTACATAAAGTAGTTGGTACGACTGTTAACAGAAGAAGACTTTGTAGCCCAACTAACATAACCTAATTTCTGCAAAAAAAAAGCTGTTTTTTCGCGTGAAAATCATGTAAAACCTCCACAACAACTCGTTATAATATCTACAACGCCCCCTGGATTTGATTAGTTATGGCAGAAAACGCCGCCAACTTCACACAAACATTCCAAAACAACCCCTCGATTTTCGAGGTGCTGGCCCAGAAAACCCTCAACGACACCCTCCATCCCGCTGTACAGAAACTAGCACTGGTACTTAAATGAAATCCAGGTAAAAAAACCAAAGTTCTTTTAGTTTTTATTCCACAGCAACCCGAGGAAGTTCCGTTGGTTGGACGAACATTTCGAGGAGGCTTTCCTGGTACTTAACGGACTTTTACAATACTATTACCTGAAATATTACGGTGGGAATAGCAACCGTAAGCTTTAATCTTAATTTACTAACTAATTTTTAGATGCGTCTTTTTCGGAAAACTTCTACGGGCTTAAGCGAGTGGTTAAAGACAGTGGGAAGCTCAGTTTACGCCACAAGAAACTCTCGTTAGTCCTGCTGGTTGTGCTACCATATTTCAAGCGTAAACTCGACGAAAAACTCGCACTGTATCGCCTGGAAAACGCGGAAGGAACGCTGAGAAAAGTACGTGATTACCCTAACCTATAAATTATATTATCAAGTTTCCCTAGGCGGAATTCACGAACTTCCTTAAGCGCTTCCTGCTACAAGTTCACGCAGTTTTCGAGGTGACGTACGCAGGGCTCCATCTGGTAAACTACGTTAACTACATGTCGAAAAAATCCGATTCCCAACTACCAACTTTGGATTATTTTAACATGAAACTGGAGTATTCCAATGAAGCTTTGGAGGGGTCAGGGTTTTGGTCCGCGTTGTTTACGGGGAAATTAAGGTGAGACTATGAAAGTTTATTAGTTGTAATTCCTCGAAAAGTTTTTCAGATTTAAGCGTGGGTTTGGTGCGAAATGCTGTGAGTAGTACGTTGGAAGTTGCGGCGTTTTTCCTGCAGTTTTTACAGACTTGGAATGCGGAAAAGTCGAATTATAGCATCACTGCTTTACCGACAGTGCAATCGCCGCCGGTAAGTACCGTAGCACCCTGTATATGTATTCCAAAGCTTGCTTAATTAAGACAAAAACATTGTTTTTTGTACTTCACGTAGAGGGCTTTGAAATTAATTGAACGCTAAGTTTTGATATAATTCCACAGCTTGCTTAATTTAAAATTTGTTTTTTTTCTAGTTGGACAACAGAAGCAAAGCCTACAAAGGCAAGTGTCCTTTGTGTCTTAGGCCATGGATTAATCCGACTGTTCTGCAAGTTTCAGGGTATATTTTTTGCTTCCGGTGTATTTTGTTGTTTTTAAACGAAAATCGTCGGTGCCCCATCACGAATTTACCAGCGAAGCCTCTGCAAATTGTGCGATTGTACATTAATGATTAGATGGTGGACAAATAAAAATTTTTTAAGTTTTTTAACTTCTATTATTCCTACCTTAATATTGAACACAATAAATTATTTAAACTAAACTAAACTAAATCTACTCACTCTTGGCATGCTTAACCCTAACTTCCTTCCTACAGCTGTCGTATAAGCCATTTAAACCAAACGCCATTTTAATATTCTCCTCGCTAAACAGGAACTTGATCAGCTTTCCTTTTGCATCGGCCATCGGCCTGCGTGCCACCTCCTTACCCTCTTGGAACAACACCAACGTCGGCAATTGTTTACTGGTGCTGCTGTTGTTCACGTGGTACTTTTCCGCTGCGTCGGGGTAGCGCCCCACGTCAATTTTCCCAAATTTTAGGTTATCCAACGTGAAGTCTGTGCTCATTTTAGCGAATGTTGGGGCGAAGGTTACACACGCTGGGCTCCAAGCGGCGTAGAAGCCTACTAACCATGAGGTTTTCTTGTCCCTGATTAGCTCGTCTTCCAGTCCTTGCACCCCGCGGAAGTAAATCACGCGGTCTGGCCCCGAGTAAGTTGGTTCAGGGAATAGAAGTGCGCTCACTAGAAACTCGTTTTATTGTATATCTAATTAACTGTAATTTCTGGTACTTACTAACGCATGTTATGGCGTATATCAGCCCCATTATGGCATCCGCATTAAACCACAGGATTAAATTAGCCACTTTGGTGTATATGAAACTGGAGCTTAAGTAATTTATCATCGACACACTTCCTGCTTTGCGTGTCCTAATCATCACCACGATTAATAAAAAGAATAATATCTCGGTTTCTCGCTGTAATTTCAAGGAATTATCCAATTAATACACAAACGAACCTAACCTAACTTTACTTACCCCATCGAATTCGCACTGTTCCGTTACAAATAAATAATTGCAAACGCCTGGGAGGCGTTTCAACACTACATACGATAAACTTAGGAGGATGTTTAGTAGATAATACGGCTTAAAAAGCTGTATTATATCGTTTTTTATCGACATTTTAGCCAAAAGTCAAAACTAGGGCGAAGTGTCAAAGTCAAACAATAAGTGGCTAAAGTCACACTCGGAAATGTGGCTGCGTTACCCAAAAGCAATCAAATTTTTTAGTATTATTAAATAATCAAAATACACACCTCGAGCTACTGTTTATATTAATAAAATGGCGAAAGCTTTAGCGAGCACGTAAAATTAGCATAGATTATAGAGCGCGTTTAGTAGAAATCTAACAAAAACAATGCGCTGTGTTCTTAGTGAACGTAGCCAATTATTAGTCTAAGTCGTGTCTAAAGTTACGTAAAAGTGCGTTCGGAATTTAATAGTAGGTACCGAAACACAATAATTTCGCGCGAAATATTTAAAAAAATGAACATTTACCAAACAAATTATATTTAAAATCAAAAATACACATCTTCCGCTTCTAAAAATAACAAAAACATTTATAATTAAACTAAAATTAATGGCAGTGCTTTAAAACATAGATTAAATAATAAATTTATCACATATTTCATTCATCCGTAATAAAAAACTGCGAAAGCAGATTCACTCCACCCACAACAATAATCAACACATGAAAAATCAACTTGGCAGCCGTCAAATTATCTTCCTTCTTCAACGACGCGATTTTCAGTAGGCTGGGCAACATAAAGATATAGACTAGCCCACTTAGAGCTCCAGTGTATCTAAAACAAAAAAACACCACCATCTTGGATTTTCTTCAATTTTAACACAAACCTGATTAAGGTGCCGATCTTCGGAAGAAAACACGCAAACAAAATACAAATTATCATTATAACAACATTAATAATGATCACACGTCCATAAGTAAAATCCCCGAATCGATAATTTTTGAAGATAATATTAACATTCAGCATAATATCCACACGAAGCATGTAGGACATCAAGGGGAAGACAGTGAAGAGTTGGAAGAGCAACAGAATACGCGCTACAAGAGTCAGTACGTCGTCTTTCTGGAAATTATTCAGAATATTCTGCAAATAAATAAACAATAATTATTTTTTAAAAAATTTTAACAAACTTTCTTATATTACTTACGTCTTCTATGCAACTTTTAGCCAGAGGAAAACTGACGTAGAATCCAACGCCAACGAACAAATAGGTGAAGGTTATTAGCCCAAAAGCTATGGTAAGGTCTCTTCCCTAAAACAAGATTTTTTATAAGAATAAATAAAAGAGGCGAATAATATATGGGAAAATGTAGTAAGTCAGTGCATAAGTCAGAAAAAACAAGTAAGTTAGTGAGGAAGTTAGTTGGTAAGTGCGTATGTAAGTAAGAACAAGTAGGTAAGTGCGTAAGTAAGAAAAAACAGGTAAATAAGTGCGTAAGTAAGAAAACCAAGTAAGAAAGTGTGTAAGTGAGCTGGTAAGTGCGTAAGTGAGTTGATAAGTGCGTATGTAAGTAAAAACAAGTAAGAAAGTGCGTAAGTAAGAAAAAACAAGTAAGTAAGTGCGTAAATAAGTAAAAACAAGTAAGAAAACCAAGTAAGTAAGTGTGTAAGTGAGTTGGTAAGTGCGTAAGTAACTAAAAATAATTAAGAAAGTGCGTAAGAGAGTTGGTAAGTGCGTTAGTAAGAAAAAAACAAGTACGTAGGTGCGTAAGTAAGTTGGTAAGTGGGTAAGTAAGAAAACCAAGTAAGTAAGTGTGTAAGTGAGTTGGTAAGTGCGTAAGCAACTAAAAACAAGTAAGAAAGTGCGTAAGTGAGTTGGTAAGTGCGTAAATAAGTAAAATCAAGTAACAAAGTGTGTAAGCGAGCTGGTAAGTGCGTAAGTAAGTAAAAACAAGTAAGAAAGTGCGAAAGTGAGTTGGTAAGTGCGTAAGCAACTAAAAACAAGTAAGAAAGTGCGTAAGTGAGTTGGTAAGTGCGTAAGTAAGTAAAAACAAGTAAGAAAGTGTGTAAGTGAGTTGGTAAGTGCGTAAATAAGTAAAATCAAGTAAGAAAGTGCGTAAGTAAGTAAAAACAAGTAAGAAAGTGCGTAAGTGAGTTGGTAAGTGCGTAAATAAGTAAAATCAAGTAAGAAAGTGTGTAAGCGAGCTGGTAAGTGCGTAAGTAAGTAAAAACAAGTAAGAAAGTGCGTAAGTGAGTTGGTAAGTGCGTAAATAAGTAAAATTAAGTAAGAAAGTGTGTAAGCGAGCTGGTAAGTGCGTAAGTAAGTAAAAACAAGTAAGAAAGTGTGTAAGTGAGTTGGTAAGTGCGTAAATAAGTAAAATCAAGTAAGAAAGTGCGTAAGTGAGTTGGTAAGTGCGTAAGTAAGTAAAAACAAGTAAGAAAGTGCGTAAGTGAGTTGGTAAGTGAGTTGGTAAGTGCGTAAATAAGTAAAATCAAGTAAGAAAGTGTGTAAGCGAGCTGGTAAGTGCGTAAGTAAGTAAAAACAAGTAAGAAAGTGCGTAAGTGAGTTGGTAAGTGCGTAAATAAGTAAAATCAAGTAACAAAGTGTGTAAGCGAGCTGGTAAGTGCGTAAGTAAGTAAAAACAAGTAAGAAAGTACGTAAGTGAGTTGGTAAGTGCGTAAATAAGTAAAAACCAGTAAGAAAGTGTGTAAGCGAGCTGGTAAGTGCGTAAGTAAGTAAAAACAAGTAAGAAAGTGCGAAAGTGAGTTGGTAAGTGCGTAAGCAACTAAAAACAATTAAGAAAGTGCGTAAGTGAGTTGGTAAGTGCGTAAATAAGTAAAATCAAGTAAGAAAGTGTGTAAGCGAGCTGGTAAGTGCGTAAGTATGTAAAAACAAGTAAGAAAGTGCGTAAGTGAGCTGGCAAGTGCGTAAGCAACTATAAACAATTAAGAAAGTGCGTAAGTGAGTTGGTAAGTGCGTAAATAAGTAAAAACCAGTAAGAAAGTGTGTAAGCGAGCTGGTAAGTGCGTAAGTAAGTAAAAACGAGTAAGAAAGTGCGAAAGTGAGTTGGTAAGTGCGTAAGCAACTAAAAACCAATAAGAAAGTGCGTAAGTAAGTTAAAAACAAGTAAGAAAGTGTCTAAGTGAGTTGGTAAGTGCGTAAACAAGTAAAAACAAGTAAGTGGGTAAGTGCGTAAATCTTACGTTGTTCTCTTGGTGTCTGTTGTTCCGCATAACAGAGATGATGATGTTGTGTATGAAGTAGCTGAGGGACAGCATGCCGCTCAAGGCACAGAAGCTGGGCTTAAGGTAGATTTCCGAAGACCAGGATGTGACGTTGATCCCCCAGTTGTAGGACTTGATGGCCACGAACATGATCAAGTAGACTATGCTTACGGTGCCTAGACTGTTAAATTTGGTAAAAAATGTGGCGCTTTTGAAGTTTACCATTGGGAACATGATTAAGGTGAGAAATAATGGTACTGTTGTGTGGAGGTTCCAGATTTGGTCGAAGATCCAATGGTCTTCTGGTTGGTCACCCGAATAGAGAGTTAGGTTAAAGTTGGGGTCTTTTGGGCATATCACAGTTGTGTTTGGATTTGAGGTCGAGTTTAAATTCATGATGAAACCTATAAGAAATTGGTGTAAAAATTTCCAAAATAGTCGAAGCTAAAGAGTTAAATAGTACCATATGCAAAATGTATCGAGTTGTACAAAAAATTCGACATAAGAATCCAGTAAACAATATTCGCCCCTATCAGCACAATCAACGAGAAAATCTTTGCTATAACCTCCGCCCACTTTCCAAGTAGCATTTTACAGAGGTCGCTCACTTCAATATCCTGGCCCAGCATTCCTAAAAATCCCAAAATAATTACCCAAATTTTTGCCAAGTTATGCAAGTTTTACCGTGTTTTTCGTTGACGTTTAACAAAAGATACGCTGTGTATAAACAGAGTCCTGCCACGAGGATATTGATGGCTATTCCGGAGAATAATCCGGTTTTTTCCAGACCCCAAGACATGGCCAATAGTGATGAGCCTAAAGTTGTGTTCCAGATGGCGAAACTGGAAAAAAGAATGGGGATGTGACTGTTTTCAGGATATGGTAACAAGTTTCATGATTTTTTTTTAAATAGAGAGACTATTAAGCTTTAATAAATTGAAATTTTTATCAAATTCCGATCAGTGCGTCTCAAACTATGAATTTTTAAAATTTAATCATCGAAAATTGTGATGATTTTTACGAGGTATTTTGAAATCTTTTGAAAAAAAATGTATATGTTGTTGTTACAACTTTATTAATTTTTTTTCAAATAGAGACAGTAATAAGCTTTATTAAACAGAAAATTTCATCTAATTCCGACCAGTGGTTCCAAAACTGTGAATTTCTAAAATTCACTTATCAAAACTTGTGATGGTTTTTACGAGGTATTTTGAAATCGCTTTAAAAATGCACATTTTAAAGTTACAACTTTTTTTTAAATAGAGGCAGTACTGAGCTTTAATAAATAGAAAATTTCAACAAATTCCGAGCAGTAGTTCCAAAACTGTGATTTTATAATTCAGTCAACAAAAATTGTGACCATTTCTAAGTAGTATTATGATATCGCTTTAAAAAAATTTAAATGTGGCGATTACAACTTTATTGATTTTTTTCCAAGTAGATACAGTATTAGGCTTTAGTAAACAGAAAATTTCAACAAATTCCGACCAGTGGTTCCAAAACTATGATTTTTTAAACTTCCATCATCGAAAATTGTGACCATTTCTAAGTAGTATTATGAAATCGCTTTAAAAAAAATTTAAATGTCGCGTTTACAACTTTATTGATTTTTTTCCAAGTAGATACAGTATTAAGCTTTAGTAAATCGGAAATTTCATCAAATTCTGACTAGTGGTTCCAAAACTATGATTTTTTAAACTTTCATCATCGAAAATTGTGACCATTTCTAAGTGGTATTATGAAATCGCTTTAAAAAAATTTTAATGTTGCGATTACAACTTTATTGATTTTTTCCCAAGTAGATAGAGTATTAAGCTTTAGTAAACAGAAAATTTCATCAAATTTCGACCAGTGGTTCCGAAACTATGATCTTTTAAACTTCCATCTTCGAAAATTATGACCATTTCTAAGTAGTATTATGAAATCGCTTTAAAAAAAATTTAAATGTCGCGATTACAACTTTATTGATTTTTTTCCAAGTAGATACAGTATTAGGCTTTAGTAAACAGAAAATTTCAACAAATTCCGACCAGTGGTTCCAAAACTATGATTTTTTAAACTTTCATCATCGAAAATTGTGACCATTTCTAAGTGGTATTATGAAATCGCTTTAAAAAAATTTTAATGTTGCGATTACAACTTTATTGATTTTTTCCCTAGTAGATAGAGTATTAAGCTTTAGTAAACAGAAAATTTCATCAAATTTCGACCAGTGGTTCCGAAACTATGATCTTTTAAACTTCCATCTTCGAAAATTATGACCATTTCTAAGTAGTATTATGAAATCGCTTTAAAAAAAATTTAAATGTCGCGATTACAACTTTATTGATTTTTTTCCAAGTAGATACAGTATTAGGCTTTAGTAAACAGAAAATTTCAACAAATTCCGACCAGTGGTTCCAAAACTATGATTTTTTAAACTTCCATCATCGAAAATTGTGACCATTTCTTAGTGGTATTATGAAATCGCTTTAAAAAAATGTATATGTTACGGTTACAACTTTAATGATTTTTTTACAAATAGATAGAGTTTTAAGCTTTAGTAAATTGGAAATTTCATCAAATTCTGACCAGTGGTTCCAAAACTATGATTTTTTAAACTTCCATCTTTGAAAATTGTGACCATTTCTAAGTAGTATTATGAAATCGCTTTAAAAAAATTTAAATGTCGCGATTACAACTTTATTGATTTTTTCCAAGTAGATACAGTATTAAGCTTTAGTAAATCGGAAATTTCATCAAATTCTGACTAGTGGTTCCAAAACTATGATTTCTTAAACTTTCATCATCGAAAATTGTGACCATTTCTAAGTGGTATTATGAAATCGCTTTAAAAAAATTTTAATGTTGCGATTACAACTTTATTGATTTTTTCCCAAGTAGATAGAGTATTAAGCTTTAGTAAACAGAAAATTTCATCAAATTTCGACCAGTGGTTCCGAAACTATGATCTTTTAAACTTCCATCTTCGAAAATTATGACCATTTCTAAGTAGTATTATGAAATCGCTTTAAAAAAAATTTAAATGTCGCGATTACAACTTTATTGATTTTTTTCCAAGTAGATACAGTATTAGGCTTTAGTAAACAGAAAATTTCAACAAATTCCGACCAGTGGTTCCAAAACTATGATTTTTTAAACTTCCATCATCGAAAATTGTGACCATTTCTTAGTGGTATTATGAAATCGCTTTAAAAAAATGTATATGTTACGGTTACAACTTTAATGATTTTTTTACAAATAGATAGAGTTTTAAGCTTTAGTAAATTGGAAATTTCATCAAATTCTGACCAGTGGTTCCAAAACTATGATTTTTTAAACTTCCATCTTTGAAAATTGTGACCATTTCTAAGTAGTATTATGAAATCGCTTTAAAAAAATTTAAATGTCGCGATTACAACTTTATTGATTTTTTCCAAGTAGATACAGTATTAAGCTTTAGTAAATCGGAAATTTCATCAAATTCTGACTAGTGGTTCCAAAACTATGATTTCTTAAACTTTCATCATCGAAAATTGTGACCATTTCTAAGTGGTATTATGAAATCGCTTTAAAAAATTTAAATGTTGCGATTACTACTTTACTGATTTTTTTTAAAATAGATAGAGTATTAAACTTTAGTAAATCGGAAATTTGATCAAATTCCGACCAGTGGTTCCAAAACTGTGATTTTTTAAAACTCCATCGTCGAAAATTGTGATAATTTCTACGCGGTATTTTTGAACGCCCAAAAACAAAAGATAGTCCCGCTATGAGTTTAACGATTTTTCTCAAAATTTCCTGAATATTGACCTTTGCAAAACAGTAAATTTGAACAAAAACCCCCCGTTCATTGTGGCCTTATCACTCCCAAGTCTATAAAACTGTTTTTATCTCGAGTTCGACAAAACTGATGAAATTCTCATCGACATGAAATCACCATAATATCTGACACATGCAACGTGATTTTAATAAAATAATAAACATTAACTCGTATGTTAAAGTGCAAACTTGAATTCTATTAATAGCTAATCACATCAATTTGGATTATTATCAAAATAATATTGTTTTGGAGCTAAATTTGGATCCTAAGCGAACTCAAGGAAAAACTCGTGTTCATTTGTTCATGATGTTAAAGTTTGTAACTTACATCGTAACCATGGAGTTGTTGGTGTTTGGCACCTCAATGTCCTTGTAGTCGGCGTAGGTAGGGTCCAGGATGAGATCCTTGGGGGGCACCTGTTTTTTTCAGAGGTTATCATATAACAGAAACTTTTGTAACAACAAACAATTTATTGTGTAAGTGTTATCGTTGAAAGGGGGAATTGCATTAAATATTTTTCCTCATTAGTGTTTTGTTTCCAGTTTAGTTGTTATCGGGTTTGGCCCTGACGCAACTAAACGAAAAAAATAAGTATGTTCATCAGATTTTATTGGAATTAAATAGAAGACTGCAGTTTTTTTGTAGTTTTGTAGAAATATCGGAAAAAGTGGTAGATTTTCAAAAAAACACTTTGGACTTACCCTAAGGGAGTCGTCTGACGTCACCAGACCGTTAATCCTGGAATAATGTTGGTACCTGTCCAAGAAATTGTTGCTTTTTGAGAAAATGTCCAATTCGGGAGTTTCGTAGCTAGCAGGAAACAGCAACTGCCTGAAAAAAATTTGCAGAGATAGAATAAGTTATATAAAAAAAGTAAATTGGGCCAAAAAATTCTTAGAATTGCTCCGCTGTCAGTTGAGACAACGTAAATTTACAAAATCTCACCAGTGATTTGGAAATTGTTACGTTTTTAAAGTTAGTTCGATGTTTTGGGACCACTGGCGGGATTTTTTCAGAAATATTCAGATTTTGGAAGGCGATAAGGTTTGTTATTAAAAGAATGATAATTAGACCAAAATTCGAACAGTGATTCCAAAATTGTGCCATATCAAAACATTAAAATATTTTGATATATAACAAAAACGGTCCTAGTTGAAACATTTTTGGAACAATTGGTTGAGATTCTAGATTTACATTAAATCAAGTGGCAGCGGAGCGATATTCGTAATTTTTGGTTATTTTTCTAAGAGTTCTGTTTCTCCCGCCAAAAAACAAAGACTAATGGTGTACTAAGCTTTTAAGGCAACAGTTTGGGAACTGCTTGGTCTATTTTATGTACATTTACCATTAGCTCACAGTTAAATGTTGTGTATCTGCGAAAATTTTATGAAATTTTCTCCGACAAGTTTCATATTTTTTTCTATACACCGAATCAAAAATACGACAAAGTTTTCTAACCACTGCTCAGATTTTTTTGGTATAATTTCCGTATTAATAACAAATCTTGTTGGCTTCACAGAATATTTGGGATAAAATCCGGTGAGAAAATCGCGACTTATCTCAAAATTTTGAAATTCGAGGCACAAATCTGCCTAATTTTAAATAGTTTTTGAACCACTGGTAGAGATTTCGAAATCATTATTTATTATTGACAGCGGAGCGATACTTAAAAAAATTTGAATAACTTTAACAGTTTTCTGTGGTTTGTTTCCCGCCAAAATAGACGACAATTTTTAATGTTCCCACAGTTTTCGTACTGCTGCTTTTATTTCAGATAAATTTGTGTTTTATTGTAGTTAAATGATGAACGTATCCACAAAAAAACATAGTAAAAGTTCTCTAACAAGTTTTTGTTTTCTTCTGAGTATCTAATCTAAAATTTCGTCAAAATTTAAAGTTTTAATGTTTTGATATGGCGAAAACGGTCCTAGTTGGAACATTTTTGGAACAACCGGTTGAGATTCTAGATTTACATTAAATCAAGTGGCAGCGGAGCGATATTCGTAATTTTTGGTTATTTTTCTAAGAGTTCTGTTTCTCCCGCCAAAAAACAAAGACTAATGGTGTACTAAGCTTTTAAGGCAACAGTTTGGGAACTGCTTGGTCTATTTTATGTACATTTACCATTAGCTCACAGTTAAATGCTCTGTATCTGCAAAAATTATATGAAATTTTCTCTGACAAGTTTCATATTTTTTTCTATACACCGACTCAAAAATACGACAAAGTTTTCTAACCACTGCTCAGATTTTTTTGGTATAATTTCCGTATTAATAACAAATCTTGTTGGCTTCACAGAATATTTTAGATAAAATCCGGTGAGAAAATCGCGACTTATCTCAAAATTTTGAAATTCGAGGCACAAATCTGCCTAATTTTAAATAGTTTTTGAACCACTGGTAGAGATTTCGAAATCATTATTTATTATTGACAGCGGAGCGATACTTAAAAAAATTTGAATAACTTTAACAGTTTTCTGTGGTTTGTTTCCCGCCAAAATAGACGACAATTTTTAATGTTCCCACAGTTTTCGTACTGCTGCTTTTATTTCAGATAAATTTGTGTTTTATTGTAGTTAAATGATGAACGTATCCACAAAAAAACATAGTAAAAGTTCTCTAACAAGTTTTTGTTTTCTTCTGAGTATCTAATCTAAAATTTCGTCAAAATTTAAAGTTTTAATGTTTTGATATGGCGAAAACGGTCCTAGTTGGAACATTTTTGGAACAACCGGTTGAGATTCTAGATTTACATTAAATCAAGTGGCAGCGGAGCGATATTCGTAATTTTTGGTTATTTTTCTAAGAGTTCTGTTTCTCCCGCCAAAAAACAAAGACTAATGGTGTACTAAGCTTTTAAGGCAACAGTTTGGGAACTGCTTGGTCTATTTTATGTACATTTACCATTAGCTCACAGTTAAATGCTCTGTATCTGCAAAAATTATATGAAATTTTCTCTGACAAGTTTCATATTTTTTTCTATACACCGACTCAAAAATACGACAAAGTTTTCTAACCACTGCTCAGATTTTTTTGGTATAATTTCCGTATTAATAACAAATCTTGTTGGCTTCACAGAATATTTTAGATAAAATCCGGTGAGAAAATCGCGACTTATCTCAAAATTTTGAAATTCGAGGCACAAATCTGCCTAATTTTAAATAGTTTTTGAACCACTGGTAGAGATTTCGAAATCATTATTTATTATTGACAGCGGAGCGATACTTAAAAAAATTTGAATAACTTTAACAGTTTTCTGTGGTTTGTTTCCCGCCAAAATAGACGACAATTTTTAATGTTCCCACAGTTTTCGTACTGCTGCTTTTATTTCAGATAAATTTGTGTTTTATTGTAGTTAAATGATGAACGTATCCACAAAAAAACATAGTAAAAGTTCTCTAACAAGTTTTTGTTTTCTTCTGAGTATCTAATCTAAAATTTCGTCAAAATTTAAAGTTTTAATGTTTTGATATGGCGAAAACGGTCCTAGTTGGAACATTTTTGGAACAACCGGTTGAGATTCTAGATTTACATTAAATCAAGTGGCAGCGGAGCGATATTCGTAATTTTTGGTTATTTTTCTAAGAGTTCTGTTTCTCCCGCCAAAAAACAAAGACTAATGGTGTACTAAGCTTTTAAGGCAACAGTTTGGGAACTGCTTGGTCTATTTTATGTACATTTACCATTAGCTCACAGTTAAATGCTCTGTATCTGCAAAAATTATATGAAATTTTCTCTGACAAGTTTCATATTTTTTTCTATACACCGACTCAAAAATACGACAAAGTTTTCTAACCACTGCTCAGATTTTTTTGGTATAATTTCCGTATTAATAACAAATCTTGTTGGCTTCACAGAATATTTTAGATAAAATCCGGTGAGAAAATCGCGACTTATCTCAAAATTTTGAAATTCGAGGCACAAATCTGCCTAATTTTAAATAGTTTTTGAACCACTGGTAGAGATTTCGAAATCATTATTTATTATTGACAGCGGAGCGATACTTAAAAAAATTTGAATAACTTTAACAGTTTTCTGTGGTTTGTTTCCCGCCAAAATAGACGACAATTTTTAATGTTCCCACAGTTTTCGTACTGCTGCTTTTATTTCAGATAAATTTGTGTTTTATTGTAGTTAAATGATGAACGTATCCACAAAAAAACATAGTAAAAGTTCTCTAACAAGTTTTTGTTTTCTTCTGAGTATCTAATCTAAAATTTCGTCAAAATTTAAAGTTTTAATGTTTTGATATGGCGAAAACGGTCCTAGTTGGAACATTTTTGGAACAACCGGTTGAGATTCTAGATTTACATTAAATCAAGTGGCAGCGGAGCGATATTCGTAATTTTTGGTTATTTTTCTAAGAGTTCTGTTTCTCCCGCCAAAAAACAAAGACTAATGGTGTACTAAGCTTTTAAGGCAACAGTTTGGGAACTGCTTGGTCTATTTTATGTACATTTACCATTAGCTCACAGTTAAATGCTCTGTATCTGCAAAAATTATATGAAATTTTCTCTGACAAGTTTCATATTTTTTTCTATACACCGACTCAAAAATACGACAAAGTTTTCTAACCACTGCTCAGATTTTTTTGGTATAATTTCCGTATTAATAACAAATCTTGTTGGCTTCACAGAATATTTTAGATAAAATCCGGTGAGAAAATCGCGACTTATCTCAAAATTTTGAAATTCGAGGCACAAATCTGCCTAATTTTAAATAGTTTTTGAACCACTGGTAGAGATTTCGAAATCATTATTTATTATTGACAGCGGAGCGATACTTAAAAAAATTTGAATAACTTTAACAGTTTTCTGTGGTTTGTTTCCCGCCAAAATAGACGACAATTTTTAATGTTCCCACAGTTTTCGTACTGCTGCTTTTATTTCAGATAAATTTGTGTTTTATTGTAGTTAAATGATGAACGTATCCACAAAAAAACATAGTAAAAGTTCTCTAACAAGTTTTTGTTTTCTTCTGAGTATCTAATCTAAAATTTCGTCAAAATTTAAAGTTTTAATGTTTTGATATGGCGAAAACGGTCCTAGTTGGAACATTTTTGGAACAACCGGTTGAGATTCTAGATTTACATTAAATCAAGTGGCAGCGGAGCGATATTCGTAATTTTTGGTTATTTTTCTAAGAGTTCTGTTTCTCCCGCCAAAAAACAAAGACTAATGGTGTACTAAGCTTTTAAGGCAACAGTTTGGGAACTGCTTGGTCTATTTTATGTACATTTACCATTAGCTCACAGTTAAATGCTCTGTATCTGCAAAAATTATATGAAATTTTCTCTGACAAGTTTCATATTTTTTTCTATACACCGACTCAAAAATACGACAAAGTTTTCTAACCACTGCTCAGATTTTTTTGGTATAATTTCCGTATTAATAACAAATCTTGTTGGCTTCACAGAATATTTTAGATAAAATCCGGTGAGAAAATCGCGACTTATCTCAAAATTTTGAAATTCGAGGCACAAATCTGCCTAATTTTAAATAGTTTTTGAACCACTGGTAGAGATTTCGAAATCATTATTTATTATTGACAGCGGAGCGATACTTAAAAAAATTTGAATAACTTTAACAGTTTTCTGTGGTTTGTTTCCCGCCAAAATAGACGACAATTTTTAATGTTCCCACAGTTTTCGTACTGCTGCTTTTATTTCAGATAAATTTGTGTTTTATTGTAGTTAAATGATGAACGTATCCACAAAAAAACATAGTAAAAGTTCTCTAACAAGTTTTTGTTTTCTTCTGAGTATCTAATCTAAAATTTCGTCAAAATTTAAAGTTTTAATGTTTTGATATGGCGAAAACGGTCCTAGTTGGAACATTTTTGGAACAACCGGTTGAGATTCTAGATTTACATTAAATCAAGTGGCAGCGGAGCGATATTCGTAATTTTTGGTTATTTTTCTAAGAGTTCTGTTTCTCCCGCCAAAAAACAAAGACTAATGGTGTACTAAGCTTTTAAGGCAACAGTTTGGGAACTGCTTGGTCTATTTTATGTACATTTACCATTAGCTCACAGTTAAATGCTCTGTATCTGCAAAAATTATATGAAATTTTCTCTGACAAGTTTCATATTTTTTTCTATACACCGACTCAAAAATACGACAAAGTTTTCTAACCACTGCTCAGATTTTTTTGGTATAATTTCCGTATTAATAACAAATCTTGTTGGCTTCACAGAATATTTTAGATAAAATCCGGTGAGAAAATCGCGACTTATCTCAAAATTTTGAAATTCGAGGCACAAATCTGCCTAATTTTAAATAGTTTTTGAACCACTGGTAGAGATTTCGAAATCATTATTTATTATTGACAGCGGAGCGATACTTAAAAAAATTTGAATAACTTTAACAGTTTTCTGTGGTTTGTTTCCCGCCAAAATAGACGACAATTTTTAATGTTCCCACAGTTTTCGTACTGCTGCTTTTATTTCAGATAAATTTGTGTTTTATTGTAGTTAAATGATGAACGTATCCACAAAAAAACATAGTAAAAGTTCTCTAACAAGTTTTTGTTTTCTTCTGAGTATCTAATCTAAAATTTCGTCAAAATTTAAAGTTTTAATGTTTTGATATGGCGAAAACGGTCCTAGTTGGAACATTTTTGGAACAACCGGTTGAGATTCTAGATTTACATTAAATCAAGTGGCAGCGGAGCGATATTCGTAATTTTTGGTTATTTTTCTAAGAGTTCTGTTTCTCCCGCCAAAAAACAAAGACTAATGGTGTACTAAGCTTTTAAGGCAACAGTTTTGGAACTGCTTGGTCTATTTTATGTACATTTACCATTAGCTCACAGTTAAATGCTCTGTATCTGCAAAAATTATATGAAATTTTCTCTGACAAGTTTCATATTTTTTTCTATACACCGAATCAAAAATACGACAAAGTTTTCTAACCACTGCTCAGATTTTTTTGGTATAATTTCCGTATTAATAACAAATCTTGTTGGCTTCACAGAATATTTGGGATAAAATCCGGTGAGAAAATCGCGACTTATCTCAAAATTTTAAAATTCGCGGCACAAATCTGCCTTAATCTTAAATAGTTTTTGAACCACTGGTGGAGATTTCGAAATCGTATTTTAATATTGATAGCGGAGCGATACTTAAAAAAATTTGAATAACTTTAACAGTTTTCTGTGGTTTGTTTCCCGCCAAAATAGACGACAATTTTTAATGTTCCCACAGTTTTCGTACTGCTGCTTTTATTTCAGATAAATTTGTGTTTTATTGTAGTTAAATGATGAACGTATCCGCAAAGAACATAGTAAAAGTTCGCCAACAAGTTTTTGTTTTCTTCTGAGTATCTAATCTAAAATTTCGTCAAAATTTAAAGTTTTAATGTTTTGATATGGCGAAAACGGTCCTAGTTGGAACATTTTTGGAACAACCGGTTGAGATTCTAGATTTACATTAAATCAAGTGGCAGCGGAGCGATATTCGTAATTTTTGGTTATTTTTCTAAGAGTTCTGTTTCTCCCGTCAAAAAACAAAGACTAATGGTGTACTAAGCTTTTAAGGCAACAGTTTTGGAACTGCTTGGTCTATTTTATGTACATTTACCATTAGCTCACAGTTAAATGCTCTGTATCTGCAAAAATTATATGAAATTTTCTCTGACAAGTTTCATATTTTTTTCTATACACCGAATCAAAAATACGACAAAGTTTTCTAACCACTGCTCAGATTTTTTTGGTATAATTTCCGTATTAATAACAAATCTTGTTGGCTTCACAGAATATTTGGGATAAAATCCGGTGAGAAAATCGCGACTTATCTCAAAATTTTGAAATTCGAGGCACAAATCTGCCTTAATCTTAAATAGTTTTTGAACCACTGGTGGAGATTTCGAAATCGTATTTTAATATTGACAGCGGAGCGATACTTAAAAAAATTTGAATAACTTTAACAGTTTTCTGTGGTTTGTTTCCCGCCAAAATAGACGACAATTTTTAATGTTCCCACAGTTTTCGTACTGCTGCTTTTATTTCAGATAAATTTGTGTTTTATTGTAGTTAAATGATGAACGTATCCGCAAAAAACGTAGTAAAGGTTCCCTAACAAGTTTTTATGTTTTTTCTGAGTATCTAATCTAAAATTTCGTCAAATTTCAAAGTTTTAATGTTTTGATATGGCAAAAACGGTCCTAGTTGGAACATTTTTGGAACAACCGGTTGAGATTCTAGATTTATATTAAATCAAGTGGCAGCGGAGCGATATTCGTAATTTTTGGTTATTTTTCTAAGAGTTCTGTTTCTCCCGCCAAAAAACAAAGACTAATGGTGTACTAAGCTTTTAAGGCAACAGTTTTGGAACTGCTTGGTCTGTGTTATGTACATTTACCATTAGCTCGCAGTTAAATGCTCTGTATCTGCAAAAATTATATGAAATTTTCTCTGACAAGTTTCATATTTTTTTCTATACACCGACTCAAAAATACGACAAAGTTTTGGAACCACTGCTCAGATTTTTTTGGTATAATTTCCGTATTAATAACAAACCTTGTTGGCTTCACAGAATATTTGGGATAAAATCCGGTGAGAAAATCGCGACTTATCTCAAAATTTTAAAATTCGCTGCACAAATCTGCCTTAATCTTAAATAGTTTTTGAACCACTGGTAGAGATTTCGAAATCATTATTTATTATTGACAGCGGAGCGATACTTAAAAAAATTTGAATAACTTTAACAGTTTTCTGCGCTTTGTTTCCCGCCAAAATAGACGATAATTCTTAATGTTCCAACAGTTTTCGTACTGCTGCTTTAATTTCAGATAAATTTAAGTTTTATTGTAGTTACATGATGAACGTATCCGCAAAAAGCAGTAAAAGTTCTCCAACAACTTTTCATGTTTTTTTCTGAATACCTATCTAACCTAAAATTTCGTCAAATTTTAAATTTTTACAGCCATATACAGGGTGTCCGGAAATTAGGAGCAAGAAACTCGGGGAGTGATTCTACTCGAAAAGTTAATGTGACAAGTTCCTATAACATTTTTCCGAAAGTTCATTAGATAATATTGGGGTTACAAGGCCCCAAACTTTTTTTTTAAATCAATTTTTTCCAATAACTTTTTTTCTAAATTTTGATGATGCCCGATTGAAGAGCATCAAAAAATCTTCAAAAAAGATCCTCTTGTTGAGTAACGATAAAACGAGTAGTTTTCGAGAAAAACGCGCTTCTGTTTAATCTTGAAAATGAGCTGTAGTTAAGTAGTTGATATTCATTTAATACAAGCAAATTTTTTAAGGCGTTTTTCTCGAAAACGACTCGTTTTATTGTGAAGCAGCAAGAGGATCTTTTTTGAAGATTTTTCGATGCTCTTTAACTGGGCGCCATCAAAGTTTAGAAAAAGTGCCTAACAATAAAGTTCTGGGTCTTTATCCAAAGGTCAACGTCATTTTCGATTCTTTGACACTGGGTGATTTACCTCAAATTTGGTGCAAGAATACAAATAAACATTAGTGATAGGTGTGTCAAATTTGAAACGAATCGGTACACTAGAAAAAAAGTTACTGGAAAAAATTGATTTGAAAAAACAATTTTTAAGGCCCTGTAACCCCAATGTTAATGATCTTTCGGAAAAATGTTATAGGAACTTGTCACATTAATTTTTCAAGTAGAATTACCGCCCCAGTTTTTTGCTCCTAATTTTCGGACACCCTGTATATGCATAATCGGTATTTAGTAACTACTTTCCCTAGTAATTACTAGCCAGAAAGTCACTACTAGTTAGTAGACAGAAAGTAGCTATTTTTCCAAACAACTATGCATGGATGTAAAACTTTGAAATTTGACGAAATTTTAGATTAGATAGGTACTCAGAAAAAACATAAAAACTTGTTGGAGAACTTTTACTGCTGTTTGCGGATACGTTCATCATGTAACTACAATAAAACACAAATTTATCTGAAATAAAAACAGCAGTACGAAAACTGTTGAAACATTAAGAATTGTCGTCTATTTTGGCGGGAAACAAAGCGCAGAAAACTGTTAAAGTTATTCAAATTTTTTTAAGTATCGCTCCGCTGTCAATATTAAAATACGATTTCGAAATCTCCACCAGTGGTTCAAAAACTATTTAAGATTAAGGCAGATTTGTGCCGCGAATTTCAAAATTTTGAGATAAGTCGCGATTTTCTCACCGGATTTTATCCCAAATATTCTGTGAAGCCAACAAGATTTGTTATTAATACGCAAATTATACCAAAAAATATGAGCAGTGGTTCCAAAACTTTGTCGTATTTTTGATTCGGTGTATAGAAAAAAATATGAAACTTGTCGGAGAAATTTCATATAATTTTCGCAGATACACAGCATTTAACTGTGAGCTAATGGTAAATGTACACAAAATAGACCAAGCAGTTCCAAAACTGTTGGCTTAACAGCTTAGTACACCATAAGTCTTAGTTTTTTGGTGGGAGAAACAGAACTCTTAGAAAAACATAAAAAAAATTCGAATATCGCTCCACTGTCACTTGATTTAATGTAAATCTAGAATCTCAACCAGTTGTTCCAAAAATGTTCCAACTAGGACCGTTTTTGCCATATCAAAACATTAATACTTTGAAATTTGACGAAATTTTAGGTTTGATACTCAAAAAAAAATAAAAGCTTGTTAGAGAACTTTCACTATATTTTTTGCGGATACGTTCATCATTTAACTACAATAAAACTCAAATTTATCTGAAATAAAAGCAGTAGTACGAAAACTGTTGGAACATTAAAAATTGTCGTCTATTTTGGCGGGAAACAAAGCGCAGAAAACTGTTAAAGTTATTCAAATTTTTTTAAGTATCGCTCCGCTGTCAATATTAAAATACGATTTCGAAATCTCCACCAGTGGTTCAAAAACTATTTAAGATTAAGGTAGATTTGTGCCGCGAATTTCAAAATTTTGAGATAAGTCGCGATTTTCTCACCGGATTTTATCCCAAATATTCTGTGAAGCCAACAAGATTTGTTATTAATACGCAAATTATACCAAAAAATATGAGCAGTGGTTCCAAAACTTTGTCGTATTTTTGATTCGGTGTATAGAAAAAAATATGAAACTTGTCGGAGAAATTTCATATAATTTTCGCAGATACAACACAGCATTTAACTGTGAGCTGATGGTAAATGTACATAAAATAGACCAAGCAGTTCCAAAACTGTTGGCTTAAAAGCTTAGTACACCATTAGTCTTTGTTTTTTGGCGGGAGAAACAGAACTTTTAGTAAAACACCCAAAAATTGCGAATATCGCTCCGCTGCCACTGTAAATGTAAAATCTAAAATTTTGCGCGCGAATTTCAAACCCACTGACTGGATTTCATCTAAAATTTCACACAATTCTTCTTAAAAAACGTAAATTAACGTAAACTAACCTTTCAACGCGTTTTTGAAGAGCCACAGGTGTCAAGGGCGAAGTGGCTAAAGATTTATCTATTGGAATTTCCACGTCACTTTCATTACTGAAGGAATCCTGATCGAACATACATGGCTCCCTGTGATGGTGGTGCTTAATAGCGCTAAATTTAACAAAATTTATTAAACTCCATAAAAAAATTTAATTTGTTGGAATTTACCCGAAACCTCGAGATGAAGAAGAGGAACTGGAGCTCATTAGGGGTTGCGATTCAGTTTCCGAATCGGACTCGTTTTTTCGTTTCAGTAACATTCTGTAGTTTCGCAGTAAGTCTAGAAAATATAAAGGAAAAATTATTTCGAAAATTTGAAAAAGTTTTAAAACTTACCCCTCATTTTTTCCAAAAAAATTCTATTTTACCAACAAATATTTTGGCTTCCTTTATGCACTTTTTTCAATTTCACAACGCTATTTTTCAACGTAAAAACTCTATTCATATTTACCGAAAAAATCCGCTAAGAATTCTTGCAAATAACATCAAAGAAACCCGGTTTTACTATACGTCACTAACCCAATAACAAAACACTGTCCCTCTGACACCAGCACACTTGATAAGTGATGAAATTTCCGATCTTGCGTCGGCTTTTAATGCTTTAGCATTCACGTCTACAATAAAAATTGATAAGAACGAAATGTGCTTCTTGTTTTGCGTAGATTTCTGGAAAAATTCTTGTGGTGGGGTGGTTTTTATCACTTAGTGTGTACACAATATAATCAACTTCGTAAATTATTGCTGATCTGCTCTTGAAATTTTTTATTTGTTTATATTTCCGTGTCTGTATATCAAATAGAAAACAACAAAGTTGAGAATTTATTTGTTTGGCGACTAGACGGGGCCCTCTGAAGGGTCCTTGGGGGACGTCAGTATATTTCCTATAATCATTTTTTAATTTTTTAAACAAACAGCTACAGATAAACACGAACTATAACAGAGGATCTAATAGGCCAACACAAACTATAACAGAGGATTAAAAGTGGGGTTAATTGAGGTTAGGTGTCGCTGAGAATAATCAGATTGTCACAGCATGCTTAAAAAGAATCTACGAGGCAAAATAAAAGTTTTAACAAAAAAATATACGGAGGAAGGATGCGAAATAAATAAACAAGATTTAATTTTATTAACATGTTATGGTAACAGACCGCAAATGTGTACGCAAAAACATTTGATATAGTGCCAATTTATTTCGCGTAATCAGATAATTATTGGCCTATTTACTGACGCTCTGTTGCCAAAATTATCAATAAACAAAATGCTGAAGAGTGAGCACAATATAATTATTATTTATAATATTGTGATTAGATTCTGTACTTAGTGCGACAGCTTGTGACCTTACCTTGACATACGTGAAGGTCTCGATCTTCAATGTAGGACGAAATAAGAATACAATTAATTTGTTTTGGTCAGAGCGAAAATTAATGGATGGTTTTGTTTATTGTGCGATGGATTTTTTTTTTTTTTAGAAAATCGTTAAAGGGTTTTATTAATAATTGTAATGGAGGGCGAAGATGGAGTGTTAATAAAGGGCGAAACGTCAGCTGAATTAAGGATTTTGTTTAATATTCACTTGTTCTACTCCGGCTATAACAGCCACCTAAACAAAAATTCATAAATTCCAACAACAAACACTTTTTTTTTTGCTTTCTTTAAAATGTCACAGTTTTGAAAGCCCTGGTCGGATTTCAATTTTTTTTAACTAAGCAATGTTAAATTATTGTGTTTTTCGTATCTAATCTAACTGTCTTATAACCTAACCTCACTTATTTATTTTTCAATTTTATTCAGTTTACAACATTTTTTCTGGAGGTTCTCTTCATCAAATTGTCATAATTTTGTAAGCGCTTGATGAATTTTTGTGAAATTTGTACTATTGTGAAGTTAAATCAATGTTGTGTTTGCTTATAACCCAACTTTATAATAACATAACCTCGCTTATCCTTTTTTTGAATTTTCTTTTAATTTTTCAAATTCGCGATATTTTTTCTGGTTGCCTTCTTCAAATTGTCATAGTTTTGGAATCGCTTAGGAGAATTTAATAAAATTTGTACTAATGCGAAGATGAATTATTGGTACGTTTGCTTATAACCCAATTTTATAATAATATAACCCCACTTATGCTTTTTTTTTATTTTCTTCGGATCTTTCAAATTTGCAGTATTTTTTCCGGTTGCCTTTTTCAAATTGTCATAGTTTTGGAACCACTTGACAGAATTTAATAAACTTTGTATTAGTGCGAAGTTAAACCATTGGTACGTTTGTTTATAACCCAACTTTATAATAATATAACCCCACTTATGCTTTTTTTGAATTTTCTTCCGATCTTTCAAATTTGCAGTATATTTTCTGGTCGCCATCTTCAAATTGTTATAGTTTTGGAACCGCTAGACGGATTTTTATGAAATTTCTACTATTGCGAAGTTAAATCATTGGTACGTTTGCTTATAACCCAACTTTATTATAATATAACCCCACTTTTCCTTTCTTGGAATTTTCTTCTGATCTTTCAAATTCGCGGTATTTTTTCCGGTTGCCTTTTTCAAATTGTCATAGTTTTGGAACCGCTTGACAGAATTTAATAAAATTTGTATTAATGCGAAGATAACTCATTGGTACGTTTGCTTATAACGCAACTGTATAATAATATAATCTCACTTATTATTTTTTTGAAATTTCTTCCGATCTTTCAAATTTACAATATATTTTCTGGTCGCCATTTTCAAATTGTCATAGTTTTGGAACCACTTGACAGAATTTAATAAACTTTGTATTAGTGCGAAGTTAAATCATTGGTACGTTTGTTTATAACCCAACTTTATAATAATATAACCCCACTTATGCTTTTTTTGAATTTTCTTCCGATCTTTCAAATTTGCAGTATATTTTCTGGTCGCCATCTTCAAATTGTTATAGTTTTGGAACCGCTAGACGGATTTTTATGAAATTTCTACTATTGCGAAGTTAAATCATTGGTACGTTTGCTTATAACCCAACTTTATTATAATATAACCCCACTATTCCTTTCTTGGAATTTTCTTCTGATCTTTCAAATTCGCGGTATTTTTTCGGATTGCCATTTTCAAATTGTCATAGTTTTGGAATTGCTTGACAGATTTTAATAAAATTTGGATTACTGCGAAGATAAATCATTGGTACGTTTGCTTATAACCCAACTTTATAATAATATAACCTCACTTTTCCTTTTTTTGATTTTTCTTCCGATCTTTCAAATTTGCAGTATATTTTCTGGTCGCCTTCTTCAAATTGTCATAGTTTTGAAACCGCTTGACAGAATTTAATAAACTTTGTATTAGTGCGAAGTTAAACCATTGGTACGTTTGTTTATAACCCAACTTTATAATAATATAACCCCACTTATGCTTTTTTTGAATTTTCTTCCGATCTTTCAAATTTGCAGTATATTTTCTGGTCGCCATCTTCAAATTGTTATAGTTTTGGAACCGCTAGACGGATTTTTATGAAATTTCTACTATTGCGAAGTTAAATCATTGGTACGTTTGCTTATAACCCAACTTTATTATAATATAACCCCACTTTTCCTTTCTTGGAATTTTCTTCTGATCTTTCAAATTCGCGGTATTTTTTCCGGTTGTCTTTTTCAAATTGTCATAGTTTTGGAACCGCTTGACAGAATTTAATAAAATTTGTATTAATGCGAAGATAACTCATTGGTACGTTTGCTTATAACGCAACTGTATAATAATATAATCTCACTTATTATTTTTTTGAAATTTCTTCCGATCTTTCAAATTTACAATATATTTTCTGGTCGCCATTTTCAAATTGTCATAGTTTTGGAACCACTTGACAGAATTTAATAAACTTTGTATTAGTGCGAAGTTAAACCATTGGTACGTTTGTTTATAACCCAACTTTATAATAATATAACCCCACTTATGCTTTTTTTGAATTTTCTTCCGATCTTTCAAATTTGCAGTATATTTTCTGGTCGCCATCTTCAAATTGTTATAGTTTTGGAACCGCTAGACGGATTTTTATGAAATTTCTACTATTGCGAAGTTAAATCATTGGTACGTTTGCTTATAACCCAACTTTATTATAATATAACCCCACTTTTCCTTTCTTGGAATTTTCTTCTGATCTTTCAAATTCGCGGTATTTTTTCCGGTTGCCTTTTTCAAATTGTCATAGTTTTGGAACCGCTTGACAGAATTTAATAAAATTTGTATTAATGCGAAGATAACTCATTGGTACGTTTGCTTATAACGCAACTGTATAATAATATAATCTCACTTATTATTTTTTTGAAATTTCTTCCGATCTTTCAAATTTACAATATATTTTCTGGTCGCCATTTTCAAATTGTCATAGTTTTGGAACCACTTGACAGAATTTAATAAACTTTGTATTAGTGCGAAGTTAAATCATTGGTACGTTTGTTTATAACCCAACTTTATAATAATATAACCCCACTTATGCTTTTTTTGAATTTTCTTCCGATCTTTCAAATTTGCAGTATATTTTCTGGTCGCCATCTTCAAATTGTTATAGTTTTGGAACCGCTAGACGGATTTTTATGAAATTTCTACTATTGCGAAGTTAAATCATTGGTACGTTTGCTTATAACCCAACTTTATTATAATATAACCCCACTTTTCCTTTCTTGGAATTTTCTTCTGATCTTTCAAATTCGCGGTATTTTTTCCGGTTGCCTTTTTCAAATTGTCATAGTTTTGGAATTGCTTGACAGATTTTAATAAAATTTGGATTACTGCGAAGATAAATCATTGGTACGTTTGCTTATAACCCAACTTTATAATAATATAACCTCACTTTTCCTTTTTTTGATTTTTCTTCCGATCTTTCAAATTTGCAGTATATTTTCTGGTCGCCTTCTTCAAATTGTCATAGTTTTGAAACCGCTTGACGGATTTTAATAAAATTTATACTATTGTGAAGTTAAATCAGTGTTGTGTTTGCTTATAACCCAACTTTATAATAATATAACCTCACTTATTATTTTTTTGAAATTTCTTCCGATCTTTCAAATTCGCGGTATTTTTTTTGGTCGCCTTCTTCAAATTATCATAGTTTTGGAACCGCTTGACGGATTTTTATGAAATTTCTACTATTGCGAAGATAAGTTATTATTACGTTTGCTTATAACCCAACTTTATAATAATATAACCCCACTTATGCTTTTTTTGAATTTTCTTCCGATCTTTCAAATTTGCATTATATTTTCTGGTCGCCATCTTCAAATTGTCATAGTTTTGGAACCGCTTGACACATTTTAATAAAATTTGGACTACTGCGAAGATAAATCATTGGTACCTTTGCTTATAATCCAACTTTATAATAATATAACCTCACTTATTATTATTTTGAAATTTCTTCTGATCTTTCAAATTTGCATTATATTTTCTGGTCGCCATCTTCAAATTGTGATAGTTTTGGAACCGCTTGACACATTTTAATAAAATTTGGACTACTGCGAAGATAAATCATTGGTACCTTTGCTTATAATCCAACTTTATAATAATATAACCCCACTTAGCTTTTTTTGAATTTTCTTCCGATCTTTCAAATTTGCAGTATATTTTCTGGTCGCCATCTTCAAATTGTCATAATTTTGGAACAGCTTGACAGAATTTAATAAACTTTGTACCAGTGTGAAGATAAATCATTGGTCCCTTTGCGTTATAACTTTATAATAATATAACCTCACTTATTATTTTTTTGAAATTTCTTTCGATCTTTCAAATTCGCGGTATTTTTCCTGTCGATCATTTTTAAATTACCATAGTTTTGGAACCGCTGATCAGATTTGAATGAAATTTGAATTATTACCAAGCTAAATATACATGCAATTTGTATCTAACCTAACTTAACCGCAATTAATCTAACTTTTCTAAATATTTTTTACTAAAGAGCTCGAAAGTTTTAAAAAAAATTTTCGACACATCAAAATTTTTTTATTTCCTTTATATAAAGTTGTACGAATAACGACTATATAATTGTAATTTAATTCAGTAGTCTACATGGACAAAGTCATTGAAGTTGTCCAAATAAGCCGAAGAAAATTATGTAATTTTATTCTAATGACACCCACTGAAATTGGCTCCCCCACGCAAAATCCAGTTTTCTACGGGAGTAAACAGTTTCTGTAAACAATTATTATTCTATGTTAGTTTAGTTTTAGTTTGACCGTCTTGAATATTGTTTGATCAAGTAACCAGTAATTATTTTAATAATTATAATTTGAGTTTGTTTTGGAGTATCCAATCCATAAAAGGTAGGAACAAATTTAATTGATTCAATAAATTGTAATTATAGAGGGATTAGATGGTTCTAAGTCCACTAAGGGCGCAAAATTTTTTTTGAAAAATTTTCATATTGATTATCTTCAACTAAAACCCCGTTTCCAAAATACACCCCATTTTTCACGTTCCGTTTCAGATGCGGACGCTTCTTCTACTGTGTTTCGCCTGGTTGACGCTAGATGCCGCTATAGGTGAGCCATCCTACTATCGACAGTACCGAATTTTGTCGTCGGGGAACTACCCAGACTACTACACATATTACACAAACCCATACAGATACACCTACACACGTCCAAGTTACACAGAAGACAACAATCTCTACATTACTGACAGACATGGCAGAACCCACGTGACCACCGCCGCGGAATACAGAGGTTTTCAATTGTTTTCGTGCACATCTAGGAGCTTATGCACAATAAATAAAATTAATACTAAAAAAATCCAGAGTTGTTTACAAGATCTAGTTGGCTGTGGGATTGTTTGTTTTTAGGTAGAAGTGGGATGGGAACGTTTTTTGTTTCCATAGCACACTATGTGATTATATCATCTTATTTGAATTTTATTATGTAGCAATGTCCTACGTCACCAGCTGTTCGGCGGGTACTTGCGGCCAAAACGCCCAATGTCAAGTAGTCGGCGGTCGGCCCGTTTGCTCCTGTCTACGAGGCTACGCTGGTGATCCGATCACTTCTTGTCGAAGAGCTGAATGTATCGATAATAGCGAGTGCCGTGGTCATCTGACTTGTCGCAATGGCAACTGCATTAATCCGTGCGATGGTACTTGCGGCGTAAACGCCAACTGCGACGCTAGGAACCATGTACCGGTTTGTTCGTGTCCTGCAGGATATACTGGAGATCCTTTTTCACAATGTCGCCGTTTCGATCCTTGTAAGTACCTACTAGGCGACTCGAAAAGTATTTTTGAGTACCTACCCAAAATTTTCTTTATAGCTGAGCTTTGCCGTCCAAGTCCTTGTGGTCCCAACACAAACTGCGAGGTGGTCAATGGAGTACCAACATGTAAATGCTTGCAAGGGTACCATGGTTCACCTCTAGCTGGCTGTAGACACGAATGTGAAAACGATGCAGAATGTGGAGCTACGATGGCTTGCATTGAATTCAAGTGTCAGAATCCTTGTTCCTCCCAATGTGGCACCAATGCGGAATGTGAGACTATTAGGAACCATCAAGCTGTCTGCAAGTGTCCTAGGGTACTAGATTTGCGATTTTTAAAATTATATTTCTCCAACTTTTCGATATTGTATTAGGGCTACTTCGGCAACGCCTACTCATCCTGCCAGCCAGAATGTACGAGCGACGGCGATTGTCCCCGAAGCAAACCGGCATGTTTCTACAATTCCTGCAAGAATCCTTGCGATGGAGTTTGTGGAGTTGGGGCTAATTGTGAGTTACGGGGTTTGACTCCTATTTGTTCCTGTCCACGAGATATGACGGGGGATCCGTTCGTTAGTTGTCGTCCGTTTGATAGCCGTAAGTAAGAAAGCGCATGCGCAAAGAAGGGCCTCGATATTGATGCCTGGGACACCCCTGTGATTACTCTTAATAATTTTCGATAAGTATCGCTCCGCTGTCAGTTGAGACAACGTAAATTTACAAAATTTTGGAAATTGGAAATTGTTACTAGTAAGACAGTTTTTAGGCGCCAATTTTAAATTTTTAAATTTAGTTCGCTGCTTTGGGACCACTGACAGGATTTTTTCTGGAGTATTCAGATTTCTGAGGACGATAAAGTTTGTTATTGTAAGAATGTAACTTTAACCAAAATCCGAGCAGTGATTCCAAAACGGTACCATATCAAAGCACTAAAACTTTAAAATTTGACGAAATTTTAGATTAGATATGCAGAAAAAAACAAAAACTTGTTGAAGAACTTTTACTATGTTTTTTGCGGATACGTTCATCATTTAACTACAATAAAACTCAAATTTATCTGAAATAAAAGTAGCAGTACGAAAACTGTTGGGACATTAAGAATTGTCGTCTATTTTGGCGGGAAACAAAGCGCAGAAAACTGTTAAAGTTATTCAATTTTTTTTAAGTATCGCTCCGCTGTCAATATTAAAATACGATTTTGAAATCTCCACCAGTGGTTCAAAAACTATTTAAGATTAAGGCAGATTTGTGCCACGAATGACAAAATGTTAAGATAAGTCGCGATTTTCTCACCGGATTTTATCCCAAATATTCTGTAAAGCCAACAAGATTTGTTATTAATACGCAAATTATACAAAAAAATCTGAGCAGTGGTTCCAAAACTTTGTCGTATTTTTGATTCGGTGTATAGCAAAAAATATGAAACTTGTCGGAGAAAATTTCATATAATTTTTGCAGATACACAGCATTTAACTGTGAGCTAATGGTAAATGTACATAAAATGGACCAAGCAGTTCCAAAAATGTTGCCTTAAAAGCTTAGTACGCCATAAGTCTTAGTTTTCTGGCAGGGGAAACAGAACTCTTAGAAAAACTCCCAAAAATTGCGAATATCGCTCCGCTGCCACCTGATTTAATGTAAATCTAGAATCTCAACCAGTTGTTCCAAAAATGTTCCAACTAGGACCGTTTTTGCCATATCAAAACATTAATACTTTGAAATTTGACGAAATTTTAGATGAGATACTCAGAAGAAAACAAAAACTTGTTGGAGAACTTTTACTATGTTTTTTGCGGATACGTTCATCATTTAACTACAATAAAACTCAAATTTATCTGAAATAAAAGCAGCAGTACGAAAACTGTTGGAACATTAAGAATTGTCGTCTATTTTGGCGGGAAACAAAGCGCAGAAAACTGTTAAAGTTATTCAATTTTTTTTAAGTATCGCTCCGCTGTCAATATTAAAATACGATTTTGAAATCTCCACCAGTGGTTCAAAAACTATTTAAGATTAAGGCAGATTTGTGCCGCGAATTTCAAAATTTTGAGATAAGTCGCGATTTTCTCACCGGATTTTATCCCAAATATTGTGTGAAACCAACAAGGTTTGTTATTAATACGCAAATTATACAAAAAAATCTGAGCAGTGGTTCCAAAAATTTGTCGTATTTTGATTCGGTGTATAGAAAAAAATATGAAACTTGTAGGAGATAATTTCATATAATTTTTGCAGATACACAGCATTTAACTGTGAGCTAATGGTAAATGTACATAAAATAGACCAAGCAGTTCCAAAACTGTTGCCTTAACAGCTTAGTACACCATAAGTCTTAGTTTTTTGGCGGGAGAAACAGAACTCTTAGAAAAACATAAAAAAAAATCGAATATCGCTCCGCTGTCACTTGATTTAATGTAAATCGAGAATTTCAACCAGTTGTTCCAAAAATGTTCCAACTAGGATCATTTTTGTCATATCAAAACATTAAAATTTTGAAATTTGACGAAATTTTAGATGAGATACTCAGAAGAAAACAAAAACTTGTTGGAGAACTTTTACTATGTTTTTTGCGGATACATTTAACTACAATAAAACTCAAATTTATCTGAAATAAAAACAGCAGTACGAAAACTGTTGGAACATTAAGAATTGTCGTCTATTTTGGCGGGAAACAAAGCGCAGAAAACTGTTAAAGTTATTCAAATTTTTTTAAGTATCGCTCCGCTGTCAATATTAAAATACGATTTCGAAATCTCCACCAGTGGTTCAAAAACTATTTAAGATTAAGGCAGATTTGTGCCGCGAATTGCAAAATTTTGAGATAAGTCGCGATTTTCACACCGGATTTTATCCCAAATATTCTGTGAAACCAACAAGATTTGTTATTATGCGCAAATTATACCAAAAAATCTGAGCAGTGGTTCCAAAACTTTGTCGTATTTTTGATTCGGTGTATAGAAAAAAATATGAAACTTGTCGGAAAAATTTCATATAATTTTCGCAGATACAGCATTTGACTATGAGCTAATGGTAAATGTACATAAAATAGACCAAGCAGTTCCAAAAATGTTGCCTTAAAAGCTTAGTACGCCATAAGTCTTAGTTTTCTGGCAGGGGAAACAGAACTCTTAGAAAAACCCCCAAAAATTGCGAATATCGCTCCGCTGCCACCTGATTTAATGTAAATCTAGAATCTCAACCAGTTGTTCCAAAAATGTTCCAACTAGGACCGTTTTTGCCATATCAAAACATTAAAACTTTGAAATTTAACGAAAGTTTAGATGAGATACTCAGAAGAAAACAAAAACTTGTTGGAGAACTTTTACTATGTTTTTTGCGGATACGTTCATCATTTAACTACAATAAAACACAAATTTATCTGAAATAAAAGCAGCAGTACGAAAACTGTTGGAACATTAAGAATTATCGTCTATTTTGGCGGGAAACAAAGCGCAGAAAACTGTTAAAGTTATTCAAATTTTTTTAAGTATCGCTCCGCTGTCAATATTAAAATACGATTTCGAAATCTCCACCAGTGGTTCAAAAACTATTTCAGATTAAGGCAGATTTGTGCCGCGAATTGCAAAATTTTGAGATAAGTCGCGATTTTCACACCGAATTTTATCCCAAATTTTCTGTGAAACCAACAAGATTTGTTATTATGCGCAAATTATACCAAAAAATCTGACCAGTGGTTCCAAAACTTTGTCGTATTTTTGATTCGATGTATAGAAAAAAATATGAAACTTGTCGGAGAAATTTCATATAATTTTCGCAGATACAGCATTTAGCTATGAGCTAATGGTAAATGTATATAAAATAGACTAAGCAGTTCCAAAACTGTTGGCTTAAAAGCTTAGTACGCCATAAGTCTTGGTTTTCTGGCGGGAGAAACAGAACTCTTAGTAAAACACCCAAAAATTGCGAATATCGCTCCGCTACCACCTGATTTAATATAACCGAATGTTCACGTTCAACTTTTCCAGGAGACCTCTGCGAACCGAATCCATGTGGCGCCAACGCTCGCTGCGAACCTGGTTTTGATCGGACGAACAAAGAGCGACCGGTTTGTACTTGCCATTCGGGATACACAGGCGATCCTTTGAAGGGATGTGTACGAGGCGAGTGCACTGAAGATGGGCATTGCAGTGATAGCCAGGCTTGCATCGACTATAGGTAAGACAAGTCTTAAAAAAAAACTTCGGATTATATCTAAATACCCATAAATTACATCTTTATTTAGTTTTTTTTGTAGTATAATAAATGAAGTCGTTTACAGTAAATATTTGCTGTCTTGGTATAAGTTATGCACACTCTTAATCAACTCCTTCCACTCTTCGTCATCACTAAACTCCGACAGCTCCCCCAACAAGTCCTTTAAGTTCGCATTTTTGTCCATCTTCATCTGCTCTAACGGCATATCCTCAATAATCCTCTGGATCTCCTGCACTGAAGGCAGATCTTTGGAATCCGGAGGTTTCTTATCGTTTTTGTACACCTTCAGGTACTTGTGCAGCAGAAACATGGCAATGGTACCGGAGATGACGCAGAGAATTTTCTTGTAGTGCGCGTAGAACAAATCCGATGGTTTGGATATGAAATCCATTTAAACTAGAATTTCTTTGCAGGATTTATTGGAATGTGGTTTTTTTATATAATTAGCGATTGATGACATTTGTCAAAAAAATGATTTTTGTTTTGGGTTTGTTGCAGGTGTCAGAATCCTTGCACGGGACAATGTGGCGTTAATGCTAATTGTAATCCTCGAAGGCATTTGGCGGTTTGCACGTGTCCCGCAGGGTATAATGGGGATGCCCTTATTCAGTGCTACCAAAATCGAGGATCGGCAGTTGCAAGATATCTACACTAATTTCTACAAAAAAATCTGTTAATATTTACTAAGTACTGCCAAAACTTCTTCTAGTCTTCCGAAGATTTGGAAGATCAAAACTCTTGTTCATTTATTTTTTTTCTTTAATAAACGAATAACCTCATACAATTTTTTTTCTTAATAAATGCAACATTGAGCTTTACAAAACTGTATTTTAAGTGAAAATCCGGAAATCTAGTGCAGAATTACGAATTTTCAAAGTGGACCATGTAAAAAATTGAAGACAAACTTTTTTCAGCCTCGCTAAAATACTCTAAACTAACTTCCACTATGTCGATAATTTTTTTCTTATAAAGGCAACATTGAGCTTTACAAAACTGCCTTTTAAGTGAAAATCCGGAAATCCAGTGCAGAATTACGAATTTTCAAAGTGGATCATGTAGAAAATTGATGCGAAACTTTTTTCAGCCTCGCTAAAATACTCTAAACTAACTTCCACTATGTCGATAATTTTTTTCTTATAAAGGCAACATTGAGCTTTACAAAACTGCATTTTAAGTGAAAATCCGGAAATCCAGTGCAGAATTACGAATTTTCAAAATGGACCATGTAAAAAATTGAAGACAAACTTTTTTCAGCCTCGCTAAAATACTCTAAACTAACTTCCACTATGTCGATAATTTTTTTCTTATAAAGGCAACATTGTGCTTTACAAAACTGCATTTTAACTGAAAATCCGGAAATCCAGTGCAGAATTACGAATTTTCAAAATGGACCATGTAAAAAATTGAAGACAAACTTTTTTCAGCCTCGCTAAAATACTCTAAACTAACTTCCACTATGTCGATAATTTTTTTCTTATAAAGGCAACATTGAGCTTTACAAAACTGCATTTTAAGTGAAAATCCGGAAATCCAGTGCAGAATTACGAATTTTCAAAGTGGATCATGTAGAAAATTGATGACAAACTTTTTCCAGCCTCGCCAAAATACTCTAAACTAACTTCCACTATGTCGATAATTTTTTTCTTATAAAGGCAACATTGAGCTTTACAAAACTGCATTTTAAGTGAAAATCCGGAAATCCAGTGCAGAATTACGAATTTTCAAAGTGGATCATGTAGAAAATTGATGACAAACTTTTTCCAGCCTCGCCAAAATACTCTAAACTAACTTCCACTATGTCGATAATTTTTTTCTTATAAAGGCAACATTGAGCTTTACAAAACTGCATTTTAAGTGAAAATCCGGAAATCCAGTGCAGAATTACGAATTTTCAAAATGGACCATGTAAAAAATTGAAGACAAACTTTTTCCAGCCTCGCTAAAATACTCTAAACTAACTTCCACTATGTCGATAATTTTTTTCTTATAAAGGCAACATTGAGCTTTACAAAACTGCATTTTAAGTGAAAATCCGGAAATCCAGTGCAGAATTACGAATTTTCAAAATGGACCATGTAAAAAATTGAAAACAAACTTTTTCCAGCCTCGCTAAAATACTCTAAACTAACTTCCACCATGTCGATAATTTTTTTCTTATAAAGGCAACATTGAGCTTTACAAAACTGCATTTTAAGTGAAAATCCGGAAATCCAGTGCAGAATTACGAATTTTCAAAATGGACCATGTAAAAAATTGAAAACAAACTTTTTTCAGCCTCGCTAAAATACTCTAAACTAACTTCCACTATGTCGATAATTTTTTTCTTATAAAGGCAACATTGAGCTTTACAAAACTGCATTTTAAGTGAAAATCCGGAAATCCAGTGCAGAATTACGAATTTTCAAAATGGACCATGTAAAAAATTGAAGACAAACTTTTTCAGCCTCGCTAAAATACTCTAAACTAACTTCCACTATGTCGATAATTTTTTTCTTATAAAGGCAACATTGAGCTTTACAAAACTGCATTTTAAGTGAAAATCCGGAAATCCAGTGCAGAATTACGAATTTTCAAAGTGGATCATGTAGAAAATTGATGACAAACTTTTTCCAGCCTCGCCAAAATACTCTAAACTAACTTCCACTATGTCGATAATTTTTTTCTTATAAAGGCAACATTGAGCTTTACAAAACTGCATTTTAAGTGAAAATCCGGAAATCCAGTGCAGAATTACGAATTTTCAAAATGGACCATGTAAAAAATTGAAGACAAACTTTTTCCAGCCTCGCTAAAATACTCTAAACTAACTTCCACTATGTCGATAATTTTTTTCTTATAAAGGCAACATTGAGCTTTACAAAACTGCATTTTAAGTGAAAATCCGGAAATCCAGTGCAGAATTACGAATTTTCAAAATGGACCATGTAAAAAATTGAAAACAAACTTTTTCCAGCCTCGCCAAAATACTCTAAACTAACTTTCACTATGTCGATAATTTTTTTCTTATAAAGGCAACATTGAGCTTTACAAAACTGCATTTTAAGTGAAAATCCGGAAATCCAGTGCAGAATTACGAATTTTCAAAGTGGATCATGTAGAAAATTGATGACAAACTTTTTCCAGCCTCGCTAAAATACTCTAAACTAACTTCCACTATGTCGATAATTTTTTTCTTATAAAGGCAACATTGTGCTTTACAAAACTGCATTTTAAGTGAAAATCCGGAAATCCAGTGCAGAATTACGAATTTTCAAAGTGGACCATGTAAAAAATTGAAGACAAACTTTTTTCAGCCTCGCTAAAATACTCTAAACTAACTTCCACTATGTCGATAATTTTTTTCTTATAAAGGCAACATTGAGCTTTACAAAACTGCATTTTAAGTGAAAATCCGGAAATCCAGTGCAGAATTACGAATTTTCAAAATGGACCATGTAAAAAATTGAAAACAAACTTTTTTCAGCCTCGCTAAAATACTCTAAACTAACTTCCACTATGTCGATAATTTTTTTCTTATAAAGGCAACATTGAGCTTTACAAAACTGCATTTTAAGTGAAAATCCGGAAATCCAGTGCAGAATTACGAATTTTCAAAATGGACCATGTAAAAAATTGAAGACAAACTTTTTTCAGCCTCGCTAAAATACTCTAAACTAACTTCCACTATGTCGATAATTTTTTTCTTATAAAGGCAACATTGAGCTTTACAAAACTGCATTTTAAGTGAAAATCCGGAAATCCAGTGCAGAATTACGAATTTTCAAAATGGACCATGTAAAAAATTGAAGACAAACTTTTTTCAGCCTCGCTAAAATACTCTAAACTAACTTCTATGTCGATAATTTTTTTCTTATAAAGGCAACATTGAGCTTTACAAAACTGCATTTTAAGTGAAAATCCGGAAATCCAGTGCAGAATTACGAATTTTCAAAATGGACCATGTAAAAAATTGAAGACAAACTTTTTTCAGCCTCGCTAAAATACTCTAAACTAACTTCCACTATGTCGATAATTTTTTTCTTATAAAGGCAACATTGAGCTTTACAAAACTGCATTTTAAGTGAAAATCCGGAAATCCAGTGCAGAATTACGAATTTTCAAAGTGGATCATGTAGAAAATTGATGACAAACTTTTTCCAGCCTCGCTAAAATACTCTAAACTAACTTCCACTATGTCGATAATTTTTTTCTTATAAAGGCAACATTGAGCTTTACAAAACTGCATTTTAAGTGAAAATCCGGAAATCCAGTGCAGAATTACGAATTTTCAAAGTGGATCATGTAGAAAATTGATGACAAACTTTTTCCAGCCTCGCCAAAATACTCTAAACTAACTTCCACTATGTCGATAATTTTTTTCTTATAAAGGCAACATTGAGCTTTACAAAACTGCATTTTAAGTGAAAATCCGGAAATCCAGTGCAGAATTACGAATTTTCAAAATGGACCATGTAAAAAATTGAAGACAAACTTTTTCCAGCCTCGCTAAAATACTCTAAACTAACTTCCACTATGTCGATAATTTTTTTCTTATAAAGGCAACATTGAGCTTTACAAAACTGCATTTTAAGTGAAAATCCGGAAATCCAGTGCAGAATTACGAATTTTCAAAATGGACCATGTAAAAAATTGAAAACAAACTTTTTCCAGCCTCGCTAAAATACTCTAAACTAACTTCCACCATGTCGATAATTTTTTTCTTATAAAGGCAACATTGAGCTTTACAAAACTGCATTTTAAGTGAAAATCCGGAAATCCAGTGCAGAATTACGAATTTTCAAAATGGACCATGTAAAAAATTGAAAACAAACTTTTTTCAGCCTCGCTAAAATACTCTAAACTAACTTCCACTATGTCGATAATTTTTTTCTTATAAAGGCAACATTGAGCTTTACAAAACTGCATTTTAAGTGAAAATCCGGAAATCCAGTGCAGAATTACGAATTTTCAAAATGGACCATGTAAAAAATTGAAGACAAACTTTTTCAGCCTCGCTAAAATACTCTAAACTAACTTCCACTATGTCGATAATTTTTTTCTTATAAAGGCAACATTGAGCTTTACAAAACTGCATTTTAAGTGAAAATCCGGAAATCCAGTGCAGAATTACGAATTTTCAAAGTGGATCATGTAGAAAATTGATGACAAACTTTTTCCAGCCTCGCCAAAATACTCTAAACTAACTTCCACTATGTCGATAATTTTTTTCTTATAAAGGCAACATTGAGCTTTACAAAACTGCATTTTAAGTGAAAATCCGGAAATCCAGTGCAGAATTACGAATTTTCAAAATGGACCATGTAAAAAATTGAAGACAAACTTTTTCCAGCCTCGCTAAAATACTCTAAACTAACTTCCACTATGTCGATAATTTTTTTCTTATAAAGGCAACATTGAGCTTTACAAAACTGCATTTTAAGTGAAAATCCGGAAATCCAGTGCAGAATTACGAATTTTCAAAATGGACCATGTAAAAAATTGAAAACAAACTTTTTCCAGCCTCGCCAAAATACTCTAAACTAACTTTCACTATGTCGATAATTTTTTTCTTATAAAGGCAACATTGAGCTTTACAAAACTGCATTTTAAGTGAAAATCCGGAAATCCAGTGCAGAATTACGAATTTTCAAAGTGGATCATGTAGAAAATTGATGACAAACTTTTTCCAGCCTCGCTAAAATACTCTAAACTAACTTCCACTATGTCGATAATTTTTTTCTTATAAAGGCAACATTGTGCTTTACAAAACTGCATTTTAAGTGAAAATCCGGAAATCCAGTGCAGAATTACGAATTTTCAAAGTGGACCATGTAAAAAATTGAAGACAAACTTTTTTCAGCCTCGCTAAAATACTCTAAACTAACTTCCACTATGTCGATAATTTTTTTCTTATAAAGGCAACATTGAGCTTTACAAAACTGCATTTTAAGTGAAAATCCGGAAATCCAGTGCAGAATTACGAATTTTCAAAATGGACCATGTAAAAAATTGAAAACAAACTTTTTTCAGCCTCGCTAAAATACTCTAAACTAACTTCCACTATGTCGATAATTTTTTTCTTATAAAGGCAACATTGAGCTTTACAAAACTGCATTTTAAGTGAAAATCCGGAAATCCAGTGCAGAATTACGAATTTTCAAAATGGACCATGTAAAAAATTGAAGACAAACTTTTTTCAGCCTCGCTAAAATACTCTAAACTAACTTCCACTATGTCGATAATTTTTTTCTTATAAAGGCAACATTGAGCTTTACAAAACTGCATTTTAAGTGAAAATCCGGAAATCCAGTGCAGAATTACGAATTTTCAAAATGGACCATGTAAAAAATTGAAGACAAACTTTTTTCAGCCTCGCTAAAATACTCTAAACTAACTTCTATGTCGATAATTTTTTTCTTATAAAGGCAACATTGAGCTTTACAAAACTGCATTTTAAGTGAAAATCCGGAAATCCAGTGCAGAATTACGAATTTTCAAAATGGACCATGTAAAAAATTGAAGACAAACTTTTTTCAGCCTCGCTAAAATACTCTAAACTAACTTCCACTATGTCGATAATTTTTTTCTTATAAAGGCAACATTGAGCTTTACAAAACTGCATTTTAAGTGAAAATCCGGAAATCCAGTGCAGAATTACGAATTTTCAAAGTGGATCATGTAGAAAATTGATGACAAACTTTTTCCAGCCTCGCTAAAATACTCTAAACTAACTTCCACTATGTCGATAATTTTTTTCTTATAAAGGCAACATTGTGCTTTACAAAACTGCATTTTAAGTGAAAATCCGGAAATCCAGTGCAGAATTACGAATTTTCAAAATGGACCATGTAAAAAATTGAAAACAAACTTTTTTCAGCCTCGCTAAAATACTCTAAACTAACTTCCACTACGCCGATGATTTTTTCCTTAATAAAGGCAACATTGAGCTATACAAAACTGTATTTTAGTAAAAATCCGAAGATCCAGCGCAGAATTACGAATTTTCAAAGTGGACCATGTAGAAAATTGATGACAAACTTTCCAGCCTCGCCAAAATACTCTAAACTAACTTCCACTATGTCGATAATTTTTTTCTTATAAAGGCAACATTGTGCTTTACAAAACTGTATTTTAAGTGAAAATCCGGAAATCCAGTGCAGAATTACGAATTTTCAAAGTGGACAATGTAGAAAATTAACGCCAAGCGCCCCACTATAGTAATTACAACGATCGCCACTTACCATACAGCGCCAATGGACATCCCGATCTACTCACTCTAACTCTGTGGCGTTCCTGTTGAAATTTCAAATCATTTGTTTTATATGGCGTCAATTTGGCAATTTTTAATTTCGGTTCGCGGAAATTGCTGGAAAAACGGTAAAATTCCAGTGGAACGTCAAACAAAGTGCGTTGTGTTTGCTTATAAGTGTCCGTGTGAGGATTTAGAGTGTTTTATATGTGGAAAATGACTAAACAAACTACAAAAAAACTGTAAACTGTGAGCATGATGACGATGACGCGCTAAGAAAACAACGCTAAGGTAAGTTTACATTATTATAATTAATTGTAGTTAGTCGGCGATTTGTTCGGAGTGGCAACGAGTTTTATACAGAGTGTTTTAGAATATTTAAATAATTTATTAAAATAAAACCGTCCACTAGTGCCATCTAGCGAGGTAGCGGGCAAAGCGCAACTTTTAGAAATTACTAGTAGATGGCGCAACGAGTATTAAGTTTCAGAAATTAAGCCAGGGCCGTACTGGCCCATCGTAGTATTACAGGAAAAATGGCAAAATATATTTTTTTGATTTGTTTAAGTACAATTATATTATAATAAGTAGCGATTTTTGGCAACGAGTTTTATACAGAGTGTTTTAAGCATAATTAATTGATTTATTAAAGAAAAATTGTCGACTGCTGCAGGAATTATTGAAACACAAAATAAATTTTTGGTTTGTTTATTTATTTAGGTACAATTACATTATAACATATAGTTTTGCTATAGTTTTTTTTCATACATCATACGCATAATTAAAATCATGTAACAATAAAAAAATGACATTCTAACCTACGTTTTTTTTTGTTTTGAAAAAATGCATGTCACCTATAAAGAATGTATAAAATTCTACTAGGAAATTTCCATGCTGTTTATGCGAGAGAGAGATAGAGATAGAGAAAGTTTTAAAGTGGAAAAAAACACATTATTGGAACGGAATTGGAAAAATGCGGCCATTATTATTTATTATTATAATGTTTATGATTGATTATAAGTAAGGGAAAAAATGTAAGTTGTGCTCGCGCCGTCAGAATTAATTCGAAAATAATAATTGTGCCCAAAAACAATCAAATCGTCACCAGGCTGCTGTTTTTTTGTTTTTTAATCCAAATATCCACAATTGTTTTATTTTTGTGTGATGACACGCTTAAATACAAATATAAAAACACACTTACACACCCCAAGCGAGCGTTTTGTTATTTCCTAAGGCCACTTGACACTCGCACACGTGGGGGTGCGAGTGCCAGGCGGTGGTATAAAAATCCAAAACAAAGCCAGAAACGTGGACGCAAAGTTGATTTTTTAACCCTCGTCCAATTTTGAGCCCTTAAACTCGCGAAATAAAAGTAGGTTGTATGTAAATGTAAGAAAATTGGAAGAGAGGCACTCGCACAGTACCACGTGACTGGCTTTGTGTTTTTTCATTTATTATTATATATACTTATATACAAAACAAAATCAATACTTAGCACACTTCGAATATAATCTGATGTTTGTAGGTTATGAAAAACTGTTTTGTGCAAGACGACGGAAACTTAAATACCTACACACTTGTGTTGGATTTAAAAAAGTGGGAGACAGGCAGACATAACCTCACATTCAACCAATTACAAGCAAAAGCTATTTTTTTGTTTATTTTATCATTATATCATAAATTGTATTTTTTTCTTCCTATTTATTTATTTAATAATAATAATAATAGTAATGAAAAAGACATTTTATGGTGGCGGTGATGGTGATTTTTTTATTTTTTGGTGATTTACTATTAAGTTAGTAATGAATGAAGTTCTTTCCCATGTTTTGTGGTATTTTCCTATATAAATTTCTTTTATATTTAAATATTTATTCTAGAATATAAAAAAATCAGAAAGACAAACAAGTGACAGGAAACTATATATATACAATGCCAGTTAGTTCAATAAACCGATTTTTTTAATGAACCCTGTGTATTTGAACAAAATTAATGACGAGGGAAGATAGAAATGCGGGATTAGAATATTCGCCACGATATACGAAAATTTTCGGTGGGTATTCGACCGAAAATTGTGGTATATCGCCTGTATTGTAGGTTAGTCAATAATCACGCGACTTTCCCACTGATCTCTACGCCCCCCTTGTAATGACGAATGCAAAACGACGATTAATGATTTTTTTCATAATATATAAATTAAAATTGGAACACTGTTTTTTACTTGTTCTTTAACAGTTATTTTATATTATCGAGGCAGTATCTCAAAAACTTTGATTTTTAACCTCAAAAAACTGTGTGACGCACTAGTAGTACTACCTAGTACAGTAAAATCGAGTTACGCGCTTGGTCTTTCGTGTGTGTGACGTCACCACATGGAATAACTAGGGTTATGGTATATGGCACATATTATCGTTAAAATATTTGGTTAGAATTCAATAATAATAATAAGACTAGGGAAATAATATATGCCATTTTAAATAAATTTGGTAAAAATTTCCATAATATATTCTTCCTGTGTGTGATTATGCACTTGTTTTGTTATTTCTATAAATGCGCCTACACTATTATTATCGTGAACCATTTTTTCTGGAATACGGATTCGATTTAATACAAACGCCAGTGCATTTTTATGGAAAATGGTGCGTAAAAATCAACTCACTTATTAATATATGGTATAAAAATGCATTGGCTTACAAAACAGTACGGCTACAATATTATTGGTCTTCCGAGTTATTTTGTACTTTACTTTTACTAGCTTTCAACCAAAAAAAAATTTTCTGGTACTTCCCCGCAAAGGTTATCTGAATACACACTCACACACACTCGTACTGATGGTTTGATGATTCTCCAGAGTTGCGCACGCGCAGATGTTTTGTTTTTAGTATCTCACCTACATCACATGCGCGGTAAAAATAAAACGTAACAAACAGAAAAAAATCGAACTGAAATATTGGTTTTCTTTTATTTAACTTAGTTCACATTTAAATACCTAGTAATAAATACAACATACAGCATAATATAGTATAATGATGAAAAACGTATTTTTCTTTTTTTTTTTGGAATAATCACAAAAAAATCTTGTGTGTGTGTGTGTTTGTATTGTATTTTTTTTTTAACAAAATGTTTATCTTAAACTACGGAAAAATACATCACAAAGCTAAACATATATTTGTTTTCTCTTCATCTTCTTCTCTATATAATAATATAAAAAATTAGTTGATAAACGCGAAAAATATAAAAATAACTTTACAAAGCGACATCTATAAGTTGGTTTTTCTACCAAAAAACAAAATGCAAATGGAAGTAGTATGTAGAGTAGTAAATAATTATTTTCTCTTGTCTCTGTGGCTAAATCTTGATAAATGCCATTGTGGTTTCCTTATAACAACAAAAACAAAATAAAAATGTAAATATGACATCCAATAACTAGAATAATAATAATAATAATAATAATAATAATAGATTTTGCAGCGTTGTGATGCGGGTGAGATATGAAATTAATTTGGCAACACTGTCTAATTCCATATGCGCAGGAAACTGTCCCAAGATCCTGTCCCCACTGCCATACCATTTTCTGTTACACCTAGACAGCTTACGCGGTTGTCGTGGCCTGCTAGGATACCTGCAAATAACACATTGACTCAATCACTGATTCCAGATAGTAAATACATTCATTTGATTGGCTGGTCAAATTGAAGAAGAGCCAATCGAATTAATGTATTTTAAGGTTTCAGTAAAAAGATGGACTGTAGTTTGGAAGAAGAAGAACAGTCGGTAGGTATCCGGGAAAATGTATCTCTGGAAATTATTAGAATTCGTTGGAAGAACAAAATGTGTATCATTCTTAAATCTCTAAATGAAAGTGAAAATAAAAGAAGAAAAGAGTAGAAAGTGCGAGGAGGAAGAAGTAAAGAAAGCGGAGAGAAGGCTTTTGGTATACAAAAAAATATATATATTAAGAGAAGATAGGAATAGAAGATGTAATTTACCTGCTCGTTCCGTCTTCATGGAATCCCACACATTACAGTTGAAATCATCATAGCCGGCAAGCAGTAACCTTCCAGATTTACTGAACGCAACACTAGTAATACCACAAATGATATTATCATGACTATACATGGCCAATTCTTGATCGGCCCTAATGTCAAATAATCTACAGGTGGCATCATCACTGCCCGTCGCAAATGCAAAACCATTTGGAAAGAATGTGACGGCATTGATGTCGGACTCGTGCCCTGGAAATGTTTGCTTGCAGAGCCCCTCGCGTATATCCCACAATTTGGCGGAGGCATCACAGGCGCCCGACACAAATGTGCGCATATCGGGCGACAAAGACAGTGACATGACGTCGCCGGTGTGCCCCAAGAACGAGGTGACTTGTTGGCCCGTTTCGATGTCCCATAGGGCGCACGACATGTCCCCGGAACTGGTCACTATTTGGTTGTCGTCCAGGAAACGGCAACAGGATAGGTAGCCCGTGTGGCCCGGCAATTCCCTGCTAACTCGCACGTTGCCTTCCCGCGTCTTTAGGCTGTATATGGAGCAGATGTTGTCTAAGCCACCGCAGGCTACGTAGCTGCCCGATGGGGCGTACGCGCACGTCATCACCCATGATGATCGTAATGGGATGGCATGAACCTATACACAAAATCAATCATATTATACCACAATCACAATGTCTAAACAGAGTTCGAGTTCGTTCGGCAGAAAATGCGTGACCATGACCTAACCTCACTTTCATCTAGTCAAAATTGAGTAAAACTGGAGTCGTCTAGCCACGCACCAATCAAAAATACCACTTCTGCCAAACTCCTCATCTTCCTCTATCTTACCTTGTTGGTGGTATGACTGTCCCAAACGATGAGTTTACCATCTTGAGAAGCCGATACGAGATTGCGTGAGTCGGAACCCCAGTGCATGGCGTATATTTTTGCCAAGTGTCCACGTAGGGTGCGTCTTGTACGCATCTGCACCCTGCCGATGGGCTCGAGGCTGGCAGTTGCCTGTACCAGGGATGTGTCGCATGCCACTTTCCGGGCATCCTGGAAAATTTATAGAAAAAATATCGGGGGTGGTTAGATTGGTACTCGATGAGTAGCACGGAATTAGTACTCGATTAGATCTAAAGGAGATTAGTCGTTGCTGTCTACTAGCTTAGTATACAACATGATGTGATATATTGTAAATAAAAATTGAGAGCTCCTTATTACATCCTATCATAATAATTTTTCCGTAACTAATTTTACAAAACGTCACACCCCATTTAACGTTTTCCGTTAATTAACTGTCCCTTGTGGTGACGCGCGGTGGACACCACCACCAATGCGGGGGGTGGTGAACAATCCCAATACCCATCATATCACCCCACCCCTGGAAGCAACAATTGCCTAACCACGAAAGCTGTTCCTGGCATTAAGGCGGTCGCGCACGTGTTCAATGTGCCGCTAGTCTACGACACCGATACGAACTATCATATTCTATTGATCGGTGTATGTGGCGGTGGTGGTGGTTGGCGGTGTTGTGCATGTCCTCCCATCTTTGTCGGGTTGACAAGGAGTAGTCGGCGACGCAGCAGGCCACCGGAAAAAAGTCACGTATGTGTGAGAGTGCCCCCAAAAAGAAATTGGGGGCGGCGGCGACGAGGCGCGAGGGTGGGCCAACGGCCTCGACAACACACTAACATACATTCGGGGTTGTACACGAAATCGAGACAGAATAGTTAGGGTGATCTATAGTAATTAAAAGAGTATGCGTTTTTTACTTTATATCATTTTCCCGCCGAAAATAACGAAATAGATTAATGACAGTTGGTTTTTCTAGGCAAGGAATTTACAAGGAACCTTCTAAGAATGTCTAATTTCAAAGATGGATTCCTTAGACAACTAACAAAAATCAAAATCTTTAATATTTCGTATTTTTAGTGAACCTCGTATATCTTCAGTTAAATTGTCAAAAAATACAAATTTAATAACAACGATGGAGTCCTTAGACCACCACCATTTAATAACAACTGATTCCCCAAAAAGTGCCTCTCTTAACCCCAAAAATGAGCTTCCTTTTCCCAAATTCCCTAATCGCGAAATACAGGGGACAGTCGAAAAGTTTCCGTATACAAAAAAGCTCTAAAGTTAGTTTAGGTTATTAACCAAGCTCATTTAAAATAACCTATCACAGCAAACCTGGTTTATTATCCAATAATGGTGTAGAATTTGCCAGTAAGCCAGCAACGACCTCTCAAAAAAATTAGATAACGAAATAATGCTACTTACTCTAATAGTATTTTTAAGTGTTTCTGCTTCTTGTCTCAAAGAATCCAATTCGTTCATACTGCCCAAAGCAAGCTAAAAAACGACACCTGAAACAAAAATGTTACATATCAGACGAGTAGAAGAAGAAGAACAGAATACACAAACAATAATTTGTGTTAAATTCTACAAACAAAAAAATTCGCACACAAAAATGTTTTTTTTGAGTATTTTATTTAATTGAGGGGCTAAAACGGAGCCTTGTGGTACACCCTACATTATTACAAATGTTACAAATTTGGGATTAACTTTTAATCACACACTTTACATTCTAAAATATCAGGTGATTGAAATTGTTAGGACCTAAAATGGAACCTTGCAGAGCTCCTCGCATTTTAAAAATCGTGGAGTGGAATAAATATAAACCATAAACAACACCATCAAATTTAAATGTAAATTTTTGTTTTTAATTGGTGCATTGACCCACATAGTGTTACTAGATGTGATACTAGTTTTGTTATAGTTGGCAAAAGGGGAGACGTATGAAAAACAAGTGGTAAATAACAAAATAATATCGTCTGTTGGCAATATGTATAAATTGAGATAATTTGGAGTTGTAGTGAAATTAATTAAAAAAATTATTTAAACTAAAATTGTCATATACAAGGGGCGGTAAAAAAGCCTGCAATTTTATACAAAGAAACTAGAATAATTACAATTATTACCATAAAAATAATCAAGTGACAACTGGCTTTCTCTAGGGGATTCCCCTGTCACTATTTTAACATTTCATATGTCACCTACTACGATGATAATAAAAATATTGAAATATCAAAAATTACTGCAGTTTAACGTGGAAATTTTGTTAAATTTATGATTTTCATCTAGATAAAGTGATTTGGCATTGGAGTGTATTCGTTGCCATGGCAACTGATGTGTAAACAAGAAAAATGGCCGTCTAGATGTAGAATTTTTGGCGTTAGTTTGACATATTTAGGTTTTTTGGTCTGGTGCAGTTTTTTACATTTAGTTTTTTTGCTGTTATAATTTGTAATTTTTTGATCAAATCAATTTGTCATCCGCCATTTTGGAAAATTTTATAAGCGCCAATATATCCAAAATAGTAACTTTTATCGAAAAATGTTGAGTTTAAATAATTATTAAAAAGTTTAAAATGAAGTTTATTAAAAAATGGCGGTAGACTTTTTATTAGCAAGGCCTCCTATTAAGCACGCTAAAGTTCGCAAATTTTGTTTCTTTGGCTTGAACATGACAGGTTAAAACAATTGAATAAAAATGCCTTTTTGTGGGAAATAGTAAAGCAAATCAAAAAAGTTCCTTGGGTTTAATGTTTATTGTATATACGAGGTGACCAAAAAATGATTATAATATAATCGAGTTTTATTGGAGAAACAACTTTCAAAAAGTTTAAAATCGGGTATATTACGAGTATGTATATACAGGGTGTCCTCAAATTAACTGCAATATACGTGGGCTTGTTTTTTTTCGAAAAAATTGTTTTTGCGACACAAAAACAGTTTGAAAAAAATAATATACAATAAATTCCAATATATTTTTTGCATTTATTAAATTCAGTAATATTTTAAACATTCCTTATCAAACCACAAATAAACACTCGTCACAAACGCACACACACATCCACACATAAATTTATTGTTATCGCAAAAATGCGGTTTATATCAATAACCGTTCATTACAACAACAAACTTAAGTAGAACTGGCATGTTTTTTAACAGGAGATTGAATTAAACCTCGAACAATGAAAGATAACATAACACACACACATATCAAGTTGGTTGGGGTTTGATTTTGATAAACTGTAATGTGACGTCACATGAAGGGTTTTGGTTTGGTTAATTTCTACAACTTGGGGGAAAATGGCGTTTAGGTTTTAGTTTGGGGACTGTGACGTCATTGCCCCGCTAAAAAAATCGCGTAGAAAAAAAACCGTTATCTAATCTGGTTCGTTGGTGAAGGCGAGTGAAAGGGCGGTTGGGTATTTTGAAATTCCCGCCTAGGCAACGCGATTATAATTAGAAATTGTTTTTTTGGACACACCTACGCCCTTAAAATGTAACTATGATAAACATTAGAGTAGGTCGGTGTTGGATCCATGGCCCAACTGGATCGGTTGTTGCATAAGATGGATGTGCAGAGGATTTGGTGGGTTTCCGTTGGAATAATGTGGGAATAAGCGGTGAATCGTCGTGGAATAAAAATAAATTGACAGCCGCCATGACAGTTCTTGCACCTGCTGCAAAATGGTTTTAGGTTTGGGATCGACGTCGGCCGGTGTACGGGTGCATAATAAAACAAAACAACACCCTTTAGAATGTACTTACTTTCCAAACCGCTAAAATCCAACCGATCCAATCCAGACTACTATCCTATAGTAACCACTAGATCACAAATAATACATCCGCTTGCACCCATACAAATTAAACCGTCCACCGATTATTAACATGTAGAATTGTTTTGGCGACACACTACGTTCTGTTGCTTTTACACGCACACCAAGTATCCTATGCTGCACCAGCCCCCAAAATTATTCGTGTTATCTGTGTGCGGTTTTTTTTTTTTTTTGTTCTACTGTACACCCGAATTTCGATCACACACAATCGCGTAAACCTTTCTGGGTGCGGTGCGCTGAACGTCGCCGGTGCCCTTGCGGTAACGATTCTAGTCCCCGAAATTGTGACGTCAGAAGTGGATGATTTTGGTGGGCGCAGCGACATCTGGGCGGTGGTAGCGGTAGTTTAGATGTAGGGAGCTGTGTTGGTGGGGTTGTTTGGGTTGGTGGACGGTAGATGGAGTGGTATGCGTATTTTGTTTTTTTATAAATAATTGAGAGTCGATTTCCGTTTATTTTCGACACAGATTCATCTTTTAAATGTAGTAGGAACATAAATATTTCAGTTAGATTTATTTCAATATTTTTTATAGTATTCTGGGGTCTAATGACAATTTTTTTATTTATTGTTGAATTTTAACTTTAAATTTGGAATTAATTTTACTGCTCTGGGTTGAATTTAGTTCTAATCTCACTTTTTCACGGTTAAATTTGGTTCTAACTTTACTCTTTTAGCTTTGATTAAGATCTAACCGCTTTTTTTAGCTTGAATTTGGATTTAATGTCAATTTTCTAATTTCAGTTTGCATCTCACCTGAATTTTCTCATCTAAATTTGACTTTAATTTCACTTTTTTAGGTTAAATTTGGTTCTAACCTCACTTTTCTAGCTTTGATTAAGATCTAACCGCACTTTTCTAGTTTTAATTTGGATTTAATATCAATTTTCTAACTTAATTTTGTGTCTCGCCTCAATTTTCTCATCTAAATTAGACTTTAATTTCACTTTTTTAGGTTAAATTTGGTTCTAACCTCACTTTACGAGCTTTGATTTATGATCTAACCGCACTTTTCTAGCTTAAATTTGGATTTAATGTCAATTTTCTAACTTTAGTTTGCATCTCACCCAAATTTTCTCATCTAAATTTGACTTTACTTTCACTTTTCTAGGTTAAATTTGGTTCTAACCTCACTTTTCTAGCTTTGATTAAGATCTAACCGCACTTTTTTAGCTTAAATTTGGATTTAATGTCAATTTTCTAACTTTAGTTTGCATCTCACCTCAATTTTCTCATTTAAATTTGACTTTAATTTCACTTTTTTAGGTTAAATTTGGTTCTAACCTCACTTTTCTAGCTTTGATTAAGATCTAACTGCACTTTTCTAGCTTAAATTTGGATTTTAATGTCAACTTTCTAACTTAATTTTGCATCTCATCTCAATTTTCTCATCTAAATTTGACTTTAATTTCACTTTTTTAGGTTAAATTTGGTTCTAACCTCACTTTTCTAGCTTAAATTTGGATTTTAATGTCAACTTTCTAACTTAATTTTGCATCTCATCTCAATTTTCTCATCTAAATTTGACTTTAATTTCACTTTTTTAGGTTAAATTTGGTTCTAACCTCACTTTTCTAGCTTAAATTTGGATTTTAATGTCAACTTTCTAATTTAATTTTGCATCTCACCTCAATTTTCTCATCTAAATTTGACTTTAATTTCATTTTTCTAGGTTAAATTTGGTTCTAACCTCACTTTACGAGCTTTGATTAAGATCTAACCGCACTTTTCTAGCTTAAATTTGGATTTAATGTCAACTTTCTAACTTAATTTTGCATCTCACCCAAATTTTCTCATCTAAATTTGACTTTAATTTCACTTTTCTAGGTTAAATTTGGTTCTAACCTCACTTTTCTAGCTTTGATTAAGATCTAACCGCACTTTTTTAGCTTAAATTTGGATTTAATGTCAATTTTCTAACTTTAGTTTGCATCTCACCTCAATTTTCTCATTTAAATTTGACTTTAATTTCACTTTTTTAGGTAAAATTTGGTTCTAACCTCACTGTTCTAGCTTAAATTTGAATATAATGTCAATTTTGTAACTTAATTTTGCGCTTCACCTCAATTTTCTCATCTAAATTAGACTTTAATTTCACTTTTTTAGGTTAAATTTGGTTCTAACCTCACTTTTCTAGCTTAAATTTGAATATAATGTCAATTTTGTAACTTAATTTTGCACTTCACCTCAATTTTCTCATCTAAATTAGACTTTAATTTCACTTTTTTAGGTTAAATTTGGTTCTAACCTCACTTTACGAGCTTTGATTAAGATCTAACCGCACTTTTCTAGCTTAAATTTGGATTTAATGTCAACTTTCTAACTTAATTTTGCATCTCATCTCAATTTTCTCATCTAAATATGACTTTAATTTCACTTTTTTAGGTTAAATTTGGTTCTAACCTCACTTTTCTAGCTTAAATTTGAATATAATGTCAATTTTGTAACTTAACTTTGCACTTCACCTCAATTTTCTCATCTAAATTAGACTTTAATTTCACTTTTTAGGTTAAATTTGGTTCTAACCTCACTTTACGAGCTTGATTAAGATCTAACCGCACTTTTCTAGCTTAAATTGTGATTTAATGTCAATTTTCTAACTTACTTTTGCATCTCACCCCAATTTTCTCATCTAAATATGACTTTAATTTCACTTTTTTAGGTTAAATTTGGTTCTAACTTCACTTTTCTAGCTTTGATTAAGATCTAACCGCACTTTACTAGTTTAAATTTGAAGCTAGGTACAAGATTTTGGAATTATAACATCGTCTTCGTGACTAGATTGAAATGTGTGATTATTAAATAAAGTGGGAGATTAGAACTCGAGTTAGAAGACAATTATGTCATAGAAAAACAATAAATTTGAAGCTAGGTACAAGATTTTGGAATTATAGCATCTTCTTCATGACTAGACTGGAATTTGTGATTATCAAACCAATCAGAAAATTAGAACTCAAGTTAGAAGGCACTTAGGACCATAAAGAAAACAGTTAATTTGAAGCTAGACACAACATTTGGAATTATAGCATCCTTTTGATGACTAGATTGAAATTTGTGACTATCAAATAAATCAGAAGATTGGAACTCGAGTTAGAAGGCAATTTATAAAAACAAGAAATTTGAAGCTAGGTGCAAGATTTTGGAATTATATCATCGTCTTCATGACTAGATTGAACCTTGTGATTATCAAATGAATCATAACATTAGTACTCGAGTTAGAAGGCAATTTATGTCTTAGGACCATAAAGGAAAACAGTAAATTTGAAGTTAAAGACAAGTTTTTGGAATTAAAGTATCGTCTTTATCATCACACTGAAATCTGTACAATAAGTGAACAATGCCGAGTTAAACCCTTGAAATCGTCATTTAAAGTTAGGTTAGATGCAGTTACTGCTTAGGAATGTAGGTTGTAAATAAAACAGCAATCATGATATAAATACTGATCTTTTTTATAAAAAAAACACATACAATCACAGAAAATAACATAAAATCTTGTACACGCATTCACTGAAAATTGAGACAAATAAAAAGGAGTAAAACCATACATACAGAAACCTACAAATATTACGCTATTTAATACCTTATTTAAATTAAATATAAAATACATTATGGATATTGTAAAATAAAATAATCATTTTTAGAAAATGATCTAAGTATACTATGATACACATAAAGAGACATTGTTTTATTTCGAAGGATAAAGCAGAAATTCGAAAGACTAGCTATGAACAAAAAAAAAACAAGAAAAAACAACAAAAACAAACAACCGAGCGAAGCTACGAATAGGTTCGGTTTGAAGTAATATAATAGAGAATATGGCAAAAAAAATTCACACAATTTTTTTATACACAATAAAATAAAACAAAAAAAAAAAAGACGCGCAGCGTAAAATAAAATTAATAAATAAGTAATAAAATAATAATAAAGTAAGTTTTGAGCATTTACATACAATAATTTTTTTGTTTGTTGGAATTTACTTCCACCACACGTACATACATTAGATATGACACGATTTTCCGGAAAATGAAAGTTCCTTTAAGTATGTCTACATATACATAATATAAAAAGGAAATCTACAATATTACTTGTATAATATGGCACTTCTGGAATGACAGAAAAAATTAATCGTCCAAATCCAATATTGTCTACATTCTGCTTTTTATCAGGTCAATGGGAGGAGGGTATATTTTGTACGTGTTAGACAAGGACAAACATAGCCTACTCGCCATATCCACAGAATTAACACTACAGGGTGAGGCACAACTTACTTCTTATATGTCTTGCTAAGGCACTATTTTATCTAGTTTTGTTGAATTATTATTATTATTATAATTGGAAGGCCTCTAAGAAGAAAATTCTAAAAATTTACCACAATTTCGTCGTCTAAAAACTACAAACTAAACTCATATATAATTTTTTTAATATACTATCTATCACGTGTGTATTTTGTAGGTACACTAAATTGTAAGAGGTTAATAGCGCCCCCTATGCCCCTCCCACTTTATACGTATTCTGTCAGTCGGGGGTTCATCAAATTCATCAAAATAAATTAATATACCATGTAAAACTCCAAACTTCAGCGCCCTCTAGTCTCTAGTTTCGTCCCAAAATAAATATCCCTCGTCTTCTTCACCTGGCTACTCTGAGGTATCTTTTACTATATACAAAACTATTTTACACAAAGAAAAAACTATTTACATCAACTCTTTGCTGGCTCGCTCAACCCTCCATGTGTCGATATTTGTGTGCGGACATTTGAGCCAATCCCAGCACGGCATATTGACAGGACAAACAGTGGTAGTGTGTCTGTTTGCCGCTGTGTTGACAGTTGGGCACACGGCACACTTGGCTCGGTGTGAATTTCTCGAAACCAGCCGCTTGGATGGAGTCGAGTTTTTGGTGTTGGCGACGGTGTGCTACCACTTTGTTCGTGTCGGTGCAGACAAAGTCGCATTTTAAACAGTGGAAGTGCGACGCTTTATTTTGTGTGGAGCCTGGAAAATGGAAAATTTGCGAGTTAGGTTAGATTGTAATTTGAAGCTAGACGACTGTTCTTGGAATTATATGATCGTTTTTACATGGCAATTCGTCACCGTAAAGTGTAAGTCAATCAGATGACCACAACTCGACTTAGAAGGCTTTTTAAGTGAAAGTTAAAACAGAGATTTTGAAGCTGGAGTAGAATATTTGGAATTGTAGCATGGTCTTCATGACTACATTAGAATGTGTGATTATGAAAATAATCAGAAGGTTAGAATTCGAGTTAGAAGGCAATTTATGGTTTAGGACCATAACGGAAAACAGTAAATTTGAAGCTAGATATAAGCTTTTGGAATTATAGCATTCTCTTGATGATTAGATTAGAATGTATGATTATCAAATGAATCGGAAGATTAGAACTCGAATTAGAAGACAATTTGTGTCTATAAAGCAAAACAGTAAATGTGAAGTTAGAGACAAAATTTTGGAATTAAAGCATCGTCTTGATGATCTCATTGGAATCTGTGCTTCGCAAGTGGATAATATCATGCGTTAAGGACCTAACCTCACTTTTCTATTTTGAGCTGTCTCTGAAGAAATTTATGTCTTCGCATAGTCAACTGAGATTCATATTTCTTGACCTCGAAATTAAATTTTAACACTCGATATTTAGGTATTTAAGCTCGACTATACGACATTATTTTAGGTTATGTAACCTTTGACTCACCTAAATTCGTCGTATACGCACAATCCTGCCGTCCACACGCCACATTGGCCCTATACTGTTGAAAATCGCCTCCCATCAGCGTATCCAATCGCTCATGTCTCGCCGTATGCTGCACAAACCGCGTCTTATCACAAAAACTATAACCACAATCCTGCCGTTGACAGTGAAAGTGCGTCTGGTGCTCCCGATACCCGCAATGCTGATACTGACAGTCCTCGTTGAACCGGAACCTCAAATATCCATCCGGTACCGGCTCATCCTTCAAAATCCGCATGGAGTTTTGGATGCGCGCCTTTTTCGCCTCGGGTGACATCTCGTGGTGGGGTGACATGGCGCGCTTATTCAAATTGGCCGCCATGGCCGCCAAGGGTGTTAAGTTCTCCCCTTGGTAAGCTGCTTGCGGTGCCAGTAGAGGATTCTGCATCAACTGCGCATGTTGGAACATGAGTTGCGGTGAAATCCCCGCTGCGTTTTGATAGACTTGCGGCAAAAACGCGTTTTGTTGCGACATTAACGCAAACTGTAAGTTGGCTGGGAAGTTGGTGAAGTGATTGTAGGCTTCGAATTGGTTCAAGTAGGGATTGGGTGGGTTGGTGTCGTGGTCTAGTTTGGGTAGAACGGGGTTCTGCAAGGACTGTAATGGAGCCACGTTGATTTTCCCCTCGGTTTTGCTAGTGGTTGGTTGGGGGGTTGTTGGGGGTGGCGGTGACGGGGAAGTTTGTTGGTTGTTGTTGTCTTCTATTTGGGAGTTTAGAGCACCCGAACTGTGTTTTGCTACGTGAACAGTCAAACGATCCAGCTCAGAGAAGGCCTTGGAAAAAATACATAGATTAGGTTAGGTTAGGTTAGAGTTTGTGGATAATTTACCTGGTTGCAAGCACTGCAATGGTAGTGGTACTTTCGCTTGAGTTTACAAAATGGTCTGGAACAATTCAGTTCCGGCCCATAAAGAGTACTACTTCCACTACTAGTACTAGGTTCGGTTGAGGTTTCTGGAAAAAAAACCAAGCAACACTTAGTAAACGACAACTAGTTTTTTAAATTAGAAGAAGCACTATAAAATACTCTACGGGGGCTGGTGCAAAAAACAGTATGTCATACCTGGAGTAGTATGTAAATTTTTTTGTATTTCTGGTGACTTAATTTGCTCGTTTGGTAATGTGGAAAGAGGATAGAAAGTTCCAGAGGCCTTCACCACTAAAATAAACAGATAAAAGAAACACGCTAGTATATACAGGGTGCACTCAACAATTACAATAAACAAACGTCACAACTAACTATCTAGAATAATGGTGGTACTACAAACAAACAAACAAACAACTGCTGTCCTAGCCTACTACCTATAGTCAAAACTCACCGGAAATCTTGTTGTCCGCTATGTTGGAGCTCTGGCTCAAATTCATCGCCCGAAATTCGCCTGGATTCGCGCCCTCCTCGCCTTCAGTTTTCACCCTAACCTCCCCACCACTGTCTTCACTTGCATGCTTCGCATTATGTACACTCATAGTCGAATATTGCACAAAGGAGTAATGACAGTTCGGGCGAGTACAATGAAAATGTCGGTTGATTTTATTACTAGGGCAATTCGTCAAACGACAGTCGACATTGCGATCGTAAAACTCGAACCCATCGAGAATTTCGATGTTGTCATGGAAGTCCTTGCTGTGCATAATTAGCACGTCCTCCTTGTCTGTGACGTAGAGGCAGCGGTTCTGGTTGCAGTGGTAGTGAATTGAACCCAAGTAGGGACATAAATTGTCGGAGCATTTCGTGTTTTCACCGAACATGTCGAAGCCTTGCAAGTTGTAGTCTTGCAACTGGAAACGGAAGCTGTTTAAACTGCTTTGCAAGCGAGTTTTTTTACTCACATTCGGACTGTGGGTGCTGGATCTGTCGTCGTTGTCGTCGACTTGTTCCACTTCCTTGCTGCTAGACGGCGTGGACATTTTCGGTAGCTTGAAGCTGGTGAAAATAGCTTGGGGCGAGTCCATTAAACTTTGGCTTCCCATAGGCGACTATAAACCACATCAAATTAACCTTAAAAACTTTAAAAATGAAATTAGTACTCACATATTCATTCCAAACCTCAATCACACGATTCTTCGGAGGTCTACCACGCTTCCGACAAAACATCCCATCGATAGACGTCGCAAGATGCGTCATCGTTAACGGATCCTTCGTCAAACTCAACTTTCGCGAATATTCGTGCATTTTATAGTGCTCCAAACGACGGAAGGGTTTGTCTGTTGGTAGGATAACCTCACGGCAATTATCCCAGTTGCAGTGGTAGTGTTTCTCTTTGTCCTGGTAGATGCAGCTGTCGTCACAGCCACCATTTAAGGCCGTTACAGTGGTGAAGAAGTTTTCGGTGACTTGTTCTTGTTGCTCGTGGTTGCGAGCGTGTTCGCGAATGCCGTCTTTGGAACTGAAGGAAAAAATGTAACGATTTTGAGTCTTAAGTTAGGTTAGAGATTTTGTAGCTGGACAAGAATATTTGGAATTGTAGCATGGTCTTCATGATTACATTGGAATGGCTGGTTATGAAACGAATTAGAAGGTTAGAACTCGAGTAAGAAGGCTTAGGATCCTAAACAAAATGCTAGATGGAAGATTTTGGAATTGTGCAACGTCGTCATGATTTTAGTTACACTCAGTTTCTACTTACTTGAAGGTCATCTCGCAATTTTCGACGAAGCAATGATAATGATCCTGGAAACTATACTCGCACTTCTCCGTACAAATCTCCTGCTGCCCAAAAAACTGACAGTACTTCTTCCAAAAGTCCTCACTATTCCAATTCAAATTATCCTCCGTGGCAAAATTACTGTCATTAGCCGACAAATCCATAGCCAACGCCGACTCGCTCTCGTCATAGCTCACCGGTGAATTCTGTTCACTCAGACTTTCAGTGTTTGACATGCCGCCGCTTTGATTGAACATTGACATGCTCATACTGTCACCTGGTTGGTCGTAGTCGCGGCCGAATGGCACAGAGCCATCTTGCAGCGTTTTCATCATGCTTTGAGCCAGTTTGTATTTGCGGTAGGCGAGCTCCGAGTCTTTGCGCTCGTGCTTACGCTTGTGGGAGAAGAGCTGGCCGGAACTGTGCAAGACATAGCTACATTGGGGGCGGATGCAGTGGATGTGGTTGCACACTTTGGAGAAGCGGCAGTTTTCAAAGGGGCACGTTTCGTTTTTCATGAATTTTTTAAAGCCGTCTCTGGAGAGTTGCTCGTCTTTGATGTGGTAGGATTTGTGTTTTTCTATATAATATACAAAAATATTTCGTGTGTTCGTATAAAAAAAGCGTAAACTTACCCATGTCGCTTTTGTTTTTAAAGGTAAATCTACATCCGGTGCGTCTACAATGAAAATGCGTAGTTCTCTGTCCGAAAAATGCGCAATATTGCGCACCGCACTCTTCCGTTGCGCGAAACCTCTGGAAACCTTCCTGAATAATCGCCGAATCTTTCCGATGATAATTCGCGTGCATTTGCACATCCGACGTTGATATGTAGACTTTATCGCAGCCTTCTTTGATACAGTGGTAGTGTGTTTGTTTTTTATTATGCGTACAGTTGGTATACCTGTCACTGCAGTCATCTAGCGGACTATACCGCATGAAGCCATGCTGAAGAGACTCATCGCGTTTCTTATGCCACTTGAAATGTCTTATCATCTCCTCCTTCTTAATAAAAACGCGGGAGTTACAGTCGAGGCAGTGGAAGTGCTCCCTGTGGAACCCAACAAAGTTACTAGAGGAAGACGAAAATGATTTAAAAAAACCAACCTGTAGTTGAGGTCTTTGCAGTAGGAACTGCCGCATTCGATGGAGGAGGAGAATTTTTTCACGTATTTCGAGTAGTCTAGTTGGCTGGTGGATTTGGTGAGGAGGAGGCTGGAGGGGTCACGTGATGGCGTTGGAGCCATTGATTGGGCTATCATTGCTGAAACAAAAAAGTAAAATTGAAGCTGGGCACAAAATTTTGGAATTGTAGCTTCGTCTTTATGACTAGATTGGAATGTATGATTGTGGAATGAATCAGAAGGTTAGAGGTTGAGTTAGAAGGCAAATTATGATTTAGGACCATAAAGAAAAATTGTAAATTTGAAGATAGGTGCAAGATTTTGGAATTATAGCATCGTGTTTATGACGAGAGTCGAATGTGTGATTATGAAACGAATCAGAAGGTTATAACTCGAGTTAGAAGGCAAATTATGATTTAGGACCATAAAGAAAAACTGTCAAGATTTTGGAATTATAGCATCGTCTTCATGACTAGATTGAAATAAAAATATTATAATTCGATTGGCTATTTAATGCATGACAGTTAGTCAGCTGTTATTTTGACAGTTAACTAGATTGAACAGTAATATTTCTGCGATATATCCCCCTATATTTCTACAGTTAAATCCGATTTAAAAATACACCATACAATACACAGCCTGCAGCAGTAGCATATGAGTAAAATTGCACGTGTTTAATTTAAATATAATAAAAAACGTACCAAAATAAAAGGGTATAGAATTTCGGAATTTCAACTTAAAAGAATATGAGGGTTTTTTGTGTAGGGAGCATAAAAACCTACTTTTATTTATCTTTAGCCAGCGCGCTCACATCACATAACCCTTTTGTGTAAAAACGAAATAAAAGCCGAGGATTTTAAAGTTGGCCCAGGTGAGCCCAGCTAACTGTGATTTACATTCGTGTGGAATTAGTGATTTGGCGGACTGTACATTTTAAAAAACACTGTGTTTAAGAGTATATTTATATATTGGTAGGCTGTTTTAAATAAAAATGCACGAGGAGAGGAGGATAATGGGGGCACCCTTATATTTGTACTTAAAAATTGGGGTCGATGCATACGTATTATATAGTTAAAAAAGGGTTGCAACTGCGTTCTTTTGTTTTGTTTCCAATAACAACGCATCAAAGCGTTCTTTTCTAATTTTAGATCGTAATAATCCGGGGAAATTGTAATTTGTAAATTGTAAGTTTATTGTTGTTATTCTAATTTTGGAAAAAATGTCAGCTGTCACTAAATAACAAAAAAACACGTTTTCCAAGGCCTTCTACTTATGACCTGAAATTTCACGTAAATAAAGTAAAGTTCCTAAATTAGGCGCCAAATTTGAAATTTATAAACCTTTTGAGGTTTGTTACAAATAATTTGGTGTATTTAGTCCTCGAGCATGTCCATGAATAAATCCAGAGGATTAAAGTTGGTAAAAACTTTTGATTTGACCCTTTTCCATCCATAAAAACATCTGGTCATTCAAATCAGTTGCACAGGATATAAATGACGTCATCGCCCATCAAGATAATTTTTTGGGGGGAAAAATTCTCAATTACGCCTAAATGGCTCTAAATTGATTTTGATGGTGTAAACACGTCGTTTTGTTGTGTTCTAAAAAAGGAAATACTAAATCAAGTCAAAAGCTTGTATAGTAGGCTATAGTACGGCTCGTCCCTATAATTCTATTTGCGGGCATGCAAGAGCAAGTGAACAAAAACATATGCAATGCACAACATCCAAGGCAGGCCATATTATAATCAGTACAATTGATTTAATAAAATCTCTGGTTGCTGCTGGGTGCTCTCACGACAATTGAATGTCAATTTAACCAATTTAAAGCTTTTTATTATTCATAAAATTTCATAAACTCGTTCACTTACGTACTAATATACATTTATTTGTTCTCGACAATTACCAACGTCACTTTAACGTACTGTATGGCTTGTATTAGTCGTAAACTCTGTAAATATGATAAACAACTGTTTAATTTAATTTGACCGGCTTCATGGGATTCAACTACGAAAAACAATCAGAAGATAATAATTATTACGTCACATCTCTTCACATCATTATTATATTATTTTGATCTAAAATCTGCAGTCGATGATGATGATGATGTCGACACGATGGTACCGTTTTATAATTTTTAAACATAAATAGAATAACAGAAAGATATTAAAATATTTTATGATTTAAAAGCATTTGAGTTCTGTTAATATGCTCGAAACACATTCAAATAAAAAGATAAATTCTCTGCCAGACACACATCCGTTTGTAGTTTTTGTGTATGTTGCGCGTGTATAGTTAAAAATGAAGCTGACTATAAGAAAAAATTAATTACCATAAAGTTTGTTTTATTTTTCCTGAAAACTGTGTGAAATTTCGATTTTTTGATAAAATTACCAGTTGGCGGTGTTATATGTTATTTTTGATATAGCTAGTTGGCTGTGATTATTGGAAATTATTGCATAATTGCCACTATTCTATTTTTAATGATGGTTCTTGCGTCAATTCTTCTTACATTATGACAAATGGTGTAGAATGGAATTCTAGTAATTAGGTAAAAATACTATACGTGCGCAAAACATGCGATGATGGTGAAACAACAGACGATCGTATGAGCACGCGCTCGGGCGCCTGCGACGGACAGCACGTGTTTCAGTTTAATTTCCTTCAGGTTGTGCAGAATTTCAGTTGCGATATGAAAACGCTTACTATAAAATTTCGTTTGTGCGATAAGAAACATCACAACTTTAGAATCGCTAAGCGGATTTTCGAAAAGTTGACGTTTTTGTCAAGTTAAAGGATGTGGGTGTTCAGAAAAAAATCATGAACCTCATCGGATTACTTAGAAATTTTTTTTAACACTTTAAAAACGCTCACTGCGATTTTTGGTTTAAATTTTGAGGTTAACGCATAAAAAACATCACAACTTTAGAACTGTTAAACGGATTTTCGAAAAGTTGACGTTTTTGTTAAGCTAAAGGATGCGGGTGTTTAGAAAAAAATCATGAACCTCATCGGATTACCTAGAATTTTTTTTTACCACTTTAAAAACGCTTATTGCGATTTTTGGTTCAAATTTTGAGGTTAACGCATAAAAAACATCACAACTTTAGAACCGTTTAGCGAATTTTCGATAAGTTCACGTTATTGTTAAGCTAAAGGATGTGGGTGTTCAGAAAAAAATCATGAACCTCATCGGATTACCTAAACATTTTTTTTGCCACTTTAAAAACGCTCATTGCGATTTTTGGTTCAAATTTTGAGGTTAACGCATAAAAAACATCACAATTTTAGAACCGTTAAGCGGATTTTTAGTAAATTGAGTTTTTTGTAAAGCTAAAGAATGCGGTTGTTCAGGAAAAAGTCATGAACCTCATCGGATTACTGTAAAAAAAATTTTACCACTTTAAAAGCGATTTTTGGTTCAAATTTTGAGTTTAACGCATAAAAAACATCACAACTTTAGAACTGTTAAGCGGATTTTCGAAAAGTTGACGTTTTTGTTAAGCTAAAGGATGTGGGTGTTTAGAAAAAAATCATGAACCTCATCGGATTACCTAGAATTTTTTTTTACCACTTTAAAAACGCTCATTGCGATTTTTGGTTCAAATTTTGAGGTTAACGCATAAAAAACATCACAACTTTAGAACCGTTTAGCGAATTTTCGATAAGTTCACGTTATTGTTAAGCTAAAGGATGTGGGTGTTCAGAAAAAAATCATGAACCTCATCGGATTACCTAAACATTTTTTTTACCACTTTAAAAACGCTCATTGCGATTTTTGGTTCAAATTTTGAGGTTAACGCATAAAAAACATCACAATTTTAGAACCGTTAAGCGGATTTTTAGTAAATTGAGTTTTTTGTAAAGCTAAAGAATGCGGTTGTTCAGGAAAAAGTCATGAACCTCATCGGATTACTGTAAAAAAAAATTTACCACTTTAAAAGCGATTTTTGGTTCAAATTTTGAGTTTAACGCATAAAAAACATCACAACTTTAGAACTGTTAAGCGGATTTTCGAAAAGTTGACGTTTTTGTTAAGCTAAAGGATGCGGGTGTTTAGAAAAAAATCATGAACCTCATCGGATTACCTAGAATTTTTTTTTACCACTTTAAAAACGCTCACTGCGATTTTTGGTTTAAATTTTGAGGTTAACGCATAAAAAACATCACAACTTTAGAACTGTTAAGCGGATTTTCGAAAAGTTGACGTTTTTGTTAAGCTAAAGGATGCGGGTGTTTAGAAAAAAATCATGAACCTCATCGGATTACCTAGAATTTTTTTTTACCACTTTAAGAACGCTCATTGCGATTTTTGGTTCAAATTTTGAGGTTAACGCATAAAAAACATCACAATTTTAGAACCGTTAAGCGGATTTTTAGTAAATTGAGTTTTTTGTAAAGCTAAAGAATGCGGTTGTTCAGGAAAAAGTCATGAACCTCATCGGATTACTGTAAAAAAAATTTTACCACTTTAAAAGCGATTTTTGGTTCAAATTTTGAGTTTAACGCATAAAAAACATCACAACTCTAGAACTGCTAAGCGGATTTTCGAAAAGTTGTCGTTTTTGTTAAGCTAAAGGGTGTGGGTGTTTAGAAAAAAGTCATGAACCTCATCGGATTATTAAGAAATTATTTTAATAGCCTTAGAAACTCTCAGTACGATTTTTCGTTTAATTTTTGCGATTAACGCATAAAAAACATCACAACTTTAGAACCGCTAAGCGGATTTTCAAAAAGTGGACATTTTTTTGAAGTTATAGAATGTGGTTGTTTAAAAAAAAAATCATAAACCTCATTAGACTACTGAGAGATTCTTTTAAAAGCCTTAAAAACACTGACTGCGATTTTTCGTTTAATTTTTGATGCACGTATTAAAAACATCACAACTTTAGAACCGCTAAGCGGATTTTCAGAAAAATTATATTTTTGTAAAGCTATAGAATGTGGCTGTTCATAATCGGCATTGAATTACTGAGAGATTTTTTTTAATAGCCATAAAAACGCTTTTAACGATTTTTCGTTAACATATAAAAATATCACAACTTTAGAACCGTTAAGCGGATTTTTAGAAAATTAACTTTTTTGTAAAGCTAAAGAATGCGGTGATGAACCTCATCGAATTACTGGATAAAGTTTTATCGCCTTAGAAACGCTCACTCCGATTTTTCGTTGAATTTTTGAGGTTAGTTTATAAAAAACATCACAACTTTAGAACCGCTAAGCGGATTTTCAGAACAATTACATTTTTGTAAAGCGTAAGAATGTGACTATTTGGAAAAAAATGATAAACCGCGCAGAAGAGCTGAGAAAAAATTTTGACAGCCTATAAAACGCTCGCTACAAATTTTCGTTTATCTTATAAAAAACATCACAACTTTATAACCGCTAAGCGGATTTTCAGAAAATTGACATTTTTACAAAGTAGAAGAATGCGGCTGTACTGTCTTTTGTTTTTGCCTATTTCTTTGTCTTGTAAACTCTATTGGCGGCTGAAATTATGGCGGGTAGTTTAAATTACAAGTTAGTATAAATATAATATTAATGTTAAATTTATTTTACACACTTTTGTGTTATATTTTATTATAATCGAAAATAAAAAATAGCGCTTAATTTGTTTGGAATTTCGAATTAGTGGACGCACATATCCAACGTCAAAACTAAATTAAATCATGTCACACTTAATTTAAGACAATTTGTGTAGATGTGTGTGTGTGTGTTAGTGTTGAACCAGATGTTTTTTCTTCTATAAAATAAATGTCTTTCCACAATTTGTATTTGAGTGTTGGTTATTTGTAAAAAAAAATATCAAGTGGTATTGTGTGACTTCCGTCAAAAATTATGAAGAAAATTTTTATTAACTAATAAATCTTTAGGTATAAAGCGTAAAGAGACACTAATAACATTTTTTCTGTTGGGGTCTTAACGAATGGCAATAAATACAATACAAATTATACAATGTTATCGCTAATAATTAAATACAAAAGAGTTATAATACACGCACACACACATACACATAAAATGGCTATTCAATAATTCTTATATTATGGTTTTTAAATTTCTCTAATATACTTGAGCGCTTATTGCAGAACGGTTGGTTGTGGCACGTCCGCAAATTCTTGGAGAAAATAAGAAACCAAAATAAAAGTAAATGAAATGTGAAGAAAAAATACCCATCATCATACATCGGACAGTTTAAGTTTTGTACATGTAATAAATGGAAAATCACTACTAGGTACTATACACTCAAATAAAATATAATTTATACCGACTGAAAAGAGAAGGAGGTTAATAACACGTAAAAAAATTAAATAACTGTTTGTAATATGAATGTGTGAACCAATATAAAAAAAATGACTAAATTATATATTCAAAGCGTTTTATTGCCTCAAATTCTTTGTAATTTTCGTTTTTAAATAACACAGCATCTGTTTTAGTTACCATATTTTTTTGTTCTCTACCCATTTCACTCTAATCCGTTGCTCCGTTTCCTTTGCAGCAATTTACAGACGATATAATACAAAACATTTTTATTATTACGAAAATATTGTGTAGTAACGCACAGGGACGGCTTTAGCCCTTAAAATATCGTGATTCGTGATGGATAAATTTCGTCAATTTGTAACAATGTTTTTATGTAACCACAATAATATTTTATGTAATTATCTTTTTAATCTGTGTTAACAATTTATCTAGTTAGTGGGACTATTATTAGGGTATTACAAAACTCATCAGGATCTAGTTATCGTTTGTTAAAATCGCACGCGCCTACTTACTTGGATTATATCGTGGTTTAGTCATGCAATAAATCGCCTTCTTGTTTTAAATATCATTTTTATTTTATGAATTTATGTGATTCAGTCAACTGCGTTCATATACCTTCACTTTAAAGACAATTCACAATAAAATAAAATGGGGTAAAGTGGAAAAACTCAATAAACCCTTTGGTTTATTATTTTTAAAGTGTAGACCAAATTTTATGACGAAATTTGAGAGTTTCAACTTTAAAACGTCATAAAAACGTCCCGGATTGGCGGATTTTCATTTTGGTTACTATTTCGGAAAGGTAAAAGACAGTTTACTTAGTGGAAAACTCAACAAGCCATAAAATCTCCTCTGCGTATTTTTTTTACAGCGTAGACTGAATTAGGATGAAATTTTAAGAGTTTCAATTTTAAAACGTCATAAAAACGTCCCGAATTACCGGATTTTCATTCTGTTTACTGTTTCGAAAAGGTAAAAACAGTTTACTGAGTGGAAAACTCAGCAAGCCATAGAACCCCCTCTGTGTAATTTTTTACAGTATAGACTGAATTATGTCAAAATTTTAAGAGTTTCAATTTTAAAACGTCATAAAAACGTCCCGGATTGACGGATTTTCATTTTGTTTACTATTTCAGAAAGGTAAAAGAGAGTTTACTTAGTGGAAAATTCAATAAGTCATAAAACCTTCTCTGCGTATTTTTTTTATAGCGTAGACTAAATTAGGATGAAATTTTAAGAGTTCCAACTTTAAAACGTCATAAAAACGTCCCGGATTGACGGATTTTCATTTTGTTTACTATTTCCGAAAGATAAAAGACAGTTTACTTAGTAGAAAACACAACAACCCAAAAAACCTCTTCTACATATTTTTTTTACAGTGTAGATCGAATTATATCGAAATTTTAAGAGTTTCAACTTTAAAACGTCATAAAAACATTCCAGATTGACGGATTTTCATTTTGTTTACTATTTCGGAAAGGTAAAACACAGTTTACTTAGTGGAAAACTCAACAAGCCATAAAATCTCCTCTGCGTATTTTTTTTACAGCGTATACTGAATTAGGATGAAATTTTAAGAGTTTCAACTTTAAAACGTGATTAAAACGTCCCGGATTGACGGATTTTCATTTTGTCTACTATTTCGGAAAGGTAAAAAACAGTTTACTTAGTAGAAAACACAACAACCCAAAAAACTTCTTCTACATATTTTTTTACAGTGTAGATCGAATTATGTCAAAATTTTTTAGAGTTTCAACTTTAAAACGTCATAAAAACGTTCCGGATTGACGGATTTTCATTTTGTTTACTGTTTCGGAAAAACAAAAGACAGTTTACTTAATGGAACAACTCAGCAAACCATAAAACCTCCATCTGTGTATTTTTTTTTAAGTGTAGACCGAACTATGACAAAATTTTAAGAGTTTCAACTTTAAAACGTCATAAAAACGTCCCGGATTGGCGGATTTTCATTTTGTTTACTATTTCTGAAAGGTAAAAGACAGTTTACTAAGTGGAAAACTCAACAAGCCATAAAACCTCTTCTACATATTTTTTTTACAGTGTAGATCGAATTATGTCGAAATTTTAAGAGTTTCAACTTTAAAACGTCATGAAAACGTTCCGGATTGACGGATTTTCATTTTGTTTACTATTTTGGAAAAACAAAAGACAGTTTACTTAGTAGAAAACACAACAAGCCATAAAACGTCCCCTGCGTATTTTTTTTAATACTGTAGACCGAATTATGACAAAATTTTAAGATTTTCAACTTTAAAACGTCATAAAAACGTCCCGGATTGACAGATTTTCATTTTGTTTACTATTTCGGAAAGGTAAAAGACAGTTTACTTAGTGGAAAACTGAACAAGCCATAAAACCTCCTCTGTGTATTTTTTTTACAGCGTAGACTGAATTAGAATGAAATTTTAAGAGTTTCAACTTTAAAACGTCATAAAAACGTCCCGGATTGACGGATTTTCATTTTGTTTACTGTTTCGGAAAAACAAAAGACAGTTTACTTAATGGAACAACTCAGCAAACCATAAAACCTCCATCTGTGTATTTTTTTTTAAGTGTAGACCGAACTATGACAAAATTTTAAGAGTTTCAACTTTAAAAAAACGTCATAAAAACGTCCCGGATTGGCGGATTTTCATTTTGTTTACTATTTCGGAAAGGTAAAAGACAGTTTACTAAGTGGAAAACTCAACAAGCCATAAAACCTCTTCTACATATTTTTTTTACAGTGTAGATCGAATTATGTCGAAATTTTAAGAGTTTCAACTTTAAAACGTCATAAAATCGTCCCGGATTGACGGATTTTCATTTTGTTTACTGTTTCGGAAAAACAAAAGACAGTTTACTTAATGGAACAACTCAGCAAACCATAAAACCTCCATCTGTGTATTTTTTTTAAGTGTAGACCGAACTATGACAAAATTTTAAGAGTTTCAACTTTAAAAAAACGTCATAAAAACGTCCCGGATTGGCGGATTTTCATTTTGTTTACTGTTTCGGAAAAACAAAAGACAGTTTACTTAGTAGAAAACACAACAAGCCATAAAACGTCCCCTGCGTATTTTTTTTAACACTATAGACCGAATTATGACAAAATTTTAAGATTTTCAACTTTAAAACGTCATAAAAACGTCCCGGATTGACGGATTTTCATTTTGTTTACTGTTTCGGAAAAACAAAAGACAGTTTACTTAGTAGAAAACACAACAAGCCATAAAACGTCCCCTGCGTAATTTTTTTAACACTATAGACCGAATTATGACAAAATTTTAAGATTTTCAACTTTAAAACGTCATAAAAACGTCCCGGACTGAGGGATTTTCATTTTGTTTACTATTTCGGAAAGGTAAAAGACAGTTTACTTAGTGGCAAACTCAACAAGCCATAAAACCTCTTCTACATATTTTTTTTACAGTGTAGATCGAATTATGTCGAAATTTTAAGAGTTTCAACTTTAAAACGTCATAAAATCGTCCCGGATTGACGGATTTTCATTTTGTTTACTGTTTCGGAAAAACAAAAGACAGTTTACTTAATGGAACAACTCAGCAAACCATAAAACCTCCATCTGTGTATTTTTTTTAAGTGTAGACCGAACTATGACAAAATTTTAAGAGTTTCAACTTTAAAAAAACGTCATAAAAACGTCCCGGATTGGCGGATTTTCATTTTGTTTACTGTTTCGGAAAAACAAAAGACAGTTTACTTAGTAGAAAACACAACAAGCCATAAAACGTCCCCTGCGTATTTTTTTTAACACTATAGACCGAATTATGACAAAATTTTAAGATTTTCAACTTTAAAACGTCATAAAAACGTCCCGGACTGAGGGATTTTCATTTTGTTTACTATTTCGGAAAGGTAAAAGACAGTTTACTTAGTGGCAAACTCAACAAGCCAAAAACCTCCTCTGCGTATTTTTTTTTACAGAGCAAACTGAATTTTGACGAAATTTTAAGAGTTTCAACTTTAAAACGTCATAAAACAGAAACTATCCGAGATATTTTAGTTCTGTTTTAAGTTTTCTTCAGATTTTCTCTAGTTTTTTGGAACAAAATAACCAAAAAACGCAATCTAATGATTTTTAACGAATTTTGAGCAGGGCCGGCTCCAGTACTTCGTGTTATCTAATACTCGGCGTCAGACAACTTGTATAGAAAATTTTTTTCGCCTTGCCACTGCAATTACTTTTTGTCCTGATGTAATACAAACACCACACATGCTGGATGGGATATAAATTGATTAAAATGTTTTGTTCAGATGTAGTTTACAGCAGTAAAATATGCTAAAGGAAAAGCAATAAATATTGTAATGTGCGGCGCGCACGGAAGATGTGTGTATGTGTGTGTGTGTGTGTGTGTATTTCAAAAATACTCCAACAAAACACTGATGAATTTTCCCAAGCGCACAACAGCAGCAAAACAAAATGCAACTCGCAGTAGCAGTTGGAACACATGTAAAAGCTAAAAGCGCCCAGTCAACCTTTTCTTATAATTCTAATTAACTGAAAGTCGAGGAGAGGCATTTAAAATCTAATTAAAGACGCGCGCAACATTACAGTCTATACGATAATAACGCCAACTTGGATTTTTTTTCAGCTTGAAATGTTAAATTTTTGGCACTTCATCGTCCCTTGGTGAAATTCTGTTTGATCAAAAAATTGCTCGGTTTTAAAATTAGATTTATCAATTTCCTTACTGTTCAAACTAATTAAAACCGACGAGAAAGGTTAGGCTATTTTTGAATTCATAGCCAACTAGGTATAGATACACAAATTACAAAATTTCAAAAAAATCATCATTTTGAGAATTTGATAAATTCTCTGCAGTTAGCACCGTGTCATATTTTGGAATTAGTGGCGCCCCCTTTGGGCACGGCCTACTATCATAGTGAATATTTCAAATATATCCAAAATAGCAAATAAAAACAAAAACTTAGCACCATCATATTTTTGTTGTTGTGTAAGACCACAGTGAAGCACCTAAGTGCATGTTATACAAAGTTGGCTGTGGTTGTATGAATCATTTGTGTTCCACAGCCTCCTTTACAATGCCAGAAATAATAGGAAAATAAATGATGGTGCATACCTATTCTTTGGCTGCATTTTCTGTTAAAATAAACGCTTCGATTCCATTGGACATGCTGCAATTTCCTTGCCAAATGATTTTTTCGTTAAAAAAAACTCATAAAACCGCCATTTAATACGCATACATTGCACTAATTGTAATTTACGATTGAATACAAACACCACCTTAAGGTATTACTATAAATATGTATACTATAGGAATATACATAATAAAATTTAATTCTCTATAGAAATACATTGTAAGTTTATGTTCAGATCCATGCATAATGATCGTTTTATGATATACACGACATATTATGCACACTTACAGGGGTATCCCCCCCTACTCTCGTAAAATCGTCGTGTTTTTTTGCGAAATGAATTTTATAGGTTCGGTTCTAAAGACTTCTCTCCTGTTTCTGTGAAACGACTTTTCTTGGTACACTAAATATCTCTTTCGCGCTTTATTGCCGACTATAACGACACAGTCACATAAATGTGTCGTATAACGTGTAGGTACCTAGTTTTTTTCGGTTCTTTTTTGAAGAAAAATCCCGTAATTTATTTGGCACTCGAGCTGGTTTGTCCAGGTTGCGTTGTGTGGAGTTTGTTTAACTAACTTCACTAATAAATGACAATCGCGGATTATGTGTCGAAGTTGATTATAAAATTGTGACCTGCGGTTGTTAAGTTGTGGCGTTTTTTATGCGTTAACGTCAAAAATTCAACGAGAAATCGTTTTTATGGCGGTAAAATGTGTTTTTCAGTAATTCGATGAGGTTCATGATTTTTTTATGAACAACTGCATTTTATAGCTTCACAAAAATGTAAATTTTCTGAAAATTCGCTTAGCGGTTCTAAAGTTGTGACGTTTTTTTATAAGCCAACCTCCAAAATTCAACGTGAGCGTTTTTAAGGCGGTAAATTTTTTTTCAGTAATTCGTTGATGTTCATGATTTTTTTCTGAACAACTGCATTTTATAGCTTCACAAAAATGTAAATTTTCTGAAAATCCGCTTAACGCTTCTAAAGTTGTGACCTTTTTTATGCGTTAACCCCAAAAATTAAACGAAAAATCTTAAAGAGTGTTTTTAAGGCTACTAAAAAAATTCTCAGTAATCCAATGAGGTTTATGATTTTTTTCTAAACAACGACATTCCTTAGCTTCACAAAAATGTCAATTTTCTGAAAATCCGCTTAACGGTTCTAAAGTTGTAACGTTTTTTATGCGTTAACCCAAATATTAAACGAAAAATCTTTTAAGGCTACTAAAAATTTCTCAGTAGTCCAGTGAGGTTTATGATTTTTTTATAAACAACCTCATTCTATAGCTTTACAAAAATGTCAACTTTTTGAAGATCTGCTTAGCGGTTCTAAAGTTGTGACCTTTTTTATGCGTTAACCCCAAAAATTAAACGAAAAATCTTAAAGAGTGTTTTTAAGGCTACTAAAAAATTTCTCAGTAATCCAATGAGGTTTATGATTTTTTTCTAAACAACGGCATTCTATAGCTTTACAAAAATGTCAACTTTTTGAAGATCTGCTTAGCGGTTCTAAAGTTGTGACCTTTTTTATGCGTTAACCCCAAAAATTAAACGAAAAATCTTAAAGAGTGTTTTTAAGGCTACTAAAAAATTTCTCAGTAATCCAATGAGGTTTATGATTTTTTTCTAAACAACGGCATTCTATAGCTTTACAAAAATGTCAACTTTTTGAAGATCTGCTTAGCGGTTCTAAAGTTGTGACCTTTTTTATGCGTTAACCCCAAAAATTAAACGAAAAATCTTAAAGAGTGTTTTTAAGGCTACTAAAAAATTTCTCAGTAATCCAATGAAGTTTATGATTTTTTTCTAAACAACCGCATTCTATAGCTTAACAAAAATGTCAAATTTTTGAAAATCTGCTTAGCGGTTCTAAAGTTGTGACCTTTTTTATGCGTTAACCCCAAAAATTAAACGAAAAATCTTAAAGAGTGTTTTTAAGGCTACTAAAAAATTTCTCAGTAATCCAATGAAGTTTATGATTTTTTTCTAAACAACCGCATTCTATAGCTTAACAAAAATGTCAACTTTTTGAAAATCTGCTTAGCGTTTCTAAAGTTGTGACCTTTTTTATGCGTTAACCCCAAAAATTAAACGAAAAATCTTAAAGAGTGTTTTTAAGGCTACTAAAAAATTTCTCAGTAATCCAATGAAGTTTATGATTTTTTTCTAAACAACCGCATTCTATAGCTTAACAAAAATGTCAACTTTTTGAAAATCTGCTTAGCGGTTCTAAAGTTGTGACCTTTTTTATGCGTTAACCCCAAAAATTAAACGAAAAATCTTAAAGAGTGTTTTTAAGGCTACTAAAAAACTTCTCAGTAATCCAATGAGGTTTATGATTTTTTTCTAAACAACCGCATTCTATAGCTTAACAAAAATGTCAACTTTTTGAAAATCTGCTTAGCGGTTCTAAAGTTGTGACCTTTTTTATGCGTTAACCCCAAAAATTAAACGAAAAATCTTAAAGAGTGTTTTTAAGGCTACTAAAAAACTTCTCAGTAATCCAATGAGGTTTATGATTTTTTTCTAAACAACGGCATTCTATAGCTTTACAAAAATGTCAACTTTTTGAAGATCTGCTTAGCGGTTCTAAAGTTGTGACCTTTTTTATGCGTTAACCCCAAAAAATTAAATGAGAAATCGTAGTGACTATTAAAATAATCTCTCAGTAATCCGATGATGTTCCTAATTTTTTTATAAACAGCCACATTCTTTAGTTTTACAAAACTGTCAATTTTTTGAAAATCCACTTAGCGGTTATAAAATTGTGATATTATAAGCTAACCTCTAAATTTGTCTAATGAACCTAAATCTCAATTTAACGAATAACGACAATTGATGTGACAGCTGACATTTGCAAATGTTACTTTTGCAAGAATTTTAACCAACTAATTGAATGGTTGTCGTTTGTTGTCAACACCTACTAGATTACTTGCTTTCTTTTGAAATTACGTTGAAATAAATAAGATCGGCGTTAAACTGTGGGGATAATAAAATGGGTGTATATTATGGAAACTGGTTATATTATATCCATATACACACGCACACATTTAATATTTTTTTTGTCCAACTTTTCCCCTTCTTCGTCCCCGTTCCTACACTACTCTCGTATCGAAACAATAAATGTATATTACAAGTTTGACTCACATATCAGCAAGTTATTACCACCGGCTTTTATCTATTATTTTGCGATATATAAAACATGGATTTATTATAGTCGTTTAGAAAATTCCAACATAAATAAACGAGTGTTGGTATGTTTAGTGTATATAGTGTAGGTTTTTTTTTTGGCACTTACCGTTTAATGGACTTTGTTCTAAGGGGGGCGGGCTGGAAGATTCAGTCTTTAGTAATTGAGAATATGGAAGAATGTTTGCTGGGAAGATGCCCTGGAAAAATAAGAAATGTCAGTTTTTGGCGGGAAACCATTTAGGCGACGTGTAAACAAGCTAACTTAACTTAGTGATTGAAGTCGAATTTCTCGCCCAATTTTTGTTTTTTTTTCATAGTTTACTTGGTTTTTGACCACAAATTATTGTTAGAAATTTTGGCGGGAAAGCAGTTTTGTCGACGTGTAAACAAACCCGAAATCATTAACCTTCTTCCGTAGATAAATAATCTTTTTTCGTTGTGTTTCTAGTGCAAAGTAATTTGTTTCAAGTTTCCATCTTTTTGTTTTAATTATACGGGACAAGAAAAAAAATTGTATAAGAAAATTTTTTGTACCAATTCTCACAAATTTTATTAAAATTACTGGTCCGAAAGTAATTAAAGCAAAACGCGTCGACTTTTCGTCTCTCGCCCACAGAACAATAAGCGTGTACAGTTCATTTAATTTTTTTTCATTACCCGAAAAATTACAGTTAGTAGAAAACAACAAAACATAATTGTGTGAATGAATTGTTTGGATTATTGTATTTTTAAGAAAATAATAGTAAGGAAAAAACACACTTTTATATATGTGTGTGTATGTGTGGTTTATCTGCAATCTTATAATTTATTTGTTTCACGTTTTTATGGTGCTTTTAGCAAGCGAAATTATAATAAGGGAAATTAATTAACAAAAAATTTTACATAAAAATACGGTGACGTACATTTACAGTTATTTCGTGCATTTTGTTTGTGGTCAAGAGGTGGAAGACGAGCAGAGGGTGTAGAGGGAACTGAGGATTAACGATTGAATTGCATGACACCAAATTAACTTTGATTGTTTTACAATTTCCGACAATTTTTACTTTGTACCTACTGAAAAGTAGGCCACGGCCAAGGGGCCAAGATAAATCCAACCTAATTAACACATAGAAAAGTCAAAGTGTGACAGCTGTAGAAATGTGAAAGTGACAGTTATAAATTTAGATGATTCTTACCCTGCCCGCGTTATTCCTTTGTTCAGCGCATCGGTCCTCGCAAATCTTATTCCTAATCGCCTCCAATTCCACCGTGGAATAGGGAAAATCACTGGACATGGCCGCCGACATGGTGCCATTTTTCGTCTTCTTGCCTAAATTAAGTGGAACACTACTACACTTTTGGGACAAATTCTGAGGTATATTTTGACTAGATGATTGCGTTATTGTTACATTGGGTATTGTAGGAATGTGTACGGATTGTTTGTGGTGGTGGTGGTGGTGGTGTTGCATTAGATCGGTGGCGGATTTGGGGGAAAGAGGTGTGCTGGGCGGTGTGGGTGGTTGACTTGGTGGCGATGTAGTCGTCGTTGCCATATCGGTTTTCACTGGATTGATGGACAGATTCTCGAAAATTTTACCTGCGGAACAAAGAAAGACCGTTTGAGTGATTTGACAAGAGTGTCAAAAAGTTAAATCACAATAATCTAGTGTCAAGAGTGTCAAATCCAGATTACTAGATGACATAAATGGACTCCTAACTATAAAACCATCTTGGTAGTCAAATCACCTGAATAATCTAGTGTCAAGAATGTCAAATCTAGGTTACTAGATTAAATGACCGTTTAGAAGTAGTGTTGACATTAACACCATCTTGGAAGTCAAATCACAAAGTCTAGTGTCAAATCTAAATTACTAGATGACATAACTTCTTAGACGTAGCATTTAAACTACCACAGTTGACTCCAAAATAATCTTAGAAGTCAAATCACCAACTTTAGTGTCAAATCTAGATTACTAGATGAAAAAATCGTAGAAATAACGCTTATAAATTACCGCCTTGGAAGTCAAATCACCTGAATTTAATGTCAAGAGTGTCAAATCTTGATTACTAGCTAAATGACCGTTTAATCTACCACTGTTGACATGAAAATTACCTTGCAAGTCAAATCACAACTTCTAGTGTCAATTAGTGTCAAATCTAAGTTACTAGATGACATAACTTTTTAGATGTAGCATTTAAACTACCACAGTTGATTTCAAAATAATCTTAGAAGTCAAATCACAAATTCTAGTGTCAAATCTAGATTGCTAGATGAAATAATCGTAGAAATAACGCTTATAAACTACCGCAATTGACTCCAAAATCACCTGAATCTAATGTCAAGAATGTCAAATCTAGATTACTAGATTAAATAATAATAATGAATGGATGTCAGTTTTGAGGACTAGTCTAACCTAATACACTTTGGTGTCAAATCTAACATGTGTTTTGACGTCAAATGATTTAAATGGTACAACGAACTGTTATTTCTTGGAGCTATACATAAATAGTGTCAAATCTTGTCAAATTATATAATTAAAGAAGCTATAAATGCCCTTTAAATTTGGCATTATAATAATTGTCAAATCTTATCGATTGAGTCAATTTTTCGGTAGATAGTTCAGAGCTTTGTGTGGATTTAACGTTTTCTTTTTGCCACTCCATATAAGAAAATCCAACGAAACATATAATTACAAAATGTATATAACCGAAAAACATAAGTAGGTATTTCCTGTTTAACAAATTTGAATCTCGTCCTCTCACTTGTGCGCACACATTCCTCGCACACACTTAAATTAATTAACATCAAGTAGGTACTGGAATTGACGAAAGTCGAAAAAAACAACATACCTACTATATCCAATCAAAGTTTCTATTTGTTTAATAAATTGAATGATAGAATGGTGAAACGTACATATTTTATACGAGTACAGCGAGAGGAGAAAAAAAATTCCGTTATTTCTTTTGTAATCGAAAAAAATGAAACGAAACTTGATTTTCGTAGTTGATGAAGTAGTAATAAGTAGATAGTGTAGTGTGTAGTGCATATGTAACAAAATAAGACACCGACTTCGCGCATATAGCTATTAAAATATACTTTACATATACTCGTACTACAAACGTATTTGATTGGCATTTTACATGTATAAAGTTTAATTGTTAATGGTGCAATGACCCGGAGGAACCTCTTCATCACACAAACAGCCTCAATATCATCAGATATGTGAACAAGCACATTTTAATAATCACTTTTTAAAAACACAATACCTAATGGTGTTAGAATGGTGCGCCAAGATGAGCATGCGGTGATGGAAACTTGGATATTTATTCTTGAAAAATTAAGGTGGCTTTGCACGGCCTTGAGGGTTGGAGCGATTTTATGAAACAGTAAACAGTATGAAATTTCGAGAATCTGGATTATTTTAAAGTTTAAAGTCTTAAAATTTCGTCATAATTCGGTCTACACTGTAAAAAAATATATAAAGAAGGATTTTTTGGCATGTTGAGTTTTGCACTAAGTAAACTGTCTTTTACTTTTCCGAAACAGTAAACAAAATGAAAATCCGTCTATTCGGGACGTTTTTATGACATTTTAAAGTTGGAACTCTTAAAATTTTATCATAGTTCGGTCTACATTATAAAAAAATCGCAGATGTGTTTTTTTGGCTTGTTGTGTTTTCTATTAAGTAAACTCTCTTTTACCTTTCCGAAATAGTAAACAAATAGAAAATCCGTCAATCTGGGACGTTTTTATGACGTTTTAAAGTTGAAACTTTTATAATTTTGTCATAATTCGGTCTACAGTGTTAAAAAAAACACGCAGGGGATGTTTTATGGCTTGTTGTGTTTTCTACAAAGTAAACTGTCTTTTGTTTTTCCGAAACAGTAAACAAAATGAAAATCCGTCAATCCGAGACGTTTTTATGACGTTTTAAAGTTGAAACTCTTAAAATTTCGTCATAATTCGGTCTACGTTGTTAAAAAAATACGCAGAGGAGGTTTTTTATCTTTTTGCGTTTTTCCACTAAGTAAACTGTCTTTTACCTTTCCGAAACAGTAAACTGAATGAAAATCGGGGAATCCGGGACGTTTTTTATGACGTTTTAAAGTTAAAACTCTTAAAATGTTGTCATAATTCGGTCTACAGTGTTAAAAAAAATACGCAGGGGACGTTTTATGGCTTGTTGTGTTTTCTACAAAGTAAACTGTCTTTTGTTTTTCCGAAACAGTAAACAAAATGAAAATCCGTCAATCCGAGACGTTTTTATGACGTTTTAAAGTTGAAACTCTTAAAATTTCGTCATAATTCGGTCTACAGTGTTAAAAAAAACACGCAGGGGATGTTTTATGGCTTGTTGTGTTTTCCACTAAGTGAACTGTCTTTTGTTTTTCCGAAACAGTAAACAAAATGAAAATCCGTCAATCCGAGACGTTTTTATGACGTTTTAAAGTTGAAACTCTTAAAATTTCGTCATAATTCGGTCTAAGTTGTTAAAAAAATACGCAGAGGAGGTTTTTTATCTTTTTGCGTTTTTCCACTAAGTAAACTGTCTTTTACCTTTCCGAAACAGTAAACTGAATGAAAATCGGGGAATCCGGGACGTTTTTATGACGTTTTAAAGTTAAAACTCTTAAAATGTTGTCATAATTCGGTCTACAGTGTTAAAAAAAATACGCAGGGGACGTTTTATGGCTTGTTGTGTTTTCTACAAAGTAAACTGTCTTTTGTTTTTCCGAAACAGTAAACAAAATGAAAATCCGTCAATCCGGGACGTTTTTATGACGTTTTAAAGTTGAAACTCTTAAAATTTCGTCATAATTCGGTCTACAGTGTTAAAAAAAACACGCAGGGGATGTTTTATGGCTTGTTGTGTTTTCCACTAAGTGAACTGTCTTTTGTTTTTCCGAAACAGTAAACAAAATGAAAATCCGTCAATCCGAGACGTTTTTATGACGTTTTAAAGTTGAAACTCTTAAAATTTCGTCATAATTCGGTCTAAGTTGTTAAAAAAATACGCAGAGGAGGTTTTTTATCTTTTTGCGTTTTTCCACTAAGTAAACTGTCTTTTACCTTTCCGAAACAGTAAACTGAATGAAAATCGGGGAATCCGGGACGTTTTTATGACGTTTTAAAGTTAAAACTCTTAAAATGTTGTCATAATTCGGTCTATAGTGTTAAAAAAAATACGCAGGGGACGTTTTATGGCTTGTTGTGTTTTCTACAAAGTAAACTGTCTTTTGTTTTTCCGAAACAGTAAACAAAATGAAAATCCGTCAATCCGGGACGTTTTTATGACGTTTTAAAGTTGAAACTCTTAAAATTTCGTCATAATTCGGTCTACGTTGTTAAAAAAATACGCAGAGGAGGTTTTTTATCTTTTTGCGTTTTTCCACTAAGTAAACTGTCTTTTACCTTTCCGAAACAGTAAACTGAATGAAAATCGGTGAATCCGGGACGTTTATGACGTTTTAAAGTTAAAACTCTTAAAATGTTGTCATAATTCGGTCTACAGTGTTAAAAAAAATACGCAGGGGACGTTTTATGGCTTGTTGTGTTTTCTACAAAGTAAACTGTCTTTTGTTTTTCCGAAACAGTAAACAAAATGAAAATCCGTCAATCCGGGACGTTTTTATGACGTTTTAAAGTTGAAGCTCTTAAAATCTCATCCTAATTCGGTCTACGCTGTAAAAAAAATATGTAGAAGAGGTTTTTTGGGTTGTTGTGTTTTCTACTAAGTAAACTGTCTTTTACCTTTCCGAAATAGTCAACAAAATGAAAATCCGTCAATCCGGGACGTTTTTATGATGTTTTGAAGTTGAAAATCTTAAAACTTTGTCATAATTCGGTCTACAGTGTTAAAAAAAATACGCGGGGGACGTTTTATGGCTTGTTGTGTTTTCTACTAAGTAAACTGTCTTTTGTTTTTCCGAAACAGTAAACAAAATGAAAATCCGTCAATCCGGGACGTTTTTATGACGTTTTAAAGTTGAAGCTCTTAAAATCTCATCCTAATTCGGTCTACGCTGTAAAAAAAATATGTAGAAGAGGTTTTTTGGGTTGTTGTGTTTTCTACTAAGTAAACTGTCTTTTACCTTTCCGAAATAGTCAACAAAATGAAAATCCGTCAATCCGGGACGTTTTTATGATGTTTTGAAGTTGAAAATCTTAAAACTTTGTCATAATTCGGTCTACAGTGTTAAAAAAAATACGCGGGGGACGTTTTATGGCTTGTTGTGTTTTCTACTAAGTAAACTGTCTTTTGTTTTTCCGAAACAGTAAACAAAATGAAAATTCGTCAATCCGGGACGTTTTTATGACGTTTTAAAGTTGAAACTCTTAAACTTTTGTCATAATTCGGTCTACAGTGTTAAAAAAAATACGCAGGGGGCGTTTTATGGCTTGTGTTTTCTACTAAGTAAACTGTCTTTTGTTTTTCCGAAACAGTAAACAAAATGAAAAACCGTCAATCCGGGACGTTTTTATGACGTTTTAAAGTTGAAACTGTTAAAATTTCGACATAATTCGATCTACACTGTAAAAAAAATATGTAGAAGAGGTTTTTTGGGTTGTTGTGTTTTCTACTAAGTAAACTGTCTTTTACCTTTCCGAAATAATAAACAAAATGAAAATCCGTCAATCTGGGACGTGTTTATGACGTTTTAAAGTTGAAACTCTTAAATTTTTTTTATAATTCAGTCTACACTGTAAAAAAATACACAGAGGAGGTTCTATGGCTTGCTGAGTTATTCCACTAAGTAAACTGTCTTTTACCATTCCGAAACAGTAAACTCAATGAAAATCGGGGAATCCGGGACGTTTTTATGACGTTTTAAAGTTGGAACTCTTAAAATTTCGTCATAGTTCGGTCTACATTGTTAAAAAAATACACAGAGAAGGTTCTTTAGCTTTTTGCGTTTTTCCACTAAGTAAACTGTCTTTTATCCTTCCGAAATAGCAAACTGAATGAAAATTGGGGAATTCGGAACGGTTTTATGACGTTCTAAAGTTGAAACTCTTAAATTTTCGTCATAATTCGGTCTACAGTGTCCGAGTTAACGCGGGAATTTCAACTTTTTTAGAACTAACCACCACATCAAGACGCTAGTACATGAAACAAATGAACTTTTTTCATATGACAAACAGTGTCGCCCAAGCTAACTAGATCCGCGAGTTTGTATTCAATTCTTTCGAACATTAGCCCAGCAGCTTGTATACTATAATGTAGTATACATATTTATAATAAACAAGCAATAATAATTCAATACTACAAACACATATCACATTCAACAGAAACATATTTGCTTTATATTATTGGTATTATTGTGTAACAATATGCTGCACACTAGATTTTATTGTATACACTCACACATATGTAACAATTTTATTTGTTTTATAAGCACAAAACAGCTTTGTCTCTGCTATAGTATGTACATACTAACATATTACTGTATAGTTCTTTTATTTTGTGATGGAATTTTCATATATATATGTACAATCTGTTCGAGTTCGATTGCTTTGTGACAGACAGAAACTGGTTGAAATTTATTTGAGATTCAACCCTCTTTTACCACATATTAAGCATAATTACCACAAATATACTTGGAAACAACCTAAATCATCCCTTAAGCCCCCCAGACGAAGCGCCTACTTGACGCACCCTTGGCATCAACGCCAGCGCTCACCTGGCCCACTGCGATTTTTTTTTAACACAGTGTGTGAAATTCACTTTTTTGGCATTTTGAGCTCCCCCAACCCCTTGTTGTGTAAGATGATACCCCCGGATTAGGTAATGATGTTGTTACCTGCGGATAAATAGCCATGAGAAATTTGGGGTTAAAAATATTAAATGGTAAATTGCGCAATTTTTCACCGGTTTAGACAAGAAGACTTCTTCAGTTTGTTTTCTGGGTAAGGGTACGGTTTTTTTTTTTATTGACATAACGCATCCTTTTATTTGGGAAACGTGACCGCGCGCTTTCAATTTTTTTTTGGGGTGTAAGTTAACTCGCTTTTATCTTAAGAACTGTGTGAAATTTTTTTAGGGTTATTGTTGGAAAGCTACTTGAAAACGTTTAAAAAGATAGCAGGATAAAGGGGGTTTCTAACCGATTTCAAGGGTGGCCCAAGACGGAACCTTGAGGTGTAATAACTGAAGAAAATCGAATATAAATTCCGATCTAGTTAACGCTTAAAAACAAAACATTTTAAATAACTGTCCTTTAGTCCCAGTCACTAGCGCGCCTTGTGGTGGTAGTTTGAATTAAAAACGGAAATATTCAGATGAAATTTATTTTACATTAGTTTAAATAAAAAAAAAAAACTTGAATTCATTTTGGAAACACGTAATCCGTTCATTGAATGCTGTCCTTGAGCTGTCCGTCAAATCTAACAAGCAATTTTTTCCAAAGCACACTTATATGAAAAAAAACCTGCACCGAAATTTTTGGTGTTTCTTCAACGATTTTCGTTGTACGCGCCCGTGAAATTTATTTAAGAATTCGAACGAAACGAAACGAACCACCGGGCGCAGCCCCCCCATCGCCCCCACCGAAACACAGAGTGTACCAGTTTTGGTATTATAAAAACATATTTTCAATTTATCATAATCTGAGATATGATCTCTCATGTCTAGCGTGGACAAGGATGGTGGTGTGGTGGTTGGGTGGGACAAAGATGGAGACAGCGTACACATATACAGTTTCTGACAGGCGCGTATATATATGAATAATTAGACATTTGAATATCGAATAATGACGTAGTTAAAATGGAATTTTTAGGCAGTCATGTTATTAATAATAATATATTTTTTGAATTCCAAATTATCTGAGGCTATTGTATTTTTTAATTATATCCGTATTTCGTTTCGATTGAAATTAAATACGTTTATTTTGTCTGGTAGATTGCCACGCACAAAAAAACAGTTTTATTTATTTATATTATTGCTGTGTTTTCGTCTATAAATAATTTATTATCTTATTATGAATAAGTTTATACTTGGAGACAATTACGAATGGTTCCATTGTGTTCTACGTAAAAAATGCTTTAATTTGATGGGTCACACGACTATATTCGGACGAAAACTAACAATTGATCCAGGATGATCCAGAAAATTACACAACGTTAAAATTTATGATGTTGGAGACTAAATTTGTGCGAATTTTCCGATTAGTCCACTAAAATCATTAGAAACTTAACCTAATCGAACTTATACAATAAAAATCTGCATATCTAAATATGGTTCACGTATAGAACCTTGCGGAATGCTTTGAAAAATAGAATTTTGATTAGTTTCTTAGTATTTCCCGTAAAAAATGCTGTAATTTGATAGGTGACAGGACTATATTCGGATGAAAACTAACAAAATGGGGAATTGATCCAGGATGATCCAAAAAATTACAAAACGTTAAAACTGATGATGTTGGAGACTAAATTTGTGCGAATTTTTCGATTAGTCCACTAAAAACATTACAAACTTAACCTAATCGAACTTATACAATAAAAATCTGGATATCTAAATATGGTTCAAGTATAGAACCTTGCGGAATGCTTTGAAAAATAGAATTCTGATTAGTTTCTTAGTATTCTCCGTAAAAAATGCTGTAATTTGATAGGTGACACGACTATATTCGGATGAAAACTAACAAAATGGAAAATTGATCCAGGATAATCCAGAAAACTAAACCATGTAGTAACTCTGTTATAATTAACGATATAAAAAAATTTCCAAGACAAAATTTGTGTGAAATTAATGGAGTATTCCATTAGAATTGACGGAAATTATATATTAGCAAGTTGATCCAGGATGATCCAGAAAACTAAACAATGCCGTAACTCTGTTATAGTTGACGATAGAAAAAAATTTCTAAGACAAAATTTGTGTGAAATTAATCGAGTATTCCATTAGAACTGACGGAAATTATATAACCTGTGATTCTTTAAATTTCCATTCTAGGTAAGCCTTGGAATTTGAACGTACGCGCCGAATTGATTCATGTGTTGCTGTCAGTTTCAAACAACAACCAGAAAACCTAACCTTTTTTGACATTTAAAGAAATGAGGTGTAATCTAAGACATGAATTTTTTTCCCACCGCCAACTCAGAATGGAAATTTAATGAATCACCCGTTATTAGCAAGTTGATCCAGGATGATCCAGGAAATTAAACAATGCTGTAACTTTGTTATAGTTAGCATTAGAGAAAAATTTCTAAGACAAAATTTGTGTGAAATTAATCGAGTATTCCACTAGATTTAACAGAAATTCTATATTAGCAAGTTGATCCAAGATGGTCCAGAAAACTAAACAATGCCGTAACTCTGTTATAGTTAACGATAGAAAAAATTTTCCAAGACAAAATTTGTGTGAAATTAATCGAGTATTCCATTAGAATTAACGGAAATTCTATATAAGCAAGTTGATCCAGGATGATCCAGGAAATTAAACAGTGCTGTAACTCTGTTATAGTTAGCATTAGAGAAAAATTTCCAAGACAAACTTTTTGCGTATTTTCCTGATGAGTTTAATAGGTTTGATAAAAAATCAACATTTCGTGTTTAAGGTACAGAACCTTGCGGTATACTTTTGAAATTCCAGGTGGCCCGAAGCGCGTAGTAATAAATTAATACTTGCCTGAGAAACGGTTATTTATTACATGAAATGTTAATTAGTTATAGAAAAAAATAAAAAAATTAACGTACACCTACGTGTTAAAAACGAATTAACGTATTTCTGAAAAAACTGGCTTAATTTGTTGTGTTGGTTAGTAAAAATATGATGTATTTTGCTTTATGATATTTGATCATTATCCACAATTACGTAATCCGAATTCGTTTAACCGTGGCCTTGAAGAAATTCGCCAAATTACACTTTGTTTAAATTATATATGATGTAGGGAAAAAATCTCTTTCAAATTTGAATGTCGTAATAATAATAACGTAACCACTCCCAAAAACATCTCCGTTATTACGATTCCATCCAAAAGCCCGGGTAAATAAACTTTTCTTCATGTTATTATTAAAGTTATATCTGCCATAATACCTTAGGTCAAATCCGCCAAGTAAACTTGGATAAAAAAAAAACAAAGTTAAAGTTAGACGAAAAAAAATTGTATCAGATTTGTAAAACTTGTAATTATCAGCATTATAATTTTTTCACCGTTACACGATTCTCTGGTCGCGCCGCCGGCTGTTCTAACATCAATTTAATATAGTTATAAGTTTCCGAGGTGATTAATTATTATATACGTGTGGGTCACGTGGTTGCTGCCATATTTGGACAAAGTGGTATTAATTGGGAATGTGACAAATTTTTTCAGCAGCGTGAAGTTTGGTTATTGACGTCCATCAACTATTAATGTAAAATTTTTCATGTGTAATATCGGGTGTCCCTCAAAGATCTCCATGAGGGCCTCGAGGTTCTAGTTTAAAGGCTATGAACTTAAATATGGCGAATTTCAAGTAGTGATTTCGGGTGTTCTTCTGGGATCTCCACGAGGGGCCCTCCGAACATTCCACCGAAATAATTGATTAAATTTAGCTAATTTCACTTGAGAAAATATTGTATGTGCCTCAGGGACTCCCCGAGGGTCCCCATGTAACTTTCCACGAGTTTATTGCCTAGATTCAAGTAAAATCCAATGGAATTTTCACTTAAACAATAATTGTTTAGCTAGTAAAATGTTTTATGTATATTAAGTGTGCGCAAGAAACAAAGTAAAAGTTGGAGGATAATATTTCTAAGAATTAAGGTTAGATTTAAAACATGTTATTTTCACACACAATTGAGAGACGAGGCACTCCTTAAAAATTAAACGTATACAAAATAATTGTGAATTGGGTTAAATTACTATCAGCAATTTCTCTAAGCCAAATCAACTAACTACTAAGGTTATTGTTATAATACACACACACACACACAAATAATTTCACTCAACACAATTTTAATTTATTTCTAATTCAACAAAGTGTATTTAAATAAGTATTAATAAATTCGGATAGAATAATGTTATGCATTAATATTATGGGCAAAAGCCAAGAATAACACACACACATTATTTATATATGAAGTTATCAAGGCATTCCATGAGCATTAATTCTTTTGTTCAACATGCCCAAAGCCTACTATATTGCCTAAAATTGTTTTTAACACTTGCTGTTTAATTTTAATTATAATACCAACTTCCTTAACTGTTTCTACTTCTTGTATATATGCCCATCTTTGTTGGATGGATGATGCAGCTGTGCATACAAAATGATGGGTTATTTCTCATTTATTTTTTCGGTAAATATTATTTTATTATGCGTAGATATTTTTATTACCGTTGTGTGTTTGTTTGTTGTTTCTTCGTTTTATTCTATTTTATTTTATCTTGTTCTCAATTACATGGTAATTAATTTTTAGGTTTTAATTATGTTATCGGGATGTTAAATTATTTAGACGCGATTCCGGCATGGTAAGATTTGAAGCACCCCAAGGAGCCTACCCAAGGCCCTCAATATCGATCATTCATTAGAAACGTTGGAGTTGGCGCTTTTTAATCTGTAGAAGTAGAAGAAGAGATTGTAGACAAGGTTAAGTTAGATATGGTGAGATATTGACACCTTGTCTCATGTTACTTGGAGAAATGAGAAAAGGAAGAGTGAATTTATAGAAGGTAAGGTTAGAAAACAATAAAAAAACGTGAGAAAGGGACTTGGAAATAGTAGAAGTAGAAGAGAGACTGTAGATAAGGTTAAGTTAGGTAAGGTAAGATTTTTTGACACTTTGTCTCCAATTACTTAGAGAAATGAGAAGAGGAAGCGCGAATTTATAGAAGGTAAGGTTGGATAACAATAAAAAAACGTGGTAAAGAACTTGAAAATTGTAAGAAGTAGAAGAAGAGAGACTGTAGACAAGGTTTAGTTAGATAAGGGTAGCTTAATTGACACCTTGTCTCCAATTACTTAGAGAAATGAGAAGAGGAAGAGTGAATTTATACAAGGTAAGGTTAGATAACAATAAAAAAACGTGAAAAAGGCACTTGGAAATTGTAAGAAGTGGAAGAAGAAGGTCTGCAGACGGGATTAGCTTAGATTTATTGGCATATTTTTGTAATAATTTTGCAAAAATAGACAAAGTTAGGTTAGATAACATTAAAAGAAACCCGAGAACTGAAGAAGTAGAAGAAGAAAGAATATAAGAAAATGCAGAATCGTTGGAAGAAACTTCCCAGACGATGCAGAAGTGACCTGGAGGAAAGAGAGAGAAGATATAGATAACAAAAAAATGTGTTCATATTTCGTCTGGTTTATCTACGTAATTTTAGTTTAATTACTAGCCACCAGGTGGCGTTTTATTTGGAATTTATGTCGGTTACTTTAAATCTTAGAAGTGAGAAGCGATTTGAACGCAAAATTGCCTTAGTAATATTTGAGGTGCCCCACGGAACATACACTGGGCCTTTACTGTCTCATTCATATAAAACGTTGTAGTAGGCGCTTTTAAACTGAAAAAATTCGATTTTGTAAAATGTCTAGTTCCCATGTACATATATAGAGAAACAGAATCGTGCGCGCACCCATAAAACAAATGAAAGAAACGACGTCGGCGATTCCATTCCGTTGACGAGGAGAAAAAAAACGCATTTATATTATAAAAGCGCGTTTCCATTGTTCTTATTTTGAATAATAGAACATGACATTATGATTAATATTGTTGGAAATTCAAATTTCTTGAAGTCAACGGGTGGTGGTTCATTCAGATGCCACCCGTGGCGCGCGGGTGGTGGCGTGACGCGCGGGAACTACAAACTTATGCGAAAGGGTTTTTAGGGTAAAATTGACATGTTTTGTTTGTGAAAAAATTGTGATGAAACAAAAGTGTTGGGCGAGTTGATTAATATTGAAAATTTATACGGTCATAGCCAACTGTAATTTGAATTGGTAATGGCTACAACAGCCAACTGTATTCTTTGATAATAAGCACATGTATACGTATAATATGAGAAATTTCAATAAGTAAATAATATTACAAGAGAGACCCCATCATGATCCACAGCATTTATTATTATGAAGACTATAGCATTGTGTTCCTCTCTCCGGTACAATATGAATACAAAATTACCTGTTTTCATATTTTTTTCATATCAAAACAATTGAATGCAACTCTTATATATGCACGTTTGCAGTTTTTTTGTTGCATTCATTATAGATGGAAACGGGGAGAGGATCGAACCAAGCGCCCTCCCCCCACCACTCAATTATTGTCCAACAACAAAACGATGTTCGATAGGTACACACATCAAGTATGCTGTGTATAGAGATAGAGTAGATGATGGTCAAATGTTTCAATTACTTTGATGATTGATGAACTACAGTGCGGTACTAGTAAGTTTCGAAGAAATATCGTAAAAAATTTATGAATACGGTAGTACAGCTGGAAATGTTATTGAAAATCGAAGAAATATTGCCAAAAATATGGAATTTTGAGTTAATGATGTGTTTAAAAGGGCCCAAGTGCGAACCTTGAGGTACATGCGGTATTACACTTGGACATATCGCTGAAAATCGAAGAAATATCGTAAAAAAATTATGAATACGGTAGTACACTTGAAAATCGAAGAAATATTGCAAAAACTATAGAATTTTGAGTTAATGATGTGTTTAAAGGACCCCAAGTGAGAACCTTGAGGTATATGTAGTATTACAGTTGAAATTATCGCTGAAAACCGAAGAAATATCGTAAAAAATTATGAATACGGTAGTAGACCTAGAAATATTTCTGAAAATCGATGAAATATTGCTAAAAATATGGAATTTTGAGTTAATGATGAGTTTAAAAGGCCCCAAGTGGGAACCTTGAGGTTCATGCGGTATTACAGTTGGAAATATCGCTGAATATCCAAGAAATATCGTAAAAAAAATATGAATAAGGTAGTACACTTGAAAATCGAGGAAATATTCCAAAAACTGTGGAATTTTGAGTTAATGATGTGTTTAAAAGACCCCAAGTGAGAACCTTGAGGTATATGTATATTACAGTTGAAATTATCGCTGAACACGAAGAAATATCGTAAAAAAATTATGCATACGGTAGTACAACCAACTAGAATTATTTCTGAAAATCGATGAAATATTGCTAAAAATATGGAATTTTGAGTTAATGATGAGTTAAAGAGGCCCCAAGTGGGAACCTTGAGGTTCATGCGGTATTACAGTTGGAAAATCGAAGAAATCTCGCGAAAACAATCCAGTTTTAAGTTAATGATGTGTTTAAACGGCCCCAAGTGGGAACCTTGAGGTACCCGCATACAGTTGACGATATATTGTTAAAAAACGTCCAATTACGCCACCATTAGACTGTTAGTATTCACAATTGTTTTGTATATATTTTTAATGGTTTTTTCCCATCCTTAATCAATTTTCAAAGTAAAAATAGCTACATACTTGACTGTATCCCATTGTGTTTATTGAAAATATGACCAATAAAAAAAGTAGCACGCGCGTTGTAATAAGTTGTAACCACCCAACATATCAAAATAATACAATTACTTTATTATTGTGATGGGTGTGCGAGAGTGCGCGAATCTACTCGTTTTATTACCGAAGAAAATAAATTTTTCCCCGCGTTTTTTCTTGAGGTATTGTTAAATAATTAAGTGTGGAAAAAACCTGTAGATATACGCCAAGTAGCTTTAAATATTGATATTAATTTGCATGTTTTTGTTTGTTATTTCATTACCTAAACAGTTTTTTCGTGTATTTATAATAGACTTTGGATTAATGGTTTTAATTTCGTATTGCAGAGTTGTAGTTTTAAGTTTGGAAATGTTTGGTTGGTTGTAGGTATTAGGAGACGGGAGGAGGAGGAGGAGGAGGAGGAGGAGGCAAATCATCCGAAATATATTAGAGAAAAAAAATGCTTCATCATCAAATTTAATGTAGTTAAATTGGAAAAATTCTTTTCACTGCTTGAGAGCCATCACCAAGAAATTCTTAAATCATCGTATATTCTGTATTAATTAATATACAGCGCCCAAACCACGCTTTATAATATATACCAGGGGAAACTAAATTATATGTTGGTTGTTTTTTTTTTTTTGTAAATGCCTCATAATTAATGGTAGTTTTTTAACATATCCAAATCCCAGCCTCTCTTCTGATAATAAATAGGTTATGTATTCATTAATTTCAGTTTCTTTTTCCAACATATACGTTTCGGGTATATATTATTTTTACCCTCGTATTGTATTCTTGAATATTAATCATCGTTTCTTTTTAACCCTTTCTCTGTTTAATCCACTGTACCTCTCTGGCTCAGACGCAGACCTCACCATATATCCATGTGTATATATGTGCATTTCTTTTATTTATTTGGTGCCCGACAGCCTTTTGGTCTTTCTCTGTTCGAAGCCAAACCATCAGATGTGCGTGCTGGTTTTGCTTTTGTTTCATCTCCCTTTTCCCCATTGCGCCCAGCTTTAATCAAGTGAACCGAGGGAAATTTTGAATAATGATAAATGAGTTAAAAGTTGCCTTCAAATAACAAACGATTTTTTTTTTGTATTTTAATCAATACCATCTAGTGTCTGGGTTATTAATTTAAGAATGCGTATATAAGCAGCTGGTTTTTCATTTTGGTATAATTATAGATTATAGACAAAAGTACGAGTTGGATAAATTATGTGCCAGGTTATTTTTAGGGCCCTTTACACACATCATTAACTCAAAACTGCGCGATTATACTTCGATTTTCAACTGTACGAGTAATATAGTATGTGCCTCAAGGATCTCACTTGGGGCCCTCTACACGCATCATTAACTAAATGACGTCATACTAATTCACCTACAAAATTCTGCTGATTTTGTCATCGAACTTTGTAACATTGTTTCTATTTATAATAAAAAAAAACAATATTCCGGAGAAAACTGGGTCACTCGGAATAAAATTGTTTAACAATTCACGAACTTTAAATTGCTAATAATATAATTTTCATATCTGTGGTTATATTACAAAACACTATACATCAGCACATTTTTTCCATATGGAACACAATAAAATTCATGCCGAAAAAATTTTTATTGTCTCGTCTCGTGTTACCTGAGCTCCTGAAGACGGCGGATAATAAGGTTAAAAGGGCGTAAAAAATCGTTTAACCTATCGAGGGAATATTATTTGGAACCCTATTATGTCCCGGATGGGGTAGATTGCAAAAAAAACTAAGAATGAAACCGGCGCGGTCCTTATCCTTTAAAAGGATTAAACCAGCGATGAGTTTCTGCAATAAGGACAATAAAGCCAACTTAGGATTTATTAACGTGGGAAAAGCCAGTTGTTTTCGGAGTAGGCGACGAAATTTCCAAAATTATAGTTAAACATTATTATTAAAAAATTACGATGATTGTAAAGTTTTATTAAAGCCATAAATGACCTTTTATTATTAACTTGAGATTAATTAGTAGTAAGTTGGCAGGTACGAAAAAAGTTTATAAGCACGAGTGTTAGATTAGCCACGTTAAATTAAATTCTTCTTCTTCCATTGTGGCATGTGTAAAAGAAATATTAATTGTAAAAAGTGTAATTAATTGGACATTACCACCATGAAGCAACCGCGCTTGGGGAAAAATGCCGGGCATTCTAATTATGACGCGTTTATATGTTGATGATTTGTCTTAAGTCAAAGTCTAAAGTCTAAAGAGCCCTGTGTAAGGTCCTTGAGGCGAGCCGAAAATGCTTAATTATAACTAGACGCCACCAAAAATGTTGTAAAAAATATATGTTTGCGTTAGATGACAAAAATACGTAAAATGGGACTTGGAAATCGTAGAAGTAGAAGAAGAGAGACTGTGGATAAGGTTAGGTTAGATAAGGTACGACTTATACCTTATTGTCTCAAATTATTTACAGAAATGACAAGAGGAGTAGCAAATTTATAGAAATTAAGGTTAGATAACAATTAAAAAACGTGTAAAAGGACTCGAAAATTGTAAAAAGTAGAAGAAGAGAGACCGTAGACAAGGTTAAGTTAGATATGGTTCGATTTATTGATACCTTGTCTCAAATTATTTAGACAAATTCGAAGAGGAGAAGCAAATTTATAGAAATTAAGGTCAGATAACAATCAGAAAACGTCCAAAACGACTTGAAAAACATAAGAAGTAGAAGAAGAGAGACTGTGGACATGGTCCAGTTAGATAAGGTTCGATTTATTGATACCTTGTCTCCAATTACGTGGAGAAACACGAAAAGAATGAGCAAATTTATAGAAATTAAAGTTAGATAACGATCAAAAAACGTCCAAAACGAGTTGGAAAACGTAAGAAGTAGAAGAAGAGAGACTGTGGACATGGTCCAATTAGATTAGGTTCGATTTATTGATACCTTGTCTCAAATTACGTGGAGAAACACGAAAAGGATGAGCAAATTTATAGAAATTAAAGTCAGATAACAATCAGAAAACGTCCAAAACGACTTGGAAAACATAAGAAGTAGAAGAAGAGAGACTGTGGACATGGTCCAGTTAGATAAGGTTCGATTTATTGATACCTTGTCTCCAATTACGTGGAGAAACACGAAAAGAATGAGCAAATTTATAGAAATTAAAGTTAGATAACGATCAAAAAACGTCCAAAACGAGTTGGAAAACGTAAGAAGTAGAAGAAGAGAGACTGTGGACATGGTAGAGTTAGATAAGGTTCGATTTATTGATACCTTGTCTCAAATTTCCTGGAGAAATACGAAGCGGAGCAGCAAATTTATAGAAATTAAGTTAAGATAACAATAAAAAAACTGGGAAAAGAACCTTTAAATCGTAAGAAGTAGAAGAAGAGAGACTGCGGATAAGGTTAGGTTAGATAAGGTTCGATTTACTGATACCTTGTCTCAAATTACTTAGAGAAATGTGAAGAGGAATAGCGAATTTGAAGAAACTACTATTAGACAAGAATAAAAAAGTGAAAGTAAGCTAGAAGTTCTAGATTATTCTAGTAAATTAAGGTTAGGTTAGATTCCATAAGCGAGATGTGGATTAAATTGGACTTTACTCGAAAATTTCTATTAAAATGTCGGTTAGAGTTTGAGATTAAGACAGAGAATCTAGAAGAGACAAACGTCTACAATCTAGAATATGGAAGTGTGTTATAGAATATAGAATGTCGATCCTTGATTACACTACAGATATTTTTTCTTATTTTCGGAACCACCTCCTAGTTAGTGGTCATGATGTGTATAGAATAATCTAGAAATGGTTAAATTATTTCAAAATGAAAATTGATGGTTTCTTGAGTAGTTTAAAAAGCCATTTCTTCAGTGGCTTTTGTCATAAATAAAAATCTAACGATGTACAAAACATAAAAATTAAAATCAAATTACCCATCGCACACTAACGGAATTTCTTAATGAAAAACTGCACTTCTACAAACCTAACAATGTGTCGTCCGTCAAATTATATATTCGTTTAATTCCATATAATTTAAATAATTCCATAACACATACATAATATACAATGAACGAAAAAACTTGTTTAAGTTTAAATCGTCGCATCGTCCTCCCCCCGAAGAGCTCCATACAGTTTAATTTTTTCTGCACGCGGAATTTCATTGAACGAAGTCATCTCGTCTTCCACATAAATTATTTATTTCATATATTTTCGAGCTACACAAGAGTGTATTTATAACGAAATAAAAGTCTGCGTTTCATCCACTTGAAACTGTATTAATGTAACAACACTTTAAATTCTTTTTTGGAATATGAGTATAGGGGGGGAGGAGGAAGAAGAAAAAACCAACGATCATTAGAGCAGAGGAGTGCAACAAACTGATGAAGTGAAGTGAAAGCATTATTTCATATTTTTATCCCAAATTCCTCGGGCCCGGCTACAAATCCGGTTTCGACAGTTTAGTGTGTGTGTGTGTATGTTTGTTTACAATTTTATTTATATACTCGATTAGTTCTTTAACTTTAACCATATACGTCAAAATTTAATTTCGTTCGGTCAAACGCGACGCGAGTTGGAATAAATTACAATGATAATTAGAGGAATAAGTCAAGATGGAACGGCCAAGGGGCGTAGAGGAATGTCACGTGAAGGGGGATTTTTGAACACACAGGAGATTTTCTATATCAATAATCTAGAATAGGTGGTACTTATTCTATAACTCGTAGAATTCCTTAAACTTTGTCCTAGAATAATATAGAAACTTCGCGAAGATATAAATTAACGATCTAATGTCCTAAGAGATGATTCTAGTTTATTCTATACGTGTCTCTGATAGAATAATCTAGAATAGAAACGTGATACTTATTCTATAACTCGTAGAATCACTTTGGTCTGGAGTAATCTAGGATCTCCATCGAAGACTTAATGATTTAGAATCTCTAGAATAGAGACGTTTGAACTTACCGCTGTTGAACACCGCAACTGGCAACTGTCTGCTAATGCTCTCGGCCACCTCCGATGTTAAACCGTAGATGCCCAGCAACTCCCGCATGGTGTTCATGGCATACTCCCTCATGTCACTGACTTGGCCCTGTGTGAAATTCTGATGTGGTGCCCCTGGAAAATCCCCAACTGCTCCCGCTGCCGCCACATGTGGTTTGGATAAATTATGTATGGAAAAACTGGAAGGTATTTTCACGTTGTTCTCATTCTCACTACACTCCTCATTATCCGACGTTTGAAACTGTTCGTTGTACTCCTCCGAATCACTGTTATTGCTATCATCCCATTCGTCGTTGTTCTTGCTGAGGTCCATTGGTGAGAATCGCGAGTCCACCACCAATTTGCGTGTGGATAACGTTTTGCGTCTACTGCGCACGTTGTTGTTGTTGTTGCTGCTGCTGAAATCGGTCGATTGATTATTCTCGTTGTTGCTGGGGTTGGTAGTACTGAAATCATTGTTGGTGTCCGAATAGGTGATATTTGAGCAGCGTGGTTTGAAGTTTTTGCGTTTGTTGCGTTTGGGCAAATCGGTTTTTGGTGTTGAGGCCACATAGTTGTCCTGATCTGAGTCACTGGAGTTGGCGTGGGAATCGAATACGTCCGAGGTGTAGCGGGGGTAGGCCACGTCGACTACGTTTTCAGTCGGCATTTTTATCGATACTTTGTCTGAAACAATATTAGATAGATATTAAAATACGATTTGGAGACAGAAGAAGAGCAATTAAGAAAGTAAGGTTATATAACAATAATAAAACGTGAAAAGGGACTTGGAAATCGTAAGAAGTGGAAGAAGAAGGACTGTAAAGTTGGATTTATTGGCATATATTTGATATATGCGAAGAGAAACAGCAAAAATAGACAAAGTTAGGTTAGATAACATTAAAAGAAACCCGGGAATTGAAGAAGTAGAAGAAGATAGAATGTAATGAAATGCAAAATCGTTAGAAGAAGCTGTGAATTGGAGGGAAGAGAGAGAAGATATATGAAATATTTATGGTTACATCTTGCATAAATCCACCTTTAGATATCTGGAATAATTAATTGAAGAAGAAGAAGGAGAATATAGATAGTAGACTAGATTAAACTGTAGTTCAATAAGGTTTTACATGCAGATTTTTAATTGGATCTGAAATATTCGTGGACATATCGTGCATAAAACTTGCTTTATATTAGCCGATTTTGCATAAAGCGCCCTTTAGATTAGTGGAATAATTAGGTTAGAATGCAGTTTATCGGCGGTGAAATTGTAAAATATGTTCCCCCTGTATACACATCACATTTCTGTCTCATCCTGTTCCGAGAAGTCTCCGCCAAAAATTTAATGATACCCCGAGCGACGAAAATTCCGTCAAGTTTTTATAGAAATTTTGTAAAACTGTCCACGTACGATGCAGAAATATTTTGTACAAAAACACCAGACAGACAAAGTGAATTTTTGGAGACGAAAAAACAAATTGAGATCCGCGCGCGCGAGAACCGAAACCGAAACATAATTTAATAAATAAAACACGTGGTTTTAGTGTCCTCAGCCAACTGTTTGGGTTGCGTTATGCAAACACGATATTTTTTTATGACATTGTCAATTTTTCTTCCATGTGGATATTTGTACAGTAATTATGTAGAGCCGAAAGAGTTTACGGTATTTTTCGGCGTTTCGTAGGTAAATACATTAGGTAATAATGGTTATTTAAAGTTAACATTAAGAAGCCAGCAGGAGAAGTTTGGAAAAGGAAAAAAACAACATGTTTCTATGTTGTAATCTGTTTGTGTACAATTATTATCATTATTTTTTAAATTAATGCTTCTGTATAACAAAGCCAGAGGAATTCTTCAAGAAATTCCACTAGGAATTCGATTAACTGAGCGAGAAATTAATTGCAGCAGTTGTATAATGAGATTTTTCGGTTTAATTAACGAAATTTGCGGGAATCTAAAGGTGAGTTTATGCAAAACCCAGAAAACTAAAGCTGGTAGTATACATTATAAATAAAATAGGAATTAGGCGAAGTTCACTGAAATTTCAGCGTAGGATCAAGTTAGTTACGCTAGAGAATTGAAACAGTATTAAAATTCTTCGCAATTTCGGGTTTCATAGCCTACTATAGGCTCTATTGTGTCGTAAAAAGTGTCATAAAACTTCGAAAAATGAACAGATACATTTGCGGTTGGTTTTTTTACAAAGAACCATGTTAGGTTTACTAGAAAATTAGAATAGAATGAAAATCCCTCAAAAATTCCGGGTTTTATATAGACTAACTTACAAAAAAAATCCAGATTTACTGTTTGTGTCCTTAAAACTGGCATAAAAATTCGAAAATTAGACAGATTTTCTTGTAGTTTAATTTTTTGCAAATAACCATGTTAGGTTTACTAGAAAATTCAAACAGAATGAAAATCCCTAAAAAATTCCGGGTTTTATAGACCAACTTACAATAAAATTCCAAATTTAGTTTTTGTGTCCTTAAAATTGACATAAAAATTCTAAAAATGGACTGATTTTCTTGTGGTTTGATTTTTTACCAAATAACCATGTTAGGTTTACTAGAAAATTCAAACAGAATGAAAATCCCTATAAAATTTCGGGTTTTATAGACAAACTTACAAAAAAAATCTAAATTTAGTGTTTGTGTCCTTAAAACTGGCATAAAAATTCTAAAATTAGACAGATTTTCTTGTGGTTTGATTTTTTGAAAATAATCATGTTAGGTTTTCTAGAAAATTCAAACAGAATGAAAATCCTTCGAAAATTCCGGGTTTTATATACTAACTTACAAAAAAAATCTAAATTTAGTGTTTGTTACCTTAAAACTGGCATAAAAATTCTAAAATTAGACAGATTTTCTTGTGGTTTGATTTTTTGCAAATCACCATGTTAGGTTTACTAGAAAATTCAAACAGATTGAAAATCCCTAAAAAATTCCGGGTTTTATAAACTAACTTACAAAAAAAAATCCAAATTTAGTGTTTGTGTCCTTAAAACTGTCATAAAAATTCGAAAATTAGACAGATTTTCTTGTGGTTTGATTTTTTGCAAATAACCATGTTAGATTTACAAGAAAATTCAAACAGATTGAAAATCCCTGAAAAATTCCGGGTTTTATAGACTAACTTACAAAAAAAATTTTTTGTGTCCTTAAAACTGTTAATAAAATGACCAGATTTTTTTATGGTTTACTTTTTTCCAAAGAACCAAGTTATTACTTTGTAGTTTTACTAGAAAATTCCGCTAAAATGAATATTTACAGTTTCATCTGAAGCTGAGCGTATGCAAAACCCAGAAAATTAAAGCTAGTTGTATACACTATAAGTCAATGAAAATTGTGCGAATTCCACCGAAATTTCAACGTAAATTTACACGTCAAGTAGTAACTGGCTTTATTCAAAACCCAGTGTTGTGATTTCGCAAGAAAATCCCTGAAATTTGGCGGGAAAATTAGACTAATTTAAAATGTTTTCGAGCTTAAATTTTTGTACTCACCAGAATTTAGTCCATAGGAATTTGGTGATAAAATACCGGAAGTCACCGTAGCCATTATTGCCAACATTCAAAGCATTCCTGCAACAAACCAAAACAAAAACCATAAATTAACTAATGGATAAGTACACACTAATAACACTTTAGTTTACACGTTTAAAATTAAATAAAGTAATTATAGATGGTTGTTTTTTGTTGTTTCTTCTGAATTTGTGTGGAATTTAATTAATTTTACCTCCAGTTCTTCTTCCACTGGTGCAATTAGCGCGCTTAATTATTATTGGAAATTTTTTCCCAATTTACTACGCATATTTGTGTGGTACCTTGCGGTATACAAAATTATATGGTAGAGGGCGCTGTTGACAATAATTTCACTTGGGTCATCAGCAGCCAGCAGCAGCTATAGGAATGGCCGTAAAATAAGTTGTTAATAAATTTTTAAGTTGCACAGAGAGTCAGCGAAAAAAAAACCAGGCAATTAAATTTAAAAAGAACTATTAATGACTGTAGAAAGCCTTATAATGCAAGAGTTAGTTGGCTGTGGTTTTTTCCTATTCCTATTCTATTCTATTGTACCCATCTATATATAAATATAGTAATTCCATTTGGGAAACTTAAACAGTTTTATGGTAAAACTGGTGCTTTTTCTGCTTAAAGAAAATGTGTTTAAATGTATGGCTATAATAAAATTTATTCATATAGAAAGAAAGTTGGCTTTGCATCCATAATACAGACAATTCAGCGAGTAGTTTTAACGATTATGGCTTTTTGTGTGTTTGTGGTTGTTAAATAAAATTGAATTTGATGTAATTATCCTTGGAAAAACTTGGAAATTCTTGCCTTACTCCAAATTTGCATAATGGGCATAAATTACTTTCTAGTCCGGTCCTGTGCCATTTTGTAATTAAACCACAAACGAAATGGTGAATTATTGACTGAATATAGACCGAAATTCAAGTCGTGATTTAATTGACCTTTTACTTAATTACTCTGTTAAATATAATGTTCTGTGGACTAGTTGGCTGTGGAAGTTATTATTTTTTTTTTTTAGATTTTTTATTGGAGCTATTGTTGTAATAATAAATAAATATAAACGAGCGAATTGCGTCAGGCGAGATATAGCAACAATTTAGTAACGAAAAATGATTTATTTAATGGTTTTTTGATATTGCGTGATGCAGGTCCGGCTTGGGAAGGGCTAAAGGGGGATAAAGGGCGATTGGGAGGCCAAAGTGCTAATATTTTCTTGTTGAAGTTTTACTGACACGAATTAGTTTTTCTAGTTTTCTAGGAATAGTAACCTAAGAAGTTTTAATTTCTTGTTTAAATGTTTAGTTTTACCGCCAAATTTTAGGGAGTTTTGATAGGAAAGGGTAAGGTGAGATGGCAACATTGTATAGTTGATGTAAGTTTTACTAGAAAATTCAAACAGAATAAGAATCCCTCAAAAATTCCGGTTTTTATACCCTACTATGTACTCGCTTAAATTTATGTTCAAATTTTGACTTTGTGTCATTAAAACTGTTATAAAATTTCGAAAAATTGACAGATTTTCTTGGGGTCGATTTTTTACAAAGAACCGAGTTAGTGTTACTTGAAAATTCAAACAAAATGAAAATCCCCCAAAGATTCCGGGTTTTATAGCATACTATAGACTCACTTATAATATTTGTCCAAATTTTGTCTTTGTGTCCTGACAACTGCCATAAAAATTCGAAAAGTTGACAGATTTCTTGGTCGTTTGATTTTTTACAAAGAACCGAGTTAGTTTTAGTATAAAAATCAAACAAACTGAAAATCCTCCCAAAATTCCGTATTTTATAGCCTACTATAGACTCGCTTAAAAAAAATTTCCAATTTTCTACCATAAACTTGCTTAAACAATTTCTCAAATTTTTGTCTTTGTGTCTTTAAAACTGTCATAAAAACTCGAAAAATTAACAGATTTTGTTGTGGTTTGATTTTTTACAAAGAACCAGGTTAGTTTTACTAGAAAATTCAAACAGAATGAAAATCTCTGAAAAATTCTGGGTTATATAGACTAACTTACAAAAAAAAATCCAAATTTAGTGTTTGTGTCCTTAAAACTGTCATAAAAATTCGAAAATTAGACAGATTTTTTTGTGGTTTGATTTTTTGCAATGAGCTATGCTAGGTTTACTAGAAAATTCAATCAGAATGAAAATCCCTAAAAAATTCCGGGTTTTATAGACTAACTTACAAAAACAAATCCAAATTTAGTGTTTGTGTCTTTAAAATTGGCATAAAAATTCGAAAATTAGACAGATTTTCTTGTGGTTTGATTTTTTGCAATGAGCCATGCTAGGTTTACTAGAAAATTCAAACAGAATGAAAATCTCTGAAAAATTCTGGGTTATATAGACTAACTTACAAAAAAAAATCCAAATTTAGTGTTTGTGTCCTTAAAACTGTCATAAAAATTCGAAAATTAGACAGATTTTCTTGTGGTTTGATTTTTTGCAATGAGCCATGCTAGGTTTACTAGAAAATTCAAACAGAATGAAAATCCCTAAAAAATTCCGGGTTTTATAGACTAACTTACAAAAACAAATCCAAATTTAGTGTTTGTGTCTTTAAAATTGGCATAAAAATTCGAAAATTAGACAGATTTTCTTGTGGTTTGATTTTTTGCAATGAGCCATGCTAGGTTTACTAGAAAATTCAAACAGAATGAAAATCTCTGAAAAATTCTGGGTTATATAGACTAACTTACAAAAAAAAATCCAAATTTAGTGTTTGTGTCCTTAAAACTGTCATAAAAATTCGAAAATTAGACAGATTTTCTTGTGGTTTGATTTTTTGCAATGAGCCATGCTAGGTTTACTAGAAAATTCAAACAGAATGAAAATCCCTAAAAAATTCCGGGTTTTATAGACTAACTTACAAAAACAAATCCAAATTTAGTGTTTGTGTCTTTAAAATTGGCATAAAAATTCGAAAATTAGACAGATTTTCTTGTGGTTTGATTTTTTGCAATGAGCCATGCTAGGTTTACTAGAAAATTCAAACAGAATGAAAATCTCTGAAAAATTCTGGGTTATATAGACTAACTTACAAAAAAAAATCCAAATTTAGTGTTTGTGTCCTTAAAACTGTCATAAAAATTCGAAAATTAGACAGATTTTCTTGTGGTTTGATTTTTTGCAATGAGCCATGCTAGGTTTACTAGAAAATTCAAACAGAATGAAAATCCCTAAAAAATTTCGGGTTTTATAGACTAACTTACAAAAAAAAATCCAAATTTAGTGTTTGTGTCTTTAAAATTGGCATAAAAATTCGAAAATTAGACAGATTTTCTTGTGGTTTGATTTTTTGCAATGAGCCATGCTAGGTTTACTAGAAAATTCAAACAGAATGAAAATCCCTAAAAAATTTCGGGTTTTATAGACTAACTTACAAAAAAAAATCCAAATTTAGTGTTTGTGTCTTTAAAATTGGCATAAAAATTCGAAAATTAGACAGATTTTCTTGTGGGGTTGATTTTTTGCAATGAGCTATGCTAGGTTTACTAGAAAATTCAATCAGAATGAAAATCCCTAAAAAATTCCGGGTTTTATAGACTAACTTACAAAAACAAATCCAAATTTAGTGTTTGTGTCTTTAAAATTGGCATAAAAATTCGAAAATTAGACAGATTTTCTTGTGGTTTGATTTTTTGCAATGAGCCATGCTAGGTTTACTAGAAAATTCAAACAGAATGAAAATCTCTGAAAAATTCTGGGTTATATAGACTAACTTACAAAAAAAAATCCAAATTTAGTGTTTGTGTCCTTAAAACTGTCATAAAAATTCGAAAATTAGACAGATTTTCTTGTGGTTTGATTTTTTGCAATGAGCCATGCTAGGTTTACTAGAAAATTCAAACAGAATGAAAATCCCTAAAAAATTCCGGGTTTTATAGACTAACTTACAAAAAAAAATCCAAATTTAGTGTTTGTGTCTTTAAAATTGGCATAAAAATTCGAAAATTAGACAGATTTTCTTGTGGTTTGATTTTTTGCAATGAGCCATGCTAGGTTTACTAGAAAATTCAAACAGAATGAAAATCCCTAAAAAATTCCGGGTTTTATAGACCAACTTACAAAAAAATTCCAAATGTAGGCTTTGTATCCTTCAAACTGTCATAAAAATTCTAAAAATGGACAGATTTTCTTGTGGTTTGATTTTTTACAAAGAACCATGTTAGGTTTACTAGAAAATTCAATCTAAATCAAAATCTCTCAAAAATTCCGGATTTTATAGCCGACTATAGACTCGCTTAAAATTTTTGTTCAAATTTTAACTTTCTGTCCTTAAAACTATCATAAAAATTCTAAAAATTGACAGATTTTTTTGTGGTTTGATTTTTTACAAAGAACCAAGTTAGTTTTACTAGAAAATCCAATCTAAATCAAAATCCCTCGGTTTTTATAGCCTACTATACACTTGCTTAAAATATTTGTCCAAATTTTGATTTTGTGTCCTTAAAACTGTCATAAAAATTCGGAAAATAGACAGATTTCTTGGTAGTTTCTTTTTTACAATAAATCTAGTTAGTTTTACTGGAAAATTTAAAAAGAATAAAAATCCCGCCAAAATTACGAATTTTATAGCCTACTATAGACTTGCTTAAAAAATGTGTCCAAAATTTGTGTTTGTGTCCTTAAAACTGTCATAAAAATTCTAAAAATTGACAGATTTTCTTGCGGTTTGATTTTTTACAAAGTATAAAGTTAGATTTACTAGAAATTGTAATCAGAATGAATATATCTAAAAAAAATCGATTTTATAGCCTAGATCCAGTTAAAAAAATTATCAAATCGTCGGTTCTGGTAAATTTCTCACCGTTTCCCCAAATCTAACCTCAAAATTAGACAGTAGGTACTCGAATCAGCCAACTATTTCCAACACCTATTCTTTCCCTTACAATCAACCAACTCTAGTTATAGTGGCGCGAAATTCAAACTTGTTCCAGTGACAATATCTAATGACAAAATTTTTCAACGCCACCCTCTCATTAATCCTGAAAAACACAGGCAGTTGTGCCATATGCAAAATAGGACTCTCATGGGGTGGCCCACAAAGATTTTTTCCTAAATTAAAGTCCTGCACGATGTACAAAAGGGCGATAAATCCATTAAACACATAAAGAGTTGTGCGAGGCGATCTGACCCCCATTTCATACATAAGGGATAATAATTTTTCCATTTTAAGGGTTCGATTTTGTGTGTGTGTGTGTGTCCTTAGATATACACCCAGATGTACGCCGTATGCAAATTTCCATTGCGCCCCTGTTATTATTCAAATTTGAATATTTTCAACGAGTTACAAATCACATGAAGGCAAAGCGATCGCTGGATGGGTTTTGAAAGAATGCAAAGGGAGAACTTGGCTGGGCCAGTGGATATAAGCGACAGTTGTACAATAAATCAGTTTTTTAAAGTTGGATATTAAAAAGGTTTTTTTTTCAGAGAATCAGTTTCGGTTATACTTACTTATGTATGTATTTATTTTTGCAACCAGTTTGGAATTTTACACCCAAGATATCGTTTTTAATTTTGGTTTTATGTAGATATGTATCGCATAATATATCTCGTAAATTCCACATTGTTTTTGTATGAAAATCCAATTTATTGGAAATTTTTTTGGGGGATTGACGTCAAACCATTGAAAAAATTACGTAATTATGCACAGAATTTTGTTAAATTATGCAAAAATCAATTAATTATTTATAGAAAGTTTCTCGATATACATTTTATATTAAATCCAGTTCGCTTTGGCTATTTTATACAACTTGTTTGTTATCGTTTTGTTTAAAAACCGATTAATTGGTTTTAAAACATTTTTTTATGTCCGAAAAAATTAATTGATTACTCCATTTCTGATCCTGCCCACATCACATCACATACCAAAATTAAAAGAAATCTAACAAACTGAATCATCGCAATTTCCGTTAATACCACGAAAATCATTGGAATTATGCAAAAAAATTGCGTTCAAATCAAGTTTAAAACACATCCATGGCCAACTGCGCTATTTATTTAAATTAATATAAATGGATTTCCAACATAATATACATATGCGATTTTTTCCAACATTAATAAAAATATTAAAATTAACAACTAATAACATTTTTATTAGCTTGCATTCCATTTTATATAATACTAGGAAACTGTTTTATTACCTCAACGCAAATTGATTTTTGCAGAATTGGGTTAAAAAATTCGTTACAAAAAAAAACAACAAATATTTGGATCTGAATCTAGCTGACAGCGCGATTTAACGTAAAATACGTCGCCAAAATCGCCCAAATCTAAATAGCAATCTGGATTTTTGATAGAAAAAGGCCTGCAGGTTCACCGGATCTAAATCTAGTTGAGTACATGATTTAAATTTAAGTCTACTTGCTTAAACGTCGATTAAATCTCCAGACTTAAGTCTAACTTAAAATGCAACTTGTGGCTAATTTAGTCCCGCGTTAATCTAGATTTTTTTATAGAAATATCCTGCAGGCTCACCTGATCTAAATCTAGTCGAGTACATGATTTAAACGACCTAATTTAAATCTAGTTGCTTAAACGTCCCAAAAATCTCCAGGCTTAAGTCTAACTTAAAATGCAATTTGTTATTTTAGTTCCTCGGTAATCTAGATTTTTCTGTAGGAAAAACCTGCAGGCTCACCTGATCTAAATCTAGTTGAGTACATGATTTAAACGACCTAACCTAACTCTAGTTGCTTAAATTTCGCCAAAATCTCCAGACTTAAGTCTAACTTAAAATGCAATTTGTTATTTTAGTCCCTCCGTAATCTAGATTTTTCTGTAGGAAAAACCTGCAGGCTCACCTGATCTAAATCTAGTCGAGTACATGATTTAAACGACCTAATTTAAATCTAGTTGCTTAAACGTCCCAAAAATCTCCAGGCTTAAGTCTAACTTAAAATGCAATTTGTTATTTTAGTTCCTCGGTAATCTAGATTTTTCTGTAGGAAAAACCTGCAGGCTCACCTGATCTAAATCTAGTCGAGTACATGATTTAAACGACCTAATTTAAATCTAGTTGCTTAAACGTCCCAAAAATCTCCAGGCTTAAGTCTAACTTAAAATGCAATTTGTTATTTTAGTCTCTCGGTTATCTAGATTTTTCTATAGGAAAAACCTGCAGGCTCACTTGATCTAAATCTAGTTCAGTACATGATTTAAACGACCTAACCTAACTCTAGTTTTGCTTAAACGTCCCATAAATCTCCAGACTTAAGTCTAACTTAAAATGCAACTTGTTATTTTAGTCCCTCGGTAATCTAGATTTTTCTGTAGGAAGAACCTGCAGGTTCACCTGATCTAAATCTAGTCGAATACATGATTTAAACGACCTAATTTAAATCTAGTTGCTTAAACGTCCCAAAAATCTCCAGGCTTAAGTCTAACTTAAAATGCAATTTGTTATTTTAGTCCCTCGATTATCTAGATTTTTCTGTAGGAAAAACCTGCAGGCTCACCTGATTTAAATCTAGTTCAGTACATGATTTAAACGACCTAACCTAATTCTAGTTGCTTAAACGTCCCAAAAATCTCCAGGCTTAAGTCTAACTTAAAATGCAATTTGTTATTTTAGTCCCTCGATTATCTAGATTTTTCTGTAGGAAAAACCTGCAGGCTCACCTGATCTAAATCTAGTTGAGCACATGATTTAAACACTCGCCACTTAGTTAATTATTATTCTTGAAACTTTGTACTTTATCTATTCGATCTATTCTAACAGCGAACGCTTAATTTTATAATTATTTTAGGTAAATGTAAATTATTCCACACAGTGACGTCCAAGGACAAATCCAGGACCTTTAACCTTGCACCTATTTTAGACCCACGAAAAAAACCATTTGTAACAAAAATGTACATTGTTCAAAAATTCGAATCCGGATAGAAATAAATCAAGTTTATAATTGTTGGCAGGGTTGTACTGGCCCTTTACTTAAAAATTACATTCGATATCATTTTTTCAACGCTGCTAACTTGATTTGGTTTAAAACGAATTTAATTTGATTTCCAACGAAAAATTTACATTTACATTTGAATTTAATTTATAACTTCATCGTAAAAAATTGTTTTATTATATATATTATATCTCTCGGTTTTTTTTCCTATTTAAAATGGATATTTCATCATATTTCATCGGAATTTACTGTTTTGTCTTTCCAAATAATAAAGAAATAAAACACACTATAAAAATTTCATGTTCTCTACCATATGTGAGTGTGTGTGTGTGGTTTTTATGATTAAGCACCACAAATTTTTTTTTCTCTCTCTTCATTTCTTGTTTTCAATAAAACTATTATTTTGTAGTTAGAAATTTCTTCCGAACAACACAACAGTGCGTGTGTGTATGCGAGTGACTGTACAACATTTGGTTAATTGGAACATTAAAATTTAAATAAATTAACTAACAATGATATTAGTTGATAGTTTGATGGTTTTAGATACCGATTTTATTGCGCTTTTTTATGTAGGATTTTGGGTGCGCATAAATGATTAGCAAATTAAAAACGAATTGACATTTCGTTTCGGGTTTTTTTTACACTTTGTTAAATTGCCGAATTTGGCAGAAATACTAGATAAGATTAGATCTGGACAACTTGGTGGCTATAACTGTAACTAGATCTCAATTTACAGTTTTTAATAGGCGCAAATTTTAAATATTAGACACTTTGCAAGATTTACATTGAAATTAATTGAATTTCATGGATTTAAATGATGATTTATCTAACTTACGTAGGTTCAAATCGGGACAACTAGCAGGATTTTTTCAGAAAATCGCCCATTTAATTTAATTTTAGAGCTACAAAAGCAAGTTTGAATCATACAGTCGAAACGTTGATCTAACCTAAAAGAAGGCTTAGGTCGGGTGAACTTGCAGGCTATGTTAAGTTTACTGACTTAAATAGCCTCAAATCTGTACAACAAGCTGGACTTTATTCTAAAATTTGCTAATTTTCTTGTATTTTAGAACAAAGAAACTATGCAGGGTTGCAAACTTGATCTAGCGTAAGTAGGACTTAGATCGGGTGGACTTGTAGGCTATTTGTTAATTTGCTGAGCTTATTGACTTAAATAACCTCAAATCTGTACAACAAGCCGGACTATATTCTAAAAATTGGTAACTTTCTTGTATTTTAGAACAAAGAAACTATGCAGGGTTGCAAACTTAAGGGCTTAGATCGGGTGGACTTGTAGGCTATTTAAATTTTAAGACAGTTTCCTTCACTTTGCTTAGTTTATATTTCGGTATTGTGTGAAGTTGCGACTGATGATGAGGATGAATTTTTATTTAGGTCCGGTAGTTTTTATGGCCGCTTCCCTTCCTAATATAGGAATCCAACTAGTTTGCCAAGAAAATAATTGCAGACGAAATTCTTAATTATCATTCACACACTACTGTTTTGTTTATTAGCAAAAAACCTTCAAATATATGCATGCAGTAGCAGAAAAGTTATTTATATGCAAATATTTCATATATCTCTGCATGTGTGCTCCGTCTTCGTCTCACTCAGCCAACTATTAACTTGTACAAATAAATAAATGTTTAAATTAAAATATGGAAAAGGAGATGGATTATTGGTTGGTTGCCATAGAAGCCAAAAAAAAATGTATAACAAAACAACAACGTGTCGGAATTGATATTGTGTTTGTCGCGTTACCATTGCAATAATATAAACGTAGGCAAAATATGTTTGAATTTGAAATAAGCAGGTCAGACTTGTGTGTGTGTGCAAAAGCAACTATTAGAAATTCTGTATAGGATGTAATAAATGTTTATAATGAAACACTTAAAAACTTATATATGGCCACACCCTTATATGAATAGAACAATAAGCTTGGCCTGCACACATACACACACACACACACACACAAACATATATATCCCATAAATATTTATAAGATATACGTTTCGTTCTTTGGGTGACACTAAAAATGTTTAATTGCTTTTAGATGCCATTTAATAACAATTAGCTCTCTAGCACGAAACAGTATTGTGTTTGCCTAACCGAAATCACTATCAAAAAAACTGATAATTTGTGGGAAATGTTCCGGTGGCGGTGGTGGGACGTGGGTGGACACCGCGATTAAAAAAAAATCATGAGAAATGCACAAAAAAGTAAATAATTGAAACCTAGTAAATCAAAATTAAGTTGGCTACCAAGAAAACTAATACTACTTGGAAGCTCTTAAAACTATCTTTAGATCATCGCTTACCTAACCTAACCTCAATTGGACTTTAAGAAACTCTTTATTTGCCTAAGATTAATTTTAAAACACTCTTAGATCTTTCGAACTTTTTTAGGTGTCTTTAAATGGATTTTAAATTTAAGTTAAAGGCTCTAAGACTGTCTAAGAGTTTGTTTAATTTTGTAAACTCTTTTAATCTGTCGTGATTTTGATATTTGATATCATTAGGTTACTTAAAACTGTTTTTTAACAAAAAGTGGACTGTGAGATTTGATAAACTTCTTGGCTCTTAAAACTGTCTTTAGATCATCGCTTATCTAACCTAACCTCAATTGGTATTAAGATAATTTAAAAAACTCTTTATTTGCCCTAAGATTTTTTTAAAACGTTCTTAGATCTTTCTAACTTTTTTAGGTGTCTTTAAAGCGATTTTAAATTTAAGTTAAAGATTCTAAACCTGTCTAAGAGTTTGTTTAATTTCGTAAGCCCTTTGAATCGGTCGTAGTTTTGATATTTGACATCATTAGGTTCCTTAAAATTGTTTTCTAACAAAAAGCGGACTGTGAGGTTTGATAAACTTCTTAGAAGCTCTTAAAACTGTCTTTCAACGCTTATCTAACCTAACCTCAATTGGTCTTAAGATAGTTTAAGAAACTCTTTATTTGCCCTAAGATTTTTTTTAAAACGTTCTTAGATCTTTTGAACTTTTTTAGGTGTCTTTAAAGCGATTTTAAATTTAACTTAAAGGCTCTAAGACTGTCTAAGAGTTTGTTTAATTTCGTAAGCTCTTTGAATCTGTCGTAGTTTTGATATTTGACATCATTAAGTTACTTAAAATTGTTTTCTAACAAAAAGCGGACTGTGCGGTTTGATAAACTTCTTTGAAGCTCTTAAAACTGTCTTTAGCTCATCGCTTATCTAACCTAACCTCAATTGGTATTAAGATAATTTAAGAAGCTCTTTAGTAAGATTACTTTTAAAATGCTCTTAGATCTCACCTAGGGCTCGTGTCGTAATTCTCATACTCGTGTCTTAATAGCTATCGTTAAATGCTCATTGCATAATATACTATTATTATAAATATTATGCAATAGAATGTTTTCAGTACTGCCATGTTTTTCCAAAAAACAAAATTTCCGTATAGCTATATAACTAAATTTAGTTATAAATTTCTTAATTAACCTCAAGCTCCATATATGACAAAATTAATTTTTCCTCATCGTATAATCATCATTATCGTGGTGTCTCTCCCACCCGTTTTAAAATTAAAAAAATTTCAGTTGTCTCCTTTTTATTCGACGCCTTTTGTGGCCCATTAAAAGCATTTTATAACCCTAAATGATGTTATTTTATAGAGTCCAACTAAATACAGTAATAAAAACAAAAGTTTAATGCATTTTTTTTAAATTACTGGAATATAAAAAAGCTTATCGGTGTCATTCCCTTAAAATTCCTCAAGTTCGTTTAAAAACATGTTAAACAACTTGGGTTTTCAGTTAAAAGGAACGAAAAAACCGAAACGAATTTGGTCCCAAAATGTGTAGTTTAACTTTGGGTAGATATATAGTAGGAGTGTAGTGAGCTTGGACTCGCGCGCGCGCGAATTTCTTTTGTTTCTTGTTTTGTTTCTGTATTATAAGCCTCACTTGATTTTGTGTGAAGTGACCAAACAGGGACAAAACGATTTACATTTTGTGGCTTAATTTCCAGCATTCTTTATTTTTTATGTGTTTATTCCCATTATATACAGTTATAGAAGTTAATTCTTGGGCTTTTTACGATAAAATCGGATTTGGGTTGTTAAATTTTTTACTTCTTTATTTCGTGGTCGTCGTCGTTGGGATAATAAAAATAAAATTAAGTTTAAGGATTTTAGAAACCGAAGAGACTCAGTGGGAGGAAATTAAAAATATTAATTTGGGTTTTATAATCCTCCGCGTGTCTCACGTTATAAAATAAAATAAGAGATAATTCGGTTTAATCAAGATTGCCTACTACTACCTAATAGTACTTACGTGATGACAGTGGAATTAATTTTCTCTGTTTAATTTGCGGCTTTCTGTAAGTAAGTAAATCTAGTACACTTGGTAAATATTTGCATTTTTAGCTAGGTTGCTACTTTTATTTGTGTGCTACAAATATGACTTAATCTTTTTATGTGACTTGAGCGGATGGATCACAAAGCAAGCTGGGGAAATAATAAAATTTGTGTCATCAACATCAGCCGCCTTGGAATTAACTATTTTTCGGAATTAATCCCACAAATTTGATCTTCCCGCCAGATTTAATGGATTTTAAAAAATTGCCGCCAAATTTCAAAAAGTTATCTAACATCTTCCAGTACTGAATCAGTAAATTATTATTATTTAAGTGGACAATTATCCAGCATGACCAACTAAATCCACCATATTACAGTAAAATTTAATTTTCCCGGTAAAACAGAAGCAAAAGCAAATCGATTTCCAATTTACGATCTAGTGTGTTTGCATTTATAATATGGCTCGAGACAAACAAATCACTTTACTTCAATAACAATACAACATGAAGATGGCTGTGTGTATTTAAGCCAACGTAGACAAGAACGGGTGTTATTTATAAATTTCAGTATTTAATTTGTTTAATTTATCAAGAATTCCCCCTCTCGACACCCGCGCCCGCACAACACACAGTTATTTAATCATCAAGTATGCTGATTGTGTTGTATTTTAAAACAATTGAAAGACTTTCACAAAATTGTCGTTTCATCAATTTCGAATTTAGTAAACGTTGACAAGTAATGTAAATTATTTTCGCAACAACCGATGAAATTTTAAATATTATTGTTTTTGACGAATTGTGTAAAAAAAAATGTAAGTGACTCGACAGGAATTTAGATATTGGAATTATTGTGCAAAAAACGATGTGGAAAAACTGCTTTTTATAAGATAATTGTGCTAGTTGCGCGCTATTAAGTATAATTCATTAATTTACTTACTAGAGTAATTAATAAATCTGTTTTTTATATACTAATTGGTTCTAAGTAATTTTTTTGACGCGTTTTCTTCCAATAATATTTTAAGTGTCATCAACGATTTCGCTTGAATTTTGACAGAATTCAAGATAATTTATCGAAAGTTCCGGAAAAAACAACTGAGCTGTTTCCAAGATAGCAGAAAGACTACCAAAATTATATTAGATCGATTTTTAGAAGTCATCAAGAAGGTTGCAAGGTCACACTTTTTAAAAATTCACTTTGAGACAATCAAGAAAGTTTGGAGCAATTTCAAGATGTCAAATGTCAAAACTGAGACAGTCTATCAAAACTTAGACAGTCTTAAACATAAATTTCCAACCGTTTTGAAGACATTTAAAAAAGTTAGAAAGATCTAAGAGCGTTTTAAAAGTAATCTTAGGCAAATAAAGAGTTTTTTAAATTATCTTAAGATCGATTGAGGTTAGGTTAGATAAGCGATGCTCCAAAGACAGTTTTAAGAGCTTTTAAGAAGTTTATCAAACCTCACAGGTCACTTTTAGGTTAGAAAACAGTTTTAAGTAACGTAATTATGTCAAATATCAAAATTATGACAGATTCAAAGAGTTTACGAAATTAAACAAATTCTTAGACAGTCTTAGAGTCTTAAACATAAATTTCAAACCGTTTTAAAGACACATAAAAAAGTTGGAAAGATCTAAGAGCGTTTTAAAAGTAATCTTAGACAAATAAAGATTTTTTAAAATTATTTTAAGACCGATTGAGGTTAGGTTAGATAAGCGATGCTTGAAAGACAGTTTTAAGAGCTTTTAAGAAGTTTATCAAACCTCACAGCCCACTCTTAGGTTAGAAAATAGTTTTAAGTAACCTAATTATGTCAAATATCAAAACTATGACAGATTCAAAGAGTTTACGAAATTAAACAAATTCTTAGACAGTCTTAGAGCCTTTAACTTCAATTTAAAATCGTTTACAAAACACCTAAAAAAGTTGGAAAGATCTAAGAGCGTTTTAAAAGTAATCTTAGACAAATGAAGAGTTTTTTTAAATTATCTTAAGACCGATTGAGGTTAGGTTAGATAAGCGATGCTCCAAAGACAGTTTTAAGAGCTTCTAAAAAGTTTATCAAACCTCACAGGTCACTTTTAGGTTAGAAAATAGTTTTAAGTAACCTAATTATGTCAAATATCAAAACTATGACAGCGATATCTGACAGATTCAAAGAGTTTACGGAATTAAACAAAATCTTAGACAGTGTTAGAGCCTTCAATTTAAAATCGTTTTCAAAACACCTAAAAAAGTTAGAAAGATCTAAGAACGTTTTTAAAAAAATCTGAAAGAGTTCTTAGATTATCTTAAGACCGATTGAGGTTAGTTTAGATAAGCGATTATCCAAAGACAGTTTTAAAAGCTCCTAAGAAGTTTATCAAATGATCTAAAAACATTTTAAAAGCGATCTTAGGCCGATAAAGAGTTACTTACTTAAATTATCTTAAGAGCGATTGAGGTTAGATTAGATAAGTTACGATGCATCAAAGACAGTTTTAAAATCTAAGATAAAACTTACTAAATAAAGGTAAAAAAGTCTTCAGGTGATTTTAAAGGATTAGAAACTATCTAAGACAGTTTTAAGAGGTTAGACGGCATAGCGCCCTCTTCTGTCGCATAAACTAACGTAATTGTCTCAATGCTAAGTTGATAAATTAATATGGCGAAGTGTAGCGACTGTAAATTTGGATCGTGGTGACTTTTTTATCACCACAAAACGGTTTTTTAATTGATAAGCTATTGAATTTATGTGCGTGTGTGTGTGAGAGAAGAGAAGGCAAAAGAAAAACGACTTCAACTGCCGCGCTCGCACTATTATACTTATCATCATATCCCCAGCAGTACTAAATAGTCAATTTAAGCACATTGTATCTATTTTGAAAGATGCAATGAAAAAGCCATCGTCGTATATTTACGTCGTAGACAAGAAATTAAAACGTATAAGGTATAAAATGGAGTGAGAGACTGTATAATAAAACTTTTTTAAACTACTAAACATTAAATCATATTTTCAATAAAACTATTTCTCCTTCTTGTTGGGTGTTGTTTGGTTTTTTCTCTAACTTGTTCTTCTCCTTCCACTTACATCAACATCTCCCATAGGTGCACATTCTGTGTTCTTGTTCGTTTCGATTCGTTTGCAATGTACACAATTTATTACTGGAAACCTATAAAATTTTATAACTCATAGTGACTGTAAATTTTAAATACAATAAAATATTATTTTAAATTTTACATTTATATTAGTTGTTATTATTATTATTATAAGTTATATTCATAACGTAACATCATACAGGGTGGTGATTTAAGTTCCAATTTAAATGCGCGGAATTTACGATCGCTAGGAGGTTCTGAAAAATCTGTAGATCATTTTAAGAGTGATAAATAGATTGGAAAATTTTTTGGTGGCGTAGAAACTGTATAAATAGGGTGGTTTCACAGTGGGACCACCTTGAAAAACGCCAAATTTCGCATAAACAAAGGCAAATTTAACGAACCCACGACTGAGATTCCACAAGAAACTGAGCGATATTCAGAATCTTATAGAATTTAGAATTTAAAATAACAAATGTCATGTAAATCAGGTCGATTTTTTGGCTGTAATACAGGAAACTAAAACGGTTGTCTTTGTGTGTGTAACAAAACACAATAAATAATAAATATAATCAAGCGCATCAACTATTAATTGTTATCCAGCTGAATAAAACCATGGACTTTAAATCGGATCATTTTTATGGCAGCGATTTTCCCTCAAAAACCAAATGCTATAAATCGTTTGATACTTGATGGTTGGTTTATTGCAGTGTAATAAAAATGATGTTGGTTCTTTGTTCACATGATGTTTGTGTGCTGGTGGATTTTTTCGTGGTGGATTTCGCACATCAATGGTCCATCATTTATACGCTTGATTTATACAAAATCATTAAATTCAACGAAATGAAATTAATTGCACACATCACCCATAATGCAATAGCTAGTCAAACTATCAGTTTTGCATACAACAGAGAAATATTAATAATAGTAATAATGATAATAGGGAAAAAAGTTCTACGTATTATGATCTAGCTTGTAGATCATTAATCATTACGGGATGTTTTGCATATAAATAAAAGAAATTCATCATTTATCATAGTTAGATTATATATAAATTTTTATTTTATTTTTTTGTATTATGTGAGGTCGATCAGTATGTCTGTCTTTGTCTGTTTTAATCATTAAAAATATGGAATGCTTACATATGGTTAGGGAAATGAGTTATGGGAGGGAATTAATGCACATGTCAATGGATTTTCTAATGGTAATTCAATCTAACAAACTGGAAGATATTATTGTAATAGAGGCGTTTTTCTTTTGATCCAGATTATTAGACTTTAAAAGGTGTCTTAAGATCGTTTTAAATTCCACAGAAATTGCTAGAAAAACGTTTGTGTATCACTAAAATGATTCTACAGATTTTTAAATGGTCTTTCTAGAGACTGTAAAGCTGTCTTAAGAAATACAAATGCAGTAAAAGTCACTTCAGATCAATTTTAAGATGTTAAAAGTGTCTTAGAATAAAGTATATCACACTATTAGGTATTAGATGTTCAGAAAATCCTTTAAACTCTCTTTATAGTGTCACTCCAAATCATTGTAAACTTCTATACGACTTTCTGATCAATTTTAAAATATTAAAAGTATCTTAGTATAAAGTATTCAGCGACTATTAGACATTAGATGTTCAAAAAATCCATTAAACTATCTTTAAAGTGATCTGCAAGATTTGATAAACATCTTTGAAGCATCGCAGCTAATCTAACCTAACCTCAATCGGTTTTAAGATAATTTAAGGGACTCTTTATTTGCCTAAGATTACTTTTAAAACGCTCTTACATCTTTCTAGTCTAGTTACATGTCTCTAAAACGGTTTGAAATTATTTGTTAAAGACTCTAAGAGTGTCTAAGAATTTATTAGTTCCATAAACCGTCAAGCTTTCTTAGATGGCGCTGTGATATTTGACATAACTGTGTTAAATGCAACTTTTATACTATTTTTTAACAGATTTAAGTGTCTTTAAAAAGTGATTTGTATGATTTTATGAACTTCTTAGGTGTTCTAATTGTCTTTGAAGCATCGCAGCTAATCTAACCTAACCTCAATCGGTGTTAAGATCATTTAAGGGACTCTTTGTTTGCATAAGATTACTTTTAAAACGCTCTTAGATCTTTCTTGTCTATTTACATGCCTCTAAAATGGTTTGAAATTATTTGTTAAAGACTCTAAGAGTGTCTAAGAATTTATATGTTCCATAAATTGTCAAGCTTTCTTAGATGGCGCTGTGATATTTGACATAACTGTGTTAAATGCAACTTTAAAACTATTTTTTAACATATTTAAGTGTCTTTAAAAAGTGATTTGTACGATTTTATGAACTTCTTATGTGTTCTAATTGTTTTTGAAGCATCGCAGCTAATCTACCCTAACCTCAATCGGTTTTAGGATAATTTATAATTTGCTTAAAAGCTTAAAACGCTCTTAGATCTTTTACACTTTTTTTGTCTTTAAAACGGTTTGAAATTCATGTTAAAGGGTTTAAGAGTGCGATGGATTTGAATCTATCATAGAGGGCGCTGCTTAGTTTTGACATTTGACACAATTGGACTTAATAATCTTAATCCAAGATGGCGCTGTTGTCTGTTGTATTTCAAAACTTATGCTAAACTCGCCAAGTTATTTTCTAATCTGTATGTTTCTTGGCCAATCCCTAGAATTTTCATTTTATTTAAATTTACAGTGTGTAGGTTCACAATACAATTACAATTTACATATATTTGCCTTGGTATAATACAAATAATGCACAAGAATTTCTGTAGTGTAGATTTTTTTTTCATATTTTAATTTAAATTTGTATTGTCTCAAGTATAATATTTGAAATCGTACGTGGCTGTGGAAATGGTACTGTCCAACTGTTTTGTTTAATTATCTGTCATTTGTGACAGATGTCACTAGATTATTTTGCAAACTGCTCTGATATATTTTCGTTTATGTGTCGATAAACTATAATAATTATTATTATTATTACTGAGCGCGTGTTTACAAAACTGAACAGGTTTTATAGCTATTCAAAACGCTATAATACGTAAAACGTTAAATTAAAATAGTGACTTAATAATTACATTACTTGGTAGGAAATTGCGATTTTTTTCTCGAATACATTCCGAGAATTATCGAGAAAAACCAGTTTTTTTTCTAATAGTACAATTTGTGCAAAGTTATGAAATAATTTACATAATTTCTAAAAAAATTATTGTAGACGAAACTGTATTTAGCGTTAATAACAAAAATAAATATAACACCGATTTTTGTTATTATTATCATGTAAACTTGTGAAATTTTTACAGTTATTTTAATTTCCACAAATTATGATTTTATATAAGTAATTATATCAAGTTGGCTGTTGCGAAGATATGATTTATAGATAATCTCGGTTTATCCCATTATATTATACAAGAATTATCTAATTTTATTGCGGATTAATTGGATTTTATTAGAAAAATATGCAGAGATGGAAATGGAGATAAAATTTGTGAGTTGACAGAATAATCACTGGAACTAATAGGCGGCCATAAATCTTAGAAAAAAAGCACCTAGCTGGAAATTTAGAGATAACAAAACAAAATTGAGATATAAAGTTATGCGTATTTGTAAGATTTAGAGATATTAAGGGGAATTTTAATATGAAGTATTTTTGCAAAATTAATTTTGACTAATTTTGAAGATAACAAGGCACAATTTAGAGATAAGAATAATTGCATAGTGGTTTTCTAACCTACGTGTTTCTAAATTACGAAAAATTAATTCTTTTTTGTTACATCCAACTGTTGGTATTTAGCTTTTATTCGACATTTAAAAATAAAATAGAAATTAAAGATATAAATAATTGCATAGTTGTTTTCTAACCTCAGTGTCTCTAAATTAGGAAAAATTAATTAGTTTTATTGTAATTTAAACTTGTGGACTTTAATAATTCTTTTTGTAGATTGAAGATAACAATAAAATACAGATTAGAGATATAAATAATTACAAAATCATTCAGTATCCTCAGTGTTTCTAATTTAGAAAAATTAATTAGTTTTTTAAATTTAGAATTGACTAAGTATTAGAATTTAATGGTTTCGTTCACAGAAAACACTTTTAAAGATAATAAAAAAGATTAGAGATATAAATAATTACTACTATTGCTACTAACTAACCTCAATGTTTCTAAATTTATAAAAATTAATTACTTCTATTGATAATCTTGCAATCCTGACATTTAATTTGCAATTTTAAATATCTATTGCTATTTTAGAGATAATAATCATTGTTTTAAAAACAATCGACGTGTCTCTAAAAATAATATACGAGAACTCAACCGGATAATTTCGAAATTATACATAAAACTTTCGGAGTTTAATAGTTATTCTTGCATTTTAAAGATAATGGAGCTGGAGATTAGAGATTTTGTGGAAAATTTAGAGATAAATTCAGTTTAGTTGTAGGAAAGTTCCCTAAATATTTAGTTTTAATTACTATTTGGGGCTTGAATTTATACAGGATGTTTTTTCAATAATAAAGATATCACAATCAAAATATCTTTCTTCGGTTATTTCATAGATTTTTTAATTATGGTGGCAAAATTTGAATATATACGAGTTTATAATGATTCTTATCTTAAATAGAGATAACTTGACGGTTGTTACTGTTGACAGTTTAATTTTCGAGATAAAACCATAAATACCTTTTGTTTTGTTTTACACAACGCACGTCCAAAAAACCCAGTAGGCGGGTACTTTACATTTTGTTTTAAACACACACGCACACATAAGCACTAAGTTGCAAAATCAAGTAAGTCACTTTGTGTCAAAAAAAATAATAATCCAAACAACTGAAATTCACACACAAAAAAACAGCTTTCAAAGCACACTATTTGAGAACATTGTCATTGGTTTTAATTATTGTTAATGGTGTCGCCACACACGCACAATAATTTGCATCATGATAGTTTTGTTTTTTTTTTCGTTGCTTCCTTGATTTTTTCTGATGGTAATTGATTTTTTTTGAGATATTCCAGAAAAGGTAACTAAAAGCACTTTTGCGGTATAACAAAAACCAAAATTGCGGCGCAACAAAACGAAATAAAAAATGAATAAACTAAAAAAGGGGGTGATAACAAATACAAGGGGGGGCCAAAAGCGCTGTTCAGACACCGATCGAGGTCGTACAGCGACTGAAGGCTCTTGTAATATTTCAATTTGCGTTCTGAACGGCCCCCTCCTCTGGGCCCCTCCCCACTCCCGTATAGACGAAAATTTTCAGTAAATTGGTGTGTTTAGATTGGCTGGGAATTTCAATAGGGTACAATCTCGCACACAAAGCGCGCTTTTGGGATTGTGTGGCATATATTGGGGCAGAAAAAAATTGCGCGAAAAAAGCGAGATGAATATAGAGAGAGATAGAGTGAGATTGGTTGTTAACAACAACACAAAATACAACAGACGGATTTGTAGACGCGACGATTGAAGAAAAAGAGTGAGAGAGAGTAGGAATAGTGATCTGGGAGGCTGTGTGTTGTACCAGTTCAGTGTAATTCCTTTGCGGACTGGTAATTTTATTGTTTCGTATGTAGGGAGCGTGTGTGGGTGGTAGTTCTTGATGGCTTGGGCTCAGTTGCCGGCTGATTCGGTATTTATACACGTCTTTTTCGTTCAATTGAATCTTCCTCTTGTACCAGACAAAATTACTTTATCTTCACCAAATTCTTTTTCTTCAACTGAAGATCGTATTAATTTTCGAGGTTACTCTCTTTTACTTTTCGTTTTGGTTATAAAAAAGCAAATATGTAAACTAATCACTATCTTCTATTTCTTCTTTTTCTTCTCAATATGTGGAAGATTATCGTACTTTTAGTTTTTCAACATATTTCATAAAATCCCACAGATTCTTTTTTTTTATCTAGACTAGAATCTCTCGAACAGTACAGTAAGTTTATCTTCACAAATTCTTCTTCTTCCTCTCAAAGAAATTTGTGTTATTTTCAGAGGATTTCAGCTATTTTGCTTCCTGATTTGGTTTTGGTTTTAATATTTTAAAACATGAACAGAATACGCTGTTTTCGTCTAGTACATAGACGAATCTCTCAGACGGTACTACTTTATCTTCACTAACGTCTTCTTCTTCCTCTAAAAGATATAATAATTTCAAAGGATTCTTTCTTTTCTTTCTGTCATGATTTTGTTTTGGTTATAAAGAGCAAATATGTAAACTAATCACTAACTTCTATTTCTTCTTTTTCTTCTCAATCTGTGGAAGATTTTCGTAAGTACTTTTAGTGCTTTTAGTTTTTCAACATATTTCATTATAATCCCACAGATTCTTTTGTGATCTAGACTAGAATTTCTCGGACAGTATAGTAAGTTTATCTTCACAAATTCTTCGTCTTCCTCTCAAAGAAATTCGTGTTATTTTCGGAGGATTTCAGCTTTTTTGCTTCCTGATTTGGTTTTGGTTTTAATATTTTAAAATATGAACAGAATTCGCTATTTTCGTCTAGTAGATAGACGAATCTCTCAGACGGTACTACTTTATCTTCACCAACTTCTTCTTCGTCTAAAAGATATTCATAATAATTTCAAAGGATTCTTTCTTTTTTTTCTTTTCTTACTTTCATGATTTTGTTTTGGTTATAAAAGGCAAATATGTAAACTAATCTAACTTCTATTTCTTCTTTTTCTTCTCAATGTGTGGAAGATTATCGTACTTTTAGTGCTTTTAGTTTTTCAACATATTTCATTATATTCCCACAGATTTTTTTTGTAATCTAGACTAGACTCTCTCGGAGAGTACAGTAAGTTTATCTTCACAAATTCTTCTTCTTCTTCTCAACGAAATTCGTGGTATTTTCGGAGGATCTCAGCTTTTTTGCTTCCTGATTTGGTTTTGGTTTTAATATTTTAAAATTCGCTATTTTCGTCTAGTACATAGACGAATCTCTCAGACGGTACTACTTTATCTTCACCAAATTCTTCTTCTCCCTCTAAAAGATATTCATAATAATTTCAAAAGATTCTTACTTTTCTTTCTTGCATAATTTTGTTTTGGCTGTAAAAATTTTAAACCAAGATAAGGAATCACTGTCTTCAATGTTATCTATTCTTCTTCTTCTTCGTAGTTACTTAAATTTGTGGTAAATTTTGAAGAATATCGTATTTTTATGGCAAGTTTTGTTTCTTACATTCTAAAAAATATTTTTTGGTTTAACATGGAGATTCATCTAAATTGAAGAAACGTAAATCTTCAAAGTTCTTCTTTTTCTGGATTGTTTGTCGAAATTACAGGGGTTTGTCGTGGTTTTTATTATGATTTTTAAACACATTTGATCTAACCTTAAACGAACTACTATCTTCAAAGTGTCCTTCTTCTTCTTCTTATGCTTTTGAAGCATTAAATTCTGGTAATTACGGGGATTTTTGTGGTGGGTTCTATGTGATTTTATAACTTAATTTAAACAAATCTCAGTTTTCGAAGTGCTATTCTTCAGTTTCTTCTATTTAACTATTTGAGGGACTTATTGCCCAGTTGTTTCTGTCAATCGTACCTTATAGGATTACTAGATTATTTCGCAACGAAAATCATTATAACAGCCTACTGCTATAAAAAAACTAAATCCTCAAGTTTATTGATATTGCAATTCCACAAATTTAAATAAAATAAAACTTTTATTATTATAAAAAACATTATTACAACTAGTGAGATTCGGTAACAAAATCTGTTTAACGATTCCGATTTAATATCATTTCTATAATAGATTTTTTTCGTTGTGTAATAATTTTACGATCACCATCTGCAGTAGGTACGAAAATTCACACTTTTTTGCTGGCTTTCCTTGCCCTATATTAGTATAATATAATATAAATAGCAAAATGTTTTGACAGGTAGATAATACCGTTTTGACCACATTAACTTATTGTGTTGTTAAGTGGCCATTTCTAATCTATCCCATCCTCCTATTCCTATATAGGTAGTTAGTATCAATATCCCATTTGGGTCCATACAAAGACGCCGGGGTGTCTGAAGTTTGACCACCACCTGTGGCGCTAGGGATACTTTGTCAACACGAAAAAATCCCCCTGTTTAAAAAAAAACGTCAAGAATTACGCAATTTTTTTGAGAGTTTTTTAAGTTTGGGGGTCAATTACCATGGGAATTGAGGTAATTTCACGCTTGGTGGGAAAAATTGGTTTTTGAAGTTGGCGCCTGGTCACGTGTCATGGAAATTGCACAGATAAACAATAAATTTTTTGCCTACATTATTTTTTTTATTGGTCTTTAACGCTTTATTTTTGCTCCTTAGTACCATAAAAGACTTTACGGTTTATCAATAAATTCTAATGGAAAAATAACGCGTAATAATAATTTTATTTTTTTTAATTAAAATATCACGATGTCTTGTGCATAAAAAACAACAAGTGTTAAATTAAGTACCACTAGGTATAAGTACGCCTTTATACCAATTTAGATATAAAAACCTGATGTGTGCGCACAAATGTGTCATTTTATTATATACCACTTCCTGTATATTGTTTTTGTAGCGTTTATGTATTTGGAATGCATACAAATTAAGGAAAAGCTGTTTTTGCTTTATAATTATTATTGGTCAGTATGTGCGATCATTTTTAAGTTTTCATTGAATACAACTGCTAAATCGAGAGTGCCATGCTGTTAAATAATATTGGGTGGCGTAGGATGGGACCAGATGAACCCAAAATTAGTATCAAGTTGGAATTATTGCGATTTTCAAATATTGATTGTCTCAAGAAGGCATTTTTGAGCCTTGTAGTCTTTATACTAGACATTGACACACTTTAGGTAGTCGGTAAATAGTCTAATGTGACGTAATGAACCCAAAATTAGTAGCAAGTTTGTAGCTAGAAGTTTTTGGAAACTTTCTATTTAGATTTTTGAAGTGTTGATTACCTCAAGAAGCCATACTTGGGCTCTATAGTCTTTATATTAGAGATTGACACACTTTAGGCAGGCGTTAAATCGTTAAATAGTCTAGTGTGACGTAATGAACCCAAAATTATTATCAAATTTGTAGCTAGAAGTTTTTCGAAACTTTCTATTTAGATTTTTGAAGTATTGATTACTTTAAGAAGCCATACTTGGGCTCTATAGTCTTTATTTTAGAGATTGACACACTTTAGGCAGTCGTTAAATAGTCTAATGTGACGTAATGAACCCAAAATTAGTATCAAGTTTGTAACTAGAAGTTTTTCGAAACTTTCTATTTAGATTTTTGAAGTATTGATTACTTTAAGAAGCTATACTTGGGCTCTATAGTCTTTATACTAGAGATTGACACACTTTAGGGAGTCGTTAAATAGTCTAATGTGACGTAATGAACCCAAAATTAGTATCAAGTTTGTAACTAGATATTTTTGGAAACTTTCTATTTAGATTTTTGAAGTGTTGATTACCTCAAGAAGCCATATTTGGGCTCTATAGTCTTTATACTAGAGATTGACACACTTTAGGGAGTCGTTAAATAGTCTAGTGTGACGTAATGAACCCAAAATTAGTATCAAGTCTGTAGTTAGATATTTTTGGAAACTGTCTATTTAGATTTTTGAAGCCATACTTGGGCTCTACACTCTTTATATTAAAGATTGACACACTTTAGGCAGTCGTTAAATAGTCTAATGTGACGTAATGAACCCAAAATTAGTATTAAGTTTGTAGCTAGAAGTTTTTGGAAACTTTTTATTTAGATTTTTAAAGTATTGATTACTTTAAGAAGCTCTATAGGGGCTATAGGGCTCTATAGTCTTTATTTTAGAGATTGACACACTTAAGGGAGTCGTTAAGTAGTCTAGTGTGACGTAATGAACCCAAAATTAGTAGCAAGTTTGTAACTAGAAGTTTTTGGAAACTTTCTATTTAGATTTTTGAAGTGTTGATTACATCAAGAAGCCATACTTGGGCTCTATAGTCTTTATATTAAAGATTGACACACTTCAGGCAGTCGTGAAGTAGTCTAGTGTGACGTAATGAACCCAAAATTAGTAGCAAGTTTGTAGCTAGAAGTTTTTGGAAACTTTCTATTTAGATTTTTGAAGTGTTGATTACATCAAGAAGCCATACTTGGGCTCTATAGTCTTTATATTAAAGATTGACACACTTCAGGCAGTCGTGAAGTAGTCTAGTGTGACGTAATGAACCCAAAATTAGTAGCAAGTTTGTAGCTAGAAGTTTTTGTAAACTTTCTATTTAGATTTTTGAAATGTTGATTACATCAAGAAGCCATACTTGGGCTCTATAGTCTTTATTTTAGAGATTGACACACTTTAGGCAGTCGTTAAATAGTCTAATGTGACGTAATGAACCCAAAATTAGTATCAAGTTTGTAACTAGATATTTTTGGAAACTTTCTATTTAGATTTTTGAAGTGTTGATTACCTCAAGAAGCCATATTTGGGCTCTTTAGTCTTTATACTAGAGATTGACACACTTTAGGCAGTCGTTAAATAGTCTAGTGTGACGTAATGAACCCAAAATTAGTAGCAAGTTTGTAGCTAGAAGTTTTTGGAAACTTTCTATTTAGATTTTTGAAGTGTTGATTACCTCAAGAAGCCATACTTGGGCTCTATAGTCTTTATATTAGAGATTGACACACTTTAGGCAGGCGTTAAATCGTTAAATAGTCTAGTGTGACGTAATGAACCCAAAATTATTATCAAATTTGTAGCTAGAAGTTTTTCGAAACTTTCTATTTAGATTTTTGAAGTATTGATTACTTTAAGAAGCCATACTTGGGCTCTATAGTCTTTATTTTAGAGATTGACACACTTTAGGCAGTCGTTAAATAGTCTAATGTGACGTAATGAACCCAAAATTAGTATCAAGTTTGTAACTAGATATTTTTGGAAACTTTCTATTTAGATTTTTGAAGTGTTGATTACCTCAAGAAGCCATATTTGGGCTCTATAGTCTTTATACTAGAGATTGACACACTTTAGGGAGTCGTTAAATAGTCTAGTGTGACGTAATGAACCCAAAATTAGTATCAAGTCTGTAGTTAGATATTTTTGGAAACTGTCTATTTAGATTTTTGAAGCCATACTTGGGCTCTACACTCTTTATATTAAAGATTGACACACTTTAGGCAGTCGTTAAATAGTCTAATGTGACGTAATAAACCCAAAATTAGTATTAAGTTTGTAGCTAGAAGTTTTTGGAAACTTTTTATTTAGATTTTTGAAGTATTGATTACTTTAAGAAGCCATACTTGGGCTCTATAGTCTTTATTTTAGAGATTGACACACTTAAGGGAGTCGTTAAGTAGTCTAGTGTGACGTAATGAACCCAAAATTAGTAGCAAGTTTGTAGCTAGAAGTTTTTGGAAACTTTCTATTTAGATTTTTGAAGTGTTGATTACCTCAAGAAGCCATATTTGGGCTCTATAGTCTTTATACTAGAGATTGACACACTTTAGGGAGTCGTTAAATAGTCTAGTGTGACGTAATAAACCCAAAATTAGTATCAAGTCTGTAGTTAGATATTTTTGGAAACTGTCTATTTAGATTTTTGAAGCCATACTTGGGCTCTACACTCTTTATATTAAAGATTGACACACTTTAGGCAGTCGTTAAATAGTCTAATGTGACGTAATGAACCCAAAATTAGTATTAAGTTTGTAGCTAGAAGTTTTTGGAAACTTTTTATTTAGATTTTTGAAGTATTGATTACTTTAAGAAGCCATACTTGGGCTCTATAGTCTTTATTTTAGAGATTGACACACTTAAGGGAGTCGTTAAGTAGTCTAGTGTGACGTAATGAACCCAAAATTAGTAGCAAGTTTGTAGCTAGAAGTTTTTGTAAACTTTCTATTTAGATTTTTGAAGTGTTGATTACCTCAAGAAGCCATATTTGGGCTCTATAGTCTTTATACTAGAGATTGACACACTTTAGGGAGTCGTTAAATAGTCTAGTGTGACGTAATGAACCCAAAATTAGTATCAAGTCTGTAGTTAGATATTTTTGGAAACTGTCTATTTAGATTTTTGAAGCCATACTTGGGCTCTACACTCTTTATATTAAAGATTGACACACTTTAGGCAGTCGTTAAATAGTCTAATGTGACGTAATGAACCCAAAATTAGTATTAAGTTTGTAGCTAGAAGTTTTTGGAAACTTTTTATTTAGATTTTTAAAGTATTGATTACTTTAAGAAGCTCTATAGGGGCTATAGGGCTCTATAGTCTTTATTTTAGAGATTGACACACTTAAGGGAGTCGTTAAGTAGTCTAGTGTGACGTAATGAACCCAAAATTAGTAGCAAGTTTGTAACTAGAAGTTTTTGGAAACTTTCTATTTAGATTTTTGAAGTGTTGATTACATCAAGAAGCCATACTTGGGCTCTATAGTCTTTATATTAAAGATTGACACACTTCAGGCAGTCGTGAAGTAGTCTAGTGTGACGTAATGAACCCAAAATTAGTAGCAAGTTTGTAGCTAGAAGTTTTTGTAAACTTTCTATTTAGATTTTTGAAATGTTGATTACATCAAGAAGCCATACTTGGGCTCTATAGTCTTTATTTTAGAGATTGACACACTTTAGGCAGTCGTTAAATAGTCTAATGTGACGTAATGAACCCAAAATTAGTATCAAGTTTGTAACTAGATATTTTTGGAAACTTTCTATTTAGATTTTTGAAGTGTTGATTACCTCAAGAAGCCATATTTGGGCTCTTTAGTCTTTATACTAGAGATTGACACACTTTAGGCAGTCGTTAAATAGTCTAGTGTGACGTAATGAACCCAAAATTAGTAGCAAGTTTGTAGCTAGAAGTTTTTGGAAACTTTCTATTTAGATTTTTGAAGTGTTGATTACCTCAAGAAGCCATACTTGGGCTCTATAGTCTTTATATTAGAGATTGACACACTTTAGGCAGGCGTTAAATCGTTAAATAGTCTAGTGTGACGTAATGAACCCAAAATTATTATCAAATTTGTAGCTAGAAGTTTTTCGAAACTTTCTATTTAGATTTTTGAAGTATTGATTACTTTAAGAAGCCATACTTGGGCTCTATAGTCTTTATTTTAGAGATTGACACACTTTAGGCAGTCGTTAAATAGTCTAATGTGACGTAATGAACCCAAAATTAGTATCAAGTTTGTAACTAGATATTTTTGGAAACTTTCTATTTAGATTTTTGAAGTGTTGATTACCTCAAGAAGCCATATTTGGGCTCTATAGTCTTTATACTAGAGATTGACACACTTTAGGGAGTCGTTAAATAGTCTAGTGTGACGTAATGAACCCAAAATTAGTATCAAGTCTGTAGTTAGATATTTTTGGAAACTGTCTATTTAGATTTTTGAAGCCATACTTGGGCTCTACACTCTTTATATTAAAGATTGACACACTTTAGGCAGTCGTTAAATAGTCTAATGTGACGTAATAAACCCAAAATTAGTATTAAGTTTGTAGCTAGAAGTTTTTGGAAACTTTTTATTTAGATTTTTGAAGTATTGATTACTTTAAGAAGCCATACTTGGGCTCTATAGTCTTTATTTTAGAGATTGACACACTTAAGGGAGTCGTTAAGTAGTCTAGTGTGACGTAATGAACCCAAAATTAGTAGCAAGTTTGTAGCTAGAAGTTTTTGGAAACTTTCTATTTAGATTTTTGAAGTGTTGATTACCTCAAGAAGCCATATTTGGGCTCTATAGTCTTTATACTAGAGATTGACACACTTTAGGGAGTCGTTAAATAGTCTAGTGTGACGTAATAAACCCAAAATTAGTATCAAGTCTGTAGTTAGATATTTTTGGAAACTGTCTATTTAGATTTTTGAAGCCATACTTGGGCTCTACACTCTTTATATTAAAGATTGACACACTTTAGGCAGTCGTTAAATAGTCTAATGTGACGTAATGAACCCAAAATTAGTATTAAGTTTGTAGCTAGAAGTTTTTGGAAACTTTTTATTTAGATTTTTGAAGTATTGATTACTTTAAGAAGCCATACTTGGGCTCTATAGTCTTTATTTTAGAGATTGACACACTTAAGGGAGTCGTTAAGTAGTCTAGTGTGACGTAATGAACCCAAAATTAGTAGCAAGTTTGTAGCTAGAAGTTTTTGTAAACTTTCTATTTAGATTTTTGAAGTGTTGATTACCTCAAGAAGCCATATTTGGGCTCTATAGTCTTTATACTAGAGATTGACACACTTTAGGGAGTCGTTAAATAGTCTAGTGTGACGTAATGAACCCAAAATTAGTATCAAGTCTGTAGTTAGATATTTTTGGAAACTGTCTATTTAGATTTTTGAAGCCATACTTGGGCTCTACACTCTTTATATTAAAGATTGACACACTTTAGGCAGTCGTTAAATAGTCTAATGTGACGTAATGAACCCAAAATTAGTATTAAGTTTGTAGCTAGAAGTTTTTGGAAACTTTTTATTTAGATTTTTGAAGTATTGATTACTTTAAGAAGCTCTATAGGGGCTATAGGGCTCTATAGTCTTTATTTTAGAGATTGACACACTTAAGGGAGTCGTTAAGTAGTCTAGTGTGACGTAATGAACCCAAAATTAGTAGCAAGTTTGTAACTAGAAGTTTTTGGAAATTTTCTATTTAGATTTTTGAAGTGTTGATTACATCAAGAAGCCATACTTGGGTTCTATAGTCTTTATATTAAAGATTGACACACTTTAGGCAGTCGTTAAATAGTCTAGTGTGACGTAATGAGCCCAAAATTAGTAGCAAGTTTGTGACTAGATGTTTTTTAACACTTTTTATTGCGATTTTTGAAATATTAATTACCTTTGGCCCTATAGTCTTGACACTAGACATTGAAATAATATACTGTGACGTAAAGAACCCAAAATTAGTATCAAGTTTGTATCTAGATGTTTTCGGACACTTTCTATTCCGATTTTGAACTCGTTAAACAGTCATAGGCTGAGACCAAACGAATCAAAAATTAGTTTTTTTTGCAGGACCGGCTTAGCACTGATGGCCTCAGGCCACAATATCGATAAAGTGAATTGTCACCTGTAAGTAAGGTGTGTCCATCTGGACGCGGCGTGCGGTTGCACTCACAATCCAAACATTTTTCAGCCCACATGAATAATTCTAATAACTTAAAGGTATTCTAACAATTATGATTTATGTTAATGTTGATGTGCCTCCAGATTTTTCAACTATTGTGTTCATTATATCCAAGTGACGCTACAACATAACACACCAACTACAAAGATTTATTATACAATATTATAAAGATATTTTAATAAATATTTTTTAGACAATAAATATGGAGATTAGTGCGTAGTAATTATTTTATTATGTATAAGAATATTTTTTTGCTGTTAACATAAATTTTAAAAAATAATAAAGCAATTTCTCAATTTGTAATAATTACAATCTGCTTAATTACTCGTACAGACTGATGATCAACAAAACTAAAGTAAAATTTTTTTGTCAAAGATTAATTGCTTCTTATTTATAATTAACCTTAATTAATAATAAACATGCTAAAGTAACATTAAACAAAAATAAAAAGCGGTTTTAGTTGTTAGATAATTTAATCCAAATAACAAGCAAAAAAAATTTATAATACACGGAAAATTTTTAATTTGTGGAATAACAACCGAATTAAAATTCAATAGATACAACGAACGGCACATTTCTTTCGTATTATTGAAGGAAGTGGCGGATGGGCGTTGTTAGAATTTTTAATTTATTTAATATTTGTCTTTTCCGCCTTAAATTCTGTTAATTCGCGTCTTTTATTATACCGAACTTAACAAAGAAATTTATTGTAAGACCGTAACTTAAATTTTTCTTACAATTTTTGATAAATGGTCTCAACATTTTCTTTAAAAAAACTACAACCAACACGCGTAATCTCTTCGCCTCACCCCACAACTGTTTAGATAAGGTGTTAAACTTATAGAATTTGGAAATGATATTACAGCCATCCAGCGCCAGCATGCGATATGGAGTAACAACACCGCCCAAACAATATTCACTTGGCCAACTGGAAATATGAATCTCAGGTAAAACTCCTTTAGATCTTTAGAAATACATTTATTTTTTTATAAAAATCATTTCGACCAGCCGGTACACACACACATATATACACACACAAAGTCTGTCTGTTTTCATACAAAAGAAATCTGGTTTTATATAAAGATTTATATCAATGTGCCCGGAGAAATCGTGTTTGGTTAAAAAGGATGATGGGATTTGAAAAGGAGGAAAAGGATGTGGAAAAAATCGTATAGTATTTAAGGTAAATCGTTAATTTCTTGTATAAAATACGGTTTTGGGTGATGGACAGGGTCGGCTTTGTTGTGGAGCTACAATTATATCGTTAATTTCTTGTAAAAAGGGACAGGACCGGCCTAAGCCTCAATAGCTACTCAACAAAACCGTAAAATATTGTTTAAACTTTTAAAATTTATAATATATTTATAAAAAAATTATAAGAACAGAATTGCCTTGCAAAAGTACGTAAAATATCGTTAATTTCTTGTAAAATACATTTTTAATACGCAGGACCGGCTTTGGATGCAATAATTTCTTATAAACTACTTTTTGGGTGGGCAGGACCGGTTTTAGCAAAAAATCATAAAATTTCGTTAATTTCACAAACTTTCTACTAATTTTGGGTTGGTTACGTCACACTAAACTATTTAACGACTGCCTAAAGTGCGCCAATGTCTAATGTAAAAACTATAAGGCCCAAGAATGGCTCCTTGAGGTAATCAATACTTCAAAAATCGGAAAAGAAAGTTTTCAAAAACATCTAGCTACTGTTTTAGGTGGACAGGTCCGGCTTTGGCCCTAAATGTCTCGCAAAAACCGTTAAAAAGTCCTGAGTTACTTGAAAAACAGTTTTAAATGGACAGGGCCGGCTTGGGCCCCAATAGTATCATTAATTTCTCGTAAAATGCTTCGTTAAATAAACTCTCTAACTATTTAGTGCCACAAAGCAGATTAACTTGCAAATCGGCAATCAACTGTATTTTTTAAGTAGTCTAACCTCAAAATTTCGAGAATGTTTCAAAATCTAACCTAACATTTTTGGATATCGCCAGTCGACTTTCATAAAGAACAGAATTGCCTTGCAAAAATACGTAAAATATCGTTAATTTCTTGTAAAATACATTTTTAATAGGCAGGACCGGCTTGGGTGTCATTTATTCAGCAAAAAATCATAAAATTTCGTTAATTTCACAAACTTGCTACTAATTTTGGGTTCGTTACGTCACACTAAACTATTTAACGACTGCCTAAAGTGCGCCAATGTCTAATGTAAAAACTATAAGGCCCAAGAATGGCTCCTTGAGGTAATCAATACTTCAAAAATCGGAAAAGAAAGTTTTCAAAAACATCTAGCTACTGTTTTAGGTGGACAGGTCCGGCTTTGGCCCTAAATGTCTCGCAAAAACCGTTAAAAAGTCCTGAGTTACTTGAAAAACAGTTTTAAATGGACAGGGCCGGCTTGGGCCCCAATAGTATCATTAATTTCTCGTAAAATGCTTCGTTAAATAAACACTTCAAATATTTAGTGCCACAAAGCAGATTAACTTGCAAATCGGCAATCAACTGTATTTTTTAAGTAGTCTAACCTCAAAATTTAGAGAATGTTTCGAAATCTAACCTAATATTTTTGGATATCGCCAGTCGATTTTCATAAAATTTCTCTGTATTAATCTATTAAGAATTTAATAAGTTATAGTTTTTGTGGTGCCTAAGCTTAATTTATACAGGGCGTGTGAAAAAGTTAACCACCAACAAAATGGTTTATTAGTAAAATTGAGCTATATGAGAGTGTCGTAGGATAGAGGGGGGTTTTATGTCGTGGTGTCACATCCAATGCACCGCCACTTTGTTACAAAACAGTTCCAACGCCATCCATAATTCACAGCAGCACCACCAGCATAATTCCAACATTATACAAGAAGTCAGGTCATTTAGAATTTGGGTATTTCATTTCTGAAAATGAAAATTATGCAAATGTGTATGTTAATTAGGTGTGTTACACGTTTTAGGAGGACGCCGGCAATGTTTCAGCAACATCATGCTAGTGACAATGACGGATGGCAGTTTGGGCAACATTTAAATTTTCGGCTAAGTTTTTTAGTCCGTTTATGTGAACATCCCCAGGCAATCGTATCATTTAACAAAACTGACATTAACAGCATGTAATTTGGCATAACGAAAGGCGTACGACAAAACTGTATTGTAAAAAATATTTGAAACAAGAAATCTAGGTGGCGGAGTAATAACGGCGACTTGTAAGACGCTAACGCCATCTAAGGAGTTTTTCCGATAATTCAAACTTAATAAATTTTGTTATGTTATGTTACTAGCTTAAACTATAAGCAAAGTTTCGGTTATTTTGACGGTATTTTACTATAGAATTCTACGTTTGTTCTGATGACGTAGTAGCCTACTTTCTAGGTGAGACTATAAGCAAAGTTTCGGTTATTTTGACTGTAATTTACTATAGAATTCGACGATTTAATTGGAGTTTGTTCTGATGACGTAGTGGCCTAGTTACTAGCTTAGACTATAAACAAAGTCTCGGTTATTTTGACTGTATTTTACTGTAGAATTCTACGATTTGATTGGCGTTTGTTCTGATGACGTAGTGGCCTAGTTACTAGCTTAGACTATACGCAAAGTTTTGGTTATTTTGACTGTATTTTACTGTAGAATTCTACGATTTAATTGGCGTTTGTTCTGATGACGTAGTGGCCTAGTTACTGACTTAGACTATAAACAAAGTTTCGGTTATTTTGACTGTATTTTCCTATAGAATTCTACGATTTAATTGGAGTTTGTTCTGATGACGTAGTGGCCTAGTTACTGACTTAGACTATAAACAAAGTTTCGGTTATTTTGACTGTATTTTCCTATAGAATTCTACGATTTAATTGGAGTTTGTTCTGATGACGTAGTGGCCTAGTTACTGACTTAGACTATAAACAAAGTTTCGGTTATTTTGACTGTATTTTCCTATAGAATTCTACGATTTAATTGGAGTTTGTTCTGATGACGTAGTGGCCTAGTTACTGACTTAGACTATAAACAAAGTTTCGGTTATTTTGACTGTATTTTCCTATAGAATTCTACGATTTAATTGGAGTTTGTTCTGATGACGTAGTGGCCTAGTTTCTAGCTTAGACTATACGGAAATTTTCGGTTATTTTGACAGTTTTTAGTGTAGATTTCTGCGATTTAATTGTAGTTGGAGTAGTAAAAAAATTTGGTACTCGGTAATTGTTTTTTTGCGCTATAAAAGCCGCGTATTGGTAGAAAATGTGGATGAAGAGAGCATGCAGCACCACAAAAATAAGTTTGGCAAGTTGAGAAACCAAACACGGCGTGTAAATAAGTTGAAAGGTTTTTTTTCGGTGTAGCAGAGCCACAAGAGCAAATTAAAATTAATAAACCTATATAAATTCAAGCATTGTGCCCTAAAACATCTTGTAAAGCTCATTTAAAAATGTAATTAAAACGGTCGAATTTTTAAGACGGCTGGAGTTTTTGTTCATTTTTCAAATTCCCTCCGCTTTATGATTTATTTTGTCTGCAAATTTCAGTTGTTTTTTGAATTTCTAAAACTTGTCTGCAGTAAAAATGCTGCACCATAAAATCCACACAGCGCGTTTCAAACCAATATCTCCATAGCCTACTGTTTGTTAGAAAAAGATGAAATATATATTCGACGAAATACTTTGCTGCGATGCTTTTTTTCTCGTCATTCTTCACAAATCCCATATGAGTTTGTTGTTGGCGTCCTTGTCTTTGCATTATTAAAATGCTCGCTTTCTTTCTAACCAATATTCATTTATTTCATTCCGCTTTCAACTCTCGTTCAGTGTGCGGCTTTTTTACCTTTTTGTTTTGTTTTAGGTCTTTTCATCTTCCTTTCGATTTTTTACACACTACAGTACATTTTTCGGCAATATGGTCCGGTTTTGTTTTGCTACGCGTTTTAAACGTTATTGGAAACCGAGTTCTGGTAGCTTTTTTTTTAGTTGGCAACATCGTAAAAATTGGTTTTAAGGAATGTTGTAAAATGCAAAAAATTAATTACTTATAGTCTATAGTTAGAAACTAGGCCAGTACGTCATCAGAACAAACGACTATTAAATCGTAGAATTCTATGGTAAAATTTAGTCAAAATAACCGAAACTTTTCGTATAGTCTAAGCTAGAAACTAGGCCTCTACGTCATCAGAACAAACGCCAATTAAATCGTAGAATTCTACAGTAAATTACAGTCAAAATAACCGAAACGTTGCTTATAGTCTAAACTAGAAACTAGGCTACTACGTCATCAGAACAACCGCCAATTAAATCGTACAATTCTATAGTAAATTACGACTAAAATAACCGAAACGTTGCTTATAGTCTAAGCTAGAAACTAAACTAGGCTACTACATCATCAGAACAAATTCGATATAAAATACAATCTTCAACTTATTTTCCACCCAGTCTACTACTTTTATTTGCAATTTTTTGGTCATTGACCATTTTATTAAATTGATATTGATACACACATATTTCTTCAACTGGTGTACCGCGTACGCTGATGTAGACTAAACAATTTACTCATTTTAACTGGGTGAAAAGATATATGCATACAATACAGCTGTATAGGAGCTTTTTCGCATATTTATTGATATTCCCAAATGCAGATTATTAGTCATAATAACGAATTCCACAACATGTGAGGTCTTGGTTTTCAAAATAGTTTAGTTATTTTTTATAACAAGGCTAAATGTTTGTAAAATTTCCTAGTTTATTTACTTGGAAGAAAATCGGTTTGTTGTTGTTGGTTTTTGCCGATTTTAATATTAGGAAAATCGGCTAATCCTAGTTTATTGTAAAGGAGTATGTACAATTGTACGTAATATAATAAATTTTAAATATTAAGGAAATCGGCTATTTTCGAATTTATTTTAGCCGATTTCGTCTAAATATTATAAAAAAATCGGTCGATGATCTAATTTTTGACTAATATAAGTATTTTCTAATGTACAAGAAAATCGGTTTATTATCGCTTGTTTTAGGACGATTTTTTAAATTTTTGCCAATTTTAACTCATGAAAAATCGGCTAATTCTAATTTACCTTCTTTTCTACTTATTATAGACGATTAAGTGCATAATATAGGAAATTTTACGTTGTACGAAAATCGGCTAAATATTTTCGTTTTAGTTTTAGCCGATTTCGGTCCAAGCGTTGTAAAAAAATCGGTCAAAGATGTAATTTTTGACTAATATAAGAATCTTCTAATGTACCTTCGTTTCTACTTATTATAGAGTATTCAGTGCATAATATAGGAAATTTTACGTTGTACAAAAATCGGCTAAATATTTTCGTTTTAGTTTTAGCCGATTTCCGTCCAAGCGTTGTAAAAAAATCGGTCAGTGATGTAATTTTTGATTAATATAAGAATGTTCTAATGTTCAAGGAAATCGGTTTATTATTGCTGGTTTTAGGACGATTTTTTAATGTTTTTGCCGATTTTAACTCATGAAAAATCGGCTAATTCTAATTTACCTTCGTTTTTACTTATTATAGAGGATTAAGTGCATAATATAGGAAATTTTAAGTTGTACGATAATCGGTTAGATATTTTGGTTTTCGTTTTAGCCGATTTCGGTCCAAGCGTTTTATAAATATCGATCAAAGATGTAATTTTTAGCTAATATAAGAATCTTCTAATGTACAAGGAAATCGGTTTATTATTGCTGGTTTTAGGACGATTTTTTAATGTTTTTGCCGATTTTAACTCATGAAAAATCGGCTAATTCTCATTTACCTTCGTTTCTACTTATTATAGGGGATTCAGTGCATAATATAGGAAATTTTACGTTGTACGAAAATCGGCTAAATATTTTCGTTTAAGTTTTAGCCAATTCACCAAAAAAATAATTTCGGTTGCATAATCAAGACGTCGATGACCATTTCATCGCCCCCTAGATGTATATAATAACATGTTAATTTAGGTCGCATTTTCAAGGGTCCTTTCTAATTTAAATAAAATTCCTCAACACACGTGAGAATAAAATTGTCATTCACGAGTAAAAATTGCGGGTATTGAAAGGGATTCGGTGAATGGGGATTTCGTTACAAAAAGGGGTCAAAAGTAACCTGAGCCCACATCAAATCATAAACGAGTTTTCTATGAAAAATTATATACGAGTAGAAAAAAATGTTAAGTTACAATAATTTTAATTACGTTTTTATTTCGTTTGAAAAAAGTACATAAGTAGGCTTTTTAATTTAATGACGCAAGTTAAATTGTCGTTTATTTTTTCTGTTTCTATCGTAAATTGTCTCATTGATGCTCTGAGAAGTCATAAAAATCCCCATCACATCAGGGTAATTAAATGGTAAAAATCGTTGAATTGTACTTGAAATTTGTTTGAGGTTGGAAAAAATTGACGAGAATCTCGATTAAATCGACTGTAAAATACTTGAAAAATATATAAAGTATAAAAGAAAAGGCGTATACATATATATATATATATTATAGTATCCCGTCCATATTGGTAAAGAACTAATAAAATACGAAATGATTTACTGTTCATTTTGACATTTATTGTGGAAGTTAAAACTTTTATTTGCAAGCATTTTTCATACCTTGCAGACATTCCAAATAAAGCAAAACTAAAAAAAAATTAAATACATTTTCGTATTGTTGGCAGCACGAGCGTCTAGTGTTGTTTTACTTGGAAACAGTGCGTTGGACAAGGAGGGCCAGTTCGGGGGGTTCAGGTGGAGACTCGTGAATCTGTTTACAATTATTTTCGTGTAAATTCGTTTAGTTTTTTTTATTACGTGTACGGTTTCGATTTGTTTGACATGGAAATATGAGGCAGGGGGCGGGGTTTTAAACAGTTTTAATATAAAACACCAATTTTTTATAGTGTTTAGTGTTTAGGAACGTAACAGTGGAATTGTAAGGCATGGTTAGATCTAGACTAACTTCTCATTTCGATAAAACTGTAAAAAAACTAGCCTTAGCTAATTTTTTTTCGGGACACTAAATTTTAGTGTATTTTATAGTGTACGTTAGTAGTTGATACTAAAACTAACAAATGAGACTTCAGTGGTTCCGCTGGGTTTAATTTTAAGACACTAGGATATTTTCTTTGGAATCTGAGCTTCTAGTTGAAATTATTAGAGAAATTATTCATCAATTACGAAGGTTATTTAGTGTTATCACTTGGAACACCATAATTTGATAGTGTTTAGTGTTTTAGAAACGTAAAAGTGGAATTATTGTAAACGTGGATCTAAAGTCTAAACTAACTTCTCTTAAGACATTTCCATAAAACTGCAAAAGAACTCGCTTTATTTCAGGACACTACATTTTATAGTGTTCAATAGTTCAAAACGTCAAATTACTTCAATTTTAGGTTAGTAGTTAATACCAAAACTGAGGAATGAGACTTAATGGATAAATTTTAAGACACTCGGACATTTTCTTTGGAATCAAAGCTTTTTTTGAGAATTATTACCCAAAACACTAAATTTTTTATAGTGTTTAGATGCTTGATTTGGTCAGAAAACCATCTCAAGTAAAAAAAATCATAACGGTTGAGAACAGTCCACTATATTACAGAATTACGAAGATTCATTTAGTGTTATAACTTGGAACACCATAATTTGATCGTGTTTAGTGTTTTATTAATGGAAAAGTTGAATTGTGAACTAATCTTTTTGGGACATTTCAGTGAAATTATAAATAAACAGTCCAAACTATTAGAGAAATTATTCATCAATTACGAAGGTTATTTAGTGTTATCACTTGGAACACTATAATTTGGTAGTGTTTAGTGGTTTAGGAGGGTAAATTATAATTTGTGTTGATTAAATGTGTTCTTTAGAGATTTTCTAATAAAACTCCAGTAGTTTTTGGAAGATTAAACTGTTGGAACAGTAGATTTTTATAGTGTTTAGTGCACGATTATAGCTCGATAATCAACCACAACAAGCTTAATTATAGTAATAGAAAAATTGCTCACGAGTGATACGAAATTCCTACCTGCGCCAGGTGACAAAACAGGTAAATTCTCCGGATAAAAAGAAAAGTATTTCCCTTTTTTTTCTAATAATTGTGTTTTTTCTCAAGATAATTCCGTTTTACCCTTCAGTTGCAGATGGTCTTTATAAATAGGATATTACGTCAGGTTATAGGAAAAAAATGTTGGTTTTATTTGCATTTTTTTACCTGTCGAAAAAGGGTATAAACAAGGCTCATGTAACAATTCAGGTAAAAGTGTTGTGCGTATTTAAATGATTTTCGTAATGCAACACCTCAGCTGGGTGCAAAAGAAAAAAGGCAAGGAATTCTAATATTATAATGAAATAAAATAAATAAAAAGTATCAAGTATTATGATTGTGAGTAATTTCAAGTCGCCACAATATATATTTTATTATCTGCTGAAACTTGATATTATGAGAGAAATATTTCCATGAAAGTCACATACAGAAGTATGATAAAAAAGGAATTTATAATTCCATACTTAAAATAATCGTTTCTTTTATGTGGAATATGAAAATAATACTCGCTTGATGTGGAAGCCAACACCTGTTTTAGAATTTATGTTATTATAAACAAAAAGGAATCTTATCGCTTTGCAATAATATATTTTATACAGTTTTTTTATCTGAAACCCAACGAATGGAAAACGGAAACTTTTCAACGATAAAGTCAAGAAATTTAGCGGCAGGTAATTAATCTCAAATCGAAGTAATATGACGACTTTAACCACTGAACACTATAAAATATAGTGTCCCAAATTAGCGAGTTTATTTATAATTTCATTGAAATGTCCCAAAAAAGTCAGATTAGACAATTCAACTTTTCCATTCCTAAAACACTAAACACTATCAAATTATAGTGTTCTAAGTTATAACAGTAAATGAATTTTCGTAATTGATGGATAATTCTGTAATATAATGGACTGTTTTCAAGCGTTAGGAATTTTTTCTACTTGAGATGGTTTTCTGACCAAATCAAGCATCTAAACACTATTAAAAAATTTAGTGTTTTTGGTAATAATTCTCAAAAAAAGCTTCAATTCCAAAGAAAATGTCCGAGTGTCTTAAAATTGAACCCTTAAGACTCATTCCTCAGTTTTGGTATTAACTACTAACCTAAAATTGAAGTAATTTGAGGTTTTGAACTATTGAACACTATAAAATGTAGTGTCCTGAAATAAAGCGAGTTCTTTTGCAGTTTTACGGAAATGTCTTAAGAGAAGTTAATGTAGACTTTAGATCCACGTTTACAATTCCACTTTTACGTTTCTAAAACACTAATAAACACTATCAAATTATAGTGTTCTGGTTTATAACACGAAACGAGTCTTGCAATAATTTCTAAACATCTAACACTATAAAATCTAGTGTACCAAAAATTAACACAATAATTTCTCATAGTTTAGCATTAATAATTAATTAAATTTCTCATAAAAAAATTGTTCCGGTACCGGGAATCGAACCCGAGCCTCCTGGGTGAAAGCCAGGTATCCTAGCCACTAGACCATACCGGACTTGCACTAACATCCACCACATTCCGCTCAAGTTCAAGTAAACCACCGAAACTCACATCTCGCCTACTGTTTTTATTTAAAAACATCAACAGCTAAATGTACGACAAGCCATAATACTAATACACACACAAGACACAAGAACAAGCTTCAAAGTGTATGTATATGTTGGAGTGTGTATGTGTGAGTGTTAGTGTATACAAAGTGTAGGTACACAGAAGGCAAAAAGAAGTCACGTAGTGCTGGAGCACGTGCTTGGAGTGTGTTGGAATTTATTGTGTGGCCGATGAACGCGACCACGAGAAACTATCGTCATCATGGGAGGATGCATTTTAGCAGTTTGTAATGTAGGTGCCTCAAGGTACCTATTTTAACCTATGTGGAATAAGTAAAAAGTCATTAGTGGCAAGAAAAATGGGATTTTGTTGAATTTTACTGGAGAGATTTTGGTGAAATTTGAGTTTTTATATAGATAAATGTTGGTACTGTTATGGAAATATTAAGATTCGTCCATAACCTCACTTTTAATCATTATTTACTACGTCAAATTACGTTATAAGAAAATCATACAATGTTTTTTTAAGATAAGGGAGCATAGTTTTGGAACCACTGGAGAGATTTTGACGAAATTTGGATTTTTTTGTAGTAAAATGTTGTCACTATTACGGAAAAATTAACAATCGTCATAACCTCACTTTTATTAACTTTTCTACGATGTCACAGTTACCGATAAGTTTTATATAAGATACCTTTTCAAGATAGTAAGACAGCACAGTTTTGGAACCACCGGAGATATTTTGATGAAATTTGGATTTTTTTATAGTAAAATGTTGACACTACTGCGGAAAAATTAACAATCGCCATAACCTCACTTTTATTAATTTTTTTACGATGTCAAAGTTACCTATAAATTTTATATAAGATGTCTTTTCAAGATAATAAGACAGCACAGTTTTGGAACTACTGGAGATATTTTGACGAAATTTGGATTTTTTTGTAGTAAAATGTTGGCACTATTACGGAAAAATTAACAATCGTCATAAGCTCACTTTTATTAACTTTTCTACGATGTCAAAGTTACCTATAAGTTTTATATAAGATGCCTTTTCAAGATAATAAGACAGCACAGTTTTGGAACTACTGGAGATATTTTGACGAAATTTGGATTTTTTTGTAGTAAAATGTTGGCACTATTACGGAAAAATTAACAATCGTCATAACCTCACTTTTATTAACTTTTCTACGATGTCAAAGTTACCTATAAGTTTTATATAAGATGCCTTTTCAAGATAGTAAAACAGCACAGTTTTGGAACTACTGGAGAGATTTTGACGAAATTTGGATTTTATTATAGTAAAATGTTGGCTCTATTACGAAAAAATTAACAATAGCCATAACCTCACTTTTACTAACTTTTCTACGATGTCAAAGCTACCTATAAATTTTATATAAGAAGCCTTTTTAAATTATTAAGACCACACAGTTTTGGAACCACTGGAGAGATTTTGACGAAGTTTGGATTTTATTATAGTAAAATGTTGGCACTATTACGAAAAAATTACCAGTCGTCTTAACCTCACTTTTATTAACTTTTCTACAATGTCAAAGTTACCTATAAGTTTTATATGAGATGCCTTTTCAAGATAGTAAAACAGCACAGTTATGGAACTACTGGAGAGATTTTGATGAAATTTGGATTTTTTTATAGTAAAATGTTGGCACTATTTTGGAAAAATTAACAATCGCCATAACCTCACTTTTAATAATTTTTTTAAGACACAAAGATACACATAAGAAACTCGTACAATGTCTTTTTAAGACATTAAGACAGCACAGTTTTAGAACCACTGGAGGGATTTTGACGAACTTAGCATTTTTATATAACCAGATGTTGGTAGTATTATGTAAAAATTAACAATCACCATAACCTCACTTTTAATAATGTTTTTACGACGTCAAAGTTACCCTACGCTTTTTTCGAATTTACTCTGGATATTTTTTTTGGTGTGCCTCAAGGAATGATTTTGGGCCTAGATATCATAAGTTTGAATGAAGTGCCCATTTCTTGGAATCCTTCGGCTTGTTTGCTGTTATTATAACAACATCTCTGTTGAGAGAATTTTTTCGTTTTGTTTCGTGAAATTCACAATATGGAAATTTGAATTCTCTGTTCATATTTTATTGTATGCAAATATGTTGGATGGAATATATTAACTTGGTGTATGTTGTTGCCATATAACGAATTTCTATTTGAGAATTAGCATATTTTATATATTATAAATCGCGCACACCACACATAAAATATATCGGGATGAGGCAACAACAACGAAAAATTTTATAATCCTTTTTTGCTGAACCCCGATATATTGATATTCAAATTTTTGCCCTTAGTACTTAGTTTTTATTATATAGGGGCAACCCTTATTAATTTCCATCAAAAATCTACTGAGGGTTGATTTGGTTGGGTTGGATACGAAAAATATGCGTCACAAGTCCGAATAATTTTTTTATCGATTTTTAATTAAGAGTACCGTGGAACTAAAATATTTGGTGGGAAATTTAAAATATATTAAATTGATTGGTCGTTAAATTCCCGCCAAATATTTTTGGTTCTGTACGATTTAAAAATTGTAACATTCGTGTCTCCAACTTCTTTCTCTTTCTCTCTCTCACACCCATCCACACTGTGGTCCGGCGTTTGGTGATGACACAAATGTCTTATTTAACACCATGGTGTTTAGTTATGGGTATATGGTTGGGGCTACCAACACTAACGGTTAACGGTACCACACCATTCTCTATACCTGTGCCTGTGTGTGTAGTGATGATGATGATTCAACAAAGTAGTAGTACTATTATAAAATACAAACACCACAATAATTTCTGGTGGTCGTGTGTGCATGCGTTTAGGTTGAGTTGAAGGCGCCCACATGGGTTTGTTGAAAAGAAATGGTAGGCTTGGAAGAGGCGATTGAATGGTCATTGAGTTTGGGGCCCTTAAAAAAATACTGACAGTTGTCCTATGCCGCCCCTGATTTTTTTCTATGCTTGTCAAAGATTTATCTTCCTGAAACAGTCCGAGTTTTCAAAATCGGGCGAATATTTCAGTTTTTAGAATATTTTAAAACAGTTCTACGATTTTTTAGTCTAAAAATCGCGTCGTCAACTTTGAAGTCCTGAAAAAAATATTAACATTTATCCTATGCCGCCCCTGATTTTTTTCTAAGCTTGTCAAAGATTTATCTTCCTAAAACAGTCGTGGTTTTCAAAATCGGGCGATTATTTCAGTTTTAACAATTTTTTAAAACGGTTTTAGAATTTTTTAGACTAAAAATCAAGTCATCGACTTTGGATCTTTTAAAAAAATACTAACAATTATCCTATGCCGCCCCTGATTTTTTTCTATGCTTATTACAGATTTATCTTCCTAAAACAGTCAGGGTTTTGAAAATCGAGCGATTATTTCAGTTTTTACAATTTTTTAAAACTTTAGAGTCCTTAAAAATATTAACAATTATCCTACGCCGCCCCTGATTTTTTCCTAAGCTTATTAAAGATTTGTTTTCTTAAAACAGTCAGGATTTTGAAAATCGAGCGATTATTTCAGTTTTTACAATTTTTTAAAACAGTTTTATGATTTTTTAGTACAAAAATCGGATCACCGAGTTGGGAGCCCTTAAAAAAACATTAACAATTATCCTATGCCGCCCCTGATTTTTTTCTAAGCTTATCAAAGATTTATCTTCCTAAAACAGTCGAGGTTTTCAAAATCGGACGATTATTTCAGTTTTTAGAATATTTTAAAACAGTTTTACGATTTTTTAGTCTAAAAATCGCGTCATCAACTTTGGAGCTCTTAAAAAAATACTAACAACTAAGATTTGTCATCTTAAAACAGTCAGGATTTTGAAAATCAGGCGATTATTTCAGTTTTTACAATTTTTTATACCAGTTTTATGATTTTTTAGTCTAAAAATCGGGTCACCGAGTTGGGAGCCCTTAAAAAAACATTAACAATTATCCTATGCCGCCCCTGATTTTTTTCTAAGCTTATCAAAGATTTATCTTCCCAAAACAGTCGGGTCTTTCAAAATCGGACGCTTATTTCAGTTTTTAGAATATTTTAAAATAGTTTTACGATTTTTTAGTCTAAAAATCGCGTCATCAACTTTGGAGCTCTTAAAAAAATACTAACAACTATCCTGCGCCGCCCCTGATTTGTTTCTAAGTTTATCAAATATTTATCTTCCAAAAACAATCAGGGATTTTCAAAATCGGACGATTATTTCAGTTTTTAGAATATTTTAAAACATTTTTACGATTTTTTAGTCTAAAAATCGCATCATCAACTTTGGAGCCCTTAAAAAAATACTAACAACTATCCTGTGCCGTCCCTGATTTTTTTCTAAGTTTATCAAATATTTATCTTCCAAAAATAGTCGGCATTTTGAAAATCAGGCGCTTATATCAGTTTTTACAGTGTTTTAACTAATTTTGTAGTCGTTTCTTTAGTACAAAAATCTCTTAATTGAGTTTGAGCTCGTAAAATACTACAATTATATAAGAAAGTCATGTAATGGACACATCAGATTTTTTACACATGATATTCTCGTATAACTGGACGCTAGAATCTATAGACGCTAGGATCCGCCTTCTTCTACTTCTTCTATGGAATCCGTAATGTAGACGTCAAATTCGCACTAGTTATAGCTTTTTTTTTGTTTAAAAAAATGTACT